>CM056580.1:59749866-61105366 GCA_029721435.1 Gymnothorax reevesii | reverse complement strand
AGAAATGTAATATTTTCTCAAACTGAATACTCTTCCCATTGCGTGACTGAGTACTCAAGTAACGGCTTTGTAGTTCCCCCACCATGCAGTCCAGTCTACAGAAGTTGCACATTGGAATCAATGTGGGCAGCATTAAGCTTGTTGTTTATGGCGTTATTTTTAAGCATTCTGATACTAGGCCTGTGCCGAATAGTTCAACCCTTCATTAATAATGTTGACAATCAAATTCTAAATAAACATAAGACTGCTTCAGCTTTTTTTGTAGCAGGCCTTTATTCCATTTAAACCCGGTATTTCTGCAGAGTTGCAAACAAATTTTGGGCTAAAGTAATATTATTAGAAGTAATTATGATTTTGTACAATGAGGTTCCAGTGGAGGCTGCATATGATCGTTTCTGGCTCGTGATCCATTCATTACCTATAACTGCAAATAACTACAAATGCAAAAAATAGGCCTGCAATGCACGGAATACCCCTCAGCCCGATGTCGAAGTTTTTGGGAGACGCCCACCCGCCCGCCGCCCGACGGCCTTGAGGGCTGAGGGGTAATAAACTTGTCACTTCTCTATAGCAGCATTGTAGCCTAAAGTCCAAATTTCAACAGTAAAAATTTATTGAAGAAAATATAAAGGTAATGATTTCCCAATTCCACAACATGTTTTCATCTGACAACATAAGTCACTACAATTCATATTTAATGGGGATTGCTTTTCAAAGCAGAATTTTCTGCCCGTGTAAATAACTACTCTCCCACTTGCCTCACGCACCCAGATGTATTAATAGGGCAATATGGCTACAATGCATTCTTTGTATTGGGAATAAATAATAAAATCTTCCCATAAGATATTTAAGTATATAAGTATTTATAGCCAAATAACTTTCAGTCAGATTCTTTAGTGTGGTGACCAAATGGATAGGCACTTTACAAGTCCCCCTCATTTTAGTGGTAAAACAAGATATATTAAAAAAAATAATAAATCCACTTGCACATGATCCGAAAGACATAGTATGCTTCAAACTGTTCATAAGCAGTAAAACACAGCATTATTTATGGTAATTTTCACCAAAGCAAAAATATCTCAATTTTTAGCCATCTGGAAAGGTAGGGAGTAGCTTATTAGGCTTCACAGATAGGTTATCCTGAGTATCACCATCAGATGCAGCACACTTCCTGGACAATAAACTCTTTCACCAGAAATGTATCATTTTACCTCCAGGCTATTTTTTTGTTTCTCTGTGATTTATTGCATAACCACTTCCACTCATCGTGACATTCAAATCCTGAATTAAAAAGCCTTCAATACAGACAATTGCAAGGATTGGTTGGATTGACATCATACAGGGATTAACAGCCTGCGCTGGTTAACCACCAAGAAAAAAAGATTTTCACTCTAATAATGCTGGTACTAAATAAAATGTAAACAAGAGTCATCAGAAGATGACATACCCCACCGGTTCCACATAATTCGTGATTTGTGGGTTTTTTAATTCTGCTGTAGAGAAGAGTCATCAGAAGAGGACATATCCGACCGGTTCCACGCAATTCGTGATTTGGGGGCTGTTTTTGGTGAAAAATCCAAAGTTTTGGGCAGAATGGAGCTGAAAAAGGCACAACTACACTATAAGAGTAAGTTCCATAGCAAGTTTGAAGTTTGTAAGTGGTATAGTTTGAGTTATGCTCCGGAAATGAAAATGATTACGGATGGGCGGGCGGACGGACAGACAGACGGACGGACAGGGCGATGACTATATCCCATGGTATTACATACCGGTGGGATAATAATAATGTGAGATTTGCTATTACCACTGTATGAAGTGGAACACCTGCGATGGCGGAGTCCTAGGTAATTGACAATTGTGTGTGTTCCTCATTCCATGGCTCGGATGTGAGATACAACAAGGACATTTCACTGTATTTCACTTGGTCTGTGAGAGCTGAGACTTTCGGAGTTTTTGAAGTTTCTAAGTGGCATAGTTTTTGAGTTCTGTCCCAGAAATGAGACAAAGTCCAATTTTAGGGCTGTTTTTGGTGAAAATTTCAAGAATTATGGGCAGCATGGAACTGAAACCCCCAAAAGGCACAACTACACCATAAGAGTAAGTTCCATAGCAAATTTGAAGTTAAGTGGTATGGTTTTTGAGTTCTGCTCCAGAAATGAAAATGATTACGGACGGACGAACGGATAAATTTTGGGCACCATGATTTCAAAATGCCCAAAAGGCACAATGGGATCACTGGAATAACATGCGTACAAAATATGAAGTTTGTAAGTGGCAGAGTTTGAGTTCTGCTGTAGAAAAGGGACAGTGTCCAATTTTTGGGCTGTTTTTGGTATAAAAATCAAAAATTTTGGGCAGAATGGAACTGAAACCCCCAAAAGGCACAACTACACCATGAGGGTAAGTTCCATACCAAATCTGAAGTTTCTAAGTGGCATAGTTTGAGTTCTCTACCGGAAACGAGTTTAAGTCCATTTTCTGGGCTGTTTTTGGTGAAAATGTCAAGAATTTTGGGCAGCATGGAACTGAAACCTGCAAAAGGCACAACTAGACCATAAGGGTAAGTTCCATATCAAATTTGAAGTTAAGTGCTACAGTTTTTGAGTTCTGCTCCAGAAACGAGAATGATTACGGACGGACGGACGGACAGACGGACAGGGCGATGACTATGTAAAAAGGGACAAAGTCCAATTTTTGGGCTGTTTTTGATATAGAAATGAAAAATTTTGGGCAGAATGGAACTGAAACCACCAAAAGGCACAACTACAGCATAAGGGTAAGTTCCATACCGAATTTGAAGTTTCTAAGTGGCATAGTTTTAGAGTTCTGTCCCGGAAACGAGACAAAGTGCAATTTTAGGGCTGTTTTTGGTGGAAATTTCCAAAATTATGGGCAGCATGGAACTTAAACACCCAAAAGGCACAACTACACCATAAGAGTAAGTTCCATAGCAAATTTGAAGTTTGTAAGCAGTATAGTTTTTGAGTTCTGCTCCGGAAATGAGAATGATTACGGACGGACGGAGAGACGGACAGTTGGACGGACAGACGGACAGGGCAATGACTATATCCCACAGTATTCCATACCAGTGGGATAATAAAAAGGTACCCAATGACTACTTTGCACTAAACAAACATGAAAGTTAAATCCTGTACCAAAGCGCACTCCTAGAATTTCAGGCCCAATGGTACCCTCCAAAAAAATTACTCAGTCACAGCATCAGTTTGAAAGCAAATCAGGTTGTGAAGAGAGAAAAACTGAAGATGGACATTTATTTTTTCTTCATAAATAAATGAAAACTACACACATTTGGGCATACTGTGGCATTCAGATAACAAAAAGCAAGTGCAGGATGAGATCTACTTAAAATACTGTGCTAGACATTAGTAAATGGATATTGCCATGTTCAGTACAGAATAACCACGGGCGACACTGGGATCTTCAGCCACACTTGATACCAGCCCGAGTCTCTGTTCGCCCGTTTTGTTTTGCATACCTAGCAGCTGCAAAGTTTGCACTTCCTCTGGCTCATCTACCTCTGCCGCTGGGTCATTTCCCCCCCCCCCCCCATTTTCTATCCTTCTCTCTCCCCCCTGTAGTTTGATTAGGTAATTGGAGTTTTGAGGGAAAAGTGATTAAATATTTCATTGCTCAAGATCCATAATTTTTTCCCCAGCGTCATGCAAAAATTTTGTCACATTACCACCATAAAGTGTTAAACTTCTGTCATACAGACAGCAGTAAAATCGCAACAAAGGAGAGAACGTCAAAGTATGTTTAGGAACTAGTTGACGCACCAGCAAACTTTGTTATCTTTGCAGGAGAGTCGTGTAGCCTGCCGGGCCTGCATCATTGCAAGGGAAACACTGCACTTAGTCACTGTATACCCATTCAAATCCTGTGACATACAGGGAGCGAAATGAAATTTAACTAAATTTCCTGCCCGTGAACAATCATGCCTCTCTAATCCCCCCAGTTTTAGAACCAGCAATGAGCATGCCTGTGTCAGACAGAGGGCCTGATTTCACTGCTATGAGCAGATGCTCTGTTGGGTTGAGCCAATGTAATCGTACTGCTGTTTCACACCACTGATACAGGCGCAGGTGGCCTTGCAAGACTCCGTGAACATATTCAACTGGAATGAAAACTCACACAAAAGCAGAAGCATTTGCCATCTCTTTGGTTCTGCTCTTCATGGCATTTCATAGTAAAATTACAACTGCATGCCATTTACAGTGGGGTCAAAAATTTGGGCACCCCTGGTTTAAATGTGGGTTACAATTAATCTCCAAGTGACTGAAAGCAAACCTGAGCACTGAATGCTACAAAGTTAAACATGACACATTTCACCACTTTTTAAAGCTAGAATAATTATTATTTTTATTTTTTTTACAGTTTCAAGATAATAAAACAAGGAAAAAGGCCTTGTGCAAAGTTTGGGAACCCTGTCAGCCCGTACTATGCAACTCCTCCTCAGGCAGCTATGACCGCTTGCAAACGCTTCCTGTAGCCAGCTAAGAGTCTTTCAATTCTTGTCTTTGGAATATTTCCTCATTCTCCCAAACAGAACACCTCCAGCACAAAATTCTTCGGCCTTCTTGCATGCACGGCATGTTTGAGGTCTCTCCACAGATTTTCAATCGTATTCATGTCTGGGGACTGATGGCCATTCCAAAAACTTCATCCGTCTTTCCTGGAGGTACTTCATGGTGGATTTTGAGGTATGCTTCAGGTCATTGTCTTGCTGGAATACCGTCTCTTCAACTTCAATTTCTGGACTGAGCTTTGAACATTAACCTCTAAAATGTCTTGACATTTGGTGGAATCCATTCTTCCTTCCACCCGCACAGTATTGCCGGTGCCCTCAGCGGCTACACAACCCCAAAGCATAATGGAGACACTTCCATACTTAACAGTTGGCAACAAGTTCTCTATAAATGCCTCATCTCTTTCACCAAACATCCCTTCTTTGGTAGTGGCCAAAAAGTTCAATTTTGGTTTTGTCAGTCCAAAGCACATTGTTCCACTAGGCTTGAGGTGTCATGTTTAACTTTATAGCATTTAGTGTTCCAGTTTGCTTTCAATCAATTGGAGATAATTTTAATTGACTCTTAAACCAGGGGTGCCAAAATTTTTTGCACCCCACTGTAGGTGACATGAAAATATTTTTCATGAAAATGCAAGCAGGCTCAACAGCTGGTAACATATCAACAGAGCCCATTTCAAATTATGGAGGTTACTGGCTCCCAGTCAGATTAATGGTCCCTCCCTCTGAGGTGTCTCAATTACACTTGCAATTAAAAAAATAAAATTAATTATTCAGATGAAGTCCTTCCTGAATTTTAGGAAGCAAAGTGAAGAGAACAAAGAATGGATTTTTCTAAATTAAAAATATCAACTGTAAAATGAGTGCTCGTTGATCTATAAAGGAACATGCATCCTTGGATACAATGTTTCCGCGCTTGTATACCACTTTCAAAAAGTTGGTTCACACAGCTTATATGGATCATTTCTATAGGAAAAAAACGCCGAAAAATATAATCTGGGCAGAGACACTGCAGGCAGAATCCTGACCCGTCTAAAAAGAAGCTAGTTGAACACCTGGAAACGAAGACTAAAATGACTCGCATGGAGTCACAAAGAGACTGAAATGACTCGCAAAACAAAACAAAAAAAAAACAAAAAGAAGTCACATACGAGAAGTTGCCCATCCTCATAGCATTTTTGGGCTCTCAGCAAGTTGGTAACATGATGCATTCGCGAGAGAAAGAATGAAATTCTCAAACTGGCCAAGAAATCAACCATTTCGAGAGAAACCATGAAAGTCAACTATCAGGCCCTGCAACACAACGAAGTCAAAAACAGTATTTGAATCAGTTCAAACATAAGTCCAAAAATAAAGGAAAAAAATTAATAAATCACAGCAAGATAGTAACGGTAACAAGTTTGCATCTGTACAATTTCCCTTTGGTAGAGCTCTGAGCCGCAGCTAGTACGGTTCCCTCTAAAGCCAATTAGGCAAAAGCAGTTACATATATCCATGCTGCACACCACTGCACCACAGAGTATTATACATTTAAAGCGCTGCAGAGCAATACCTACAGTTGACATACATCAGCACATTCATGCACAATGATTCCAGTATTTTCTTTGCCTGGAGTCAAATAACATTAAAAATGGACATGAGCTTTGCAGAATATTTTCTGCTGGTTCACTTTTCTTGTGGAACTAGCAACACATCAGAACTACTAAAAAACTGCACAAAATGACCCAGTTCTAGTCCTATTTTTGGGCCACATTTCCCACGGTATTCCCTGCTGAGTTTTTGGATGACCACTTCAAACAAGCAGGCATAAAGATGTCAAGCGACTTTTTGAAGTGCTTCTGAGGGACCCTTTCTGGCCTGCTCAAACTCTTGCATAGCCAAAACCACACCAGAGATCAGGATGCATGGGGTGGGGAACCGAGGAAAGAATTAAATGGCAAGAGAAATGAAGAAAGAGATGGAGAAAGAGAGAGATAGATCGGTAGTCATAACCCTTAAGTTCTCCTTCCCAGACAGGATATTTTGTTCTGCAAGATTCCCCATTTACGGTGCAAACCCTCTGCTTTCCCAGATCAATTTCAACTACAAAAAACGGCAACCAAATTTGGGCATACACTGGCCGACACAGCCTCATCACTCCAGCGTTGCCAGGGAGACCAGCTTCATACTCTCCAATGGCTCAAGAGTGGGTGGATCCTGAGCTCCGTAACCAAAAGCTTGGGTGAAGCAGAGGCCCACTCAGAAAACAAGGGGGTCAGCTGACACCACATCCTCCTACAGCTCTAACATGCAGGAGAAGCCTCTTAAATAAAAGAAAAAGCATCATGTCGACAGAATAGTTGCTAGTACTGCCCAAGGTGCATTGCTTTCTGATGAAACGCTGCAGTGCCTCAGACAGAGAGTATCAGGAGTTGGTGAGTTCAAATCAAATCACCAAAACATAAAAAAAAGGAAAACCCCCATTGTAAAAATTTTGAATTGCAAATTATCAGTACGGTAACTGGCTCAGTCACATCTTAGTTTATGTCAATAGCCACTAATAAAATAATTAAAATACTTTCCTTTTTCCATGTTGGGTTTCCCCAATTTAAGCATTATCCCTTTCTTGAGGACCTGCCATCTTTGGCTTTTTTTTTTGTAATTTTTGTTCTGTCCATTCTTTAAATACTGACAACATTCCAGCATTGAATCCTGTAGCCACGGGACATGCCAAATTTGTTTTTACAGGTATTTTTGAGCAACTTGCAGCGGGTTAAAAACAGACGTGGACACTTGCGGTCAGAGAAGACAGACAATTTACGGTGACAACAATACTGAAAGGTGGGTTGATGAAATGAACCTGTCCACACAGTGACCCACAGTTTCTCCATAAAAACTGTACCAGGTCAGATCTGTCCAGTGCAACTGGAAACTATTTTAAGCAGCACCAGACACACCGATCCCATTTCAGTCTCACACTCACCATTTTGCGTCACATGCATTCCTATTCTAAAAAGTTTGACAAATATAATATTTGAAGAATCAGTTATACTTGTAATTTGCTCTGCTCATCAAGTGTGATATGAAGACGCGCGCTGAACGAAGAAGCCATCTGAAGAGAATGACAATTTTGGTTCAGAGAACAAATATCATTTCCTTTTTTGGAAAGACTTAGCAGAGTGAAAAGCAATAAATCAAAAAAAGACTGGTTAATGCTCTTCACCTTGGCAACTTTAAAGTAACATGCCAGTTACTATGACCACAATGTTTGTACACGGAACTTATGCAATATAGAATCGATAATCTCAACTTTCATATCTTTCAGTATGGAATGCTGACCATCATAGCAAAAATCTGGCAAAGTTGTCATTTACTCCAATTATGAATTTCTCTTAAATGTGTGGAGTTTTGACTGCTTCAAAAACCGAAGACCGTTGAAATGGCAATGTGTTCGCCATAAGGCCCCCCCCACTGAACAAACCGTAGATATAACGCAACACGATTTGTCTATTATCTTAACATTCAGGCGTCGCTGTACATACCTTAAACAAATCTGATTGAATCATTTTAATTAATGACATTTTTTTCCATAATCAAGTGGAGGAAAAAAAATATGGAATCGCTGAATGTTCAAGGAAAAAAAATTGAATCATCTTGCAATTATGATTTCTTAAAGAAATAACAGCGCAAATCTGAATATGAAAATTAGCCTGCAGTTAAGAGGGTACATGTAGACCTTAAGGTATCGGACTAGGAAAATTGAGAGGGAGCATGGCACCAACAAGAGAGCTAGCACTTGAAACAATGGAAAGAATTATAAAACTGCTCCAAGACAGAAAACATGTAAAGTGGAGAATGGTGTTGGTTGTTCCCAGTCAGCTCTGCCTAAAATTTCGTGCAAGAATTGACAAAATGATAAGGCTATAAAAGGTAAAGTAAAGAAATAGTCAGACCACAGAAGACGTCAAAGCGTCATGACAGAAAACTCAAAGTTATGTCTTGAAAACAAAACAAATGAAAATCAAGTGGGCAGAAACAGGAGTCAATGTTTGTGACAGAACTGTGAGAGACTGGCTTAATAAAATCAGATTTACAAATAGACAAGTGTTTGCCACTAACATGGCTATATCCCCTGCCGCCTCCATTTTATGCGTCCGTATGGACGGAGCCCAATGCTATATCCCCCGCTTTGCGCCAATCGCACAGCGGGGGATAAAAAGCCAAACAAAAACCAGCACTAACACCTAAACAGAAGAAAGCAAGGTAACAGTAGGCTTAAGAGAAGCAAACATGGAGTGCGGTTGATTGGATGAAAAGGATATTCAGTGATGAATCATCAATCTGCATAGGCAAAGGTGATGATACTGAAACTTGTTTGGTGTTGCTCCTATGAAACCGATAAAGAGGACTGCTTGAAGAACACAAGTAAGTTTCCTCATTCATCTAGGATATGGGGTTACATTGTCTGGTAAAGAAACATGGGAGATGGCAATCATTACCTCAACAGTCAATGTGCAGATGTACTTTAAAATTTTGGACCATTTTCTCATGAATATAACATAACGCGTTGCTGAATACCCCTCGGCCCGAACAAGATTTTCTGCCTCAAGGTCACAGCACTAAGATTAAAGAAGAAATCCAGAAAAAACATGGCGTTGCACATCCATCTGTCACAGTGAGTTACCATACCCAATTAGGTGAAGTCAAATCCAGCAAAAAACCTGACGTCGGTTGCACATCTATGGGTCATAGTGAGCTACCATACCAAATTTGGTGAAGCTGCGATCATTAGTTGCCGAGTACTGGCCTGGACAATGTCACCCGGACAAGATTTCCAGGGTCAAGGTCACAGCGATAAGGTCAAAGGTCAAATCCAGCAAAAAACCTGATGTTGCACATCTATGGATCATAGTGAGTTACCAGACTGAATTTGGTGAAGCTGCAATCATTAGTTTATTTAGGACATCCTCAAACTGTGGCGATTTCAGAATTGTCGTCAGGGGATGTTTGAGAAGATGACCACTTTCCGCTAAATAAATTTACAAAGGTAAAAATTTCTTTCCCACCGATCCGATTCAAATTGGGCATAAACCTTTACATTCCAAGGTGATGTCTCCTTGGCCTTGAATAATCCACCCCATTTCTCTAGTTAAGAGACCAACTGAACAGCCCCTCCACCCACTCACACCACCCAACTCTGGAAACCGCCACTTCAAGACTGACCAAATTCACAATCATGACAGTCTTTGCGATTTTGCCCACCAAATTTTATTTTAGTTTTCAACAAAACTGGTCATTGACCAGCAGAGTTAGCCTCTATAAACCCAAGTCCACAAAAACCTTTGAATTGCGTTATTTTTGGTTGCATGTGCATAATAGTAAGCATACTAAAATTATACGAAATGTTCAATTCAAATCCGAGATTTTGTCATTAAATTTTTAGCACCTATCCTCTGACTGCGGTTGAATTGGGCATGGTTTTCTTAGTGGGTTATTACGTAATAAGTCAAACCAATTAAAAAAATTTTTAAAAATTAAAACTCATTTGTCCCACCCCGAACTGAAATTATAAATGCTCTCTGCTCCTACCAGTTGGCCTGAGCCCGAGAAACATCATATCGGAATAGCCTGTCTTGCGATTGATCACTCAACTACATTTTGGTTCCACTTAATCTGTCCATCCGTCTGTCCTCGTATGAGTCTGTCTCCCACCTCTTCCCCCATCATACATATTCGCATTAGCTCCATTCAAAACACATCAGTAAAATGATTTTCTGAATGGGACGTGTGCTCGTGGAATGGTACTTCTGCTCTGACTAATGTCTTACGCTGCGTTCAAACCAGCTGGTGAAAATGCCGTTTCTCAGAACACAAGCGATGACTTGAGCTCAAATCACCTTACAACCTGTGATCACAAGCAGTGAACTGGTGGTTAATTCAGTGGATCACTCTTCACCACTCGCGAGCAAAACGAAAAAATTGTGCGCAAAACAGAAGTGCTTTTATTTTCATGTTTGCTTTATTAAATATTAAAAGGAGCTACTTATTATGTACCTTTATGTCCAAGAGTTTGTTATATTTCCATATCACAAATGTTTCGGTAGTATTGTCATTGGGAAGTTAACTTAATATTTTGATACCATAATCCACCTTATTCCTGAGGGCGCGACAGTAGATATGATGAGGGGTGAAACTTTCAGCAGAAGTAGTTTTTATCTTTAGTTTTAGTCAAGAACAGCGGCGTTTCTTTCAGTTAACTTTGCGATTACAGCTCGTTTTTCTTTAACAAATTGACTTGCTTTTCTTAAAATGTCCCTTCAGTGCTCCGGCACCTATTGTGCTTTTCGAGGCTGAACCAACAACCAGAGGAAGCTAAATTTATGGTTTGATCGGTGTTTTGAACACGCATCCAGACCATAGGGGATTGTCCGTGTTCGGCGAAACGGTTTCCATCGCCTACCAACAGAAGAGGAAGCCAGAATTTGGCTGAAAACCTGAATTTGAAAAGACCTCAGAAAACATTAGGTGCTCATTTCGTTGTCAACAAACAACGATTCCTACTTTATGGCGAGGCTCAAACAGACCGCCGCAGAGGAGTCGCCGGGTCCTCGGAAGCATTTTGACAGCAGTGCCAGGAGAGCACAAGGTATGATTTCACGTGTAGGGAGGACAGAAAATTGTTGAATTCGTCCGGTAATGCCAGTCAGTGTAACATTACGTTTCACATGTAGAGCAATACTTACTGCCGAAATATAGTGGTTCCTTCAAAATTTATGCTTTGGAGCTTTGTAGATTGTTCATAGCTTCGCAGTCTGTGACAATGGAGTCCCTAATGTAGCCAAATGCGATAGTTTGGCCACTGCTTCAGGTCGTTTTCCCATTCTTCAATAGTAGAAAGCAGCAGTACCGAAACTTTATCCCGTCTGAGGGCTAAAAGGTGATGTTCCCTTATATGTTATTTTCCAGTCGCTAATAAAAAGAGGATTCGCATGAGCTGCTACCATTGTAGACAGCTCAGTGAAAGGATCCAGCGGAACTTACACCCAAAATTCGCACAAGGGATCATGGGACATGGGAATAAGGAGGATAGAGGACTAAAGTGACGACGTCATGCTGGTGTTGGAAGTAAAATTTCCCATTGATTTTACCCATAGACTTTTGTTCACTTTTGAATCACTTCCCATTGTTTTCAAGCCTCCATCTTTTTCGAGATTTTGAATTATATTTCCGACAAAAAACAAATATAATTTTTC
The DNA here is from genome assembly GCA_029721435.1 of Gymnothorax reevesii. Taxonomy (NCBI): domain Eukaryota; kingdom Metazoa; phylum Chordata; class Actinopteri; order Anguilliformes; family Muraenidae; genus Gymnothorax; species Gymnothorax reevesii. The sequence goes on along the minus strand of CM056580.1, from coordinate 61,093,588 downwards.
TTGACCAGAATCAGCTATATTTCAAATCATTTAAATTTTTCGCCACCATGCTAATCCTCTTTGTAGTCTAAAAACTACACGCCCCATGATCCTCCCAATTCCCAGGCTGAATGAGTTCAGGACGTATTTTATACAGTCAATAGTTAGAAGTCACCAGTCTCGAATTTTCCAACACCTCGTAAAAGCAGTTTGCTTGCTTAATTAGTTAGCCACTCTACGTTTTACTTGGTTACGCTTTCCTTGCTAGATATCAAGTTTTACAGTTAGCGCGAATTTACTTTAATAGCCAGGCATCTTTGGCCAATGTTTGCTTAAAAACTTCGTAGTCAGCGAACGAGCTTATCAGCCTTGTCAAGGCTAACTTAGCGAGAGAGCTAGTTTACAGTCTTCGGTAATTGTCCAACTTTGTATTTGGCGCAATTAGGCCAGCTTGTGAAATGCTCACAGCTCAATGCTAGCCAAGTAGCCAAATAATGGCTCTTCACAGCTTTTATTCACTTGGTAGTTATTGAATAATCATACTAGCTAGCTTGCTAAATAGCAATAAGTGACTGTACCATTTACTGTTTATTGGTTTAGCTATGTGCACAAGATGTAATACGCTCACTAGCTGGCTAGCTCAGTGGTTTGCTAGCGTAGCTTAATGCTGGCTAGCTAAATGGTGAAATAACTATTTATTGTGATCCTTTCATTTCTAGGTATGTAGCTAGCTAATAGTATCCCACTATGTGGGATTGGGTGCACGGACATACAGCAATGTAGGGCACTGATGGGCTACCGTCGTGGTATGTTATGAATGAATGCCGAAACTGAGGTACCCCATTGGCTTGGAACAAATCACAGGGTACTCGCCCACTTGTGCAGCGGATATGTAGTTCGGAGAAGTGGACTACAAACTGGACTATAAGTGCAAAAGCATATAATTTTTGGCATTTAACTATGAATTTGATGTGATCATTTGAATCTGTATACCCTGCAGAGTAATCTCGGTGCGAGGCGGCTCTTAGAATTAATACGAGTTCGAACAATGCCAGAAATTGTCCAAACCCCATTATAAATTCCCATAGGGATTTTACTTCCGACACCAGAAACGAAGTAGCGGTGACGTCATCATTTTAGTACTCTATTATTGCCCATGATTTCGCCCAGCCCGTGACAGACTGGCAGCAAATGAATGCTCTCCATGCCTGTCTTTTTCGCAACCGGTCTTCACATTGACTTTGAATGTAATTTGTCGTGCAAAAAATTGGTTTCGCGTCTAGTGTGCAAGTGGCACGAGTCAGACGGCTCAAACATATAGGGCTGGACTGTGATCCTTGCGCCATTGCTGTGACTCACGGAGCCAGTGGGATGTCACTCAAATCGAGGGAGTGGCCAGTCACACCGCGATGCGCTACACCCACACTGTCTTGAGAAATGGACTGAATAGCAAAATGAGCAGTTTTTGAACTAGGTTTTCGAATAGTTATGATTGTTAATTTTCACTCAGGTTTTTTTTTTTTTGTAAATGCTTTATGAGACACTCAACTTTGATATTATACGTGAATTCTCGCCATGTCAAGACAAGTTTCCAGAGGCTTTAAGGGGTCTCAAACTCAAATCCAGGAGGGTCAGTCTGCCAGCATGTTTTTAGGTTGTTCCTACACTTAAGTGCATAATTGAAGTCCATTGGCTGAGGAGTCCACACACCTCATTTTTGTGGCCTGTGTTCACTGCTCATTGAACTGCAATCCCAAAAGCCAGCCGACACTGCGACCCTAGAGGACTGGAGTTTGAGACCTCTGGAAATATTGTCCATCATCTGTTAAATCTATTTGACCTGTAACCTCTGGCAGTCACAAATATTGTTCAAATTCATCAAAATATTATGCAACATCTTTAGCACATGAACCCACAGACGCATGCCGCAAAATGCGCAGGTGTTCCACTTAACGTCCCCTCTGAACATCCGTTAGTGACCATAATTTGTAACACTACCCATGGCGGCAGTTTGCAGCATCATGGGACAAAGGCGTGACTGAGATAGTTTCCTTTTTTGCTGGAAGCAAATGGGGTCACCCAGTAGCAACGGTAAAAAGTCCACAAAACGTCGGTTGACAAACTTTCAAACCATTGTCAAATACATCGTCCAGTATAATCAAAGTCTGCTTTGCCCACTCGTAACCTCAGAGACTAAAAGTTTTTGAAACACGTCTTCTCCCTTCTCACTAAAAACTTTAGTGTCTGGGAACAAGCCGGGAGGCGGATTTCTGTTGAATGCACAAGATAAAATACTACAGTTATGCTTCAAGTTATTATTTTTAGCTAAAAATAACCCTGTTTCTAGAGTTCTGAAGATGCGTTAGATGATGGTTTGAAAGTTTGTCAGACGTTTTGTGGACTTTTTACCACTGCCACTGGGTGACCCCATTTGCTTCCTGCAAAAAAAGGAATTTGGATAATTTTTCAAAACTCTCCAGTGGCCATAAAGTTGCGCCAGGTGAAAAACAACTTTGTTTGTTCGAGACATCTAATGGTGAGTAATTCATATACAAATTATAGTTTTTGCATGGACTATCCCTTTAATTCCCCCCCCTTACTTCCCCACCCAGAACACAGCCAAAATGTTTAGCCCACCGCAAAGTGACCTGCTCCCATTGACTCGCGCGATTCCACCGACTCACAATGACTAGCCCCGACATCTTCACGTCACGCAATTGCACCACCAATTACGCACTGCCTACACCATCAGAGGATTACATAGTCCGCGTACAATTCAGTTTGTACAGCTACATGCACCCAGACGGCCAGTGGTGGTTGCTACAGAGTGATAAACTAGCAAATTTTAACCGGTTTAACCCCAATTATCTCCACCGAGGCTGCGTCAATTATTGCCTTACCCATGCAGACCTCCGGCCGTCGCTGGTAATAGCAATGGCTGGGACTCGAACACCCAACCACAGGGCTCAGACTAACATCTTGGCAGTGAGCCACCTGGAGACCCCAAACTTGTGACCATTCCAGCAAATAGCAAGTGCAATATTTTGCAATAATATATTATAATGGGGGGTGGCTGTGGTGAATTCCATTTTTGTTTCAAGCACAGAAGCAGTCCCAGCATTAAGAAGCCAATATTTTTCATCATCACTTGCTTTTCACGTTATCAGGGGTTTTTCACCTTCCTAAACGATATGACAGCGATGCTTAAATTAATAAGCTGAATCAATTAAGCTGCAGGTTTCTCAGTTAAGGTACCGAGGCCCTTTTGAAAGCTGTGCTTTTCAAAATTTCAACCAAGCATCACCGAGATCAGGATGAATTAATATTACTTTACCAGTATGTGTCACTTAAGTCTTCATTTATATCACAATTTCAGCAAAACTTGAATAAAAATGAAATAAATGACATCTTCATCGACTCTATTTTTCTGCATTTTTACAAGTCTTCTGCAAAGAATCAGTTATTTTGCTTACATGGTCATGCTCCTGTGTGACAACAGGGGATGGACCAACACCGAAACCACACTACAGTGCAGTGAAAAACCATTTGCCCACGACACAATTTATTTTTTTGAATGGCATATTTGAACATTTCAGATCAAACTCATTTTATTATACGACAAAGATGACAAGTGAACAAAATGCAGCTTTTAAGACTATTTTATTTACAGATGGCAAGAAGTTATTCAAACCCTATATCACACATGAAAAAATAATTTTGCCCCAAAAACAAATAACTGGTTGCGCCATCCAAGGCGACAACAGCAATCAAACATCATACTATAATTTGAGGAACGTCTGTCTGTCTGTCTGTCTGTTCCCCTACTCCTCCAAGGTCCTCTGACGGATCTTCACCAAACTTGGTGGGTCTATGTAGGTTGTCCCCGGAATTGTCCTTGAGGGGTTAGTTTTTTGAAAGGTCAAGGTCACTGGGGTCAAAGGTCAATTTCTACTTTGGACACTCCACCACCCCCATGCCAGACAAAACTCCCCTTCCTCTAGGGGATAAGGGTGTGGCATAGCCCTTTACAAATGTAACTGCTGTATTTCCATCTCGATGCTCGCAGTGTCGAAATTATTCTCGCCACGGGTAATTCACTAGTTTGCAAAGACTGGCAATGAGACTTACATTGTTGTGGAGGAATTTTGGCTCACTCTGCCTACAAAATTGTTTTAATTCAGCTTCAGTGGAAGGTTATCGCGCATGTCTTAGGTCATGCTGCACAGTCTAACTGGAGGCAGGAGTTTGATTGGACCACTCCACATGCTTAATTGTTTCTTTCGTGCCATTCAGAGGCTGACTTGCTTGTTTGGTTCAGATCATTTTCCCGCTACATAAACCAACAGTGCTTGAGCTTTACTTGATGCTGCGTTAGCTTTCCGACAGATGTAAAGGGATCTACGTCGTCCAAAAAGATCCACTTTATTACCCCAAAGGTACTGGGGATAGTCAAGATTATTTTTGGGAAAATGTGAAACAAGGCTTTGTGTTCTTTTTGGTCAGTGTTGGTTTTCACCTCGCTGTTCTTCCGTGAATGCAATTTTTACCCAGTCTCTCTTATTTTAACAGTGAGGGCAGTGACCTTAACTGAGGCAGGGGAGACCTGTAGTTCTTTCGACGTTAGTCTGGGATCTTTACTGACCTCCTGGATCATTCATGAATACACTCTTGAAGGAATTTTGGTGGGCTGACCACTCCTAGGAAGCCACATCACTATACTAAGTTCTCTCCATTTATAGATAACGAACCTCACCTAGTTCGCTTTAACACCAGTGTCTTCAATACGCCTTCGTAATCCTTTACAGACCGGTACATAGGAATGACTGTTTTACATCAGCTGTTAAATTTCTCACAATCACAGAGTCATGTGCTGCTTTTTGCCTTCTTCACATTAAAAGTCAGGTTCCATTTTAGTGATGTTTAGATTCAACAGGGCTGGCAGTAATGATGCGTGGATGTGTCCGGTTAAAATTAAACCAACTGTAAATTAAATTTGTTAAATTAGTTGATTTAATGAGATTTTGCATGCAAGATTTAGTACGGCAACAAGAACTTTCACACAGGGGTTGGGAGAATTGGACGGCTTTTTTCCTTCAATAATGGAAATCAAACTGCATTCTGTGTTCACTGGGGTAATCTTTGTCACATTAAAATTTATTTGACAATCACATTTCAGTGCAACAAATACACAAAAATAGATGAAAACAGGGAAGAGGTAAATTTTTTTCACAGCACAGTGTATTTGCCTCATAGCTACAAAAGGCCCTTTCTAATCAACGATCATTACTTGATGCTGAACACAAATGAAACTCCTGTATTTGATTACTCATGTCTCCTGGTATGACATACAGCATCAATAAATTTCACTGAAAAGCAAGAAAATGGCCACCAAGCAACTTCAACAGTGTAACCCAAATAGTGCCATGACCAACAAGTGAATGGTGGTGTCCTGTTTGCAAGAAAGATGATACTTATTTTATTCAAGCGTTACCATTGGCAAAATGTAGTGTGAAGCCATGGTCCAGCTTTGCTCACGGAACACCACCCAATTTGGAAAAATTGAGTTTTGCAGTTTGCATGGCAATTCAAAATTAATTTTCCTCCAATACTTGCATTTGAATTGAAGGTACTTCTTGCAAGCAGGTCTAAGTCACATTTTGGGAGGAAAAAAATCTGTACGCATAAAAGAATCATTTGATACTTAAAACTGGAAAAAAAAAATATGTACTTCATTCCTGTTTATCATCATATGGTGTTTTCAGAATCCACGAACATTTTCTGCAAGAAGTACTCAAATCTGTGACTGGCCAATCAAAATACCGGAATGAGACACATGACAAGCATAGGAAATGGTGGCCATGGAGGCAATCCAGAATGGTTTGAATTGGTTCTGTCATTTCTAATGTTCGTTTTTGATTTGTCACAGTGAATTTGGATTTTACCAAGTTATTAGTGTTAAACAGGTAGTACTGCATACCATAAAGGCACAATAGCAAAGAAGCTTTGCAAAAATCACGTTTGTATTGAAAACTTAAAAAAAAAAAAAAAAAAACTTTATTGCTTGGTGTTGAAAGTACTCAAATCAGTGATTTTTTTTCCACAAGATCTATCCAAGACCATCCATCTTGTCACAAAAAGTACCCAAGTCCAAAACTACTTTTCTCGATTTCTCAGTACTGAAGGAGAATCATTCCACAAACAAAATGGTGACTAACCATGTTTAGCTCCTAGAACTAGCTCACAAATCCATAATAAGCTACCTTGGGGGGGGTGGGAAGAATATCTCCAGCATCTTTTGAAAACTTAGACCATCAATATCTCAGAACTGACGTTTTGTGACTTAAGTACTTCTTGCACGCAGGACTTCAATTGAAATCAAGATCAAATGTTGACTGTGTGCTTTAAATCAGTACTACTAATTTGAAGCACAAAACATAAATTTGGCTCAAGAAACATTCATAAACGTAGCTCACTTAAATCCAGTAAGAAAAGGAAAGCAAGAGACCAGGCTTACCTGCCACACTCCGACGATGGCATTGGCTATTAGAATAAGCAAGATTACGAAAGGTTCCACGAAGGCCGTAATGGTTTCCTCTCCCTCTTCAAACCAGGCTAATACCTGGAGACAGAAAGAAAAACCTTAAATTTTCTTACCTGCAAGAAATCCCACAAACACCCAATAGAAACCAACAGCATTTGGATTAGTTTTAAAAAAAAGATTAATATCTACTTTTAATGGCACCATGTTGCCAAGGGGAAATGCGGAACTCAACCTCACCATCACTCATGGCAAAAAAAAAAACAAAACAAAAAAAAAAACAAACAAACCATGTTTCTTTGGTCTCCAGCCATCAACGCCAAGTAAGTACATAAATATAACTGCTGACGGCCTTGAGAATTTAAATCAGAACACCAAGGCTGGTGTCAGTCATAAACGCCTTGTGAATGCCGCAGTGGAGGTGTCAGTCACTTCGCACGACGGCATAAGAGTAAACCGAGAATACCCTCTGTCAACACCCCGGCAACAGAGTCAGACAGGTGGCGCTCCAGTCTCGGCAATATCCTGCACGAGGGTAGAGGGTTACAGTGGCAGGTTTCTGAGCCACACAAAAAACAATGGCAGAATTCAGATGTGCTCGTTTATGGTCACAGACTCGATGCCTTTATCAGGACCCATGTATTCTATTTTGAGTGCTTCTGTGACAGACAGCATGGCCAAAAACAGTGATCCCGAAGAAACAGCATCTTCTATACTATAACAGCAGCACGTCTCAACACAAAACCAGTCAACCCACAAGAGAAGAACATTCATGCACTCCAATGTTAAGGGTATCAGAAGGAAAGGTACGCCATTACCATGCAAAACCCAGGCCTGCATATCAATATTTCTACAAGTCAGATCATCCTCAAACACGGCATTCCGTCTGGCAAGGGCCGTTTCAGGTTAAATTCATCTGCATGATGTCCTTCTCGTCATAAAAGAAAAGGGTAGTATTTGTTGCGCTCAGAAACAACCAAATTACAAAATGCAGAGCCATATCTCAAGCATTTTCACATCACAATGCAGCAAGTGGCCAAAGCCCAGCCAGACATCTCCCTTCATTCATCATGGCAAGCACAGGTAACACTGTGTGAATTTAAGAGGATTAGGGTCCAGAACCAGGGGGTTCATACTTGGGTCGAGTGAGCTTTTCCTTTCATGACAGTCATGCCGTTTTCCAGTTAATGATCCATCACAAGCATTTAAAACCAGGACAGTAATGCGGCACCCACCATAATCAACTGAGGGTGTCAGATTACTCAATTTCAACAGAGAATGTGCAAAAAAGGCAATGAACACATTCCTGTATTCATAGAGCAGTGGCATACTGAATATTAAAACAAAGGAATAAAAAATGAAAAACCTTCAAAATAATAATCTCTAACATGGTACCAAAAATTGCCCCCAAAATACCTTAAAGTGCCCAGGAGGCCCCCCAAATGCAGGATTAAGCCGAACCCCAGAGAGAGAAACCTCAATGGCCAGCTTCCGCAGCTGATACCCTCTTACTGAAGGTCAGTATCCAAATTTGGGCAAGCATACTGCCCTTGCCCCCCATTAGCAGAACAAGAGCACACTGCCACCTCCATATCACAAAGTGCACCACAGGCATGCCATCTGCTCCAGCTCTCCACCCCTGCAACTTCAGAGAACCCTGTTCCCGCTTCACCTCCTCCTTCATAACTTTATCAGTAGCTGTGGTCCCAGCACTGCTGGCTGTAGCCATAAATCAGGTAAGCCTAGTGATTAATCCCAAAAAAATTATTTCAGCAGCTCTTGAACGCTTCATGGATTTTCTTATTTCTAAGAGGAACTGAAACATGTCAGATGAGCCTGCCTTTCTCATTTAGACAGCATAAGTTTTTGTCTACAGTGAACCCTAATCTCTACTATTACAACAGGCAGTCATTACATGATCGATAATACGCAAACTCCCAAGGACAAAAGTTGGTAATTATGACATAAGAAATAATATTGGGAAATGGGAAAACTACACAAAGATGGGCTAAAGCACATTTGTTGTGCTGGAAGCTTCAAAGCCAGAGAAGCAGCAGAAGGGGTCAATGTTCCATTAAGAGATAAAACCACCTAACAGCTGCACAAATGTCATATTGGATATGTGGGCCACTTTCTGAAATATAGACTCTGCTTTCCTCACACAATTTCCATCCATTCAAACAGCAAGATCATATAAAGGCTAAAAAGGCAAAATAAGATGCACAGTCACAAATCCTAATCAACAGCTGATGCAGCAAATACAGTCAGTTCTTAATTTCTGGATGATTGCCCAGTCCTCATTTGGAGAGGTAAATGGATACTTGCTTTATATTGCGGGGCTCCTCCCTAAGAGTCCAAAGGGCACAAACACAAATAAACAATCATGTCCATTACCCAACTGTAAACAAGCTTTAAGAACAAGACGACTAAAGCTGCTTTCACACCAGACGCAAAACGAATTTTTCGCACAACAGATTACACTCAAAGTAAATGCAAAGACGCAAATGCACGCATAACATGTGCATTCGCGTCATGGCATTGACTTTGAGTGTAATCTGTTGTGCAAAAAATTTGTTTCGCGTCCGGCGTGAAAGCGGCTTAAAGCAACGATGATAGACAGACACTGTACTGAACCGAGTGGAGTACTCCGTCCACTGCATCTCTGATATCTACAAACTGAAGTATGCACAATCCAAACGATGCTGGAGCCGAAGGCCATCTCACTCCACAGCATGTCGCACACACAGCAAAAGAAGCACTAAAAATAATGCCGCTGTGTAAATTGTTTACATGACGTGATGACACTTGTGGTTATAGGTGCTCACCCTCCACATGGACAGAAGCCAGATTGGCAAAGTGCCTTTCTTACTTCCGCATTTCATATATCCGGATTAATACTGCAGATGTTTAAAAAAAAGAGCAATATTTTATTTATTTTTTTTAAATATGTACATCTCCCTTCAAGGAACAGGGCTATGAAACATCATGAAACTGATACGTTTTTCTACAAGGTAACAAAGTCTGTAGCCAAGCTAATTAGAGCTCTGCAAGGCACCAAACAGATGAGGGAGTAAACAGGTTCAGAAAAGCACACAAGGGGGGGAAGGGGAAGAAGAAGAAAAAAAAAAAAAAAAAAAAAAAGCAGCTCAAACAGCTAGGCTACCACTTTCAAAACTAATGTAAACACTTGAAGAATCCCACTCATTTTAACAGCTTTAAGAAACAGACCATGTTCCATTTGCAAAACTTTGTGAGACCATTAGATCAAGAAGGATGAACAATTATGCAACTGAACTGATGTAAAAGCATCTCAAGGTTAGAGCCAGAATAGTGCCCTGCCATTTCCTTCTTTGAACAGTCTGAACAAGTTTTATTGCACATACCTACAATATAAAACAGCTTAAGTCGATAACATTACCCCCTCAAGAGTAAATGCCTCATTTTAAGGGCAACTGCTGAGCGGCTTTGAGAATGATTCCCTTTGCATACACCATCAATTGACCGCAAAGGAAACAAACGGCACCAAATTTGCAGGTTAAATCATTCAATTCAGCATCAAGCTTCAAATCAGTTTAACTTCCCACCTCACTTTTCCACATCAAATTGTTCTTTGCAGATCATCTTCAGTCAGACAGAACTCAACCTAGAGGCATTCAATTTTCAGCTGCCATTGTCTTTAGCTGCCTGATAAAGACCTGGGACCTTTAAATTTGCGTGGATTTCATACCTAAAAAATACCTACGCACAAAAACAAAAATGACATTTTGTGGAAAATAACCAAATTTACACACCTATGAGTAAAATAAACTGCATGGAATTTTCATTTATTTAATCAGGATGGACTTGGAATTTATTGACATTGTGCATAATCTTCATAATATCTCTTTTTATAATGTCAAGTTTGCTTTCATAAATCAGAAATCTGCAAAGAAAGTGACGTACGTATCTTTTTTGTGCCTGCGTACAGTTTATAAATGAGGCCCCTGGAGACCCGCAACTTCACCAGCATCCCTCAGTCCTTACAGCACGCAACTGAAGCTCCACAGCTGCAGGCAGGGACATCAACTTGCACACTGCTGGCATTCATTACTGTGTCTATATTCTTACGCTGCCATTATGCCTTGTCAGGCAAATTCACCATCATCTCTTGTATTGCGAAAACAGTTTGATTACTTTTTATGCTCTGTATACAACAGGAGACATTTTGGGTAAATAACACTCATGGACTCACTTTCTGGCACCAGTCAGACAGAGCTATAAGTAGGGAGCAGTTTAACTGCTGCTGGGATGGGCAAAGGAGGCTCAAATGTCTCATTTGACCCATCACTGCTGTTGTCACCCTTCTGCACAAGGATAGTTTCTTCAGCTGTTGCACCCCCTTTATCTGCTAGCATAACCTTTGAAGAGGAGTGCAGATGTATAATTTTCAGCTTCATGACACGCCATTCTAATCCTTCCCTGGTCCCTAGTCATGCCAGCACCTTGCACTTAAAACTGTGCTCAATGTTCACTCAAAGCCCCAACTCAACTCCAACTACCAAAGTAACCACTTACCAATTTGTTAGAAAACCACATCTTCCAAAAAAAAAAAAAAAATTCCTATATTATTTTGCTTTTTGAAGGTGCTGGAAGCGATAAATGTATCCAATTACAGCGCCCTCACTCTGATGTTTAAACAACACAACCAAGACATCTAAAGATCCCTAATGGAAGAATCAGATGAGCAGGATAATGCAGCCACATATTTTACATACAATTACATTATTAATGGTTTCTATTAATAAGTTGTGAAACATCATTTCGATTCAAATGAGAAACCATTCCTAAGACTCACCACCATTGCTGTCAGCATAAAAATACCAGAGAAATACCAGTTGGCAATAAAAACTCCAATCAGTAATTTCTGAGGCAGTTGCTTGGGCAACAATGATACTTAAAAAAAAAAAAAGAAAAAAAATTATGGATAGATGCACATAATACACATTGTTGGCCAGATATAACTCTGGTGAATTCACAGAATCATCTTAAAACATGCCTTTACAGCATTTACCAAACAAATAATATTCGAGGGGACATACTTACAAAAGATATACAAGCTGCCAAAAGTAGAATTCGTACTAGTAAATCTTCAAACTGTTCAAGGACGAGTTCCCATAACGATTTCCCTGTGGAATAAACAAAATATTAAATCAATGAGCGATCACTGCAGTCATTGGAATTGGAACGGTTACTTTAATAGTTTGCCACACGGTGAGATCTAAACGTACTCACCTTCTTCAGCCGGCAACTCTGCAGTTAGGCCGTTCCAATCAACATTCCAGGAATGAAGAAAAAAAGGGGAAATGGGTATGGTTAATCGCAGAAAGGGTCAACGTGACTACTGTAATAATTAGTATCCGGGGAATGCACGATAAAAAAAGAAATATTTCCGGTCTGCAGAGGTAGCTTGCCTTTTGGCACTCACCAAATTCTGCTGCAGTAAATATCTTAAACAAATTTACAGACATTTAGAAATGGTTCTCAGTCCAACTGTCCAAAAGACCCAGAATGCGAAATGCCACGTTTATCAAGCATTCTGCGAGAACACGTCTGATGGACAAGATTTAGAATAACATTATGTAAAAACCACATTAGCAAAGATGTGCAAACACATGCCACCTTACTGGTATGCAAGTCTATGACATCGTGGATAAAAACTAGCAACGGCAGTTCAACGACCCAACTTTCTGCAGAATCGGAACAGCAGAGGACTCAAATTGGGCTTTCCTTCCCTTTCCGATTACAACATACGTGACGAAACTAACAGCCCAGGCGGCACTAGTCAACTGAAATTTCAGGCCCTGTACCGGCTATTCCGATCCCGATGATAAAACATTACGCACAGGCTCTGCGTTTTTCATGCCAAAACATGTATCCCAAACAATAAAAATGTTAAGCGATTATGACGAATTGAACGGAGGAAAGGATAGATTGCAAGCTAAGGTTATTGAGACCCACGAGGTCATACATCATGACGTCAGCCATTTTTACTATTCGCGTGAGTATGCCGGTCACTGTACTAAAACGTAGCATCATAAGCTAATACACAGGCCTATTTCCCGGTAATTCGGAGAATAACCAACATCTCATCAACGACTGCTTACCGTTAGGTCCCCATTTTTCCCTTTGCCTTTTCACCTGATCCAAAGCCAGTCCAGTGCTCTCGTTAACGCTGAAATAGCTATAAACCTCCTCGACTGTCTTTGTGTGAGCGTTCTCCATGGTGGATGGTCGCCTTCTGAAGACAGTTTTACTTTGTTTATTCAACCACCTCCGTCTCTATAACGATTAAAACGACCCGTATGCAAGAAAAAGATAAGGCGAATCTAGAAATCTACGAGCTTATACATCTGTATTAAGAAAACGTCCCCAGAAAAAGCCAAGAAAATGAATCCCCGGCGTTTAGGCAGCAGGCTGTTAAGAACACAAAAAATCCCCCTCTTGGTAGTACTTAGCCAACGTTTGACGAATTAAATAGCTATTGAATGGTTTAAAAAAAAGATGGAAAATTCACACCCCCGGAGAAGTCACTTCGGTGTCGCCTTAATTCCCATAGATATGAAAACGTCTGCAGCAATCGACCCAATTTGGCTCACGATTAGTCCTAACGTTGCCCGGACTGCCTCCTCTCACCGTGTTGTAGATCCCCAATCAGTGGCTATGATCACTGGTGGTAATCGCGTTTTATTGAAAGAGCCTCAATGCTGCTCTCTCGCTAGCTCCGCATGTGGAGTGCGCTCATTGGACAGAAGGACTCCGGAAATCTCGTCGATTACAATCGACTACAGCCTTTTCGAAAGCAGAAGGATCAGCTGGTTGTTTTCTATTTTTTTTTTCTCGAAAAGCATCACATCTCAACTCCGAAATAAATGACGCAGGACTAAAGTCAGCCTGTCTGACACTCCAAACATCCTACATGTCTAAAATCCACGAAAAAAAAAAATTAATCACACTACACATCGATTTAGTAATAATTCTCGAAACTGTCAAGTTTTTGCAGTGCTTTTGATATCCAATGCGCGAACACTGTAGCATTAGTTAGAAATGTAACATGGATGAGATGCCGGCCGACTTCAAAATATTCTCTTGTCCATGTGTCACTTAATGTATATGACATATGTATAAGAATCTTTGAAGCTAATGCTACATTAAACTTAGAAAGGCACCATTCACTAGTCTGTACCTTAAAATATAGGCCTAGACGACTGGGCATGCATACACACGTCTTTTGTATCTCCCACCCACCAATAACTTCATAAAAGCAACAACACTAAGAATAGAGCCCAGTTCTGCTAATAAAGGAATTGAACCACAGAAAAGATTAATCTGGTTTCTACCAAATATTTCTCACTGTTGATAAAAATGAACAATTAATGGTCCCGTGACAGCGAAAGTGGGGATTACAATTCGGAAAATTATAATATTGGATTATTGAAATCTGATGTCATATGATGTCTAGCAGGAACTTTTATCTTTTTGTAGAGATTAAGTGAATCAGACATCAAATAATAACACAATCGAACCACCCCCAGTAATATCAAACATTAATGGAGGATGATGAGATAAAGAACGCACGTTTGATAAAAAGCGCGCGCGCGCACGCGCAAACACACAACTACCCAATGATGCCATCAAAGAGCCTCACTTTGCTGCTGATATCGCTCAAACACTAAAGCAAGATAGTAATTAAAACATAGGAAATCATAAAGAACTATGTTTATGACTGTTATCATGACATTAATATCTACGCATAATTACGGCCTTATTATTACCGTATTAATTTTATGAGCAGAAGCTTTTTTCATTTTAGAAATAACTATAACCTACAGTTCTCCACAAGGTCCAATCGCAAGATCCGCCTGCCAAATGTGGTCAAGGTTTGTACAATCCGCTAGTTTTACAATGACATATGCATGCTAAATCCTGAGAGGGTTGAACTACACTCCTGTGTTACATTTCAATAATAGCATTGTTTTACGAGGCAATATTCCCGCAGTTATCAGTGCACCCTCTAGCGATAGTCGCGCGGAGCAACGGAAGACAACACCAAGTTGCGAACTGTGTTCGGTATCATATTACAGAAGAGACCTCAGATTTAACAGAGTATCTGCAGGTGACATCTTGATGTTTTGCAAAAGCAGCCAGATGCTCATTTCTGAACTTTTGAAAAAACTTTCATCCAAAAAGTTGTTCCTGCATGATTATCGCTGACCAAGTATTATTTTATTGAAATCTGGTATTTTATGTCTATCTGGTAGTTTTATCTCTAAGTAACATTAGTCACCAAATGAATCATAGTCTGAAAATTTGGGAAATTCATTCACCAGATTATATACTACATAAGTTAAATTCTAATACAAAAACAGAGATTGAATTGAAATATGTTGCAATAATGTGAGATCAAGTAAAAGACACCATTCTTGAAGCATTCAGTGGATGCTTGAATTACCGTGATTATCATGAGCACTTCTGGCGAGTCTGATACAAAGTGGACAGAGACAGAATGTCTGATAAGCCTCTATGATACTTTAGGCAACACTAGCAGTAAGAGTTTCCACAACCTTTACTGGTGTGTAGTAAGAGCAGTTGGAGATATTTGAAGGACAAAGACAAAATTTCAGGAAGCTTGTTTCAAGTTTCAAGTTTTATTCACACGTATCAGACAAGAAGGCACAGTTTGAGAATCATACCAAAATTACATGTGAAAGGGGATTACCCTAGGGGGCCCAGTCCTACCCAAATGAACATAACATTAATACAAACAACAACAACCACGTGACAACAACAAACATGAATCCCAGAAACCATCTCTGCAGAAGTCATTCAGATCCAAAAAATAAAATAAAATAAAAAAATCAATTAAAGGATTTTCGCCACAATAGGAACCTTTGTGTGGTTGTCACCTTCAGTGGCTCCCTTAGACGAAACAGCCCCACCTTTAGTTATTACTTCAGGATCCCAATAGTAACACCATAGGACTCAGCCCAATGACTGACACTAGAATTAAATGACCTGAAACAGAAGATAGCCAAACTTCTTGTTAATAGCCAAGTAAGTTTAAACAGAATTTTAAATAGACACATCAGCGCTAATCTGAGACTAGATCACAACCAGCCAAAAGTTCCCAGTAGTGGCTAAAAGAAGACTAAAAGTGAGAGCATCAAAACCACCAGAAGATAGGGTAGCCTACTATATGCAGTAAAGTGCAATGAGCAGCAGCCTGAATCAATTACCAGACTTCATTATGCAACAAAAGAAGATGCTGTTCAAACCTTTTTTTAAAAGTAGAAAATGATTCTGACATTTGAATATTGTTGTTGAGCTCATATCAAATCTGTGGACCCCTGCACACAACACTCAGACTGGCTTGTTTTAGCTGGCGTTTCTTACCAAAAAAAAAAAATGCTTTTTCCTGGTGCCATGTGTGTGCAGTGGGCGGCATTTTGGAACAAGGTCACATAGTTGACTATTTAATCCATTAATAACCTCATACACCGTACATGCATTATGGAAGATGTTATATTCAATAAGTCTCAATAAACCATGAGCAGAAAAAAGCTGCTTTGTGGGTGCAAGAAAATGTGACCATATTAATGCGTGTAAGACTTTCTTTTGGAGAACAATTTCTGTAGGTGACCAGGAAAGGTGCTGCTCCATATGATATTGCAGTAATTCATGTGAGGTTCAAATAAAGTTTTGTACAAGGTAAGTAATGCAGAGAGTGGGAGAAAGTGTCTCAGTTTAAAAAACAAACCAACATATTTAGACAGATCCCTTGTTACAGAATCAATATGGTCTTTGAAGTTTAAAAATGCATCGATGTGGACCCTGAGGAATTTAGTGAATTAAATTCTTCAATATCTTGCCCATTAATGCTAAAAGTAATTGGCAAGTCATACAAGTCATTTCTATCGGCGCAAAAGAAAATGTAGATTCTTTATATTTAGGGATAATTTATTACATTTAAACCTATTCTAGTATCTACTTTTACTAGCTCTTTATTAAATATGTTTTGTGAAGCATTTGGATTCTTGTGAGACAAGAACAGAGTTGTATCATCAGCAAACAATACTTTGTGAAGAACAAAAGAAGAATGGACAAAATCATTGACAAACAGAAGAAATCGGAGTGGTCCCAATATAGAACCTTGTGGGACCCCATATTTGATGAATTTACATAATGATTTGTGACCATTGATGCATGCATATTGTTGTCTCCCGTACATATAACTTTTGAACCAAAAGGAGAGCAATACCTCTGATACCATAATACTGCAATTTATATAGCAGGATCTCAAAATCAATTGTGTCAAATTGACCTTTGATAGGTCAAAGAACACACTTGTGCCACATTCACCTTTATCAATGGCATCATTTATCCTTTCAGTGAGATCTAAATCTGCCATACAGGTGGTTTTCATTTTTGTGAAGTCATACTGATAAGGCGCCAAAATGTTCAATTTACCAAGGTAACCACTCAGTCGATTATAAACTCTCTGTAGGACTTTAGAGTGTGGGCAAACAGATATTTAGCGCACTCCATAATTACTGGCACCCCAGGTTAAGATGTGTTAAAAGCCTTAAAATAAATTTAATTTTTATTGCAGAAGCATACTCTCTCACTGAAAATTGTACAAAAATGTAACCTTCAACTCAAGCGAATTTTAAGGGGAAAAAATATTCCTAAGATATAATTATTTTTCATAAAATCCTCTGTTCCACAATTATTGGTACAATAACATAACAATTCCTAGGAATTAAATGTAATTGAAGTATTTCTGTCATTTCTACAGTAGTTTACAAAGTTGATCAGAGTATCTAAGAACATTGAATTCGTATATCATCACTTCCTGTTTCCCTGGGATATAAATATGACGTGACAGAGGCCATTTCTCTTATCCACTCTTCAACATGGGAAGGACAAAGGAACACACCATTCAAGTAAGGCAGATGTGTGTCGACCTTCACAAGTCAGGCAATGGCTACAAGAAAATAGCCACTCGCCTGCACCTGCCCATATCTACTGTCAGAGGAATCATTAAGAAGTTTAAAACAACTGGAACAGTGGTAAACAAGCCTGGACGAGGACGCAAGGTTATTTTGACACCACGCAGAGCGAGGAGGATGGTAAGAGAAATAAAAAGTTCTCCAAAGCTCACTGTTAAAGAATTGCAACAAATGATAGCATCTTGAGGTCACAAAGTCCCCAAAACAACCATCAGGCAATCTACATGCCAACAAGCTGTTTGGGAGGCATGCACAGAAAGAACCTTTTCTCACTCACAATCATAAACGCAAACGTCTGGAGTTCGCTAAGTGGTACTGGGACTTCAATTGGGACTGTGTGCTTTGGTCAGATGAGACCAAGATAGAGCTTTTTGGCAACAAACACTCTAAGTGGGTCTGGCAGAACAAAAAAGATGAGTTTGAGGAAAAGCACCTCATGCCTACTGTGAAGTATGGGGGAGGATCGGTGATGCTGTGGGCCTGTTTCTCTTCCAGAGGCCCTGGGAACCTTGTTAGAGTGCATGGCATCATGAACGCTTTGCAATACCAGGACATTTTAAATCAAAATCTGGTGGACTCTGCCTGAAAGCTGAAGATGGGTAGTCACTGGGTCTTTCAGCAAGATAATGACCCTAAACATGTGGCCAAATCTACACAGAAATGGTTCACCAGACACAGAATCAAGCTCCTCCCATGGCCATCTCTGTCCCCAGACCTCAACCCTATTGAAAACCTGAGGAGTGAGCTGAAGAGGAGAGTGCAGAGGAGAGGACCCAGGTCGCTGGATGATTTAGAGAGATTGTGCAAAGAGGAATGGTCAAAGATCCGTCTCTCTGAATTCTCCCATCTTGTGAAACATTATAGAAGATTAGGTGCTGTTTTGTTGCCAAAAGGGGGTTGTACAAAATATAAACATCAGGGGTGCTAATAATTGTGGTATACATGATTTGATGTAAAATATTTATTTCTTAATGTGGGATTTTTTTCCCGCTGAATAAATGTACTTGAATTAAAGGTTGGATTTTCCTCTTTTTTCATTCTGGTCCTATGTTATTGAGAAAAAAAACTGAATTTATTAGAAGCTAAAGAATACATCTTAACCAGGGGTGCCAATAATTATGGAGGGTGATGTAGGTCAGTAATTGCTTAGGCTATATTTGTCTCCAGACTTAAATACTGGCATGACTCTAGCGATCTTTTCCATTTTTGGCACAGTTCCAGATGATAAAAAAAGATTTATGCAATAAACGAGATGATCAATGATTAAAGGAGGTCTTTCACGGTATAGGGGAAAATGCCCACAGCCTGATCAGAACAAGCTTTTGATATTATGAAACACATCTGGTAACTCCACAGAAGACAAGTTTTATATGCCTGATTTGCATACAGGAAGTGAACTATGGCCCACTTAGTACATGCTCTATTTTTATGAGACAATGCTCAGAAAAGTTCATTTTTGAGCATGTTACCAAGTCCAAATATGTTCAATTATTAGTTTTATTAGCTTCAGCAAGACCTTCTGCATATTTTGATACCAAATGCAAACCCAGAAACCCCACAACAAAAAAGTTATAGATGATTTACTCATTCATTCTGGAATGTGATTAAATGATTTTTAAATGCACTTGGACCCATGAGTTTACAGGTTTTGGAAGACACTTCATTTTGACCAAGAGATACCTTGATCACACCTAGAACCTTTAACTCGAATTGTTCGTGCATTTCAGAAAATGTCAGACAAATGTATTATTAATAGTTGTAAGGTTAGGCTTAAGGATAGTTCTAAGTTATGTAAGGGTTCTAGATTGCTTGGATCCCCCGAAGGGTGACTTTATGAAATGTTGTCCAAAAATGGTTTGAAGATCTCGTCAGGTAATGCCAGAAATGTTATTGGTCTTTATTGCGTAAGCGTCCCCGGGAAGAGAATGATATTCTTGATGATGACCATGATGAATAACCTTCAGAATAAAGTTTTCTGGAAGATGTAGTTAGAGGCGAAGAGCCATTAAGCACAGATAATGTTGTTCCACCATGCTTAAGTGTAGACGATTTCATGTATGGATCGTCATCCCATCGAAAATGTTCTATTTGTACAAGTTACAATGACAAGTGTGTTGTGTTACCAAAACAAGCTCGTCTCTCACTAATAGTACAATACGACATGGGTGAGTATGATGATCCAGTGAAGGGATACTACTGCACATGTCCAGCAGGGAATAGAACAGTTGGCATATGTGCTCATGTCGCTTCAGTATTGTACTACACTGGATATTACCGACACATTCCTCAAAATAAACCTCTTCAATCATCTTCTGGACAATATACCACATCCATCAAAACAAATGAATTAACTGAAAATGACTAGTTCCATACATACCTTACATATAAGAAGGTTACCTTTACTAAAATTTTGGACTTAAATGCAACATCATGAACACATTTAATCACATTCCAGAATGATCCAGAACTCACTGGATGCAAGAATTGAAACTGTAAATTGATATAGATAGTATTTTTCTTGTCTTTATCCAGGATAGAAACAATATTAGATGTAAGGACTCCATTACAGCTTGCTAGATGACATGATCCGGAATGATCCAGAATGAATTCATATCATTTTGAAGCCATAATACCATTCTTTTTTAGTTATTGCTTATGATTTTGAGTACATATCAACTATTTTGGGTAAAGGTTGATAATCTTATCCTATTTAAAACAAACTGTCCATTCTTACAAATGAGAGTTCTTTTGATATATTGATCTCTGGATCAATGTTACTGGTTTCGAAAGTTAAAAAAATTTTTACAGGATTTACACGACTATATAGAGCAACTTTCTACAAGAAATTTTAGGTGGGCAAGAATGGGAACCTACTGAAATAAGTAAAAGAAAAATAAGATTTCTATGAAATTTTGTGATAAAATTGACAAATTCTTGAGTAAATCATCTATAACTTTTTTGTTGTGGGGTTTCTGGGTTTGCATTTGGTATAAAAATATGCAGAAGGTCTTGCTGAAGCTAAACTAATAAACTAATAATTGAACATATTTGGACTTGGTAACGTGCTCAAAAATGAACTTTTTTGAGCATTGTCTCATAAAAATAGAGCATGTACTAAGTGGGCCATAGTTCACTTCCTGTATGCAAATCAAGCCTATAAAACTTGTTTCCCTAGGAGTTACCAGAAGTGTTTCATAATATCAAAAGCTTGTTCTGATCAGGCTGTGGGCATTTTTCCCTATACCGTGAAAGACCTCCTTTGCAATGGCCTTCAGAATTTTGCTGGAGATGTCATCTACTCAAACTGTGGTAGTGCTTTTCATATTCAGAATAATTTTTAAGACTTCATTTTTGTCAGTAGCCTTCATAAAAAATGAATTTAAGTGATTGCCTAACAGATAGTGTTTAAACGAAGCACCACAGGGCTGGCTAATTTTATTTAATAGGTTTCAAGCGACAGCAAGGAAATAATCATTGAAGCAATTTACGAGATCATCGGTCTTGGGAAACACAGTGTTTGTTACCCCTAGGTGGTATAATATGAGGTTCAGGCTTTCTCTGGTATCCCAGAGAGACTACAAAGGATGGTTGGTGAATGAGTTAGGGGGCATTTACGTGTATGGGAGTGGGGTTACCATTTTGAATGCGAGTTTTGCCGACACAGCCTATATAAGGCACTTACATTCCGAAAAGGACAACAGCAACCATCTATTAACACATCTTAATGAGTCTTCGGCTTCACAGCGAAACGTTTTCATCAATAACAACCCAGGAATACCAAGCTTGAATTAATCTCTCTTTTAAAAGAAACCACTCCCAATACTTCAGCCCATGAGGCAGCTAACCGTGCCTGTCAGCAGTGGATTGAGTTACGCTACAGAGAGTGGAAGGGGAATGATGAGGCCCAAAATTACCTTCGGTGCATGCAGGGAATGCCCCCTCCTCGTCCAGCAACAGCCAGCGTAGTTATGGAAGTTTAAAAGCAGCATCCATCAATATATGTTGAAAACATCTGTTCCCAAATATAGCTCCAGTAAGCAGCATGAGTTACTATAGAGTTCAGTTGCATAAACCACAGCAACGTGCAGCAAAAAAAAATCTATATGCTACAGATTAATTCAACCATATGCCTAAGAAATTAAATGAAGCAATAGAAATACTAACATTTTGTGATGACAAAAACAAAGTGCATGAAATGCATCACAGGGAAATCTATTATATATAACCAATATATTTCTCAAATATTAGCATGAAAAGTTTCTCTCACAAATAAAAAAATACACACAATACTATTGTTATCGTACAATCCTAAATCAGAAAATATTAGGAGGGTCTATTCAATGAAAATTAAAACTGAAAGCCGTGATTTGTAAATTATTTTTGACCCGTCCTCTGTTTAAAACAAAATAACAGCACATTATTTGATGTTTCATCAGATGAATTGTATAGTTTTTCAAAATGATCATTTAGTTAAATTTTGATCGTGCAACATATTAAAAAAGTTGGGATAGTAAAGTATTAAGCTCTTTATAATGTCACCATTCATTTTTACAACGAGTGTTGCCACTAAACGTGGCCATGTCCCCCGCCAGGTCACGGGAATTGACTGGGGTCGGCATATCACACTAATACACATTGAAGCCAAAGATGAATGAAATTGGTCAAACCATTCTTGAGATATCGCGTTCACAACAAACGGGATGTGACGCGGCGGCGAGGGACAGCTAACATTTAGCAACTGAAGACAGCAAGTGGTCAAGTGTTTTAGGAGTAATTTTTTCCAATGCTATTGGGGACATGTCAGGACTGCTGGTAGGTCAGTCCAACACCCACATCATCCTTTAATGCAGCCATGCCTCTGTAACACATGCAGAATGTGGTTTTGCACTGTCTTTTTGAAATATGCATGGGCATCTCTGAAGATGATGACGTCTTGAAGGCAGCATTTGCTGCCCCAAAATCTTGGTGAAGTTTCCAGCAATAATGCTGTCTTTGCAGAAGCACAAGTTACCCTTGCCTAGAGCACAGACACTTCCCCATACCATGACATCACATGGCTTTTGAACTTGTTGCTGGTAACATTCTGGATGGCCCTTCTGTTCTTTGGTCCAGTGCAAATAGTGTCTATTTTTTCCCCCCCAAAAAAACCCTATAATATTGATTAGTCTGACCACTTACACTGTGTGATGGTCCACTGCAGATCCCTCCAAGCCGGGTAAAGTTGATGGCACTTCTGAATACTTAACATAAGGTTTCCCCTTTTTGCACAGTAAAGTTTTAGCGGGCAGTTGTGGATGTACCTACACACTGTAATACTTGAAAAATTTATCCAAAGTGATCCTGTGCATATGTGGTTGCACTATTTGGATACCTTGCTGAAAAACCAAACCTACCTGAAAATTCATGAAAATTTAGATAGTAGTCCAGTCATCTGTATTGTATTGTAAAATACCATGTCAACCAAACAGGAAATGTCTCAATGGCACTCATTAGCAAATGAGACCTAAAAACACCAACCCACAGAGAAAAAGTGAGATATAATAATGCCAAAAAGAACTAATAGCCCGTCAAAATTTTTAAATGCTGAAGTGTATCAACTATTCCATTCTACATTGTGACACAGCACTCTCACTTCAGAGACCTTACATCTTTGTATCTGCTACATAATCCTTACATTAAAACTGCTATCTTTTTGACCTTTATGACTTGTATTGAAGAGATGGTTCTGACTGACTGTTACAACATTGATGGCTTCTCTCATCAAGTTGGACTGCAAAATAGTACTGCTCAGTGCTGATCTTAACTGAGAATGATATATTGAGCATAGTGGTCAACTTTCATCATCTGCAGTACCTGACAGTGGACTATACAGCTAATATCAGCGTAAAGAGCATTAGAATTATGTTGATGAAAACCCCTTCCATCAGATTCCTGTCTGTGACACCTGCATTACAGTCACACTCAGCCTGGTTCCATTTAACTCAAGAATTCCCCCATGTTTACTCTGGTTCTGCAATTCTGAGACGCTGTGAAAACTTTTTGGAAGGGCGGTAGAATTTCAATGGTGAGCCGGTTAATTTCGCATGAAGAAGACAGTTGTGTATCATTGTTAAAAGTGTATGAAGACAGTTGTGTCTGTAAGTTTCCAAGTCTAGCCAAATTTGGTAATTCCGTTCGATTACATTTAAAGCTGCACTACGCAAGTTCATTTACTTTCACTTCTGTTGACATTCGAACTCAAATAAAACAGATGTAGCTCGGCCCTCCCTCCCATAGTTCCCTCCTTCGCATGCTTCCATAATTGTCAACTCTTGGCGGTGATTGGCCGGGATGGTTTGTTATGTTATGGGGCATAGCCTGTGGCCCTTGTGTTTATTTGCAGTTTGTGATGCCTGTGCAGTCTCCAGAGCCAGTTTTTTTTTTTTTTTTTCCAGTAAATTT
This sequence comes from Gymnothorax reevesii, assembly GCA_029721435.1. Taxonomy (NCBI): domain Eukaryota; kingdom Metazoa; phylum Chordata; class Actinopteri; order Anguilliformes; family Muraenidae; genus Gymnothorax; species Gymnothorax reevesii. The sequence continues at coordinate 61,069,585 of CM056580.1, read as the reverse complement.
AGGGGCAGGCAGCTAGCAGATCATGGGGAGATGTCGGGGAATTAAGACAAAAATATAATCGCACAGAAAGTAAACAAACTTGCATAGTGCACCTTTAATTTCAAAGCAAATTCGTGAAATTCATGTCGGTAGTCTTTTCTAGATGGCATGCAATTTTCATTTGAGCATTGTTACTTTGTTTAACTTGTGTTTGACTTCTTAAACTGTGGAGACTTCAGTGGTTCACAGTTGCATCACTTGATACCTTTGTTATCCTGGACCAAGTATTGGGGATTTTTTAAAACATTTACATTCTTTGTTTTAAAAACAAACATAAGGTTTTGATACAGATTACTGAGCTGTATCAAAGGTGGTTTGTGATTTAACATGACCTCTTTCAAACTTGTTCATTCAGATCTTAAAGTTAGAAAGTTACTCTGGCCAATATCTCAAAATGTCTTCTGTGTGGATTGGTTCAGTCTGGCTGCAGGGTTGCCCATTTATACATATGGTGTCGAACCATGTGGATGATCGTCATAGCAAATGACTTTTTCATACATTTGTGGAAAAAGTTGTGATCTTTGGTCCATCTTTGCTTCTGCAGAGCTGGGACTTTCCTAAATGTTGCTTTTTCACCAAATCATGATTAAAATCACCCACTGACATTATCCATTTCATATTGCATAATTATTTAAATTTTTTACCCATTTACTTGTCCCACTTTGCCCGCAGCCCAGCCTGTTTTGGAATATGTTTCAGGGCTGAATGGCAGGGATGGATGTACAATACTGCGCAAAAGTCTTAGGGACATTGAAGCCATTTCCTTCAGCAAATTTCTGCAAAAATGATGAAATTAAGAGTTATTGATAGAGGAAAAATGTACTAGACAGAGCAGTTAACTGACTAAATCAAATCAATATTTGGTGTGACTATCCTTTGCCTAAAAATTAGGGACAAAGTCCTAATGTGCTTGTCTTATGAGATGATTTGGCTTTTTGCTCACTCCAAGTAGAGAAGAAAAGTGGCCACAGTTCCACTATTGACTGACTGTTTCGCTTGCATCTATCTGTGAGACTCAATTGGAATTTTGAATATACTTTTTATCTTCAGCAACACCAATGAGTAAAAAAAAAAAAAAAAAGTAAACATCTAATGCCAGATTTAAATGTTAAAAAATATCAGGCGCCTAAAACTTTGGCACAGTACTGTATGCCAGGGCTACTTTAGGCTTTTGCTGTGTGCACTGTAAAACACAACTGGTGAGATACAATGCCTACATGAGCATAAAAACAATTTGATGATAATTCTGACGCTTTTATACTTGCTCTGCAGTGGTATCCGATCCTTGTCCATATGCTTTCAAATCATAAAATTTTGTAAAATATGTGCAAGTGCACGGGGGGATGAGAGAAGTGATCATGATAAAATGAAATTTTGAAAGTTTTTTCCTTAAATATACATAGGTGGAGCATGCAAAACGTTTTGCATTCCAATTTGAAATTCACATTGTTTTCCAAATAAGCAAGAGACTGCAACTGCCCACATCCAAAACATTATTGCATATTTTAAAAGCAAAACAATGCAGTTCACAAAAAACAACTAAATTATGCACTGTGAAGTTACATCTCAAATGTATACTGAAATGTGTCATTTGAATAATGAATCCTGAACCCCTCGCACCCCCATAGGGAGTGCACTAATATGCAATTTAAAAAATGAAAAAAAAAAAAAGAAGAAAGAAATAAAGAACAGAATGTAAGTAAATATGGAATAATGATGTTCACAGAACGACTGGCCCATCAGACCAAACATTGCAGTACTGAAACGGAAGAGGCCCCAGTGATTTCCAAAATTGGGAAGCTCTTCTATGCATGGTCATGTCTGTTGTTTCCCAAAATAACGGGAAGCACCAGGGTCGCAAGTGGTGCACTTTGTTGGCAGTTATCTTTAGATGCACAGACAGAAGTATTCTTTAAGAAGTGTCAGAATGGAAGCCATAGCTTTGTTTGAAGTCCAGAGCTCAGAGAAAGCTGACCCCCTCTCACCCACCCAACACCTCCGATGACATGTGTTCTCTCTGCTCTGGCCTCATTAAGCACACCAGCCCAAAGTACTGCTCAGAAAGGCCTCTCAACAGGCTAGGGGCAAGAAATAAGAAATAAGAAATTGTACTGTTTCAAAACGACTTTATTAAATCGTAGGAATTATTCTGGGGAATGATGCAGCCAGTTACAAAAGCCTTTTTCATCACAGCAGCTGAAGGCATAATCGGACAATGACAGATAGAGTGAGAAAATACAAAAACTACCAAATGTTGGAGAGATATACAAGCTTTGTAATATACAGAGATTAAGTGATAATTTTAAATTCCTTAATTCCTCCGGTGTGAAAGTGAGCACAAACCCAAGAAGCGTCCAGGGGCTGTATACAGTAGCCATGGTCCAAGGCCACAGTGAGGCCCCTGGGTCAGACCCTCACAGTACCAGCCTGTCCTCGCCCCCTTCTTGGATGACCTGGCCGATGGAGGCTTGACTCTGTGCCCGCATGAAGCACTGGCGCTTACACTCCATCAGCTGCTCCAGGTCCCTCCACATCTTCACCTGCTTCATGTTGGGCCCGTGGCTCTCCCGCACCACCTTCTGCTTCTCCCGCAGCTTCTGTTACCAGCAGGAGAGCACCAAGCAAAAGCAGTTTAAAAAAAAAATGCTATATTGGTACTGATGCTGTTGAATCCTTTATTCAACCTTACCACAAATCCATGTCTGGTTTAGTACCGTCCATGCCGATTATGCCAGATATTCTGCTACATTTTTTTTTTTATTTAAAAATTGATAAATATTATTGAAAATATTTCTGTCTGAAAACAAAAACAATCTCCAGAAAACAAAAAGATCTATGGGCAAATTATGAATTTGTAAAACAAAGTAGACGAGCAGAGCATAAGGGTAGAAAAACCAAGCTTCAACTCCACTATAAAATTTATAAAAACAGCCCTGCCATATACAACAAAGCAATCAAAACTGCCAGACAAGCATTTTTCTCAATAATTATAGATAATAATTTGAATAATTTGAATAATGCACTAGTATTGCTCTCCTCTGTCATTCGGCTCATTAATCCACGACCTTCAAATTCTCCTAATCTCCTTTCTACTACAAAAATCAACTAACAACCTAACAACAAATAACCTGTTTTTCAGTCTGGCTTTCAATCCCACCATAGAACAGAAACCATCCTCATTTAAGTTTTAAATAATCTGGACTTAAACAAGGACTCTGGCAAACGGACAATTCTTGTCCTCTTAGATCTTCATGCCGCATTCGACAATGTTGATCATGGGATCCTTACTGATAGATTGCACTACTGGGTGGGATCGCCTGGTTCTGTTTTAAACCCGCTAACCACCTACCAACTGGGCAGGGATTTCTCCTCCTCCACTGATCAGTTTACATCTGATAACAATGCTGTGACCTGCGGAGTTCCACAGGGCCTTATCCTTGGCCCACTCCTGTTAAATTTATACATGCTTCCACTAGGAAACATCATAAAGACATAAAAAATATCCTACCATAATTATGCAGATGATACACAACTTTATATCTCCCTCTCACTTGATGATCTGAGCCCCATGGAAACACAAATTAAATTTATCAATGACATTAACATTTCTGAACCAAAACTCCTTGCAGTTAAACAGTGACAAAACAGAATTTATCATGACTGGTGCAAAAGCTAAAAGGCAATAAATTGCAACCCAACTCAGTTCCTTCTCCCTCAAACCCAAAGAATGTGTCACAAATATTGGTGTCATCATAGATGCTTAACTTTCACAATCATATTCATAATGTCATTAGATCCTTTCTTTAATTTCAAAAACATCTAAAAAATCAGAAGCTTTCTATAATACCCAGATGCTGAAAAACGGGTTAATGCATTTGTCAATAGCAGATTTGATTATTACAATAGCCTACTTTCCAGACTAAACTCCCCCCTCCCAAAAAAAAAAAAAATCAGTCAGACACTTACAACTCATCCAGAATGCTGCTGCACGTATTCTAACCCAGACCAAGAAAAACTCACATATCGCTCCAGTTCTAAAGTTCCTGCATTGGCTTCCAATTCATGCCAGAATTGATTTTAAAATTCTTTGAACTGTCTATGAAGAACTGAATGGTCTGGCCCCAAACTATACTAAAGAACTGCATGTGCTGTATGAGCCAAAGATAAGCGTCAGATCATCAGTCAGCAGTCTCCATTTTGTCCTTCGCATATGAACAAAAGCAGGTGAAACAGCTGTCTGTCACAAGTCCTGTTTCCATCTCACTATTATGTGCATTTTGATAATTCTCATTGGAAAAAGCAGATGGAAGTGGCAAAATGCTAATAAACTTGCTCCAAGTGGTATAAAAATGTATAAGCTCGCTTGAGGTGGTTTTTGTCTTATGCAATGAGTGGTGCCAGGCACAACAAACCACACCTCTCGCACATATTGCAGCTTATTTGGGTATTGAGTTTTTGTACAAATTATCCTTCTGGTATATAGACTTTATTCATACATTTGTAGAATATTTTTGGTGTCAAGATATTCCAAGTCAAATTTTAGAATGAGCTGATTAGAAATGCTTAATTTGACTGCTTTGCCTATCTATACCTTATAATAGCAGAGTACTGCAATGTGAATTAAATGATGGGGAAAAAAATTTGAAAAATTCAGCAAAAAATCTGAAAAATGAGACATCACTTAACTGTTTGACAGAGCTATGTGTATGAATTGTCTCTCTCTCTATATATATATATACTGAGTACAAATGAAAACGCACCACTTGAAAAAAGTCAATAATTAAGTTCAAATGAACTTCAATATAATTTTTATACAACAACAACACTACAGTGACGTCATTGGACATGCCAGGTGCAAGAAATGCGAGAATTTTAAGTTAACTGTAACGCTGGGCAATTTTTTGCAAAAACGCAACATCTTGCACACACACCACGGGAAAAATGAATTTCACTCTGAATTTGTGCACACATTGCCTTTAAAAGCATGTGAATCCGAATAAAATTTCACTTCTTCACTGACACTTGTGAAACGTCGACACTATGCCGCGACTTACAGCCCCTGAACAGGAACGTGCCATAGGCAGGCTTCAAATTGGCGCCAGCACCAGGGAAATTGCCAGACGACTACACTGCGCACACACGACGATCGCAAGACTCCATCAAATGTTTCTGCAAACGGGGAGCACTCGGGACCCTCCTCGACCGGGTCAACAACGTGTGACAATGGCACGTCAGGACCGTCAGATTGTACGGGATCATGTCCAAGATCGAACACTACCAGCAACAAGAACGGCTGCTCAAGTCCAAGGACGACGTGAATTCATTCACCCCAACACCGTACGAAACCGTCTGCGAGCTGCAGGCCTGCGTGCACGACGTCCTTATTTCGGCCCCTTATTGACGGATCGTCACCGAAGCCAGCGTCTACAGTGGGCAAACAGGCACCAGAATTGGCGACTACGACAATGGCACAGTGTCATCTTTTCTGACGAGTCACGATTTCACTTAAGGAACGCAGATGGCCGTATACGTGTTTGGCGGAGACGTGGTGAACGTTATAACGCCGATTGTGTCGTTCAAACGGACCGTTGGGGTGGTGGCAGTGATATGGTGTGGGGTGGAATAAGCTACCGTCACAGAACCCCTCTCCATATCTGCAGAGGAAGGGTGAACGGCGTCTACTACCGGGACCAGGTGCTGCAGAACCATGTTGTGCCGTTCTTCAACCAACACCACGATGTCCACACGTTCCAACAGGACAACGCCAGGGCACACACTGCAAGGGTCTCCATGCAGTACCTTGCACAGCAGAACATCCCCGTGCTTCAGTGGCCAGCTCTGTCACCCGACCTCTCCCCTATCGAGCACTTATGGGATGAAATTGGACGACGTCTTTCACGTCGACGCCAGATGGACAACAGCCGAGAACTTGAGGTTGCCCTTGTTCAGGAGTGGAATGCTATCCCTCAGAACAATATCCAGAGACTGATCAACTCCATGCAACGACGATGCACCGCATGTGTCAATGCAAATGGCGGTCACACCCGTTATTGACTTTCCTGTTTGACCCCTACACCAGTTAAACCTCTCTCACGCATTAACATTATTGTGAATGAAATTGAATGATGTTTACATGTCTTCTTAAATCATTCATTATCTCAAATGCATCATACGTATATACTTCACATATCAATCCGTGGAGCTATTCCAGATTTCGTGAGTGGTGTGTTTTCATTTGTACTCAGTATATACTGTATATATATATCTCTGCAAAGTTTGCAGTAAGGTGAAGTAAAATTTGTGCTTTTATAAAGTTGAAAATTCAGCCATTATTAGTACACGGGGCAAAAAAAAATTTTTTATATACTAAAATTTTGAAAAATGACATATCACTTAAATAGTTCAGAGTGATGTCTAAAATTAGCCTTTATATCAGTCCCAAGTTTGAAATAAATTGGGGTAAAATTGACGTTTTTACAGACATTTGAAACTTTGCCCATTATAAGTGAATGGGGAAAAAAATGATTTTAAAAATTAATAAAAAATTTGAACTTTGACCTACTTTTCCTAAATTCAATAGGCATCTATTCTGGGTCAATGGCAATCCTGAAATCCAATTTGGGGTGAATCAGGCCATTAGTTTTGTTGCTAAAGTGTTAACAAATAAAGAAACAAACAAACCAAACTAAAAACAATACCCTCGCCCTCCCCCTTCGGGGACGGGGTTATTAACAGTTAATGCGCAAAATGTGGGATGGGAACAGCCAAGCGCCTTAGCTGACCAAGTTCTGACGTAGCTGCCTTGCTGTCACTGCATGCATTTGCATTCCCTCCGTCTTCGTCCCCAGATAGCGTCTAACATTGCGATCATTAACTGAAAGAAAAGCTTTAGGATGATTTACTGAATTGCGTCCAACTCATGTCGACCTCTTTCCATTTTTACAGCACCTCATTTCTCCTCCAGTTGTCCCTCTTCCAGTTGTTTTGCTTCAGTTTGTTTCCTTCCCAGTTTGTGACCTCCTCTTCTGCCGTTCTGTACATGTTGCGAGTGTTCTCTTCCACCATCTTGTGGCAAAACAGGCCTGATTTATTGGAGTTTATTCGCTCCAAGCCAGTTGATGGAAACACGTGTAATTCGAATTTACTCGTAAGCGAATTCTTAAAAATTTACTTAAAATTTGCTTGGCGTGAGGTGGAAACTCAAATACTATGCTCCTCACAGGTGGAATGCACTTCCAAGTAACCTGGGATTTACACCAGATGCGTGTTCGGTCCGCCTCCGCCCTGCTGCACTTTTCCTGCATGCATTGCAGTCTTCCAATTCCCACTGACTGCATCTTTGCTGTGTAACAGCACCAGACGGGTAGAAAATAGCGAGAGTCAAGAGCAAGCCTGACGAGATCACGTGGTAATAACAAAATCACATGCAATCACCCGACATAAATGTGCAACTACAAACAGGCAACAGCCTTTGTTCTTTACGGAAAGGGTTGAGGAATGGTCGACTTGCTTCGATTTGTTTATTTTCCGAGACTTTGTGCTTCTACCATGGATAAGTAGCCTATTTATTAATAAATGTTCTAAATTTCCTGTTTTTGTTTGGGTGGTCATTTTTTCGGAAAGTGATCGGTTGATAAAGTTTAGTGTATACATATATTTTCTTACTTCGGTTGCTGTCCTAGCCCACAATACGAACTGGTGCCAACACGGATTTTGAAAATTAACCGTATCTTTTAATGTTGTACCTGCGTACCGATCGATCTGCTGCGTTGAAGCCTGGCGTTCGTGCCGTGGCATCCGGCAAAACTAGAAGTCTTTCGTATCTGCTGTGCACGGCTGTTTTTTGCCAGAGCAGGCAAAACTGAGGACAATTGGTGTCCTCAGTTCCCAAATGATTATGAAGTGTTGTTAAAAGGAAAGGTGATGTAACACAGTGGTAAACATGCCCCTGTCCCAAGCTTTTTAGGGACGTGCTGCAGGCATCAAATTCAAAATGAGTGAATATTTCCAAAAAAAAAAAAAAATAGTTTATCAGTTTCAAGATTAATTATCTTGTCTTTGTAGTGTTCTCAATTGGATATAGGTCGAAAAGGATTTGCAAATCATTGTATTCGGTTTTTATTCACGTTTTAAACAATGTCCCAACTTCATGGGAATTGGGGTTTGTATATGCTACGAGTTGAGCTAAGTAGCACCCATGTACCAAAATTCAGCCTGATTCGTGCAATCTAAAATGGTTCGGAATGCTTTGAACAAACTTTGGTGTCCTCATGGGTAGGACCATGCATCCAAGTTTCAAAGTGTTATGCCTGACGGTTTTGGAGAAGATATTTACGGATGAACAATGACCGACAAACGACAACTGACAATGCTGGACAAGCATCGGGCCTTCGATCCAAATGAACTTAAAAAACAAAACAAAAACAAGATGTGTTTGTGAAACACTGATGCCCCCGTACATAACATGCACATGCTAACCATTAAAGGCCTATCATGAGTCAATGAAAGGTTAAAGGTCAAGGTCACAAGGTCAACATTCATTACCTCATCAGAAAGGCCTTATCCTAAGGAATACATATGCCAGGTATCAAATGCCTATTACTAGCTAATGAAAAGTTATGGCCCATGTTAAAGTTTTTGTCACCAAACGTCATGCTCCAAGGTCAAGGTCACAAGGTCAAAAGTCATGACCCCATCAGAAATGCCTTCTCACAAGCAATGCATATGCCAAGTATCAAAGTGCTATCATGAGCCGATCAAAAGTTATAGCCATGGCAAAGTGCGGACAGACGGACAGGTGAGAAACTATATGCCCCCGAAATCTGAAATGCCTTCTCACAAGCAATGCATATGCCAAGTATGAAAGTCCTATCATGAGCTGATCAGAAGTTATAGCCATGTTAAAGTGCGGGACAGACAGACAGACGGACAGGTGAAAAACTATATGGCCCCAAAACTTTGTTTACGGGGGCATAAAAAAACGAAAAAAGGAAGAACAAAAAAGCTTCAAACATTACTGAATACCCCTCGGCCCGGACATGATTTCCTGCCTCAATGTCACAGTGTTAAGGTCAAAGGTCATATCCAGCGGGGGGGAAAAAAAAAAAAGTGAGGATGCGCATGTATGTGTCACAGTGAGTTATCATACTAAATTTGGTGAAGCTGCGATAATTAGTTGCCGAATACAGACCCGGACAAAATCGTGGACGGACGACAGATGACAGACGACAGACGGACACGCAGGTGACGACAATACCCCTCCGAGCCGGAATCGGCCGAGGAGTAAAAAACAGGAAAAGTGGAAAAAAAGATTATAATTAATATCTCGGCTGACTGCTTGAGGGCTCATTTAAAAAGAGGGTTCCCAATTTCAGTGAAACCTCCCCAGTAAAATAAATGTAAGGAATTGGGTCAAGATGAAGCTCACAAACCCTCATAGAAATCCCAAACCCCTCGCTGATTAAAAAAGTACAAGGCTTATACAAACCAAATCTAATAAAATTAGTGGGCATAGTGTTTTGACCTTATGGAGATACCAGGCTCTCCCCCCTCCCCCTATATCAGAGCCAATATAATTAAAGCCGTACACAAAGCAGCGCAGCCAGCGGAGATGTCATCTTTGTTTCTGTGGTCACAGGTGTTTGCACTTTGTTGTCCCCACACCTTGACTTGTCACAAGCTTTCTGCACAATAATCTGAGATTACTTATTCAAGGTTGGTCTCTTGTCTCAAACCTTTGCAACAGGAACAACTTTAATGACTTAGTTTGGGAGGCACGAGTTCAATCAAGTTAAATGTCCATTTTATGGATTACCAACTAGGCAGACCAATTTTCACGACATACGATAGCAGAAGCTATCTGATCTGATCTGCCTGGCCTGGAGTAAGATAGGGATAACTAGCAGTTCTAGGCTTATTCACATGTGAACACATGGCCGAGATCCCTTTCCTGACACCCTGCATGCGGTGATTTAATCTACAACACTGAGTGAGGTTGGGTAATTTATGGATAATGCAATATACAGCCATTTTGGAGACAGAGTACATCACTGATAGCAGAATACATCACAATATGCAGCAGAGAAATACAAAAAATGAGAGCATGCTTACCAATATAATACAGAAGCAGAAGAGAGCTCTTTAGCAGCAGAAAGTGACAGACATCGACACATTGGCAGCAGACCTTCCAATCAACCACTCACACGATTTGAAACAGTTTGCCACAGAGTCTCAAATATAGGGTGGTGCACAAAGATGTGACCCCCTATTACAGCCAATGCATTCTTTTACGTCAGCTGCAGCACTTGTTTGGTACGACACAATAGGCACCACTTGGCGCAGAAAACATCTCTCATTGATACCGCATTGTCCCATCACAGTGGGTGGGCTGGTTGCTGGGTTGGGGAGTGGAGGCAGCGGGCTTGAGGGGGGGCAAGGTGACGAGGGTGGAGGTTATTGCAATTTCCGGCCGTTATGAGCCAGCCAGGATTAATGGTTTCAGATGTCAGGGAAATATGATCTGGAGATAGATCAGAATCCTGAATACAGACCATAAACAAGCCTCTGCACTCACCTTTCCCAAACTCTCTTGCTCAGTGATATTCTTCATGTACTGCTCCCTGGAAAGAGCAGGGCACCAAGCATGTTAGTCCCAACAGAGCCTTTCAGTCCCTACTGTCATCTTATTTTGTAAATTTTTGTAAACAAATGTTATGGCATCTTCGACAGCCTGAGAGGGATAAGATTGTAGCAAGCTGCAAGGCCATTATATAGCTAGCACAATGGCTCATTCACTGTTGAGTGGCGCTTCTTCTTCTAAGAGCGTCCATACAGCAAACAGCTGGGGTGTCGTTTCGTCAAAAGTGATTTCACCCACTATATTCTCCAGTGGCCCCAATGTAGAGTGTTTGTCTATGCTGCAACAAAAAAGTTTAAGGTTTCCTGATAGTGTTAAATTGAACTAATCAACTAAAATAATCTTGCGCCTCAAAAAGGAGAAAATGAGAGTGGTAATTCATGAGACTTCTACCAGATCACTACAGCCAGCAAAGTTGCAGTGCCCTAGCACAAACTCTTCCATGATCCAATGCATAAACTTATGAAACAAGAAATGGGGGATATCCCCAGTGGTAGGTATGACTATAGTGTAATTAAAGGACATTGTTAAATGCCATTAAAAAAGCTACGCAGTCAGGACTGCTTCCACTAAGGTCTCTGGATATCTCTGCTCTCTTTTTGTTTGTCATGGTAATGTTGACTAATGTAGGGGTGGCAGCAGGGCAGACCCACCCCTGCCCACAAACTCTTTGCATGACCAATTAATTCACAGACAGATGGTGAGCTGACTCCCACCTGATTGTCTTCCTCCTCTCTTGTGGGTCAGGAGACACATAGGCTTTCATTTCTTCTGCTGCCCTCTCCATTTGCATCTCAATGATCTAAAGAGAGAAGAGGTTTCAAGTGTCGCTGACGGCACAGGTGTCCATAGGGAGGGGAGAGCCACACTTAGCTAATTAGATATAGCATTACCTGTCTCATGCAACTGATGTAGTGATATCTACTTTCCTCCTGAGCCACTTCCTCCCTGAGTGCCCTCACTTCCTGCGTAGGACACATGAATACATCTTATGCACACAGATACACAACAACTGTATTTGGCGCCAGACACATCAGGCCTGGAAAGTTTGATGTTATGATCAATAAATAACATTAAAAAAAGATATCAACCAACAATTGGCCTTAATGAAATCCAGGTCATTGGCCACTTAGACTACGTCCACACAAATATGTTTTAATTTTAAAATGCATAACCTCTGCTAAGTTTTCGCTAAATGTCCACATTACTCCTGCGTTTTCGAACCCCTAAAATGTAGAAATGAATGTGGAAAATGTTGTTGACCAAGTTTTAGTTTGAAAACTCTGGGATAGCTTTTAAGTTCAGATGGAGACAGTCTTCGTTCAAAAATGTCGTTAAAAAATGAAAATTTATTTGCGTGGATGTAGCCTGAAACGTTAAAAAAAACCTTAGAGTATCAGCATTTACAGAACATCAAAAAATTGTATCTCCAACATATTCAAGCATTTTTTCCAGTATAGCAAACAATCTTGCATTAAGGCAACCACTCACGGAACCAATATTTCCAAACATCACTCCTGCATTGCAGGATTATGGGTATTTTTCCAGACATCTCCATGTAGCAAGTACAGTAGTATGCAGAGATGAATACTGTATGTACCAACACATTCGTCTAAAACGTCTAAAGAGGTCCTTGATGAAAATATATTGAAAAATTATATTGTAGGCAATAAGAACATGACATGACATGATGGTGACATGAGCATTGAGCAATGTCACAGAGTTAAATATGATGGCACAATGGAGGGATTTCTTGGAGATTGTTCATAGCCAAATTGTGGCCTTAAATGATGCTGAAGATGTTAAAAGCTGAGAAGAGATGAGTTCGCAAAGCACTGGTGGCAACAGAGGTGCAAAACGGAAGTTAAGCGGCCATGATGTTCGTAATCTGTGTACGACAAGTACAAAAAAATAAAAATAAAAAAACTTGGGGGTGACAGCATGACAACTCCGTTGTGATAGTAATAGCACCAGAAGTGAAGGGATGGAAGTATCAAGATTTATCATTTCCAGAGGCCAGTGTGAAAATGGTCTGATTGGTCATGTTGCTGCCAAGAGCTGGCAACATCAAAAAAAGGCTTGATTTTGCCAAGAAATTCAAGGATTGGGCACCAACGGACTGGGAACAAGTCCTTCTGAACGATCAATCAAAATTAAAAATTTTCTCACCCAAACGCAGAACTTCTGTATGCCGTAGAGTTGGAGAACATTTCAAAAATAACTGTTCAACCCCTTCAGTCAAAATGGAGGTGGTAAAATTATGGTTTGCATATCAATCTGTTTGAAAGGAGCCAGTGATCTCATAAAAAATGACGGAATTATGGATCAAAAAAAGGCACCACAGCATCCTTGCGAAGCATGCACTGCTATCTAGATAGAGATTCATTGGTCAGGGATTTTACTTTCAACAAGATAATGACCCAAATACACTTCTAAGTTGTGCAAGTTATGACTTGGCCTGCTGAAGTCCAGACCTTAATCCTACTGAGCAAGTCTTTAGTAACAAAAGAATCCCTTTGGAATGAACTTCAAACCATATGGAATGGTTTAGGTAGTGAGGAAATAAAAAAATGTGTGGAAACTATGCCTGATCGATTAAATGCTGTAATCAAAGCAAAGGGTAGCCACACCAGATATTGACCATTTCTCTCAGACTACTCTTGTTTTTACTACATATTGTTATCTGTTTACTTATTTTCATCTTTATGATCCAATATTACAAGAAATAAATACTTGAATAATACTTAGATTCTGATTTATCTTCATTTTGTAAAGTGTATAATCAACACTGTGTACTACTGTATAGCTAATGGTCTACATGGACAGCACAAATTGCATGCAAACTTCATTTTCAGATCGTAGTATATCCCTGTCCAGCAGATAAAATAATTACATGTCGTATTTTTTCTCTCTTCGATACTGAGCTCAACCATGAGCTCACAAAAGTGAGTGCAAATTGAATACATTTTTCACCAGGGCAAATGGATTATATGTTCAACCTGTATTTTAGATCCTGGATGTGCGATGACCAAACAAAAAAAAGAGGACAACTGCAGTGTAGTCACTAAGCTTAAGGACTGTACAACCCAGCAGTCTCACATAGACTTGCACTAAACTGACAAAAGTAGTCATTCCTACAATACAGTATGCAAGAAGGTAGAGTGTCCAGCCAACCAAAACCACCCCTCCTCGTGTGACATGTAAGCCCATTCATTGGCACCCCCTGGGGCTGCTAGTAACAGAATTCAACTGTCAGGTCATTGCTTATTCTTAATGGCACTGTATCTGCGAAACCTTACACAGGACATTCAGTTCATATGCCCCTGGGGATAAGAGGCTGTTTCGCCATTCACGGGCAGCAAGGTTGTGTGTTAGTGGATGTGGCTTTCATGCAGTGTCTAAGCATGAGGACCTGCCCTCATGCCCAGAGATGTTGCAGTTGTTTTCAGTAATTGACAGAGGCTACCAGTCAAAGTAATGACTTAAAGGGCGTGGCCGCCCTGTCAGATTTGACGCCAGCCATCTTGGAGGAGCGGCCGGATAGCAGGAGGCGTGGCCGCCCTGAGGCTACGCCTCGCTAACATCAGCTGATCAGACACGTCACTCGTAACATCAGTGACTCTTCTGAAGAAGACGGGAGTATCCCGTCGAAACATGTCAAAGTAGGAAAAAGCAAGACTGACACTTGCACAATTCTGTGGCACGCATTGGCACGACTTGAGTCGTGCCAGTGCGTAAACTGGCGTGAAGTGTGCGTAAACCCATCGTGACTGCGTGCCATGTCGGGACGAGAATTTTTAAATGTTCAAAATTTTAGTTACGACAAAATTTCGCGACCGGGTCGTGAACTATGCGCAAACTGTTCGTGAACTCGTCGTGAAGTCGTCAATCGATTTTTCTTTCTGTATTTCAAAGAGAATGAAAAGGCTCTTTGGGGAGCTGAGGAGCACTGCAGCTCCAGCAGCGTCTATAATGATGAAGGAAGTAATTTTTGATACAATGGCGATCAGTGGTCACACATGAATGCATTACAGCAACCACCGTCACAAGAGCATGAATTACAGTAAATAATAAAAGTGCTTTCAAAAACAATAATCTAGCCAAGACCTCCTGTGATTGGGAAAAACCTAGTATGTACGTTACTTTTGGTAGAGTTTGACCCCAATTTGCAGTAATTAAGTGTGGTGAAAATCTTAAAACATGAACTATTGGTGTTATTTGAACTGCCAAAATTAAGTTTCTACTATTTTATTTTGACTAAAAATAGTCCAGAATCCAAAAGTTTTCATTCCATTACGGGACTGTTGCCACCGATAAAATCACCAGGTTTTTCCAGGTTTCAGGACAAAATGCAACAGCAAGGCCTCAAGCTGTGAAACGGAAGTGAAAGATGAGGATTTTCCTCTGTATTGTCAGTCTGTGAGTAATGATCAGGGTATGAAGCCTGAAACAGCGACAGTCATGTGTGCGGAACAGCAAGGGTTACCTGCTCAAGTTGGGACCGATTACTCTCCAGCCCTGCGGCACAGCTGTCATACTGGCCTTTCTTTTCCTCGTATTCCTGAGTGAGCTCCTATTGTCACACACAGACACACATAGTAATGGACCAAAAAAGAAAGCCATGGAAATGGTGACAACACAGAGGACGTCCCATCCCCTGCCCCCACAAATCCGTTTCATTCACATTTGTCACCTTGATGGGCCGGCAGACATTTAATAGTTTTCCACTGGTGAGGACACCTCAGTGCCGAACAGCCCCACGTCAGGAGCACATGGGAGTCAGCTTCATCAATTCGGCCAACATACCGCTGCTCCCCTGCTCCACTGCTGCACTGTCCCTCACAGGTCACGGCAGATTAGCCCCTATCATGCGCCTGTCCTCCAGTCCTCCCACTCCCCCTTTTTCCCAAGCCGCTAATCATCAAGTAATATTACTTCTGCAAGTCCAATGGAAGACCATGCAGGAATAGGAGTGGAAAAATGTGATCAGCCCAGCTTTAGCTGAATCCAGCACAACATACCACAAGTAACGAATATAATTCAGTGACAACGGACAACGGCTCGATTCTACCAGGCAAAAATCAATAAAACCATTCATTTTTATTTTTTCAATTCAGCATTCTTACATAAGGGCAATTTGTTACGGAAAACAACGGCTATAAAATTGATAAAAATAATTTCAATTGAATTCAACTTATCTGTTTGACAATGCAAAGAGAGAAAAAAAATTATGGCAACGTCATTCACCCTCACATTGTCAAAGTAAGAGTGCCGTGACGACTGCAAACATGAGCTGTTTAATAAATAAATGATTGTTGTTAAATATATGCAGAAGGGAGTACATTAGAAGGGAACACTGACTGACTGATCAATAGAACGGAAAAACGTTCTCAGCAGGGAATACTAGAAAACTCTTTGTTGATTATGGCATCAGTAACATCAGGAAAAAAACTTCAAAAACACTTCGAACAGAGGGCTCAGTGGCCAATTTCATCAACAAGTTAAGAAAACAGATAGCTGAAAGGAGGAAATGACCTGCACACAAGTGCGCGAGTGGCCTTTATTGTGTGCAAAATTTACCTGGCACTGCTGTCTCAAAGGTCTCAGCTCTTTAATAACCGGAGCCAGGGCAGACTTCTTTTCCGCAATCACAGAGTTCAGCGTCTTAACCTATGACACCAGAATGTTAAATCCAATTACACTTTTTCCCCTTCTGGTCGATGTGATGTGCAAGTAATTAGATTCTATAAATGGGCAAAAACATGCATTTATCACAAAGTTACAATCGTCAGTTTCACTCAATATTGTATTTTCATAGCTATAACAGTAACTGTCATTATGCTGCAAGTGGTTATATGTAGCCCGTGTATGGAAATGACTGTGACGGTAGGAGAGAAGGGGAAAACGTCATGAAAGATGGGCCAAGCCGGTGCTTTTCACACCAGCAAAGCGAGATCTGAATAACAGCAGAGAGGAGGAGGCTGTTTACCAGGTGTCAGGGTCATGAGCAGCACAACAGCCCAATATACCGCAATGCCAACCTGAGACCAGCCAGGATTGGGATCCGTCAGCCACAAACCCTCAAACCCTGTTCACCCTTAAAAGACCAACATTTTCGCCCAGAGACTGATCATCAACGGCCTTCAGCTGCATGGGTTAATATAGATATTTATTGCAAGGCTGCAGTAGCTTTAGCGAAGATTCATGACTGAGAGAAAGGATATGGTTACACATGGCTCATGTTACAAAGCACATGGACTGATACTCCCCTGGCAGGCAGCAGGGTTATAAGGCTGGTGGGTGGTTGTGCGGTTCGAATAGGTGCGGTATAAAAATGGCACACTCAAAAATATCTTGGGAGGGCTCCCCGTCTCCCTGTTCATTCACCATTTCAGACATGTCGTCAAGAGTGCGCCCTTTCATCTCGTCCAACTCGCTTTTGATGGCTGACACTCTCTCCAGCTCCTCTTGGGTATCGCTGTATCCAGAGATCCCCTTCTTTGCTTCCATGGACTGCTGCCCTCACAAACA
This sequence comes from Gymnothorax reevesii, assembly GCA_029721435.1. Lineage (NCBI taxonomy): Eukaryota > Metazoa > Chordata > Actinopteri > Anguilliformes > Muraenidae > Gymnothorax > Gymnothorax reevesii. The sequence goes on along the minus strand of CM056580.1, from coordinate 61,052,379 downwards.
AAGCAGACAGACAAACAGTTAAGAGAGTTATGGGGAGATGACAATGGGCTGTGTAGTTCCCCCCATTTTTAAAATAAGCTAAACAACATCATCGCCCTTTAGGGGGAAGTTTGCTATGGACATCTGAGAAGAAATGGTAAGATCTAGGCTTGGTATTCTGGAAGGCCATAGATTGCAAGGGATGCCTAATATCAGAACCTGAATATCCAAAAAAATGGCAGCAGCTTAACAAATGAATGGCCTGGTCATGATTAACTCCAAAGGGAGTCCTCCATTCTGGCAATAAACAATGCCATCCAGTGCAATTACTGCACTCTTCAGTCCCCCTCTCCCGTTCTAGTGCAACTGGAGCCGTGCCGAGTGCTTTGGCAAGGGTTACGTCCACACAAGCATCCCAAAACGGGCCTGACACCTGAGACAGCAAAGCCCTTTGTCCTTTCAGCCTTTGTTACAGTTCGATGCAATGAGAGCATCAGGAGGGGTTTCACTTACCTGCAATATTCCAAAAGGGATTTACATGCACTAAACAGTGGCTCTGCCCTTTATCATGAGCTAACAATAGAAAAAAAAATAGAATAATACATACTTATATACGGTTTTATGCGATTGCAAGTACGCAAGAAACTAAAATTGCAAGGAAAAAAGCTTCAGTAAACTGAAAACAGATATTTTGAACAGTAATACACTGTTAAACAGTAATTCCCAGTGCAGCTCTAAACCAACCTGCATATTAAGGCCCCATTTTGAGGACGTAAACTATAGACTGCGAATAAAAATGGTCGATGCATCCCCACTTCAGAGAGCTGTACCAAAATGGAACCAGAGTAGCCTTCATATGGACGCTGCCATCTTGCACATTTGGAGTTAGACTTCGCGCAGCTGTCATGGGGGGGTTAAGCAGTGGTATAGAGGTCCCACCTTTACACCCGCCCTACTCCTAATCACATCCTCCGAACCTTTTACGTTGTCAAATTAGCATCCTTCGTTAGTGGTAAGCACCAACCGCGTTTTGTACAACAGACTGGCTCCACTTCGACTTATAGCTTGTTAAGGGGTTCAATAGTTCTGATCTTTTCCAAGTACCCCTGTATGATGGTAAAATATGTTTGTTGCCTTTCTCGTCCTAGGGGGTTCGTTGCTTAGCGATGTCTGGTGCTGGCAACTTAGCGAATACATTGACTACAAATAACTAGCTAGCTTGCTTGCTGCATCATACAAACCAAGGTACTTTAAACCTTGAGTTTAAAAGGTGAGCTAGCTAAACTTTAAAAATAAGGGAAATAGAGTCTATGGGTAAATGGACTCCCCAATATCATGGGTTTTATTGTTAGTTCTAACTAGCTAGCTACCCAGCTAACAAGCAGGACCCTACAGAATCCTGTTTTACTAACATAAGTGAGGTAGCTAGCTATAAGTTTTTCAGTCACTTATGCCAGCAAAAAAAATTATCGTAGAGAGCCATTTTCTCGGAACATTACATTGCTGCCAACGGCAGCAACATTACGCTATGTTCAAGGCAAAAAACTTTTTACCAGCCACTTCTGCTGCTGTCCATGGCGACTCATTATAAAATATTGCTTAACTAGCTAGCTTGCTCTACTCTTCTACAGTTGCATTACTGCAAACAGTAAAAGATGCTATGTTCAGGGCAAAGACCGTTTTACAATCAATTTTCCACAGACTAGCAAATCACCGTAGGTAATGTTCAGCTGTACTGGAACCAAGCAACCTATCCATGTGTAATGTTAACATTACATCCCTTCTGGATGGTCACATTCCAGCTCCGTATGATTCCCAAAAGTAAATCAACAGGCGATGACTTCTTTAAGAGAAGCTGTCAATCAAAGCTGTCACATCCCCTTTTTATAGTCTGACATAAACATATAAAACAAAACTTATCAGAGAAAATAAACAGTTGAATATATGATAAGAATTACATAAAATGATAGCATCTTCAGAAAAATCTTTATTTGACACGTACTTAAATATTTTAGTAAGGCCTACGTCCCATCCACTAACATGGAGGGGGTAGGCTTATAACTTGTACTGCAGCCAGCCACTAGATGGTGATAAAATGTTATGACCTTACTTTCGGGGAGCCGTTAGGTTGTCCATCTTTATATACAGTCAATGATGTAAATGCAGTTGGCAAACACAAGAGCTAACGGTATTGCATATCAAAACTAGGCATGTGTAATTCCATTCTGTTAACTTTGGGACAAGAGGCACAGTAGTCAAATGGGTAGGTCTTAGATCAATTAATTACCTGTAGGTGTGGCGGGGGTTTGGTTCCATTAAGGACAATCACATTAGCTGCAGTACTTCTTTAAAATCAGCGCGTTAACACTAGAGCAATCTAAATTTCATTTGGTGAGCAACAAGCACCCAACTTGCGTTACCGCTGCCTCATTCCACCCTCAGAGAACTACTCTCCAATGCATGGAGGCGTTTGGTGAAATAGAGGTCCATTCACCAGATGCATTTCATTCAAAAAGATGTGGGTGATTCAAACCATATACAAAACGGCACTCGTGGTATTGAAACAAGGGCAGGTTTGAAGTTAATTATTTGTATTTTCCCAAAACAAAGAAAATTTTCACATGGATTAAAATACCCCTTCATTCCTTCCAGAGATGACCGGCTCCTTTTAGCAAACGAAACCCCAAAACGCAATATTAAAACACCTCTATGTTTTACTGAAGGGGTTAAACAGTTATTTTTGAAATTTTCACTGACTCTATGGCACAGTTAAGTTCTGGGTTTGGGTGACAAAGTTTCAAATTTTGATTCATCGGTCCAAAGGACTTATTCCAAGTTCATTGATGTCCAATCCTTATATTTCTTGGCAAACTCAAGTCTTTTTCTGATGTTACCAGCTCTTGGCCAATCAGAGCATTTTTACACAGGAGTCTGGAAATAGTAGACTTTGATTCTTTCATGTCTTCACTTCTGCTGCTGTTCATGACAACTTTGTGATGATATTATGTCAACTGCTAATTTTTTAGCAGACATCAGAGGCAATTTAAGGGAACCAAACCTCCAGAAATTTCTACACATCATGTTCTCGAGGACAGAGAACTATTTAATTTGATGTTTTGATCATCAAATTTGGTGCCGTGAGTGCGCGGCTAGAGCTTGTCAAAAGGTACCAAAAATATCACACTGCTTGCGTCATCTGCTGCACGTGGATGTGGCCAAGTTCTTGCATTGTGTGTAGACTACCCCCCACCCCACCCTCCGAAAATGTGATGTAGCTCATGTAGAACTAGAATGTTGTTTACATGTGATCATCGTGGTTTGCTGTCAAGTGTTTATCCAAGTCTATGGGATAAATAATTAGTTGGCATGCTAATGTTTTTGGCCATTCAAAGTAACGAGTTACACGTGTAACTGTTATGGTAGATGCTTGAATCAATTATTTTAATGGTGAAAATTAATAGCATGCTAGCTAGCAAAGTATCCCTTCCATACCATTAAATATTGCTCGATATCTTGTTAAAATCAATTTTTTTCTTTTTTGATATTTCTTTAGTTCTAAAATATTTTGTAACAACAAAATGTTGTATTATTACGAAACAAAGTAATTTTGGTTGCTAACTTCTAACAGTTGTCCTAAAAAAACAAAGGGCTGAAGAATGCATTTATGCACAATATGTCACTGAATCAAGGGAACTTCACAATGAGGCCTCCAGCCTGCACTGAGAGGACTGTAATCACGACAAGAAAATCATAATTTATATGTCTCGAGCGTATTTTGGTTGGGGATTGTATGGATTGTTAAAATCATTGAAAAATTTCTCTTAATTTAAATATCTTTGTTTTTTGGGGTTCGGTTCCCTTTAAAAGTGCTCTAAGCATGGTTGGGTGACGTTACTTCTGTTGACATTTCAAGTATTATCAAACAAAACAAAGAGCTAGCTCGCCCCTCCCTCCTCCTCTACCCCTCCCTGCCCCTCTTCCCCTCCCATGTTTCCTGAAACTGTCAAAAAAATCCCTCGTCGGTGATTGGCTGGATGGTCCAGGTTGGATCAGATTGTTTTTGTAGCAGTTTTTGGAGCCTGGGCTGTCCACAGGGACCACGTTTTTTTACGGCGTATTCAGGAGATGGGCAGCTGGCTGATTGTGAGGAGATTTTTGCTGTATGTCACAAAAAATGTTCTAGATTAGAAACTGCGTAACAAACAGTGGAGCACCTTTAACTTCCGTTTTGCCCCTCCATTGCCACTGGTTTTCAGGGAACCGGTCTCTTTGAAATGCTTGATGGTGTTTCTTACAGTGCCGTGGCAGCACGCAACATCTTCAGCATCAATAAGGCCACAGAGCAGCTACAAACAATCTCAGATCTCAGAGAGCTCCTTCCGTTGTGCCATCGTGTTTAACACGGTGACACTACTCGAAGTTCATGTCACCTTTTATATTGGAAAACGGACCATCAGAATTGATTTTGCAAGATAATATTCCCTCAAACCAGTTTAACAAATGTTTTTGTGTCAATAGTCGTGGAATGAGCCTTCAAACATGCATTCAGGCTATGCAAGAGTCAAAAAAAATAAAATTTGCGACACCTTTCAATTTTTCTGAAAAATTCATGTCGTTTTCAGCGTTTTGTTTAATACCCATATGTTTACCTCAATATGCTAGTGGGAATGATTTTTTGCTCTCACTTCCAACACTAGTATTTTCCAAAAATTATAGTGAAGTAATGTATTAGGACCCCTTTTAGATAAACAAAAGTGGGGGTGAAACAGAACTACAGATGAGACCACCGACAGAGAGCCCACTTCCTGACCATATGTTTTAGGAACTTTGGGCCATTGCTGATCTTCGCTGACCACATGCACAATCCTGATTCAGTTAGAGCCCCCCCCTCAGTAAATACAAATGGTTCATACTAGTGGGCTTCCCTCTTTGGCAATGAGCCACCATCTGATTCTCCTCAGCCAAACTCAGCGAGACGTTAATCAGACACTCACAGCCCTACTTGGTACTGCGGCTCACTACAGATACTTCAAGTGCTCAGCCCTCAAAAACCATAAATCAGTCAGGCTGAGAACGCGTACTGTCCAAGGATGACTTCATGAACACCTCTGAGGAGAGGACAGAGAGTGCAGACAACACTGCAAGCTACAGAAGGCTGATGTAGAGCAGCAGGGCCAGAATGGAGCAGCTCTGCCTCTCCTGACTGTGGTCTGCCCATTGTCCCAGTGTGGGCGGAGCTCTGGCGAGGATTGACAGCTGGATATGGGATGGTCCAACAGGGACAGGGTGGGGCATAGAGGGGATGCATAAGCGCGGCTTGTGGCCCAGGGGGATAAACACATTCTCTCCCAGCAAAAAAAAGCCATGTACGCAAGCGTTGGGCGCAGGGAGCAGATGTGACCGTCGCAAATAGCACCAGCTCAGCCTCCCTGCGTCAGACAGGCTATCAGCAACTCGGGAGCAGGGAGGGTTTACAAGAGGTGTGAAACCATTTCTAGGAAGCTTGTGTCACTTCACAGTTTGGGCAATTTGCATGGAATGGCATGGGTCGGTGTAGGAATGTATGCGTGTGGCTGAAGAGGTGGGGCATGAGGGTTACCAGCTGCTGCTGTGCCGTTTCGAAGCGCTGTTTCAGGATCTCCTCAGTCCTCTGCAGGATGCCAAACTCCGCCCTCAACTCCGCCATCTCCTGCCGCTTCTTCTTGAATACGGTGCCCTTGCTCCGCAGTTTACCCACAAACCGTTTAAACTGTGAAAAAACAGAAAAAACAAACAGGTGAACAGGGACATACACACCTTCACGCGTATATTTGAGTGTGAGTATGTCTTTCCTTTCACTGCACCCCCCCGTGGCCATAGCCAGTGACGGCATGATGGGGATTGGTACAAAGGACCACAGGACTCTCGGGCAAGCATCTGAGCTGTGCCATTTGGCGCCCAAACCTTGATTTTGAAGAACAAAGGTAAGACAGAGAAAGGCAGTGACTGATGTAGCTTTGTTATATCCCGGCAGTGTTAAAACGCACAAAGAGAAAACATATGTTTGAGTGATACGATGGCCAGGCTTGAGGCGCCCAGGGGACGTCTCTGTGATCTGTGGGAGAAACCTGACCCCCGGGCACAAGGCCAGGGGTACAGCAAACATCTTCATATGGCCAAGCCCAAAACGCCCAGCCCCCTGTGCACTTGTCCTCCTCCCCCCTGCGCCTCCATAGTCTGGGTGCTGCGAGGCTCCAGCATGGCCAACAGCTATTATTGTCGTCAGAATCACAGAGGAGACTGACCCCCAGAAATCACAGAATGTGCTCTATGCTACTTACAGCATGCTGGGTTTTGGAGTGTATGTGTGTGTGGCTGTGCGTGTGTGTATGTATGTGTGTGCACATGTGCTTGTATGTTTGTAAGACAGACAGCTTATGGATTTGTGTATTTCGGGACATCAAAGGCAGACAAGGTTGGTGAGAGTAAGCGCCTCTGAATAATGCTGGTAAACAGCTTTAAGCCATTCTCATCTGGAGTGATTTTCTGCTCAGTGCGATACAACAGACCAGCAGGAAAAATTCTTTCATTAATAAGGACCAACTGAAAGTTTGTAGACTGAACAACATGTGGAGAGAAAAATGATCTTTTCAGGGTCTTCCCATGGAGCTCAGGTGTTCATTCTATTTCAGGTGACAATCAGCACCAAAGACGGTTCCACTCCAACAGATTTTGTGTCATTCTAAAAATTTAAAAAACCTTTTTCGTGGACTCACAGGCAAAAGCAGCGCACTACAGATAATCCAGGACATGAAAGCAAACCAAAAACATGACACTTGGAGATTTATAGAGATTAAGCTTATGGCGGGGTAACCCACTTCATCATGTGGAAGTTAGACAGGCACCTGTTTCTGTCTGCATCAGCTGTGCATGAGACACTAGATGCGTAGTTCACCTGGTGGACTGCAGAGGAAAAAAACTAAACTAACAGAGTAAAATGGGACATTCCAGCAGAGAACATGTTAAACAGACATCCTTCAAAATGGGGTGAAATAACTGAAAGGAAGACAAGCTCACAGTGACAAGAGTACAATGCGCAGACCAGCCCAGCGCTTCCTGACACGCATGCTGCTTGTCACAGACAAGACAAAACATACCCCTGATAAGCTCGCCATGGCAACAGAGAGAATAACAGCATGAGAGTTCTCAGTGTGTAAATAAGTGCAGATCTTTTCCGACGCTTTCAAATAAGATAAATCCACTGACTCTTCCCACCCATTCCTGCCCCGTTAACTTTCACGCCACCATAAAAGGGCGGCCACCACCTCTCCACCAAGGCCAGCTCTACTCTCTCAATGCCTCTCTGAAGTTTCAGTTGTCCATCACTTGGCTGCTTCTTTCTAAGTTTGGGTGGGGATGCTCAGGACTGAGGTGACCATACAGAGGCTGATAAAGGTGCATTGGAGAGCGGCGTGTGTCCCTCACAGAGGCAGAGCCACTCCTGTCCCACGTTTTGGGGGGTGTGGAACATCTGCTCATAAAATAGTCAGATGCCAGCTCGTGAGGGATCAGACATGGGCCAACATAGGCCTGTTTATGGCCCAGCGTTACACCACCTGACTCAAGGGGTTTAACGGTGGGGCCTCCACCACAATTTAAGAGAACCGTCCCACCTCTCTTCCCGCATACTGCTCAGCCTCACACTCGTGCACCACGTGCTCCCGAGGACCACCTTCTGCCCCCTCGCATGAATCAAGCGTGACGCTGTGAAGCATTTCAAAGAATGTTCCTCTGTGTCAATGAGACTCCTAAGAGTCAAGTGAAACTATGTGCCCATTCACTGCAGATGAGCTTCATTTGTTTTCTTTGTGCTGGTGATGGGAGTAGGGGTCTGTGTGCTCCGTTTTCGCGGATATGTTTAGCAGTTGGATTGAACAAGCACTTTGAGGGAAAAAAAAACATAATATTATATGAGTGTTTTGGACAATACTGCCCAGTTATGGGGTTCTTTGATAGTCTATTAATATCCCCAGCATGGGAATGCAGGAAAGTTAAGCTGAAAGGATAGCGGATGCTTTGCCAAAGTTTGCAGAAATACATAAACAACAGCAACTAAAATCCACCAATTTCACTTCATACATCATTTATCAGTTTATCTCAGCTGCCAGAAGAGGTTTTATATAGTGTGCAGGGGAATGAGGGTGATCAGTGACACTAACCACCATTCAGGAGAAGATAGTGGTAGGTTATTGCTATTACCATCACTAAAGTTGGGAAGTGAAATTATAACTGATAAAATGGGAATGTTAAATGCTTTAATCAGCACTTTATCTCTGCTAACCTATTGTTTGAAAATGAAACACATCTTCAACAAAATTCTTCTTATAATGAAGAAAAGATGCCTTTTGATTTTAATTTCAGTCCTATAGAAGTAATTGAAGTATGTGATGCTTTAAAGAAAATAAATACTAAGAAATAAGCTGGTCCTGATGGTTTCGATCCGTACTCTTTCCAAGTTGCTGCGGAGATTATCACCGAGCCATTATCTCACATTTTTAACATGAGTCTAGAAAGTGGGCAAATCCCTAAGATCTGGAAGTCGGCTCATGTCACTCCAGGGCTAAAAGGTGGAGAACCATCCACCCCGAATAATTATCGGCCTACTACCAAACTTTCAGTTTTAGCCAAGGTACTGGAAGGGCTTATTAGCTCTCAAATAAAGGATTTTTAATTTAAGGTAGGTAGACACTGTTATGGCCCCAATTTGTTATTACATTTAAAACAACACAACAGCAACAGCAAGGGATGACACACAGTTTTTAAAACTTAAACACATTTAATTTAACAGACAAAGACAATAACAACTAACTAACAACTAATGAACCTAAAGACCAAGATTGATTAGGAAATAAATATTTACAGTCCTTTTTTGTGGGGTGGCTTGGTGATGTCCTGGATAATGAAAATGCTCAATCACAGGCAAAGAAATCCACAAAAGAAATGTCACAGGTCTTGAACAGAATGGCAGGTCTGGTCATCTTCTTGCAATTTCTCCTACTACTTTACTGTCTCAATTCTTTTCCTTATATACTCTTTTGCAGACCCCACCCACATTTTGACCTCTTTTTTTTAATTTTCTGAGACTTGCCCCAGACATGTCCAGGACATGTCTAAACATGACTCCAGTCTGAGCTTAACAAAAAAAAGGTAAATACTGCCATCTAGTGGCCTATATTCACATTACACCTCCATTCCAAAAGGGAAAAAATTTTGACTCATAAAGGCAAAATTTTTTCTTTTCAATACAAAATGGTAAAGTGAACACTTGTCTATATATACATATCATACACATTCAAACACGGGATAAGCAATCAGCAATTACATTGTCTGTACCTTTCACATGCTTAATTTCCAAGTCAAACTCCTGTAAAATCAAACTCCAATTCAACAATCTCCGATTCTTGTTTTTCATCTTACTCAAAAACATTAACGGATTGTGGTCAGTGTACACAATCATTGTTTTTTTGTCCTGTACAAACATAAACCTCAAAGTGTTGTAAAGAAAGGACCAGAGCCAACAGTTCCTTCTCTATTGTGGAATAGTTCCTTTGGTGGCGATTGAACTTCCTGGAGAAGTATGCCACGGGATGCTCAATGTCATCAGAGTCACTTCTCTGTAGGAGCACAGATCCACAAGCTTGGTCGCTAGCATCGACCGCGATGGAGAACGGTTTGTTGAAGTCAGGAGATTTGAGCACAGGGAAGTGACACAGCAGAGACTTCAGGTGATCGAAGGCTCTCTGGCATGCATCATCCCAGGTGAACTTTACGCCTTTCTTCAGTTGGTTAGTTAGACTGAGAGCAATCTCAGCAAAGTTCTTGCAGAACTTGCGGTAGTACCCGATCATTCCAAGGAAGCGGCGCAAAGCTTTTTTGTTGTCAGGAACTGGAAAGTCCATGATGGCTTGGACTTTAGCATTTATGGGTGCCACCTTACCCTGGCCTATGACGTAGCCAAGATAGGTGACAGTAGCACAACCAAAGTCACTCTTGCTCAGGTTAACAGTCAGGTTAGCCTGGGTCAGGCGCTGGAACAACGTCTCTACATCTTTTAGATGTTCTTCCCAGGAGTCACTCCGTGTGATCAGGTCATCGATGTACGCACCCGTGTGTGGCAATCCGGCGATTGTAGACTGTATCATCCTTTGGAACGTGGCTGGGGCATTTTTCATGCCAAAGGGTAGGACTTCATACTGGTACAATCCAGATGGTGTGGCAAAAGCAGAGATGCTCTTGGCCCTCTCAGTTAAAGGCACACACCAATAACCCTTCAATAAATCAATCTTGGTCAGAAACTTTGCTTGCCCTACACTATCAATACAATCATCAATCCAAGGTATTGGAAACACATCAGTTCTAGTTACAGCATTGACTTTGCGATAATCTGTACAGAATCTAGTACTTCCATCAGGTTTTGGAACTAGCACACAGGGTGAACTCCAATCTGAGTTGGAGGGTCTGATAATATCATGTTCTAACATGTACTCAACCTCTTTCTCAGCAATCTTTCTCTTTTCAGGATTCATCCGGTATGGATGCTGTTTTATTGGTTTGGCATCACCAACATCTACATCATGAGAGGCTATAGTAACTCTCTTTGGAACATCAGGAAACAAATCCTCATATTTCTTGATCAACCTTTCAAACTGATCTCTCTGTGAGGGTTCTAAGTGCTGGAGTTTTACATCAAGATTTTGCAACACTTCAGTGTTTGACAATTTACATGAAAGAACTTCAGCTTTAATTCTTGGTTCATCATCTTGAAACTCCCCCTCATCTTCACACGTTTCGACCATTGGAGAATCTGAAGTGACAGCTGCAACCCTAGCATTTCTGTCATGATAAGGCTTTAGCATGTTAATATGACACAATTGTTTTGGTTTTCTCCTATCTGGAGTCTTCACAATGTAATTGAGATCATTGAGTTTTGTCAGAATTTCATAAGGACCATGAAATCTAGCCTGCAATGGATTGGACTGCAAGGGAAACAACACAAGGACCTTGTCTCCTGGTTTAAACTCACGGCTTCTAGCCTTATGATCATACCAAGTTTTCATTTTTCCCTGACTTGATTTCAAGTTCTCTTTGGCAAGGTCACAAGCTGCACGCAATCTTTCCTTGAACTTGCTAACATAGTCTAACAGACTGATATGCGGCTCTTTCTCTTGCCATTGTTCACTCAATAATAGCAAAGGTCCTCTCACTTCATGACCAAACACTAGCTCAAATGGACTGAATCCAGTAGACTCCTGCATTGCTTCTCTAGCTGCAAACAACAGCAAATGAACCCCTTCATCCCAGTCTTTCTCATGGTCATAACAATAAGTCCTCATCATTGTCTTGAGAGTGGAATGAAACCGCTCTAAGGCACCCTGACTTTCTGGATGATAGGCACTAGAAAGAATCTGTTTTGCACCTAGTTCATACACAACCTGCTGAAACAATCCAGAAGTGAAATTGCTACCTTGGTCTGACTGAATTTCCCTGGGAAGACCAAACAACGTGAAGAACTTTATCAAAGCCTTCGAGATTGCAGTTGCCTTGATGTTACGTAGAGGTATGGCTTCGGGGAATCTGGTAGATGCACACATGATTGTCAACAAGTACTGATTTCCAGATCTAGTCTTGGGTAATGGACCAACGCAATCAACAATGACCCTAGAGAATGGCTCCCCAAATGCTGGGATAGGCTGCAATGGAGCTACAGGTGGGTCTAACTGGTGTTTTCCAACTACCTGACAAGTGTGACAGGTCTTGCAAAAGTTGGAAACGTCTTTCCGAAGTCCAGGCCAGGAGAAGTGTTATATTCTTGTCAACAGTCTTGGTAACACCAAGATGACCTCCTAAAGGTAAACTATGAGCCATTGTTAAGATCTCATTCTTGTAGACCTTCGGAACAACAATTTGCCTAACCACTGCCCAATCTGCATTGGCAGGGATATCAGGAGGGCGCCACTTCCGCATCAACACACCATCCTTGAGATAATACCCAACTGGAACTGCGTCTATTTCTTTATCAGGAAGGGCTCTCCTCTTTAGTACACAAATTTCAGGATCATTAGTTTGCTCCTCAATCAACCACTTTCTGGACAGAGACAAGTCTCCAGACACATCAGAATCACCAAACCTATCTAGCTGGCTGAATAGAGAACTGATAAAAGTATCTGATAAGTCCTCAAACGGAGAAACCATAGCAGGCCAAACAGAGTCATGAGGTGAACCACCTGAGTCAGGACTATTGAATGTGCTGGACGGCACCACATCATCATCTTCTTGAGCCTTCTTGGCCATAGCACGGGTCACTGCACAGGAAGGATACAGAGATGGGTCTTCATTGCCATCTTCAGTGCTCGGCTGTGAAGTAAACAGGGGGAACTACATTGCCCCCAGCCAGGTCACTGCCTAGCAACAGAGAAACACCCTTTATCGGTAGACTTGACATAAGTCCCACCTTTGCCTGTCCTGTAACTAAATGTGACTTCAAGAATACAGAGCGCAGGGGTACAGATACAGTCCTCCATTCAATATGTTGTACAAGTATGAAATCCCCAGAAGCGGTCTCATCACGCAACTCCAAGGAGTCCATCAACAAAAGTGACCGAGAAGCTCTGGTATCCCTAAGGATATATATGGGGACAGGAGTAGTATGCTCATTCAGAGGCACAAATCCCTCTGACACAAATGGAAGAAATTCCTCCCTCACAAAGTCAGCAGTATCAGGTTTCTTAGCCCCACAAGGAGCAGGCAATTTAGCGGATTAGTCATCTACTACAGGGGTTTCTAACCTTGCTTTCACAAAGGCATTTAGTTTGGTATCCTTTTCTTTCTTAGCTTTAAGGAACCAACAGTTAGTAGTAACATGACCAGATTTCTTGCAATAATTGCAAACTAGACCACTTTTGTCACTGTCAGCTTTCACACTTTGATCAGACCGGTGACTGGATTTCTGAGCACCATCACCAGATTTGTCTTTGTCTTTGGGTGAGGAATCTTGAGTATCACCATTACCTTTCTTCTGAAATTGGTGCCATCTGTTATTACTACTAGACTGAAATTTGGACATGTGTGAGAACATATTCCTCTGCAAACTTGGCAGCTGATTGCAAATTCAGTGCTGGCTTCTCATTAGGGTAGGCCTTAATATCATCCTTAACACAGTTCTTGAATTCTTCAGCTAACATCATCTCTTTTAGTGAGTTGAAATCATCCCTGACCTCCATAGAAGTACACCAGCGCCCAAAGCAAACCTTCTTCTCATTAGCAAATTCCACATAAGTCAGATTTCTTCAGACCTCTGAATTTCTGTCAGTAAGCCTCTGGAACCAACTCAAAAGCTCTCAAAATAACCTTTTTGACAACCTCATAATCAGAGGACTCATCTGCAGACAAAGCTGAATAGGCTTGTAGAGCTTTACCCTTGAGGACAGTTTGCAACAGAGGCCAATGTTCCTTTGGCCACTGACAACTTTTAGCTACTTGTCAACATGTTTTGGCCTTACAGCCTTCGTCAGGACGTCCTGACGAAGGCTGTAAGACCGAAACATGTTGACAACTACTAGTCAGAATTAATAAAGTCTTTCTTTTACTTTTTGTCGAGTGCCTGGATCTATCCTTTTTTATTCTAAGACCAAAATGATGTTCTTCTCAAGGTCAAAAAGGGAAATTAAAGACCGTTATCAGATTTTAACTCTGAATAATGCGGTGATTGAATGCGTATCAACATATAAATACTTAGGTTGAAAAACAGTCTTTTCATCATCATATTGAGTATCTCACAAAAAAGTTGTGGGTAAAATTAGGATTCTTTTTTCAAAACAAAAGCCGTTTTTCTTTTGTCGCAAGAAAAAAACTGATTCAAGCAACATTTTTGTCGGTAATCAACTATGGTGATGTTCTTTATATGAATGCAACCGCATCACCTCTGAAAATGTTGGAAATGTTGCACCATGCTGCATTGCAATTTATCTCTGATCTGGGTTTCCGCACGCATCATTGTATGCTGAGAAAGTTGGCTGGCCTTCATTTTACAATAGAAGAATGGAATATTGGTACTGCGGTCTCCAAAAAATGTAAGCAGTTTTAATCTCCATTCTTACGGACACATCATGTTTACCATCTCTCGAACTCACTCTGTTTTTGGTAATCGAGCTTTCTCTGTTTTTGCTCCCTCATCAAGGTCCGGCCGACAGAATAATCTAAAACTGGATCATCGAATGAGTTTTCACATAAGTGTTTTTAAAACCAGAATTAAGGCTTACCTAACCAGTGGATGTACATGTCTTACTGCTTAAACCGGTTAATGTACTTTTTGCATTGTCATTGTCTGTTTTTGTTTTCTGTATGAAACTTATGCAGCTGTTTGGCCAGGACTCCCTTGGAAAAGAGATTTTGCATCTCAATGGGATTTATTCCTGGTAAAATAAGAGGTTAAATAAAAATTTAAAAAATTCCTGAGGATATTATATCCATACCATGGACAAGAGCAGAAACCTTCTGTGCTAATTTTTCCTATTAAGCATTATTTAACATCCTCTTAAATACTTTAAGCCTTTTAACAAACAAGGACAAGAGCCAACAGGAGATGATGGCTCCACCCACACAAAATTTGAAATTGATTTGTCTTTCACATATCTTAAATAATCTTGTAAAGTTTCATGCTGATACATGATAGCTCAGTGAGTAGAAGATGGTGACGTGGTTGGCCAATGGCTGCCATCCTGTTCGCAACATAACCGAGTGCTCAAAGATATCCCAAGGATCCTTAGCCAACCAGAAGTATGCAAAGTTTAAAGTTGATTAGGTTATTGGTTTTGGAGTTATGACTATTTAGCTGCCATAGCCCCACCTATGGATGAATTTACACCAAATTTGGTAGGCATGAGTCAAATGGCTGGCAGATGAGGCATGTTAATACGACATTGCATTCAAGACAGAGCTCATTTTAGCAATACTGGCCATACCCGCAAAATTCAAGGCTACATCAAATCTTTTTTGTATAGAATGAGAACAGGGAAGTTTTTTCTTTTGATCACAAAGCTAAGCCACATTACTTATTTGCAGTGGCCTTCTACAGTTAAATTTGAAATCTTGCTCCTGAACCTGAATCTTCTTTTTGATCTTAAAATAACATTGCTATTGTACATGTAAGACCAGTTAAGAGAAACTGCCCAACAAAATAATGACCATAAATGGCACACTACAGCAATCTTATTGAGTCTACATCTGAGCACCCCAAAGAATGAGAAAATCCCAGAGGACGCAGCTGCATTCATTTCCATTTAGCGCTCAGCTTGCTGCTCAGAATGGTTGTGCATTTTAGAATGCTTCTGTTCTCAGCACACCGTGGTGTTAAATGTACTGCAGCATACTGAAGTCAGTATCAGCGGACAGTGCCATGTTTGGCATCCTTAACAGCAGAGTAAAGGAATAGTGTGGGTGGAATGGGTGTTCAATGTGTAGGTGGAATAAATATTACAGGCTTTTTTCCCTAGGTGGCCTGATCTAATTCGCTTTATTTGGTGTGTGGTGTTCAATATGATGCAGTCCACTTTAGAGCGTTGCGCAGTTCAGATCAAGGAGGGAGTCATTACTCAGAGTTCAATCCTTACGGTAATGTCAGTTGTGTTCAGTAAGGGGTCTATTCTCCCATGCGCGTAAGTCGAAAAAAGCGCGTAGCTACGCGCTTTTCAGCCGACGCGTATTCTCCCCTCGACTTAAGTCTGTGCATTATGCGCTCCGAAGGCAGTTACGTGCTTGGGGCGGAGCAAGGCCAAAATCGGGGCGTTTCCGGGCGTTTCTCATGCAAATAACACTTGCGCGTATTCTCCCCCTGG
The DNA here is from genome assembly GCA_029721435.1 of Gymnothorax reevesii. NCBI lineage: Eukaryota > Metazoa > Chordata > Actinopteri > Anguilliformes > Muraenidae > Gymnothorax > Gymnothorax reevesii. Next base: position 61,036,528 of record CM056580.1, on the reverse strand, counting down.
CTTATGCGCTTTTTCTGTTAAGCGCTTTTGAGGGCTGTATTAAGGTCAAGCGCCAACATAAGGCGAATTGGAATATTGCGTTTGATGTCGGTCATAGGCCGAATTTTAACATTAATTTTATTTTATTTTACATGGTAAAGGCTGAGACATTCACCATTCGATTGTTCATCCTTATTTCTAAACTACATTTCTCATAACCATAATAAATTATCAAACGAAATCATCATATGATATTACGCAACAGCCTGTTCTCCAATTAGTTCAATTACAAACGCATTACAAACAATTACAAACATACCGGTGGTCATCAAGGTCACAACTGCGCTGTTGTGCCATCTGGGTCGTTCCAGAGAGTGGCTGGTGATGTTATGCACATATCACAGGCGTCTGTGTCAAGGTGTCTGACACGGTTGACGCTATACTGCACCACGTCAGCTACTTTAAAATTCCACTTTAAAACACCAGCTGAAAGACGGAGAGTTAAGGTTCTACCGGGTCGCCAGGTTCCCCAGTGTTGTGGGAGCCATTGATTGTCTCACGTTGTAATCAGAACCCCTTCCACTAATAAGAATATGTACAGAGACCGTAGACGTCGGCACAGCATTAAGCTATGTTTCCATTTATACGGCTGAAGTCAGGCGCCGGTGCAGACACGGGTACGTCAAAAATCGCATATCATTGTCTTTATATGAAGTGTTTCCATCTACGCGATTTTCACCCGGCTCCTGGAGCAGAGCCGCATGCGTATTTTTCTGATCTGATCGATTCCAGCTCCAGCGCACACAAATCGCACGAGGAATCCCCTGTAGTTCAAAGAGGTTTCCCCACTTTATTTTGTGAACAAACGAGTACCTTTGAAGCAATGTGTAGTATTTATTGCCCTGTTCAGAGCAGAGCCGAGGTTTCTGCAGCGACATACATGTATTTATCACTGTCAGTGAATCAAAAGCTTATACTGCTGCTTCTCTCCTGTCCTCCACGGAACAAACAGGCTGTTGTAGGAGGGGCACAATTTCACTGCTCTGATTACGCTGGTTGAAGCGCTAAATTCTTTATTTATTATTTCATGATCGCGGCAATTTTCTTTGTTTGCATGGCTGTAATGCCACGGTGGCTAGAGTAAGACATAAAAATAGGCGTGCAATGCACGGAATACCCCTCAGCCCATGTCGAAGTTTTTGGAGACGCCCGCCCGCCCGCCGTCAACCGCACGAAGGGGCCATTAGGGCTGAGGGGTGAAAAAAAGAGATGTCTGCAATAGCCTATTTCTTGTAATTGGCACAGACACACACAGGCCTACTATTGCAGCCGCATATCGTGGGCCTGCTGATAAAACCTTGTATCTTCAAAATGATAAACTTCACAGGAAAATAAATAAACATAAAATAAAGAATATATATAAATTGATCAATTTTAAATATAAATAAAATAAAACATGTTTAATTCTGCATGTAAGAATAGTGGACATACAAGTTTTTGTTTCTTATAAGTTTGGAGATAGGCAACGAGGTTTGATCAGCAGGCCGACGACATTCAAATTTAAAGTCTGGTTTGCATTTTCCATGGACCACAAATACATTTTTATGGTTAATAAGAAAATCCTTTTTCCATGTTTTCCTGATAGCCATAATCAATGAGCTTTGTACAGAGTCTGCCTCTCTTTTGGATCAGTCACCCCTCTTTCATAAGGCCGCCTACATTCTGAAGTTAAGCGCTGTGGGCGTGATCGAAGCGAGTAGGGGAGAATACGCGTAACTCAAAAGCGCTTAACTCGAAGCGCGTAAAAAAAGACTTAGGCGCTAATGGGAGAATAGAACCCTAAGAGAATTAGGGGATATTTAAAATCTGGTAGGACAGAATACTGATGAATCTTCAGTTCATGAGGGTAAATGTGACCCAGCGTTCAGTACGATAGGATATTATTTATGGTGTTTGTGGTTGTGATTACAGTTCACTACGGCAGGATTAAGTGTCAAACAGTGTTCAGTAACATGGGGTTGGTGGTAAATGTTTGGTGTACAGGGAGTACGATTAGTGATGTGCAGTGCTTGAGTACCTCCTCTCCTCGGATGACCTCTGTGCCGTCCAGGTCTCGAGCCTGGCTGTTCTTTTGGCTGAGGTCCCTCTCACATCCTGCCAACTCTTCGCGTGCCTCCTGGAGCTCTTCTGCCTTCGCTTCCTTCCTCCGAGCAATGATGGAGGCCTGCAACGGTCAAAACAGCCCCACAGCTCACAAAGCACTCTTTATCTTACTGGAGTAAGCTACCAATTCAAATGTTCAAAATCTACCAGGATATGCTCCGCCACATTGCAAGAGAAACATTTGTGCACAAATAAGTGCTTATTTCATGGCATTTAAAAGATTCAGAACATGTATTTCAGCAATCCTAACCCAATCAAGCTAAAAATCTGTTAAGATACTTACCCAAATCACCTACAGCCTGTATGAATTACATTGCTTCACAAATAGTTATTATAGTGAAATGAAATAAAAACCAGAATATCTTTGACTGCAGAATAGTCATCATCTTTGTAGTAGTCATACTAGTCATTGCAATAGTAAAAACAGAGGATGTTAGTACAGGTGATACATACTGCGGAAGGAACAAAGAAATGTACCAGACAGATAACCAGTATCCACAATCATTACAAATGCTTTTTATGTTCTTATGTCAGAGCCTACAAGGAAATTGAGCTTTGTGTTCAAACCAGATTGTTACTTTTATACTGTCCACATTTGAAAATATATATTTCTTCAGTCCTGCAGATTTGAAATCCTTCATGTTTATTTAAAAAATGATTTCCTTCAACACAAAAAGAATGTGTGTCACTGCTTACAAACCTTTCCCATATCCAGTCTAAATTTGGCATCAGACTGCACACTGCATGCCATATTTTAGCCTTATATGGTACTGTTAAAAAGCCAGGGGTAAGAATTCATCAAGGCAAGAGATAGTGAAGGTCTCAGAGGAAAGCAGGATGGAAACTCTGGTCATACCATCACAAACAGCCTCAGATCTCCTGTTTTTAAGTCATTCACCAGGTTCCCAGCAGCCTTAGAGCACAGCAGTGAGCACAGACAAAATGAAAACTACATACGCCTAATTAAAGCATGTGCCTAAGAAACAAGAAGAACACACACTGAGCACTCTGTCACAATGGAAAACCTATGCTATACTAGTTACACTAAAGCCATATGAGCAGGTTCTCCACATGAATGCAGATGGCACTACAGCCTCTTCTCGCTCAGAATTCCCCACAGGACTTATACTTATCACAACATTGCAGTAACAGCTCCTGGAGCTCTTGTGATGAATACTGATTTGAGACAGGACATGTGCTTTTAGTGTCAAAAATTTAATACGGGCCAACTGTCACTTTAACTAATGGAAGAGGATAACTCTGGTCATGCAGACAGCCAGTTTTAAAGCTCCACAAGGAGTCTTTCAATCCATAATGTTAACAATTCAGCTTACGTAATGCTAAGCACCCAGGACAAACCAACGCACATCAAAACCCAGTCGACTACCTCTCCACTTAAAGTCAACATTTCTAGCTGCCTTTTACCAGAACTGGAAGCAAACTCAGGCAGCTGTTGGCCTTCACTGCTTATCTGAAAGGACACATCTTACACAAAGGATCCGGAAACCTCATGCTTACTCACTGCAGTTACCAGCACTATTAACCTGAGATAGCGGACTTTACATTACATTTTCATTTCCTGGAGTAAGAGGAAAGTCTCCTATTAGGTTTGCCTTTGAAAGCCATCAGCAACCGAAAACCTTGAACACATTGCGAAGTGGACTTCAAACCAATGAAGTAATAGCTTGTTAAGAATAGAATGTAAATGTGATTAAAAAAAGAATTTGAAGAATTTACCCATTTCCGTTGTTCAAGAACACATTTTCTTCCAATTTACAGTCTTGGTGAATCATGCTTTTTTTTGGAGGTTTCAACTGATATTCTCTAATGCAGCACTAGAAATATTTTACTGAAAGATAGATAGAAATATCACACAGAGCTCATGTTGCCTTCTGCCGTAAAAGTTGAGACACCGTGTTAAAGGTAAATAAAAACAAAATGCAATGATTTACAAGTCATTTAAACACTATATTTAACTGAAAAAATGTGCTTAGCGGGAGCGAAGGCAGTACCCCTCAGCCCTGATTAAACCAGGACAAGTCACACCTACGACCAAACTTAAGTGGAAAAATTGAGAGTTTATAGGGTTCATTGGCAACAGGTCAGTAACATGGTTGGGTATAAAATGAGCATCCTTGATAGGCTAAGTCTTTCAGAAGTAAAGCTGGCGAGGGCTTCACCACTCTGTGAAAGGAGCAAACAATTGAACAATTTCAGAATAACTTTTGTCAACATGAAATTGCAAAGAATTTAGGGATCTAATCATCACATTACATAATGTCATTAAAAGATTCAAAGAATCCAAAGAAATTGCTGTACCCAAGGCACAAGGCCGAAAACCAATACTGAATGGCATTTCAAGGCAATCACAATCAATAATTTCCTCCTCACAGCCCTAGGAAGCTTGAAAGCATATTTGATTTGGCACAATTCCCAATAAAGCCATTCAAGTTACAGCAGTTTTTAAAAAATTAAAGTTTGGGCAGTTTATGGCACAACAGAAAATGTCACAGGGTGATCAACCTCAAAAATAGCCTTAGTCATTGCACCATAAAAGACCACAAGTGTGATACGATTCCCATCAAAACTTTTTTCGTTGTTGCATTTGGAAATGTAAAGTTTCACCTGGTGGTGGCACAACTGGAAAGGTTGTAGAGCCACACTAAGCAATAGGGCACATCCTCTATGTACTGGGAATGAACACAAGAGGTTTCATGGGATTCCCATAACAACTGTGCCAGTTACTGCACCTACACAAGGAATCTGCAGCGGTGTCGTCCAAGGCAAATGCCCGGACTGCTCCATTTCTGGGATAAAGTTATGAACGTTAATCAATGCAGGATTGCAAGGAATTTAGGAATTTCACCATCCACAGTCCATAATATCATTAAAAGGGTTCAGGCAAATCAGAAAATCTATATGTGTAAAGAGCAAGGCTGAAAGCCATTTTTAAATACCGGTAATCTTTGAGCCCTCACACTGCACTACCTTAAAAACAGGCATGCTCCTATATAAGCACAAGAGCTTGTGAATACACCAGAAAATTTGCTGAATTAAACACTGTTTTCACAATTACAGATGCAAATTAAGACTGTACTGCAAAAAAATCGCAACCATGGATTCACAACATCCAGAAATGCCACCGACTTCTGCTGGCTCAAGCACATCAGCAATGGACCAAAGGAAAGTGAAAAAGAGTGCGAAGGCCTGACAACTCCACATTTCAAATTGATTTTGTAAATCGTGGATGTCGTGTTCTCAGGGTCGAAGAGGAAAAGGATCAATTTGATCGTTAACACAGCGCAGTTGAAAAGTCAGCCTCTGTCAATATAAGCGGAGGTTTTAGTGCTCATGGCATGGATAACTCATGCATAATCAGAGGCAGCATTCATTCTGAAGCACACAAATGCATTTTGTACCAATGCCAGGCCATCCTGAGTTAAAATTTTCCAAAGATGTCCCTGCTGATTTCAACAAGACAATCCTAAGCCACATTCAGGCTAGTAACAACATCATGGCTTTGTAGTCAAAGAGAGCAGGTGCTAGACAGAGCTGCCTGCAGACCAGAACTGTCTACCAGTGAAAATGTGCAGCACATTATGAGTGGAATGTGTGGCATGTAAAGTGCAATATACTAAAGGGGAGATCTCAGACTGCCAAGCAGATTTATCATTATAGCAAGCAAAAAAGAAAACTACATTTTTAAAACTACAATAACTAGGGTCCAATAGGCTCATTTCTCAAATAACCGCCAAGTGTTGTTAAAAGGAGAAATGATGTAATACAGTGGTAAACAAGCCCCTAGCCCACCTCTTTTTGGAATGCACAGCAGGCATCACAGGCAAAATAATTGTATATTGACAAAAAATAGAAGCTGCTAAGTGAAAACATAACTTATTTTGTCTGTGCACCGTTTTCAATTGAAGACAGGTAAAAACAGATTTGCAGGTCACTGATTTAAGGATGTACATTGGCATGCAAAGTTATGCTGGTGAGCAAAGACCAGAAATGGTTTTAGGAGCAAAAGTAAAAATATTAACTTACCTGCTGTCTGAAGAGGGATAGTTTATCATCCATGGGATCATTCCTCATCATTCTTTTCTCAATCAGCTGGTTAATCTGCATATTTATCTCACGGATCTGAGGGGGCAAAGCCAAAAAGACTGCATTCAGTGTCTGATGCACTACATCTGCATATCTCTGTTTACCACCCTGACATAACATGTGACTCACTGCATTCATTTCTTTAAAAAATGATGGACAACATTATTCATCGTGACACACGCACTGTAGCCTTCTAGCGCCAATTTCTTTTAGGCCAACAACCTAAAAATAGCAAGCAAACAGATTGCTTGGCCCACTTCACTGTTGATCTCAATTTGAGACAAGCTGATATCGGACTCCTGGCTGAAATCATAAGGTACAAAAATGGTTTATAAAGTAACAATAACAGAAAAAAATAGAATCCCAAAGCCTGGGATTCATAGTTTTATTACTTTGCATATTTGGCAATGTGCAGAGTGGACTGCCATTATTTAGACAATTAATAATGTTTTCAGTGTTTTGTTTTCCAGCAAAGGTACTGAATCGACACATCAGGCCTGCACAATAAATCACCAGAAGATTGTGATCTCGATTCACCCCTTCGCATGATCTAATTCGTGAATGTCAACAATTTTCCAGCATTATTTCACGAGCCGCAGAGCAAATAAACTCGTAGTTTTCGAAAACAGTGAGTAGTAGGTGGTCTCTTGGGGGCGCTTGAGGCCGACCCCAAACGCAGCACTGACGTTGTTTCACGCTCATCCTATGGCAAAGCAGCTCTACATCACGAGTTCATGTAGAAGCCAGAGGAGGTAAACAGTAAGTGGCGTTGGTCTTTTGAATCGAACAGAGTTGGCTTGCAGTGCAGATTCAGAGGCAGCGAGGGAGAGACGGAGAAATGTTGAAGTGCAGAGTGCAGGAAAGTTTGTGGTCAAGAAAAATAAAGGCAGAATGAACACTGATGAAAACTAATCTCGTAGTGATGAGAATCAGCCTACCACACAAAGCGAACTCGTCCCAAACGAAGGCTCGCATTCGCTGGTGTGGAAATATTTCAGATTTTGATAAGACGATGAAACTCAGTCTGAATCCATTGCAAGGCGCGTTTCGCCGTCATAGCAGCACCACAAGGTAATATCACTAATCTGGCTGGGCGATTCATTGATCGCGATCAGGCCCGGTGCAAAAACAGGGAATTGGGGGGACACAGACACGTCCCTTTATGACAACAGTTAGTCCTGGCTAGTTCTCAATCATTTTCCATCATTGACGTGTTTTCCAATTATTGTAATTGGCAACTGAAGACACGGTTTCTCTCCATATGCGATCTAACAGTGATGAAATCATGGGCTAAATTCAGTATGACTGAGAATTGGGGTTGAATGATCCAGTTGAATGATTGTCCTCCTACCGAATCGGGGAGAACAAGCAACACCTGTTAAGTGTGGAGTGCTCTTGGAGTGAACCTTTTGTTAGTCATGAAAATGACCGAGAACAGGACAGGAATAATAATTGTTTCAAATGGAAGTTTAGTCACAATTCTCAGTTCTACTGAATTTACCCCATGATTTCATCGCTGTTCAGATCGCATATGGAGAGATACCGCATCTTCAGTTGCCAATTACGATAATTGAAAAATGCGTCAATATAGGAAAATAATTGAGAACTAGCCAGGACTGTCCTAATTGTCACTGAGAGCCGTGTCTGCTCCCCCCCAATTCCCTGTTCTAGCGCCAGGCCCGATTGCGATCATTTTAAGGGAATTAATAAGAACTCCTGCAACAGGGTGAGCGGACGAGCTCGCTGTTTTTGCTTTACGAATCATATCTGATGTGGTCATGACCACACGATAGCCAAAATTCAAAGTCATTAACAAAGCAATGTCAAGGTTTGCAGAATTTTCATCGTCTACAGCAATAGTTCTCACCTTGGTCCCATGCTCAATTGACAATCAAGCACTTGATTCGTAAAATTACAAATTTGAATTGAAAGACGGTCCAATTTATTTTTGTATTGTTCTTTTGGCAGTCACATTTTGAGATTCAAATGACCAGGAAACAGCACAGATTTACCAGCGTGCGTTTGCCCAAATTATTTTTAAAGGCCAACATTTGACGATTTGATATGAATACGAAAATAAATCATACCTCACGGTGGATACGCTTAATGAAATGTTTTCAATATTGTGTTGGGCTATACTGTTTTATTTTTGAAAACCAGGGCCGTATTAAAATGGATTTATTGATATTGGTTATTGGCACTCTCACGCGGAAGCATCGTTTGGTTTGTCTACTTCTCATTGTTGCTTTTTAATCATTATAGGCTGCATGCCAATTGTGCTTGTTGGCTAAATAAATAGCTTGATTTTTAAGCTTCTTTTCCGCCATACGCGAAACGAATTATTCACACAAAAGATCAGTGCATTTAAAATCAATGCGAAGACGAAACGAATTATTCACACAAAAGATCAGTGCATTTAAAATCAATGCGAAGACGAATGCACGCGATGTATTTGCGTCTTTGCATTGACTTTGAATGTACTTTTATGTTGCACTTATTTTACTTATTTTGTCTTTTTACCTTTTTTTATTACTGCACTTTAATGGCCAATTGTTTTTTTTTAATTTATGACGACAATAAACATTTCAGTTCGTAGGAAAAAAACCGTGCCGAAGAATCGTGATCTCAATTCTAAACAAAAAAATCGTGGTGCACATTTTTTCCAAAATCGTGCAGCCCTACGACACAGTCATCAACCTTATGAAATATTCTCACCTTGTCCTCCAGCTCCTCCAGCTCTGCCTGGCCCATGGCTGGCTCTGCTGCCACCTTCTGCAGATACCGCACTGTCCGCTTCTTGCTTTCCAACTCTTTGGGCAACTTGTCAGTCACCATGTAGGAGTTGAACTTGGTCTCCTCCTCCAACCTCTTCATTAAACCTGAGAAGGGTTATCGCATGTTCAACTTCGCCATTCAAAGAGTTACCACCACAACACAGTGAAATAACACCCTCATTTCAGCAGGCCTGGGATAAGCTCAATCCTGGTGCACTTCCATGTAACTGCCCATTATTGTTATGAAGATGAAAAATTTAACCAGGGTTCATTCCATAACACAATCATGCGATTCCATCATGCCCATGAAGGACACTGAGACTAACGTCACAAAAGACACTCGGTCACCTTGAGGGGAGTGACCTTGTGCTGAAAGTGACAGGCTGATTTTTTTTCTCCATTTATTCCTTCACACCCCATATTTAAAACTGTAAATGCACAAATCCCGCATTTGATTGTAAAAAGGCTAAAGACAGATACGGATGGGAGGCGATTTGACAGGGGGTTACTGGAACACTTCAAAGGTATGCCATATCATAGAGCCTAAACTGATCTAAACCAATCAGCAGCGAGGTAGGCCAGCACCACTTCTGCCTGTCCTCCCAGGCCGTACCCACCAGCAGTGGCTTTACTGGCATTGACGGTGCACGAGGGCACACTCACTCTCAGGCTTGGCATCTGCTGCTGCCTGTCGTAGGTCCTTCAGCTGCAGCTGCGATCTCTGCAGCCTCTGCTCTGCCTGAAACAACTATACATACACACAGAATAACGCATAAAGAGCATACGCAGAATTCATATGGGGCATCGTAAAGAACAGAGTAAGCCTGCTCTTTTTTCATGTAATATATTCACACCTCATAAGACACACCAACTGCCTGACATTCTGCACACAATCCTGTTTTGAATGTATAGATTTCCCCTTAAGATTCAATTGTTGCAGATGTCAACAGATACTAATGATTCTCATGCAACTCTTAAGGCGCCATGTCTCTTATTTTATAACTGAGGGTAGCAAAATGGTGTAAGAGAGGAAGATAGAATAGAGGATGATCAAGATGGCCGAGAATAGATATTTTATCTTCAGCATGTAGAGCACCAGCTATTGCTAGTGAAAAATGATATCCGTCAACCCCACATAGCATACAGGCTATGTTAACAACTCCATTACTCACACAGTGTGCGTAAACCACAAAGCAGTACATCCACACAAGTGAAGAGATTTGAAATTTTTAATGTCTTAAACAGATTAATTTATATGATTACAACAGAGTGAACTAAAAGCCCATTCTTGCCCTTACCCCGAGATGAAAACATCAATTTTTTGTTTCTATTCCATGTCAAAAGGATACTATTTGCTTGTGGGCCCATATACAGCAATGCAATCTTTGATTTGTTCATGGACAAAATATCTGAAGCCAAAAATCAGCTATTACTTGACGCATGAGATAGAAAGGGTTGCTCTGATCGAACCAGTATAGCCCCAGTTACCTGATTCTTCTGTTCCTGTTTCTGGTGAACAAGGGACTCCTCTCTTTCTTTTTCAACCCGCAGTTGTCTTGCCAGTTCAAGCATGTGCTGGTGGTTCGATACTGACTCCACCTAGTGGACATGGAGACCCATTACAGGACTAGAGCAAGTTCCACCCTAACAGACTGGGTTTCACAGAGATTTCCAGAGCTACTTCCCTGGCATCTCAAGGCTCCTTCTGGCACTGTAACCCAGTAAGACATACTAAATTATCACTTCATTAAGTGCCTATCGCCGTCTTGTCACCAGCCAACTTCTTGGCCAGGCAAAAGCAAATATGATCTTGCGGATGCAAGGAATCAGTTCACACATATCTGAGGTCATGTTTTCATTCCTGAGTTCATGCTTGAGAGAGACAGGAATGAAAAAAGGATATTCCTCACAGAGAACAGCTCAGCCTCACCCTCTTCTTCAGACGCTCCACTCTCTTAACCAGCTGGTCCTTCTCCTCCTCCATAGCACCAATGTCCTAATATTGGTAATATCATGATGACACAAAAATAAAAAGTATGCATGCCACCACTTCTCATTCCAGATAGAAGAGAAGTTAGAAAAGCAGCACAGTGACAGGATTCTCACATTTGCATTGAACATGACAAAACTAGCATATTATGCATCAACAGTGAATGTAACAATAACACTTTGAATGCATTTTATTTCACTTTTATAAAATTTATGCAAAATATGCACTGATCTCCAATAAATTCCTCTCAGAATGTAAAATCAAAGATCCCATTCAAATGTGAATTTACTGCAGCGTGTCTATCAGGATATGAGGTCCTCCAAGTGATTTAGCACCAAAAACAGTCCAGTAAAAATGACATAATAAATCAGGTGGCTTGAACAAGTGATTTAGGGTCATAACACAGATTTCTTGCCAGCACATAAATCGCTCTTTCTAATTTTACCCTTCGTATCTCGGCAGTGGAGAACCCAGAACTCTTCAGCTGTTCACATTCCTTGTGGTAGCCCTTAAACCCTTCCACCAGTTCTTCATACTGAAACAAGCAGGTTATAGAATCAGTCTGAGGCTCAAAAAAGTAAACAACTCAAGTGAATACGTTAGATCATGAGAAAGTTTATTTGAAACCCAACTAACGCCAATCACCTACTATTTCTGATTAAGCTCAGTGTTGAAGACAGATGATGTAGTTTATATTTGTCTTTCAGTTCAATCTGTTTTAACATTTGTTGACGCTCACAGCATGACTAGAAAATTCCATAAAGACTTTGATAATTACAACAGAAGCACTATAAATTATTGACAATGCAACAATTACACCAAGATAAAAAAAACAGAAATTTAAAAATAAGTACAGCAAAACAAGAAAAAAAAAACTGCGCATCAGCTCACCTGATGGTAGGTGTCACCAATAACCTCATCCTGCAAAAACTCAGCAGGCACCTCAAGCTTCATGAGGAAACGGGCCAGGTAAGCCCGCTTCTTCAGCTCCGGAATCCTCATCAAAAGCCAGTGGAGGACAGGATGCACCACTGGCTTACTTCCCATCACCAGGCCCTGTCGAAAACTGCTCCTGCAGCCAGAATTGCAGAGAGCACATACTGAGACCTGCATTCTCTACTGAGCTCCGTATTATTCAAACTAAGTAAATTCGCCAAGTGGTTAAACAAAAAAGACTCAGAAAGGACACCACACTGGATAAAACTTATAAAAATAGCAATTACCTGCAGTGGAATGCCTTACAAAAATAAGATTCACTGTGATAAATAATGTAAAACCATGCCCAGCTCGACTAACTTTCTAGTCCTTTAAAAAAGAACACAGGCAGGCAGACTCACGCTTCAGACGAGCTTCCAGGAGGCCTGTACTTCAGCATTCCCAGTATAGTAAACATTCTCTTTGCAGTCTGATCAGGCATCTCCTCACGAATGTCAATGGCTTGCTGAAAAACAAAACCCATATGTCTAATGAAACACTTGCTATGGAAAAGAATGGCATTTTTAGGAGATTTATCAAAATTAACAGCAATTAAGACACAGTTTTAAGACATTGAACAAGAAAAATTATAATTCTTTTTCTAGAAAAAAAAAAACAAAACAAAACAAAAAAAAAATAACTTTTCAAACAGTTTGAAAAAAAGACTCAGGCCAACCTTCGGGTCAATCTCAGCCAGTACATCGTTGAGAATCTGCAGCAGTTGCATAGGTTCCAGCGAGTCAAAAGTTATTAGATTGAAATTTTTCTTGAAGGGGTCTTTATTGAGCTGCTCCACTGTGAACTTTATTTGTTCGCTCATCTTTTGAATAATTATCGATCTGAAAGAAAAACGATTGATTGACATACTATACAGTGACGTTAACCATACTCACCAAAAAAAGTTAAGGACCACAGTGTTTTTTTTTTTCTCTATAATTGTTTCTTGTTCTGGGCTTCCCAAGATGCTGTCAAGTTGTGGTGAAAGCATGTGGTGGTCACACAAAATATGGAAATAACTTTGGACATTGCTTGATGTTTTGATTTATTAGTGTGTACTTGCTGTGATTCTGGTCTTCCCTGTGGATACCCAGTTTTAGTGTAGAGTTGTTTCATCGAATTATGATTTGCATTTTGTGTCGTGGATTAACACCAAGGACGGAAACACTTGGGACTTAACTGCTCAGTTTTTACACATACTCAGGTCAAAATCGAAGATTCCTTAACGGTTTTTGTTGAGCATATAATGTCATAGCTAGCAATGCTAAACAGCAGGTCCCCTGGCATCTATGAACCTTTAGAGCTGTCAAGATGCAACTACGAGTAAGCTGCGGAACATGTCAACAAAAATAGACCAAAATTACATCAAACTAAATAGCTAGCTGCAGTAGGTCATTTACAAAGAGCTGGCTCGGATACTAGAGTTCGGTAGTTTGCTAAACACGGCAATTTCGCTAACTACCTAACTATGACCACAGGTAAACTATGGGCAAGCGAGTGGACGTCAATGTAGTTCGCTCGCTAACTAAGGTAATAGTTATATTGCTCGCTAGCTTACTAGCCAGCGTTATCTTACCAACGCATCGCTTGCCTATTTTTTCAGCTAACCAGTTCATAATGTATTGCATAGGCCAACAACGTCGCTCAAAATTTATGGGCTATATTAAAAAACAGCAATGGCAGTGCACTTAACCTCTTTACAAAATAAATCAATTGATTTCTATCGGTCAGTAAATAGTGAAAAACAAGGCGGCCACTGACTTACCTCTCGTTAGAAACCAAAGATAGCGTGGATCAGGTCGGTTGCTAAGAGGAAGTGGGTGGAACTTAGCTTATTTCCTGTGACTATCTTCAAAATATTCATCATCGAGTATCACATGAGGGCGCTGCAGTATAACGCAAAACCCCATTAAACTGGGTAAACTCCAAACCATTGCTATTATCAAATCTGGGTTGAGAAAGACTTAGAATGGATGAGTCGTCTAAGATCCTGAACCGGTGCTGTCTAGAATGAACTCATTACAACACGAAAACTGAATTTTTTTTCAAAGAGCCGGCTGTAGCCCCCAACGGCATCTGTGATGCTGTCATGAGTGGCAAACCGTAGTAGGTACAGAAGACACACTTGGAGTGTAAATGTATATTTTCCCCATTAAATTTTCAATAATTTGTGAACTTACTTAACAGGGATTACAGTCGTGATGTTAACAACAATTTTAACAATGCCTCAATACATTTGGATTTCATGATTCCATGACATCATAGTAATCTGGACAACTCTGGATGTGTACGGCACCCACTCTGTTTCTACCCCTGCTGCCCTATGCCCCATTCTTCACCCCGCAACCTGCTCTGCTCCCCATCATGCTCCATAGTGCAACTCACTCAGCACTCTCCGCTCAATATAAGCCCACCCACTGGGCCCAGCAGGCTGCCCCCCTGTCTTTCATACTAAGATAACTCAGACAGTTGACAACCCTGAGACAGTGATTAAGTCTTAAAATAAAGTCTGTAAGTAATGATAACTTACGCAAGAAGTCAAGCCTAACCATACAGCTAACAGATTATTCAGATGCTGTAATACTTTCCAGTCTCAGTGTGTTTAATATTCAAAAATAATATATGTATTTTGTGGCTACTCAGCCACTACCCTGTTGAAAATTCCAGCTTTGACCAGCCTAGGCTGGTCAGGCTGGTTTAAGCTGTGTTTTGGACAGTTTTAGCCGGTCAACCAGCCCTTCTCCAGCTGACTCCAGCTGAAAATACGAGCTTAACCAGCTTTGACCACCTTCATCAAGCTATAGAAACCAGCTACACCAGCTATGACCAGCTGAGAACACAGCTCAGACCATCTTAAGCCAGCTGAGAATTCTTGCAGCTAAAATACTAAGCTGGTTTAAGATGGTCTGAGCTGTGTTCTTCGCTGGTCATAGCTGGTGTAGCTGGTCTCTATAGCTTGATGAAGGTGGTCAAAGCTGGTTAAGCTGGTATTTTCAGCTGGATTCAGTTGGTGAAGGGCTGGTTGACCAGCTAAAACTGTCCAAAACACAGCTTAAACCAGCCTGACCATCCTAGGCTGGAATTTTCAGCAGGGTAGATATAATACAGGCAACAAAACAATTAACAACTCAGAATTTTGAATGGGAAGGCCGATCACTGTCTGAATTTTAGTTGATGTTGCTATAAAAATGATAAATAATAACTTTTGTGCGATCACAAGCCCTAACCTTGTTCTTCTGAGGTAATGGGAGGAGGAATCTTAATTAGGGGATCAGATCTCCCAAGCCCTTCTCAACCACACACCATACTGTTTAAACAAAACAATTAAACCAAAACCTATTTCATGTCATGGATTCTGGGGGCCATTTGACCCAAATGCTCGGGAGCCTAAGTTTTCGTCCCAAAATAAAAGAATAATAATATAATCTCAAAATCAAATGTCATGCTGTTCAATGTCATGCTGTCCCCCAAGACCAAGTATTCTGATTAAACTCTCAATTTAGTACAATAAATATCAAAATCACTAATATCAAACCAGCAAAAATTAGACCAAATTATCTCACATCTGGTTGAGTAGTCTATAGAAGAAATTGGGTGAGTAAAATAATAACTGGGTGAGTGAGGTAGTAAATAAAAATTTAAACAAATGATCGAGTAATTCTGAACGAATGGGCCGTGTCCTGTCTCTTTAACAAAGAGCAAGCCATTCCAATCACTGTCGATCATATCCAGACTAGTCCCTCCCTTTCCTGCAGCTCTCGGTAGAACAGGGGAGTGAGATGGGGAGTGTACAGAAGATCAACAGCAAAGAGATCGGAGGAATCCTAGTAAAAATGTGTGCTAATATTAAAGGGGAAACCATGGGATAACGCGACAAAAACGACGGCAATTTCCCCGCAATTCCCAGCAACGGGGAACTCGAACATCTTCGATTTAGACGGAATATTCTGATCCTTTTTTTCAAGTAATTTTCTTGGGTCGCTGTCCACAAAGAGGCTGAGTAACTGCAGGTAATCGAGAAATATGTCAAGTGATGAATGAAGAAGAGCAAATAATAGTGGAATGAAGTGCAAAAGAAGAGTAAGAAACAGCCAAATTCACTTTTCTATGCACAGCGCGAGTTTCATGTCTGGACCCTCGCGCTAGGGTACGGATGTTCTTGTATCGTGCGCTTGGATTTCCTCGCCTATCAATTGCGGATCTCTTCAGGAGTAATACGGGATAATGACCATAGTCTAAAATGGTCAAAGATGCGTTAGAAAAGCCAAAAGACGGAAGAACAAGGTTGCGCCCTTGCTTTGTGTCTGTTTTATCATGGTTACTCCTACACTTTTGGATTTTGAACAACAGCTTCTTGAATTCTTGATTCTCCAGTGAAGGATCTTGCCTTGGAATTAAAACTTCTGGAGAAATACAGTGTTTATTTATTATATTATTCTTAAAACGTACAAGTGGACTAACAATCATGGTGGATCCAGTAGGTTTCGTTGAAGCTTGGAAAGCACAGTTTCCTGACTCTGACCCCCCTGAAATGGAGTTAAGTACTGTGGGGGACATCGAGCAAGAACTAGAGAAATGTAAGACATCCATTCGGCGGCTAGAGATGGAGGTGAACAAGGAACGCTTTCGCATGATTTATTTGCAAACACTCTTAGCGAAAGAACGCAAGAGTTATGATCGGCAGAGGTGGGGTTTCAGAAGGGTGTCACAGATGCAGGAGGGGGACCCGCCTACAGGTGCGGAGCCTCAGCAGCCCCATGGGCAGGAGCCGGGAGAGAGGGATCAGGGGAAAATCCACTCTACTGGGCAGGAGAAGTTCAGACCTCGGCCTCCGCCGCCTAGGAAATCCTCCTTGCATGTTGAGGGTTCAGAGTCATCACTTCCACCAGAGGTGCATCAGGGGGAGTTGGGGGAGTCAGACCGATGTAGATATTACGGCGAGAGTGAGGTGGATGGGCTCTCACCATCCAGACTCAAGGGAGGGCCATCCTCTCGAAGGCCCCCTGTTGCCCAGGGGACGGCAGATAAGGAGATGGGCATTGGGGTGGCAGCTTTGAGATCAAACTTTGAGAGGATCAAGAGGGCTAATTCTCACTCATCTGCTGAGGGGAAGGTGGTAGGTGGTGGGGCTGGAGGCGTGGAGAAACCCTTCTATGTGAACATGGAGTACCACCTTGAGAAGGGGCTAGTTAAGGTGAATGACAGAGAGGTCTCTGATAAGATAAGCAACCTGGGCAGCCAGGCCGTACAGATGGAGCGAAAGAGGTCCCTGCACTCCTTGCCTGGGAACTTGGCCACCGGGATTTCGGAATTCCGCAAACCTATCTGCCGGGGCAGGTCTCAGGAGAGCAACTGTGGCTATGACATTGACTATGAGGACACTGAGCTCAATGCACGCTTCCTGAAGGATAACTTGGTTCGAACAAATGGGGGTAAATCAGATCGCCACCAGCAGCCGCATCCGCAGCACTGGCTACAATCAGACTTCCAGCCATACACTAGTGTCTTTGTTGGGGGCATAATGGGTGAAGGTGACGGGAAGGGGTCTGCTGTGAACATGAGGGACCACAGTGGGGAAGATAGAGATCTCACATGGCCCAGGCGGTCCTACTCACCTGGAAGCTTTGAGGATATTGGCGGCGGCTATACACCAGATTGTAGCTCCAATGAAAACCTGACATCCAGTGAAGAGGACTTCTCCTCTGGCCAGTCAAGCCATGTGTCCCCCAGCCCAACAACCTACCGCATGTACAGGGAGAAGAGCCGCTCTCCTTCACAGAACTCACAACAGTCCTTTGACAGCAGCAGCCCCCCAACACCCCAGTCCCAGAAACGACATAAACCACAAGTTGTGGTGTCAGAGGCCACCATTGTGGGTGTCCGGAAAACTGGTCAGATCTGGCCCAGTGATGGGGACTCAAGTAGGACCTCACATGACAACAGTTTCCATGGAGACCTAGGTAAGTGTGTACCTTTCAAAAAAATGTTTTTTGTCACTTTAGAGGTATGAATGGTTCCAAGTTGTGACTAGACATCATGGTTGAAAGTCTAAAATTGTTTTCACTGTATGGACAGAAGTGCATTTCCTGTACTCTCAGTTCATGACTGCCCATTATCCCTTTATGGCTTTGTGTGGTGTTTATCTCGTCAACAATAAATGATGTTTTAATTTTCACTTATTAGTTCATCTGCAGGTCTATTGTCTGTACATTTAGGTACGGAGGTATTTGAATAAAGATACAATTTTTTCTAATTTTGCCTCTGTGCACCATCACAATGTATTTGAAACAAAACTGTGAAGGTATGACCAAAGTGCAGACTTTCAGCTTTGATTCTAAAGGTTTCACAAAAATGTTCCTTTTACCATTTAGGGATTACAGATATTTTTGTACACAGTGCTCTATTTTCAGGGGCTCAAAGGTAATTGAAGAACTGACTGACAGTCAGTTTTATGTTCAGGTGTGGCTCGATCACTTGTTACTTTATTACAAATGAAGCAGATAATCGTATGGAGCTCGTTCCAAATATTGAACTTGCATTTAGTTGCTGTATTTGGGAACTCTAGACATGCAGTCTGATGAGCTGTCAATACAGGTGAAGGACCCCATCATAAGGTTAATAGTTTTATTTTGGTTTATCAGACCAGTGACAGAAAATTTAGGCGCAGCTAAATCAGCAGTTTGGGACATTCTTTAAAAAAGGAATACGCTGGAGAGCTCAGGAAAACCAAAAGACCTGGAAGACCACGGAAGACAACTACGATGGATGATTTGCAGAATTGTTTCCTTCGCAAAGAAAAACCCCTTCACAGCATCTAGCCAGGTCAAGGCACTTTTGAGGAGTTAGCTGTATTACTGTCTAAGTCTTCAATCAAGAGACCCAATCGAGAGTGTAAATACAGAAGGCTTACCACAGGGTTCTCTTCACTGGTAACACTCAAGAATAGAAAGGCCAGATTAGATTTAGCCAGAAAACGTTTTTAAAAAAAGGCCTTAAAAGACTCCTCGGACAGATGAGACAAAGATGAACTTGTAACGGGGTGATGGGAAGGGTAGAGTATGGAGAAGAAAAGGAATGGCTCATGATCCAAGGCATACCACATCCTCTGTCAAACAGAGTGGAGGCAGTGTTTTGGCATGGGCCGTCTTTTATGCATGGGCTGCCAATGGAACTGAGTCAGTGGTGGTCATTGATGATGTAACTGCTGTTAGAAATTGGAGGATGAATTCTGAAGTGTGTAGGGCTTCACTATCTGATCAGATTGAGCTGAATGCGGCAAAACGGATATGATGGTGCTTCATAGTACAGATGGATGATTGCTTAAAGTGTGCAACAAAAGCAACCAAAGAGCTTCTCAAGGCAAAGAAATGGCATACTCTTCAATGACTATGTCAGTTGTGTGGCTTCAACTCAATTGAGCATACTTTTCACATATTTAAGACAGAAAGACCCACAAACTAGCAGCAGCTGAAGGCAGCTTGAGTAAAGGCCTTGCAATGCCTCTCAAGGGACAAAACTCAGCAATTGATGACGTGCATGGGTTTAAGACTTCAGGCAGTCATCGACTTTGAAAGATTTTCAACCAGGTATTAAAAATAAACCTTATATTGTGTTAATTTGTCCAGTTACCTTTGAACCTCTGCAAATAGAAGAGTATGTATCAAAATGGCTGTAATTCCTAAATGATTAATGCAAGATTTTTATCAAAGGCCTTGAATTAAAACTGAAAGTCTGCACTTCAATCACAGCTGGATGGTATCATTTTTATTCCATTGTGGTTTACACAGGCAAAATGACAAAAAAAAAGTATTGTTGTCCAAATACTCTCATACCTAACTGTAAGTTCCGCCCATTGTTTCTTGGGACTGACACACTAGGGAATAGTGCAAAGGTAAAAGCATGATATCTCTCAACCACTTGGCCTCAGAATTCTTCATCTTAACTTCCACAAAGGCAACAGAGACTGTGAGTCTTTAGAAATCCTGAACAATAATCTGTCAGCATTGTTTTCACTCTAGACTGCATTCCACCCCCAAAACACCTCCTTTTGCTCTCTGAATGTCGCAGTGCTTATGTGGTAACACAGTTTTTGAGATGTTGAATCCCCTGAGGCTGCCCAGTCACTCGCACTGTCCATCCAGAGTGTATTTGTGTCAGTGTGGATCAGTGTTGTTCTCCACAGTGAGGGGTAATTAACTTAAGGGGGTTTTATAGCATTGTGCATTGTACAGTAAGGGGGGGGGGTATATAGGCTGATTGAAGAAGAAACGGATTTGAAAATTCTTACAAGAAAAAGACAGGGCCTTCTGACCAAACTGGTTCGGCCAGCGTAAAGCTGTCTGTTTCTCCTGTTGATAAGCTGTTTTGATCTGAAAGATGAATCTCTATCTGAAGTTTGTCTGGTTTGTCTGGTTAGAGTTCAGAATTAATTTGTTATAGGGAAATGGGGGGAGTGTGTATATGGATGGCAGGCAATTAATAGGTTTTTTGTTGAGGTCATAGGGCGTCTGTGAGAAAAGGTGTGTAAGAAAAATCTAGCATATGTCTCCTGGAATTAATCCTTACAACAAAATAAGAGAACATGTAAATGTACACTTTTCATAAATTTGGCAGAGCCTTTGGAAAATGAAAGCAGCTTTTGGAAAATGTTGCTGGTCAAATGAGGTTGACTCATCTATTGACAAGCTTTCAAGCTTGTTTGCATTCAGTGGATAACATTTTTTTTTTCTCTCCACTAAGCTTCGTACATAATGAAAAAGTTCTTTATGGAATTTTTAATATAGCATTACTTGCATTCATTGGACTTTTCAATCTGTCCTTTTTTTGTATAGCACTTTTTACAGTTCGGCTCTCATGGTGTGAATTCGACAGTTTGCAAATATTAGGTTTGTGTGTGTGTTGGTGCTCGTGATAGTCCCTCCCTTTCCACCAAGTCTGTACTCGTCCATAACATTTCCGTGAAAGGAAAAGAGAGACCAACCGTTCTGCTATTACTCAGTACTTTCACTGTCACCCCCTTCGCATTTCAGACTGGCATGGTCTGAGCATTGCCTGCCCCCTTTCTGTGTAGATGCAGGTTCGTCACTGATCTATGAGGATCAATTATATTACCCCTATTTTACACTCATTATTATCCCTCACCTCAAAGTGGATGGGGATATAGGAATGAGTGTTGTCCTTCGTGTGTCCATCCGTCTGTCCACCGGTTTTCATCTGTTACGCTATTCTGTGCAGCAGAACCCCAAAACAATGAAATATTTCTTGTCAGAATGTAAGATAAATAATTTTGTATTGATCTGCCTTTTTATATTTCCTCCTGTCCGTCTGGGTTTCCCTCTGCCGCATTTTTTATTTTTTTTGTCAAGCCAGATATCAGCTGTTGTCGTTTTGGGGTTAGAACTGCTAAACCCTTCAATATTATTTACTAAATTGAGTTTATGGATCCATCTTACTGTGTAGATGTGCTTTTTCATATTTTTTCCGGCCTCCTTTTCGTCTGTCCATCCCATAATGGTGTTTGTTTCCCGGGTCAGATATCAGCCATCTCTTTGTTTTGTGGGCCAAAACTCCAAAACCGTTCAACATTTCTCAACAAAATTTGGCTACATCTTATTTGGTAGGTGAGCCTTCATGTACTTCCATCCATCCTCCAGTCCATCTGTCTGTCCTGGCTCCTTGGTTTGTTTCCAGGCCAGATATCAGACATCTCACTGGGGGGTGTTAATTTGAGAATTTCATGCTTGTTAACCAAAGAAAGAAAGCCTTAAATAGTACTTATATCCAGCAATTATGATGCTTGCCCTCCAGGGCACAACCAAAACCTCAGGTTAAGGCATTAAAACTAATCATCCTATAGGGGCTACCTGACTGCTGGAGGTTGATGTGGACCCAGCCCATATACGCCTTCTGCATGTTTCAGCAGCAGTGTGCAGGACCTGTATTGAGGGAGTGCAGTGGTGCTGTCCACTCGTCTCTTGCATCTCTCGCCTACATGTCCAGAACTGCGAGGGTTGCGGTTCTTGGATGGAGAGATCTCTCTTATCGCAACAACCAGAGCTGCTCTTTCAGCTCTCTTTTTAGCCAATTAGAGTGTATGTATTTGTGAACGTGTGTTTGTGCATGTGGGGATGCATGTGCCTGCTGGTTGAGGAGATCATATATCCTGCACAAATTTGTTTATTCTGTTGAATGATATATTTTTTAAGTAACCCTGTCAGCATTCTAGATGCATTATATTGTGTTTTGATTTGACGTTTAACTAGGCCTATGTTTTATAAAGGAAAGTGTTGAAGCCCACCTTGCGCAGTTGCAGTGTGCCTTCGAAATAGCATCAGGGTGTCTGCGCATCCATAAACAGTCTTAAATTCGTGTATCTAAAATTAAGGCCTTAAAATGTCTTAACTTCATTAAAAATGTTGTACGCTGGTCTTGAATGCATACTCAAATTTGTCGAGGCGGGACTATTTAATCTGCTTATCGGTTCCAAATTTATTAATTTAATCGCGGTCCAAAACGAACTGCAGTGAGAATGGATTTGGCCTAATATCCCGTGATTTTTTACTTTTTTTTTATGCAGTACGTCATCTAAACAAGAGGATTCGCTTCTGTGGTTCATGAATATTCATTTTTATCCAACGCGCAACTGCATCACCGGCTTTGTTGTCCCCTGTCGCCAAGGCGGGATGAGGGACATAGAAATGCTGTTCGTTCGTCCGTGCCTCCATGCGTCCATCCGGGAACAGTGTACTCGCAATAACTTTTGACAGCTTTGATGGAGGATCACCAAATTCACACCACGTATGCCTCTCGTGAAGGCCTTGCTCAAGTTAAATGATGAGTGACCTTGACCTAGTTTTCAAGGTCACTGAGCAAAAAGATGTGAGGAACACTGTACTCGCAATAACTTTTGACAGCCTTGATGGGGGATCACTAAATTCACACCAGATATGCCTCTCATGAAGGCCTTGCTCAAGTTCAATGATGAGTGACCTTGACCTAGTTTTCAAGGTCACTGAGCAAAAAGATGTGAGGAACACTGTACTCGCAATAACTTTTGATAGCTTTGATGGAGGCTCACCAAATTCATATGATATTCTTCTTGGTTTGTTAGGTAGATCCCAGCCATGGGCACAAAACTATGCCTTGGCAATGCTTCTATCATCCACAAGTCATGAAAATTGTAATCTCTCTCATGACCCATGGTTATATTTAGCTCATATCACAATGATCCATCCCTCATCCATCTCTCTGTTCAACCAATGACCAATGAGCTACAGTGTCATTGTACATCACATTATTAGTCGTACAGTGCACCACATTATTTTCAGCCATCAAAACAGTTTTTCCCACATGTTTGCAGTGGCTTGCCCCTAGAAGAGAACCGTGATTTGGCATTTGTTCCAGATTTTTCTTCATCGCATGATTTTAGCACTTTTTCCATAGCCCAACTCGTGACACATATTTGAATGGCAAGTGTAATGTTGGTTAAATCGGTATGACGTAACACTGTAGCAGTCTAGCTAAGTGCCACTCTCATAACGAAGTTATGGTTACTTAACTAGTGTGCTCGCAGACCTGTCCATAACCATTATGTAACAGAAGTTTGTTTCCTAATGAGGTAACGTTAGTTAGCCATTCAGTTGACAGGGGGAAAAACCGTGATTTGGCATTTGTGCCTTGTTTTTCTCTCTCACTGAACTGTAGTACTTCTCCTATAGCTCAACTCTTGACGTAAAAGTGATCAGTACAAACCCAAACCGAACCTACTTCGAACGCGAAAGTGATGACTTGACCGCAGTGTAGAAGGATAGCAATACTATTCTGGAGCTGACGGAAATTGCTTTGGTTTCCATTAAATTGCGTGATTCGGTTTTGTGATAAACAGCGTCCAGTGCTCTCAGTCATGACCTGATCAGACCACCGGTAATCCTGCAAGAAATAGAACCACTGGGAAAGTATGTGGCGATCATAAAACACTTGTATTTCTGGCCCTTAATCTGTCCTTACGAAGATGATCTTCCGCAAAACGATGAGAAACATGATCAAAGTGCAATTTGGTATCCCCAGCACACTGCGGGACACAACAGTGAAACGCTGATTGGGATGCGACCATGCTGCGAACTGCTATATCAGCAGTCTGCCATTCAGAAATGATCATAGAAATATTTTTGTAACAGAAACAAACAATATACAGTTTATAATTATTTAATAAATGAGCACAGAATAAAGAGGCAATTTTTTCCTCATTAAATATTTATTTTTCGCCCCAAAAAAAAAAAAAAAAAGGAATTGGAACCGGGATTCGATAAGAACCGGATTCGATTAGCAGAATCGGAATCAGAACCGGAATCGATAAAATTGAAACGATACCCAGCCCTATATATTAACTCCTTTTGGACTAGCGCCTTTCATCGGAAGCGAGCTAATCTGCAGCATCAACAAGTCTTTTTTTGTTTTAATGTTCGACAAAACCACACCACTCATAATAAGCAACTCGACGTGCATGTACGATATTGGGTCGGAAATCAAGCACATTCCCGTTACTTGGGCTCGAAATTCATGGGACACGCAACAGCTCAAGATTTACTGCACCCCTTCAAAGTAAGTAATATGTATTTTTTTCAATGACTAATTGTTAACTTTTTATGCATTTAGGCAGATTTTGGCAATGTCACGATGCAGGCCTGCGCAGTACAGCGAAGCATAGAGCACACTTCTGTTTGACTAAATGTACCATTTTTTTTGTATTGTATTCATTATCCTTGTGTATAAAGGCAGAACTGGAGATTAAGGCCACACAACTGAGGCTCATGCCATGTATGTGTTCACGTATGTGTGTGTTTTTTTGTTGGATGTGTCCGACCAAATAACTGCACTTGTACATACAGCTACTGAACCAGAGAGCAGCGAGTGTCACTTTATGTTCACTAAATGGACAGAAAGTAAACTTGAATGAGTCTCACTGAGTGACACACATGCTTTGCTTGGGTTATAATACAGCGGGATCCCCCAACCATTGCCTATATTTATATATTTTTTTTTTCGGTCTTAAATTTCATTCAAGGTGGCATTAAAAAGGTCTTAAAAAGTCTTAAATTTGACTTGCTGAAACCTGCAGATACAATTAATGCATACCACCATTAGGCTTTCTGTTGAGTTTTGGGGATACATTAACAATAATGAATGATATTTGAATCGATTAATTAAATGAACTCAGTGACATATCTCTCTTCCCTGTGTGCATGGCACTATACGGGATCCAACTAGTTGCGTTTTCTCTGAATAATCTACACCTGTTCGCAGTGAGAAAACATTTAGGGAAACATGAGAGTTTTTTTTTCTTCTTTTTTTGGAAGTTGTTCTTGCGAGTACTTGCCTGGCAAACATTGTTTGGCAAACAGAATGTTAGGTGCAGACTGTACTTGGCCTGTAATGCTTGTTACCTGGCTAAGGAGGGGCAGTCTGTGCGGGTGCCTATTGGACCCTCTGGCTGGGTTCTGTGATAGGGCTCATGTGCTCAAATGGCTGTTTCGTCACTTGGGAATGACGTAAATCTCCACACCCGCCCATTCTGTAGTCTATGTAGCACCTGATACATTCTCTGAACCAGGATTTCGCATGCAAAGCCATTTGCTCCTAATCAGTCTGTCAAAAGAAGGCTACCTCCTCAGCCTGTCATTAGTCCTTTGTTGTATTGTAGTATTGTAGGTCAGGGAAAGCATGGAAAGCTTTGTGTGCGCACACTGTTTGCGCTTATGACCGCTGTGTTTCCATTCACTTGCTTCTTCCAATCTGCTTTAGCTCCAGTCCATTCATCCTCACAGGCCTCTGACTGCGTTCATATTCATTCCAACAGCAACTGGAGTATTTTCATTGTGTCACTATGCATTTTTCCCTGTTGGTTTCTCATGGAAAAAGCTCCTTGTTGTGGCTTTTGGGATCACTGGTGTTTAGGTGTTATTCAGTTTGAAATACCTTACAGCAAAATTGTTAGAGCTGTAGTTTTGTGGCTTTTATTTTTACCCACCTTATTCTAATGGAGATGAGCTTCACCCACCCACACATCAGATTCACATGCAGCGCTATCCTGCATGACCACATCTCTCATGTGCAAGCTTCAGCACAGTCACACACTGTTCCTTTACCAACTAAAGAGAGAAAAACTGGAATCAAAAGCAGTGTGGAATGGATGCCATGTGTCAGTCTATGGAGCAATATCTGTTGTCCGGCACTTTAAAAAAAATTAACTGTTGAGTTTGTTGACCTTAATCTACTTTGGGTGGTACCCCACTGTCATCAAGAACAGCATATTGTGGTGCCAATGGTCAGCAAGAAAGGGTAGGAAGGCTTGCTTGAGGCAAAACTTAATGCAGCAGTTCATATCAGGCTAATGGTTATGTAACTATGACCAAACTGAAGTGGAAAAAAAAAAGACTAAAGCAGAAATCCTGTAAAACCACTGCAATACAGAGAAATCTCTTGTGAAATAATCCGCGTGAGAGCATTGAGCCTTAGAACCCCCCCCCCCCCCCCGGGACAGCGCAGATAAACCTAATGGATTTTATTTTTTTTTCTGTTTTTTTGTGAAAATATTCCCACTTGGCTTATTTGTCAGCCTGTATGTAATGCGTTTGAGACCTGAGGGTGGGTGATGCTGCACCTGCCCTGTTGAAGTTATGAGGAGTTTTCACAGGCTGCTCATTGTGAGCTCATGGACCTGCTGGGCCAGCTGTGTGGAGATCCTTAAAGGTCTCAAAGGAGACATTGTTCACTGAATTCTGGAGCAGGACCCTGTGTTTTTTTGAGTGAGGGAAAAGAGTGGCCAGTGGTAAACACATCCAGGTACTTATGGGGAAAGGTTTTCTCAGTTTCCCTCCTTTTTGCTGTTTTTGTGTGATTTTATTACTAGTGACAGAACCGGTGTACTGTGTGGTGTTGGGCTGGATTCCAAGCCAAGCAGTTAAAAGTTAATTGCTATTTAATAGAAGAATCAAGGGCATACTCACTGAATTTCTCATTCTAAGTGTCCATTTATTACATATAGAGTATTGGTTTCAGTTTTGAGCATGTCTCAGTTGGCTTTCTTTTTCAGTTTCTTGCATCATTTGCAGTATTGATCTTTTACAAAATATGTGATGAAGAGAGAGGGCCGTTTGAGTGTATGTGCAATATAGCATAAGTATGAGTCTGGTTGAGGGCATTTGGGAGGTTGGAAACTGTGCAGTAAAACGTTCGCAATCAGATTAGATGAGAGTGGAAAACAGGACAGTCCTGTATGAAAGTAGGCAGATATGGTATGTGGGCGTGAAGGCCAGGGGAGTGCATCATTTACAGTTGGATTGACTTCTACTAAAACTGCATTTTGCCTTATGTATTGAGGAGTTTGTTTAAAATTTTAAACCTGCTGCCATCCCTTCATCTATTTATGTATTGTCATTGAAAAAGGCATTTGACCCCCGTACACATAGTGAGTGCCTTGATGACTGATAGGAAAGTGACTACTTTGGTTCTGTATTCTAGCACTTAAAGTTCGAAAGGATAACATGAGATTGAAGCCCAGACTGGCTGTTTTAATTTGAGGGCATTTGAGGGAACATTTAGAAATGACCATACCTTTTATACCCCCCCCCCCTTTTTTTTTTTGGCAAATGGAAAAGCACAGGAAAAAGCACAGGAAAGCTTAGCATAAAGTTCAATTAAATAATAATTTTTCATATTTGGACTCCTATCCTATGTATGCAGTGACTGCGTGAAGTCTGGGATGCATAGAAATGAACAGACACTGGGTGGCTTCGCTGTTGATGATCTCCTGCGCCTGTCCTGTTGCCACCTTCAGTACCTGCTTGTTTTGGGGACTTTCTGCCTTCAGTCTCCTCGTCAGCTTGGAAAAAATTCAGTTGCATTCCAACTGACTTGGCAAAGAGAGCCAAAATGTAAGAAAATAGTGTTACTATCCAATGACTTCTGGTGTTCAGTATAATTATTGTACTCATCAAATTCAGAATCAGCTGATATTTTAAAAAATTTAAAAAATATTTAAAAAAAAAACAGTTTCAACATTTAATACCTTGTCTTTGTACTATCTTCAATTAAATATAGGATTTAAATAATTTGCAAATCATTGTACTTCATTTTCATTTACATTTTATGCTGCCTCACAACTTTTTTTGGGAAGTGGGGTTGCATACATATATACAGCGCCCTCCATTATTATTGGCACCCCTGGTTAAGATGTGTTCTTTAGCTTCTAATAAATTCAGTTTTTTTATAAATAATACAGGACCACAATGAAAAAATAGGAAAATCCAACCTTTAATTCAAGTGCATTTATTCAGTGGGAAAAAATCCCACATTAAGAAATAATTCTTTTACATCAAATCATGTGTGCCACAATTATTAGCACCCCTCATGTTAATACTTTGTACAACCCCCTTTTGCCAACAGAACAGCGCCTAATCTTCTCCCATAATGTTTCACAAGATGGGAGAATACAGAAAGAGGGATCTTCGACCATTCCTCTTTGCACAATCTGTAAATCATCTAGCGACCTGGGTCCTCTCGTCTGCACTCTCCTCTTCAGCTCACTCCACAGGTTTTCGATGAGGTTGAGGTCTGGGGACTGAGATGGCCATGGGAGAAGCTTGATTCTGTGTCTGGTGAACCATTTCTGTGTAGATTTGGCCACATGTTTAGGGTCATTATCTTGCTGAAAGACCCAGTGACGACCCATCTTCAGCTTTTGGGCAGAGGCCACCAGATTTTGATTTAAAATGTCCTGGTATTTCAAAGCCATGCACCCTAACAAGGTTCCCAGGGCCTCTGGAAGAGAAACAGGCCCACAGCATCACCGATCCTCCCCCAAACTTCACAGTGGGCATGAGGTGCTTTTCTGCATACTCATCTTTTGTGTTCCACCAGACCCCCTTAGAGTGTTTGTTGCCAAAAAGCTCTATCTTGGTCTCATCTGACCAAAGCACACAGTCCCAGTTGAAGTCCCAGTACCGCTTGGCGAACTCCAAACATTTGCATTTATGATTGTGAGTGAGAAAAGGTTTTCTCCGTGCATGCCTCCCAAACAGCTTGTTGGCATGTAGATAGCACCTGATGGTTGTTTTGGAGACTTTGTGACCCCGAGATGCTACCATTTGTTACAATTCTTTAACAGAGAGCATTGGAGAACTTTTTATTTCTCATACCATCCTCCTCACTATGCGTGGTGGCAACATAACCTTGTGTCCTCGTCCAGGCTTGTTTACCACTGTTCCAACTGTTTTAAACTTCTTAATAATTCCTCTGACAGTAGATATGGGCAGGTGCAGGCGAGTGGCTATTTTCTTGTAGCCATTGCCTGACTTGTGAAGGTCGACACACATCTGGCTTACTTGAATGGTGTGTTCCTTTGTCTTTCCCATGTTGAAGAGTGGATAAGAGAAATGGCCTTTGTGTCACGTCATATTTATACCCCAGGGAAACTGGAAATGATGAATCACTAATTAAATGTTCCTAGATACTCTGATCAACTTTGTAAACTACTGTAGAAATGACAGAAATACTTCAATTACATTTATTTCCTAGGAATTGTTAGTGGTGCCAATATTTGTGGAACAAGTGATTTTATGAAAAATAATTATTTCTTAGTCAGGGATTTTTTTTCCCCCTTAAAATTCACTTGAGTTGAAGGTTACATTTTTCTACAATTTTCAGTGTGAGAGTATGCTTCTGCAATAAAAATTGAATTGATTTTAAGGCTTTTAACACATCTTAACCAGAGTTAATTATGGAGGGCGCTATACTGTAATGTGTACTTAATTGTATGGACATAGCTTACAGGCCATGCAGCCACTCATGAGGGGTGGGAGAGACAGAGTTTCAATGAGTTAGACCACCGTTTCCTCACCCTCTATAGTTAGTGACTGCAGGCTTAATCCCTTTCCCCTCCTGTGCTCCTTTGAGTCCTGAGCCTGCGGAGGTGAGCTTGTCAGAAGAAGAATGATCAGGCACGAGGTAACCCGGCTGTCTCAGGATTAGTGTGCAGGGTGTTGTTGCAGATGGTCAGAGAAGACCTCTGAGTCATAGATTGGCATTGGGAGAAAAAATATGCATTTGTGCATTGCCTATAGCTGGCACTTGATGAAGTGTCATTGCAGCCCTGACAACAGGGATTGGCTTAGACCTGTAAGCTGATTTTGGCACGGCTAGCAATACAAGTTTCTCTCAGCTCTTGTTTTGTTTCTCAATATAGAAAACCTCACCTGTCTCATATCTACATCAAAGTGAATCTGTTTTGTCAGTTTTTACCTAGACCATTGTTTATAGGCAACACAGTTCTGCTGTGTAAAGCATTTTTGAAGTGAGTTATTCACTCAGCTTTCTCACCCACCCCACACTTCTGTTTGCCATAGTATTTTCTCACGGTTGTACCGTACCTAAAACTGTGCCAAGAAAATTGCAATGGTAAAAATGGGAAATTTTGTCTTACATTTTTGTAGTATTCCTGTTTTCCCTGACAGCTAACTATGTGTTCTACCTCAATGCACCAAGTTTACTTGTATTTTCATGGTCAGGTGGTTAGGGCTGACCACAAACATATCTCACAAACATGATTCAACATTTTACAGAAATTGCAGTTACTGCTTGAGTTGCGAAAATATATTTGTAACTTGTGTAGTTCAAAAATATTTGATGGGAATGTCTGTGTACCTTCAGCAATTCATATGCCCAAAGAACTATAAAATTTGCAATCTGAGACTGATGTAATGTGCAAAATGATTTATAGCATCCTTTGTGTATGGATACTATCTTACTCATATGAGTTGAAGTACTCCTCTGCTTGGCTCTGCATAAAGCAGTGAGATGAGCATGGTTTTGGAGAAGTCGGCCGGAGATACTGAATGCATAGAGGAAAGACGGCAGTGCCCACATAGTGCTGTATGTTCTGGGTGCTTGAACCCGTTTTGTTGTCTGTCTCAGCCTTATTATGGCCGCGGAGTGTTTGGAAGGGTCCCCCTAAGGAGCATCAGGCGAATAGTAGAATTGGGCCTAGGCAGAAGGCTCGTCCCTGCCCAACTGGCTTTCTCTGCCCATACTTTTTCGACCTCCCTCCCAGTGTGCAATGGCATGCCCCCCAATCACACTGACTATGGCGAGGGAAGCCCTTGCTGTCATGGCAGACTGGGCTGTCCAAAGATTAAGCGAACATAAGCAGCCTCTTCCCCACTGTGCCCTGTCTGTGAACTGCCCTCTGGCACAGGGCACGGAGTATTGAGCCGCTTTCACCATTAGTCAGTTCTTTGGAGCTTTGTGGGAAATGGCTACAGGTTACCCTTTTCCTTTGGGGTTAATGATCTATGACAAACTGTGAAATAACAAGCAGTGAGCATGTGTCTTCTTCTTGGTGTACGCAGTGGCACCTGTCATTGACTGCTTTAGATCAAGTTAAATGCTTCAGTGTTGTAAATGGCAGCAACCCATGGCTATGGATAATGTAAAGGACCGATTTCTGACACTTCCCCTGTTGCAATTATTAATTAAGAAGCCACTTGCAAGGCACTATTTTTCCAGGATTTTTTTTTAATAAGACATGTATTGGATAATATCACCCTTTCACCCACACCTCTGCGTGTTTATGGTTATCCCTCTCATTTACTGCCTTTCTCAGAGTTGAAAAATACATGCCTATCATTGGCTTAGAGTGCAAATCATATTTGTTTTTATAGAATGACTGAAGGAGTCTGATGATAATCGATTTACTTGCTTTCCAGGCCTATTCATTTAGATGCAATGCTCATTGCGGTGTGTGGCAGCCAGACTAAAAAATCGGCACCAAATGCCTTCCCCGGCCACCAGCCACTGAGTCTCCCAGTGAAAAACAGATCCATTAAGATGATATGACTCTTTTCTTAATGGTGTCTTAATCACACGGTCTGAAGTGAAAATATACAGACTCGATAAAGAACATGCAAGAACACGTTTTTATGCAGATGAACTGCTCACCCTGGCCCCTTGAGAACCCGCGCCACATGTTTGACTCCAGTTGTATACTTCTGCTGTTGTCAGCGGCATGCATGATTTATATCCCAAAGACAATATTGATATTATGTGTTAATATACTACTGTGTTTCCAAAAAAGTTGGAATGCTGTGTAAACTGTGTAAATGCTGTGCTCTAAATAAAAACATTGTGCAATGATTTGCAAGTCATTTTAACACTATGTTCAATTGAAAATTGTACAAGTACAACATTTCAGTTGTGGGAACTGGGAATTTTTTTTATTTTTTTATTTTTTTGAAAAATATATGTCCAAAAACATTTAGGATGTAAACTGAAGATTTCTGACCGTTCTCCACTTTGGTTTAATTATAATCTGCTACATAATTTTATGCCATACAGTAATAATTGTTGGGCTTCAAGCGGGGTGCATACTTTTCAGGATGTGTTTAATGAATATGGTCTACTTTCATTTCAAGATCTCAGACAACGTTACTCCTCCCAGGGTCCTCATGGTTTCTGTATCTGCAGTTGAGATCATCTCTGCGCCTATGGTGTTCCATGGGACTCCCCTATACCCTGTCATCCTTTAAATGCATGGATTGGTCCTCAAGCATCTACAGTTGGTTTAGAATCCACCGGTGGCGAGCCATGACCGCTACAGCTGGGCCTTCACCTTAGCCATCACCGCCGAGAAAAGACGTCATCACGGAAAAAAGCAACATTACGATGAATATAAAGGGTTTAGTTAGTTTGAGGATTTGTACTTTACTTGAGTTTTTTTTGTTTTTTTAACCAGGTCTTTTACAGTACTTTTACTGTACTACATTTAACACATAAAAAGTATACTTCGTCACTTTGACACAGGCCCCTTTGTTACAAATTAAAATATGAATGTAATTTTTCATTTAAGGATGATCTGGATTTAGCGTGTTCGAGAATAACAATGGTGCTTGGCAGGGTATCTTTCTGCAGATGTGTCTGCCAGCAGACATGGAGCCGCAAATTTATGCACGCAGTTACAATATTACATCACTAGATAGCATCCTCGGATCAGTTAATGAACATGGTTCAGAATATAGACGAGTTCACTCCAATTCCTGTACTTGAATTTAACTCCTCAGCTAAGCCTGATGTGCCAACTGCTCAATATACTTGCCCATACTAGCTATCCAGCAGTTTTAAAAAATTGTCTCATGCTGGAGAAACAATCATTGTCCTCTGTGGCAACCACTTCAACTACAGTGAGTCAATGGTATCTTAATTGGTAATACACAAAAATCAGTTTTCTTAAGCCAAAATTCAACATGGTATTGAGCCTATGTCCTTCTACTATTAATTATAGTCAATTATAGTGGTTTTTAAACCACCAGTAAACTCAAAGAAGAGGAAGAAGTTTATAACGCAGAGACTGTCTGTTTGTTTTTTCAATACTTTCATTCACCTGAAAATTGACTAAAGAGAACAAGGAGAGGACAATGTGTGGTTGTTTTGCTTCTTTCTTTGCATACTATGAAAAATACTTTGCACTTGCACCTTTGATACTTGGACCTTGCAATGGACATGCCCATGGGGTTTTGCCCAGTTTCATCTGACAGCTGCGCACCGGGGGACACCAGTCCCAGTCGCGGGCGACCGACTGGACTGCGTCTAGTTTCATTTTGTAGTGGGATGGTGAGGGCGCGGAACTATAGGTGGCGCTCAAATCGTTGAAAATACAAAAATATGGGGACTATGCAGCTGCAGATATCACCATCCCACTACAATTTCAAGTGTAGTAGTACAGGGCACTGCTATAAAATCATATCATGCATAAACAAGCTTGGGCCAATGAGGGCGCAAGCAAGGAATGCCTCAAACGTGATTGCTACTTTGGTCCAAGATGACGTATTCAAGCACCCCCTATAGGTGGCGCCCTCAACAAGCCACCAAAATTTCCTAATTTTCCAAAACTCCTCGTTATATAGACTGGCAACAGCAAAATGGAAGCTGGGCTATTGAGGGCGTACTGAGATATTTCATCTCAAAACCTATTTTTCTTAAAAGTTCGACTTTGGCCCTCTGGAGGGTGACCCTTCTCGAGACCATAAAAACCAAACTGTCGACCTCTGGAACCTGAAAACCTGGAATTTTCCTATTTACTAATAGATCTTACACCAAAAGAAAGATTTCAGGCCATTTACTATCTCACATATAACAAGTGTAGAAGCGAGCAGAGCTGACATACCCCCGCTTTATGTTTGAACGAATCCGGACGCACAGACACACGGACAGACAGACGGACGTGCGGAGCGCTACATACCCTCGACTACGTCGTAGCGGGGGTGTAACAACCCCTAATAGAATTCCGCCTGACCGTTATAAGTTCTGGCAGTTAATGTGAGCTACTTTAAGACTTTCACTCAAGTAATTTTCTTACGGGTGACCAGCTTTTACCAAAGTAACTTTCCGTAATGGTACTTCTACTTTTACTTAGTTGTGTTTCTTATGCCCCCGTAAACGAAGTTTCGGGGCATTTAGTTTTTCACCTGTCTGTCTGTCTGTCCGCACTTTGCCATGGCTATAACTTTTGATCGGCTCATGTTAGGACTTTGATACTTGGCATATGCATTGCTTGTGAGAAAGCATTTCAGATGGGGTCATGACTTTTGACTTTGTGACCTTGACCTTGGCGCATGAGGTTTGGTGACAAAAACTTTGACATGGGCCATAACTTCTCATTAGCTAGTAATAGGCGTTTGATACCTGGCATATGTATTCCTTAGGATAAGGCCTTTCTGATGAGGTCATGAATGTTGACCTTATGACCTTGACCTTTAACCTTTGATTGACTCATGATAGGCCTTTAATGGTTAGCATGTTATATACGGGGGCATCAGTGTTTCACAAACACATCTTGTTTTTATTTCGTTTTTCTTTTTTAGTACTTAATACATATCTGGTGTTTTCTAACAGCCCGTTGTCCACGGATAGTGCTGATAATTTTCTGTCTTGAAATACCTTTCCACTTTCTTAACCTTTTCTTTTAATTCCAGTTCTGGAGTTGGTCTTCTGGATGTTGATCACAAAAAATATATGCTCATCTGAGTTTGATGCTAGAGCAAAATGTTCAAAAAATTTCAAATGGGTGCATGTTTACCACTGTGTTGCATCATCTCTTCCTTAAAATTGCTTTCTAAGTGTTTGGGAACTGAGGAGACCAACTGCTGTAGTTTTGAAGGCCATGTATTTTCCCATTCTGCTTAAGATTTACCGGCCCGCTTTGTCCTGTTTTTTATTTCAGAATGTGTGTAATGTTTTCAATGGGAGACAGGTCTGGACAGCAGGCAGCCCAGTTTTGCACCTAGACTCTTTTACTACAGAGCAATGTTGTTATAACACATTCAGAATCTGGTTTGGCATTGTCTTCTTGCTGAAATAAGCAAAGCCTTCCCTAAAAAAGACTTCTGGATATCATCATATGTGCTCCTAAACCTGTATATATGACCCAGCATTAACCCTTTGAGCATTAGCAGGGCACATATGTCCCACAATTTTTCTAAATATCCTGTTGGGACATATGAGTCCCAGAAACCTTTGAATTTGGGCTAGTTCTGTATTATAGTCACAAAGGGATGTAAATATCCAATAGATAACTCTGATTCGTATGACTGTATTCAGTATTGAAAAGGTAAATGATGTCTTCTCGCATATGCAAGTTATCCATCCCATGTGCTCTAATGGGACCCCATACTATCATGGAAGCTGGCTTTTGAACTGTGGTCTGATAACAAGCCTGATGGTCCCTTTCCCCTTGAGCCCAAAGGACGCTGGGTCCGTGATATCCTTGAAAGAATTTCAAATTTTGATTAATCGCACCACAGGACAGTTTTCCTCTTTGCCTCAATAGATCTTAGATGAGCTCAGGCCCAGAGAGAGCCGTTAGTGTTTCCTCTTCTTGTTTATATTTAATTTTATAGCTACATGGCTGGATATGGCTACATCTGTGGATGCAATGAGAAATTGGGTGGACTGACCATTTTCTAAGGTGTTCCTGAGCCCATGCAGCGATTTCCGCTACCAAATGCTGTCTGTTTTTAATGTGCTGCCTGAGTGTCTGACGATCGTGGCCCGTTAGTGTTGATTTTCGGCCCTTTCCCTTGCGTTGAGAGATTTCTTCAAATTCTTTGAATCGTTTAATGCTATCCCAGTAGATGATGAAATCCCCAAATTCTTTGCAATTTTAGTTAAAGAAACATTATTCTTAAAAAGTTGAATCATTTGCTCATGCAGTATTTCAAAGAGTGGTGAAGCCCTCTCTATCTATGCTTCTGAAAGACTCTGTCTCTCTGGGATGCTCTTATCCTGGCATGTTACTGACCTGTTGCCAATTAACCTACTCAGCTTTGTGATGTTCCACCAGGTGTATTTTTTTAGCATCATGCAACTTTTCCAGTCTTTTGTTGTCCCTGCCCCGGCTTTTTTGAAGTGTATTGCTGGCATCAAATGTAAAATTAGTGGGTATTTTTCAAAAAACAATAAAAATTTCTTAGTTTCAATGTCTGATATGTGGTCTTTGTACTATTTTCAGTTAAAGAGTTAAAATGATTTGCAAATCATTGCATCTTCTTACTATGTACATTTTACCCAGTGTCCCAACTTTTTAGGAAATGGGGTAATTTGAAGCTTCTTTCTCGAGTGGATATACTGTGAATATGAAAAATTATGACTGAATTGAAACACAAACTAGACAAAAACAAATTTTTATGTGTTAGTTCAGTTACAGTAGTCTGGTAAATCATTAAACAGATTTAACCAAGGGTTTAATCTAAGATAATCATGACAATCCAATCCAACAAATCTGGCTGTACATTGCTGTCTTGGAGGCTTTTTTCCAGCTGCTGCCTCCAGCGGTACCGTTCAGGACAGGCGTAGGTCAGCATTCCAGGGCAGCACTGTACAGGGTTCGGAGGAAAAGGGTATTTCTGTCTGTGGGGTGGAGAGGGGGAAGGGTGT
The DNA here is from genome assembly GCA_029721435.1 of Gymnothorax reevesii. Classification (NCBI taxonomy): domain Eukaryota; kingdom Metazoa; phylum Chordata; class Actinopteri; order Anguilliformes; family Muraenidae; genus Gymnothorax; species Gymnothorax reevesii. The sequence goes on along the minus strand of CM056580.1, from coordinate 60,999,565 downwards.
TTGTATATTTTTTTATCCCTTGGGCCACGGGAATGAGAATTTGGGAGTGAAGTGGAAGGACATACAGACATTTAGTGTAAGGTTTGTTGTTATTTAGACTGTTTGCTGTCATTACGTTCCTGTCAGACTAGATATGGTGAGCAATGCTTGGGGAGGGATGGGGCAGCGGACGTTGCATTGAATGAGACCTTTATAAACCTTGGCAAGAAGCATATTAGGCGAGCAACTTGGATAAGAATCATATGCATACAAATACAGTTATTTGAAATGGCTGTATTTGTTGCTCATACAGACAATAGTAAGCCTTGTAATTGGCCTTGGAGAATAGCATATATGACGTGAAAATGCATGAAAAATATTATCATCAATCATATCTTCGTGTTTTCATCATCTGAGGCAGGGGCTTTGACCTTTGGTGCAAGTATAAAAGAGCACTGACCAGCAGCTGCTCAGGCATGTGGGTGGGAAGCTCTTCTGATTAATTGCAAAACATCATACAGATGTCCATGTACTCCATTCCCCAAACCAATATGCCAAAGAGTCATAACCAGTCCCTTCTGCTTGGTGTTTTAATTATCAAGTCTATTTGGAAATGAGCCTCCTGGCTTTGAGACAAGTGGAAGGTCTTCAGTTAAGTGTTTGTCAGTGATCAGATCTTCCTCTCTGTTGGGCCCATCACCGGCCTCCGTCAGCTCTTCTCACTCACTGTGGGTCATTTATTTTTCATCTGCCAACCTGAGACGCCATGCAGGCAAAATGATATTGAAGTTCCATCATGGAAAAGCTCTATCTTATGCTCAGGAAAGTACAACTTACAAAACATCAATGTTTAGAACATCATCACATTCATGTAAACAGGCCTGCTGAATTTTCAATGCTTTTAAAGCATTTTAATACTTTTACTATTCATTGAGCTGATACTGTGATGCTAATCAGTAATTTTCAGGCACCCAGAGCTTTTGTGTCCTCATGTAGTTTACCTGAGCACTGTGGGTACAGACCTCTCCCTTTGTTACGAAAACTTGTCTTGGCAAACAAAAGCTGGTGTTTTTCAGCTGCAGTTGTCCAACTAGAGTCTGTGCATGCTTGGGAATTTCTGAAGCAGTTTCTGGGAATTACCGCCAGAGAGTAAAGCATTTTCTATCTAAAGAATTTGATTTTTATAGTTGCAGTGTATATAAATATATTTTAAGAAATTGTAATTGTCATTCAGTATGAAGTAGTATTTAAGTATGCAAGTATCAAGCAGAAATAGTTTCTAAAAATGGTGGGGATCAAACCCCCTCCTAGTGTGTGGGGATTTGGCCCAGGAGTTGGCCACGCCTTGAACAGTGGCACGTGCCACCCTCCTGAGCTGGAGTAATTAGATGAATGGTCTCTGCACTGAATTTACTTTTGGATTCTAAATCAGAGTATCAGTATGACCCCAGTTTCTCAAAAAGTTGGGACGCTCTGTAAAATGTGGATGAAAACAGAATGCAATTGTATGTAAATCATGTATTCCCCATATTTAATTGAACATAGTTGACAAACAACGTATCAAATGCTGAAACTGAGAAATTTTTGTATTTAAATAAAAAATGTGCTCATTTTGAATTTGATGCCTGAGACATATTTCCAAAAAGTTGCGACAGGGCAACAAATTACCAGAAAAGTTGTATTATGCAAAAAAAAATAAAAAATAAAAAAATCCTCCCTGAGGAACAGCTTATGGTTAATTAGCTTAATTGACAACAGGTTAGTGACATAACTGGGTATACAAAGAGCCTCCCAGAGAGGCTGAGCCTTTCGGAAGTAAAGATGGCGAGGGCTACTACTCCGTGCAAGACTGCATGGGCAAATAGTTCAACAGTTGAAGATGAATGTTTCTCCAAGTGAACTTGCATTGAATTTAGAGATATCGTGGTTTATGGTATATCATATCATAAGAAGATTCAGAGAATCCCGAGAAATCTCTGTTCACAGGGGATGCGGCGAAAATCAATATTGGATGGCTGTGATCTTCAGGCCCTCAGGCAGCACTGCATTAAAAGCAGACAGGATTTTGTGGTAGAAATCACTGCATGGGTTCAGGAACACTTTGAGATTCATTTTCAGTGAACTCTTTGTCCCTGCATCTACAAATGCAGGTTAAAAATCTACCGTGTAAAAGATAAACCCGTATAGAAACAAGATCCAGAAATGCTTCCACCTTTCCTGGGCCAGAGCTCATTTAAGATGGACCGAGGTAAAGTGGAAAACTGTGCTCTTGTCTGACCAATCAAGATGTGAAATTATTTAAATAATGCAGGAAGTATCCTTCAGGGTGATGAGGAGAGTGACCATCCGGCTTTTTGTCTGGGCACAGTTTAAAAGCCGGCATTTGTGATGTTATGGGGTGTATAAGTATGGCATGGGTAACTTGCACATCTATTAACACAACATTGATGCTGATTGCTGAATGATATGCATATGTGTTCAGGTTTTGGACCAATATATTGCCATCCAGACAACATCTTTTACAGGAAAGGCCTTGCTGATTCCGACGAGACAATGCCAAATCACATTATGTATGGGTTGCAACAACATGGTTCTGTAATAAATGACCATAAGTGCTAAACCGACCTGCCTGTAGTCCAGATCAGTCACCCACTGAGTTCATTTTTCACATTCAGAGACAAAATATGACAAAAGAGGCTACCAAGTGTTGAGCCGTTGAAATCCTACATCAAGCAAAATTTTGCTTTCAACACTTGAGCAGTTGATCTACTCTGTTCCCAAGCTCTTACAGAGTGTTGTTAAAAGGAGAGGTGATGAAACATGGTGGTAAACATGCCCTTGTCCCTACTTTTTTGAAATGTGTTGCTGGAGTTGAATTCAAAATGAGCAGATATGTTTCACTACAACAGTAAAATTTCTGTTTCAACATCTTTTGTGTTTTCTTTGTTCTCTATTCAATTCAATATAGAGTTTAAATGATTCCCAAATAATTCCATTCTGTTTGTATTTGCATTTTTCACAACATTCCAACTTTTTGATAATGGAGTTGTAGCAAGTCCTCTGGAAGTGAGGGCTTGGGAACCTGTTTCAGCATATAATAAAGCGCTTTAATACCCTAATGCTGTGGCCTTTGTCTGTCTTTTGTTATTGATGTACTGAGAGGTCTACTTATTCATCAGAACACCCTAAATTATTTTAGAATCCCTTATGAACAGAAATGTTGGCTTGAAATACTTGTGGCTGATGAAAGTGCAGTTCATTGTGCCTTAGCATTATCCTCAGCAATTAGAGGTACTTGAAAATTTATGAGAGTTGTTGGAAGTGTCTGTATATGAAGGCTGTCAGTTTTCTTTGTAGAGTGGGCTGGCATGTGTGCTGGCTTGAGCCTGTGAGGACAGCCCCACAATGTGGTGTAGGTCACATTGCTTTGCAGGAGGACTTTTTCCACTGCCCTGACCCTGTGAACTGCATATGTGGGCTGGCTGCTGAGAAGTCCTGGTGAACTGCTGTATCCACATTTCATGGTGAACACGTCATACCCCCCCACCCCCCACACCCCCGCCAACACACCCCTCAGCATGCTCTGTACTCTGACAGCCGTGCGTCCAACCAGCATTCCTGAGCTGGGTTTATCTCCTAAAGGAAGCTAGACCTTTTCACAGTGCATAAAGGCATGGGAGACCTGCCCTGGGTGCACCAGACAATAGTTCATGCAGTGTGGGGGTGGAAGATCTGTGTGCTGGCTCTTATTAGTCTGTTCAAGGGATCTGTGCCCGTGAGGCCTTATCAACTCTGTAAGAGGATGGCTAATTTAAGCCAGGTGCATTGTACCGCTCTCTCAGCCTCTCATTCATGCACTCATTCGTGTACTCACACATTGGTCATTCACTCCGTACCTTACTCATTGAAACCCTTTTCACATACACTACATTCCTTCAGTTAAAAAATTGGTCTGGGGTCAGTTGTGAATGAGCGCTGAATTTGGCATTTCTGAAAGGTTGCTCCAGCTGCTCATGCAAGCAACATGAATGAAATTGTTCTCTTTCGGTGTTAGTGGAACAAAGACATGACATCAGTGGATAATACTTATTCTATTTTTCCCAAGAGATGCTTACAGCTGTGGTATTTAACATTTGTTAATACTATGAGCTAAATTACTTAATTATTAATAAATTAATTGATGGGATGCATACCATCGCCATTCCATTTGTGTACACTGTGCATATTCATAGATTGTCAACGGTGTACTATGGCCTGGGGAGTTGTATATTATGATTCACCTCTTTGTTCATTGGTAAGCTCCAAACATTAGCCAGGTTCTCTGGCTTGAAGCCATCGCAATTATACCTTGGCAGTGCTGTTTACATCTTCATAATGCTCATAACTGACTTTCATACCATCATTAGTACCAGTTTGACTGCATGTTCTTCAGAAAAACATTCAATGGCTATTTGATTTATGATTGCTATCAAAACAAAGGTTACTGCTTGTGTTTTGTGGACTTCAGAAAGAGGGTCACACAAAATAGCAGTGACAGGAGAGTTTATACCTGTGTTCTGTGTTCCATGTCTGAAAGAAGCTCTGTGTCAGTAAAGCATTCCCTTGTCCAATCATGCAGACACTCTGCTGGTTATTTTTAGTCTCTCTGCTCCTCTCATTTTGTCACTCACAAAATTGCACTCATTCACTCATATCATCACTTAGTCAGGACCCCACTTTTTAAATTTTTTTTTTTTTTTGAGCTCATCCAAACACTTCCTCTCGGGTGAGAGCATTCTGCACAAGTCTGCTCTCCCTGTGCTGAACATTCAAAGCTGACCTTTCACACAGAAACTTATTGTTTTTGCAAGGGACTGATAAAAAAGAGGAGATTAAACAAACAGCGGGTAGTTGTCAGCTGGCGTATATCCTCTGAGAATCGATATCCACGCTGTTTTAATGAGCTTTACTGTGGTAATTTTGGCAGGGCCTTTTACTGTGACTGTATCCTGGTGGGACATCACGCATTGACTTCCAGGCATCGTCATTGTATTTATTGTTCTGAGGTTAGAAGTGCACACCTACAAAGTGTATCATCACAGTGGACCTTTCATGATTCTTGCCCTGGTCATCCAAAAAGAACATCAATCAAGCGTGGAGTGAGAGGGGGGAAATCAGTGATGGAGGGCGAGAGAACAATCTACCTGCTGAATAGCCTACTTTTACTTTCTGGCTTTCTCTACATACAGAGCCGGGACTGTCCTGACCTTAGATTATAGCCCTGGGTCTATGACCTCACTGGCTTTACTCTACGTCGCCTCTTGAGATCAGGCTGTGTCAAATGCGCAGCCAAGTCCAAGCATGGTGCATCCCTGCCCCGCCTGCAATTTTTGTGCTTGTAGAGGTACTAAGATTTATGGGCCAGGACTTACATTTATTGTGAGTTTAGTTCAGTCAAAGGGCAGCGAGGCAGTTGCCACCTGTCGGCCCTTGTGGGCCTGGGTTGGTGGCGTTGAGCTGGCAGAAGATCAGAGCTGCTCAGAGCTGACAGCAGCAAACCGCAGATCTCCTGAAAAATGGTGACACTAGAGAACTGTCAGTCTTGCTCAGGGTAGGAGGGGCTTCTGTGCAGCATTCTGCTTTGCCACCTCATCCCATTTTAAACATGGGAGAGTGTTTTCCGGAGACACTGGTCGTTTCTCAATATGCCTTCCTCTCTGTACTTCTGTTCTTATGAACTTGGGAAACGTCATCCATTTGAGACCACTTACTGCCTCAATTCAAAGTTCGCATCTTGCTGAGAACGGTTACCATTCCCGGAAGTGTTCTTGACACGCCCATTTTTCCGAGGATGCATCGGATGGTAACCTGTGTGAACGGGTAAGCACTCGTTCACAGAGCTCAAAAGGACCTCATTAAAATGCAAACCATGTGATTTCAATGAACTGGTATATTCGGCGTAGGTCTTGCGCATTGTTTAGGCTTATTCACCGTAGTCCGCCTCATATCACAAGTAACAGTGGAAAGCGATTATGACTCCGGACTTCCCGTGCTTCTCTTTACTCAGGGATTAGAAACAACGCATGAGTTTCATGATCGTTTAAATTGTTTTAATGAAATTAGACCATTTGAAACGTTTTTATGCAGTTCCATTGCTTTTAATCCCTCGGTAAAGACAAGCCTGATAGGCTAATTCCTGTGTCATAATCGATTTCCGTGTCATTAGTGGGGAAATCCACCGTAATGCTCGTGAAACTGATTAACTTGATGCAAGATGAGTTTCCTCGGTGCGCTTTGATTGAATAATTGCTGACTACGGCACAAAGACGTGAATATCACTAAGAGGAGAAACACGCATAGGACGTAAGCCTTGGCATCTCTAAACATCGTCCAAGACATCAAAGTTCAAGGTTTTCAAGTTGTCAAATCCTATCTTTGTGGATGCCTACCACATAAATCAAACTTGCAGTGGATTTTTATGAGAACTTCGATTTTAAATTTGATTTCCGCAACTGGAATCGACTGCAGCCTGCCTTCTTTTGTCCCACTCATTGATGGAGGCATTGTTTGTATGGCTGTTTTACCGAGATGTACTATAGATGTTCAAGTCGACAGCATCTTTTTGGGGCCTTTACAGCCATGTGAACTCCAAGGAACATGCTAGAAATAACTGTTCTCATAAGAAATGTTTGGAATTTAAAAATACAGTTGCAATTTAACAAAGGCAAGTGTCCGACAAGAAAGGGAATATAGAATTCTAGGTTAAATTTTCGATGAATAATAAATGCGTGCATTAGGCAATCACATACTAAATTGTACTAATTCCTGTATTATAGTAGACATAACAAAACAAAAATTGTTGATGTGACTTGAATGACATACATATTAGAACTGTCTAAATAGGGGTCAGGCAATTTTTGACAACCATACTACTTTGCATCAATAAAATTTACTGACGATAATTCTTGTAAACTGACTGCCAAATTAAAACTTTGTATTCCATGCTATATTAATAGAGTTATTGCTGCCTAAATGCAGCAAAGAGCACAACAGTGTTGTCTGTCCCAGTTTTGTCCAACTTATACTGCCGGGCTGTGTGTCCAGTGAGATCCGGAGTTGGAACAATTCGGAGAATGTTATTGAATGGCACCCAGCATTTTTCAGAAGAAGTCCAGGTTTTGGTTCATGAAAAACAATAGCAATAGTCAGAAATTATTGATCAATAACTAACATGATCTACCAACCTGAATATACTGACCTTTCTGTGAATGTGTCATGCATTGATGAATTTAGAACTTACAATTATTCTTACTCGATAATCATTTTTTGTAAGAAGCTGAAAATGCCAAGCAATTCTCGAGATTACCCCACTCCTGTTCAGACACTAGCAAAATCTATATTGGTCAAAACACATCAACAATTTTTGGAGTGGTCTCTACTATAATAGAGGAATCAGTTAAAAAAAAAAAAAAAAAGAAGAAAATCCAAGGTGTGCCCCTGGAGATACAGGGGTTTGAACAGGTGGCATTTTAGCATTTTTTTCTACATTTGGTAAGGTACTGACCGCAGTTGGTGATGAATTCATGGTGAATTCAGCCTGATTAATATTCAGCAGACACAAATGAATGGAAAAAATTTCAGAGAGCCTATGCTTGGGTTTATAATGGGGGTGCTTTGGGGACCTAAACATGGAACTGCCTGAACAAAAGGCCCTTTTGGTGTCCTCATAGCTCCACAACCAAGAAAGATAAAGTAAAATGGACTGCATTTTCTTATTAAGCTGAATAACATTAGCAAGAGTTGTGCCATCTTATATTCAAGAAAAATGTCAATTGAGAAAAAAAACTGACGGACAGTAACTTGTTAGCCTTGGAAAATAATTCACCAAAAATTAATTTTTTGTCTGAATGAGCTGAAATTTCAGCTTTGTCAGTGATATATATTTATACAGCTGCATACAAAAAATTAGCAAAATTGAGAAGGTGGTGGTGAGACCCATTTGATGATTTGACCTGGAATGACCCAACTTGTAATCTTTCAGAAACACAATTGAAATTGATTCCGCTTTAACTGTCTGCGAAGAAAACCCATAAAATGGGGTTAATGTCCACTGTTTGGTATTCCCATTGATAAGGTTTTTAACCCCTCAGCCCTGACTAGGGGGCAGAGGGGTATTGTCACGTGTGATATCCGTCCGTCCATCTGTCCGTCTGTCCAGTGTACGTTTGTATTCTGCAGGATAACTTGAAAATACCTTCATATCGCTGCTGTTTTTGCTGTGTTGCTGTGTCTTGTGTACCTACAAAAGCCTATCGATTTTGACGGCGCTTGGATGTTCAGTTTGACCACCACAGCTGCCATCTTCAATTTTGTATTCTGCACGATAACTTGAAAATGCCTTGAACATCAATCTACACCATTTTTGCTCTGTTGCTTGGTCTTGTGTACTAACAGAAGCCTAATAAATTTAATGGTACTCAGATGTTCAATATGGCCGCCACCGTCGCCATCTTGAATTTTGTATTCCGCGGGATAACTTGAAAATGGCTTTGTCAATATATATTTATTCCAAACAATCCAGGGGCTGAGGGAGTAATGACTGCTTTGCGGGGATATTTTTCCTCTAAAAGTTGTTGCTTACTAGGTTTTAAAACAAAATAAATGATCCTCTATTTTGTCTGATTTCATAATTTTGGCCATTGTTTTTTGAGGCAGATAACAACCTTGTTTGCTTTTCACCCCATGCTCACTTGTCTGTCTCTAAGAGCTGATGCCATTGCAATTATGAGTTCATTTAATGGTCTATTCATTGTAGTATAAAATATAAGATTGCGGTTTTACCCAGTCACCAATGTGACTGGTTACAGCTAATGCATGTTTATTGCTGTTGTGTTAGTTTTTAGATGCTCCCAGAGCAATTTCTGGCCAGTTAGTTCACAGACTAAATTTAGCTGATACATCGTCCTGATGACAGAATCTATGTTTTTCATTTGCAGTTTAAGGTATCAAGCTGTTAGTAGTTTGAAAGGTTGCAGAACTTTTGTTTATCTTTTCATGAAAATGATGTTATATTTAAGGTCTCTGCTTGCTCAGTCTGAAACTTCCAACAGGTAACACTCTTAATATCCAACAGCATCCTCCCTGTATGGTCTGCCGGTCTGTCTTTCGGCCATATCAACAAAACTCAGACAGATTTATGATCACAGAGGTCAGGAAAATCTCAGAAAATTCTGTTTTTTTTGTTGTTGTTGTTTTTTTTTTTTTAACAGATTTTGTTTTTCCAAACCTAACTAATTCTGGATTGAAATATTTCACGAGAAAGCCATGATTTTTGATAAAAGCAAAAGAAGGCTTTGTTTTTTATTTTTAGGCTGACTTAGGATTCCCCCTGTGTTGGATTTTGGTCGAACCAGCCTCTTGCTATTGCAGAGTATATAGGCCTATTCCTTTTGTTAAATGAGTTTCAACTGACAACCATTTGTTCTTTAGTACAGTAATTGCGGACCTTGGTTTCATTGATATATTTATTTAGCAGTGCTTCCTCCACGTGAAAATGTCTGATTAAAACCTTGTTATACACATCTCCGCTGCACTATGGGGTTGAGTAATCTGAGAGGGAAATGTATAAATAGATAAAAACGGCTCTGGGATGGGTTAGCACTCTTTGGCTTCTTCTGCTCATCATTGTTCTAGGTTTTTGAGTGAGTTGCACTGGAGTTTTCGGGAGCATCCAAACAGACTCCTGGAAGCTGTTGGTTTCTCCAGGGACGAGCAGTTAATCTATCTGACTCACAATGCGTATGAAAAGAACAGGTGTGGTCTGTCACAAAGCGCTTGTTGTTAATAGAATTGCATGTGCTGGGCCTGAACCTCCACATGCCAGGATGTATTTTTGCTCCTTATTCTGCCACTTTCTGCAGTAGTTGATATTTGATCACTAATATGGCAGTTTACAGTCACAGTGATGTGGAGCTCCTGTAATGACAAATGGGTTAATGGGTCTCTAGTTTGCCTCTCTGAATTCCTTAGTTGGTGGGGTGAGGTAAGCCTTACAAATGCATGCATACAAACACACACGCGCCCTTTCTCTCTCTCTCTCTCTCTCTCTCTCTCTCTCTCTCACTCACACACACACACACACACACGCACAGTTGCACACACGCTCTGGATTGCATCACCTTGGCTAGAGCAGGCACCTGAACAAAGAGCAGGATTGTGCAGCCCAGAGCTCGGACTCCGGTGTCGGGCTGCTCACTGCTTGTTTTCAGCTGAGAGTGTGGGTGAGTGGAAACTCGGGTTGAGATGACATCACTGGCAAATATGGGAGGACTGACTTGAAAATGGGGATTCCAGACTGCCCTCCAGCAAAGGGCTCCAAAGGCAACCGACGCTTACAAATCAGCAGCACAAAACTTCTTGTTCTTCACAGCTTGTGTCAGGAAGGATTAAAGATCAACACCAGATGCCAAAGACAGCAATGAGCACATAACTGGCGAGCAGCGGTAAAGCTCTGAAAGTGCTACCCAGTTTGAAGAGAAGTACTGTGGGGCTGTGAGGGAGGGGGGGGGGGTGTGTTTGGGCGGTGCCAGGTGGTGTTTGGTGGGGAGGGCAGGTGGCCAGGGTACAGTGAATATGCCAAGCAGTTTGGAAAATACCACAGGGACTCGTCTGTTCACAGCAATCTGCCATGTTAGTCAAATGGCTCAAACCAGGTAAACTGGAAGGGAATTTAATTATATTAGCACCTGTTCATCCAGCTAAAATGCACCTCCTCCTAGAATTAATTTATGGATCAATTCTGCCCTAAAACGCCACGCTGCCCTCTTGTATAAGGTATGCAAGAAATGCAATGCGAGTTCACGGAGGGCAAGGGAAAGGCAGATTCTACTCTGAGAACAACAACGTAAGTTGTTTTTGGAGATGAGAAAAGCCCACAGCATTCAGATTGTGCTTGATTCTGTCTTCAGGGTGAAGGAAGTGGCAGAAAACAGTGATGATTGGTGAGTGGGAAAGGAGGCACAGAACATCCCTTTCAACTAGTGATTGGTCTTGACCTGTTTTCTATAATTTTGTGAAATTAAGATTTAAAACACTCATCAAGTCTGGCTAGTTTTCCTTATCAAGGTAAGGTTAGAGAATAAAATGTGTCAGTTTGGCACAAAATTGCAGTTCAATCAGTGTTACTCAATTGTAGATATTTGTTGCTAATCTTAATTTTAATTGTAATTTAAACAACCCTGAAGCACAGGTTTGAAAGCCTGCATTGCAGGATGTCCTGCAATGTAAATGCACAAGTTGACAGAGTAGTTTATCATTTTTTAATTGTCACTACACTGGATTTACAAGTAGAAGGAAGCTGTGTGTTTATCTGCTGATGGGTGTTAAACTTAATCATAGAAAATGATTGAAAACAGGTAAAGACTACTTTTTGGTTAATTTCAGCTGACCAGCCGTCACTTGCAGAGAAGTATAGAAATAAGTCAGATCAAATTTTCTATTGGCTGAAAGGACACTGGCAAAAAGGTGGAATAAAATCTTCTCAGTCCAGTCTGTTTAAACAGGGCAGATGAACAGAATTACGTGAGCTCACAGAAGTATCAGGCTCTGGATGGGCTATTTGCTACTTTTCCTGAGCCACGCCTGCCTCCCCCCTCCCCAAACCTTTTTTCTGCATGTCACTGGCTCTGCCCACAGAAATTCTGTCCTCACTTGCCCATATCTTTGCTCATCGTGTTCCTCGCCACTCTAGCCTGCGCTTGAGTATCAAGTGTTCGTGGAATGTCTCAGCTGTAAGAGGACTGCTGGCAAAATTCAGCTAATGCAATCTGAGGCGGTTTAAGAGCTCACCTCAGTGCAGAGGTGGCTGACCCTGTTGAGATGCCATGTAATTAACTTGCGAGTGAACTGCGGTGAAAATATCCTGGGGGCTCACACCTTGCAGGCATGTGTTCAGGGCCACCTCAAGACCTATGCACATTTCTGGCTACTTTGCCCTTGCTCTTGTGGGTCCAACTATGTTCAGAGGCCAATGATTGTCATTTTGTGAAAACTCTTCCTTCTCTCTCAACACTCCTCCTCTTTTGCACTCTCCCTCACTCACTGTGTGAATTCATGTAGTAGTAGTAGCAGCACAGCTGTTGTGTTGCTGAGAATTCACCCTGCCTGAACTTCATGTTCGCCATTAATACATCCTGTCAAGGGTCTACGCATTCAGCTAAGCCTTTGCCTTTGAATGGGCCACATCTGTCAACCCTTTCTCTTATGTATCTGTTACTCTAAATGTGATATCTGTGACTGCAGTTTTAATTAGGCCAGTTAAGTTAATAAGTTAATTTCTCGAAAAACAGATTTTTTTGAAAATTCGAGGGTTGGTCGGGTGGGGAAAAAAACCTCCCCTCCAAAAAAGAAAAAATTGGTTGGACAGTTTGCGAAGTGTCGTATAATCATTCTTAAAGTTATGTTCATTTAGCCACGAACTGGACTATTTAAATTTTGATTCAAACCTTTTTTTCTTTTAGTATATATTGAAAATGGATGAGTCCAATGCAGATTTTAAATAAAGCAGAAACCATATAAGTCAAAAAAGATGCCCCAGTGCAAGTATTGAATCACTTGAGAAGGAAGATGTACATTATTGGAAAATTTTTCTGTTCTCACAATTTAAAATGATTGATTTAATCATCTTTTAGGAAATTGACTTGCTTTCAATCTCGTTTATTTCATTGCGCTGCAATATGAAGAGAAAAATGTCTCCAGACACATCAAGCAGACACATGAAGACACCACCAGAATAGTTGTGGTTTTTCTTGGTGCAGATGAGTGCATTCACATGCAATATAGTGACAAAAACACTATCTCACAAACTGATTGGGCATGCTTTTAGTTTATAAAGCCGTGTTTCGAGATTTATCCTTGGTTTATTTGCGGGAGTTTGACAGCAAGATCATTTTTATTTTTTTGCTTTGAAGATTTGCCGCCCTGTTAGCGCCAAGATCACATTCACTTTTGTGGAAGAACAACTTAAGATTCAGATGCAAAATCACATCGCCGACCAGTAACAAGACAACTTTACATTCAAGGGGCGGTACTTCCTGCAATCTGGAAAAATCATCAACTAGATAACGACATTAATGTTGCAATGCTTACCTCACAACAATTTTACTCTTTGAAAATTGCACCTACTTCAGAATAAAAATATTCACAAAACTTCTGACGTTGTCATATCCAATGATGAGCTAGACCACTATTTTCTTGTGAAACTGTGGTTATATAGTTACATAGTTATAGTTATATAGGTTGTTTGATACAGCTAGCTTGCTAGTTACTGTTCTCATTATCTCAAGCAGTATACTTGCCGTTTCAATTTGTGCCTAGGTAGCCTAGCTAGCCAATGTTGATAGCAGTAGCTCTGATGCTAGTCCCAACACTGCTCGACTCGCTCAAATTTTTTGCAAAAACATTTTGCGAGGTTGAGGGAAATGCAAATTTTGTGCATTTTCCTCCCTTTGCGCCAATTGGCATCTTTTTGCGTGCATTTGCGCCTTTGCGTTAATGTCATTTGCTGGCGCGAAAAATTTTTTACGCGTTCGGTGGAAACACAGCACAAGACTAATACAAAAGTGCATAATGAATAAGAAATTAATTAGGGAATAATCAATAGGCTGTTTTGGCTACATTGAAAACATAATGCTTATAATATTGTTGGGGTGACAATTATGCACATAATTTGTAAATCCAAAACTTTCTCTAAATTCCATCTCTTGTTTCTGCATTTTTTACATTTAAAATGAAAACACCTTTGTGTAGAACTCGATGAGCTATTGGCGCAGAATGGCCTTACTTATAAACCCAGTTATTTTGAGCCCTTTTATGCACTATGCTTTCAGCTCCAAAAACGGATTTAAAAAGTTTTTGGTTAAAATCCTAAAGTTGAATTCAATTAACTTTCTTTAATGAATGAAGCTTTTCAGTTTTGTCAACATAAAAGCATATAGACAGCAGGCTAATCAAATAACAATAGCCTAATAATCATGCCCTTAGGGATTATCATCAGCATTCTTAAAATGCTTCCAAATCGGCGAGTTCTTTGACATCTTTCTGAAGCAATTGTTGCGCCAAGCGAATGCCGATAGGCTACACAATATGATCTTTCTTGTACAGAACAGAGATAAAAGCAAATATTGAAACTGAGAAATTTAACAATTTCATATACAAAATGAGCTCATTTCAAATTTGATGGCTGCTACATGTCACAAAAAAGTTGTGTTTACCATGTTACCATACCAAGTTTACCATGGTGTAGCATCCCCTCTTCTTTTTAACACAGAGTGGAGACGTCTGAGTATTGAGGAGACAAGTTTCTTGAGTTTAGCCATTTGAATTTGATCCCACTCTTGTTTAATACAGGCTTCCAGCTGCTGGAGAGTTTTGGGTCTCCTTTGACGGACTTTTTGTTTAATTTTGCGCCAAATGTTCTCAATTGGTGAAAGATCAGGACTGCAGGCAAGCCAGTTCAGCACGCGGGTTCTTCTACTATGAAGCCATGCTGTTCTAATACCTGCAGTATGTGGTTTTGCATTGTCCTGCTGAAATACTCAAGGCCGTCCCTGGAATCATGTGGAGGGGAGCATATGTTGCTCTAAAATCTTTAAATACCTTTCAGCATTCATGGTGCTTTTTAAAACATGCAAGTGTCCCACACCATATGCACTAATGTATCCCCATACCATCAGAGATGCTGGCTTTTGAACTAAACCCTGATAACAGGAGGGGTGGTCTTTCTCCTTTTTAGCCCGAAGGACACAACGCCCATGATTTCCAACAAGAATGTCAAATTTGGACTCGTCTGACCACAGGACACTTTGCCACTTTGCTACAGTCCATTTAAAATGAGCCTTGGCCCACTGAGCACGGCGGCACTTCTGGATCATACTCAACAATGGTTTCCTTTTTCCATGATAGAGTTTTAGGTGGCATCTGTAGATGGCATGGCGGACTGTGTTTACAGACTGTGATTTCTTGAAGTATTCCTGGGCCCATTTAGTAATGTCAATGACAGAATCATGCCGGTGAGCGCTGAAGTGGCGTCTGAGGACCCGAAGATCACGGGCATCCAGTAAAGGTCTTGGACCTTGCCCCTCATATACAGAGATTTTTCCAGCTTCTCTGAATCTTTTGATGATATTATATACTGTCGATGATGAGACCTTCAAAGCCTTTGCAATTTGATGTTGAGGAACATTGATTTTAAAGTATTCCACAATTTTGTTTATGCAAGCCTTGACAGGTTGGAGAGCTTCTAGCCATCTTTACTTCTGAGAGACTCAGCCTCTCTAAGACATCCCTTTTATAGCCAATCATGTCACACATCTGATGCCAGTTAACTTTATTACTTGTTAAATATTCTTTTAGCTTATATATTAATTGTTTTTTAGCCCTTGTTTGCCTTTGTCCCAACTTTTTTGACCTGTTCCAGCCAGAAGATTTGAAATAAGCTCATATTGTGGATAAAAATCTAAAATGTCTCAGTTTCAACATTTGAAATGTTATCTACGTTCTATTGTAAATAACTTATTGGCTCGTGTGATCGAAAGTCTTTGCAGTTTGATTTTATGCACAATTTACAGTTCATCCCAACTATTTCACAATTGGGGTTGTAATAGTGCTTGCGCTTAAAAGGTGAAATGGCTAAAATTTTAGTTAGGGTTCTGTAAATGAGATGGATTGCGGCTCCTCCCCCTCCATCTGAGTGCATGAGGCACGTGGGACAGCAGCAAAAATTTGACTTTGAAATGGAGTCGCCTTAAAATATGGATTAAAGTGGGAAATTTCGTGTACACATAAGCATTTAAGAGCCACCTGACAAAAGAAATTTGAAATGTCAGCTGTCATGCTGTGGTGGAACAATAATTGAGAATACAGACACTGGTAAAACTGATGGATGACCAAGAGCTATTTTGAGTGCCAAAAAAAGCAATTGTGTTTGAATAAACTGCAGTCTTTCAACATTGCTTAAAAATTTATAAAAGCAGTGATGCGCAGCTTTTTCAAAGAAAAAAAGATGAGGGATGGAGACACCAGCAGTACCGAAGAATGGATAAATTTTTTTATGGCCAGCAGTTTAGGCAGACATGTCAATTTGTAATGTAGAAATTTACCAAAGGTGTAGCCTGTTTATGACACTGGTTATGTTTTTACCGCATTTAAACAAAGTATGTTAATGAACTTCGGAGTTTGAACTCTTTAAAGACATTTTGAAAACAAAAGACTTCAAAAAGTTTTATATTTTCTAAAGACTTCAAAAATGTCAATATATTTCATAGTTTACCTCAAAAATACCTGTCTTTTTATTCATTTTCATTTCACATGAATAGGGTCAGTTGGGTCCTTGCTTTGAAAAATTTACTTGGTCTGGCCTTAATGTCACACATGGTTTATCGTGTGGGTTGCACATAATTTTATTCTCAACACACTGCTCTCAGATGGATTTATTTTATTGTGTTTATATATTCATTTTTTGGACTGGCCCATCCATGGTTACATAAGCTGCTGTTCCTTAGGTATTTAAGTTGGCAGTGCACTCAGAGCTAAAGAGCTGAAGTTGAAAATGTGGCAGTTGGCCTCATCTGTGATTGCATGTGTGCATGTTTCCCTTGGCGACACCTTGTCATATTGATTACTTGTCAATCATTCTTATGGTCTCAGTCTGACCCATTCATCTCTGACCTAATCCACTAGTGCCTTTCCCAGAGGATGTAGTGCAGAATAAATGAGTGTTGATGGGCTTTTGTCTTTACTGGCACCACTGTGCAGGTTCCAGGTCTTTCGTGGTTTCCTCTGGCACATTAGATGTTACTCCCCTGTAGGGTTTTCAGCACTTTTGTACTCCCTAATGCACATTGTGTCTGAAGTCACACTGGATTAGAGGAGAATCTAATGTAGCGCATGCAGTGTAACACCAACTGCTTTTACCCTGTGGCTTGTACCCTGGTGGGATGGACAGATTTTACTTTGGGAAAGGTTAGGTAAACTGACCCTTTTCTCTGTGGGACATAATGGGTTAACAAAAGACAAAGAGAAAATATATGAAAACACGTTCCTTAAATAGAAGCCAGGATAAATATTTCCACTATTTCCCTCATCACATATGGTTCAGTGTCCTGCGCTGTTTTGTATGGAAGTAAGGATGGTCCCTCGATTTAAAAAAAAAAAAAAAAAAAAAAAATTAAATTAAATAAATATAAAGTAGTATTTTTTCCCCACGGAGGTCTTTGACATGAGAGGAAGTGGGGCACCCTGTTGCCGTAGGTGATCTCCTGCTTCTTGGGACCTCTGCAGCCTGAAGGACATGTGCTTGTGTTTTCTTAGGTCACATGCTGGAGCGATTACTGCCCCCCCCCCCCCTCCCGTGCGCCACCCTGCTGTGACCACCCTCAGCTATTTCCACTTCCTAATTACAGGGCGCTCTGCGCTGCTGATTACTGACCTGCGCAGCGCAAATTATTGGCGCTAATTTTAGGCTGTCACAGATTTGAGCTGAGTGTCATCAGACTCGCAGCTCGTGATTCTCTCAGAGTCCTGTGCTACGGTGTCCTCATTATACGCACACTCTTCACAGCTGGACTCTCCACCCTAAGCCCAGAACCCATGGTACTGTTCACTCTGCAGATGGATCATGTAACAAAGTGGGTTATTCAGCATGGCATGCTTTTGGATCTGTTCTTCTGCAATACACATGCACAATCAATAATAATCTTGAAGCATTGGATTTGCTTATTCGGCTGGATTCAATATGGTCAAAAAACTGAATAGAAAACATTCAACTAGTTTTATTTGTGGCTGGTGGGCACATGGCTCGCTCGGAAGTTTTATCTGTGTGTTTTTGTGTCCTCTTTACCTAGCCTCTGTAGACAGATGCTCAGGCTATCATTTCCTGGTTATCAGTGCCGATGACTGCATTCTCTGTAGAGGAACTGTTCATGCTCTTTTTTTGATCTAATGCGGTTGTTGTGCCAGCTGTACGCAAAAGCTGCAATTATCTTATTGGTGCCGTGCTCTCTTAACTTACTCACCATGTTTTTATTTGTACCAGCTGTTGTGCTCAGACACAAGCCCCTGCTGCCTGATTTACCTGTGGCTGTTTTACTTCACTATTGCTCTGCAGTTAGTGAAATGGCACTCCCAAACTGTGTTATTTTCAGCTATTCCAGGTCTTTGTGCTGTGTTAAGGGAAGCCTTAAGTTGCATTTTCAACACTACTGTATTATAGAGTATGTGGTTCGAATTGACTTTGTCAGAGTTGATTTAACACTGACAGAGGATCAGCTAATGGGCTGATGCCTCAAGCCCACTTAACTCTCCACACAAAGTACCAGAAAAGTATACTCTGTCTTGAAGGCATGTTCAAGTGTCAATATTATGTTACCTTGTACGGTGGGGTTTTACTACCAGACATGTTTGATTCACCAAGATTGATGCTGTATCATCAAATACTGAGCGAAATGAACATGGATTTTTACAAGTACCTTGAACTTTGCTGTTATGGGGCACAGTCCACATGAAAGCAGTGTAATTTTAACAGTCAATCATTCAGTTTGTAATGTAGCTCAAATAGCTTTCGCGGCTGTTTCACAACAAGGACGACTTTCTATGCCCACTGTCCCTGCTAAGTGGATGACCCTGCCCAGATAGCAGGCGACTCTGGGTAGATCGGCGCTGAGCTGTAGCAGATCCGGGGTGCAGGTGCTTGCTATCTGGGTGTAAATCACTCTGTATTATGCACTGATTAAAATTAGGCCTGTAAAATGAATGTGTTTTTATTAATATCTTCATTACTATTTAAATACTGTACTATCTCACTCCCAATGATGTTACACATGAAGCAGTGTTTTGTTGAAATACGTCACTGTTTTCATCCCTGTTGGTCATGAGAAGGCAGCCCCACTAATCTGCATCTAGTGAAACCTTGCACACACCACAGATCCTGATATCTTGTTTAAATGGCGTCCATCTTTGTCCTTGAATCTTTTCTCTTTTATGTTGAAAATATTCTCTTCTCTTATTGTAGGTTTATGTGATCTTTCTGAGTATGTGTTTTGGACAATATGTGATTTAGATTGACAGTGTCTGGTTTTAAGAGATTTTATATTTAAACGCAACATTCAACATTTGTAATGGCCAGTCTGCAAGTTATGCACTGCGCATGATTTATGCCATCAATGCTCTCTCAGCACTTAGAATTTTTATCTCATTTATGTAGCCATGGGCAACCCCCCCAGCCCACCCACCCAATGCAGTGAACCTTACTTTAGTTCAGTGAAAACTTGAATTTGATCCAAGGTGATTACCTTTGAAACAATACTCAATGTTCACCTGAGCCTCAAACACAAACTGTTACTCACAACCCCTAACAACAGGCTGTGACTGCAGACTCCACATTGCATGCTTCTGCATATGATACAGTCTACGTGAAATGGGTTAAGTTCCCTGCCACAATGCACTTGGATCATTAAAATAGGGCCCTTGCCTTTTTTCCTGTCTATAAGAACGATTGTAACACTCAATTCAGGGGTTTTGTTGTCATGCTGGCAAAACTGTAGATTTGTGTGCTGGTAAGTAAATTGATAGAATCTTGCTATTTACAGGCCGGTTGTATTACACACGGCGGCAGTGGGCAGCCCCACTGCCAGTAAACCCCATTACCACTCTCCGAATTAGCAGTTTTATCATTACTTTGCCTGATTTGATCTCTATTGACCGCATGGCTGGAGCAGAGATCAATGCAGCAGAGGCATTAAGTGATGCGAAGCGCCTCTTGTTACCACACAGAGTGGGACATTTATGGGGTCTGTGGGTAAAGAGCACTTTGGATCCATATGTATCGAGTGTGCTGCTGTAGCGACAGAGGCCTCCCTTGTCAGCTCTTTCCATCCCGCCTCGGAGTGGCCGAGTGCATTTTTGGAGCTTGATGTCACAATGGCTCCATTGGATTAAATCATGGACGACAAGGGAAAATCTAAATCTGTCCAGGGAGAGGGGAGATGTGTGCAAAGTGGACGTATCGATTATCGCATTAGCGCTTTGCATTTTATTTTTACTTTGTACATGTCCTCAGGAGACAAAAATCCCCCTCGGTTTTAGCACTCTGTTATTTATAAGTGCTGGTTTCCCACTTTAGTATGTTCACAAGGTTATTCTGTTTATAAAACAAGACAATTCGGTGCCTTGTTCTTGGGCTGATAATTGAATCGGCAGCTTCCTGCTTTGTGGGGCTAGGGTGGGGTGGGGTGTGGTGGTGCTTTTGGGGATTTGAGGGCAGTCATTGGTCTGGCTCTCCATTTAATGAACTGTATATTTGCTAACTGATGCAGTGAAGTATTTGTATCGGTGTTCTGAATGTGTTCACCTACTGGGCACTTATACCAGCAAAATAATTTAGACTTGAGTAATGGAAGGCGTTCCGCCAATCCTCTCCTCTCTGTGCGTAGGTGTGAGAGAGAGCATGGAATCGCTCGAAGCTTCACTCACAGGCCTTCGTGGGGGATGGAGAGGGGACTGGTTGTGGTAGTGGAGGGGTGTAATCAGGCAGGTACACATTCTCAGGTATGAATTGTGTATCTGGGGTTAAGGCACGGAGCGTGGGAGTGTGGAAAATGCTGCAGACAGGGATAATGTCACATTCTCTGTACCGTGCTGTTTGTTTATTAATCACTTGTTTTTAGTTATCATTTTCCTTTATTAGTATTTGAGGAAAGTAAAGCTCCACTCAGATAGTGGGCTTCGTCCACTGGTTTCTCTCGTAGAAGGACCATTCTGTACTGTGTCTCTTGGAAAAGGGAATATCCATTAATGTTGCATTATTCCAGTAGAGTAAGATCACCTGGTGAAATATAATGCATGATACAAGTCTCAATATTAAAACTTTTTTTTTTTCTTGGCTGCTTTTCTTCTTTTTTTCTTCATGAGTCACACACCGCGTGTCTCAGTAGCCCCTCCCCCTGCCCCCACTCTTTGACTCCTAGTTTTGGATCACACCGACACCATGCTGTTTGGTCCTCTCAGAGAATAGAACAGAATGTTCTGGGCATTCAGTGACCCATATCCATGGACTTCTGTCTGGGCTGTGACAAGAATGACCCATATCTGTATTGGTTTTTCGTTGAAGACTAGCTAATTCTATTCAGTTCTCCCACATGTCACTGATCTTTAGATTGCATTTTCCTTTTTGTTTTTGGAGTTGCATGTTCTGTGAGGGTGGTAGACACACAGGGTGGGGGTCGGCTGGTCTACTTGGTGGTGCTTGGTGTTACTGCTTCCTGGGTGACAGCCTTGGCCTGCCGCAGCCCCAGCCAGGTTAAGAGCTGCTCTGGGAACAGCCTCAGGGGCTGTCAGGAATGCACCCCCATGCACTGGAGAGGTTTGGGGTGTGTTCGTTTGGCTGAGCAGGGCAGACACGGGGGACGAAACTAACCCTCAGGGGTCGATCTGCGAATGTTTTCATCTTTTCATTTTCCCGTCTTTTGGCTTTGTGCGTGCCGCCAATCTCCCCGGGTTGGTTAAATGTAATAATCGAGAAAGGGCATGGCATGCCCCCGGAATTTAAGGGTCACCCTTTAATAGATGGGCTGTCAGGCCGGGGTCTTTTAATATTATTATCAAATTCAATTAAGGACAGACTGCTGATGTGGTCAAAAGACCCTCCCCCACTCCTCTGTTTGGCGAACTCCATTGTATCTGCCCGTTGGAGTGATTCTGCCTGCCTACTCCAGTGTGTGTTCTGTCTGTGCTTGTGGCGCAGTGACATGGGAGAGTGCCCTGTCTGCCCGCTAGTACCCTGTAGTTTCTTCCCAGTTAGTATAGTTTCTTCTAAAGCAGGTGAGAGGTTACTTTCACCTTCAGTTACACCTGTTGCACATGAATTGGTGCACTGGAGTGAATAATGAGGGTGTGTTTGTAGGAGATGTGGGGCAGGGTCAGGGTAGGTGAAACTGGTTTGCAGCTGTTTCTGCTGGACTCTTTTTGTGTCCAAGTTAGCCTTCGCTTTCTTCGCCAGTGGAAGGGAAATGGTGGAATTTGATCTATTTTAGTGATGCCAAAGCTTAAAGTGACTCCCTCTGTTTCCCGAAGAGTGTTGTTCTTCTGGTTTTTCTACCTGGTGTATGGAGTGAAGGCTAATTTGGGAGGGTGAAAATGTTTGGATTGCTCAACTTTCCCCTGAGGGGGGCTAGAATGACACCATCCTGGGCTGTGCTTGTGAGGAGCGGTGCCGTGCCTGGCCTGTCCTGCGTGTGGACTGCGGGAGTTTTAGCTAGGGGCGGGGGCTTATCTGAGCCACACATGCCTGCCCTGGTGGTACTGACAGAGCACTCTCTGTTGGCAAGAGTCTCGTAAACAGGAAAGCCGACCACAATTAAAAAATAGCAGCCGGGATCCAATCACTGTCTTTTCAGTGAGCAGGATTTTCCTGCTTGTTATAATTACGTTTCCAAATTTGGGGACAAAAAAAGAAGCTAATTCTGAAGGCATTGGTCCTAAAATAAGTTGTGATTTTTTTTTCCTTTGTGTATTTCCAGTATGAGATATATTTTATATATGGGAGGGTATATGATTTTTCAAAATTTTTTTCATGATTTTTTTTGTTTATTTCCTTGTAGATTTAGGTGCTGCCGCTTGATGAGTTTCATTGTAATCAGTTGGTTCTTGAGATTAATTTATATTCGAGACACAGAGATTAAGACTTGGACTCCTGTCTTTCTCTGCGGGACGCGACCTGGCAGGTGTGTGTTCTGTGGGGTGTCTGTGTGTCAGGAGGTGCCTACGGACAGCCTGCTCTGTACCTCAGTCCTGAGAACATTGTTCTTACTCAAGTGCCCGATACTAACAACAGAGGACAGGCCTCTGTGCGGCGGCCATGTCTGGAGTTGGGAGTCAGTGCAGTAGAGAGGAAGCGGGGTGATAATCAGATCCACATGCTCCTTCCCACACCATCCAGTCATCCAGAATTTCCCTCTTCGGTCCTGGTTTTATGTTTATGTTCTAATTCAGGGGCTATATTAGCCTAAAGGGGTTGTCTGGGTGGTGTCCAACTGCTCCCCGCAGTCACTCCTGATTGGTTAGTGAAACTGGGTCGCATGAAAAGAGCTTGCCCACATCTTGGATCTTTTGTTTGTTCTTATTGAAGTGGAACTGTCACTGGCTTTGCCTGCTCTTTTAGTCAAGGGGTCCATTTAAGTCTTCAGTCAAAGGATTTGACTATAATTGCTGCTTGGTCTGTTGACCAATAAGGCTGCTGTTACTCAGTTACAGCAGGTACACCACTAAACAGTGTGCTACCTACAGTGACATGTTTTATAAAAAAGGTTAGAATAACATTGGGACTTACCAACTCTCAGGTAACATGGTTTACTCCCAGGTCTCCAGGAGGTGATGACACGTGACCCGTGGGTCACAGTCCGAGGGCCTGGGATAGCTGAGTGCTCTGAAATATAAGCACTGGGACTTCTTACCCAAGAGCTACATGTTTGCATTCCTGGCTGGGTATTCCTGTTATAGTTCTGAGCCTGCGGTAACTATCGAACTCTAATGGACAACAAGCTGTTTTAAAGACATCATATCGAAATAAAGACAGATACCCGTAACCAATCCTTTTGAGATTGAGTAGCTAATCTGCAGAGAATTAAAATTAGACGTGCCTCTTTTTTTAAATTTTTTAAAAAAAATTTTTTATTTTAGCTAAGATGCCCATTCAGTGGCTACTTGGAGCAACTCCAAAATGACAAACTTTTCATCATTAATTGGATGCCTTGCTGCCAGCCTGAACCAGTCCACATGGAAGACATTTTGAGATATCTGCCATTTTAACTTTCTAACTTTACGATCTAAATGTTAGGTGAGATAGGTCATCTAAAATCACAAATATTATTACATGGACGGCACGGTGGCACAGTGGTTAGCATTGCTCCCGCACAGCAAGAAGGTTGTGGGTTCGAATCTGGCCTGGGGCCTTTCTCTGTGAAGTTTGCATGTTCTCCCCGTGTTCGTGTGGGTTTTCTCCGGGTACTCCGGTTTCCTCCCTCAGTCATATCATATTGGAGACACTAAGTTAGGTATTAGTGTGAGAGTGAATGGTGTGTGCGCCCTGCGATGGATTGGCAAACTGTCCAGTAGCCAGCTGGGATAGAGAGAGCCAGCAGCTCGCCCTGTAACCCTAGTGAGGAATAAGCGGGTATAGAAAAAAAAATGAATGAAAAAAACTACTTTGAAATGGTTGGTTCTTTATGGCTCATGCCGCATAATATGTTATGAAGCAAAAATGCTGAAGAAACCTATCCCTGTGCTATGACGTTTCAAAAAATAACAACACTTCGCAAAACAAAATTTAGTGCCAATTAATAGTTTTACACACACTGAACTAATATGGACAGCTGTTGTCTGCAAGAGGAATTAAACCGCTCCATGTATTGCCAAATACTTGGCCTAGGATAACAAAGGTATCACGTGATGTAACTGTGAACCGCTGAATTCTCCGCAGTTTCAGTAGTCAAACACAAGTTAAAGAAACAGTAACAATGTTCAGACGAAAAGAGCATGCCCTTTAGAAAAGACCACAGACACATGAATTTCACAAATTTGCTTTGAAATTAAATGAAATCGAAATTACCAAACTGGGCAAGACTTAGTCACTTTCAAACATGACTATCTTCATTCACTTTTAACAATGTTAGACAGTCCTCTTCACTGGAAATGAAAATGTTCTTCATTGAAATACTACCGCCCTTTCAGGATGTTTTAATAGTGTCTCAGAATTGCAGAACCAGAGTAAACATGGGGGAATTCTTGAGTTAAATGGAACCAGGCTGAGTGTGACTGTAGTGCAGGTGTCACAGACAGGAATGTGATGGAAGGGGTTTTCATCATCATTATGCTAATGCTCTTAATGCTGATACAAGCAGTATAGTCTGCTGTTAGGGACTACAGGTGAGGAAAGTTGACCACTATGCTCAATATATCATTTTCAGTTAAGAGCACCACTGAAATGTCTAAGCACTAAACAGTGCAATTTCATAGACTAATTTGAAGAAATAAGTCATCAATGTTATAACAGTCAGTCAGAACTATTTCAATGATGCAAGTCGTGAACTTCAAAAAGATGGCAGTTTCAATGTAAGGATTATGCAGTTTCTGAAGTAAGAAAGCTGCGTCTCAATGTAGAATGGAATGGTTGGTTCACTTCAGCATTTAAAAATTTTGACGGGAGCTGATCGTTCTCTTTGGCATTATTATATATGCCTATTTAGGGCTCTGTGGGTTGGTGTTTTTAGGTGTTATTTGCTAACCAGTGCCCTGGAGACCTATACTGTTTGGTTGACATGGTACTTTACATTACAATACAGAAGACTGGATTACTATCTAAATTTTCACGAATTTATGGGTTGGTTCGGTTTTTCAGCAAGGTATCCAATTCAAGATATACATATGAGTCAGGCTGAGAATATAAATATCTAATGACATAGAGCGCTCACCCCTCTCCGGCTGGAGAAGGGCAGATTGAGGTCTGGTGTGCCGAGGCTTAAGATGACAGAGCTGATACAGATGTGTTTGCTTCCACTGTCAGTCTGTCTGCTGCGCTGGTGCATGATCCAGGCTCTGAGATTTGTGCTTGAGATACCAGCTTTACTGAACATACATCACCTTTAGCATTTCCTCTGTTTGAGGGTGAGAGATGGATGACTTCATTTAAGTAGATTTGCTGGCAGATTCAATCATCACTCAGCCCTTTGAATCAGGTAATCAAATGCGCCCCCACTCGTGTGATTTCAGTGTCTCAGCCGCTCTTGTTTTTTGGAGTGCAGTGATCGTGCTTTGCCTGGATTTTTGTGGAGGCTGGTTGGGCAGCTTATGGCAGTCTTAATCCCGGACGTGCGCTACATGAGTATAAAAACCCTGTGATGAATCATGGCTGGGCGTGAGTCGCAGTGTCTGTCTGGCCTCCTTGTGCTTCCTGACTCTCTGAGGTAAGCTGTGGCTTGTGGATCTTGAGCCTCAGGCTGTCTCTGTGAGAAAGGAGGGAAAAACACGGCTATTTTTCATTTTGCTGAACATATTTAATTTTTTTTATTTGACTCATTGCTCTTTATCCCACAATTTTAGTTCAGGTGTCAAAACTATTGCTTTAAATCAGAGCTATGACTGAACAATTCAGTATAACAAGGGTTAAAATAATTTTTTTCCACGGTTTGCTTTTACTTGTGAAGAATGTTTCAGCGCATGTTTGCTTTGGCAAAAGGGAATAAAATGTTTTGAAGCCTCCAAGAAAACCCTATCATCACTTGTAAAATGGGCAGGCATTCCCTGCTTGGATTCACCCCAGAGTCAACTGGGGAATCCCTTTTGTGTGAGTACTGGCTGTGCATGTGACCTCACGGCAAATCAGCCATTTTGACTGATACAATCAGGACATTGTAAACAGAGGAAAATGAGTCAAAACTTTTGGTTGAAAATGGGTTAAATGGGTGTGTGAGAATTCATATTTCTCAATATATATCCTTTCTGGAACATAAAAATATGACAATTTTGCTCATAACTTTTAAGATCTTGTGATAAAGGGTTGTATCTTTTTGATGTGTTTGAACTCAGTTTTTACTGGGCCCTGAGGCAAAATGAACAAAGAAGTCTCTCAGCCTGCAAATAAATCCTGCTGCTCATCTTTTATCTTTCTCGCCTCAAGCTTGGTTTTCAAAATAGCGCACACTCAAGCTGCGGAAATATATTTGTTTCACTCTAACTGTACCTTTTCTGTGAATGGTTATGGGTTTTGAGTGTGTGAAGTCTCTCTCGGGTGGGGAATATTTCGGTTGGATGCAGTCCAGAGTTTAGGCAGGACTTGTGTTTACTCTGCGTTCACCCTGCCCTCTCCTACACTTCCCATTGTACAGCGTCTGTGACTGATTTTGTTGTTCATGTGAGCGGCAGTTTGAGTACCAGCATTTCAGTACTGAAGTGATGTGAGCTAGAGGAAGAGCTTCTGTTCTTCTGTACTCTTGTGTCTCCTTATGCTTTGCCTTTTCACTTTGTGGAAAATCAAGTCTCAAATTGACAGCCTCCGAATTATGAAATACTAACTCCAGTTAATGCAAGAAGCATGAATTTCTGACATATTTACATCCCTGTGTCAGTATGTCTACTTAGTTTTTTTTTCTCCAAGTATTTTCATGATGGTCAGTCAGCACTGTAGTCGAGAATCTTGCGTGTGGCCGTGGCATCTGTGTCTGGCAATCCCAGAGGGTCTCATTAACGTTCAGGTAATCCAGGCAATGGCTTGTGGGCTTCTATTGTCTTGTGATGATGGCACTGGCCCTTGAATACTATCAGGCTTTTCTAAATTTGATGCAGGGGCAAAAGGTCCCCATGACACTAAGTTGAAAAAGCCTGTGGAGGAAGTCGAGTCCACTTGAGAACTGCATGTTAGTGGTACCAGGTGGTCTGGGCGGGGTGCAGAGTAAAGAGTGTGTTAAAACACACCGAGGTGTTTGAAAGAGGGGGTTACAGTGGCAGGCGGGAAGGAGAGAGTATGAAGAAACCCCAGTGTGCGGATGAGTGGGTTTTAGGTTCCATGCCCTCTGGCATTTCTTTGCAGCCTCTTTTCCCCCCTAGAATCTTCGTAGGTCGAGGGGCAAGGACCCTCCTGCAGTCCTATAAATAAAACTGTTTTTGTTGTCATGATGGATGCGCCATCTCTGTGTCCTTGAGGACTATTTGGGACTAGCAATGTAGTGTAGAAAATCGTAGGCAATCAGGGTTCATATCAAATGCCTGTCCGTCATCCACCTGCGCGACTGCCTTTGCGCTCTTCTGCGTGGAGGTTTAATTCGGCATGGTTTGGAGGACACCTGCAGTCAACACTGCACGCTGTCAGAACAATCTCTGTGCAACCATCAAGTCTGCAATACATGTGAAAGCAGAAGCTGGGACCTCAGCCAGATTCACAGAGCACAACCTACAAGCAGAATTTAGCAGCATTGATTAATCAGCATACTGCACTGCATTTCATTCCCTCAGATTCAAAATTCAGATTGATGAGGTTCAGCTGGGATTACTTCCTTCTCTAGGGAACGAGGTGTTCCTGGACGTGCTGGCGAATGGGACCGGAGGGATTACCTTTGCTTAGGAGTTCGTTTTAAAAAGATAGTTGGCTTAAAGTGATCCCTCCAAACGGCCATTACCTTGCTCTCCATTCCCTGAACCCTCTTAGTAGATATCTCACTGGATGTGTGCTCAATATATGCAAAAGTGTGTGCTAATGGGGGATAACTGCTGTCAGAGTACATTAAACTACATTAATGGCGTATCGGTTGGCTGTCTGTTGTAACAGCGTGGGAAGTAACGCTGCTTTTACCAACTAACAGCTCTCAGCTACCTGGGAGATGAGGAACAGGGAGGGAGGGAAAAAGAGAAAACTTCTGTTGCATTCTGGGATAGTGCTAGATTAGCCAAGTGAGTTTGTGTTTCTTTTATTAATGACTGTTTGTCTGTGTTAAGCATTAGGCAGTGACTATAGAACTTTGTTACATAATAGAGTAGCGATCATAATCGCCACGGTCTTGATTATCCATCCTGGTGCAGAAATCAGATTGGCTGTAACAGAAACACCCCTGTGTAGAAGAAGGCGTCAGTCCTAAGAGCTTTAAGGGGTTACAGTGGCCCTTTCTTCTTCTCCTTTGCTGGCTGTTATATGGGATTTGTTCATGGCCTCATATTGTGTGTGTGGCGGCCCTTTGAACCACAATTCAACGCTTGGCCTCTGTAGGACATAAATGAAACCATTGCTCACTGTCAAAATGAAAAGGCTTTCCAGTACCCTCCCTTGCACTGCTTGAAGATGAATCACCTCGTTTCAGCGTCACCACAATAATATTTTCTCGAGAAATATGGAGAGTTTAAAAGAAAGCGTGTGCACATGCATTCTGTTACTCACTTCACGACATCTTCTGACTATCTGTGGCTAAATATACATTCTGTTCTTTGTGATGAATTGACGTGTATTGGAGGCTACAGCTCATGACAGTCTGACTCACTCCTGAAACGGTGCCAGTGTGGCGGCCTTATCGCTGAAGGACATCGTGTGCCTGAAGGTTTCTCAGTTCCTGAGAAATCCTGTATCTACACAAAATTACTGTGACCTTTTGACCCCTTCCATGACTGAATTTGAATGTGATGGGGGTTGGGGGCAAGATTGGTCAACATGTCAGAATAAACAATATATCGGGAGAAATGTGTGCCACAATATGAATTTGGCTATACCGTCAGCGGTAAGTGGAGAAAAAAAAATTGTATGTGTACTTTAGTGCATTGGTGCTAACAGTGCTTTCTACAAGACGAGGCTGGGCATTAATGAGGGCCTACTGGACTGGGGCAGCTATAAAATTGGTTCAGGCCAGTTGATTGATTGGTCACTTGCCTATTGTAGCTATTATTCTAATTCTTAATGGATATTAATAACACATTTTGTTGAATTAAGGACAAAAAAGGAATAAACAGCATTATACAGTATATTGTGATCATCGAAAATGTATTCAGAATGTGTATTTTAGGCTGTATTTCTAATGTTGGATTTGCAGCATCTTACACCAGGAAATAAACTGCTCTAAATAAAGAAGAAAGGAGAACACAGAAACTGAACGGCTAATCCCCAAATGGTTTTTAAAGTTTACCGCCATTTGTTTTTATTTTATTTTGTTATTTGTTTTTCTGGTTTCAAAGGCCAGAGCGCTTATGCATTTTGACTCCAACAGATGCGTTAAGAGTAAAAATTGCCAAATATTTTATAGCTTTAAAAATGGAACCAATCTGATACTACAGATGAAACTTGGTACGTGTTATCCATAAATATGTGCCAATACATGCTAAAAATGTCAAGGCTGTCATTCACTGTCATCCAGTAGTTTTTGGTGGTGAAATATGGGCTAGTTTTTGGAAAAAACGTAAATTGTTCTAGTACAAATAGGCCACTGGAGCTGGAAGAAATGGTTATTTAAAACGTCTGACTGCTTGCACTCATGCATAAACATCAGTTTAGACATCATGAAAAATTTCAGATCTAGATAATGAGCCATTCTCCCTCAGCAGTACTGCAAAAATACAGCATAATTTCATGAAATCGGCTTTCTCTTCATTTTGGGGGGTCAGTAGATGATCAGAGACTGAAGATACACCTTTCATAAAGTCAAAAATGAAAAATTCAGGAAAATTAACCCTATACGTAAGATTACAACCCTGCAGCATCATGACTTTGCTGTAAATAAGCATTCAAATTTGGTCAAAAATGCATTTTGCAAAAATCGAAAAAAAATGCCTTAAAATATAAATGGCCATATCTCAGCAACTACTGTATTTAAATCTGAAATTTTGCACACCTTCATTCCTTAGGTATTACTTCCATTGTGATTTTTTTTTTCAGACTTTTCTGAGACAGTGACCTGGGGACCTCTGGTTGATTTGGTATGGAATTGCCCATCTGTGTTATGCAGTGGTCTGTTCTGCTCGGCCTTTGTTTTTGCCTATAGTCTTACTATATTTGCTCTGGAGACAAATTTTAACCCCTCAGTCAATAATGTGATCAAATCTTGAAGAGTACATTTTCAGGGAGATTGATAATGGTACCACTCTCGCATAGTCTTTCTGATGAGGGTATCAGAGATGAAAATCTGAATCTTCCCAGGATGGTTTATTAGGATTGGGCTGTGCTCGATACTGCAGTAAGCTTGCTTGCTGATAACTTAAAACTATTTGCTTCAGTCCTACCAAAGCCATGGACTACTATGAACTGTAGTTGACCTCTGAGTTCGTCACATGTTATATGTCTCTGAGTCTGACATCCCGAAATGCTCTGGGCTGTGATTCACTGCACGACTGTTCCTTACGCTTCAGTCTCTGCTCTATACATCCCCTGTCTGATTAGAGTGGGGCACAAGGTCTTTTGTGTGTGTGTGTGTGTGTGTATGTGTGTGCGTGCGTGCGTGTGTGTGCGTGCGTGTGTGTGTGTGTCTGCATGTGTGTGTGTGTGTGTGTCTGCGTGTGTGTGCGTGTGTGCGTGTGTGTGTGTGTATGTGTGGTTGTGTCTGTATATATGTGTGCGTGTGATTTTGTGCAAGTGGATCTGTTTGTGCTTCGGTGTATGCATGCACTCACATAATCAAGCTTACACACACTTGTCAGTGAATGCCCGTGAAAGCAGGCTGCCTTTGGAACTGTTGAACTGAGTACGAGATGAGGGATGGTGCATCGCTCCCTTTCATCTCTCTTTATCGTGTGTTCACATTAAATATGTCCCCTCCAGGTGTCTTTGCGTAATTCATGCTTCACAGAAGCATGGAGCTCTTCTCCAGATATGGAATTAGCCGACCCATCCACATGTATGGCAGCCCTTCCTCAAGGATTACCATCTCTGACAACCCCCAACCCCCATGAGCTACCTCCGTTTCCTCAGAACCGTATTCCTACAAGAATATGGCAGTCAATTTTCACTTGTTCTAGTGCCCTACTTTTTCCAGTTCTTTATAGAAGAAAAATAATGAAATATAAAGAATGATTCTTCACTCTCTCAGACTTATTTTCTATTCCTCTGGTGTTTTAGGCTTTTCAAGTCTTTGTAAATCTTTATTGATTGCTAAATTGGGAAGGTATTCATTCTGACCTCCAAATGACTGACACTGAGACTTACTGAAAAATAATCAACTATAAAGAAACAACTGAAAACAACTGCCAAGGCCTTGAGATTTGACCTGCACTATCT
This sequence comes from Gymnothorax reevesii, assembly GCA_029721435.1. NCBI lineage: Eukaryota > Metazoa > Chordata > Actinopteri > Anguilliformes > Muraenidae > Gymnothorax > Gymnothorax reevesii. Next base: position 60,967,818 of record CM056580.1, on the reverse strand, counting down.
TAGAAAGATGGCGGGGTAGTGGTCAGCTATTCTTGCTTGGGAATGTATTTGACAGTTGCATTTCAATGTAGCGGTGGCAAAGCTCTGGAGAAATTGGAGAGTTTAACTTTGTCCCCATGGTTATGCATGGCTCATGACTCCAGCCCTGAATCCTTCTCTTGTTGCTCAACATAAGTAGTTATAATATACAGAATGTGGTAGGATTTATAAGGTTATCAGCTTAAAGTGAGAAGGAGAGGGGCAGACAAAAAGAATGAATGTGCGGTATTGTTTGGCTCATTACAAGCAGCCATGTTCACTTTGCCAGCCCCCAATCACATGCTGTCTCAGGAAAAGCCCCTTATCCCGAATTACTCAATTACAGCAGAGGGCCAATGAATAAATTGCATTTAAGCTTAAATCTGTGCCTCGTCCCAAGGAGCTATCGGCGCGACAATCCTCCTCTCCCTTAAATGGGGTCTTTTAACCCAAATTCAATTTATTACCGCTGAAAGCGTCGGGGGAAAAAGTGCAGCGGTCTGTCCTGGTGGGATGGTTGATGCATATGGTGCTTTGCATTATTAGATTAAATGTTTACATCGGCATCACCCCAACCAAAGAGCGCATTTCATTCTTCTGCTGATGGCAGTGTCAGATCCTGAATGTGAGAGCTGTTGCGAGTGTTGTGTGCTGCCAGACTGGGCAGTGATCTGCCTTATTTAAATGACGAGACACCCGACACTGGAAGTTGCTCTTAGGGGTCGTGGCTTCACCTGGGTTCAATTTCACGGTTTGTTTTAAGCGAGGAGTCATGTTAGTCCATTCGCCATACCCCTCCCAGCAGGAAATGATTTTTTTTTGTTTACTCCTTAATTTCTAGCACTGTAATAAGGCTTTACATTTTGTCTTGCGTAAAAGTGCTGATAATTGGCGAACTTGTGGAAATATGCCTCAGAATTGAATCGAAAGTTTTTTAAAATCTGTCTGCTGGTGAGAATATTGTCCTCAAAGGGTTTGTTTTGGTGGAGGGAGGAAGTGGGCCTGACAACCTTTGCACAGATAAATTTGTTTCACAGGAATCAACCCCGCACAAATCGTTCCCTCCTTTAGCTAAACGTGGACTCATTTTTATTCATTTGGCCCAATCTTTTTCCCTCCAGTTATGACTCATTAAATTAAATTACTCTGCATTTGATAGCTAAATGAAAAATAAACAGAATGGCTAATTATATTTCTCGGCGCTGCTTTTATGAAAACAATGTTTCCGAATGTTTCAGTGAGGAAAAAGTGAGAGGATATGTGTGTATGTGAACAAAGATCCAAGTAAACGGAAAACCTGGTCCTCATGTGGCAAAACCTCATTTCTGAGGTCATGGTTGAGGTAAGGGGTCAGGTGTGAATTGAGGTTTTGTTTGGGTTAAGGTCAGGTATGATTTGGTGAAGGTTAGGGTTAGGCTGTCCATAATAAATAGAAGTCAATGCAATGTCCTAACAAGGATAGCTGCGCGGACTTGTGAGAGTGTGTGTGTGTGTGTGTGTGTGTGTTTGTGTGTGTGTGTGTGTGTGTGCGCGCGCGCGCACACGTGTGCATTTATTTCTTGGTGTGCGCATGATCGACTGAATGTGTGTGCAGATGTGCTTATGGGTATAAGCATGTTTATGTGCATGTGTGTGCACCCGTATGTCCTCTTGTGTGTATGTGTGTGTGAGTGTGTGTGTGTGTGTGTGTGTGTGTCTGTATTTGTACATGTGTCTGTGTGAAATATGACTTTGGTACAGCCTGTAGCCACTGTTTCCGGGAGCTGGGTACAGATGATGGATAAAGTGCTGCACATCCCAGCCAGGTTTGCCCAGAGTTTCTGCTCTTCGGACCTGTTTGTTCCCACTGGCCTTGAGGAGACTCGCTGCAATTAGTACCAGTTTCATCTGGCTCATTGTACCCATTACTGTGACCATTTACATGACAAAAGGGCCTGGTGCACAAATCCACAGCTGACAGCCTTTTTCGTACTCCGGATAAATGGCTCGCTCATGCTTAACCTTGACACTGGGAGCTGGGGAGGGGAAAGATTGAAGCTCAGTAATGCAGTTATTAATTTCCCATCCCTTTATTATCATATGCCACAGTCTGAAGAGCTTAACCATAACTTAAGAAATGCAATGTGAGGTTCTTACCCCGTCTGTAAGGAGGGTGCTGAGTACTGCAGCTTTCCATTAAGTGTGTATCGTCAATCTAAAGACATGGAGCAGTAATTAATTCAAGTGTACTTAGCTGATGCAGGATGAACTGTCTGGCTGTGAGCCGAAGACAGGAAGAGCAGCCACGCATTGACCTGCCCTCGACTCCTGCTGCAACAGGACCTTCCTCTGGTGGTGTAAGGTTTCAGGGGCTCATAAAGACTGAGTGTGCACGTGCTGGGCCCTGATGAGCACTGCTTCATTGTGGAGGCTGGTTCACGAAACACTCTTCCTCATTGGCCCTTTGTTTCATTTTTGCCACCGAGGCTGGGAGCTTTGCCTGAAGCAGCGGTGATTTCTCCTGTTGGCATGGGGGAGCGTGTCTGGAAATTGACCTGATGTTATCAGGAGATGAGAGAGTAAGGAGTTTGTGTAAGTGCACTGGTATGATGGTCATGGGTGGAGGTGATTTTGGCAGCAGACAGAGAGAAGGGTGTTTGTGTAAGTGCACTGGTATGATGGTCATGGGTGGAGGTGATTTTGGCAGCAGACAGAGAGAAGGGTGTTTGTGTAAGTACACTGGTATGATGGTCATGGGTGGAGGTGATTTTGGCAGCAGACAGAGAGAAGGGTGTTTGTGTAAGTACACTGGTATGATGGTCATGGGTGGAGGTGATTTTGGCAGCAGACAGAGAGAAGGGTGTTTGTGTAAGTACACTGGTATGATGGTCATGGGTGGAGGTGATTTTGGCAGCAGACAGAGAGAAGGGTGTTTGTGTAAGTGCACTGGTATGATGGTCATGGGTGGAGGTGATTTTGGCAGCAGACAGAGAGAAGGGTGTTTGTGTAAGTACACTGGTATGATGGTCATGGGTGGAGGTGATTTTGGCAGCAGACAGAGAGAAGGGTGTTTGTGTAAGTACACTGGTATGATGGTCATGGGTGGAGGTGATTTTGGCAGCAGACAGAGAGAAGGGTGTTTGTGTAAGTACACTGGTATGATGGTCATGGGTGGAGGTGATTTTGGCAGCAGACAGAGAGAAGGGTGTTTGTGTAAGTGCACTGGTATGATGGTCATGGGTGGAGGTGATTTTGGCAGCAGACAGAGAGAAGGGTGTTTGTGTAAGTACACTGGTATGATGGTCATGGGTGGAGGTGATTTTGGCAGCAGACAGAGAGAAGGGTGTTTGTGTAAGTGCACTGGTATGATGGTCATGGGTGGAGGTGATTTTGGCAGCAGACAGAGAGAAGGGTGTTTGTGTAAGTGCACTGGTATGATGGTCATGGGTGGAGGTGATTTTGGCAGCAGACAGAGAGAAGGGTGTTTGCCTCCTCCTCCTGCCATCGGAGATCAGCTAATTTAATCAAACCAATAATGCCAAGGTAATCTATGACACAAGCTTAGAGTCAATATTGCATCTCACCCTCTGTACCTCCTTCCCATACTTGAAAAGACAGCCAGACCAGGACTGTTAAGATAGGAATGTTAGTGCTATTATATGAAGGATTTGACTGAAAGGAGATAAAACATTTTCCTGTGCGTTTAAGGGTCATGTTTGTGGAGTAAGCATTTGCCCCCCACTGCGGTTTGTATATGATGCTGTGGTATTTCTCATCAGCTCACTGCTGTGTCCTGCTCGACCGTATGGGGCTTAGCTCAGGCTGTGTTTTCTTAACAGGGTAATGAAGTCGAGGTTTTATATTTTTGACAAGCTTTTATTTTCCCTCGCAGTTGCTCAATTTTTGCTTCATAAAGAGAAGTCTGTCTGGACATGAGCCCAGTTTTCCGGAGTGACGGGCTTGAACATAAAGTCCATTATTGTATCTCTTTGATCTCGTTAACTTCAGCCCTGTGAACAGAAAGTTTCATGACCCTCTTCAAAATAGTGCTGAAAAATACATCTGTAATAAGTATAGAATTGACATAAATCAGTGACAGACTTTGCTTGTTTTACAGCAGTGGTTTCTTGTCTCAGCGCAGAAGGACTCTGGGTGATTGCTGAGTAAGCAGTGGGGTCCTTCATCTAGGCAGCCGAAGCTAAACAGGAGGCAGCCTGTGTCTTTGAAGCCAGCTGTGCTGTTGGAAGGCTTGTCATTGTTCTGTAATTGAGTGCAGATGAGACCCAGGATTTATCCACACATCCAAGGACACACAGACAGCCACACACACACACACACACACACACACACACACACACACACACACACACACTCCAAATACACACAACCCCGAACGAACATACACACCCATGCACTTGTACTCAACACTCTCTCTCTGTTGCACACACACTCGCTCACACGTTTTCTGATACAGAGGCATCATTGTGTGCACCAGGTCTCTCAGCTGCTTCCGAGGACCTCAGTTTGGGTGCCTATTGCATTGCCAGTTGGCTTCCTTCTCATAGCAGTGGTAATAAAGCATTTTGTCTCACTCTTATTTTATGTTGTGAAGCATGTCATTTTATATGAACTTAGATGGTTTTAATTGTCCTTTGGGCAGTCGGGGTATTATCTTGGACAGCTGAAGCTTCACTGATGTATATCAGCCCAGCTACCATTGGTACACTCCCTACGGATTGCAATGTCAGTGTTTCCACGTCAATATCTCTGTTTTCATGCATTAATTTCCCCTGCTTTAGCCAATGCATTGTAGCGGTCATTTCCTACTGCAGTGCAAACGGAGCGCGCCTCTCTCTCTCAAGGCCCTGTGTGTTTGTTCAGGCTGGGCTGCTCTTTGGGGCCACAGAATTGCCCAGCCCATTTCCTCCCTCCCAGCCCAACCTTTATCCCTGCTCGGTTCCGGAATCCTCTTCACTTCCTGTTTTCTGAAAAGGGGGCTTTATAGTAAATTAGACCTCTTTGCCCTAGTCCTTCCTGAAAGCATTTGTGACTTATCTTTTTCATGCAATTCTACGTCCTAAAATAAATGTAAAATACTGTTTATATATGAGGGGTGAGAAAAATTCACAGTTTTGCAGAGCTGCTGTGGGAACATTCTGGAAATTCAGGAAGGGCACTGTTGACCACAGATTGTAAGAATGTGTGGAGGAGGGGATTTGACAGTCTTAAAAAGCCTGACAGTTCTGAAAACGTGAACTTAAACCCCTCCGGTTTCCAAATGTTACGACTACTTGGATCAATGCTGGGCGGAAATTAAACGAGCAGAAGATCTATGGGAAACCTGGCCCCCGTTCGGCATTCAATAAGCATGAAACTGTGGTGAAGTTTTATCCCGGGGCGTGTGCGAGCGGGGAATCAGATAATGAGAGCTGAGATGCGGATTTATTAGATGATGGAGCCGTGCCTGCCCCTGCCCCTCGCTGCTCATTTAATGTGTCTGGCTGAAGAGAGGCGTCTGCTCCTGAATCTAATGAAACCTTATCTGAGTCAGTCACACTGGGGAGGCAGCGGAAGGGGGATCGGCTGGTGCAGCACAAACACTCTCCCCTCCATCACCCTCCCTCTGACCAGTATCAGCGTGTGATGTGCTATTCTTCCCTTCCGCCGGTCGTGTGTGCTCAGGGAAACGGCGAGGACGGGCACCTGTGGAGTGACCCAGCCCTCGCAGCAGTGACCCAGCCTTGTCACATTGAGCCTCAGCCTTGCTGGACAGATGGCTCACGGCCCTTATCATTGGGGCTGAGGATAACAGGGGAGATAAATCAATGTAGGCGCACATATCATTGATCGCTGCGGCATTGTGTGGATACTCAGCCCCCTTCGCAGAGCTCTGGTGAGCCTCTGATCCTGTTCAGAATGGCTGCCTCGGGGCCCCACCTCATTTTCTTATAAATGGATCCCTGTGGGGTGCTTGCAGATATTGGTTCTTTAAAAGAAGAAACAAATTAAAATATATAGCTGCACTTTTGAAATGAAGGACAATGTTTTCCATGCTAGAATTCTTCTGAATAGGAGTCACTCTGTCTCCATTCTATCTTGTTGACTCATGGGCTGGTGACCTCCTGAAACCATAAACCTTAACCTGGACCCTTATGACACAGCAGTATGGTGAATTCTGCATTGAGCTGGACTTGTGACCTCCAGCTCTCCTGTGACATGTCTGCTACTTCCATCTGCCCTCGCAACCAAGAATTTGAGCCCTGGAGAATTCTTTTCAGTTCATCAGCATATCTTTCTCATGTTTTCTTGCTGTAACAAGCAATAATCATGAGCAACAAACATGGTTAAACTAAAGGCACTCGTAGAGTGCAAACCTCCACCAAGGCAGCACAATCCAAATCTTCGTGAGTGGGAGCAAAGTTCAGTGATCGCTTGTCATACAATTTCAAGATGGCTGCCGTGGCGGTCATATTGTTTCACTAATCGTGGTGAAAATCTATAGGGTCCATCCTTGATGTAATAGCAACGCACTCACAAAATTTCAGACAAATCCATGCATTACTTTTGGAGTAATATTGTTCACAAACAGACAGACAGACTGACAAACGGGGGCCAAAACATAACCTCCGCCCTAACTTCGTTGGCGAAAGTAAAAAAGTCAGGAGGAGAAGATTTTACCAGTATGAGCCTACCTGCATTTGTCCTCACCGCTGGGGAGATTTCCATGGCCTTTGCTTGACCACTGTAAACATTGAATTTCACCATATTTTGAGTGTTTCCCATTTAACCTAATTTCCTAAAATAAGCAGCTCTGCCATTGGTGCACAGCCCCTAAACAGCCCCCCCCACCCCACCCCACCGTCTCCTGGGGCTGTCCTCCTGCTGCTCGGTTTAGTGGAGCTGCTAATTGAATGAACACGGAGATGGTGAGGATTTGAAGATTTAGCTGCCGTCTCCCACACAGAGTGTCGTACAAAATAAAACGAACATCTCTCTCTTTGTGCGGCGCCTCTGTGAAATTGCCTCAGTAGTTTTATGTAACCTCAGTGGAGAGGGAGGTAATATACGCACTGTTGATTTAATGTTTCAATGAGATATGCAGCTGGTTCTGGCATGGTGGAACGTGACTTTACACAAAGGGGAAAGTATGCTGTATATATGAAAAAATATAGCCGGAGTGTCATTCACATTACCCTCGACTTTCTCCATTCTGCACCATGGCTGAGGTTCTTTTGATTTCTGTCTTATCACTTTCCAATTTCTTTCAGAATCCCGTGTTCAAACTGGATCTGATCCAGCAATGAAATGCGTGTTAATCTCAGCATTCGGGTGCTTCTGTTGTTGTCATCCCTGAAAAAGTCTCATGCAGGGTGTCTTGGGAAACAGTTACAACTCAAAATTGTTACAGTATGTTTTAAATGAGTCCTTTCGATGTAGATACATTGATACAGTTGACACATTTCCTTTATTTTCCCCGAGTATTAACTGAATGTGCTTAGTCACAATGCTACCTTGAAGTGATATTGTGTTGTTAATTGTATATAGCAAACAAATCGGCTTTTGAGGAAATTCCATTTAAAAAGCTATATTTTTACAATTTACAAATTGATTTCATTGAGCCCTGTTATCTGTCATAGTGCCACTTCATGATGAAGTGTTTTCACGGTAATCGCTACGGCTTCAAATTTGCAGAGCTGGTATTGTTTGACACATAAGTCATGCAGATGATTGAGTAGCATAATTATATTGCTCAGAAGTTTAAAACCATATTGCAGCCATAACTCAATATCCAACGAAATAATTCAAAATCGGTCACACACTCCTAACACCTGTCTAATGCCTGTTCAAGACCCGACTCAGAATCTGATTTAGTAATAATATACTTTTGTGCTGTCAATTTAGATTAATAAAACTTATTGATAGGTTGCCATCTCTGTGCTTAAGGAATGAATATGCCTCCTACCTTTGAGCTTGAAATAATGGGGGAAAGTGAATCTTACAACCCCAAATTGGAAAAGTTTGGGATGATTTGCTAAAAATTGAAATTAGGCAGTGATTTGTCTTTGACTTGTATTACATTGAAAACCATACAGTAGCGCATTATTTGATGTATCACCACATGAATTGTTTTGATTTTTAAAACACTTAAACACTAGTGCTTTTTTTTAAAACACTTTTAAATAATTTTAAATGATATTCAGTGATGTTATAAATACAAATATGAAGTGATAATGAAATAAGTTCAGCCATTATATGGGGACATGCACACAAATCTGTATGGAGAAGAGACAAAAGCAGCCATCTTGAATTTTTGCAAATTAGAAATATTTCCTCTAATTTTCCCTACCTTTCAGATACGTTGGTTTGAAGGGTTTCAAGAAAAATTTCCAATTTAAAAAAATATATATCTTTTGCCATTATTTTCTAGGTGAAACTATAAATCTATGCAAAAGCAATGTTTTACCTGGCTTTGGTGGATTACTGGATGTGACTGGGTATTGATTTGCTCGACAAAAGTTGGCCAAATGTGGTTATATCACTTATTGATAAGTGACCGTTCTTGATGCAGTGCGATTTGAGTAACTGGATAACAGAGGCATTCAGCTTAGGCTAGCTGCCTTGCTCTTCACACTCAAATATTCTTCACAATTTCTTGAATGTTTTTTGTATGTTTTGTACCTTTAGTAACAACATCGTTAAATATGTAGCTGATTTTTCTCACACATTTTTGGGCAAGTTCACTATTTTTTGGGCCATTTTGATCCTGAAGTACGAGGCCTTTCCTGCGTGCTGCTTTTAAACCAAATCATGATTGTATTTTACTGCTGACATGAGCTGTTTCAATTTGCGTCATTATTCAAATTCATTTTCCTTACTAGTCCTAAATATTGCCACCGTCTCACTTTTTCTGGCATGCACGGCAGGCCTGAATGGGAGGAAGGGATATACAGTATATTTAGAAATAAAATTAAGTTGACCAGACAAAACATAAAATATCTTGCCGTTGCACTGATGATAATGAAAACAAGTCAATGTGATTTTAGAGATCACTGCGATCTGTTTTTATCCGCATTTTCCATGCTGCCCCAACTTTTTCGAAGTTGCTGATGTACTTTATTTTTCTGGTTGTGACTGCTGACCCAACTATATCTGAACAAGGTCTCTTATTTCAGACCAATTGAAGGTATTCCCTCTGTTCCCCAGGGATGGATGGGTGAATTACAGTGACGAGATGGGCTCAGCCATGTGTGCTATCCCTTTACTGCAGTGCTCATGGCTCCTGTACATGACCAGCACTTACTGTCCTGCCCCACCATCTATCAGTTGGCAGCCAATATTTCGAAAGGTTCCTCTTTTTTCTCTCGGAGAGAATTACACAGGAACATGGAACTGTGAGGCGGAATCCAATTTTCTTTTTCTTTTTTGTTTGTTTTAAGGGTGCAAGCCTTCAGTCAAGGTGCCCCTCTGCTTCATAGCAAACACTCGTAATTTAAATCGGCAGCCGCTCTGCTATACGTGTGCCTGGCCTCAGTCCCAGATCTACCGCGCTTCCTTCCTGTTTGTCCTCATCTCTCCGCATAATTACGCTACAAAGCCAGGAGATTACTGTTGAATATGGAGCATGTGGCAAATAGTAATGTCTAATTGGCTTCATTTATTCATGATTCTGTTTCGCAAAAGCGCTGAAGGAAACCCTTTTTACTTTTTGTAATTGTTTTTCCTGTGCACCAGGAAATGGCAGAAATGCATGACTGCTAAGGCAATATGTCTTTTTAACTTTATGCTGTATTAACCAACTGTGCTGACATTATTAATTTTTGATTCAGAAATGTGTGTCAAAATGAGGCTGATATATTAGATAGCCCTTAACAGCTCACCGGAAAGGCACTGTTCATTGCACTGTGCTGTGTTTCTCAGCGAAAGCAATGGCAGCATGTGTGTTCAAAGGAAAGATTTATGCACTTTTCCTGACATCATTTACCTCCATACAGGCCTTCTAGTTAGGATTTTTGGTGTAATACAGACGCTGATGACTTTCTGCGTTGTTTTCCTCTGTGAGGAGAATTGGCTCAGAACATGACATGTAGTATTAATTCTCAGGAATAGGCAGACAACTTTTCCTACATCTTTTTAAATGATCTTGCAGATGGCAAAAAACCCAAGACCACAGTATTCTCTCTCCACCCTCCCCCTCCTGCTGAACTCCTCTCAGGGGACTGCGGGGCACTTCTGAGTGGGTGTCTCTCCTGGCAGTTTTAAAGGTTTAATGAAACCTGCGGCACGCAAAGGACAGCGGAGCGCATCCAATTTATCGCTCTCGTTCAGATCCCCTCCTTCGCTCTCGCCATCTTATTACATCTCGGCTACAAAGCCCTGATTGCTCAGTGTATACGGACACTGAAAAGGCAAATATAGGCATGGCGAATTAGTAAAGTTTATAAAAACCTTTTTTGGCTGTCCACTCATTATTGCTCTCCGTGGGAGTTTGTGGATTAAAGTTCTGGGGAGACCGAAAAAATCGTGGGGCCTTGTGTAATATCCCATTCACGGTTTCCTCCTTCCTTCTCTTAATGTGTCGGGTGTAGTATTGTATGTTGTGCAATGATGTGGGCGTTCCCTGTCCTTTATCTGTTTAACTTGTGATGCCTGCCTTTTCAGTGCTGGGGTTGTGTGAATGGCGTGAAGATTTCTGCCTGCTTTTTAAAAAAAATGCACTTGGATTTCCCCCTGTGGCCTCAGTGTCATGAAAAATGTAGCATAGCTGGGATGCTCATTTTGAGAGGGGGGCGTTCGGGCTGGAGGGGGAAGGGTACAGTTGCGCGGCCTTATTGTGATTGATGAATGCTTTGCTGAAGAGGCTAGTGAGTCTTGCTGCCTGTGCTAGAACCTTGCTAGCTGCTAACTCTTTCTTAGCACTGCTCCGCAGCACAGGACCGGGGCCTCTAGAGCATCAGCGCTAACGTAGCACCAGGCTTGGTGCTACAGAGCATCACAACACTATTGTAGCGTCGGGCCGAGTGCACCACAGCATCACAGTGCTAATGCAGTACAGAGCCAGGTGCTACAGAGCATCACAACCCTAATGAAGGACAAGGCCAGGTGCTACAGAACATTACAGCGCTAATGTAGCACTGGGCCTGATGGTACAGTGCATCACAGTACTAATGTAGCACTAGCCTAGGTGCTCCAAAACATCATTGGGCTAAGGAAGCACTGGGCCTGGTGCAACAGAGTATCATGACGCTATTGTTGTACAAGGCCTGGTGCTACCGAATATTGCAGTGCTAATGTAACACTGAGCCTGCTGATACAGTGCATCACAGCTCTAATGTAGCTCAGGGCCTCAAGCTACAGAGCATCACAGGGCTAATTAAACACGAGGCCTGGTGCTACGGAGAATTACAACGCTAATGTAGCACTGGGTCTGATGATACTGGGTGTCACAATGCTAATGTAGCACCAGGCTAGCTGTTCCAGAGCATTACATGGCTGATGTATTACAGAGTAGTCTACACTGCAGAGCACTCGAGCGTAGCTTGTGTATTCTGGTGAAGCACAGTACCATTTCTGCAGTCCTGAATGTTCCAGTACACTTTAATGGTTTCACACTTGTGCGCTACAATTTCGTCTCAGTCCTCTATGAGGCAACAGTAGAAGATCGTAAAGAGCATGTCTTTCGAGCGGTGAATACTCCTGATTGTCCTGTAGAGCACCATTCAGTGATTTTACTCTTGCACGAATTGCTAATCTGTGCTCACTATAATGCACTGATAGACCTGGCCATCCCTCAAATGTTATTTGCCTCAAGTCAGGCACATCAGATGCTATTTCCATTCTTGTGAATTATATATTTGAAGGAATAATTTTAGTCCTGCCACAGGCCAAGTCATGCTGGAACAGGGTCATCCCTTTTCCTCATTATAGTATTGAACAGAATAAATCTTTATTGTCTGCTGGGGTGGACTGTCTAAGGGCTCTGAGGGAGTTGCAGTTAACCCTTTGAAGAGAGGGTTTTCTTATGGGGTCAGATCCATCTCACAGAAGAGGGATTAACAAATGTATTTTGGGATTTATGTATAAATGACTCTCTTCAGGTTTTCTCTGGGTACTCCGGTTTCCTTCCACAGTCCAAAGACATGCATATCAGGTTAATTGGAGACACTAAATTACCCATAGGTATAAGTGTGTCTGTGAATGGTCTGTGAATGGTGTGTGCGCCCTGCGATGGATTGGCAACCTGTCCGGGGTGGGTTCCTGCCTTTGCCCGTAGTCAGCTGGGATAGGCTCCAGCTCGCCCCGTGACCCTAGTGAGGAATAAGCGGGTATAGGAGATGAATCAATGAATGAATGAATGAATGAATGAATGAATGACTCTCCACAAAAATATTTTCCAGTGCAGTCACAAATATTTATCTTTCTATGTAAATGTAAATTAATCCACATGTTAAACGTGAGTTTTACAAATGTATTTCTGATACACAGATATTTTTTTCTAATATATGTAAGAGACGTCTACAATTATGTGTGTTTTAAAGTATTTGCTGTTTTAATCAAAAACACATTTAGGTGTTATCAAATTAATATACAGACGTTAAGCCTGCATTTACGAATCTCTTTTCATTTGTGAACCTCACTGCATTTTTTTTGGGTTTTTTGAGACTCCCCTGATGTCCCCCAATTCACCACTGAATTTTTTTCAACAGGAAATTATCTGTAGCCAATCAGACATCACTTTTCTTTTCCTAAACTGATCCCATATTCTCTGGAATGATTGGCTTCCACTTTGTTTTTCCAGTTGACTAACCCCTGTGAAAAGGAGGCAAGCTATGCCGGACACTACTTTTTATTATGCCCCCACCCTCCAAAGAGAAAAGGGGGCATTGTGTCGACACCATGTCCGCCTGTCGTCCGTCGTCCGTCCGTCGTCCGTTAACTTTTCGTTTCCGTGGGATAACTGTAGAATCCCTCGTTGGATTGATGCTATTTCTTAATGGCGTATTGGGAGTGGCTAGAGGAAGGTTCCTTTCGAAAACCATCGTCGTGCGATATCTAATATGGCCGCCACAGCAGCCATCTCAATATGCCCTTGATCATCATACAGGTGGGGGCATATGCCACGCTCTGCTTTGCTCTTACTTCTGTGTGTGTTATCTGCCGCAAAGACGCACCTTATGTAAGTCATTGTCCCACAACTGACATAATAGTTCTCCTAGGTCTGGTTATGGAGAAGAGCGGTATTAAATACGTCCCCTCATCCTCTCCTCTGATGCTGAGTCGACACACAGGAGTCTGGAGGCGAAGTGTGAGCCCTGTGATCTGGGTTGAGCCTGCGGGGCTCTGGTCACACACCCCGGGGGGGCTGAGGGGCACCCACACTTGAAAGGCTCCCACAGTGTGCTGCCCCTCCAGGAAAGCGTGAGGGGTCCCCGGTAATTAGCTCTGGTCCTGAGCAGCGATTGAAGCGGAGGGACCTCTGTCTGTACAGGAGGTCTGAGTGGTGATGAGGGAGGGAGGACCAGATTGGGTGTGTTTCACCGGGGGGTCCTGTATTTGACATGCCTGTGTCATGAACAGAGAGAATTTTCCTTTCCATGTATGACGACATGAATGACATGGATGGGTCTGTCCCTGGAGTCAGATCACTGATGGACGATGGTAATGTGAAGCATGTGAATCTGAGTGGTAATGTGACATGTGATGGGGGAATTTCATCAAGTGAAGTCGAGTGAAAGTGATGTAATGATCAAGATTCCTCTGCATTTTACTGCCTTTTTCTTCCTGTCTTAGCTCACTCTGCTAGAAGAGATGTTCTTTTAGCCCTGCTAGTCATATCTGAGCTGTGAAAAAAGGCCTGTCTTTATTGAGACCTGAGTGGTAGTATTCACAAATCACAACCACTGCTTTATTTTTGGTTTCATGGATCTACGTTGCATAAATTCTTTCTTCCAAGCCTTCATTCACCTGTGACACACTTAATAAACAAATTTGGAATAGTGTTTTAAAGTTAAGTTTTTGCAGTGCATTCAGTGATTTATGAGGTGAAGACAAAAACCTTTGTGGGTGTTTACAGTGACGATCATTCATTTTGTTATTTATTTCAAGCCTCACTCATGACTCACCTTAACAGATCTCTTGGTTTTTACATAATCTTTGCATTTATTGAGCTGTCAGTTTGGTCAGCAGTAATACAACATACCGTTCACTGTGTTGCCTTTGTCTTTCTCTCTCGTGTTGCTTCTTTATCCCCCAGTAACATGCATGTATGTCTGTGCGTTAATGTTGTCAGTCATGTGATCTGTCTCAATGAGTTCCCCCCCAGCACTGTGTTGTGTGTGAATCTCAAGGTTGCCCTAAAAGCAAAGACCCCCCCCCCCCCCCCCATTTCTACTCTTTGAGTTTTTGCTCATCTATTCACCCATGTGACCTGCCCGAAAACATCAGAAAGAAAAGCAATTGTCTGTTCAGTGGGCGGGGTGGTTTCCATGGTAGCGGGGTTTTACAGCCAACCTTTTACTACCACTGGGAGAAAGATTGGTCTCCTGTCAGTAGCACTCGGTACTGAATCTTAGGACTGGGAAATCAATCAAATTACCCTACTACAATTTTTTTTCTCTCTTTTGGGCGGTGCCTTAAATTGATACTATATTTATCCACGTTGATGCCCTTGGGATTGGAAATAGAATGTGGTTGGTAATGGGGAAAGCGGGCTTGGCGAGGATGACTGATCCCTTGTATAGAGGGCCATCAGAGAGACTGGGAGCCTGCAGGGCTGCACCTCTGACAGACTGAGTGACTGATGCTACTAAAAGAGCAGGCTGCTTGCCCTGCCTCCTCGTTGCTGGTACATGTCCACTAAAGCCTTTGCAGCACATTCAGAAAATGTGGCTCCCCTGGTGCTGAAGTACCGAGCTCGGTGAGCCTTAGCTTTGATATCACTCTGGGCTACATGTGGCTGGACTGACCAGTATACCGGGAGGCTATATTGCCGTTATATGAAGACTGTGGCAATGTGGCTAAAAGCAAATTAACGTTTTACCTCGTGACTGACCATGCAACAATCAAAAACAACAGAACAAAAGGCAGATGGAAGAAATCTGATAAGATATGAATTAATGATGCCATTTTGAGGGGGGTATGGGCCGTGTGCATTAGCTTTGGCAGTCGTGTATGTTACGAGCCTCCCTCCGGGGGGGTGAATCAGTAACAGGAGACTCCTTGTGTGGCCGCATCTGCACTTTGCATTTGCCTGTGTGTTGCTTGCGGTGTGTGGCTCTTGAAGGTCATTGAGGATATGAACACAGTGGCCCAGTGGTGAAATGTTGCATATTTCTAAATCTTGGGGTTGAAAATGAGCTTTCTAAGCGCTGGCTACAAATCCGCTCAGTGAGATCGCGATATATGCAGACTGATTGGTGGAGCCATGGATTCTAGCTGTACTGAGGAGGGTTCCTTGGAAACTCATAGGACACTACGAATGAATGCTACTGGTTCGTTTAAGATGCCAGCGTCTATAATGACCAGTGAACTTTCGGTGGTGGTAAACTGCTCGCTCTGAGCCACTGTCTATGGTCAGGATTCACTTTGTTTGGATATCCACATCCGTTGACCATCCTGACTCTTTTAGGTTGCTGTCTGTGTGTAATATGATTGGGTTTCGTCCTCTCTTGCGAAATCTGCTGGTGCGTGGCTTAGTGTCTGAAAGAGATATTATAATAGTTTTAGCTTTTAGTGTCCCCGTATGATTTTATTTTATTTATTTTTACCAGTAATTCTGCTTTTTGTCTGCTAGTTGACTCAATGATTCAATGCTACTTTTTCAGGGATTTGACTCAAAATGATTAGTATAATCTTCACAGAATTGATTTTTGTTTCTGAAGGGTTTGTTGTGAAATGTTTTTAAGATCATCATTTATTTATTGTTGGCATCACTCACAAGTAGCTTATTTGGTTTCTGCCAAGGTGTTTATCCTCTTAATGAATTCCTCTACTTGTGTACTTTTTGATGAATTAGCTGTTTATGTACCCTGCTGAGTATTAAAGGGTTTGAAACATTCCCAAAAATTTGGCCCAGTTTTACTTCCCCTTTTGTCTCTGAAGTCAAACTGCTCAGCATAACAAAGAAAGAATTGTGCCACTCAATTGAGGGATTTCATCACATAAAAAATCTAATCAGTTGGCTGCTTATTAATTATTAACAAGTGTGATGCTTAATTGAGTCCAATTATCATAGAAGCGGAGATGTGATTTCTTGATGATTTTTTCCTCAAATAGTCTGTAAATTAAAAAGGGTCGCTAAATTTCTAATGAGTTCATTATATTTAGCTTGAATTGTTAGAGACAGTTAATGGTCCATAGCATGCCTTGTGACATTTTCAATGAGACGGATGTCCTGTTGAATACACTGAGCAGAGATATGGATGAGAGCTTTGTCCATCATTTAAATGCCAGAGAAAGTGAATGTTAAAGCCTTCGCTCTTGGGGTTATTGTGAGTGTGGTCAGTGTATTGAATGCATATTTAAGGAAGCTTTGTGTCTTCATTTGACCTAATCTTTGTATGGAGCTCTTGGGTCAGAAATTAATTGGTCCCTGTTATGCAAAGATACTTTTAGCTGTCATTCGCCTGCATGCTCAGCAATTGTAGGCCGATTTCACACTCAGTACAGATGTTATGTCCATTCCATCCAGCTATATAACTGATGGATTGTCCCATGTATTATGTGCCTGGTTCAAGATTTTTGAGTATAGGATTTGGTGCAAACACAAAACGCGTTCGTCATCTCCCGCAAAGTCCTGCTGCAGGGCTTGTTGTGTAGCCTAAAGGAAGGGTGATGACCTTTCATCTTTGACCCCTGGTGCTTCCCCTCCCCCCGAATTGTTTGCAGATGCCTCCTTCAGTGGGACGCCCCCCTCATACGGCTACGATGCTGACCGGGCTGAGGAGCGGCGTCGGCACCATGACATTCTGCCGTACATCGATGACTCGCCCTCGTCCTCGCCCCACCTCAGCTCGAAGAGCCGCAGCAGCCGGGACACCCTCTCCTCAGGGTCTCTGGAGTCCTCAAAATCTGTAAGTGCTCCCCTCTCCTCCCTCAGTGCGCTCCAAGCTCTTTTGCAGTGCCTTGTTTGATAAAACGTCAACAGAAAATACAACATTTCACTGTCTTAAGAACAGAGGGTGAACCCAGGAAAGTCAGCTGCCTTTTTTTTTTTGTAGATTCTGGACTTGTTTATCACTATTAGAGTTTTGTGAACATTCCTCCCCTTTGGTCCTCTTTGGCCACTATCTCTGGACTCCTCCTCCCACTTCCTTTGCTGAGTGGCAGTCAGAAATCAAACTGATTGATGGCTGTGTGCCTCCAGTTGAGTGATGGTCTCTGCCTGGGAATAATTAGTTTTTTTTCTGGGATCTGCACTGGACCCCTGACCCCTCAGGCTCAGCAGAGGTTTAATCAGATCGGCCTCCTCAGCCTTGAGCTCATCCCCCCGAGATGGCAGTTCCTGTATGTCTCTGTTTACCTTCAGCACACCGTGCTGAGCTGGACCGGGATTATCTCAGCAAAGCATGTTTGGAAATTGAATCTTCAGGTAAGCCTGGTGGACATTAGGAAAACCCCAGCTTTAGCCACTCCCAGTGCTGTATGTTTCTGCATTTTTACCAGGGAGGGAAGTGCCACAATGCGTTTCTACCTTATGTTGTGCTACCTTAGGATATCCTCCATAATCTTTCCATCCCCGGACATTAGCAAGATTTCTTCACCTGACAAATTCCAGATGACAACTTTGGCCCTAGATACTTATTCTACCACATTTTACAAAGATGGTAGAGTTTTGACGTGTCATATACATTTCTCATGTCTCTTACATGATCCACCTCCCTGCATTTAAGAAAAGCATAACGCCTGTCATAAAGGAATAAACTGAAGTTCTGATTGTTCCTGACTACTTGTTTGTCTGGTGCCAAGTGCCTTTGTTACACAACTGCACACCGGTAAAGAAAGATGGAGTCCTGATCCTAAATGTTCCCCACGCATCATCGCTATCACAGTGTTTCTAATACTGAGCAATATGTAGTTTTTGAAATATCATTATTCAAAGTTGTATCTACTGTATGGTTAAGAGATAAATTGTATTTTACATGAAGATAATCTATCATGTAAAACATGACGGAAATGGGCTTTTCACTTATATGCTGATTTCAATTTGGAAAATCTGTTCGTTTCAGTCAATATTTCAACTAGTATTGACATATTTTTAATTGGAATATGAAAACACTATAGTGTGGTATTAATCCAATCTAATTGCTCTTTGGATAGCCAATATCCAACGATCCCCTGGGCTTTTTACTAATGAGTTGATCATTTGCTCATTTAAATGTTTCAGCTTTCATATAGTCCTCTGTTTTTGCCAGGGGTGGGTATTGAAAATTTTATCGTGTTCAGAGTTAAATGTGCTGAATTTATTTATATGTTTTTCAGTGTTTGTCAAATGTGCCATATTGCTAGTGTATAGACTGTGAACTTTCCCAAGTACTTCATTTGGTTTGTGTTCAGTCATTGTTTACTGCCCAGGGTTTCCAGGAAAAGGGGGAACAGATCACTGTTTAAATCTTTTGACTGTGAATATTTTATGAATTAGAGTTGATAAATAAAAGATGGCTGTCTGGCGGGTGAGGTCCGTCCCAGAGGAATGCTTCTGGTGAGAAAATCATGAATAAATGCTTGCAAGCCTTCTTCTTCTCCCTCTTGCATAATTAACATGCAAACGCTTCTTTTTGTCAGATGGTACAACAAAGCATTTAGACAGTCTGTTTTCATTCATACTCAGAGCATTTTGGTTTTGATAATTTATTCATTTCTTATTTTCCATGGATGGTGAGGAGCATCTCCTTCATGGCAAGACATCCAAACCCTTTTCTTGAGGATTTACTGTCCTTTAGGTTTTCAACCTTTCCCTAACACAGCAGATATTGTTATGCAGCTGGCGATCTCTTGCAGCTGCTTATTGTTAGAATTGGGTGTGTCAGAATAGGTTTGAAAGGAAAACCTCTGAAAAGTAGATATCCTGGAGCAGAGATGGGCTGCCCTGCAATTTGACTCGATATTTAATGGAAATTGTGACGTCCAAAATGGCCATTTAATGAAGTTAGGGTTGAGATTCAAGTTCAAATATCCCCACATTTAAGAAAGTAGATTTATTGTCAGGACTGTTTTCCTGGCTCGCTTGAATAATTGGCCTCGCTCAGTCACATGCGAGAGATCCAAAACCAAAAATGTTATATTATTGCCCGGTGTTATTTTTGGAACATAATCAAGTGTAGTGGCCATACATTCATTTTATGCTCCAGTAGTTCCTCTGGAAAGAAACTTCAAACAGAATGGGGCTGCTTATCAGTGCACAATAATAGAAGTGTAGCTCGCTCTGAAATTGAGTTGTTTTCAGGTTGGTTGTGTCTCTAAGGATTCTGGGACGTCGGCCGTCTCCCATACCTGTACTGCTGGTAGCCCTGCTGAGCCTGAATTGACAGATTGAGGGGAATCCTCCACAGTGCTCCCCGACCCCCCACCGCACCTCTACACCTGTCTGAACACACATGTTAATTAAATGCCTGCTGTTTGAGTTTGTGTGACTGTATGAACTGCGTCGGCAGTGAATGGCGTGTGGAAGGAAGGCATTTTTTGGATCCAGGCCTCTTCACGCTGGCAGAAGTGTGAGGCGGGGATATGTGGCGGGGGTCCACTTCTTCCTCAGCTCTTTATTTCCTCATTATGCAGTGCAGCTGTCTGATTGGATTAAACCTTGACTTCTGGAAAGCTGGGGAGCTGGGAGAAGCCTCCTGTGGAAGTACACTATCTGAGATTGAGGGCTTAGCCTGGCTTGGCCTGGTTCGGTTGTAACCCTGGTCCTCCCTAAGCCCAGTTTCTCTTCTCCCCTCGCAGACCGAACTGGACCCAGAGAAAGGCCTGGAGATGCGCAAATGGGTGCTGTCTGGGATCCTGGCCAGCGAGGAGACATACCTCAGCCACCTGGAGGCGCTGTTGCTGGTTAGTTGACTCAGGGATGTCTGATTGGCGACTTCGATAGATTGACTGCAATTGTCTATGGGTGGCCACCGGGCATGTCCGGGAATGCAGAGAAAAGATAGCTTCTTTTTTTTGATCCAACATCACATAACTTTATAACTTTCTTGTTTGTATACAACATACATTCAGTAAAACAGTGATACATATCTAGTTGCATCATGAAACTTTCGAGGGATGTGTTATGCAGCAGTGGCGCATTTAGTCAAATGGATGGTGATTAGCAGTCTGGTCACTGGTTTCTGCAGGGATAAACTCAGAAATGATAAAAACTGTGGAAGTGCTTGTCTCCATTTCACAGAGGAGAAATCAGCTGAAAATTTCAATTGCCTATCAAGTGGAAGGGACCTGAATGAGGAATCATGTATGTCTACTGAATAAACTTGCGGATAAGACCTGTCTCTTACCATTTCACACCAGTGGAGTGGCCATGTTTTCAGCCACCTTCTGCCAATCCATGGAGAGGCAGGAATTGTGCAACTAATTGGAGCTGCTGGCACAGTTTGAAAGCCAGTTTGAGGAAGTGCCATGAGGCACGAATGGAGAAGGGAAAACTGTCTAATTTATAGCATTTGTGGTCGTTTTAAGATGTCCGTCTGCTGATGCATGCCCCAGCTGTAACTGTTGGTCTCCATGGAAACAGTCTTTTGAGGAACAAAAATGATGGTCCTTCAATTTCCTCCAGTTTGATTGCTAATATAAGGTGAATGAAGTTTCCAGATGGGTTCATATATTCCTACTCTATCCCGCGCATACTTGTGCACAAGCAGGCTCATGCTCATAGAGTACCAGCGCGGATAAAGGTTGGCCTACCGCTAAAGTTAACGAGAAGTTGGCTTTGCTTTTTCGTCCACCTTTCTCTGATCGGCCTGGCGGGTGGCGTAGGATTACAGCAGGTGTCGGTGTAGTCCAGGCAGGCAGAAGTTGGGGGGACTATTGATTGGGGAGAGCAGTTTTTGGGTATGACTGGTGTGTACCAGATGTTATTGCAGGGCTTGAATTTTGGCAAGAATTAACTACCCCAACTGTTTCGGATACGACTTATTTACAAGTCAATCGATGTTTTTGTTATTAGAGTTTTAAAATATCTAATTCTATAAGAGGCAGTTAGAAGTAGGAGCAGTCATGAAGTAGAAACACTTTCCTTATGGATGACAACTTACGCATTTATTGTCACAAAATATTTAGCTATTAATACATTTATAATTTCTCATTGGATGCCCAAAATTTTAAATCTTGCTCCTGTCAGTGTAAATGTCGATAATTTGCCATGGCGAAATATTGGTCTTGCACTCAGTTCGCAAATTGATAACTATACCATTAAATCTGAATATAAATGCTTTACACAGTATATCTAAGGCGGGTTAGTGATCATTTCTCACAGATGTGAAAACATAACCTAATCAGTCCCACTGTGAGAACAATCTTGAATCTGCGCTACCCCATGAAACTTACAACTGAGAAGGGCTAATTTGTCGTTAATTTGTCAGCAACAGCCGAAGTTTATTCTTGTAATTAGTTCTCAAATTATGAGTAAAAGGCGATTAAAAATTAGCACACTTTACGTTCAACCGTTTGATCCGACTGAACAAGTCACCGCTTTCTTGACTGAGAGTTGTTCGGTTTATACACAACGATGACTAAAACCTCCGGATTTCCAAATCCCGAAACATTTATTTCGGACTTAAGAAAATGTAACACTGTTATTGTAAGTTACAACTGCATAGACATTTGCGTATTTCATTTCCATTTTCAGAACTGCGGGTTTTGTTCATAATTTAAATAAAATTAAAGTGGTGGTAAAACATGTTGCGGTGTTTTGCTTTCTCAGATAACGGCGCTTTAGAACTAAAGGTTTCATTTTTTAATTCTTATTGGCCAATATTATGGCAAAAATATTATGGCAAAAATGCATGAATTAGCAGACATTAACTGTCTTGGAAATAAACACACACACACACACACACACACACACACACACACACGCGTGCACACACACCCACACACAAGCACACTCACATACACACACGCGCTGATGTGTGATGTCTTTCTCTCCCTCACAGCCCATGAAGCCCTTGAAAGCTGCAGCCACCACCTCTCAGCCTGTGCTCACCCTCCAGCAGATTGAGACCATCTTCTTCAAAGTGCCAGAGCTCTATGAGATTCACAAGGAGTTCTATGATGGCCTGCTGCCTAGAGTGCAGCAGTGGAGCCACCATCAGCGTGTGGGCGATCTTTTCCAGAAACTGGTGGGTCTGTGGATCTTCCCTCAGATTTGTTTGTTTAAAATGGCTGGTATTTGTATCTACGTCGAAACACTGTGGAGTATAGACTGCCATTCTCTCTCTGGGTTCCTGCTGAGAGTTTTCTCTGTTGCTGTTTTTTCAGTGCTCTTTAGAGTTTCTCTTTCCTCTGGCAAATTTTTTTCTTTTCTCACTTGCTTGCTGTGTTATGGAGAGAACAAGCTCAGTCCTGATCTTTTCATATGACCGATTTCCTCTTCATATAATCTGACTTTTTAAAAATGCCTTCATGTTTTGTATTGTGCTGTTCAATGCAAATCGAAGTGAATTTTCTGTGTAGTGAGAGCAGTTATTATTTCCAGATGTAGCATAATTACTACTGCAAATTACTCTTACTTGCCTGCCCCCATAACACCTGTTGGAGATGCCGTCCGTCTCTCCCCGCACAGCAGGTGCCAGCCCATATGGTGCCCAGAAGACAGCGCCAGGTCTGGAACAGGCATTACTGAGCAACTATCATGCTCACATGAGCTGTTAGTTGTTAAGCCAAAACTGTAGGGTTGTAAGCATTTGTACTAAGTGTCCAGAAAAAATTGGGACTGACGAGCTTCCTCAAGTTAGCCACAGAAATAGAGTTTCTCAGATGTTTGGTAATGAGGATTTGCATATGTACCCCGAGAACATACAAATGCCAGCTCTTTGAGTGTATTAGTGGTGAGAATATTTTATCAGTGGCTTGAGCATTTCTATTGGTTTCATCCTCACCCAATCTGGGTGAGCAAACCAGATGTTCATGCGGCTATCATGGAAATGTTGTGTACTCAGCTCACGTCTTTGCGCAAGGCTCTGAAATGCACTGGCTGTGCATAGCTGCTCAGTCTTTTCCTGAACAGGAGCCGGTTAGCTATGTGCATCTCCATGGACAATGATCATGACTAGCACTGCTGGCTAATAGAGTCATATATTTCCTGCTAACTTCAGGTTGTTATCTGTCTTGAGGAAATTTGAGAGCTTTTATGTCTAACAGAAGGGTTACTAGTAATTTCTCCCATCATCAGCCTTTCCCCATCATTTCTCTTTTCTTTGTTTGTGTAATGTGAGCCATCAGAGATTTCCCAGAATGCAGCTCTTAAAACGGCTTTGTTCTATGAAAATCACAGTATGAAAAACAGTCAGTCACTATCAGAGGATGTTTCCGTTTCAAGCGTTGTTCATCCCGAGTGTGCCACCCTTAATGAACGATTGTTTGCCGAGGCGTCTGGGAGTTCAGCGCCTCGCTCTTTGACGACTGTGCTGACAAGCTGCTGCTGCTGCTGCTGCATGTGGCAGGATCTGGGCTGAAAGCACACGCCTCCTGTAACTGTCTCTCACAGCCCGTGTTCCCTGTCAAAGGCCTGTACATGACAGCTACTGAAGAGAGCGCGCCTCAGACTGTCTGTAAGAGCTGTCCCCAACCATGCGCACAGTCAGCCTTTGTTTTCGTCCCTCATTGTGGGCTGTAAAAAAGACCGATCACATATTTCATACGTGGGGTATGTCTGTCTGGCGCATGTTTGTCAGTCCAATCAGAGGCCCTGAAACTTTGCTCGGAATATAATACACATCTGATCTTCATGTTTTCCTGATGTGTTAATTTTATCAAAATCATTTCCAGATCTAAACTAATTATTAATGCAAATTTTAAATTTCAGTAAGGCAAAAAATGAATTATGTGAAAAAGATGTGACAAAGCAAATACTGTGCACTATCAGTTTGTGCAGATTGGTAGGCACTATGCCCAATAATTGATTCTAAGTGTCATGGTGGGGTCTAGTAACACCTCATCAGACCAGTTTAGTGTTGTAAACACTTGTGGTGTTGAGTTTATTTTTTTTCCTGGGTAATTCTTAAGGAAAGAAAGTCGCAGACTGTTAAGGTTTTTTACATGGTACCAGTAAGAGTTATGATCCCTGGAGATCAGAACGGTGTGCCAGTACATAGGGCTGTGTTCTCAGGGCTCAGCTCCTGTTTGTTTTAGAAATCCAGCAGAGATTGTGCGTGCGCTGTTAAAACTGTTGCAGGGTGAAGGTATTATGATAAGCTCTGATAGTGTATGCATGCAGACGTGTATGTGCCTGCCTGTGCATGTGTGCGTATGTCTGTGTGTGCACATGTGGTATTTGGCTTCTGTTCTGGTAGAAAGGAACATTTGACTTGGGTGGGCACATTGATTTTAGACAGAAGCTGAAGGAGATCCTTTCATTCCCCTACGCAGTACACTGGGGTCCCAGCACTATAGAGGTAGCAGCATGGGTGAAATAAACAGGAAGGCCCCTCCCCCTGCCCCCGCTGAGGGGCGGGGTCTCAGGATTAGTCCAGACTCAGATTCCCACAGCCTGATCCTGTCAGAGTATGCTATTGTGCCAGGGCTCTCAAAAATGCTGTTCACGCTATATAGAACTGGTGTGATCATTTATGTGTATTGCACAACACCAATACAACTGTAAAAATGAGCTACTTCTTTAGAAATCCTGGACTGGAGTATGCTTGTACTTGTCTATTTATTATGATTTATTTATAACTCATAATTTTTCACAGTGGGTAGACTTCAATGAGTTATTTGAGAAATCTTGGGATGGGAGCTCAGTGCCAGATTTGTGTTATTTGCGAAATCTGGCACTGAATTCCCATCTTAACCCTCTATTAACCAAATCCATTTCCAATTGTGTAAAAATCAATTCCTTCGGCAAATATGTTGATTATGGGCCAATTATTTGGAAAAATAGTTTAAAAAAAAAATTTTTTTTGACTCCTTGGCCCACCTTTCCAAAATGTAGCAGATCCGCTACATTGGGTAATGATACAAATAGGAAAATTATAGTGACGGACAATTAAAGTTATTCTCTAATGTTTATTTGGCAATAAGAAACAAAACCAGCAGGGTGTCCAGGCTGTTAACCCTTTCACTTCATGGAGCAGATATGCTACGCTTGTTAATAGAGGGTTAAGATTTCTGAAATAACTCAGTGACTCATTGCCTTTGTGTGGCTCTGTAATGTTCCTGGTTGTGATGTGTCCCTGATAGATGCCCCATGTTGGGTGTGTTGCTGTCAGGAGGGGAGGCACATGGTCAGTGCAGTATGCCAGTGCAGCCCCATCCCTTCTCCCCCATGTCTGCAAAACCATTTCCGTCTCAGCTCTGTTGCTTCACATGAAGCAAATTTCCGCGTGGATTAAGAGCCGCTGAGCAATGCAGTTCCTGTGGCTGACTTGGAAATATTCTCAAACCCTCCCCCCACCCTCACCCTTTATCACGGTGAAATTTCCACTTCTTAATCGTTCGTCCTTTATTTTAAGTATTATTTTTAGGAAATGGGTTTTTATGATGGAGAGGAATAAATTACTTCAGTCTGACAGCACTGATGACTTACTTAAACTCAATTAAATTTCCAAATGAGGTATTCGAGTGGTCACTGGCATGAATAGATCATTTCTAAGCTGGTCCCTGCTGTCATGACAACAGTTGCGTTGCTGTAGCAGACCGTAATGTTGCCTCACCTCTGGGACATTGACTCCAGCTGTCTGTCACCCCATGTCCTAACAATTCACAGGTCTCAGAGTTATTTTGAAGTCCACTGCAGAAGGGTCACATGGGTACATTTGTTGTTCGTGGAGATTGCAAACGTCAAGTCTGTTAATTAACACTGAACCTATTGCGCATTTGGTAAATGTTGCATTTGTGGAGGAATGGCAGGTAACGTTAGAAACTGCTTTATAAAACGCTGACTTCTCTTTGTGCTTATGTCTCCCAATAGGCCAGCCAGCTTGGACTGTATCGGGCCTTCGTGGATAACTATGAGGTTGCCGTGGAGACGGCAGAAAAATGCTGCCAGGCCAACACGCAGTTTGCCGAAATCTCAGAGGTAAGACGTTACCAGCAGTGGATACTGAATAATCCCCTTCTTTAAATTTAGCCACAGGGGCAGGAAGAATGGATCTGGGTTGCAGGATTGAACTCAGTTACCCAATGTTCTGCTCTGAAAAATTCTGTGGTGGATTTCCAAATACCACAGCCTGCTCTGCCCTCACTTTACACCACAGGAAATTGAAATGGCTATCACAGCCTACAGGCTGTTTTTTTTTCCTGAGGATGAAGGACTATTTTAACATGTCTCCCACACAGTAGTCTTAGCTGTGGATTCTCACCGTAAGTGCTTCTTGGTAGAAGATGACAGATCAGTTGATCAGGCACTTTGAAGGTGAGAATTGTGCTGTCACATGCTGAATTTTCTCTGAGGGAGATCTCAGGTGGTGGCCAAGCCCTGAGGGTTACAGGTGTGCTCCAGAGATAGGGGAATAAATTTAGACTCAGTCTGCTGAGCCAGTGGAATGATATTTTTCTAACTGTTGTGTGGTGCAGATGTAGTCACTGCCCGGTAGACTAGGCATCGACTCATGATCATGTACCTCATCGGCTAAAATAGAAACAGGAAGGAAGAGTTCACACAATGAGTGTTTTTAAATGGTGAATTAAATTTTGTGGTAAAGAGAGAGGTGTAGCACAGTGGTTTGGGGGAGGGCAGACCTACTTAGAACCGCTGCCAAGCTGACCCTGGTGCCAGCTCTTACTTGTAAAACACTTAAAGCAACAATAACTAATCATTTCAGCATTTTGAGGAAGCCTTCTTCTTTTGTATATTCATTTTGTGGGCAGGACAGATAAATCTGTGATTTCAACTGAACTGAACTGAACTGAACTTCAGTAACAGGAGGACTCTCCTTGTTGGTGAGCAGCTCCTTACTGAAAGTTTGCATGTTTGTTTCTTAACTGGGGTTTGCTGTAGTTCTCCTACTGCAAGGTATTCCACCTGAGGGGATGAATAGCAATGTGAAATAAGGTCATGGAAAAATGAGCACACAGACTGAATTATGGGACAATATCTGAATATAGTCATAAGGAGATGAGCTAGAATGAAAACATTTGATCCTGATGATTTTACTGTTTTGCTTCCGTAAATCTGTGTAGTCAGTTGCACATATGACTCATGCATATTGACTGGGGTCCCAAAATTACCCTTGTGAGAATGCTAGGTTTTGGGCCATCATATGTATTAACAGACAGCCCCTTTGCCTGTTTTAAGCTTACCGGCCCTGTAGGCCGAGCTATTGTCGTCATGTGGTGTCCGTCGTCTGTCGTCCGGAACAATTTTTATCTTTTTTTTTTGGCCTGATGAATATTCTTGTAAATGTGCCATAACATGCTACTATCCTATATCTCTGGACGTTTTTTTTTCGGATTTTTGATTGAATCATTTTTGGGCGTTTTATGGGGCCTTGAAATTTTGGCCTCAGTGTTATGATAGGACTGAGAAATTTGAAAAAAAATTATTTCTGAAAAACTGTGTGATAAATTTTTTTCTAAATCAGGCAATCAACTTACCTTGGTACCGTCAATGTCCAATGCGAGCGCCATTTTGTTCGAATCGACAGAAGTGGGTCTTTTGGGATCGCTGGACTTTATAGAGATGCAAGATGGCCTGTGGAGGCCAAATGGTTGCAGATGGAGATTAAGTTTGTATTATCGACATATAGGAAGTCATATATGACCTATATTTTGGCCATATTAAATTTGATCATAGATGACTTTGAAAGGTCAAACTCGAGGTCAAGGAAAATATTAACAATGTTAAAAGCTAGGACTTGAAATTTCCAAAAAATATTTCTCAAAAACGGTCTGATAACTTTTTCTAAATCTGGCAATCAATTCACCTTGATACACTTTATGTACGGTGCGAGTGCCATTTTGATTGAATCGATGGAAGTGGGTCTAGTGGGGGCGCTGTCCTTTAACATTGGGTCTTATGGAGAATGAGCAAAATTGCCTGTGGAAGCTGAAGGGTTGCTGACAGAGATTAAATTTGTATTATCAACATATAGGAAGTCATATATGACCAATATTGTGGATGTGTTAAAGTTGACCTCAGATGTCACTGAAAGTTCAAACTTGTGATCAAGCAAAATGTTACAATTTTCAAAGGCTGCTTGGCTTGAGAATATTGAAGATTGAGAACATATGTGTATTGAACACTTTTTGGAAGTCATATATTAACTCATTTGGTGGCCTTCAACTTGACCTTCAGTGACCTTCGAAGATGAAACTTCACATGGGGAAATTTCAATGACCTCTATTGCCAAAACTATTACAGATAGAGCATAGGTTTGTATTGTGGACATATAGCAAACCATGTATGAATTTTTGTATGGTGACATTGAACTTGACCTTCAATGGCCAAACTTCACAGTGAAATTTCAATGGCTTATATCAGCAAAATTGTTACATATAATGTGTGGGTTTGTAATGGAGACATATAGGAAGTAATGTATGAACTCTCTTTTGGTGGCCTTGAACTTGACCTATGGTGACCTTCGAAGGTCAGACTTCACATAGAAAAATTTCAATGACTTCTATCACCAAAACCATAATGGATTGAGGTTAGGTTTGTATTGTGGGTATATAGGAAGTTATATATGAAGTTTCGTTTGGTGACATTGAACTTGACCCTCAGTGACCTTCAACGACCAAACTATACAGTAAAATTTCAATGACTCATATCAGCAAAATCATGACAGATAGAGTGTAGGTTTATATTGGAGACTTATAGAAAGTCTTATGAACTTTCACTTGGTGACCTTCATATTGAACTTTGAAGGTCAAACTTGACCTAGTGAAAATTCAATGACTTCTGTCTTTAAAAAAGTCGCAGATGGAGCCTAGGTTTGACATCTGTGACATCTAGGAAGTCACATATGAACTTTTGTTTGGTGACATTCAACTTGACTATATGTGACCTTTGAAGGTCAAACTTGACATAATACAATTACAATGACTTGTGTTGCCAAAACGGTCACAGATGGGGCTTAGGTTTGTATTAGAGACATGTAGGACGTCATAAATGAACTTTCACTTGGTGACCTTCGTATTGACATTCAAAGGTCAAATCTGCCCAAGTGAAAATTCAATGACTTGTATCACTAAAATGGTCACAGATGGAGCCTAAATTTGTGTTACTGACATTCAGGAAGTCACGTATGAATTTTCATTTGGTGACATTCAACTTGACTGTATGTGCCCAGAGGGTCAAACTCTCATAACTTGTATCATCACAATAAAACTGCTTGCTGGTAAGCTACAGGACCCTTGGTCCTGTTTTTGGAGGATAAAATTAATAAAATTCTGTATTTATCACCAGTTTTAAAATAAATACGTACATATCCTTGCATTGCAGATTTTTTGTTCAGTACTGATGAGCAATGTATGTATTGTGACAACTTTGTTGTTTATAAACTGACTCATGATGAAAGCAGACTGTCAAACCAAAGAAGAGAAAGAATTCTGTGTGAGGGAAAAAAAAGGAATTCTTGTATTTTTCCAGAACCTTTCAGAAGTTGGAATGTGCGGTAGATTAGTATTTTGGAGTCAGAAAATCATAAACATTCTTTAACGTTGATTTACTCTGTTTTGTCATCTAAAGGAGTTCACCACTGCCTTTACTCTTACCCAAGCAGCTCCATCATTTTAGTAAATAAAGCTATGGTTACTGGCCTCAAATAGCGCTCTACTAGCAACCGATGAGTTCACAGATATTTACAACCCCAATTCCGAAATAGTCGTGACGAAGTCCAAATTGTGGATAAAATCAAATTGCAATGACTTTCAGATCACATGAGCCATTGTGTTATTTACAATAGAACATAGATATCATTTCAAATGTTGAAACTGAGACATTTGACATTTTCATCCACAAAATGAGCTCATTTCAAATTTTCTGGCTGCAACAGGTCTCAAAAAAGTTAGGACACAGGCAAAAAAGGGCTGAAAAAGCAATTAATATTGTTAGAGAATCAGCTGAAAGATCATTTTGCAAGTTATTAAGTTAACTGGCATCAGGTGTGTAACATGATTGCCTATAAAAGGGAGAGGCTGAGTCTCTCAGAAGTAAAGATGGCCAGAGGCTCTCCAACCTGTGAAGGCTTCCATAAAAAATCTGTGGAATACTTTGAAAACAGTGTTCCTCAAGGTCTCATCATCGACAGAGCATTACATCATCAAAAGATTCAGAGAAACTGGAAAAATCTCTGCGCGTAAGCGACAAGGCCGAAGACCTTTTCTGGATGCCTGTGATCTTGGGGCCCTCAGTTGCCACTGCATCCCTCACCGGCATGATTCTATCATTAACATTCCTAAATGTGCCCAGGAATACTTCAAGAAACCAACTTGTCTCCTTAATGCCCAGACGCCTCCACTCTGTGTTAAAAAGAAGAGGGGATGCTACACCATGATAAACAGGCCCCTGTCCCAAATTTTTTGAGACGTGTAGCAGCCATCAAATTTGCAATGAGCTCATTTTGTGGTTAAAATTGTAAAATTTCTCAGTTTCAATATTTGCTAATTTTTCTCAGTTCTATTGTCAATAAAATACTGGCTGGTGTGATTTGAAAGTCATTGCATTTTACTTTTAGTCACAATTTACACTTTGTCCCAACTATTTCGGAATTGGGGTTGTATTTTGTATAATGTGCACAAGGGTAATCAAACACCTCTATTTCCCTCAGCCCTGTGCTCACCTTTTTATAACCAAATATCCATTCCCTTATGTCTTCAGAACCTCAAAGTCCGGAGTATGAAGGAATGTAAAGACCAGACAGCCAAGAACTCTCTGGAAAGTAAGTACATTTATCATCCCCACTGAGTGACCTAATGAAGTTTCTCTGAGAATGTTCATCTTGGGTTTTTAATCCTGGAAGCTCCTTGTAGTAACACTCCCAACTGTTATTCCCTTTCTATCTTAGCCCTCCTGTACAAACCAGTGGACAGAGTGACCCGGAGCACCTTGGTATTGCATGTAAGCCCACTTGAGAAGCAAAATGCTTATTCGCTGAATGAGACTCCTCCCCACTGTCTGCCTGCCATTCCTAATGGCATCATGGCCATCTTATTAGTATTCGTCACCATTAGCACTTCCATGTAAATAATGATTACTGTTGCAGTGTATAAAAAAGTACTCTCCCTGAAGTAATACAGGAAACTGATAATGTAAATTGAATTCTACTAATCTCACACTTGTGAGTGTAGAATATGAGTTGAGTTGATGGAATGTCTGTTGGATGTCGCATAATCGGCGTGTCTCTGTGGTTCAGGACCTCCTTAAACACACCCCCTCCAGCCATCCAGACTATCCGCTGCTGCAAGACGCCCTACGGATCTCGCAGAACTTCCTGTCCAGCATCAATGAGGAGATCACTCCCCGCCGTCAGTCTATGACTGTCAAAAAGGGAGAGGTAGGATCACAGCTGTCCCCATCAAGTCCTCCTCAGTCAAAAAACCTCATTCATAATCTTATGCAGCCCCATACTGTGCAGTGACTTCTCTGACACCTGAAAGGTAACAGTAGATCTCTGTTGGTTTTTTTATAGTAGCCTTGGAAGGGCATCACTCAGACTGCACACTGCACACTGACTGCACCGTAATGGATTCATATGTACGAAATGTGCTGCAAATACAAGGCTGTGTGCATATGTATTATCGACATACAACACTTGAACTCACCGGTTTGTCTTTTATTGATTCGCTGCATGAATGGCTTGTATATATGACACTGTACAGATCATTAATCGAACAATATTGCATTTCACCCAGGGGTTCAGCTACGTCTTTGGATATTTGAACCTAATGTTGCCTCAACCTTTTGCTGTCAAGCTTATTGACCAATATGTAGCTCGGACAGCACTAACAGTGTGGGACAGCACTAACAGCGTGGGACAGTACTAACAGTGTGGGACAGCAGTAACAGTGTGGGACAGTACTAACAGTGTGGGACAGCAGTAACAGTGTGGGACAGCACTAACAGTGTATGACAGCACTAACAGTGTGGGACAGTGCTAACAGTGTGGGACAGTACTAACAGTGTGGGACAGCAGTAACAGTGTACGACAGCACTAACAGTGTGGGACAGTGCTAACAGTGTGGGACAGTACTAACAGTGTGGGACAGCAGTAACAGTGTACGACAGCACTAACAGTGTGGGACGGTGCTAACAGTGTGGGACAGTACTAACAGTGTGGGACAGCACTAACAGTGTGGGACAGCAGTAACAGTGTACGACAGCACTAACAGTGTGGGACAGCGCTAACAGTGTGGGACAGTACTAACAGTGTGAGACTGTGGGAGGCCTCATCAAACGCTGTACTTACACCTTTAGTAGTACATTTAACTGTGCAATAAGTACATAGTCATTTGAGTGAAGAACAATGCTTACCACTTTTCAGCTTAATGTAATGAAGGTTTTTCATTCGCAGTGTCTCAAGTAGTGTTCTCACGATACATTGAGTAGATATTATGAAATGACCGGTACCCTGCCATGAAAGTATGACACATGACTGATGCACAGTTCACGCAAAATTTAGCTAAGCTTCCAACCGTACCCCTGTCCAAAACTGCATCATCAGGCTCACTATGTTACACAAATTTGAGTGTCTGCACGTGTAATTTTATTTTATATGTTTCTGCGTAATATATGGTTCAACCAAAAACTTGCTCATTACATGAACTTGATTTTTAATGTTGGGTGGGTGAATGCAAAATGGCGAACTTAGGCTAAAAGGTTTAGGTGATCTATTGCCTACTATGTCTTCTTATTGCCTCCATACTATGATGGAGTGACTCTCTCGTGTATAAGTCCACTGTCATTCATTTGGTCATTTTATATTTTGTGTCCCGTCTCTGTTCTTGCCAGAGACATAGAGCCATTAAATGATAAATGAAGTATAAAAGGTTGGTTTTGGAATGGTTTTGCCTGGGGACGTTGGAGAGTACCGTGTTGGATTCAAAACGAGCCTTTTCTCTGGAGACTATGTTTTTGCTGGTTGTTTTTGGTTTTTGGGAAAGCAGTGCTTGGAAATATATTAGCCTCAGTACGAGAAATAGAAAAGAAAGGGGTTGGGAAGGGGGAAAGAGGCTCACTGTTCCTCCCAGAAAAAAGGATTTGGTTTTCCTGCCAAGGGCAAAGTCAATAAATAGGTTTCTGTGGATACTAGGGCTGTAACCTTCACTCATTATAAATTTGGATGCAGAACTGGCAGCTGATAAACTGAAAATAGAGGAGACGCAGAACATACCTTTAAATGAATGATTGATCTGTTTCTCAGTCATTTTTTTAGATTAACATTACTTGGACTCCGTAATCATGACATTAATATGATGTGGGCAGTTCTTGTCTTTAAGGCAAGACAAGTAATAAAACCCATCAGTTCCACTCGAAATTGCATTATCGTTTATTTCATTCATTTGTGTATACTCTTTGCTTATCTTCATTTTTTTGTTGCAGTTTAAACAATCAGGAAGCACAGGTTAAATAGCCTGTGTTGCAGGATGTGCTAAAAAGAAACCACCAAAGTAACAGAGTAGTTTCTTTCTTTCAGAATATTTCTATTTTTGTCGAGCAAATATAACATTTTTGGAATTGAATTTACTATTTAGTGACCACAATAATACATCACGAGGGAAGCTCTGTGTTTTCATGCTGATGCATTTTTCTCATCACTGGAAAACTTGTTAATCAAGAAAAATGATTGAAAACAGGTCAAGGCTACTTACTAGTCAAAAGGGATTTTTTCTGCACCTCCTCTAATTTTGGCCAACCAGCCATCATTGGTATGCAGTCATTGAAAAAGCATTTGAGCTAAAAGAAACTAGGATGGACTCTTCTCTCTCTAAATCCCTTTTACCTCATGGATCACATGGATCCCCTCCTTCACTGGCCTGTGAGAGCTGCTGCCTGATTGGCTCTGCCAAGGTGGGCAGACCTCTGAGGTGTCCTTGGCATTCACCCCTCAGTCTTTGGCAGGAGAGCAGCATTCTCTAAGTTTTCGTCCCTGTCACACCATGTAGAAATTCCCCTAATGAAGCAACGAGGCTCTCATTCACCCTGCATGTCTTTGTGAGTTGGGGGGTTGGGGGTGGTGTTATTGGTTTTCATTCTCGTTTGTTTCTTCCCTCCTGGCTGGCGCAAGCCAACATCACTTTGCTCACACTGATTGGTGAGACCGGAGATGAGGTTGAATAAGGCAACTCAGGGACAAACTAGTCGCTGCCTTATGTTTCTGCTGTATGTCCTCGAGATGATGTAAAACAATAGGAATAAAATGAATAGATTGTAAGCTAATTTCTGGAAATGCTTATTTTGATATGCGTTTGTCCTAATTCACCTGTACTACTGTTCGTGTTATCATGTTCAGGATGGGATTCATCTGTTGAAAGTTCTATGGGATGAAGTCCTGCTTTTACATGGATAAAAAATGTATATATCCATGTCTGTTATGAGTACAAAATGTGATTTATCAGTTCATTTACATGGTGATCAGCACTGAAGGTCAGCTGATGGTGAAAGACTGATTAATCATTGACATACAACTGCTGTTCAAACTACACCACTGCTTGAATGATGTCTTATGTTAATTATAACATCATAATTAATGTAGGTTACCTGTATATTTCATCAAAGGTTGTGGGTACTTCTGTTCATGACTGGCAAAGTTGCCACATGACACCATCTATGCAGCATCTTAAACTTTTGAGATCTTAAACTTTTGACCCCCACTCTGCGGGGTTAGTGAGTGTCTGCTTGTATAACTGCTTGTCAATATTGAAATTAATTCTATTAATGTACAAGAGGTGGTGGGGTGTGGGAGAGTTGGGGGGAGAGTCACTGCTCACTGGAGAGATTTTTTTGTGTGAAACTGAGGGTGTTGGTGTTTCATGAGCCTGGCTGTGTTTGTGTGTCAGTGTGTGTGTGTGACACTGTGTGAGGGTACTAGCGTGTGAACGATGAGAGTATGCAGACTTATACTAACCCTTATCTGCTGTTACCTTACTCAAGTGCACCTTACACTGCATTCATTCATAGTCTACATGTTTTCTTCTTTCCTGAGCGTGCCTTACATTCCATTACTGCCTCATACCACGTCTACAGCTGTTTATTAAAGCGGAGTTGCGCCTGCAGGGCTCACATGTAGCCGTACAACCATTAATAGGTGCAGAGAACATGCATACGCGTGCACATACACATAGAATAAAAGTTTTAAAGCGGTCTTATGGGCTGTTTCATTTTTTGGCTGCTATGTTGTTGTGAAGGCGCTTTTGAATGAAGCCCAGAAATGCAGCCTTCATCTCGTCTGATATCAGACGGAATTGTCAGCAAGGAAACGTATTGTATACGAGCCGGCAATTCGTTCTGTTGTCAGGCAAGGTTGAGGTTGCTTTGCTGCGCTGTATTGGAAAGCACCTTCACAATGGAGCAGGCTGCGACGACAAGCATCCTAAAAATGCAGCGTTCGAAGGATGCAGCCTTGATGTGAAGAGCCACTTTTATTCTGTTAGTAGCGTGTGCCACCCAATAAACGTGTTGTCCCATTTATTTGTGTAAGTATTTGGTTTCCTTTAGTTTTTTATGAATAATAGTATCCAGCAGCTCGTGTTCAAGTCCTCCGAGTTGTTGAATTGAAATGAAATGATATCTGCTGCAACCAGTAGGTTTGATGTGTTGGGCTGTGTGTGCGGTTTCTGGGGTATCTCCAGTCTGTCTATTATTATTAAGCAGCCATAATGCCTGCATCATCTAATTTTTACCCCTCAGCCCTCAAGGCTGACGTGGTATTGCTATTCTTCGTGCAGTTGGGCAGGCGGGTGGGCGGGCGTCTCCAAAAACTTCGACATCGGGCTGAGGGGTATTCCGTGCATTGCGCGCCTATTTTTTTATATTTCAATGCTCCTGTGTGCCTGTCCTGCACCAGCATGTCTGGTTTTTATTTTAGCGTAGTGTAGTGCCTAACTGTGGTCATGTTGCTCTCTTGTACTGCCTCTTAAGAGATTTATGAACACATCAGAACCACTCAGTCAGCCTTATGGGGGCTGGTTATCCTTCTCAGCACCTTCTGTTAATACAGAGTTTACAATACAGTGTTTTAGCTAGACTATCGGTATGGGGTTGAAGAATATTATCTGTGGCTGTAGATCACATTCAGTACCTGTGGAATGCAAGGACTTTGTGATGTCCTGTGGAACATTCCAGAAAGGCTGGTTCTCAGACCCAGTGAATTAGACACGCTCGAAGGGCTACGCTGCAGGGAGAGACAGAGTCGGGACACCCGTCCATTTTTAAGATCTGTATCTCCGTGGATGTCTGGGAGATGTCTTTGAGTGGTGGGGTCAGTGTTTCACTTTAATTAAATGAGTTTGACCTGTTGAATGTGTGAGTCAGGCTGTCTGAGGTGCTGACTCAACTCTGACTCGGTTTATTTCAAGATGATGTTCCGGCAGCCAGGAGGTGGTGGGGGTAGGAGGTGGGGGTTTAAAACTAGAAAAACACAATGCCAAGGGTCCCAGACCCAGATTGGAAAGCTACAGCAGGCTTCCTATGACCCGACCCCCCCCGAAACTCCTCGCTCAACACTCAATTTCCTGTTTCTGGAGTCCAGATCCCACGCCTCACGTTCCTGGATGTTACCTCCTGCACTTCTGGTCAAGCCGGCGAGTCTCCTCCTGTCTGCACAGAAACACTCTTAGAACTGCCTCACCCCATGGTCAGTGACTCAGAAGACCAACTTCAGAACCTTCCCCAATGCTGAGTGGAAAAATAGATATTTGTCCCCTTTGCCATTTTATGAATGAACAAAATATGAATGAAGGACATTGGGTTGACTGTGTTGTTTTTCTGTACAGTCAGAACTTCCCCCACAGAGGGCTTTTTATTCCATTTTAGAAAGCAAAAGGCATTAACCGAGAATACCAGTACTGAATTTGTATTTGCACTTCTTCCTCGGGTCATAAATAAATAAGTGACAGATTTTAGTGACCAACCTGCCATTACCATTCAGTAGAGGTTTTAGATAATATTTTTAATTGTGGGATCTTGGTCTGCAAGCAGTTTCAGGTAGTTTTCCAATACTTATTGGTACTCTTAAGTTCAATCTTCATTACTGAAGACTTGCTTGTTTTTTCATCCCTCTGTTTGAAAATAATCTTTTTAACTGTTAAATTAAGGTTAGCCCTACTGAAATAACCCCACCATTCTCATTGTACAGACTATCTATAGAAATAAGTATTTGCTTTGCACTGGCAAAATATCAAATCAGACATGGCGTAAGTGGATTTGTGTGTGATATTTGTGAGGGTTCCAGTGGGCGCTCCCGCACATTTGTTGAGAATTTGTGTGTGATTGTATGCTCTATAGTGTATGCTCAGTGTCTGTGAGTTTATCTGTTGAGTGATGAATGAAATATAGTTCTATTTTTTCGTCTTCTTCAGTGCATTTTAAATGCTTAGCATGGGCTCAGCTCTGACCTAAAATTGATCCCAGTGCCAGTGGTAGCCCCTGGAGCGTAAATCCTGGGTTCTCCTCCCAGCTTTCTGTGTTTATATAAATTCCAGAAGCGGGTTGCCCGGTTACTAGGTCACATGCTTGCTGCGTGTAGTATAAATACTTGCTGTTGTCTTGGATTCTGAGGTTATCGTAAACCGCACCAACCCGCTGGTCTGAGGAAACCCAGTCGTCACTGTATGATGTCATCAACATCCTGTTTGATGTCATTCTAGTGCTGTTGGTTACCGGCAAGATTAGGAGGGGAGCTCAAGTTATCGAAATAAGCCCCCTTCCTGAAAATGAGCCCGGCAAACTCTCTGAGTGTTGTGTCCTGCTCAGTATGTTTATTTTGGAGTAATAAAGCAGAAGTTGGACGTGGGACTGCAACTCTGATACATCTTGTTGTTTGTTTTGTGGATATCCTGATTTTTTATTTTATTTGTCACACTGTTATTTCAGTGCAGCCCTGACCTTTCGGGAATAGCAGGATTGGGTCGGAGCTGGGGTATTACGGGACAGCCGTTGTGTCAGTCAGCACTCAGTCGGTTTTATTTTGAGCAGGGCTGGGGTTATTGTGGCACTCTGGTCTTCTGGGATCTGCTTGCTTATAGACTCATTGTTAGTTTTTGTTTTGCACATGGATCAGTAATTGATTAATTGCAAATATGATGCTTTTGCCACATAACTTCATATGTCTTCCCTTTTAGGGCAATATTACGTAAAGGGTCCACCAGAATGCAAGGCTGTTCCATAGCTCACTGATAGAGGGATCTTCGAAGCAGAACCAAAAGGATACTGGGTGGTTACGGTGATTTCACGGGCACTGGCCTCTGGCCTCGACCTTGTTATAGACAGCCAAAGTCTTAATGCGGCAGGATGGAGGGCATTCTGACATCCTGCTAGAGCACAAATGGAAGGTTACAGACAGAACATCCAGTCTCTCTGGCATGGGATTATTTCAGAGTCAAAGCGCTCGGCTGTCAGAACATATGTGAGGTGTTGTATGTGCAGTTGTGTGTATGTGCAGTGCTTGTGGTTGGTGCTGCTCATGACTCATGCATGAGTCCATGTTCCTTCATTTTGCGTTAGATAGAGCAAATGCCTTGATATTTGGGAGAAGGTGACTTTACTGCCACTGGGCTGCTGATTGGTGGAATGTGCCGTGATATTGTTCATTCCCCTAGCTGCTGCATCCTCAGATGTGCACAGTTTGTAGCTTATACTGATGTCACTGCTGTTGAACAGTCTGAACATGCGTGTGGCTCACCCTGCAGTTTTTCCAGAAGTGTATGAGTGTCGGACCTGCTGCCGTTTTATTATATGACAAGGGGAGGTGCAAACAACCAGTTGTGCTACTCAGCCTTAAAAACAACAATGCAATCGGCTAAAATTAATGCAACAGCTCCCCCTTTTGGTCAGATGTCCTAAAACGAACCTTAACTGTTTGCTTCCCAAATCAGTTACTTTTTGATTATTATGTGGGAGTCTGTGTCTGCGTTTTGTGTGTGAATGTGTTGGTTTATAACCTATTTATACAACAGTTAGTTCTAACCAAGTAATTTGATTGGACGACAGGCATTCCATGAGTGCTGATGATAGAGTGCAACATCACTGGGACATATAACTGCAAAATCACTCTGCTCACAGGTGTTTTAATGTTAATTACACTAGCTGCCTACCAAAAACTTAGAGCTACATTGTTAGCAACAGTCAAGTCCTAATCCATTTATGGAACTATTTGCGCTGGGGAAGCCAGATGACTGATCAAATGAACGAAGAAATCAAAATCTGATGTCCCTTATTGCCGTCAACTAATAAGTGGCATTTGTAGAACTGTTGTATAAAAGCAATATCACACTTGAGGTCGGGATTTTGTTGCTGAATATAATCATGGCTGTGATATCACTCCCTCACGTGTGATATTGCTGAAAAATATTACCTGCGATCACCTGAAAATTTCCTGTGGTTGCTCACGATTAGTTGATGGATTGGTGGATGGATGGTTAGAATGATGCGTTGATTTCTCCTTCCTCATGCAGAATCGGCAGCTGCTGAAGGATCGCTTCATGGTGGAGCTGGTGGAAGGGGCCCGTAAACTGCGCCATGTCTTCCTCTTCACTGACCTGCTGCTTTGTGCCAAGCTGAAGAAGCAGACTGGGGGGTGGGTGGGGTCATCTTTGTTTTTTCTCCTTCTGCGTATTCTTCCCTCCTAGTGCCCACATCACCCGTCTCTTTCTATCTGTGTCCTGTTTAGGTTCTTCTGTTTCCTGCCTTGGTCTCTATTTCTACCTTTTCCTCTACTCTCTCTCTTTCTATTCCCTCTTCATGCCTCCTCTCCCCTCTCACCCTGTTTCCTGACCTGAAGACTTTCCTTCATTTTCGGTCCTATATCAGTCATTCACTGCTCATCAATATTTCCAGGGAGGCATCTTGTCACTACTTAGATGGCTCGTTTGTTTTATTCTTCCTTCCCCTGACAGAAGGTTTGATATGTTCTTGTGCAATCATGTTTGGGAGTTGGATGTGCTCCAGCAATGTAGTATTGATCTGTGGACATCAGCGAAGTGGTTATTAAGATCCCTGTTTATGAGGGTGTGTTTGTGGGAATAGTATTTAATTTGGACTTTGCTGACTTATGGTCTTTGACGTTGTGGTCTCTGTGGTGATGTGCCGGGTCATCCCTGTAGTGTGGTGAAATCAAGTGTGATGATATTTTATGTAGACTTCCTGTCTGATCGATCTCTCTCCATCTCCTCCACTGCAGAAAGGGCCAGCAGTATGACTGCAAGTGGTACATCCCCCTGTCCGACCTCACCTTTCAGACCATCGATGAGTCCGACTCCTCACCCATACCGCAGGTTCCAGACGAGGAGATTGATGCCATGAAGATCAAGATCTCGCAGATTAAGAGCGAGATTCAGAGGGAAAAGGTGAGTGAAGAGGGAAAGAGAACGAGAGACAAGCGAGAGAAGGGGCGGGAGACTGAGAGAGTCTGAGGAGATAAGAGGGCATTCAGTCAGACTGAGCTGTACCAGTATGAAGGCAACAAGCAGTGGCAGCTTGAGTATTAATCTCTTTAACCTGAACTCCCCCAGATTTTCTGATGGATTTTTGCGGCATGCTGTCAGAGGTATAGAAGCCTGGATTTTCTGTTGAAATTTATGTGGCATATCTTCAGAGGTATTGAAAACTCTAACCCTTTAATGCATAATTTCTCCCATCCTGTTGCCATTTGAAAACACCTGATTAACAATCAAGCAGTTTATTGACTGATTTATCAAGGTTGATTCATGAGCCCATAATGATTTAGAAATTGTTCATGAAGAAATGATGAAGAGATCACCAATAAGCCACACTGACAACATACATGCAATACACCTGATATTCTAAGGATGGCAATTATACAGATAATTAATTCATCCATAACTTGCTTTGAATTCCATCTCCCGTTTTCCCATTTTTTGGCAGTCAAATTTATTTCAAAATGACACTTAACTTATTCACAATGTTTTCAGCATTACAAAGAAAACATACAAAATGGGAAACATCTGCTTAAGTGTATCGAATCGCGAATGTTTGCACAAAACAGCGTCACTTAAAAGCTTAGCTAGCAAATATACGCCAATTTATGAGTTACAGGAACTCAGCATCTTCGAAAGACATATTGAAGCTTGATGTCATCATTAATGTGGATAGGAAAATACCTGGTAACTTTTTGAAGCAATGAACAACAATGCCAACCAAAAGCAGATTGAGAGGTTGCTGTACTGATGAGTCTTCAGGAATGAAAAAATTAATGTTTGATTGCGGAAGTTGCACACTCACAGCACCAGTGTCATAATTGATTTATAAAATTTCCAACTTTTCAATACCCTAATGAAGACTTAAGTCAAAACCTTTGGTAATTTATTAATAATCATTGCATTGTGGCTGCAGCACCTCTTCAGCGCTGGTGTGTGTTCTTTCTCTCTCCTAATCAGGAACAGTAATTGGGAACCGGTTTGAAGTTAACATGCATTTTCAGGTGAAGTTACTGAGGGGCTTTTATACCTCGGATGGCACGGCGCTGAAAATCTCAGGTGGAAGAGATTACATGATTTTGTGTGTCTGCAGAGGGCTACCAAGGGTTCGAAGGTGATTGAGAGGCTGAGGAAGAAGTTATGTGAGCAGGAGTCCCTTCTCCTGCTCATGTCCCCCTGCATGGCCTTCAGAGTGCACAACAGGAACGGCAAGGTGAGCCGCGCCCCCAGAAAACTACCCCCCCAAACCTCATCCTGTTCCTCTCAGGCAGGGCTGAAGCGGCCACCTTTCAACTCACATTTTCATCACTTTACCACTGATCTGGCTGCCTCTCAGATATTACATATCTATTACTTACCCTGTCGCTAACTGCCTGTGGATTTTATGGTAATGGTTTTCGGCCGTGCTTCCATCTGGTGGGTATGAACAGCTCAGTCTGTCTCTTTTTGTGTTGTGAATTATTAATGTGCTTTGGAGAGGCCAGCGGGACTGACTGTGCTAACAGTTCCTACGCTGCTGTTATACACAGTGGAGCTTTGCATTGACCGGATTACCTTCAGTCTCCTGCCTCATTGTTCCCCCATTGTTTCCTTGCTGACTGCATGTAAGATGATTTAGTACTTAAGGCTTCATCCTGTTGTATTTGGTGGGGCTGGGCAGGCTCTGTGGGGGTGAGGTGGGGCAAAGCTGACTGTTATAGTTGTCAGATGGTGGAGCTGTAGAGGCATTTTGAACGCAGCTGTGGCCGCCATCATGCGCTACAGTGGGTCCACATCTGCCACCTCGGGAAACCTTCACTCAGTTGCTATGATTGGAAGCCTGTGTTAGCTGCTATTGGCTTAGTATGCATGGTGTGTAGGCTGATGAGCTTGTTCATGACTCACGGCTCAACGGTTGTCCTTGTGTTGCAGAGCTACATGTTCCTTATCTCGTCTGACTACGAGAGAGCTGAATGGAGGGAGATCATTCGAGAACAGCAGAAAAAGTGTAGGTGTCTCTTGCGACACACACACACACACACACACACACACACACACACACCCGCACCTGCGCACACACTCATACACCCATTCCCCGCATTCGCACCCCCTCAGCCGGCTGCATCGATGGCTGCTGTCCAAGGTGTTAATCAAACGTACTCTGTCCTGTACATTGAAGGTTGGCCTCCTGAGGGTGAAAGTTTTACACTGCAGCTAATTTCAGCCTCACCTTTCATCTTACGGGTGCTTTTCCCACCCTCAGCACATTATGCTTTCAGCCTCTGGTGTTGAGGGCACCTTGGGTGGTTTTACATGGAAAAAGTTACCAATGGAAATTGTAGAGTACATGTGTTTATTTCTGTCTGTTTGTCTAAGTGTGTCTGTGTGGGTATGTGGGTGTGGGTACTGTGTGTGTCTGTATGTTTGTGTGCGTGTGTGTGCGTGTGCGTGTGCGTGTGCGTGTGCGTGTGCGTGTGTGTGTGTGTGTGTGTGCGTGTGCGCAGACCGGAGTGTCCTTAAACAGTGAAAGGCGAAGATGAGGAGGTGGGTGTTCTGGTTGACCTTATCCAATGCTTAAATCTCTTATGCAGGCTTCAAGAGTTTCACTCTGACCTCTGTAGAGCTGCAGATGCTCACAAACTCCTGCGTCAAACTGCAGACGGTTCACAGCATTCCGCTGACCATCAATAAAGAAGGTACTGGAGCCCGGACTGGTGGGG
Source organism: Gymnothorax reevesii (assembly GCA_029721435.1). Classification (NCBI taxonomy): domain Eukaryota; kingdom Metazoa; phylum Chordata; class Actinopteri; order Anguilliformes; family Muraenidae; genus Gymnothorax; species Gymnothorax reevesii. The sequence continues at coordinate 60,924,385 of CM056580.1, read as the reverse complement.
GGCTGTGGGGGAGCAGCTCTCCTTTCCTTTGAGATTTTGTGGAAAGTGTCTGTTTTGTTGTGGCTCAGATTTTATGGGAGACACTGAGATTTTGCTGAGTCACCGGCCGTCCTCTCTGACAGACCAAACAATAATTGACTCAGAAACAAGCACGGACACACTGCGATAAACAAGCTCACGAACACACACACGCACTCCCACGCATGCTCCTCACACAGAGATAAACATGTACACACACAAGGACGCACGTAAAGAAGGCACACAAGCAAATCTGCCCTCTGTCACGAGCCACAACATACACGCGCACACAAGCACACGACAACCACGCAGGGATATAAAGATACAGACGGTGCAGACTGGGTTTCACTGACATCAGTTGGGTGATTAAATTAAAACCTTAGGCATATTTGGGAGATAAGAATCAATTTATCATTGTGAGGGAAGAATAAAGTATAGAGATACACTGAAAGGTTTCTGTATTTCTTTACAAACATGCCCCTCGGCCGTGGGTGGCCAACAAGAGGAGTTTTTGGGTCCTCCTTTTCAAAATCCCTGTGGGTGTTAGGCTCATCGCTGTCTTCATTTTTCTCAGTCTTTCCTCCTGTAACGGGAACAATGATGCGGTCGCTGTGTTCAAGAAGGCATCTTATCTGAGCTCATGCAGGAAACACTGGTTACAGCAAAATAAGTGGCTGAAAGACACAATTTAGTGTATATGCACTTTACTGTAGTTTTTGCTAAGTTATCTGTTTATGTTCAATCTTAAATAAATATGTGGACATTTGTACTTTATATAGGGCAGATATTAAAATACAGACGTGTGTCATTGCATTAACTGCAGGCTACAGTACTCACACCCATCTCTGTCCTCTCTGTTTCAGATGATGAGTCTCCTGGGCTGTATGGGTTTTTGAATGTAATCGTCCACTCGGCCTCTGGACTCAAGCAGAGCTTGAGTAAGTGCGTCCCCGCTCTCTCCAGGGTTTTGGCTGTCATTAGATTGATGAGAGTGATGTCGAGCGCAGAGACGCTGCCATGGTGCCCTCACACCCCCCCTCCCTCATCCCGCCCTGATTACTGCCCTCCGCCTGTCTCTGGGCAGAAGGCTGGAATTCTCGTGTGGAGCAGCTGTGATGCTGCAATAAAGGGAACACTGGATTAGGCAGGAACACAGTGTCCCCAATCTGGTGTACCGTTTCAGATACATCTGTCAGGGCAGCTACGCCCCACTGACTGGGACATTGCAACAGGCCTTCACCTGACTGCACTCAACTGCACCTGACTGCACCCCACTGATGCCTCTGCCCCTTTATATTGATAGCTGGCTAGAGAGAGAGTCTTGCAATATAGGCCATTACATGCCATGTAGTAACTCTGAATGGATGAAAAAGGAGGATTTAATGGAGCTTTAAAAATGTTTTACTGTGTTAAGGAGCAATTTGTTATGATCAAATATGTTAAAGTAATCCATGAAATGGATGATCTGGGTCGGAGTGGCTCTCCTCACTGTTGTTTTGTCTGAAAGCCAGCCGCCCTCCAGCTGTTTTGGGTTTTCCCTCCAGCTTTGCTATGTTTCCTGTTCCACACTGTTTAACCCATCTGCCTGTCAAGGCTCAACAAGACCTCGGGATATGGTCTGATCGCAGTCAGTTCCATGGCATCAGTTGGTCTTCCGTCCACCCTAAATTCTGTTTGCTGGTGATGTCCCTTTTCTCGCAGATCTGTACTGTACCTTGGAGGTGGACGCTTTCGGCTACTTTGTGAACAAAGCCAAGACAAGAGTTTACAGAGACTCCACCGAACCCAACTGGAATGAGGTGAGGTAGTCTTTGCTCCCAGCTTTCAGGCAAATGTCATCCATAGTAGACAAAGTCTGAACCTATAATGTGCAGCAGGTTTGGTTTTGCAGAAACATTGAAGTCTTTGATTATATCATTTATTTTATAAGATATATTTGGGCCATCCTATTGAAAAACTGCCTCTCTACCAGTCAATGTAGGGACGGCCCACATGAAAATTATTTTTCATTTGGCATTTTATCAATTTTTTTCATTTCACTGGTTGCCTGCAGCACTTAGGTAGCATACTATGCAGATTCATGGATCTTTGGAATTGGGACCTTAAAGGTTTTTAAAATCTTGTCTTTCGACCTGTGAGCTCTCAAGTTATAAATGGGGCAAGTCTGTGATGTTCCTTGCTAATGACCATCTCTGTGCTGGTACTAGGAGTTTGAAATTGAGCTGGAAGGGTCACAGACCCTGAGGCTGCTCTGTTATGAGAAGTGCTACAACAAGACCAGGCTGAACAAAGAAGAGGGGGAGATCACAGACAGAATCATGGCCAAAGGCCAGATCCAGGTGAGCACGTCTATTATTAAACAGGCACCACTGCTAGAATGCAACGGACGTCTGTCCAGATTGTGAGGGCTCAGCATACCACTTCATATAGTGTGCACCTCCGTGTAGTTTATTTTGTTGTCTTCAAATGTGTATTTCCTCTAATCAGAGACAGTACAAAATGGTAATTTACTTACTGTGGCTTTTTGCTGAGGCCTTTGGGGTTAGGGGCATTGGTTAAAGTGCAATCTTTGAATGAGCTATATGGCGATAAAGGCATAGTAGAGAGCAATTCATGTACAATTCAATGTACCAGTTGAGTAATGAGAAAAATCATCCTCCGTGTGACAAGACATAGCCTGACTTTTAAATGATTGCAACAGATCCCTCATACACAGATGGTACACGTTTAATCTCCAATGGACCACTGACCTATTTACACTTCTCATTTCCTCTTGGATACCATGAGTTGAGTATCATATCTGGTTAATCCCAAACATTACTTTCAAATGTTCACCCGAAAAAGATGGATGAGTGAGATGTTTGTCTGCATTTTAGATGAAGAAACTATCTTGTGTCATCTCCTTCAGCAAGATGTATTTTCAAGAAGTTATTTTGCGAGAGATTGATTCTCCGAGACTGTCACCAGCTATAAAGAACCATTTGAAACAAATACATCTGAGTTTCTGGGAACATTGAGATGGAAAACAGATACTAGAGTACAGATTTGGGAGTCTTTATTTATAATTAATTATTTACGGCTGATTTTCTGTCATTTTGGGACTGAACACCCGTGATCTGGAGATGCTTGAACATTTCATTTTACTGCCTCAGTCTTTCAGTTTCACTCTCCTGGAGGCCAACACACATGCTCCCTGGTACCTGAAATAGTTCATGAGGAAGAGACGTTAAGTCGGCCGGCTATAAATGCTTTACAATAATGACCAAGTTTTGTCCTCGCTGGAATTAAAGGAGAATGTTTTTCATTTAGACAGCGGTGGGAGTTGGAGGGTTACTGAATTCCTGATTGTTATGCTGCATTCAGCTTGGCGGAGGGGGGGCCCCCTGTGGTGTGTGAGCGAATTATCCTGGCGATGCCCCTCTCCTAACCTGGGTCTTGGAGATCTTTAGCTCTTTTGCTGACTTTGAGCAACTTGATCTGGCTTTGGCTGCATTATGTGTGATCCTGAATTGAGTTGGGCGGAGGTAGAGAATAATGGCCCCTCCCTATCAAGGGTTGCTGCCAATGGCCACAAGTGGTTCCGGGACAGCCCTGCTCATTGAGTGGCCTGATATATGGGGTCCATTCTCTGAAGCTGATTGATGTGCCACACATTCTCAGGTGTCCTAGTCAGTATTCACCTCCCTCCCACCTCCCCTCACCCAGGGTCTGCCTGAACTCATGAATGTTATTCACTGTATCAAGTGGTGCCCTGTAACGCACTGACAGCCCCGTCCTCTCTCCCTGCTTTACAATATAAGAGCAAGCTTGTTGTGTATGTTTTGTACGATACGTGTTTATGCAAACAGAAGTAACTTCTTTTTACAAGGCTTAAGTATTCATGCCAGTACAATCTCAGACTGTACATTTCATTATTATATACATTTTTTCCTCTTATTTTGATACGGTGTCAAACTTTGCCATGAGGCTGTATTGAATATACAGTCCTGGCCGTAACATATCGTTTTGAATGCTCCCCAGGCACGCTTATGATTATAATATGTTTGTCCTGCTGTAATGATGGAAAAATAGAGGGGGAGGGGAGTCTGGCAGTATCTTGTGTTTGCCCCCCTTCCCAATCGAGGGGCGGCAGCATGTTGTGACAGAGAGTGGATTACAGAGTGTAAGCCCACCAGTTTTCATTGGTGCAAAGCCTTCTCTGGAGAGGCTGCAGCCAATGGGGAGCTGTGGAATCAGAGTCTCCTCCTCTCAGGCAGTCGCATGTGTGGGCAGGGAGGCCAGCTGTGGCACCAGATGTCTTGCATAGCCCCTGCCAGGGCGACAGGCCTGACACACCCCTCCCCCATGTTCTTGAAACTAGGACAGTGTGGCACTGACAGTTGGGGTCACTATGCCATCAAGCAAAGCCGTGGGGTGTAGTGGGAGATGGGCAACGTACTTAAATAACTGTTGGAAAGTCTATTTCCTTCTGTCATCTTAATCCATACTGTAGATTACAGGACTTAACTTGGCTGTGTTTGAAATGGCAGGAATGAAATAATTAATAACTGTGATGCCTGTTTTCAGCTAGTGCTAATAGTGCATAGTTTGAATAATGGTAATCAAAAGCACTTGAGTGTACTCATTAATTCTCCCTGCAGTTCTCATTAACTTAGGTGGATCTATCCATGTCAGAATAACAAAAGTGAACAAAACGTTTCTCTTTTTTTTGTGTTTGTCATCGATTAGTTGAGTAGATTGAATGGACTGTACAGGTCTAACATCTAACATAGCACTGAATAATCCCTGGCACTGGTTTTGATGCTCTGTATATCAAGGTATAAGGTAGTCTGGGCTTTGGGTGCACTGACCTTATACCCCAGTGCGCCCAGGACATTGGAACTGACATTATTCTGGGAGAAAAGTTCTGTAAAAAGCAAGATTACGTAGCAGAATAGTAATAGAACAAGGAACACAGAACCTTGGATGCAGTGGTGCATCGTACTCCTAAAATCAACGACTTTAGACACCTGAGGAGTGCTGCGGGACCACTGTTCCAATCCACGCCTCATTCAGCCACACCCCCCGTGGGAAATCCGCTGTTCATCATCTGTTACACAAGAGGAACATTCAGGGCTTAACGCTGGCTGGGATTTGTAATCTGGAGCTCCATCTGGGAGCTGGAACAAAAGCAGGGCTGTGTAGAGCATTGACAACACACTACAGGGACAAGACGGGGGAGAGAGCGAGAGAGACAGAGACAGTGAACGGACGCAGGGACGGAGGTCTGGACATAAAAGCCAAGCAGGTCTGTCAATGGGGCAAAGCTGCAAGGTCCATCAGGCACACGAGACACTGAACCAGCCGGGAGGAGAGGAGGCATGAATCTGAGTGAAACGTTCTCTAACATGATGTCAGGCCGCTGGGGACAATGAACGGCGGAAAAGTTTCTATCGGCTGATTACCAAACGGAAAAAGGCATACTGGGCCCTATTGGCTCAAGATCTCTGTGATTTAAGAAGCAGATATCTCCTGTGCAGTATTTGGGGAGCTTTTTTGGCTGTAAACTGTGTTGTGTGCGCGTAGCCGTGAAAGGAGTGGGAGAGAGGATGAGCGGAGGAGAGATCAGCAGGAGCGCTACCGAGGGGACCAACGGGCCGCTTTTGGCCAGCCCTTCACTGGAGAGCGCAGGGGGCGAAGGCTTTAGCAGGCCGGCCTGCAGTGGGGCCCGTTTGTGGTGTCAAGTGAGGAAGGCGCTGCTCAGACACAAGGTAAAACCCTGGTGCCTCCCACTCCAGGAGGTACCCAAGGAATGTGAGCTCAGACGAGATCAGATCGCTCAATCTGCCGCACTGCCAGTGATGTCACTTTGGCTCATGGTGCTCCCTTTGCAGGAAAGCAGGATGGAAAAAATGTCTTCTTTTTTTTTTACTTTTTTAAACTTTCCAAATTTTAGTTGGCCCTGGCTTGGCTTGAATGAGTTACGCTTGGTTCATATGTCAGCATGTTAGAATTACTTGCTACAGTCTCTGCACTTATCACTCCTGTTGCTTCTTGGAAATGAAAAAGATTGATTTTACTGCCTGCTGGAAGGTGAAGGAAGCGTAAAGGATTAGCTTGGGGTGAACTAATCATAGTTAACTGAGCACAGAGGGTCGATGGTTTTGATCGCATACCTCACCTCATCTACCATCACGATGAGCGCAGTGTCAGAGTTACTTTCACTCACAGTTTTCTCTTCCCCTCCATCCAGCTTACCTGTGGAAGACTTTTGTTTGAACGTGACTACACTCTTTCGTCTCCTTTGGTTGAAGAGGGCCATTGTCAGTGCAATGTTAATCAAAGATCTCGTTGCGAAACTGGTTATGGTCATGTTGTTGTGTTACAAGGTGCAGTACAAGTTAATGGTACTCAATTTGTGTTTGTATTTTGCTTCCCCCGTAGTATTATGTATTCCTACTTTATATTTCTCATGAATCCATGATGCGGCTAAATGTAGAATGGCAGTACTTTATTTTCAGTCTTTAAGTCTACATAGCTGAATTTTATTCATGGGCTTTTGAACATTTATTTGGCTTTCACTGCTTTCTCAGCATTTACCGTTGTATACATTTACATCCTGAATTAAATTAATAAAAGTAACACTTTTTTTTTTTTTAAACTGCAGAGCCATACTTATTTTTTCCATTACTGACATGCCACATTACTAAATTTGTTCTTTTTTACATTTAAATTTCAATTAAATATTAATTAATTTATTTTTAGATATATAGTGTGTGGTGGCAAATTCATGGTTCAGAATGTGTGGTTTTAGAATGTTCATTGTCATGTTTTAATTAATTTGTATGCATTTTCTTGCATTTCTGGATCACATACACCATTCAATGTCACTGACAATTTTAGATTTTTCAGGATTGCATGGCCATATTTTACATGATTCATTTTTTATTACCCCTCAGCCAACAAATGTCGTGGAGGGGTATTGTCATGGCGAGCGGCGTCCGTCCGTCCGTCTGCCTGTAACTTCTTGTTTCCGGACGATAGCTGAAAAAGGCCTTGGCCAAATGCTCTCATTTTCTGTTGGTATGTTGGGGGTGGTTACAGGACGCTCCCGACCAATTTCTGTCCCGCTGCGATAATCAATATGGCTGCCACAGCTGGGCAAGGGCAAGGCTGAGGGGTTCCACTCGCGACAGAGCGCTATTTTTTCTCAAATGATGGCGGTAATGAGAGGCAGCTTTACTATTGTTTTGTGTTTTGTGAAAAGACTGTAATTTGGTTTCAAGATTTCATTCCCATCACATTGGTTCACGGAAAAAGAATCAATATTTTACTCTCTCTCGACAGAGGATAAAAGAGAGCACACTAAGAGTTAAACATCTTTAGAGAATTATATTCGGTGTACTTTTGTGTTATCCTGTTTGCCAATTCTGATACATTTCTTGAAGCACTATGACAGAAGAGAATGACCTCATTTCCTTCACCTGGAGGGACTGCAGATGCTGTCACATCATTGTTGATCTGTGAAAGGATTCAGACGAGCGAGAATGAGCCAATAACTGGTCGTCTCTTTCCCACACTTACAGGGGTTATGTCCGGTATTTGTCAGCTGTTTGCTTTTGTGTGTGTTTATGTTTTTCAATGGGAGGAGGAGGGGTAGAACTGGCTTTTGAGACTAAACAGGAATCATGTGCTTTTGTTTAGCTGGATCCACAGACACTACAGGCTAAAGACTGGCAGAGAACAGTCATATCCATGAATGGGGTAAGTACAGACTGCCAAAAGAGCAGTTTCCCACTGTGGCTGCTGAATCACAAACTATTGATTCCGATTCTGACATTTTTCAGGATTAATGTTCAGAATTTATTTTTGTATTATATCCAGATTGAAGTGAAGCTGTCTATGAAATTCACTAGCAGGGAGTTCAGCCTGAAGAGACTGCCATCCCGGAAACAGACGGGTGTGTTTGGGGTGAAAATTGGCATAGTAACCAAGTAAGTCAGCCAGTACATTTGCCCCTATGATGGAAAATTTTGTTCTGACACGGACTTAGAAAAATAGCCATATATTCCATTGAAATTCATGTCAGACTGTCAGAATAGAGTCCTCTTTCAGGCTTTGATTTGAAATGAATAGTTTACCTCACTCTTCCTTTCTCTGATCCAAAAAATGGCCATAGAGGAATAAATCTCATGCACAGAGAGGCTATTTTGGAGCGTATTTTTCACCAGGCCACAGAGTACTTGGCCCTAATGGTGAGTCGCAAAATAACTTTAAACCTAACTGGGGAAAATTTACTGATTTTAAAAAAGAGAAAAATCTTTTTTTTTTTTTAGTGCAGAAGAGGTACATTTGAAACCCATCTCAGGCTTTAATATAGTCTGGAGATGAAAACAGGGAAGGGATGTTGTTAATGGAAGTCTGAGGATCTGTTACTATGCCTCATAATAAATACTTATTACTTTAAAGACTGCTACCACACCATTAAGAAAATGTGCTTGTGGTTTTGCTGTTGAGAGCATTGAACTATAAACCCCGCTGTAACGACTCACCATTATTTAAGCCACCAGCCCCCCAAAATAAGCCATAGTACACTAAGTGTATCCAGTCGCAACAAAAGTGGACGTTTTGGAGGTAGGGGATTTGTTTCATCAGTTTTATGGGGTTAGAACTGACAAGCCTGACATTTTCATACAAATTTAATGTTCACATATTGATGACTGGGTTTGGGAATCACGTCCATCAACAACATTAAGTTAAGCTATGTAAAAATTATTTTTAAAAAATGTAGTATGATTGCAGTAATTCTTAGTGACATGCTGTCAATTGTATATTTAATTATGTTTTATAAAGTGTATAATTTTACATTAAATATTAAACTGTCAGTCAATTTTATGGATTTTTAAAAAAAAATAATATTAAGCTATATAGTAAGATACTATTTAAAATATAATATGTACATATCTAAAAAGTAATTTTTCTGACTACATGAATCCTGGTTTTCATGTGAGAATATGTCTTTTGAGTGAAAAAATAGTTTCAGTCTTGGTGTTTCAGTATTTAAGAACTTGTTTATACCTTTGTGATTTTATATTTATTAAATTTGTCTTTGTAAAGCTGAAATATAATCAATAAGGCTATATTCTGCACTGGAGATTTCCATTTTATGGGTGGAAAGGGACTGGGTGAGACTTCAGTGACAAGTCTTTTTTTAAGCACTGAATCACCTCTGTATGTGTGCTCACTCCCTGTGTGCAGACCTATTTCATGTGATGTTTGAAATGAGACTGGTGTGAGAATGCCCATCTTGACAGCAGGTTAATGAGTTCTGGTCCAGAACTGCTGCTGAGGATCTTTAACTGTGCTTGAGGGAGGTGAGCTCTGTCATATGACTGCCCCCTGCTGGTGATATTTGAAGGAGCCTTAAATCTCGATGCAGTGTTCCGCACCGCAAGGATGAGCTGGAGAAATTCCTCTTTTTCATGAGTGATGCTTTTCCCACTGTAAGAAAGTGTCTCCAAACATTGAAATAGAGCCATAGTTGTCAGGGAGTCTTGAATTCTAGCTGTTGTGCTTTCAAATTGTATCGTGGTCTCAAGGACACAAACTAAGTGAATTTGCAATATTCCTCCTGGATCTCTGCTTTCCTCCCACCCCAAAAGACATTCGTTACAGGAACACTCCTGCCATTGGTCCTGACCAAAACTCTGGTTTTAGAGCTAGAGTTAGTCCTAGGGCACTGCTCAAAGTAGCCTCCTACTTGTCCTAAATAACTATGATGGGTCAAATGCTGAAGACAATTTAATTATCCCTTGGGGTTCAATAAAGTGTATCCTATCTTAATATGTTTTCTGTGTTGAATTAGGATAATTGTTGAAATGGATAAGACTTTCATGATTGATTGATTGATTGATTGATGTCTTTATTTCGTGCATGTAAAATGAAACAGAAGGTAGTTAAAACAAAACAAAATTAAAACAAAACAAAACAAAAAAAAAAAAACACAAACAAAATAACACAATTAATTACATCAGCAAAAATAAACAATGAATTCCATTCAGAACACTAAAACTTCTTCATTTACATGTGCGAAAGGGAGTAGGAAGTATAAACTTATTTAATCCTACCCCTTTATACAATACCTTTTTCTTCTTTAAATACACTTCCGAATATACAATCAATTACCCAGATATCATCTTACAACCAAATCTACACAATCACAATAGTTTAATTTTAATTAGTGTCAAAACAAACAAACACAGCAACAAAACCCCAGGTGATTTAACAAAGCCCTTTTTCATTCCTGTACCTTGTGAAAATCATTTCTTTATACCTGTTTTTAAATTGAATTATGTTTGAACATTGTTTTAGCTCCACACTCAGTCTGTTCCACAGTTTCACTCCACAGATTGAAATACAAAAAGTTTTCAGAGTTGTGCGGACACTTAAAATCTTCAAATTTAAATTTCCCCTCAAATGATAACTCCCTTCTCTTTCAGAAAACAAGTTTTGGATATTCTCTGGCAGTAGATTATTTCTTACTTTGTATAACATTTGTGCAGTTTTTAATTCTTCTAGATCACAGAATTTTAAAGTTTTAGATCGTAGGAACAATGAATTTGTGTGTTCTCGAAAACCAACACTGTGAACTATTCTCATGGCTCTTTTCTGAAGTATTATTATTGGTAGTAATGACCTTTTGTAAGTGTTTCCCCAAACCTCTGAACAATAATTTAAATATGGTAAAACCAGTGAACAGTAGAGAATGTGGAGTGATTTATAATCCAGAATGTGTTTTGCTTTAGCGAGGACTGAAATGCTTCTAGCCAGTTTGGTTTGTACATGTTTTATGTGAGATTTCCAGCAAATTTTTTCATCAATTATTACACCAAGAAATTTAATTTCATCCACTCTCTCTGTTAACACCATCTATGAGTATCTGCACTTGAGTTTTTGTCTTACAGTTTCCGAATAACATGAATTTCGTTTTGCTCAGATTTAATGATAATTTATTTTTATCAAACCAATCATTGATTTTACTGAGTTCGGAAGTGATCATGTCCAAAAGTTGCTGCAAGTTCTCACCAGAACACAAAATGTTTGTATCATCAGCAAACAGAACAAATCTTAATAATTTTGAGACATTACAAATATCATTAATGTACATGATAAAAAATTTTGGTCCCAACACTGACCCCTGCGGGACTCCACACACAATGTCCAAACATTCAGACTGATGTTCTCCCATCTTCACAAATTGTTGTCTGTTTTCCAAATAGCTTCTGACCCAGTTCAAAACGACCCCCCTGATCCCATAAAATTCCAGTTTACTAATTAATATTTCATGGTTTATTGTATCAAATGCTTTTTTTAGGTCAATGAATACCCCAACTGCAATTTTTTTTTTGTCCATGGAACTAGTGATTTCCTCTATGAGTTCAACTAAAGCTAGTGAAGTTGACCGGTTTGTTCTAAATCCATACTGACTTTCTGAGAGTAATTTGTGTTTATCTATGAATTTTTCTAATCTGAGATTGAAAAGTTTTTCCAGAATTTTTGAGAACTGTGGGAGAAGAGAAACAGGCCTGTAATTTGTGAAGTGGTGTTTGTCTCCAGTTTTATACAGTGGGATGACTTTTACTATTTTCATTCTGTTTGGAAATTGACCCATTTGGAAGGATAAGTTAAAAATGTGAGTTAGTGGTTTGGAAATTTCATTGATCACGTATTTTACTATTACCATATCTATTCCATCACAATCAACGGATGTTTTATTTTGACATTCATGAACAATATCTATAATTTCTTTTTCTTTTACTGCTTTGAGAAACATTGAGCTCGTGTTCCTTTCTATAAGATTATGATCAACTCCTTGCATGAAACGTGTGCATTATGTAAATATCCAGTCATTGAAATCGTTCTGGATATAACTGAATATAAAGTAATATCTGTGCAATGATCGGTATTTGAATACTCTGAAGCTCCCAGAGTTCTTAGACATCCTCAAAGCTCCGTGTCAAGGATTTGCTCAATTTCCCTATTCAAGGTAAAAAAAAAAATTTTTAAAAGCAAGAACCCACATTACATGTTCATGACCCTAGTTTTCCTCTCCATTGAATTTTGTCAGACAGTGCAGGGAAAGTCTAATCCCTATAAGCATGTGCACAAGGAGTCTGCCCAGCCAGCACACTTGTGATTGGCACTAATGATGATCCTCACAAATGGAAGCTTAATTGGTTTAGTAGCAGGGCCAATTAAGAGCGCAGTGACAACAGGCCTCTAATAACAGTAGCAAAATACATTCCTTCTGCTCTTCACGGCATCACATTCCATCTGCTGGTCCATGACAGTTTATCCATTTTAACCATTGAATATAAAGCCATCTTTTACATATGTAGTACACCAATGTGCAAGCCACAGTAGGACTGCAGCGGCATTAATGCGTAAGACGTGGCTAGATCAATAAAATACTTACAAAGGTAACATACAGTATGTTTAAATGAATGAATCAGCCATGGGATCTCTCACCTTAAACACCTTGCGACGCATGCCCTTTGTCCAATGTCCAAGCATATCTCTTGGGCCTTGGATTTAAACATGTCCCACCTTTATGGCAGAAAATACTAGTTTCTGTCTGATCTCAACCATATTAGAAATAGAATGTTGATGGGTTTTCCCAAAAGATAATGTGCCACAGAGATATCTCTTATGTTGTTTAAAGATGAAAAGGCTTTGATACATCTGGCAGATGGGAGGTAGAGCTTGAAAAGAGTGGAGAGAAAATCCTTTTGGCAACAGGGAGAAGACAATTAGGGCAGTGTGATGGGAGTGAGCCGTAATGGCAGCTTCCCTGTTCTCTGAGTACACAGAGAGACAGGGCGAGGGAATTGTGCTCTCAGTCTAGTTTATCATCCAGTTCTCCGCACCTCTGGGTGCTTGCTGTGTGCGTAGTTATTACAAACTCAATCCTGCACTCGTGGAGTATCAGAGGGGAAAAGCATGAACATGTTTAATACCTCACTGGTTGCAGCCTGCCTCTGATACTTTCTCAGTGTACTATTTCAGTTTCCCTTCAGTTGCCTGGAATTGTGCTTATTCTCAAGGTGGAAATGATTGCTTTCATTGCTGTTGTTTTTTTTTTGTTTGTTTTTGTTTAGTTCTGCAGCATTAATATTATGTATCAAAGTCACTGTTTTGATATAAGCAAGCAGTTCATTGACTCAGGGTCATCTGGAAATGTGCCATCCTTTGTATACTGTCCCAGAGTCCTGAGCCTTCTCTTGTTTTGCGTAGGAAACAGGAGGTCACGTTCTAAAGTGTGTGTGTGTTTGTGCGTGTACGTTCGTGTGCATGTGTGCCTGTGCATGTGTGTGTGTTTCTTTAGACGGGAGCGCTCTAAGGTGCCTTACATTGTGAGGCAGTGTGTAGAGGAGGTTGAGCGCCGTGGCATGGAGGAGGTGGGCATCTATCGTGTATCAGGAGTGGCAACAGACATCCAGGCCTTGAAGGCAGCTTTTGATGCCAGTGAGTATTATTTCAGTTTTATTATTTGCACACCCAAGTGTGAAATATTATACCATCTTCTGCTAGGAAGGTTCAAGAAAACAAAAATATCTCATGTTCTGCTTACTGCCAACAAATTTACGAAGTGTTAGCACTGTTTGGGTTTCCAAAGAGGTTACAAAATTTTTTGTCCTTTGTTTTGGTAATTTCTCTTTTTTGTTGACCTACAGACTTTGGTGGTATGTTATTTTCTCATATTTGCTGGTACATAATTTTTTGCTTTGGTGAGTGAATTTAGTTCACTGGCAGAATTAATTACTTTTTCCATCCTTTCCCTTTACTAACCAGTCGAGGCGCGATATGTGTGTGGGATTCCTGTGTGTCGCAGAAACATGTATGTGCTGACTGAGCACTAGAGAGAGCCTGCATTCTTCAGATGACAAAATACCAGATTTAAGAAACCCCAAAACAAACACGTGGGGAGCTGGCAGTTGTGGTGGCCTGTCTGGCGTATTTCTGCAGAGATGTTTATACAAGATGGCAGTGAGACGATTTCCATGCCTGTCTCAGACTGCAGTGACTCTTCCTGCATTTGTCGCTGAGCCCTTTCCTCTACTTTGCAGACAACAAGGACGTGTCAGTGATGATGAGTGAGATGGATGTGAACGCCATTGCTGGAACCTTGAAACTGTACTTCCGTGAGCTACCAGAGCCTCTTTTCACTGACGAGCTGTATCCCAACTTTGCCGGGGGTATCGGTGAGTAACCAGATGCTGCTTTTGAAATGGTTTTTTGCCAAGGAGTCAACCTTATACACACTTGCTTGCACAGCGCACATTTTGTGTGGTATTCATTAATGCGGCTGAATATTAGCAGACAGAATTTGAGGTGAGTGTTCTGCTCAAGGGTACAGTTGTGACTCGGTTTGACCCGACAGTCTCAGAATTTCACAGGAAATTAAATATACTTAGTTAGAGGAAAGCATCACTGGTTCTCAAGTATAAGGGACAGTGCAGTGGTCACCAATCGTGTTCCTTGAGATCTACCATCCTGTAGAGCAGGCATCCTCAATCTTTCCCAGAAAGGGCCGGTGTGGGTGCAGGCTTTTATTGCAACCAAGCAGCTAGACACCTGATGCTACTAATCAAGCTTATGAGCAAAGAGTCCATGGGTTGATTTGTAGTATCAGGTGTGTAATTGCTTGGTTGCAATGAAAGCCTGCACCCACAGTGGCCCTTTCTGAGAAAGATTGGGGACCCCTGCAGTAGAGCTTCATACCACCCTTAATTTGGCTCACCTGACTCTACTAATTAGCAGTTCCAAGACATCTCTGTCTCTGACTGAGGTGGGCCCTGTCAGGGTTGGAGTGAAAACTTAAAGGAAGGTCGACCTCCAGAAACAGGGTGGGTGACTAATGGCATGGTGGGTATTTTCTTATTTCGTGTTTAGTTATCAGTCCCTTGTCTAATGCTGCACGTTTGGCCGAAGAAAACCCTCATTATCTGTTACTTTATTATTTCATTCCCACATCTAGAATTACATTTATTTCCCAGTTTACTGTGAACTGTGCATTGAGGATGCCCAAATCAACAAAATGGACTGGAAATTTGCTTACTTCCAGGGACTTCCTGGTTTTAAACATATCTATTAAATGTTTCATTTGTGGAAGTTATGCTTCCTTCTGGATTAACTCTGATACATTTATCCCTATGTTTTTTGTTTACCTTATTGTGCACCTCAGCGGAGTGTCCTAATTTGAAATCACTCTCTGTTCCCACCTTCAGCCCTGTCAGACAGTGTAGCGAAAGAGAGCTGTATGCTCAACCTTCTGCTGTCTCTACCAGAACCCAATCTGGTCACTTTCCTCTTCCTGCTGGACCACCTGAAGAGGTATTACGCCCCCCCCCCCCCCACCCACGTACACACACACACACACACACACACACATATACAGTAATCATCTTCCCTTTGAATACTGACATTCTGTCACACTGATGTCATCTCATCTTGCAATGCCCCCTCTGCGGCTCTTCGTAGGGTGGCTGAGAATGAGAGTGTGAACAAAATGTCCCTTCATAACCTGGCCACGGTCTTTGGCCCCACACTGCTCCGACCCTCTGAGAAAGACAGCAAAATTCCAGCCAATCCGACTCAACCCATCACCATGAGTGACAGCTGGTCGCTTGAAGTCATGTCTCAGGTAATTTCAGAAAATTATGGTTCGCCCTGTCCATTAATGAATATTTGTATGTAGTACTTGTAAAGATGTTTAAATTCCCTATCACCGGCACTGCTTGTACATAAATTCCCATTTCTTTTTCTCTTTGTTCTTTGCACTGTCTGCATGCACAGGTCCAGGTCTTACTGTATTTCCTTCAACTGGAAACTATCCCTACACCAGATAGCAAGCGGCAGAGTATCCTGTTCTCCACGGAAGTATAGAAGAAACTCAGCCCCTTTCAGTCTGCAACACTGAAATGTGAGAGAAAGCGACTGAAGTGAAAGAGCTCTGTGAACAGCACGATGGCTGTGAGAATCCGCAAAAAGACTGGACCCTTGCAGGAGCTGACAGCAGTGTGTGCGCGGGGTGATCACTAGAGGGCGCCAGTAACGTTTTGATGCCATGGAGTGGAAACTTCTCAAAATCACATTCCTTGTAGTATTTTTTTTTAATCCTCTTTTGAAAAATCTGAGCTGTTTGTGTCTTATGTGGCACAGAGTCTCATTAGTGCTCTTCAGAGGTCTTTGGCCTTGCCTTCTGTTTGGTTTCTTGGTCAGTCAGTGCTCTTCGAAAACTTGGGTTTAACAACATAGGCAAGCAACAGGTAGCAGGCTTCCTTGTTTCTTTTTTTTTTTTTTGTTTTGTTTAATTGTCTTCTTTTCTGACCCTATATGGTGAAGCAGGCTCTTCCAGAGTTTCTAAAGGTAGGGCTCATTATCATGCACTTTTTTCATCCTGTTATCATTTTTATAATCTGTTTTTAAAGATGGATAATAGACGGGCTTGAGATACTGATTGGGGTCATTGGAGCATAGTGCTTTAAATTAATGTTGTCTTAATTGCTGGTTACTTGAAATCATAAAGGTCCATACTGCCCAAAACAAGTTCAGCTTAAGACAATCAGGACAATGGTAATACAGGAAGTCTTTGTTATTGTGTAGGTGACTTCCTGAGAATAATGAATGTGTCCCTCCATCAAGGCTTGTCCAGGTTTTTGTGTGGGAACAAATCTGAAGCGAAGTGTAAATGTCTTATCATTGAGGATTTGTGCTGGGATTTCATGGGGGAAGAAAGCAAATTCTGTTCATGCAGATGTTTTGGAAAATTTTACGCTTAGCCAACATGGCAGGGGGAAAAGTAGGAAAGCCGGTAAATATTAGCGCCATGTCTGAGTTTGTAATCTATCACAGGAAATTGGCTGAGATCAAATCATGTGTATATGAAACCATGCACATCACAGTATTTCTGGGTTCACACAAGCGAGAGCAACACAGGCATGGGATACCTTGAGGACTGACATTGAGGGGGAATGATATCATGCAATCTGCGGAGCCTGCAGTGTGGTAATATTTTAGGACTATTTCTCCATGCCTTGTGCACAGTTAATATTTCCATTCGTTGGGAGGTGATACATAAGAGGTATTGGTTACCTGAGGTGTTCAAAAGTTTGTTCAGTTTATATTAATTACGTTTATGTGTTGTTGTTGGATTAGCTTTGATCTGCAAAGTAAACAATATTCAGAAAGCAATATCTTTGAATGTATGGGCTCTATGAACTCTCTGTTCTTGCCTTTGGGTACACATTTTGTGGGTCATAAGACAACGTATCTTATAAGCATAATGCTAATGAGTGCTATGGTCTACACTAAGATAACATGCTTTTTCCTTCTTGCTGAAAAATGGCATTCAAATTTAGGATATTTAGCTGACACTTGAATGCTCAACAACTTACAGATATTACGTTCTTTTTTATAACATAAATTTGCTTAAAACAGCTGGATATCTGCTGAAGTAATTTAACTGAAGAGGCTTGCCTCCGGGCTCAATGTTAGTACCTGAGAATCAAACCGGCAACCTTGGAGAAGTAAGCCTGGTTCCTGAACTATTAAGTTACACAGCCACAACAAACCATATTATTGTGTTTCTGCTGACCATGCCTGGAATTAAAAAAAAAAAAATTCTTAGCCTCGAAGATGCTTCCTACCTTAAATGCAGCTTGAAAGAGACTCCTCCCATTCAAATTATTTGAAAAGAGAAAAAATGGTTGCTTTTCATTTCAATAAACCTTGTCATTGGAATTCTACTTGTCCAGCAGTTTCACGGCATTGCCATCATTTATCATACTGCAGAACTTTGGAGCCTGAAAACCTTTGGAATCTGTTGCATCAGTGGCCATAGTTCAGTACTCTTTGAACTCTGCCCTAGCTGTGCAAAATGTATAAGAGCCTTGGATATCTGCCATCAATGCCAGCCTAGCTCCTCCCTCTCCATATACACTACAGCTCAAAAGTTTGGGATCACTTGCAAATTTCTTTGTTTTCCTTTTCACAAATGATTAAAATGTATCAGATGATTTTCAAAGAATGATCTACATTTTTGCATAGAGGCCTGTTATCAGCAACTGTCAGTCCTCTGCATCAATCTCCTGGTGAGGTTGTTAATCCAAGTTAAGCATTTTATAAGGCTAATTGATTATAAGAAAACCCTTCTGCAAATGTGTTGCACAGCTGAAAACCGTTGAACTAATAAGGGAGCGCAAAAGAAAGCATGGCATTCTTGAGGTTGGTTTAGTACCTGAAGCATCGGCAGTTGTTTGTTTACAGGCTCAAAATGGCCAGAAAGAAAGAACTTCCTTAAGAGACCCGTCAGTCTATTGTTGTGCTTAGAAAAGAAGGCTATTCAATGCGAGAAATTGAAAACCTAAAATCTCTTACCATGCTGTCAACTACTCCCTTCAGAGAGCAGCACAAACTGGCACTAACAAGGACAGAAAAAAGGAGTGGGAGGCCCCGATGCACAACTGTGCAAGAAGACAAATATCTGAGAGTGTGTAGTTTAAGGCAAAGACGCCTCACAGGTTGTCAACTAGCAGCTGCACTAAATGGTTCCCGTCAAACACCAGTTTCAGTATCAACAGTGAAGGTGGTTTTTTTTTTTTTTAATGAAGACAAAGTTTGAAGTACATATTCATCATTTTCCATTAAAATAATTATTTCTAACTCAGACAATGTCAGCATGTTCTGTTCATTTTCTGTATTTCATATTCAGACTAATTTCAGGTGTGTTTCCATGGAAAACAAGAAAATTTCCAAGTGATCCCAAACTTTTGAGCGGTAGTGTATTTCCCAAATGCACTGGAATATTTTGCTTATATGAGAGTTTTGAGGGTCACTGCCAACGAGATGGATCACACCCCTGTGATGGACTAAGCCTAGGTATCTGTGGGACATTTTTTTTCTAATGTAAGTTACACATTGTTAATAAGAATATTTTCATCAATGTCATAATTGTCATAATCACTTGATTTTTTTTTGCTTTCTCACTAATTACAATACCCAACTGTGCCAATATCAAGTTAGGATTCACATTCAAATGACTGTAGTCAAAGTTGAGTATGTAGGTTGTCTCAATGGGACAGCTAATGTGTTTTTTTTTTTTTTTTTGGGAAAAATGAGAGGATGGTGATATCAATGTTAATCTTAGGCTTAACATGCTGGCATGTTGATTTAAAAGTTTCTTTTTTTCTCTTTTTTTCTATAAATGTTTCTGTCTGAGCCATTGTGTTTTTTTCTCTCTCTTTTTTCATTTTATTGTTAAAACATAACCCTGGAAAGTTCTGATTATTTGTTCCTACCCCAAGCTGCTTATTTTGGGGTAATAAGTTAATAAGAGTGATGTTAATATTTGTTAAGTGGGAGAAAACTGGCAAATGGAAAAATGTTCCTGTTTTCTGTATTAATTCAGTTTCCTTAGAGACTGGTAGGATGTTGCACTTAAAAGATTGATCCTTTCCCTAACAGAGCACTGGTGCTGATCTGATCTAGGCCTGGTCATATAATTGTCCTGCTCTACATCTCCTCCATTACTGTTACTGTAGTTTATAACTCAGAAGTTACTGAACAAACATTAGATTGAGTTTTGTGTGACTATGAGAAAGTATTAAGAGGCAGGCCAGGTTATACCTGTGTCTTGGAACATGTTTTGTAGACTCCTTTGAAGCTTGGGAACAGTTTGAGGAAAAGATTTGATCTATTTCTGATTCATTAAACCAGATTATCTTCACCAATACTTTTCAAACAGGCTTATTTCTTTTTCTATAGGACTCAGATCAATTATCATAGAACTCTTTATTTTTGGAAGTCTCTCAATTGAACAGTGTTTAGAATTGTCATTTTAAAATGGTTATTTTATGCATCTGTTTTCTTTCAACCTGAGAGAGCGTTAAGACGTTTTATTGCAAAATCATTCATCCCCTGACCTCTGCAGATCGGGAGACATTTGTGGGTACAAATCTATAAGCACAGTAATCAGTGTTTTCTCACATACTGAAATGTATTATGTACCTGTATAATTCCAGTCAAATTGTAACATTTTCATGTTTTCTAATTCCTCCATATTTCCTGTACAATGTAGTAGGTTTATCTGTGGAATCAGGATTGGGTGGCTATGGTGCAAATGGAGTTTTTTTTTCCCCCCCCTTCATTTTATTCATTAAATAAATTTTGTTTATTGACCATTTTTATGTTTAGCTCTTCACTCAGATGTTAAAGAGTTTTGAGTGTGGCAGAACTCCCTGAGGTAAATGGAGCCAAGAATTATGCCGCTTTCAATGTGATGGATGGATTTCTTGGAATGATCACTAATGTCTGGACCCCTAAAAAGTTTTTTGTCCACTTCTGGCATAGTGTATGACACCAGCAATCCTTGTTTTTTTTTTAATGTTTTATTTATTTGTGTCATTTCAAAAATCGACTGTGATTGCAGAAAAGTCTTTTCCTGAATTAAGTCCTACGGGAACATTGGCTTTCTGTGGTGGGATTTGTATTTGTGACCCTTCATTCCAGAAGCAGAACATTAATACGGAGTTATTTATTGTAGTCATAATTCATAGGGATTGCACATATATAGAGGCATTGTGTATAATATAAGAAAGGACACGATTAAATTAAAATTGCTTAGGCAAAATTAGATTTGACTGTCTGCACTATTTCGATCTTTATTAGACACTGTTGCAGTCAGTTGCCCAGGACTCTGTTGTGAGGTCTTGTATATGGTTACTGTTAATTCGGAGATTTTTTTTTTTTTTCATGATATGGGCTAGAATTTCGGGCGAGATGAAAATTTGCCTACCACAGAGTTGATTGGAGTCTGATTTCTTTGTTCATTTTAATTTTAAAATTTTGTTCAACATTTATTTTCTGATAATGCGGCTGTATAAAGGGATAATGTATTCCGAAGGAAATGTTTGAAAGGCATTCGTAGCCTCTGTTTGTACACAAAGATTTAAATAAAAAAGTCCTGTATCTATTTTGCCTTGCTCATAGTCCTCTCTCCTCCCAGCAGTGTGGCATTCACAACCAGAATTTTTTTGTTTGGATATTTCATTCTTATTATTAACTTAAAAGGAGGTGCAAACAATTAATACCGACATCTTAATGAATGCATGTATTTTGGGTCAAAAAGGCTACTGGTAGCAAATGCAGCAAGACCGAAATGTTATTTTAAATTGGCTGTCATGAGGACCTGGGCCAGGAATGGAGCACATGCTGAACAGGCACATCTGCTTGATGCCATGTTTTAGCTAGATCTTGCCCTTGTTTCCAGAATTTGAAAAGTTTTTGTTTCTTGCTCCAGTGTGACAATTACTTTTCCAGCTTCAGCAAGGTGTCTTAGGCAAAAAGTGAACTCCAGCCTTCACTTATTTCTCAAATATAGCCATAGCTCCATTTGTGGCTCAAAATGGCTGTGATATGAAATAGTTAGTTTTCCTTACCTTCTCAGGAAACCATCTAGAGGAGCTGCAATAATGGATTGCTGGAAAAGCATGTTCCTTCGGGGGGGGGGGATTCATTCTGACAAATTCATATTACATTTTTACAGTTAATATGCATAGAGATGACCTGTTCCTTTCTGATGATGCTGCAGAATATGACACTTGAAAACGTGATAACAAATTTCACAAATTTCTCTATAAATACAGTCGTTGATTTGGCCTTTACTGCTAACAGGCTACAAATAAACAGATTGTTGCATCACTTTGTTGCAATTAACTTTTAAGGCACACACAACATACGGTACAGGCCAAAAGTTTGGACACACCTTCTCATTCAATGTGTTTCCTTTATTTTCACGACTATTTACATTGTAGATTCCCACTGAAGGCATCAAAACTATGAATGAACACGTAGAATTAAGTATGTATCTAACAATTGTCCAATAGGGTTGTCGGCTGTATATCAACCTGACTTCTGCAAAACACAACTGATGGTCCCAACCGCATTGATAAGGCAAGAAATTCCACTAATTAATACTGACAAGGCACACCTGTGAAGTGAAAACCATTTCAGGTGACTACCTCTTGAAGCTCATCAAGAGAATGCCAAGAGTGTGCAAAGCAGTTATTAGAGCAAAGGGTGGCTACTTTGAAGAAACTAGAATATAAGAAATGTTTTCAGTTACAGGTATTTCACACTTTTTTGTTAAGTACATAATTCCACATGTGTTCATTCATAGTTTTGATGCCTTCAGTGAGAATCTACAATGTAAATAGTCATGAAAATAAAGGAAACGCATTGAATGAGAAGGTGTGTCCAAACTTTTGGCCTGTACTGTACCTTCCTTTTCCCTCAACACTTGGGAATTATGTAAGAAGGTAGCTTCGATATTTTGAGAATCCCTCTGTGCATTACTTTGGTTAAGTTGCCAACCATTTAATAATCTTTGCCATCCTCATATAACTGAAGAAATGTCAGCTAAATCATACTGCGTTATGTTTTTAGTGCAAAAACAGCGGTTGTATTTTGCCGCCCTCAAAACTCAAAGTAAAACTCAAAGGACTTCAAAGTCCCTTAGTCTGTCGGAATAACAGCAGCCGACCCAATCGAACTGGCCCACTATCATGATGTACCGACACAGTGCTGCAGTAGCCTACTGCACCTGTCAGTCATATTTCTTTCCTAAACTTAGTTTAAGTTTAAAAAGTTACGTATTGTTTTGCAGAGGCTTAGCAGGAGTCCGTGAAATACAGAAAACAATCACATCTGAGGGCTCATACGAAGGTACAACCCCAATTCCGAAATAGTTGGGACGAAGTGTAAATTGCAAATAAAATTTTAAAAAATGACATTCAACTCACACCAAACAGTATTTTATTCATAACAATACAGAGATAACATAGCAAATGTTGAAACTGAGAATTTTCACAATTTTATCCACAAAATAAGCTCATTTCAAATTTGATGGCTGCTACAGGTCTCATAAAAGTTGGGACAGGGCCCTGTTTACCAAGGTGTAGCATCCCCTCTTCTTTTTAACACAGAGTGGAGGCATCTGGGGATTGAGGAGACAAGTTTCTCGAGTTTAGTAAATGGAACTTGATCCCACTCTTGTTTAATACAGGCTTCCAGCTGCTAGAGAGTTTTGGGTCTTCTTTGACAGACTTTTCGTTTAATTATGTGCCACATGTTCTCAATCGGTTAAAGATCAGGACTGCGGGCAGGCCAGTTCAGGACACGGACTCTTCTACTTTGAAGCCACGCTGTTGTGATAGCTGCAGTATGTGGTTTTGCATTGTTCTGCTGAAATACACAAGGCCTTCCCTGGAATAGATATTATCTGGAGGGGAGCTTATGTCGCTCTAAAACCTTTATAAACCTTTCAACATTTATGGTGCTTTTTAAAACATGCAAGTGTCCCACACCATATGCACTAATGCAGGGGTGTCCAAACTTTTTGTAAAGAGGGCCAGATTTGGTAAGGTGAAAATGTGTGAGGGCCAATCATTCCACCTAACATTTTTTGAACTAATAACATTAAATACAAATTAACTATTTTGTGAAATTTTATTGTGAAAGGTTTGCAGTGCTTGGCAATCAGCGTTGCCACCTAGTAGCTCGCCTCTGTGGCATTTTCATTTGACTCACAGGCTCTTGTGAAAAAGCGCTGCTGTGCCGTTAAAACAGCTTCCAGTTGCTTCAATTTTTCACGGCGTTTGTCCCCAGTTAGCTTGTCGTAGTTAGCATGTTTCGTCTGGTAGTGCCTCTTGATATTAAATTCCTTGAAAACAGCCACAGTCTCTTGGCAAATTAGGCAGACACAGTTGTTTTGTATTTCACTGAAAAAATACTCCAATTTCCACTTGTCCTGGAAACGTCGGCCCTCTTTGTCAACTTTCCTTTTTTTAGCTACAGTTGCCATGTCAGAAATCGGCTGGCCTGAAATGATCACACAAGACCAAGGGTCAAGGCGGCCCTATGCAGCGGCCACAAGGCTACTGTCATCTTCTGGTGAAATGTAGAATAGCTTTTTTGTACACATGTATTTTATTCTGTGATCAGCAGTGCTGGTGGGCCGCATATTATTGATTTGATAACAGAGGCTGTGGGCCGGTGAAAATTTGAACACGGGCCGCATTTGGCCCCCGGGCCGGACTTTGAACATGCCTGCACTAATGCATCCCCATACCATCAGAGATGCTGGCTTTTGGTCTGAACGGTGATAACAGGAGGGGTGGTCTTTCTCCTCTTTTGGCTGGAGGACATGACGCCCATGATTTCCAACAAGAATCCCAAATTCGGACTGGTCTGACCACAGGACACTTTGCCACTTTGCTACAGTTCATTTTAAATGAGCCTTGGCCCACAGAACATGGCAGCGCTTGTTGAATCATGCTCAACAATGGCTTCCTTTTTGCATGATAGAGTTTTAGGTGGCATCTGTGGATGGCGCGGCGGACTGTGCTTCTAGACAGTGGTTTCCTAAAGTATTCCTGGACCCATTTAGTAATGTCAATGACAGAATCATGCAGGTAAGTGATGCAGTGGCGTCTGAGGGCCCGAAGATCATGGGCATCGAGTAAAGGTCTTTGGCCTTGTTCCTTATGCACAGAGATTTTTCCAGTTTCTCTGAATCTTTTGATGATGTTATGCACTGTCGATGATGAGACCTTCAAAGCCTTTGCAACTTGAAGTCGAGGAACATTGTTTTTAAAGTATTCCACAAGTTTTTTACACAAGGCTTCATAGGTTGAAGAGCCTCTGGCCATCTTCTGAGAGACTCAGCCTCTCTAAGGCATGCCTTTTATAGCCAGTCATGTTACACACCTCATACCAGTTAACTTAATTACTTGCTAAATGCTCTTTCAGCTGATTCTCTTATACATTAATGGCTTTTTCATCCCTTTTTTTGCCAGTGTCCCAACTTTTTTGCAGCCAGAAAATTTTAAATAAGCTCATTTTGTGGATAAAAATGTAAAACGTCTCAGTTCCAACATTTGAAATTAAATCTATGTCCTATTGTAAATAGCATATTGGCTCGAGTGATCTGAAAGTCATTGCATTTTGATTTTATTCACAATTTCCATTTTGTCCCAACTATTTCGGAATTGGGGTTGCAATTTCGGAGCGCTGCCCTCCTGCATATGGGCACCATTACTGTAAGTTTTAATCGCCATGTTTGAGGAGGAAAAAATAGACGTGAGGTTATGCTGAGAGAAATATTGACTGGGTTCTTCAGCAAAGCTGACTCCTGACAGATTTACTGTATCTAACGTGTCAGTCTGGCCAAGTTGATATGTTTACATTTAATCCATAAGGGGATTTAAATATCCTACTATACTCGCAAAGTGCATACAAAGCATTAAATGGACAGTAGAAATTTTATTGTGTCACAGCCAATAATGTGTCATACCCAAAGGCCCTCAATATAATGTGAAATGATGCTGTCGCACCGCGATAATATTGAAGGATATGGTGCATGTCAAATAGATTTACAAGAGACACGTGAAGCAATGTTATTTGTTGATTGTACAAATAAAATAAACGTGCACTCTTTGTCATATTAGTAGCCGAATATTGTAAGAGTAAATATATTGTAAGTCACCATACAATTAAAATTATGGGGTTTTTTTCGAACAAAAAATGTTACGCATATCTTCTTTGAAAAGCGTCCAAAAATTGTGGCATTACTTATGGCTTACGTACTACCTTCTTTCTGTCAGTCTAACTGTTGGATAAAACATTTTACGAGAAATTTGAACACAATTTGAACTGCCGAAAGAATCACAATTTCCTGAGCCATGTAGCTTACAGGAAAATGAGTTCCATAAAGTAAAGGTGGACGTTTGTTATCTATCCCACAGGAGATGTTAAATGAATAATTTCAGATTGCATCCCAGAATTCCCTGCGATCCATCAAACCAACCGGGAGGAATAAATACCATCAGGATGGATAACTAGATAATGGGACAACGCCCTCAAAGCCAATGAGCACTTCAGCACATTGTTCAGTTTAATTGGATGTACAACTTACGAACTAAACGGTTTTGTTCCGGAGTTAACAGACTGTTCATATCAATGCAGAAGTTCAACTTGCAATACGACCATTATTTCAACCTCTGATGTAACTGTTCACACACTTTCTCACCAGCCTGGTCAAATCGTTGCTTAGTTATATCTACGTTCGGCTTGGGATGTCGGACGCTGCAAAGACCTATTCTAAGGGTATTACTGAGACAACTAATGGCAGAAACCCAGGAACCGCAGACTCGATGCCGTAGCTGATATCTGTGCTTTTGAAGGACGCCTTATCGGATAAGGCGACAACCAGGGATACGTCTATACAGGCCAGAGGGAAGCTAAATTGGTAAGGCAACGTTACATGATTTTCTTTGACAATCCCTTTTTATTAACATTATACATTTGAAGGAGGTAATGTCGTATCCTGCTTTATCTTTGCCAGATGAACCAAGAGTTTACACAGCTATCTTAAGCACTGTCGCTCCGTGCCTGGAAATGGGAATTTATCGAAAGTCGGGCGTCCGAAGGCTGAAATATGTGCGGAGAATCGGTTATTTATCGCCAAGTTACGAAAATTGTGCTTGAGAAAATACCAGTTCTGGTTAGCGCTGTTAAACCACCTGAAAACATTAACTGGTTAGCCAGAGACAAACGGTTTCAAAGTCGCAAATGTTAGCAAGTTGATTGCTATTATCGCCTCTCGTCACTTCTGTTGCTAACAATAGTGACGTTAACGCTAATTAACGCGGCTAGGCTAATGTTTATGAAGCTTTACCTGGCAGCTGTCTAATGAAAGCGCCTTTGCTATTAATGTGTGGTTTTATGACTTTTATGAGCGTTTGGCGACATTGTTATACTGCAACGTTAAATAAGGTTCGTTCCCAAGTGTATTTTAGTGTATGGGTATTGGGTCATCGATGTGCCAGCTTGAACGGCAAGCATCTATCATTAATGCTACAAACTAGCCTGCTATCAGTGCGAATCGTATTTGCGTGGTAACGTTAGCGAACTAGCTAGCTAACGTTAGCTAGTTAACTCTTGACAATGGTGGCCACTGACGGAACATCCATTGTTCGCATCATCAGATGACCTGGAGTGTAGAACTACCGCTATTGTCCAACTTTTTTGTGGTGCAGTTGATGTTTGCTGTAATTTTCTGCGTTAGCTACTGGAATACATTGGCTTGCCTGGTGTCTTTCGCTTGAACGCGAACTGTAAAAACGTTGCTAAATTAACACTGCGTGAGATCACTACCGCAAATGTCAAACAACTTGGTACCAAATCGGACAACAGTGACGGTACTCTCTGGTGGGCCAATGTGTTTCGGCCTCTCTAACAAGCTGATATACATTAGCTTGCCCTTTTGGTGTGTTGACTGTATGTGAAGTCTTCAACATACATGCTAGCTGGCTGGCTTGGTTGTTTCTCTGAAACGGTCCCGATAGGACTTGCACTCAGTCTTTGAATTCAGTTCAATTCATTCAAGTTCTGTGGCAAAAACTAACGTTTGAAATGCATAGCTCTTCGAAACAGTTTGCGCCCAGATAAATTATGCCATCATGGTGAGATTCTGACACCGGATGTTCTTGGTTTAGCCTGTTAAATAATGATTGATTTCAGTTTTGATTATTCATGTGGTGATTAACTTGTGAAAAGTTATTTTGCCAGTTGCGGCTTTCGCCATCATACACAAATTTAGCAATTTAATTTTGTTTCTTGGCTAACCAGCACTTGGAAGTTGGCACCAGGTTTGATATTCACATATCATGTGGGCAATTTCACGCTAACTTAGGCCATCCCTGTCTCATGGGGTAAAATTTCGAAATGCATTTTGTTATGTTGCTTCCGGTGGATATTAAACCAACAGATCTTATTTATGAAAAATTACGGTGAGTAAGCTACAGATGTTATGACAGTATTGCAATAACAAAAATTTGAGTTACTTGTGAAAAATGATTGATTCAACCACTAAAAAACCGAGCACCTCAGTATATGGTATGTACCAAAATGTTGTGCTTTGCTTATCTAATAACACCTGAACATCATAATTTGATACAAAAATACTTCCATGTCTATATTTATCATAAACAATTGAGAAAATTAAGTTTTCAGAAAGTTTAATCTGCAAATTTTGTAAATGCTCATGCAAACTGTTAGAGTATGCAAATGATGCAACAAATTGCATTGTCAAACACCTGACCCATCTTCTAGGTGCTCCTACTCTTGTCATAAGCCAAATTGTTTGGCATCAGTGGCCTCAGACATTTTTAGTTAATTTGTGTCAGAGTGGACATTTTTAGGAGAAACAAGAATTGTATTATAAAACTTTCAAAGATGTGTTGGGTCATCTATATTGCAAGGTACGTTCACCAAATCATATTTTATGCAAATGCAAAGTACTGCTAATTAAAATTTTAGAGAATTTCTCTAACTTGCCAAATGTAAAAAATATGTACCAAAAGTAAAGTTATTCTTCCAAAACAGGCAAAATAATACTGCAAAGACAGTTCTCTTGTATCTCCTTAAAGTTACTATTATTATCTCTAGAAGATTATCTCATCAGAAGCCTTAACTGAGGCTTGAATGTCATTTACATAGAATATTTGAACATGCTCCATATGTGTCGGAGTGGACAAACATTTGGACATCATCCATGGTATCTCCGACTTTGCCCGGGTATACAATTATTTCATTAAACTGGCCATAGTGGCCTCAGCAACCATGGATGTTTTATCTGGGAGACTAAAATGTTGTTTCGGAGCTGGAGCGTGCAGATCATTCAGGCTACATGGCTAGGATCTCTTGAACAGGGAGTGTGTTCCTTTCAGGCTTTGCGCGCCGTACAAAAAGATTCTGTTCAGCCTGGGGCTTCATAAAGTTGACGGTAGCTGATTCATCTTAAATGTCTTCCACTTCTGCTGGCGGCATAGTCGCTTGTAAAGGTGCTACAGCCCACTCAGCATGATCCCCTTCCCAATAATTATTGCTTTCAATAGCAAATATCTGCTTGTGGCCACCAGACAATGTGCCACTTACATCCATCCTTCTCAATTCACGCTCCATGGTGTTTAAGGTGGTGTGTAAAAAAAATAATAATAAAAATTTGACATCCTTTGGCAACACACACATGGTCTAGAAATAAAGCACCTGTAAACTGTTCAGGCCCAGTTATCAATATAAAGCAGTTATTGTGCCTTTCTTGAAATCCTTTGATGACTAATTGTAGGGCCCTATGAAATCTGTTTTATGTTTTTTACCAAATTCCGTTTTTACCCCTTGGCCGACTCTGGCCTGGAGGGTTATTGTCGTCACCTGCGTGTCCTTCCGTCTGTGGTCCGTTGTCTGTCGTCCGTCCATGATTTTGTCCGGGCCTGTACTCTGCAATCAATGATCGCAGCTTCACCAAATTTGCTATAGTAACTCACTATGACCCATAGATGTGCAATGTTAGGTTTTTTGCTGGATTTCACTGTTGACCTTAGCGCTGTGACCTTGACCCTGGAAATCTTGTCTAGGTGACATTTTCCGGGCCAGTACTCAGCAACTAATGATCGCAACTTCACTAAATTTGGTATGGTAACTCACTTTGACCCATAGATGTGCAGCTTCACATTTTTTGCTGGATTTGACCTTTAACCTTAGCGCTGTGATGACCCTGGAAATCTTGCCCGAGTCAGTATTGGGCAACTAATTATCGCAGCTTCACCAGTTTTGGTATGGTAACTCATTGTGACACACGTGCAATGTCATGTTTTTGCTGGATTTCACCCTTGACCTTTGCGCTGTGACCTGGAGGCAGGAAATCTTATATGGGTCAGTACTCAGCAACTACTGATCGCAGCTTCACCAAATTTGGTATGGTTACTCACTGTGACACTCAGATGTGCAATGTCACCTTTTTTGCTAGATTTGACCTTTGACCTTAATGCTGTGACGTTGAGGCAGGAAATAGTGTCTGGGCCGAGGGGTGTTCAGCTACGCGTTGTTTTCTGTTTTAATTTTACCAATTACACCAATTTTACCATCAGAATATGCTACTTGAGTCGAAATATGCTAATTAGTAATTTTTTGTAACATTGATGTGAAAAAATGAAATTCTTTATTTCTAATTCAAACTACCAAAATCAACCAGTATGAACGCCGGTTGATCATAATCCAAGCATGTAATATCAACTTGCAAACTATAAACATATAGAAAAATTGTTTTTCAAGGCAGACAGTTCGATCGCACATTAGGTTTGACAGACAGAGGTGGTTTTTTTTTTTCAAAATAAATGATGTTAAATAAATCAACCGGGATGTGGGTATTAGCAAACATGAACAGCTCTTTGATTATCAATCAGTCAATCAAGTGATCTGTTCAAATGTACTTTGAGACATGACTGTATTCCATAAAGCCAACCACATTTTATGTTCTCTGTTTGACGGACAACCTAATGTCCGGAACCGATAATTTAAAGCCAAAATTTGAAGAAGGCAGACACATTTTCGTGAAATGTTTCAGTACATTTATTGAAAGATTTATACATGATGTGCTGTACCTTAAAACATTTATGTGGAAATTTCATCAGTTGTGCAGTGAATATACATTTCTTTTAGGGGTGTACTGGCATGTTACATACCTACTCCTCAAACATGGGGTCCTTCTGAACTTCATCCCATGACTTAGAAAAGTGGTGGAGAGAATCAATTCAAACTGTGCATGCTGTTTCTCTATGAAATGATATGCAATAATGCACAAAGCCAGAAAATTCAACCCTGAAACAATTTTGTAAATTCTAAATGGAATAAAAGATGTGCTAAATTACTAATTTGCATATTTCGACTCTTATGTTAATGAATGAAATGTTCACCAATTAAATAGAAATAACCTTATATTGGTCAATGCAACCCTCCATTTTCCTCAGTACTTAGTCAGAGCAAGTACTGCATAATGACGCAATATAACATTGCACTGTGATGAAAGAATTTTTTTAACCTAAAATAATACTCCAAAATAAAATTGTCCCTTTGACGGAAGTGTAAGCTACAGTCAAAAAGGCAGACAACGGTCATACTTGCATGTATTATTCTGACTGCCCCTTTTAGTAATTTATAATCTTATTGCATATACAGTATCTCACAAAAGTGAGTACACCCCTCACATTTCTGCAAATATTTTATTATAACTTTTCATGGGACAACAATGAAGAAATGAAAATTTGATACGATGTAAAGTATTGAGTGTACAGCTTGTATAACAGTGTAAATTTACTGTCCACTCAAAATAACTCAACACACAGCCATTAATGTCTAAACTGCTGGCAACAAAAGTGAGTACACCCCTAAGTGAAAATGTCCAAATTGGGCCCAATTAGCCATTTTCCCTCCCTGGTGTCATGTGACTCCTTAGTGTTACAAGGTCTCAGGTGTGAAAGGGGAGCAGGTGTGTTAAATTTGGTGTTTTCACTCTCACCCTCTCATACTGGTCACTTGAAGTTCAACATGGCACCTCATGGCAAAGAACTCTGAGGATCTGAAAAAAAGAATTGGTGCTCTACATAAAGATGGCCTAGGCTACAAGAAGATTTCCAACACCCTGAAACTGAGCTGCAGCACGATGGCCAAGACCATAAAGCGGTTCAACAAGACAGGTTCCACTCAAAACAGGCCTCGCTATGGTCGACCAAAGAAGTTGAGTGCACATGCTCAGCGTCATATCCAGAGGTCGTCCTTGGGAAATAGACGTATGAGTGCTGCCAGCATTGCTGCAGAGGTTGAAGGTGTCAGAGGTCAGCCTGTCAGTGCACAGACCATACGCCACACACTGCATCAAATTGGTCTGCATGGCTGTTGTCCCAGAAGGAAGCCTCTTCCAAAGTTTATGCTCAAGAAAGTCCGCAAACAGTTTGCCGAAGACAAGCAGACTAAGGACATGGATTACTGGAACCATGTCCTGTGGTCTGATGAGACCAAGAAACTTATTTGGTTCAGATAGTGTCAAGTGTGTGTGGCGGCAACCAGGTGAGGAGTACAAAGACAAATGTGTCTTGCCTGCAGTCAAGCATGGTGGTGGGACTGTCATGGTCTGGGGCTGCCTGAGTGCTGTCGGCACTGGGGAGCTACCGTTTATTGAGGGAATGAATGCCAGCATGTACTGTGACATATTGAAACGGAGCATGATCCCCTCCCTTCGGAAACTGGGCCGCAGGGCAGTATTCCAACATAAAGACCCCAAACACACCTCCAAGCCGACCACTGCCTGGCTAAAGAAGCTAAGGGTAAAGGTGATGGACTGGCCAAGCATGTCCCAAGACCTGAACCCTATTGCGCATCTGCGTCATCATGGGGGAGTGGAAGAGGATTCCAGTGGCAACCTGTAAAGCTCTGGTGAACTCCTTTCCCAAGAGGATTAAGGCAGTGATGGAAAATAATGGTGGCCACACAAAATACTGACACTTTGTGCCCAATTTGGACATTTTCACTTAGGGGTGTACTCGCTTTTGTTGCCAGCGGTTTAGACATAAATGGTTCTGTGTTGAGTTATTTTGAGGGGACAATAAATTCACACTGTTATACAAGCTATACGCTAACTACTTTACATTGTGTCAAAGTGTCATTTCTTCAGTGTTGTCCCATGAAAAGCTATAATGAATATATATGAGGCGTGTACTCACTTTTGTGAGATATTGTACATTGTGTTTACACATGAATGTATGAGAGCAGCAGTAATGACACTCCGTTTCCCCCATGAATCAACAGTTGTCTAATTCCGATGAATCGGCTATATTTAATTTATTTTTCTTATTTTTAAGAAACTTTTTTTTGTTCACTAATCCCAATACTGTGTATTCCATCCTAGGACAAAATGTTCTACAGTAATGATTAAACATGAACAAACTGACATAAAGATGCATCAGCTATTATTTCACGACTTGCGGACTATGTTGCGTCATAAATTGCATGCACACAATTCACTAAGTAGACTGTGAAAAGCAATATTGTAGGCTATTTAACGGTTATATAAGTTGTTAAGGAAACATAAGATGACAAATGACGATGTTTAGGACCCTGCAATCCCTGGCATCAGTGGTCTTGTCTAGAACAACAAAAAACTTCTTCCCACAGATCTTCTGTAGCATTGAAGAGATGTGTTGCTCGAACACTCGGGACAGGTGACTTTGACGAAGGCTGCTCACATTGTCGCGTGCATTCCCATCTTTACATTGACTTTGAATATAATCTGGACACCCAAACATTTTGTTTAGCGTTCGGTGGGAACGTGGCTTTATGAACAGCATTTCAGTCAAATTATGCCGATTTCCACGAAATTCCCTGTTGATCAATAAATTCCATGTAGATCAATACTCGTCAGACAAAAAGGCAGTCCCATCAGTGTGGCGGAGAGTAAATTTATGCTCCAGATTCAGGACCATGAGGACATTGTGCTCCTGCTAAGTAGGCATGTTGGGACACACTGGGTGCCTAGAACCCTGTCCTAACCTAGGCAATTGAATCCGCTTAAAGGAGCTCACTTCCTCGCGCCGCACGCAGTGTTTTTTTTTTTGTAGGAGAGTGAAAGGGGTCAGTGGAGTCAGATTCAGAGGCACTTGTCAGTGAAAACTAACCAGCAGTAATGACATAATATTCCATTCTATTTGTGATATAAAATGAAATCTCTTCATGACATTTAGTTAACTTTTAGTCTGACGAACTACCATTAATGTTAATATCGTAATTATAGCATTTCAGCCCCCGTTTGTTTACAGTCAAATGCGTTGTTTTTTTTTTTCTGCCAGAGAGGCTCGTGACTCGCAAGCGATGACAGTGGTTGGCAGTTGGAAGGGGCGCTGCGACGGATGACAGACCGGAAGCTTGGCAAATCATTTTAATCGGACCAAAGAAAATTATTGGTGAGACTTATATCAGAAATGTATGAGAATTGAATATTGAAGAGTTTTGACACTTGGTGGATTTCTTTTACATTTTAGTGTGCCATATGCTTATTTGGAGCAATTTAAGATTACAAAAGAAAAGTGTAAAAATGCCAGAAAGGTAAGAATTGCTTTAAGCATTGCATAAAGTACACAATATTAAAACCATCTCGAATTGTTCAAGATGGGTACTGTGTAGCATTTTTAGCTCTCGCCGCTCGCGGTGCAGGAGCTGTGGTATGGGGCTCCGTGCGTACGTACGTCAACACATTTTGCTTTATCTCATCAACAATTTCAGCTACAGGCTCCAAATTTTTACTGGACAAGCATCTCATAAAGCCCCACAAATGACTTGCCTAAAGGTGACCTTGGTCTATTTTTTTCAAGGTCACTGGCCTGAAAATATCACCAAAAACTTTGACATTTTGCTGTATTTCATCAACTATTTCAGTTACAAGCTCCTAATTCACACTGGACATGCATCTCATAAAGGCCTACAAATGACGTGCCTAAAGGTGACCTTGGCCTATTTTTCCAAGGTTACTGGCCTAAAAATGTCACTAAAAATTTCAACATTTTTCTTTATCTCAACAACTATTTCAGTTACTGGCTTCTAATATTTTTTGGAAAAGTTTTTCATAAAGTCCTACAAACGACGTGCCTAAAGGTGACTTTGGCCTCTTCAAGATCACTGGCCTAAAAATATCACACAAAACTTTGACAATTTGCTTTATCTTATCAATATTTTCAGTTACAGGCTCCTAATTAGCTCCTGCTGCCCAAGTGGCACGGGAGCTATGGTATCAGTGTGTCCGTCCGTCCATGCATGCGTCCGTCAACAAAAAACAAAATGTCAAGGTTATCATAACGGCGGGAGCTTCTGGGGCTGCCAGTGCCCTTTATTATCACATAAAAAAACAACTGAATTTCATGTCCTAAGCTCTTAAATTTTAAGTTTCATTGGCAGAAATTTCAGGTTAGTGTCAGCTCAGTTTATTGCCCATTGCTGATAACTGACTACATTTCTGTTGGACATTTGTTAGAGAACTTTCTATTATGATGATTTTGCAACAAACCAGACCTCTTTCTGAAATAATGAAAAAAGTTGGAGCAATTTTATGGATGAAGGTCGAAACTGAGAAAACTGCAAAAATCTGCTGTTGTATTCAATGCATTTCCAGTTAAATTTGTATGTTAAAATACATTTTTTGACAAATATACAGAATTTGTCATATCTGAATGCATTTTTGTGTTGGGCTGCTATACCCATATGTCTGGGTAAAAAATTTAAATAATGACATTTTTTACACTAACACTTTTTTTTGACCAGTTTGTGACATGCGACCAATTATAACTAGTAAAGCATTTGCTTGAATGCTGCTTTTCAAAATGCTGTTGTGTATTGATTAAATCCTATGGTTTTGAGTATTTGTAGAATTACACAGCATGAATTCAAATTTCAGTATTTCTCTTTAACTGCTTTGTTTGTAACATTTAATAAATGTACTTAACTGGTAAAATACTGTCAGAACTCATTGTTTGCAGTCATCATATGAATGAAAATTTGTTTCAGAATGTGGAAAAGGCTCTTCTGATGTAGTATCTTTAGATAGGAATAATTTCATTCTTAATTTTACATCTGTCAAATGTTTAGAATGACATGAAATAAAAAGCAAATCATGACTTAAGAAGGAAGATGGTAAAAAATGGTATTGTTATATAACTAGCCACATGTCCAAATAAGGATGTGAAAATAAGAGATTTTTAGAAAATCTCTAAAAAAAAAAAAAATCTCTTGTTTGTTAATTAAATGTGTTGAGGTTTTTAAAACTGTGTCTGTCATCCCTTGCTGTTGCTGTTGCGTTGTAAATCTAATAACAAATTGGGGCCATAACAAATTGGGGGCTCAAGTCCGGGACAGACCATTGTGAGAGTAATTAATTGAAAATCTAACATTTCAAATTGTAAAATTGTTTTTGTGAATTTTCCTATATAAATATATTGACAACAGCAATGGATGATTTCTTGGCATCACCAACCGTTGAGGTTTTTGAAGTCTTTTAAAAAGACAGAACTGCTAGAAATTTGCAGACATTTAGAGCTGACAGAGGTAAAACCAGCCATGCGAAAAGCAAGACTGGCTAGAGAGAGAGTTGAATATTACATTGATGAAAATGTGTTTGCTCCCGGAGATCTGGAACAGTTTCCAGGGGAAAATCCTAATATAGAAATGGAACTTAAATTAAAACTGCTTGAAAGAGAGGAAAAAGAGAAAGAAAGGGAGGAAAGACAAAAAGAAAGGGAGGAAAAAGAAAAACAAAGAGAATTTGAGTTATAAAAATTAGCAAGAGAAGAGAAAAAAGAAAGGGAGAAAGAGGAAGGAGCAGAAAGAGAGAGACAGAGACAGAGAGATTTTGAATTAGAGAAATTCGATAGAGAAGAAAGACTCCAAATGGAGCAACTAAAAATTAAAATTGAAACTAAAAATAAATTTTGTGCCAGTCAGGAGGTAAAACTGGTGCCTCCATTTGCAGAAAAGGATGTTGACAACTATTTCCAGTGTTTTGAAAAGGTGGCAAAGAGTTGCCAGTGGCCAAAGGAACACTGGCCTCTGATGTTGCAAACTGTCCTCAAGGGTAAAGCTCAACAAGCCTATTCGGCTTTGTCTGCAGATGATTCCTCTGATTATGAGGTTGTCAAAAAGGTTATTTTGAGAGCTTATGAGTTGGTTCCAGAGGCTTACCGACAGAAATTCAGAGGTCTGAAGAAATCTGACAATGAGACTTATGTGGAATTTGCTAATGAGAAGAAGGTTTGCTTTGAGCGCTGGTGTACTTCTATGGAGGTCAAGGATGATTTCAACTCACTAAAAGAGATGGTGTTAGTTGAAGAATTCAAGAACTGTGTAAAAGATGATGTTAAGACCTACCTTAATGAGAAGCAAGCACTGAATTTGCAATCAGCTGCCAAATTTGCAGATGAATATGTTCTCACACATAAGTCTAAATTTCAGTTTAGCAGTAACAATAGATGGTTACAATTTCAGAAAAAAGGGAACAGTGATACCCAAGATTCCTCACCCAAAGACAAATCTGGTGATGGTGCTCAGAAATCCAGTAACAGGTCTGATCAAAGTGTGAAAGCTGACAGTGACAAAAGTGGTCTAGTTTGCAGTTATTGCAAGAAACCTGGTCATGTTAAAACGAACTGTTGGTTCCTAAAAGCTACGAAAGAAAAAGAAAAGGATACCAAACCAAATGCCTTTGTGAAAACAAGGTTAGAAACCCCTATAGTAGATAACAGATCTGCTAAATTACCTGCTTCTTGTGGGGCTAAAAAGCCTAATACAGCTGACTTCGTGAGTGAGGAATTTCTTCCATTTGTGTCAGAGGGATTTGTGGCTCTGAAGGAGCATACTACTCCTGTCCCCATATATATCCTAAGGGATACCGGAGCTTCTCAGTCACTTTTGTTGATGGACTCTTTGGAGTTACGTGATGAGACCGCTTCAGGGGATTTCATACTTGTACAAGGTATTGAAGGGAGGACTGTATCTGTACCCCTGCGCTCTATATTCTTGAAATCAGATTTAGTTACAGGACAGGTAAAGGTGGGACTTATGTCAAGTCTACCTATAAAGGGTGTTTCTCTGTTGCTAGGCAATGACCTGGCTGGGGGCAAAGTAGTTCCCCCTGTACATCTTACTTCACAGCCGAGCACTGAAGATGGGGATGAGGACCCATCTCTGTATCCTTTTTGCGCAGTGACTCGTGCTATGGCCAAGAAGGCTAAAGAAGATGTTGTGGTGCTGCCCAGCACATTGAATAGTCAGGACTCAGGACTCAGGTGGTTTGCCTCATGACTCTGATTGGCCTACTATGGTTTCTCCGTTTGAGGACTTATCAGATACTTTTATCAGTTCTCTATTCAGCCAGCCGGATGGGTCTGGTGATTCTGATGTGTCTGGAGACTTGTCTCTGTCCAGAAAGCGGTTGATTGAGGAGCAAACTAATGATCCTGAAATTTGTGTACTAAAGAGGAGAGCCCTTCCTGATAAAGAAATAGACGCAGTTCCAGTTGGGTATTATCTCAAGGATGCTGTGTTGATGCGGAAGTGGCGCCCACCTGATATCCCTGCTAATGCAGATTGGGCAGTGGTCAGGCAAATTGTTGTTCCGAAGGTCTATAGGAATGAGATCTTAACAATGGCTCATAGTTTACCTTTAGGAGGTCATCTTGGTGTTAACAAGACTGTTGATAAGATCATGAAACACTTCTTTTGGCCTGGGCTTCGGAAAGACGTTTCCAACTTTTGCAAAACCTGTCATACTTGTCAGGTAGTTGGAAAACACCAGTTAGACCCACCTGTAGCTCCATTGCAGCCTATCCCAGCATTTGGGGAGCCATTCTCTAAGGTCATTGTTGATTGTGTTGGTCCATTACCCAAGACTAGATCTGGAAATCAGTACTTGTTGACAATCATGTGTGCATCTTCCAGATTCCCTGAAGCCATACCTCTACGTAACATCAAGGCAACTGCAATCTCAAAGGCTTTGATAAAGTTCTTCACGTTGTTTGGCCTTCCCAGGGAAATTCAGTCAGACCAAGGTAGCAATTTCACTTCAGGATTGTTTCAGCAGGTTGTGTATGACCTAGGTGCAAAGCAGAATCTTTCTAGTGCCTATCATCCAGAAAGTCAGGGTGCCTTAGAGCGGTTTCATTCCACTCTCAAGACAATGATGAGGACTTATTGTTATGACCATGAGAAAGACTGGGATGAAGGTGTTCATTTGCTGTTGTTTGCAGCTAGAGAAGCAGTGCAGGAGTCTACTGGATTCAGTCCATTTGAGCTAGTGTTTGGTCATGAAGTGAGAGGACCTTTGCTATTATTGAGTGAACAATGGCAAGAGGAAGAGCCGCACATCAGTCTGTTAGACTATGTTAGCAAGTTCAAGGAAAGATTGCGTGCAGCTTGTGACCTAGCCAAAGAGAACTTGAAATCAAGTCAGGGAAAAATGAAAACTTGGTATGATCATAAGGCTAGAAGCCGTGAGTTTAAACCAGGAGACAAGGTCCTTGTGTTGTTTCCCTTGCAGTCCAATCCATTGCAGGCTAGATTTCATGGTCCTTATGAAATTCTGACAAAACTCAATGATCTCAATTACATTGTGAAGACTCCAGATAGGAGAAAACCAAAACAATTGTGTCACATTAACATGCTGAAGCCTTATCCTGACAGAAATGCTAGGGTTGCAGCTGTCACTTCAGATTCTCCAATGGCTGAGATGTGTGAAGATGAGGGGGAGTTTCAAGATGATGGCCCTAGAATTAAAGCTGAAGTTCTTTCATGTAAATTGTCAAATTCTGAAGTGTTGCAAAATCTTGATGTAAAACTCCAGCACTTAGAACCCTAACAGAGAGATCAGTTTAAGAGGTTGATCAAGAAATATGAGGATCTGTTTCCTGATGTTCCAAAAAGAGTTTCTATAGCCTCTCATGATGTCGATGTTGGTGATGCCAAACCAATAAAACAGCATCCGTACCGGATGAATCCTGAAAAGAGAAAGATTGCTGAGAAAGAGGTTGAGTACATGTTAGAACATGATATTATCAGACCCTCCAACTCAGATTGGAGTTCACCCTGTGTGCTAGTTCCAAAACCTGATGGAAGTACTAGATTCTGTACAGATTATCGCAAAGTCAATGCTGTAACTAGAACTGATGTGTTTCCAATACCTAGGATTGATGATTGTATCGATAGAGTAGGGCAAGCAAAGTTTCTGACCAAGATTGATTTATTGAGGGGTTATTGGTGTGTGCCTTTAACTGAGAGGGCCAAGAGCATCTCTGCTTTTGCCACACCATCTGGGTTGTACCAGTATGAAGTTCTACCCTTTGGGATGAAAAATGCCCCAGCCACATTCCAAAGGATGATACAGTCTACAATCGCCGGATTGCCACACACTGGTGCATACATTGATGACCTGACCACATGGAGTGACTCCTGGGAAGAATATCTAAAAGATGTAGAGACGTTGTTCCAGCGCCTGACCCAGGCTAACCTGACACTTAAACTGAGCAAGAGTGACTTTGGTTGTGCTACTGTCACCTATCTTGGCTACGTCATAGGCCAGGGTAAGGTGGCACCCATAAATGCTAAAGTCCAAGCCATCATGGACTTTCCAGTTCCTGACAACAAAAAAGCTTTGCGCCGCTTCCTTGGAATGATCGAGTACTACCGCAAGTTCTGCAAGAACTTTGCTGAGATTGCTCTCAGTCTAACTAACCAACTGAAGAAAGGCGTAAAGTTCACTTGGGATGATGCATGCCAGAGAGCCTTCGATCGCCTAAAGTCTCTGCTGTGTCACTTCCCCGTGCTCAAATCTCCTGACTTCAACAAACCGTTCTCCATCG
The DNA here is from genome assembly GCA_029721435.1 of Gymnothorax reevesii. Classification (NCBI taxonomy): domain Eukaryota; kingdom Metazoa; phylum Chordata; class Actinopteri; order Anguilliformes; family Muraenidae; genus Gymnothorax; species Gymnothorax reevesii. Next base: position 60,884,042 of record CM056580.1, on the reverse strand, counting down.
CGGTCGATGCTAGCGACCAAGCTTGTGGATCTGTGCTCCTACAGAGAAGTGACTCTGATGACATTGAGCATCCCGTGGCATACTTCTCCAGGAAGTTCAATCGCCACCAAAGGAACTATTCCACAATAGAGAAGGAACTGTTGGCTCTGGTCCTTTCTTTACAACACTTTGAGGTTTATGTTTGTACAGGACAAAAGCCAATGATTGTGTACACTGATCACAATCCGTTAATGTTTTTGAGTAAGATGAAAAACAAGAATCGGAGATTGTTGAATTGGAGTTTGATTTTACAGGAGTTTGACTTGGAAATTAAGCTTGTAAAGGGTGCTGACAATGTAATTGCTGATTGCTTATCCCGTGTTTGAATATGTGTATATATATATATCATGTGTTTATTTGAATATTGTATGATATGTATATATAGACAAGTGTTCACTTAACCATTTTGTATTGAAAAGAAAAATTTTGCCTTTGAGTCAAAATTTTTCCCTTTTGGAATGGAGGTGTAATGTGAATATAGGCTACTGGATGGCAGTATTTACCTTTTTTTTTATTCAGCTCAGACTGGAGCTATGTTTAGACTTGTCCTGGACATGTCTGGGGCAAGTCCCCGAAAATAAAAAAAAAAGAGGTCTAAATGTGGGTGGGGTCTGCAAAAGAGTATATAAGGCAAAGAATTGAGACAGTAGTAGGAGAAATTGCAAGAAGAAGGATACACGTGACCAGACCTGTCATTTCTGTTCAAGACCTGTGAAGTTTCTTTTGTGGATTTTTGCCTGTAAAAGAGCCTTTTCCTCACCCAGCACATCACCAGAAAACCCACAAGGACTGTAAATATTTCTTTTTTTTTGTTTTCCAATCAATCTTGGTCTGTAGTTGTAAATAGTAGTTTAGTCTTTGTTTAATTAAATGTGTTAAGGTTTTTAAAACTGTGTCTGTCATCCCTTGCTGTTGCTGTTGCGTTGTAAATCTAATAACAAATTGGGGCCATAACAACATGCTGACGTGCAAATTCCTAGCTCCCTTGTCGATGACGTGGGAGGAGTCTGGGGCAAACTGCTGGTCTGTAAGCCTGGAGATTAGCAGCATGAAGTCTGTTCCTCAAAGTCTGGGGTGTAATGTGCAGGCCTGTGGCAACATTGAACTGACTAGTCAGTCTTGGAGCAGGTTGAAACTGCTGTCTCCGGGCTAACGTAACCATGTAGCGGTCTTTGCGTTGCCTTGTGGTACGCAGTCTGCCACTCCTAGGCCTCTCATTGACTGTACCAGTCCCCTGAAATCGTTTCCAGAGTCTAGAGATGACACTTTGAGACACACCGAACTAAAAAGCAACATCTCGCTGCGTTTGTTCAGCCTGAAGCATTCCGACTGCTTGATTGCGCTCATTTTCCTGTAAATGCCGTCTTTGTGGTGGCATGCCTTTACTAAAGTCGACCTCAATCGCTGCTCACTTTATCAATAACGTAAAGATGTCTGCTGACTGATTGTCACCGTCACACAACAACCCAGAGTCAACCACATTTTAATCGTGCTGCTCATGAGCACGTATTAATCACACAGAAGCATGCAGTGAACCGATTTCAGGTCACACAATGTGTTTTTAATTCATGTGTATTAAGTATTTCATTACACGTTATTCCTTTTAACTTTACTAAACCAGTATGTCCATGATCCCTAATTTTTTTTAATTTTTTAATTTTTTTTTGGTCCAGTATATATACACTGCTCAAAAAACTAAAGGAACATTAAAACTAGGCTTATGCTGTCGGAGGCCACAGCTGGGGGTGTATCCCCGAACGCCCCAATCCTCCAATTCCCCAATCCTTGAATAGACCTTGAATAGACTTTCATTTGAACTTAATTTCAGGTGAAGTCGGACAAATGGTTCTGAAGATATGGCCAAAATGGTAATTTTCCATCACGAAGCACCACCTGGTGGCAAAATATTGAACCATACAGGTATGATGTCATCATGTGACATGTTGGGAGGTCATGACCTTTGCAGCTGCACTTAGTTTCATGTCAATTGGACAAAAATTGTGAATTTAATGTGACAAAGCTCCACCTTGTGTCAAAATTTTGAGCCAATCAGGTATGATTTCATCATGGGACACATCCTCAGGTCATGACCTTTCATCTGCACTTGATTTGAGGTGAATCGGACAAATATTTCCAGAGAAATGATAACAAGTGATTTTTTTTTTTTTTTTTTTCTCTCAGTTTTTGGCCCCTGGTGGCCAATCTAGAAATTGTAAATTGTCCAAAATCGAATCAGTTCTTCCTCTTTATGATACCTATATGCAAAACTTGAAATTTCTAATTGAAATATTACTGATGTTATCGTGTTAACGCGTAGTGCGGCGGCGGCGGTCGGACCAAAAACGTAATGTCCCCGGAATGCCATTCGGCGTTCGGGGATATAATAACGCATCCTAGATCTGAATGAATGAAATATTCTTATTAAATACTTTGTTCTTTACGTAGTTGAATGTGCTTACAACAAAATAACACAAAAATTATCAATGGAAATCAAATTTATTAACCCATGGAGGTCTGGATTTGGAGTCGCACTCAAAATTAAAGTGGAAAAAACACACTACAGGCTGATGCAACATTGTTGTAATGTCCTTAAAACAAGTCAAAATGATGCTCAGTAGTGTGTGTGGCCACCACGACTGTATGGCCTCCCTACAACGCCTGGTCATACTCCTGATGAGGTGGCGGATGGTCTCCTGAGGGATCTCCTCCCAGACCTGGACTAAAGCATCCGCTAACTCCTGGACATTCTATGGTGCAATGTGGCGTCGGTGGATGAAGCGAGATATGATATCCCAGATGTGCTCAATTGGATTCAGGTCTAGGGAATGGGCGGGCCAGTCCATAGCATCAATGCCTTCGTTTTGCAGGAACTGCTGACACACTCCAGCCACATGAGGTCTAGCATTGTCTTGCATCAGGAGGAACCCAGGGCCAACCGCACCAGCATATGGTCTCAGAAGGGGTCTGAGGATCTCATCTCGGTACCTAATGGCTGTCAGGCTATCTCTGGTGAGCACATGGAGGGCTGTGCGGCCCCCCGAAGAAATGCCACCCCGCACCATTACTGACCCACTGCCAAACCGGTCATGCTGGAGGATGTTGCAGGCAGCGGAACGTTCTCCACGGCGTCTCCAGACTCTGTCACGTGCTCAGTGTGAGCCTGCTTTCATCTGTGAAGAGCGCAGGGCGCCTGTGCTTTCTTTGTGTTCTCTGGTAAGTGCCAAACGTCCTGCACGGTGTTGGGCTGTTGGCACAACCGCCACCTGAGGATGTCGGGCCCTCATACCATCCTCATGGAGTCGGTTTCTGACTGTTTGAGCAGACACATGCACATTTGTGGCCTGCTGGAGGTCATTTTGCAGGGCTCTGGCAGTGCTTTTCCTGTTCCTCCTTGCACAAAGACGGCGATGGCGGTCCTCCTGCTGGGTTGTTGCCCTCCTACGGCCTCCTCCAAGTCTCCTGATGTGCTGGCCTGTCTCCTGGTTGCGCCTCCATGCTCTGGCCACTACGCTGACAGACACAGCAAACCTTCTTGCCACTCGCATTGATGTGCCATTCTGGATGAGCTGCACTACCTGAGCCACTCGTGTGGGTTGTAGAGTCCGCCTCATGAAATATTGCATAACTGGCACCTTTCACTAGACGTGTCCAGGGAATATGGCTTATGCAACAGGAATTACAGCCTACTTTGTCTTCTCTAGCCCCTCTCCCAGTGGTGGGGGGGGGGGGGAGAATCTCGGGAGGTTTTTTGAATATTCTCTTTTTGCCATTTTTATGGCAGTGCCTCCAAAAAAAACGCATTCCTGGAGTTTTGAGCAATATGCATGCTGTTTGAGGGGGGGTTCTTAAGGGGGGAAAGTGGTGCGGGCTGATGCTAGTGCAGCATTTCCTGGGCAATGTAAAGCAGGGGAGCCCAGGGTGGTGAGTAGCTGATTTTTTTTTTTTTTTTTTTTAAACCTTTCAGCTCTGCAGCATCTGAATGTGCAGCTGGAATATTTGCTCCTCTTCTTGTACTGCTACTGCCCTGCTTCCTCCAACCCTTCCCTCTTGTGAGGGCAGAAAAAAGGCAGGACAGACAAGATTCTTGCATCATGCTCTGTTGGCTAATGCTCGGAATCTGCCTGGGATTTAGATACATGAGCAGGCGGGTCAGGAATAAGGTAATTTTCAAATGGAAGAAATCACTTTTCTTGTGTTTGATTATTTGCTTAATCCTTGGCTTTGATCTTGGCATTGCTAGTTGTTGAAATGGGTATATTTCTGTAAATGTAATACTACTCGTATTTCATCAGTTACTTTGCACACGCACCCATGATAAATCGAGGGAAAATATTGTGTGTGCATGTGTATTCAGAGAGGGTGTAGCGCTAAGTTTCTTACCACATTGGATTCCAGCTCATTTTCTATGCTCTAAACCAGCTGGCTTTAGGACTGTCTCTAGGTGCTAGGGGACCTGTCACCTCTCCCCCTCTGACAGCTTGCCCATTGCCCTCTCTGTTAGCCTCTGTAATTCTCTGCTGTCACATTGGATGAACTTCTTAGCCATGCAAAGATTTTTGTAATTTCTTTCTGAAAATTTTTGATGTTCCTTGTAGTTCTATCACTATTTACATTGAAAAGTAATTTTTGGGCCCAAGTCTTTCATTTTTCTCAATTTTTTTTGATGATTTAGAAAAATTTTGTACTCCCGCTTTTTGTCTCTAGACCTCAAAAACTCATTCAAAACATTCAACAACTACCACGTTTAGTGCTTCTTGTTCAGGTCATAAAGGGATCGTTCACCCAAAAATCAAAATTCACTCATCGTCTCACCGCTTGGCCAGTCGAAGGGTCCGTGAATTTCTATCGTCCTCAAGACACTTTTGGAGTTACAAAGAAAAACTGCATTGAAGACAAATCCAAATCAGCTGAAGTCAATTGCAGCCATTCTTTCAGGCATAAAAAAATAACACTTCAAAAGCACAAAATGCCTCCATACTGCTTGTATGGCATAATCCAAGTGTGCTTAAACCCTGACTTTCAAATTTGACCCGTAAATACTTCTATTTACCATGTTTTTAGCCTAATGTCCAATGTAGCAACTTAGCTAGGAGCTCTTTTTATCATCGCGGAAGAACATTGTCACGGTGGCCGATGAGGATTTACAAACACTCTTAACCCCTTTGCGCAGAAGCCAAATCTGGCTTTTTAGGTGTTACCTGATTTAAGGCTTTATAATTTAAGATTGCAGCTTTACAGACAGGAAAACTTTGGCTCAATTGAGTCTAGACACTTGAAGCATTTAGACTCCCATCAAATTATAGTTTATTTTTATGATTTTGTTGGAGAAAAGGGGCTGCAAACATAAAAAATCTTCATGAGAATTCACCATTGAAATAGAAAAAAAAAATAATGCTGACAATTGAAAAACTGCTGGGGCCTAAAACTATGCATTTCTGGGATCATAAACTTCTTGACCACAAGTACAATTCATCTTTAACATTCCATTTTAGATTACCCGCTTGCTATGAGACAAATTAGACAGCTATCCAGGTGTCTCTCCAAAGTCTGACATCCATCAACATTTTTAACTGTCAAATCATACTTTAATCTCATATTTAACACAAATAAACTTTTGGGGCTTGAAATTCGGCATGAACTAATGATTTTCTGGTTGAGTTTTGCATGAATTAATCAATATCAGTGCAGTGGAACATCATTGGTCACCAGTAACCTCTCAAAACATGCCTTTTCTCCATAATAAAGTTAACAATATTGTCCATTTCTCTTCGAAGTACCCCTAGCATTAAATGAAGTGCAGATTTAACAGCTATAACATTCACGCAAGACCAAACATGATATGAATAAAAAGCTAACCGCTCTCACATCCGAGCTCATAACCTTACACCTTATAAGGGTGAAAACTCACTAACTCAGTAATATCTGAATTCTGAAATACACCTTATTTTAACAGAACAGGAATTTCACTTTCAGGAAAAAAATACAACGACATATGCCTCCATATTCATCAGAGTGGTGTAATGAACGTACCGAGGGATCTACCGACCTGCGTGGGATGTATGCATTTGGAGAAACGAAAACCTCGGCATTCGATGTCTTTAAACGCGGTATAGATTCTACAGCAAAAAGCCAAATTAAGCAAAATGCAAACAGAGTAGAAGTATAACCTGTTTTCTTCATTGATGCCCTCCTCCAGAGACAGATGTATCGGGTTGAAGGAACGTTCCAGTTCTGTTTCATTCGGAATGATTCCCGTTGACCGCGTCCATACGACATTTAAATCTCGTAAATGAAACTGAACACTTCAGAACGGTCTCGAGTGTCTTTATTTCTTTGATATCGCATCATTTTCAGCTGCGCAACCGCGGCCAACATTCGAAGAATACAACCGACCTTACTTTTACGCTTAGCTTTGTATCCCATTCTTATTGTCCGATCAATGTATTTCAGTTATAGAGGAAAGTTAAGACACTGGGGAATGGGATAAGAAACGAGTCTGTCAACGCATCGTTACCGGGGAAGCTTCACGAGGACGTGAACTATAACTGTAGAGTTACGCAGATGAATCTGAGTATATAATTGAGTGACTGGCTATCGACACCAGTACTTCGGTGGATAGAAGGGAGCGCTGAATTTGTCGATGGAGGAATCTAAGCGTTAATCCATGGGAGGGAACTACGCATATTTTGTGTGTGATGATTGTAACTGACAGTAGAATGTGAGAGAAGCAATACTATGTCGGATTTTTTTCTTCACAAAACGTATTTTTTTAACCACTAATTGGAATACTGTTGGCTCACTGTAGCTAAAATGGTTGCTACAGAGTAGTACATTTTTTTTCTGTCGCAAGTGATAATTTTTTAAAACTACTGGATCGATACTATGGGCAAGGATATCGACCAGTTTGCACATCAGGCTTAGCTGAGGAGTTTAATCCATGCTACTCCTGAAAAACAGGGATTGGAGGGAACTTCTCCATACTATAAATCGCGTTTCAGCTCTGCCTGCTTGTGAATATCCAATAGCTGATCCGGGGGTGCCATCTTGTGGTCGAGTACTGTAACTTAAGTGCTTACATTTGCATATCTATAGACGCGAGCGTCTACATCTGCAGAAAGGGGTTAACTGCACCACGTTTAGGGCCATTGCAGCCCATTTGCCCTCATCAGTTACCATATGAATTTTAAACTTTTTCCGTGGAGAACAAGGTTCCTTGCAAAGTAATTAGTTATTAATTATGTTTTGCACCATAGTTGACATCTCCAAATTTGAGCAAAGTTGTTTTTAAACCTTTCAGTGATTTTTCTCTTACATTTTGGACAGATAGGTAATCATCAGCCCATCTTTGCTCTTGATGGACTAGGCCTTTCCTGGATGCTGCTTTTGTACCAAATCATGACTCCAATCAACTCCTGACATCAGCTGTTTCAAATTACATCATTATTCAACTTTCTCGCATTTCTTACAGCAAATTTTTCACATTCTAACTTTTTTGGAATTCTGGCCTGAATGAAAAGAATTGATGTGTGTTTTTAAGTGAAATTAGGTTGACTGGACAAAACATTAAATATCTTTTCTTCATACTGTGCAATGAAATGTAGGTTAAGGTGAATTTAGAAATGACTGCTCTGTTTTTATGTGCATTTTGCATGCTGCCCCAACTTTTTCTGTGTTGGAGTTGTAAGTTTTTGGCACTCACAGCAATGCATGGCTTTGATTTAACTTTAAGAAGTGAATTTGTCGACAGACAAGTTTGGAAATTACTAGCACCCTGCCAAAGAAACACTGGAAGCCAAAACTTTGTATGGTCTCATAAGAGGTGCTTTGTAATTGCCAAGAACACATTTTCAACTGTTTCTTGTTCAGTAATTACAAAAGGCCTGTTGCCCTTCTTGTACACTGGGCCTTAAAAGATGCAATGCTAATGCACGCAATCAGCGTCATTCCTCATGGGCTTGTCATGCTTATTGGCATTGGCCAATTCATGATTTTGACAAAGACATTCCCAGATCATCAACCCGATACCATTGCTTGTTCCAAATGAAAGAATACTCCACTGGGTCAAAACATTGCAGAGACGACATTCGATTGAATATTTGAATCCAGCAAAAGTCAATGTGAGATGGGTGTTTGAAACTCAGTCCCTGTCCAATTGTATTTTTATAGATTATTGCAGAGTCCAGTAGTCTCTGCAACCACTATTCTTGTCCTCATGGTTGATTTATCTTAATGCATGTAGGAAGGGCTGCAATGCTTTAATTTCACCTTTTCTAAAAATTGTCAATCCTTTGTTGATAACTTATTAAAGGAGCTGTGTCATGATTACTGTGCATGCTTACAACTTTGAACAAAGTATATTTGTTGAATTGCAAGTCAAATTCTAGAAGACATTTTTCTTCTATGATTATTGGTGGTGGCAACCAGCAAACATTCTTTGAATCCAGTGGCTTCAGCTTAGCACCTTTCTGCAGATGTAGATGCCTGCAGACATAGAGCAGCTCTTTTTATGGAAGCGGTTGCACTACTCGGTCACTAGATGGCACCCCTGGATTAGTTTTTGAATATTCACAGGCAAGCAGAGCGGGAACACAGTCTAGAATATTGACGAGTTCACTCCTATCCCTATTTTTCAGGAGTTGCCTGAATTAAACTCCTTAGCTAAGCTTGATATGCAAACTGCTCAATATCCTTGCCCATAGTATCTATCCAGCAGTTAAACAAAAAGATCTCTCGCGACAGAAAAAATCGTTGTCCTCTGTAGCAACCACTTCAGTTACAGTGACCCAATGGTATTTCAAGTAGTTAAAAAAAAAAAAAAATTCGCAAATGGCATTGACACTGTCATTCTATTACCAATTTCAGTCATCATGTATTAAAATGCGCAATTTCCTTTCGTGGATTAACGCGTAGATATGTCGGTTGAAGAATTTAGCTGTCTTTTAGAGCCTTTTACAAGCTCTCATGGAAATCCAATCACTTTAATGGTGATTCAATGGTATCTGCGTGAAAGCCCAGCTGTAGTTCACTCCCACGCAAAATTCTCCTGGTAATTACCAGTTGGTTGACATGATTTTTATCCAATTGCAGACAGTATAAGCTTTCCTCAGAAAGTGAAAGACATTAGTTGGACCTTAAACATTGAAATACTTGAGTAATAGGGTTACGTTGTATTCAATAAACTTTACGAAGCTTAGACTGACGTAGTTGCATGGGAACAAAAAACCTCCAGAACTAAGGCTGGAGAGCTGAGCTTATTTGCGGGATGGTTATGTGATTCTGAGATGGAAAATGGCAGTTATTCTGAATGGAACAGACAGGAGGGCTGACAGCATTGATACTTTTGAGGAGCAGCTCACTAGTTCTATTGAAAAGTGAGTAAAGCTGTCTTTGTATGGTGTAGCTCTATCTTACTTTTAGCCTGCTAGCTAAGTGGCCAGCTATTTCTTATTTTTGGTTTACCACCGTGATCACAGAGCTAGTTTGTCACATTGGGTAACAAAAAAGTAGTCTACTGCAGTTTGCTGGCATTTTTTTTAACTAGGCGATCAGTTTAGAATTTATACCACATTCAGCGAAACAGAATGCCTTGCATTTTTGCTCTTTTAAAGTGCGAACAGCTATTACTGTGACCTGAGTTATACTTGTTCCATAGAGGGTGTGAAAAGCGTTGTTACAAGCTTTCGTTTCACTGGGATGATCGGAATTGTAAACGGCGAGTGTTCCGCCTGCTTGAACATTCTGACCGTAAAATATGCAGTTCCTCTAATTAGTATTTGTGTTTGCTGATGCGGTTTTGTAGATAAATGGATGAGACTCTGAACTTCACCGTGGAGAAAAGGCATTTTTTGGTTTGGAGAGGTCAGTGGTGACCATTGATGTCCAGCTGCGCCTATATTGATAAACTTATGGTAAATTCAACCAGAAAATCATCCATTCATATTAAACTTCATGAGTTCAAAGTTAATTTGCGTGAAAAATGATTATTTTTTGAATTGGAAGTGCGCCATTTTCAAGGCTCTGGGAGTTTGGATATCCACCTGGATAGCTATTTTATTTGGCTTATAAAAAGTGGATAATTTAATATCACGTGTTCAGAAGAGGAGTACTTGTGGTCTAGGAGTTTATTATCCCAGAAATGTATTGTTTTAACCTCCAGACATTTTTAAATCCTCTGAATTATATATTTTTTTGCAATTTCAATGGTGAATTCTCATTTTTACCCCTCGGCCGACTCTGGCCGGAGGGGTATTGTCGTCACCTGCGTGTCTGTTGGTCCGTCGTCTGTCGTGCATCGTCCGTCCATGATTTTGCCCGGGCCAGTACTCCAACTAATGATCGCAGCTTCACCAAATTCGGTCTGGTAACTCACTATGACCCATAGATTTGCAACGTCAGGCTTTTTTTCTGGATTTGACCTTTGACCTTAGCGCTGTAACCATGACCCTGGTAATATAGTCCGGGTCACTACTCTGCAATTAATCCTCACAGCTTCTCCAAATTTGGTTTTGTAACTCACTATGACACACAGATGTGCAATGTCAGGTTTTTTGATGGATTTCACCTTTGACCTTAGCGCTTTGACCTTCACCTCGTAAATCTTGCTTGGGTCAGTACTCTGCAACTTATTATCGCAGCTTCACCAAATTTGGTCTGGTAACTCACTATGACTCATGCATGAGCAAGGTCATGTTTTATGCTGGATTTCACCGTTTGACCTTGAGGCAGGAAATCTTGTCCAGGCCGAGGGGTGTTCAGCAACGCGTTATGTTTTCATGTTTAGAGCACATTTTCTCTACCTAAATCATGAAAATGATACAATGTAATTCTAAATACTATAAGTATCTCTTCTGACATGAGCCACATTTGTCCTCTTTATGAAGCTTAAATCTTGAATTATAAAGCATCAAATTGGGTAACCCATAAATAGCCAAATTTGGCTTCTGCGCCAAGAGGTTAAAAAAGCGCTTTGAATCCATGAATTTCTTTTGAAAGCTCCATAATCTAAAAGGCATAATGCCGAAGTAATTAAAATATGTAAATACAATGCAAAATGAAGACTGGCAAGGATGGAATCAGATTTTGACTTGCAGTCAAGCAGATTCACTTTCTTAGGATGTATGTTCTGAGCGTGCACAGTAGTCGTGACACTGCTCCTTTAAGTTTAGCCAAATTTCAGTATTTTATTTATTTATTTTGAGAGAGAGTTTTGTTCAACAGACTGTGGAATGACCTTTTGACTTTTGACCTTTACATTCTGCTATGCGCAGAACCTCTTGATGAGATCAGAATTTCCACTCTTGCTGTGTACTTTATTGATTTTCCAGTCCAGAGAAATGAGCAGAATGCTCCTTTTATGATGGTGACTGGCAGTTTTAAGAATGTCCTCCTGTGCGCATCAAGCAGTGCAATTGCGTAGAAATTCAGTATCAGTCATATCTATCATTTTGCTGAAAGAACTGAAGTAAGGACTGTGGAAAGGAGAGCTTTTTAACATCTGTGAGTGAGACAACAGAGGAAGCATTTGGCTAGGTTGGATACAGATTCCGAACAGCTGTGGTTTGAATGGTTTTGGAGTCGGTGAGAAGAGTTCTTTAGGATATGAAGGAAGTCATATTTTTTATTTATTTATTTTATTTTATCTTTATCATTACAAATGCTGTTTTACTAAACGCTTCGAAAATGCTAATGTTTATCTCTTGCTTTGCTTCTACTTTTTTCTTCCTCCAACCTAGTAGTCTGTTCTGGGTGAAATGGATTACCTGAGATGAGAAAGAAAATGGTTGTAACTGGAATACTTTTGTCCTTTACTCCCAGGCATGTGCTGGGATGGGGGTGCCAGAAGCACTGTGTGCTCTGGTGCCTCTAAACTGGGATTCCCCTGTTAATGAGGAGGCACCAGCGGCGTGGTGCCTGGCAGGAGTTTGCACACAGTGGCCCTCATTTATCAAACTTGCATAGGATCTGGTGTAGATTCTGGTGTAAATATCAGCGTTCGCCAGGTTTGATTTACAAAAAGCGTGTACGTCGCTGATTTCGGTGTAAAACTGGTGTAGCGTTGATAAATTTTTTCAGCAGAAACCATCCTAATTTACATAATGCCCATAACGTTCCGGGAGGCATGGTCCTACCCACTTTACGACATGGACTCTCGAAAGACGCCAAAGAAGAAAGAACTTCACTGAGGAGGAAATATAAATTATCCCGTCCGAGGTGGAGAAAAACAAAATAATTTCATTTTGATGCCTTCAGAGTGGCATAAAGGGAGCTGAGAAGGCTGCAGTTTGTAAAACTATTGCTGCTGCGGTAAACATCGTTGGAGTGGAAAACAGAGTGCAGCAGTGGTTTGATTTAATTCATTAATAAATCAAACTTATTTAAGTGTGTCCAAGCACAAGAATTAATGGAAATTCACGCTCTTATAAGTGTAGCCAAGATGCACATTTCTCCATTGCCCACACTTATTTTAAGTGTGTCCAAAGCTAAAAAAATTTTTCTTGGCCAAACTTATTTTAAGTGGTACTTTCTATAAGCGGCAGTGGAATGGTCATCAACTGGTGCACTTATAAGTGTGGCCAAGAAAAAAATTCAGCATTGGCCACACGTGTAAGTGCGAATAACATTGGCTTTAATAAATTCAATTTATAGATCCATGATATTTCATGTTATATAGCCTACATAATTGACAATCCAAATGCTTTACATGTTGGTGAAAAAAAAAAAAAAGGTCCGATTTTAAGATCGCGCTGTGCCCACACAGAACGAGCAGGCACTCGAGTCGTCACTATCCCGGAGGAGATCTTGTCTGTGCCAAAAGTTCCTCTCACTTTGGACAGAGGTTTATTCCTCTAACAACGGAAGATCTGCCATTGTCAAAATTGTGTCCGTAAGCTGAGCAACAAAAGAAACACAAGTTGGCTCGCTAGTTAATGTACTCTAATGGATACGCAGTCAAAGTGACAGCAAAATAAAAAAAATTTTGATGAAATGAGTGTAAATGTGCACGCTCTAGTAATAAATTTGATTTTCTACAATAATTACACGCAAACCTATTTTCCAGTCTGCCTTTTAACTTGTTTCTTTTGGTGTTCAGTATATATCTAACTGGATGAGCATGTGACATACCACGCTGCATCTCTGCCAAGCCGTACATTGCGCTTAATCAAATTGATTGTAATTGTCAGCTGTCTGGCCTGACAAGCAGGCTGTCTCAAAATATATGTTAAATTAATTTCTCAACACAGGTTTCTTATTTATTTATTTATACTCAAAGGCAATGAAAACGCAATACTCTAAATTTTGGTTTATTTTTGCTCAGGACCTGAGTCGTCCAATTTGAATTCTTAAGTGACCATTGGGGTCACTATATTTACCTCTTTACACATGAATGATCATCATGTAACTCAACAGTGCGAGTTGGACTCTCTTCAGTCCATATTGCGTACAATAATGGGATTAGGAGTTGTGCAAGTACAGTGGTTGAAATGAATGAGGGGTTGTCTTCCCTACTGAAAGGCATGAAAAAAGCCACACAAAAACCATTTTTAAGTGTCATAATGCCACGTCTGTCGATTGAACAATGGAACAAGGCCCTGGGTATACCAGAGGCTGGAGTAAGTGCCCGGCAAGTGGCTCACTGTTTTGGGTGAAGTACGTCCAACTGGGACGAGCTCTTTCATCAAGAGTACCCAGACCTCAAACCAGGCAGCAACTCCAGAATGCACTACAGGCAGAGTGGCGACAACTTCCCCAAGACGCTTAGTCAGGTCCATGAGGAGACGTTGTACTTCGTGGGGTGGATGTTCGTGGGGGTCACGCCTGATACTGACTGTTCTTTTGAGTTCATTTTTATTAAATGTGTGTTCTGTTCAGTCTTGTTGAGATTTTTCATTTTCAACTTGTGCTCCTTATGTTTAATGCATCTGTTTATTATTGTCCAAATCGGCCCATTAACACATTTAATTCATCAAAGTCAACCCACCCAACATATTTGAATTGTTAAAATAAGAAAATAAATTTGAGTCACAAAATTATTTGAATCCAAACTGGTGTTGCGTTTTCATTGCCTCTGAGGTATATTTTTTTTCTTTCATTCATTCATTCATTCATTCATTCATTCATTCATTCATTCAGCCTATTTATTCAACAGCATGATGCCCACATTGCTGCATATGGTTTATTACTCATTTTGACAGTTACACTCATTCCTGCTTGTTGTTTGCGCTGGTTCCAAATCTGCGTACCCCTGGTCTGACCTGGTGTGAGATTTTTGCGGACCGATTGCTCACATTCAGATTGATAAATGCCGATCCTTGCGGGAGATTTGGCGTACACCCATTTTTTTGGCGTACGCACGTTTAATAAATGAGGGCCAGTGTGTAGGTTTGGATATGTACTTTGAATATGTGCTGATGCATTTATATAACGCAAAACACTACCCTCTGCCTCTCTATCTCTCAATATGCTCATGTTTTTAACAAAGCTTTGTTAGTGGAACGAGGGTTAGTTGCAGAATCTCACAAATTAAGTGCATAGTTGATGAACTTTTGATGGTATCAGTAACAAGAGCAACGCAGAGCGTGGCATATGCCCCCGCCTGTATGTTGATCAAGGGCATATTGAGATGGCTGCTGTGGCGGCCATATTACATATCGCATGACGCTGGTTTTCGAAAGGAACCTTCCTCTAGCCACTCCCAATAAGCCATTAAGAAATGGCATCAATCCGACTCGGGATTCTATAGTTATCCCACGGAAACGAAAAGTTGACGAACGGACATGGTGTCGACATAATGCCCCCTTTCCTCTTTGGAGGGCGGGGGCATAAAAACGCAAAAATTCTAATTCTCCTTTTCCTCTCAGAAGTGCATAAATGCACAGATCCCCTTCAAGCTGCGGGTGGTAATGTTTTCAGATAGCTTGCAGTAACAGTCGTACTTAGTTGATTGCAGTTAGAGCTGCCGTGAGAAATCCTGGACCATTCACTGTGTTAGAACATGGAAAGCTCAGAGTACTAAAACCAGGGATTCAGCTGAAATGTATAATAATGTTTTTTATTTATTTATTTATTTTTTTTTTTGGTACAAGGTGATAGTGCTGGAATTTCAAGTCTAAGTTTGTATTCTATTCACGAGAGGTTAACAACTTGTCATTCAAGTCAGCCCCCCCCCCTCCCTAGATTGTATCTGTGGGGGCTGAGGGCCTTTTGTTTTTAGCTGCGACCAAGCAGCTCTATGAACGCTTCTGTCTGTCTGTCTCTGTCCGTCCGTCCATCCGTCTGTCCGTCTGTGACACCTTTTTGACCATGTTCCTTTCGTAGTATCAACATGAAATTTTCAGGAGTTATTGACCTTCACCAAAGTGATGTCTATGCACAAGGTTGAGGTGAAAGGTCAAGTTCAGAGGTCACGACCTTGTTTGTGTGCTTTCGTGCTGTAACTCCAGTTAAAATTCATGGATCGCTATGAAATTCTGGACATTGCTTCTAGGCATAGAGGAGGTGTTCCCTATTGTTTTTCAAGGTCATCCGTCAAATCCCAAGGTCACAAAGGTAAAAAAAGTGTCAATTTTGACGGTTTTCGCATCGTAACAAAGGTTTCATGCAATGAATGGCTATGAAATCTTACAACAAGCTTCTTGGTATAGAGAAGGGGTTCCCTATTAATTTTCAAGGTCATCTGTTGAATTCCAAGGTCACACCGGTCAAAAAAGTGTCGATTTTGCCCCAATTTCACAGTTTTCGCACCGTAACTCTACTTTAACTTGATGGATGGCTATTACATCTTAGAACAAGCTTCGTGGTACAGAGGAAGGGTCCCCTATTGATTTTCAAGGTCATTTGCCAATTTCAAGATCACACTTGTACAAGAAACCACCAGTCATGGACACTAGCCCACGTGACGGATGCTAGGCGAGGTCGCAGCCATTAGATCCTTCTGATCTACTTGTTTGATAATGAAGGATTGCAACGTTTAAAAAAATGGATGCATTTTAGATTGTGCTTGTGCTACACCTGCAAACAATTGTCCAGAGTCCTCTCTTGATCACTTTTTGTAATTACCAAGCATGAGAATGGTTTTGATAGGGCTGTTTTTCGCTATAATTTAAAGTGCAATAAAAGTAACTGCCGCCATGGGGCATACAGACGAATTTACCTTTTATTTTCTGTGATCCACACCTGATGCAATGTTGAACCAATATCAGCCAAAAATTAGTGGCCACAGGAAATGCATCAAGAAAACAACTTCTCCAACTTCAGCATTTATTAGCGAAGAGCTGAACAGAGCAACGTTCAGCCTGCAGAATCATCAGGTTGTAGCTGACAATAGCTCTCCCCTTGCTCCCATTTACTTTTTACCCCTCAGCCCTCAAGGCTGACGGGGTATTACTATCCTTCGTGCGGTTGGGCGGGCGGGTGTCTTCAAAAACTTCGACATCGGGCTGAGGGGTATTCCGTGCATGCACGCCTATTTTCTCCATTTCCAATCAAACGGCTGATTTGCTCAGTTTACCATTTAAATTGGTAGACAATCTAATTTTTATTTATACTTTTTATTTATAACATTTTGAAATTTAAGTTACTATGAAACATTGCAGAATTGCATGAATGCCTTTTTCATGATTTCTATTTCTTCATATGGCCACTTTGTGCGAATTGGATAATTTATAACACATTCGATACCCTTAAACAAAATGTATTGCATCTTCACTGTGGGCCATTTAGACGCTCGAAAGTAACCAAAATCAAGAGCAATAAATTCCTTTATTTTTAATCAGTATTTTTCAGTTATCAAATAAATACTACAAATTTGTGGAACAGATACACCTGGACGTGTTTGGTGCATTTGACCAGTTCGTACAATGCAAAAATAATTTCTCTCTCCCATTCAGGTTTGATATGCTTCACAAAATGTTTTCTTCCTCGCGTTTTTAGATGCTTAAAAACCAGGGCCATCTTATTGAAGATTTGTCGAAAATAAATTCATCTTAATACATAAGAATGAGATACACTATGATGAGAGGTGGAATTCAAAGATTTGTTTCCCCCTCATTCAGATTATAGACATTCTTTCAATCTGACACGGTAGCCTGGCTACCTGCTTCTCATTATAACTTCTTAATCATTATCAGCTACAAATTGGTTTTGAATAGTCAGTTGGCAAAATAAATGGCTTGATTTGTTTGTGAGGCAAAGTACCTGGGTATAGATTTAAGGTAGGCTAATTATGCCAAGGTGATGGAAGCTGTCCAACCGCGCTGGTAATTAGCTGACTTCAAAACACAATTTTATTCCTGGAAGCATTTCAAATGGCCTCTGATGTTTGTTCAACACTGCATCAGGTATGCGTCATAGATGATAAAAAGCAAGCTCTTCTCTCTACCCTGTGGCGGCAGTTACTTTTATTGCGTTTTAAATTATTGCGATAAATTTATCGCCCCGGCCCTAGTGTTTGAAGCCTCAGGTCCATAGTCCAGTTTTGCATTATTTATTGGAATAGTTTTTCGGCTGTCGGCGACAGCTTAACAGCCCAAAAACGAAAGTAACAGGTTGCATTGTTTTTTTCACCATTTGTCTTCATTAACCCTATTAATTGCATCATTCAACTCAAAGCAATTTGAAATTATATCCAGTTAATGACACTCTCCGAAATAGGAGAGTCAAAAACATTCAAAAACTCAGCATTCTGTGGTTGGCTGCCCAACTCGACAGTTGATGATCAGAGGTCACATGCAATAGATTTCCTTCGAAGTCATGTGCTAAGAGTGATGGCCAAACAATCAAGGCGATTCGCCTTGTTCACTAAGGAAAATTGAGTGCATTTTCAGGGCCAAATCACTTCTGGACCACCGCAAGAACACTTTTCTAAATGAAACCAAACTGAAATTGAATATTGAATTATGGATGAAGAATCCTCG
The DNA here is from genome assembly GCA_029721435.1 of Gymnothorax reevesii. Taxonomy (NCBI): domain Eukaryota; kingdom Metazoa; phylum Chordata; class Actinopteri; order Anguilliformes; family Muraenidae; genus Gymnothorax; species Gymnothorax reevesii. The sequence continues at coordinate 60,866,091 of CM056580.1, read as the reverse complement.
CGCATCAGCTAGTGAAAGCTAAGATCTGGTGCTTCTCAGTCTTGGACAAAAATTTAATGGAAAAAGAGAAAGAACTAGCTGCCGGGTGGCTCACACGGTTAAGGCACTGCTCTGCAGTGCAGAGGTGATCACCACGTCGCGGGTTCGAGCCTCGGCGTACCCACCGGCAGGGGTCGGCAGCTTTTTCAAAGTAGCGCACAATTGGCTATCGCGCTACAGGGTTACAAATTGGGAAGGGACTGCCGGATTTGGGTATTCCATAACAGCTTTGTTCGTTGCTCCAGCGCCTCCTGTTGGCCAGACGGGCGCTCGCCAGGAAGACTCCGGCTTGGTTCATGTCCGGGTATCCTCCGCCCTCGTTCTGAACTTGCGAAGATTCAACCAGTGAGTGTATAAGAATCAGTGGCTGACAGGCACGTGCTTCGGAGGAGAGCCGTGAACCGTCTTCACTATCCTGAGTTGGCAGCAAGGGGTCGCATACGAGCAAGCTTTGTACATAGTTCCCCAATTGGGCATTCCAAATTCGGGTGGGATTGGAGATGCCAAATTAAAAAAAAAAAGAGAAAGAACTGGAGCACTCGGATACCAAAAAGCCTTGAATAGTATGAATCAGAGAAAAGACTGACGCGTTTCGACGTTATCACGTCTTCATCAGAGTCAGACAATTCACAATGAATGTCTCATTTAAGAGTTTCCGACAGATGTACCTCATGATTAGTTAATTAACTATGACCAAACAAAACATTGAATATAAAACAACCAATGTTGTGGCCCCAAACATATATGACAGCAAGGGATGACAGTCAAAATTTTAAAACTTAAACAGGTTTAATTAAACAAACACTTTTAACTGATCTACCATGTACTCTACTGACCAAGGTTGATAAATACAAGAACAGAAATATTTACAGTCCCTTTTGTGGGGTTGCTTGGTGATGTCCTGGGTGAGGAAAATGCTCCCAAGTCAGGCAAAAATCCACTAAAAGCTTCACAGGTCTTGAAAAAGAGTGACAGGTCTGGTCAAATGTATCCTTCTCCTTGCAGTTTCTCCTCTCACTTTACTGTCTCAATTTTCTTCCTTATATACTCTTTTGCAGACCCCTCCCACCTTTTAGACTTTTTTTTTTTTGGGTCTTTCCGTCTCAGACATGCCCAGGACATGTCCAAACCTAGCTCCAGTCTGGGCTTAACAAAAGAAAGGTCAATACTGCCATCTAGTGGCTTCTATTCACATTACACCAATAATGACGTCACACACAAAGATTAGCCGTTCACAAGAACGCTTAACAAAATTATACTCTGAAATCATAGTTTACAAAAAACATGAAATTTAAGTTCCTCATTGAGACCGAACGGTTCAACTGTTTGAAGCGTATAAATCCAAAATGCCTCTGCGGAGCATGACTACGCCTAACCGAGACTCGGAGCTGAAAGTAATAGTGTTGCCATCATTGTTTGGAGTTGCAGCTGTATGATTTTCACAATGAGGTGCATTTACTGGGGGTGACTGGGAGGCCGTCTCTTTCTCAATGGGCAAGGCAAACTGGGTGTCATGAATTGAAGACGTTGTTCTAACATTGCAACTATTGAGAGAGTTGCATACTGTGGCTTTTAGAATTCCTCAAAGAGGTTGCTGCAACAGGAAGTTGATGTTATGGAAGGGAAGTGCCTCCCATGCCCTCCTCCTCAGGGCCAGTGAGAAAGGGGAAGAGTGCAGACGGCCAAAATAGTGCATGGCCTTCACTTTCTGCCTTTCCGCTGAACTGCACAGGCATAAAGGCCCTCTGTAGAGCAGCGTGTCGACCAGCCTGACTCCTGTTTTTATAATCCTGGGGCAGTGATTTTAGATTTTGGGGCCACCTCTCTCTAGCACTGTGACAGAAAGATCTTTGCTTTTCTTGTGTACGAGCACTGCAGTAAATGAGCGTGTGTACCTGGGATGGAGGAGAAATGCTGTCCATACTTGGGGACTGGTGACTGTGGAATTTGGGCCCAGTTCTATATCCAGGCTGCTGTATGGAATTGTCTGAACAGAGGATTTATTTTTATCTAGGACTTCGCCTTACTGAAAAGTTTCCTGTGGAGGGGTCTACTGTGCTGATGTAGCAACACATGCGTGCAAGATGATGCTTCTGCACAGACCAGTGCTCGCTCAGGAGTATACAAACTCAGGAACTCAGGCTTGTGTGTCTGATCTCTTGTGTGAATGTGGACACCCAGATGGTATACTGTGCTTTACTTTACACATGCGCACACACACACCCATCAATGCAGATCCTCCTCCACAGCAATGGATGTGAAGATGTGCTGATGCGCTGATATGGAGATAGACACTCCTGCAAGTGCTGGTGAGATGGGGTGCTAAATGAATTGGGTCAGGGACAGCTGGCTTGCAGGCACTTATCTCTCCTATCTAACAAGCCTTTTGGGCTTAAGAGTGGTCTGTCTGGCAAATGATTAAACTTCCCCCTCCTCTTCTGTTCTTTCCATCCTGATGGATTTCATATTGGCTGTATGAGTGTGGGCTGCTTTTTTGTGGTCTGAGTATAATCCTAACCATTCTCCTGCACAATGCTAACTACTACTGTTAGATTTTCATGGGGACAAGTAGAAACTGAATGGATGTTTGGACCCTCTGAAGCCAAATTATTCTGAAAGAATAAAGAGAACAGGCACTTATGTTGGTCTTAATTTCATGTACAACCACCCAGTCACTTCTCTGCTTGACAGAAGGGGATCATTTTTGTGGTCTGTGATGTTTTTGGGAATTCGCTGTGAACCACATTTGAGTAATTTGGGCTGTTCCCTGGGACGTGTTGAGTTCCTCTGTCATCAGTTGGCACTGTGCCCCATGCTGCGCTAATGGGGGTTGGCAGTGGGTGAAGCTGCAAACTCCTGTCGTGCCCACACCCCTCTGTGTCTTCCCCGCGGACTCCTATCAGCCTGCTGCTAATGTAGCCGTTTCTAGAAAATGATTGCTATTCCTGTGCTGAGGAAATGGTCGCCATGCTTTCATGTTTACCCAAACTAGTGTTTGTGTTCTGCATGGCTGTCACCAAAATCGGCACTGGTTGATGCTTTTCAACTGAGGGACTACATATGGTGTGCAGCTGTACATATTAGTGAGGGCCTCTGTTCCGCCCGTGTTGTGACCCAGTACTCAGAAAGATATCCTCGGAAAACATGAGTGTTAGATTTTTCCCGGGCACATATTAGAAACTGCTTTAATATTTAGACATACTGATGCCAAGTAATACTGAAAGAATAGAACTAGGTTCTTATGTCCTACTTGGCTCCATGTAAAACCACAGGGTGAATTCTTTCATGATTATTAAGTCAATTTTTTATAGTGTGTTATATTTTTGGTAACTCTTCCCCCCTGGCTATGAATGTGAGCCATATTTTATGCACTCTGTGCTTGTGAACCTGCAGCATGTAGTCATATCACAGATGCGTCACTTACCTTGTATCTGCACAAGGTGCCACACGTCTGCTTGTAGGGTCACCTACAGCTCATCTGTAGTATAGGCCTGTGATCCCGGAGTGCACCAGGGAAAGAATAGCTCTTTACTTTAGTGATTAAATGAAGCTAGCATCCGTAGACATAGTCACTAAAGGGTCCTGGTTTTCCTGATAATCACGCTGTACCAAGTGAGCTCTTTTGAAAGAAATCTTAATCTTGGGAAAACCCCAAGAATCACACAGTATTTTCTCCCATACATATTTCATTAGTCAGTGGACGGATCCTCTTTCTCAGGGCGATTCCCATAGTATTGTATTCTGGTCTTATGGTTGCATTAATTCCTTTAAAAATGCACTTAACATGTTATTGTGTATTACAGCGACAGATCCTGCTTTTACCTTGCCGCTGCATAACAAGGTGGTAGGCCTATTTATCATTGCCTCTTTACTTTCATCTACAGTATTTTTGGTCTCAGATTACAGTATTCCTGGTGGCGGGTTGGGCACCATCTTGCTGGCTCCCTGGCAGAGGTTTGACTTTAGTTTGACTGCAGTGATGGCTGGTGGTGTTTCACAATGCCCTGTGCTATTCATTCTATTTGAATCCCTTCTTTACATGCTCCCTGGCTTTTATACAGGTTTGTGAGACCAGACTTGTTTTTGTGTGCCCATGTGTACATATGTGTGCGCTGAAGTACAGTTATCCAGAAACTCCTTGAAACAATGCTGCCTGAAGGATTTCTGACAAATTATTTTTACAGTCAATACTTGGGAGCTATTTACACAAACTTTTGAACGATTTGTCTTGAATGCAGCACTTGGCGTGCAAGTTTAGTTTTTTACCAGGCCAGATTTGGTTTCCAATTGATTATAGAAATTGTTTATGTCCAACTGCCCTCCTCATTGGTACTTGTGCTTGTTTACAAAGAGCATATTTCAGTGAGCTTGTGCACTTTCACCTCCAGCTCCCATAGCATCTGCTGAGGACCCAGGCTTCACAGGCCTGTGGCAGAGGCATACACAAGCCATTAGCTCCGAGTCCCCCCGTGTCAAAACCATGAGCACCTCCTTCTCATTGAGGGCACTGGGGGCTGCTGGGAGCTGCTAGAAAGATCAAGAAGGATCTCTTTACTCTGAAAATGGGTGCCCAGAGAGAAGGGTCCACACCCCTTCCTCCTCCTACTTGGAAAAAGTAGACGAGTGGCCATTCACACGTTTTATCCTGACACGTGGTACCTGTGTGGGGATAGCAGAACATGTGCTCTTTTATTGCTGCTGAAATGGCGACGTGCGATTTCGCCTGCCTGTTTTGCAAGTGTGTGAGCCAGGGGAGGGCATGAGTCACTCCTCTAGACTGTGTGTGATGCTGGAGACAGAGACTGCATGCTGTGCTCATGCGGCTCAGCTGACTGACATTAGTCAGGTCCCTCCTCCCCCTCCACTCTCCTGATCCTGCGCTGCAGATGTAAGCTATGTTATGATTTACGTCCCTGTTATTGTCTGAGCGAAGCCCAGGGAAAGACAATTATTCAAATGTGACTGAATGTTGCTTACTGGCGCTGGGTTGTCTGTGCTCCTAAGTGTTTTCTGTGACTCGTGCTTTGTTAAACTTGCTCTATTATGTTAGTACAACAATAATTGGATGTCGTCTATGCTGGAAATTTAAATTTATAGCTTTAGTTCATTTAAAAATATGTATTTATTGTTCTGTGTTAACTTCAGGCTCCTTTAACACCAAAGAGTTAAAGATGTGTATTAACCACTGAATTGAAAGTTAGGGTTTTAAATGTTGCAAATGCCTGAATTGAGCCTCATTTTGGATATGGCGGCGAAACCTTTAAGGCTTCTGATTTGGCAAACATTATGCACTTTCGAGTGTTGGTATGACTATCCAGAAATGCATTGGCTGTGATTGGCACACATGGAGAGATAATTGGAGTCGGCAGTGTGAAGAGAAGGGAGTGCAGGTGTCCCTAATGTATGCAGACACAGAGAAGGCCTGCATGGCTCTGGAATAACTTGGTGTCAAGTTTAGTGTGCCACACGTTGACAAGTTGTCAGCTGTTTTATTAAATGTTCACTTCAGTTCAAGTGTTCGCCTGCTAAGTGCCTGTAATTAAAAGTACACTCAATTGACTCCTCAGAATGTAATGTGCAAAATAAGTCAGATGGAGATTGTGAGTGACAGAGCTGGCAGGCACGAGGAGTCACCGGTGAATTTCAAGAAGTCTTTTCGATTTGCTCGAAAAAGAAAACAATGACAAAATATGTACCACAAAGTTCTGGCCTCATAGAAGAGATCCGCTAAACAGAACTCGAGTTCGGCTATGCTAATTTAACATAAGTTGGTTTAGTCTATCCAGTTTAACAAAAACAAAAACTAATCCAACAACTTCCACACGAAGGGAAACATAATAGCTGAATATCAACGGAAAGGAAGACTCAAAACCAGTGAAGTTGGCACGTTATGTAAATCATAGATAAAAACAGAATACAATGATTTGCAAATCCTTTTCAACTTCTATTCAATAGGCCTATTTCACATTTCCGGGTATACAAACCGGATAGCAAGTAAACTGACTTCCGTTTGTTTGATGCTCCATGTATTATCAATGGCAGAGAGCTAGTAGACGGTGTTCCCGGTCCTGACTGTTCAAATTCTAACTCGAAGAAGCAAGCCAACCTCTCTTTTCTCGGTTTACCCACCGAAGACAACGTGAAGAGTTGGATTTTGTCCATAAGAAAAGATGACGGAGGAAGATTTATGAGATGTATATAGCTACCTGAGGGTGCAATGTCACTAAGCTGTAGCTACCATTCAGATCCACGTGTACTGGGGCGTGAAAAATACCAGTGACGGCAACGGCGAAGAAAGACAGGGGTCTGCGATGGAGTCGGGTTGAAAAACGGATTCACCTGCTGCAGAAGTTATGGAGTATTGACTACGATTGCTGTCCTCCTGCAGGTAACTAACTATCTTGCTGCTTCTTGCAAATCACCTCGCTTACTTTAACCATGTGTTTAAAATTTGAGGCAACACATAGGATCTGCAAAGCCAGTTAAAGCGGAAAATGTTAGAGTTATTGGCCAATTGACACAATATTATGGCATCAACAATTAACTTACTGGAACATAAAAATAATAGCATCAGCTTGCTACCTATCGTTCATGCTGTAATCCGTGGCTAGTTTGCTAGCCTTCCGTGTTCGCTCGAACTACGTTCGTATCAAAGATATCTTGCACCTTTTATCTGGCGAACATACGTCTATGAATTTGCTTTCTAGATATCACGTCTCCGAAGTTGCTTATTACCGGTTTAGAAAACGTCGGTTAGCTATGGTCTAGAATGGCTTGTGTGGTAACACATTTGTACCGACCAGTGTTTAATAATTATCCTTAATAAAGTTTTCCAAAGATTAGAATAATCATTTGGCAGTTTAACTCTCGTCATTCTTTCTGCAATGCTGCAACATGGTAAATTCAACAAAGAAGATTGTTTTAATTATGTAAATTAAAAAGTGAAGAAAAAAAAAGAAAATTGCACTACTCTGAACTTCTGTGCTCGCTTTCGGCACATCCTGCAATCCAGGCTATCCAACTGGCGCTTAATGTTTTCAGTCCGTTAGTTACCGCTTATGTAGATGTAAGGGATCAATTTGTTCAACTTCTTCAACAAATTTCATGAAGACACAGTGATAACCTTTTGCTGCTTAATTATGACTTATTGGTACTACTTGCTTCGATCATCGCAAATTTACCAATGTGTTTTATTAGTGTTCAGTGGTCCTTTGCACTGTTACCTTGTAATATACAGTCCTTTGGATAGTACTCGAACTACTCATTTACTATTGCTCTTTTATCATCTAATCTCCTTGGGTTTTTACACTGTCTTTGTGGCATATTTCTTAAAAAGGTTTTAGTTTGATTGTTTGACATTCTATACATAAATTGCTTTGCCTTTTTTGTCATTTCATCAGGTGCACTTGCTCACCTTTGGAAAGGATCTGAGAACTGGAGGACATGGGGTGCATCTTACATCTTATTTGATACTTCCTTGCTCTTTACTTGAAGCAGAAGTTTTCATGTATCAGCCATCTTGCAGGTCATATCAAAGCTCTCATTTCTGCTGCGAGGAGAGAGCTCTGAGGAGCCATAAGTGAGTATTCACAAGGGCAGCCTTCCTGGAAGACTTCAGCTGAAAACCATGCGGTCAGTCCGTAATGACAGACACTGGCAGCAGATCCAGCGGTGTGCCATCATCAGAAATGGATTTGGATTCATGTGATTCTTCAGAGGAAAGGATTCCTTGTGTCTTACCTCATTGCATAGTTTCCTTGCATCTCTCCATGGTGGGAAGGACTGAGAAGCTAGGAAAAGACTAGTGAGGGAAACATGGATGCTATTTAAGAGAATTGAGATGTACCCGTGATGTTGCATCTTATGCACTCAGGACCCCTTTTGGAAGGTCCGTTCAGTGCTTGACAAGCCATCACTAATCTTCGCTGTATGCTGCAGTGGTCAAAGGCCAATTATTGATGCTGTTGCAGTCAAGTTGTCCTTGTTAGGCAGTGGTACAGAAACCTTTGTGTGTGAAGTTTGTAGTTTTGCAAATGTGCAGATTTGGGATAGTTAGTTTTGTAGTATTGACTGCACAGAATTTGTACCTGAGGCTGTAGAATTGAGCACTACAAGTGCACCAGCTGGCTCTGAATCAGTGACCTAACAAAGAACATTTTTTTCAAATAAAATTGGTTTGATTAAAGTTTTTCATTTTCATTCATCTTTGTCCAGTAATGGCTTGAGTTTCTCCCTTTTTACATGAGCATGGAGCCTGTGCCAAATCTGTTGTATGCTCATGTAAGCAGCAGCAGGGACATATTTGGAACCAAAGGTGCTGTCATGGGCTGTGATGTAAACTATGACATCTTAATTTCTAAAGTCCTGGAGATTCATTGAGTACACCTGAGATAAATTCAATAAATAAGGTGGCCAGACTTCTTGAGTCTCAGACTGGGACACCTCAGTTTAAGCCTGCCACCCAGTTGGGCTTGCTTAGCTTACTTATGGATTTTTACCAAAAATGATATTATAGTTATGATTTCATTCATGCACTCACTGCTGTTAGAGGTCTGGATGAGAAAAACCCATGGGTGTTCAATTTCCTAGATGGGGAATTTATTTCAGTATGTCCCACATATGATACCTGACTATACAAAAAAAAAAAATAAAATCACGAGCAAAATAAGATTTACTCTTTATTGACATTTCTAAAGGGTAGTAAAATGTAATTTTGGTTTTCATTGTTGCAGTATCTCTGTAGTCTATATTACAAGGTACATCAATTACACATGTAACAAGTAAGCAATAAAAATCAATCACCGTGTTGTTCCGAATATAAGAGGACTTTGGATGTAAGACGACCCCCCTTTCTCAAGACAAATTTTTTGGAAAAAGGGGTTTTCATGACATCTTGTTTTAATCGCCAATATATATATGAAAATACTGATAAAACCTTGGGGAAAAACCAATGTAATACAAGGCAGACTGTAGTTCGGCGCCATCTATTGTCAACGTATATTGGCTGTAGACTAAAATACGCCGAATCACTGATTTTGACGAAAAAGCCGAGTCCCCGAAAATAAGACGAACCCACTTTTTCAAAGGGGATTTCCTTGGAAGAAATATCGTTTTATATTCAGAACAGCACTGGTATTTTTTTTTTTGTTCAAGGCTACACCTTAATCAACTCTGCGCAGATATGGAATTAATTTTGTTGATAATCGGTGCCTTGACGGAAAACTGCATTTTCGCCTTTGCGGGAATACTGCTTCTGGAGACGAAAGCGCTGAGTTGCCGATGGTTACTGGTCTTTCACTGGCTAAGTTACCCCAGACTGAATGCCACGGTGTCTGTTGAAAACGCAAGTCGCAGCAGCTGCAGTAATCAAAAAGAAACGCCAGGTAATGGTGGTCATTAGCCAGCATGCATTTGCAATATCTTAATATCTACCGAAGCGAGTTACATTTTGCCAGACTTTGCATAAGCTGGAGGGGCAAACCTCAAGCTCCCTATCAGACACCACTGCTAAGCGTTCTAGCCTGGATAAATCCCAGCTATGTTCGTGACAAAAAAATAAAATCTGGCTTCAGGTCAAATACAACTCACCTAGCTAGCGAACCCTCAATCTCGCCTCGTTGTAGCGACAACCTTGGTTCAATTAGCTAGCTTCCTCAGTGACTGAACGATATAACATCCAACCCAGTAACCACTATTCAATAACTGAGAGTAGACATAGCTAGGTAAAGTGAAAAACAAACATACTAACAGCGTGTTTTACAAAAACAGGAATTTAATAAGTCATGAAGTTGTATATTGCTAACATTTTGACAGGCAAGCAAGCCAAATTATCTGAAATGCCAGCTATCATAAGCTATATCTATACAATCAAAAACGAATTAAGAAAAGGCTAACCTGAAAACCTTAAACAAATTTATACCTCCTAATGCTACCCTGTAATTCCAAAATACGGACCACAACTGTAATCATCTCTTGAAATAAAGAAAGAGGAGTTTGCAAGAAGATAAATCATCAGTATATGCCTCTGAGCGTCTGTCGTAGTAGCCACAGGAAGTGTTTTTACTTGCCTTCCGCTAGGCGTGGCCATCTTGTGAAATAGGCCTATTGAATACACTGCAAAGACAAGATGTGTAATGTTCAAACTGAGAAACTTTTTTTTTTTTTTTTGCAAATAATCATTTACTTAGAATTTAAAGGCAGCAACACATTGCAAAAAAGTTGGCACGGGGGCCGTTTTTACCACTGTGTTACATCGCCTTTCCTTTTAATGACACTCAGTAAACGTTTGGGAACTGAGGAGGCCAATTTTTGAAGCTTTTCAGGTGGAACTCTTTCCCATTCTTGCTTGATGTACAGCTTAAGTTGTTCAACAGTCCGAGGTCTCCGTTGTCGTATTTTACGCTTCATAATGCGCCACACATTTTCAATGGGAGACAGGTCTGGACTACAGGCAGGCCAGTCTAGTACCCGCACTCTTTTACTAGGGAGCCATGCTGTTGTAACACGTGCAGAATGTGGCTCGGCATTGTCTTGCTGAAATGAGCAGGGGCGTCCATGAAAAAGACGTTGCTTGGATGGCAACATATGTTGCTCCAAAACCTGTATGTACCTTTCAGCATTAATGGTGCCTTCACATATGTGTAAGTTGCCCATGCCTTGGGCACAAATACACCCCCATATCATCACAGATGCTGGCTTTTGAACTTTGCGCCTATAACAGTCAAGATGGTTCTTTTCCTCTTTGGTCCGCAGGACACGACGTACACAGTTTCCAAAAACAATTTGAAATGTGGACTCGTCAGACCACAGAACACTTTTCCACTTTGCATCAGTCCATCTTAGATGAGCTTGGGCCCAGCGAAGCCGGCCGCGTTTCTGGGTGCTGTTGATAAATGGCTTTCACTTGGCATTGTAGAGTTTTAACTTGCACTTGCAGATGTAGCGATGAACTGTAGTTACTGACAGTGGTTTTCTGAAGTCTTCCTGAGCCCATGTGGTGATGTCCTTTACACACTGATGTTGGTTTTTGATGCAGTACCGCCTGAGGGATCGAAGGTCACGGGCATTCAATGTTTGTTTTTGGCGTTGTCGCTTACGTGCAGTGATTTCTCCAGATTCTCTGAACCTTTTGACGATATTACGGACCGTAGATGATAATCCCTAAATTTCTTGCAATAGCTCGTTGAGGAATGTTGTTTTTAACCTGTTCGACAATCAGCTCACGCATTTGTTCACTAAGTGGTGACCCTCACCCCATCCTTGTTTGTGAATGACTGAGCATTTCAGGGAAGCTGCTTTTATACTCAATCATGGCACCCACCTGTTCCCAATTAGCCCGTTCACCTGTGGGATGTTCCAAATAAGTGTTTGATGAGCATTCCTCAACTCTGTCTTTTTTGCCACTTGTGGCAGCTTTATGAAACATGTTGCAGGCATCAAATTCCAAATGAGCTAATATTTGCAAAAAATTACAAAGTTTACCTATTCGAACATTAAGTAACTTATCTTTGCAGTGTATTCAATTGAATATAGGTTGAAAAGGATTTGCAAATCATTGTATTCTGATTTTATTTACGATTTACACAACGTGCCAAATTCACTGGTTTTGGGTTTTGTACAATAGATGATTTATTGTGGTGCAGGTTACTGACATTTTGACTAAAAGTTTTCTTCAGAGTCAAACAGAGGGCCAAGACTTGGATAGACCGTTAAATGCGTCTCCACAGAGGGGGTGACAAGTTCTTATTGGACGAAGGGAATACTTTCAAACAATATAGCCAATGACCATACCGACACATTCGAATGAATGAACAGGTAAGAAAGCCCCTCCTATTACCAAACAACAGCCCCTCATTGGTGGGAGAAAAGTATGCGCTCTGAAATAAGTTATGCAATCACACATAGGAATGCATAAAGCAGTACAAAATAATTACAGCAAACAGGACAAATTCATGTCCCCATTTAAACCAGAAAGCTCCATAGTGTTAAGTGTAAAAATCCAAAAGGCTTCTCTGTGAGGAGTTTTTTGACAATGTCTCTGCCTCTTGGTGATGGGATGATTTTCGCTATCCTCTAAAATTTCGGAGAAGCCACTGACCCATGTTTAGCCTGTTCGTATGACGTGCTATGGCATAGACAAAGTTTTTTGTGCCTAAAGAGGATGCTTGATTTGCCCCACATTCCCTAAACCACATGGGAATTTAAATGTAAATAATATAAGTCCTCTCATGTTTGATAAAGGAATTGATTTAAATTTTTTGCTTGTGCAGGGCTGAGTTCTTTAATTTTGGAGGAGCTTAAGCCGTTGGTGCAATGCCTGCAGCGGTAAAATCCTATTGGTTAATAGGAAGCCAGGAAGAGAGGGGCGGTGTACAAATGTCAGAATGGACTAGCTGATCTGAGATTATGTGCACGTTTAAAAGTAACCCGAGGTTGACCAGGAACCTAAAGTGTCTTTCACGCATTCACGGTTCGCAACACGGTTCATCCCAGATCACCGCTCTGAGATCATCCGTGTTATCTTCGACATCACCGCGTATACACCAGGCAGGTATCTGGCATGATCCTTGGCGCACCGGCATATGTGAGCAAAAAATTAAGCACGCACAATTTTTCGTCCCGGAGTACACGGATCAAAAATGATCCATATCACTCCTGGTAGGCACCGTGTACCTCCGCGTAGCCACCGAATAAATCCGGGAGTCTCCGTGTAGCCACCGGGAGCTCTTTATTAAGACCGACTTCCTGCGGCTGCAAAAAATTACGTATTTTTTGCTAACACTTATGACCAAAGATGCGCAAATTGCCATGAGATGGCCATTGCTCTATCACTGTTGAAACCAGGAGAAAAGATGCCCGAAAGGGAGTAGGAGATGAGGGGTTGCACTGTTATAAACTTGCAGCTTTTTTGCCAGTTATTTTAACTGTTAGTGGAGTCCTGCGTGCATTTAACTGTGGTTTACACTTAACATACACGGAACTCTTGTCATTCTTATTGTAAATTTAAATTACAGTTAAAATAACTGGCTAAAGAGTTGGCAGTTAAATTAAATCATTTTTTATGACAAGCTTTGCCGGAAAGCTGTTACCACAGTGGCGAAGAGCCATAAGAAATCTTTCACCACCAACAGAATGATTTGGGGTGATTACTGTCATCTCGTAGGAGCGTATTTGAGCAAGGATGTTTACTAAAAATGGTAGATTGTAGTGTGGTGTTGTCCTTTTTATTATTATTATTATACGCCCGTCTCAAGACGGGACATATTATGTCATCACCCCCGTCCGTCCGTCTGTCTGTTGTCTATTAGCAATTTCTTGTCCGGGGCATAACTCCTGAGCCGCTTGAGCTACATTCGTGATACTTCACATACACGTGCACCATCACTAGGCGCTGTGTTGCGCTCCATGATTTTGTTCACCCGGTCAAGGTCACTGGCAAAGGTCAAAGGTCACATGGGGCTCAGATGGGGCGCAATGTTACCTTGATATTTAAAAAAAAAAAAAAAAAAAAAAAACCTCACAGCCAGTGTCGCGTCACTTCAAGAATAGGCTGCAGAGGACTTGAGAAGAGCGCGGCGCTCATCATCTCCATGTGCAAATGTCGTGCAGCTAAAAACAAAAACTGTTAATGGCTTTGTATTTTAGCCTATATTGTTGCGAGTTGTCGTACGTCATACTGTTGGTCGGTGTTCTGTCGGCTTTTCACGACCTGATCACACATCCTCGCGTGTAAAGAGGAGGAAGAAAACCATTTTTTTAGTTAAAACAATGAATAAAAAAGTTAAACCTTTTTCAACTTTCACTTGTATGTTTTCTTATCTGTCAAAATGATAGAGGATTTTATTTTCAACTCATTTTACTTTCTGTGGTTATATAGTGCAACTGCGATAGAAAAAGCTCATAAATCTCCAACGTGTAACCAGGTACACGTCGGTTAGAAGTCCCGTGTACACGTGTAGAAAAAATTGTAAACGTTGACACCCCTAGTCCTAACAGTAGCAGCAACCAACATCACCCTCCGCTGTGTAAACTCAAGAAAAGGAAACAAACTGCTTGAGACACACTTAAATGGAGAAGAATTAATTTGTCTGTACCGATGTTAATGTGTCCACTCCAAATAGAAACTAATGTATTGCCAACAAGAGCCATCAGGAGGTGACACATCCCCCCTCGGCCGCACATATTGTAACAATGATGCCGCCTGCTCCAGAAACAAACCACATCCCCTAACATTCTAAGTGCAAAATGTTACTGTGGAAATCAGAAAAAATACAGAATTCATCAACTTCAGATTGTTGAAAGGCACCACTTCAGATCATGAGTAATGTGCGCACCAAGTTTTGTTAAGACGTATTGAACGGTTATTAGGTTTTGCTCCAGAAACAAAATGTTCAGACAGATGGACAGACAACCACACCCATGACTATATCTCCCCACAATGTATGTTGGGGGGGATAATAAACTATGAATATGATGTTGAAGCAAAACAATGTCTTTATCTCTCTGCAGACTTTTTTACAATAAATGTAAGGTGTATTAACTAGGTCAAACTAGATTAGGAGAAGATTAACCACTGTATGTGACCTATTAGAGAAAACTAAAGTCAATACAGAAGGGTTACGGACATTCAAAACAGCTGTGTGGCAGCAGGTGTAGCCATCAGTCATGGTGGAAATACGATCAGAATTTTTCCCAGTTGGCCAACAAAGAAAAATGTGGCACACTTGCTGGAATACCTTCACTGTGACTGAAATAATTGCGCCTGAGCCAACAAGCCCAGCATGGGGCAGGTCCTAGAAAACATGCCGAGGGTCCTGCTGTGTATTTGAGTTGATAGAAATCATGGCTGGAGGCTTGAGTGAGTGCCCATTGGTTTTTTTAACGTTGCGCAGATCTCTGCTACCTGCTCACTGGCCTCCTTGCACGGTCGAGCCTTTTACGGTGTGGAATCTCAGTTGGCTGAAGCGGAGTGTTTAAGACTCCTCTCCTTCAGCAGGTCAGCTCGTGTATTCTTTCTGTCCAGCACCCAGTCTTGTCGGAGTGTCATGCAGGCAGTGTGTGCTGTGAATTCTTTACCCACAGGGCTTTTGTGCTAGAAAAACCTGCTACAATAGGCACAGGCTAAAGAATTAAGCGACTAATCCAGGCTCCTTCATTTTACGTTTGAGTGAATGGTGGTTGGCTTACCGTTTGTCTTTTACTTGGGTTTTGGTGATCTTTTTCCTCATTCTTTGTGTCATTGGGAAACAAAGTCCAGTGTTTTTTTTTACATATGCTTAGGTCCTGACTGCTTTTCTGCATGACATTACATTATGGGAAGTTTAGCTGATGCTCTTATCCAGAATGACATGCAAAACACTGCCGCAGCATTTGGACTGCTCAAGCTACCGAGCATTCACTACAATTTTGGATTTCCTCTTATGTTGCCGGTCATGTGAGCATTGAGCACGTGCACCCATTCAGTTAAATTAAGCCCCTTCCAATCACTATCCCAGAATACTGGGCGAGCCTTTACTTGAAAAGGAGGCGAAAGGCTCTGAGGCATTGTATGGGTTGAGTTTCCATTTCCTGTCAACACAGCAGTATGCTTGAATAGGCCCTAGGTTCCTCTGTGCCATAAAAGGATATGGGAAAGTTCGCACTGTGAAAAGATGGAGTCTGTTTCCATGGAAGGGCTCCCAGGGGGGTCAATAAGAGGGCCCTCTGTGTGAAGCTTGCTCAAGTCTGCCATCTTTTGGAAACCGCAGGGACTACAGGTGGTTTGTAGACTCCTGAATTGCTAATCTTCGAGTGACTAAGCAAGGAAAATGGTTAATTTGCTGCGGCATTTGGAAACAGATTGTTGCTACAATTTTTTTTTCTTGTGCCATTTGGAAATCATGGTCAAATTTTCTTAAAGAGTTCTGAGTGTGTAATTCATATTGTGGCTACCTTGTGACATGTTTGGGGTGATATGGTCCCTTTTGCAGATTCTGTTGTAAATGTATCAGAAGCCAGGAACCCAGCATGAAGAAAGGAAGCAGGCCAGTGGCCGGTAAGACTCAAGGTGGAGAGCGGGGGAAGACTGAGGGTGGAGTCACAGGCCCTGCTAGCAAGACGTCAACTAAAACCTCGACCACAGCATCGCTGCCTAAGGTACAGTACGTTACTGTGTTGCATTGAATCATTATGTTGACCTGGACTGAGTTGTATTGGCTTGTCTTTATTAGCCAAGCGAAGAATGTGATCTCACTAATGTATAGTACTCACTTTGTGCTGATTTAATTGAGGATAACTTGGTGCTTGGATATCATTGTAACACTCTGACCTGGATTTGATCCTGCAGGCTCTTAGGTCATGAATGCTCACCTGTAGATTTATTCTTGCTCTGCAGTCTCAGAATGACTAATCTATTTGAAGACTGACAGTGATTTTTGCGTTGTGGTGACCCGCAGGTAAAAAGCAATGATGACCTGCTAGCTGCCATGGCAGGGGGCGCTCCTAACAGCAACAGCACTGTCAGCAAGGCCAAGAAGAGCAGTTCCACCCATCAGGCCTTAGCTATGTCCACCACCTCAAACCCAGAAAGCAAGGCCAAGACTAGCTCAGGTACTGCTACCTTTGTGGTTTTGTACTCGCATAATTACATTTAAAATTAGACCAACTCGATCTCAAATGTCTTCAAGCATGTTTTACTCTCTTTTAACCACCGAAGCATATCTGCCACATAAAGTGAAAGGGTTAACAGCCTGGACACCCTGCTGGTTTTGTTTCTTATTGCCAAATAAACATTTGAGCATGTCCGTCACTTTAATTTTTCCATTCGCATAATGATTTTTCCCATTTGCATTAATTTTTCCATTGCTCTTTTTTTTACTATTTTTCCAATTATTGGCCCATAATCAACATATTTGCTTAGGAAAATGATTTTTTCACAGTTGGAATTGTACTTGGTTAACAGAGGGTTAATTTTACCATTTGCCTGTTCAGCTAATAGGGTTTTGTGTTTCTGGCTTTTGCTGATAAGGTTCCTCGGCCAAACGTGGGGTGTCTCTGGCATCCAAGGAAGTTAGTTCTTCCAGGGACCGCTTGCGGAACTCCAGAACAGCCACTGGGAAAAAGTCTGGTGCTGTGCCAGGGCTGTCCGACCCTACTCAGCCCAAACGCTCTCGCAGCCGGGCTCTGGCCGAATCCGAGGCTCGCATGAGTAAGTCTAAGTCAGAAGGACAGATCAGTGACAAGGTGGCTTTGGAGGCCAAGGTGAAGGACCTGCTGGGTCTGGCCAAGACTAAGGATGTGGAGATCCTGCACCTGCGCAGCGAGCTGCGGGACATGCGGGCCCAGCTGGGCCTGGGAGATGAAGAGGACCCACCCGAGGACATCAAACCGCAAGAGAAAGACCCGCCCGCAATCAGTGCCACTGATGTGGAGTCCACCTTGCTGCTGCTGCAGGACCAGAACCACAGCATTCGCGAGGAGCTCAACCTACTGAAGAGCGAGAACCGCATGCTTAAGGACCGTCTCAATGCCCTGGGCTTCTCCCTAGAGCAGCGGCTGGACAGCTCTGACAAGATGTTCTGCTACCAGTCCCCGAGTCCAGACCCGGCAGGCAATGGCAGTGTGGGCGGAGTCTGTGGTGGGGCCTCCTCTGCTGAAGGCTCCGCCCCAGGCTCCATAGAGGACCTGTTAGCGGAGCAACAGCGTAGCAGCTCTGTGGACAACTTGGACAGCGAGTCCAGTGAAGTGTATCAACCTGTCACATCTAGCGATGATGCCCTGGATGCCCCCTCGGGTTCTTCTTCTTCCTCAGAGTCAGAGGGAGCCCCACCCAGCAGGGACCGTTCCCGTAAAGGCAGCAGCGGCAACACCAGTGAGGTATCGGTGGCCTGCCTGACTGAGCGCATCCACCAGATGGAGGAGAACCAGCATAGCACGGCTGAGGAGCTGCAGGCCACACTGCAGGAATTGGCCGACCTGCAGCAGATCACCCAGGAGCTGAACGGCGAGAATGAGCGCCTGGGCGAAGAGAAGGCCATCCTCATGGACTCGCTGTGCCAGCAGAGCGACAAGCTGGAGCACTATGGCCGGCAAATCGAGTACTTCCGCTCGCTGCTGGATGAGCACCATATCTCCTATGTCATCGACGAGGACATCAAAAGTGGGCGTTACATGGAGCTGGAGCAGCGCTATGTGGACCTGGTGGATAACGCCCGATTCGAGCGCGAGCAGCTGCTCGGTGTGCAGCAGCACCTCAGCAACACGCTCAAGATGGCAGAGCAGGACAACAAGGAGGCGCAGGAAATCATCGCAGCTCTGAAGGTAAGGGCAAATTAACACAGCTTAAATGACACAAAATCTTCTTGCTATAAGATTTATGAAAAGATTTGCTTGAGTTGCTTGGAAATTGGGACTGTTACTGCGGTAGATGTGTGGACAAAGTGGAGAAGGTATAGATTTTGCAGTGTTTCTTGATGGTTTTGTAGGACTGTATGAGGTGGTCTAGAATTAAGATGGTGTTTCGCGAAGCTTTGCTTGAATTTGTATTTGATTGGTACCAGTAAAGTAATAAAGTTAAACTTTCTAATATTGGCACCCAAATTTATGTACCAGTGAGAGGGACATCTGGCATTCCCATGTTCCTCCTCCTCAGGAGCGCAACCATCACATGGACCGCATCGTGGAGTCAGAGCGGCAAGACAAAGCAGCCATGGGAGCAGCGCTGGAGGAGTATAAGGTGGCTGTGAGCAGCGAGCAGGCAGAGCTGAGTCGCTGCCGCGCACAACTGGAGCAGGAGAGGCAGAAGGTTGCTGAGCTCTACTCTATTCACAACTCCGGTGACAAGAACGACATTCGTGAGCTGCTTGAGAACGTGCGGCTTGACAAGGAGCAGGCCGAGAGCCAGGCGGCCAAGCTGCAGGAGGAGCTGGGTCACATCCGGAATGAGGCAGCACGCTTACAGGATGCCCTCGACAAGGTGGGGGACCCTCGCCATCATCCAATGGGAAACCATGCAAGAGTTCATATCAGGAGACCACTGTACCCACTGGTCTACAATCCTACACCTCAATTTAAAGACGTGCAAGGACTATGGCCAATGTTAAAATAACTTTTGACTGTGACCAGATGACAAGTATTTATATAAAGCTTGACTTGTTTTAAGGCGAGACACTACAGGTGAATAGGGTAAAAATTTTAAATAATTGATATCATCATGAAACTTCCTCAGTTGATTACTTGCAATAATAGGAAAAAAATTTGTATTACAAGTTTTTGAAATTTTTATGTTTAAATATGCAAATCATGCATTATCTCATTAAATATGCGCTAATTTGCATATATTTTAGGAAGATAAATCTAAACATCTGATAAAGTCAGGTGCAAAATTCTTTTTTCATTTTGTTAACAGATATACAATTACAGAGGGATTTAAGAATATCTGCTTTTATTACTGAGAAAATCTAAATATGCTGTCCATGGCCTCAAAAAATCCATTTCCGCCATATTTTTGGGAATAAAATATCTCATAAATCAGGCTAGGGATGATATATTAACAAATCCCTCTGTAAATATCTTCAGAATATTGCTAAGTGTATAACTGCAAAGTTTGGTATACATAGGTACTACAGAGGCGGAGAAGTTAGACTTGATGTATGACAAAAAACTTGTTTTGAGAAAACTGCATTCAAAGATTTACATTGGGGAATTTAATGCATTTCTGTTGGAAACAATTGCTCACAAACAGAATCAATGTTCAGGCCCTTAAAAATAGTAATGTGGCATATTTTAAGCTCATGAAAATTGATAATTTAGTGACATGATAGGCATCTAAGTCCTACACCTGTAGTTATTCAACTAGTAAACATATTGGCCTACACTGCACAAGCTTGCAGACAAAACTCGCGTCAAATGCGACAACACTTCTACTCTCAGTCTACAATCATGTAGATCAGTGGTCTTCAACGTCGTTCCTAGGGACTGTGTATGCTGATTTTTGTTCAAAACACAATTGTCACACAGGATTTTAACAATTTGTTAATGTCTTAATTAGTTGTTTTTCATATTTGGTGTTGTTACTTACTATTTTTAGCATAATGTTTCATAGAAGCATCCATACATGCTATGAAGAATAAAATATCCTCGAAGATTGTGGCTTTATTTCTATACTGTAAGAAATTTCCAGCATTTTAACATTTGAAACTGATCAAATTAGACACTGAGGAACTCAGTGAAACCCAAATTGGGCTGAGGGATACAACTGTTTCAAGTTCAAGTTCTTTCAACAAACTTCAGGTGAATTAATTAGATTAACATAGAGCTTGTTTGACTCTTTACCATTTGCTTGTCGAATCAAGACAAATTTATGTGCCGATTTGTTTTCACCAAGTAGGAGCCAAGTACATCTTTAATTTGATTAGTTACATTGTTTTCTCTCATTTTATGTTGTTATTTCCAATGCATAGCAATGTGGGTTTGGCATTTTTTTATTCTGGATGGAAAACACGGATATTTCTCTTATCTTGTGAATTAAGAGGGCAAATAACTGCTCTAAGACTAATGAACAGCTCGTTAAAATCCTGCGATTACAACTGTGGTTAGAACAAAAGCCAGCATACAAAGTGGTACCCCAGGAACAACGTTGAAAGCCACTGGTGTAGATGTAAAGACGCTTCGTCTGCGCGAGTGTCCCTTTTGCAATTACTGCTCTCGAGCAATAAAGTGCTGCAGAACCCATGATTTTCTGTATCAATGTTTATTGACCCGGCGCAGCACAATTAGGACAAAAGGCTATCAACTTTCACGCATCCCGCTGTTTAAGTGTCATATTCATGTTCCCGAACGTCAGCAACCATCCAGCCAGCACGTTTGTAAGAGACTCAAGTGGAATTGAAGTACTTGTGCATGAAGGTTTATCAGTTTCACATGCGTTTCGGTGAATTTCACCACTAGTGACATGGAAATAATTATGACTCCAGACTTTTCACGCTTTTCTGTACTCAGGGGTTGAAAGCAATGGAATTGCACAAAAACGTTTCAAATTGTCCTATTTGATTTAAACAACTTGAACGATCGTGGAGCACATGCATTGCGTTGATTGACTAATTGCTGACCACGGCACGGGAACACAAGCATGTCACCAAATCTCAAACAAACAAACATGACAGGCAGGAGGCGGGTGATCACTGTGCCCAGTGTCAGTGCATTCGGATTCTCTTATGAGCACGGTTGTCTCTCTCTAAGTTGTAAAAGAGTCCCCTTTACTCCTTTCCTTTATCTCATGGCGTTATACAGGGAGGGTAAAGAAAAGTCGTTCGGAATTAGACGATAGGACGCGATTATTTAACTATTCGGACGCAGCCAAGGTTCCGGGGCAAGCTAAAGACGGAAGTGTCAGAGCGCACCACGTGATGCATCTGAGCGAATCACGTTAGCAGAAACCAGCAGTAGCCAATGAGATTTTGTCATTAGCTTTAAATCCCCCTATGAACTTTCACAATTCGTTACTGACAGGAAAAAAATGCCCTTATTTGCATTACACAGCGTTGTGCAGGAGAATCAGAGCTTCACAACGGTACCGGACATGACAGACTTCAGTGAAGAGGCGAAGTACTGTTCGTTGCGTTGGAATGCTAACTTTTTGGTAAATTCAGAAGAATCTCACTGCCGCAAGTAGACAAAAATGTAATAAAATAAACGTCTAAATGTATAATTTTTATGTTTTCTTTATTGCAGTTTGAAAGAATACATATTCAAGGCGCAAACTAGCCCAAAATCTCAAATTTGACCATTGCATGAAAAATCCATGTTTTTGCCTGCCGTGTCTCACCTTAAATAATGTTCCGGGCAAATGTTGAGTGAAATCACGCCATCATACCAAGAAGTGTCAGGGAAGATGATGGTGTCAGTCATATTTTAATAGTGTGTGCTATTATTAAAAACATAATTTTTAGCACGGACTCCGTCTCTGGTATGTATTTTTCTGCCCAATTTTATCAAGCTACACTCGATGCTCAATTTTTTTGTCTAAAATAAACACAGTGCTATGAAAAAGTATTTTTATCCCCCGCAACAACGTTGTTGCAGGGGATATAAAAATGGGGTCCGATCGTCCGTCAGTCCGTTCTTCAGACACGTTTGTTGTCCGGGCTATAACTTTGAAACTAATCATCCGATTCTGATCATATTTGGCATCGAGGTGTAAAACCACATAAAGGTGTGTCATGAAAAACAATTTTGAAAATAATTTTGTAATTTCTCACGCTTGGGCCAAAAAGCGACAAATTTCTGGGTAATCTGTAATGTGTCGTGTCTGGGCTATAACTTCGAAACTAATCATCCGATTCTGATCATATTTGGCATCGAGGTGTAAAACCACATAAAGGTGTGTCATGAAAAACAATTTTGAAAATAATTTTGTAATTTCTCGCGTTTTGGGCCAAAAAGCGACACATTTCTGGGAGATCTGTAATGTGTCGTGTCCGGGCTATAACAAATTATGATTGCGATCCGACTGCGATCATATTTGGCATCAAGGTGTAAAAACACATAAAGGTGCGTCATGAAAACAATTGGGTATAATTTTCCGAGTTTTCTGATGCATACTCTCCGGCCTATTTTTTTTGCAAGGAATTTTATCCTCTGAAACTACTAAACAGATCCAGACTTGGGGTGTCTACTTTGAAGTTTGTCGATTATGCCTGTTGTTTGAATAACATGGCCACTGTTACTAAAAATAGAACATAGGGGTAAAACCACCTAATTTCAATGATATCTCCGGAACTAATGCAGCAAGAGAAAAAAAACTTTCGCTTCAAATGATCAGCAGATGAAACTACAAAAAGCTCAAAATCATACAATGTCTCTTTGTAGGAGTCATTGGCCTTGAAATGTCAAATTTGACGATTTTGTGATTTTTTTTGGCTTATATAATGATACTATAAGAGAGAGGAAAAACTTTCAGTTGCTAAAATTATCAGCAAATAAAGCTCTACAGAAGTCTCCACTACACTGCAATTGTACCATGGCTCCTAGTAGGAGTTATTTGCCTTAAAACATCAAATATGATTTTTGACTAAAGCATCTGAATTAACCTTCACATTCAATTTGCTCATTTGATTCTTCAAATGATAATCAGAATACCTTTGAATTGCCTTTTGAATCAAAATAATTTAGGTATTTCTTTTCCATTTAAAAAAACTATTTTGCGAAATTATGGGACGAGGTTGGAATCTTAATGTTTTTTGGTATTTCATTAAGATCTTGTACCATGTCACGTGTATGCTGCAGTAGATTATTTTTCTGAAATTTTAAGAATTTCATCCAGATCCAGGTGAATGATTCAGGCTATCTTGAGCCTCTAGTTTCTTTTTTGTCATATTGACATATTTCAGATCATCCTACTAATTTTAATATGAGACCAGATAATGAGAGTTAAAATAAAATGCAGCTTTTAAATGATCATAATTTTTTTAAGGTAAGGAATTATTCAATCCCATTATCACCCATGCAAAAAAAATAATTGCCTCCTAAAGCCAAACACGGTTTCTGTCATCTTTGATGGCAACAACAGCAATCAAACAATTGCAATAACTGGCAACAACAAAGCATTGCTTTGGAAGAATTATGGCCCACTCTCTTTTCTTTGCGGAGTTGTTTAAATCCACCTACATGAAAGGATTTTTTTTGCCAGTTCAAGGTCATGCCTCAGCACATCTATCAGATTAAAATCAGTACTCATGCCTCAGCATATCCATCAGATTGAAATCAGTACTAAGACCAGGCTATTCCAAACCCTTTTTGTTTCTTTTCGGCCTTCAGAGGTGGACTTGCTTGTGGACTTCAGGTAATTGTTTCGATGCTTTACTGAGCAGTGCTCAAGCTTTGGGTCACCAACTGATGGCTGGACATTCTCCTTCAGGGTTGTATAAGAGCAGAATTCGTGGATCCATTGATTACGGCTAGTCACTCAGGTCCTGATAATCACTCTTCCATTGTTTGACTGTTGGAATGACGTTCTTATTATGAAAGGCTTTGTTAGCTTTACATCCAATATAACAGGATCCATGTCTTCCAAAAAGGTCCACATTTGACCTCTTAGTCTAAGGAATATTATCCCAAAAGTCTTGGAGGTAATCAAGATGTTTTATGCTTTGAAATGAGAAATGGGCCTTTGTATTCTTTTTGGTCAGCAGTGGTTTTGATCCTACAGTTCCTCCATGGCTGCCATTTGCCCAGTCTCTTCCTTATTGGGAAATATTTAACAATGTCCTTAACTAAGGCAATTGAGGCTTGCAGTTCATTAGATGTTGGTATAGGTTTTTGTGACCTCCTGGATCATTGATGCCTTCTTGGAGAAATTTTGGACTGCTGACCACTCCTGGGAAGGTTCATCCAAGTTTTCTCAATTTTTAGATAATGTCCCTCACCATGGTTTGCAGCAGTCCTAGAGCTTTAGAAATGGCTTTGTAAGACTGATGGGTGTCAACAACCTTGTTTTGCATTTGTTCTTGAATTTCTTTAAATTTTGGCATCATGTGCTGCTTTTTACCCACTCCTCATTTCCAGACAGGTTCCATTGAAGGCAAGGTTTTCTCAACTTTGTATATAGGGCTTAATATGTGGTTACTAATGTGCACAATACATTTTGTAGTTGACCCCCATAGATTCTATTAATCTGTGATGAAGAGGCGGTGTTTGAAAATGATCTCCCCGTTCACTTGCATTGAAACCGCTTAAGACTTGGCACAGTATAAAAGGCACATTTCAAATCCCAAGTTTCCGAAGTACAGCAATATCTATATGCTCAATAATTAAAGGTTCTGTCACTGTTTGTCATTTTCATGTTTGGTTTTCATTTAATTATTTTTAATCCATTTGTAAAGGAAGTGGACCAGGTCTTTTGGGTTGGAAGTACTTTGACCTCACTGTGCCACTAGGCATTGTCGCATCGGCCCGACAAACTAGTGGGAGCGGTGCTGTTCTGGAGTAAACAAACTCCTCAGTCCCAGGTTGAGATTTCGTAGCTACAGTTTATTAGCAGTGACTTGGAGCGCCACGGCAAAATAGAAATGGGACCAAACTAATGAAAATAATTTTTGTAAAAAATTTAACAGGCCGTTTTGTGAGGGGAAAAAAAATCATATAGCAGACGCTTAGAATGGGATAGGTCCGTCAAAGTTCACAAATCATATTCTGTAGTATTTGTAGGCACAATACAGGTGAATGGGGGTAAATTGCAGACACCTGTTTGACGGAGGCATAGGATCTTGGTCAGTCAGAGGTAGACTTCATTGTACAACATGGTGACTGCATATTCAGTCCTATTTTCAAAGTAGTGAAAATATTGCTTGAAGTAATGTTTAGGTTCTTCTGGGCTGGCAGTAATCATGCGTGGGTGTGTCTTGTGAAATTGATTCCAACTATTAATCAAATGTGTTTAGTTAGTTTTGTTAGTAACTACGGGGGCAGTCACTTTTTCACATATGACTAGGTACAATTGGATGGTGTCTTTCATTCAATGAATGAAATTATCTCTTAAAAATGCATTAGTGTTTACATTGGTCATTTTGGTCTAATATTAAAACAAATTTGGGGATCTGAAACATTTTGGCGTGACAAATTTGCAAAAATACTAGAAATTTGGAAAGGGGCAAATACTTCACAGCACTGTATACAAAATATATTCATATTTTTAAGAAGGATAAATAAGCTGATGGCCATTTCCATTGTCAGTGATGTTAAATATTGGTGGCAGGTGGAAGTATTAGATACAGAGTTCTGTAAGTTGGGGTGCTCGGGCTTGCAAACCCTTGTTCCTCTCCCTGTCTCTCCAGCTTGATGGGGAGTACCGGGACTTTCGAGACGATGCGCAGAAGCAGATCTCGGAGCAGAAGCGTATCATAGACAAGCAGCAGCTGGAGTTAGAGGAGAAGGAGACTGAGATCGGTGACATGAAGGAGACCATCTTTGAGCTGGAGGACGAGGTGGAACAGCACCGCGCCGTCAAGCTTCATGACAACCTCATCATATCCGACCTGGAGAGTGAGTTGAGTGGGGCCTAAAGCAGCGATACAAAGTACTGGAGCCTGGAGTCCAACTTTTAGATATTGAGAGCTTTACTTTTGGGCTTTTTAGGTTGACTTTTAGGTCAGTGTTTTCTGAAGTTGGCTTGTTATGATGAGTATACATAAAAGGGTGTGCTTGAAGACCAAACGGCTGCAGCTGGTCCTACTAAGCAGACTTCATCGCAACTTCTTGTTACCTTCTTGAAGCTTCTGGCCTAGAAATTTCTGGGCAGTAGGTGCAGAGTATCAAGAAAGAGCTGTATTATGGCTGTGTTGGTTATATCTGTCATGAGTTAGGGAGCCTCAGGGATTTGACTGATGTTGAAGAGCCCGGTAGATGGGACTCTTTTCACTAGAGTCACTGCTAATGCTTGTTGGCGCTAATGCTTGATGGTTGCAGCAGTCACAATCTTATAGGCTGTCTTAACTATACTGTGTGAATCCTGAATAAGGATTCGTCGAATACACTCATTTCAGCGCTAGCCATTTGGACCATATTTTTGTCTCTGCAAATTTTTGATTCAGTCTCTCAATTTACATGTACGCTTACAATGGCAATTTATTGCAAGTTCAGTGTGACATGTGTGATAAAAAGATGAAATGTGGGCGATATCAGCGCCCACATGATGGTGCTGTAGAGCGAGCTTTGAGTCGCTCTTATTTAGTTGGAGTAATGGGCCGCTTTTCGTCATCATATAGAAGTGAAGCTTGCAAGTAATATAAAAATATTATTCACTGAACTCTGGTTAAAATTGTACTTATTCTATTTTTTGAAGGCAGTCAACAATTATGCACTATTCATCCTTATTCAGACCATGAAAGCACGGCTGTTGTGCCTTTCTGCAGATAGGTGGGTTAAGGAGTTCAAACAATCTATGCTGCCAGTGATGGTGAGATTGCCAGACTGGTGAATTGAAGTGGCAGAGGCAATGTTTTGATCACATTGTGATCATTTTCCTGTATAATTTTGCCCGGCCATATAATGAATATCACTGCTTGTTTGCTCCCATCAACTTGACTGACATCAACTTTTTCAGTGATTCTGGTGTGGAATCGTGGAACAGGTTATCTTTTCAGTGACTGAACAGGTGATTTACTTTGGAGGCGCATTAGTTAGCGGCTCTTGAGTTTTTGTGTCACTATAGGTCTGTACATAATGGTTTTCTTCCTTTTCCTCATTTTTAGAGGCTATTTTCAGTATGAACTGATTGTTTCTATTTTTTCTCAGACTCTGTAAAAAAGCTACAGGACCAAAAACATGACTCTGAGCGAGAGATCAAGATTCTGCATCGCCGACTGAGGGTGAGAATGCTGCCATTCATCACTTATGACCTCGTGCTAAATTTGAACTAATGTGTCAGTATCAGTTCACAGCTACTTGTTTGTGCGTGTTGACAGTCCTGTATGTTGGCATTATATAGTGCCTTCCATTTGTACTTGGAAGTCGGGATTTCCGAGTTCTGAGTCGGAATATCTTCACTACCACAGAGTTAACATTCGAAGATGGCTGCCCCAGGTGTAAACAGTATTAGAAGCCATCAAAACTTTATGTAAACAATGAAATATGCTGAAAGACAAAATTATTATAGGCTACCTTCTACGCTTTTTGTGTTTCCTCCTCATCCACCGTGTTTGAAGGTTGCAGAAGGACCGCATATTTGTCCAGAAGTTGCTTATATTCGGACAAGGCAAGCACGAGAATAGCTTTCGTAGACGTGGCCATCTTGTTTTACGACCTCTCTTCCCGTTTTATGATGGTTGGCAACTTTTTTCCGACTTTGTAACTGGAACACTGATAACTCGGCTGTGACCTCATTGCCAGCTCCGACTTCTGACTTCCGAGGTAAATGGAACGCGCCACTAGTGTGGTGTATGGAAACATATGGGTCACACCATGCTGATTAATGTAAAGCAGGGAATTGGACTCTGTGAGTGGTCTCAGATTTTCTTGGGAAAAAAAAAAAATCCTTAGTGTTTTAAGAATTACCTGTAAGTTTTAGCCCTCAATTCTTTACACCAGAGATCACCAACCTTGTCTTTGAGATCTGCTGTCCTGTAAGTTTTCAATCCAACCTTGGCAGAGCACATCTGTCAATTGTAAGACATCCCGTTTAGCTGCTAATGGGTAGAGTTCAGTGTGCCAGACTAAGGTTGCTATGAAAACCTACAGGATGGTCCTGATCTCCAGGAACAGGGTTGGTGACCACTGCCTAACTGATATAATCATAAAAAACAATGTCTCACCAATTTTGGACTACAGTCTATAATTTTGTATCATTTTTGAGGCTTCTATTTTTTTGAAAAACAAATGGCATTAACAAGGAACTAATTAGGTCAAATACTTTCTTGATTTTGGAAAAAAATTCCAAAATGCATTCAACAGGTTCTCCTTGGGGACAAATGTTCAGGGCCCCCAATTTTTTCTGCTGTAGTTTACATATGTTATCTGAATAGTATGTAAATTTGAACTCATGTACTCGCCCCTAATGGTTTTATTTGGATTTTTTGTCCGCGGCGGGACATGGTATTCACGACCGTCCGTCTGTCCGTACGTCCCGAATCCTTTTCAGCGAGATATCTCAAGAACGAATTGACTGATTTTCTTCAAATTTGATTTCAACATGTATTAGTCTGATACCCTGGTGCCAGTCGATTTCGGTGAACTTTGCGCCATACTCAAGGTCACACCGAGAGATTCTTGACTTGGGATGGCACTTTTTAGCTCACCTGGACCGAAGGTTCGGTGTACTTATGTCGTGGCCTGGTTGTTCGTTGTTTGTTGTCTGACTTTCGTCGTTCGTCATCTGTAAACATCTTTTCCTCTGAAACCGCTTAAGCAATGACGGTTAAACTTGGCATGCATGTTCCTACCAATGAGGACAGTGAGCTTTATATAAAATTTTCCGATTCGATTTAAATGTGGCCGCCATGGCGGCCATATTGTAAATGCCATATTGGCCCATTGGATGGTCATTTTTGCAGCTATTGAGCTGCAATTTGGTACAATGGTAGCTAGTACCAAGCCCAAAAATATATCACAGACTTTGTGGAAATTTGAACATTGGATCCCTGGTCTCTGGCCTCACCCACTTGTTTTCTGCTATAATTTTAGACATCTCCCCTGGAACAACTGCAGCTATGAAGGTGAAACTTACTATGCATGTTCCTACCAGTGAAGACACCAAACTTTATACAGAACTTTCTGATCTCATTTAAAATATAGCCATTATGGCCACACCCACTTTTTTCAGTTAAAACTTTAGACGTGATCTCCTCTGAAACTGCTGCAGCTATGACTGAAACTTGGCATGCATGTTCCTATTGGTGAGGACACCAAACTATATATAAAACTTTCTGATCCAATTTGGATGGTCATGTTTGGAGCTATTGAGCTGAATTTTGATATATTGGTGGCTAGCAGCAACCTCAAAAACATATCTGACCGATAGATTTTGAGAAATTTTTAAATTTGCCCGAGGTCTCTAGCCACACTTTACTTTTTCTATTATAACTTTTTACCATAGACTGCATATGAAAGATGGACAAAGCTAGTGTGATGTCACTCATTGGTTTCAGAGGACCAAAAAGAAGGCCTCTTTCATCAAGAATTGACCAGCGTCATCTTGTCATTTTGAAACCTGATGGGATTCTGATTGGACGAGAGCATGGATCAAGATCCTGGGGAAGCGAGGGGTCAGATACACACCCACCTGACTGCTCCTATCACTCGTGCAGTCTCCAGCACTGTATGCTATGTATAATATAACTTCAATTGCACGTCATGTGTACTGTATGTAGCAAGAGAACTATGTAAATGTGTCACCTCGGCCCTTTCACATTGTCACTTTAGAAAATAAAATATGTAAAAACTCATATTTGATATCTTTTAAAGGTTACATACGTCCAGGTGAGCTACAGTGCTAGTGGCACTATTTTTTCAAAATGTTATATGTGTTTAAAGAATGCATTCAAAGGGAAGGACACCACACCGAAAACTGGTGTGAAATATATTTACGCAAATCTGAGCCGGTGTACGGACTACATGCATTTGAAATTCTCGAAAGATGCGTTGATGTGATATGCATGTGTCACCATTACTGTGAACAACATCATAACATTGTGATGCGAATAACCATAGTGTTAACAGCCATGCTATTATAAAGTTAAAATTCTTTGACCTAAAAAAATATTACCAGCCAAAAATTGGCTATTGCTGGGTAAGGTAAACCTGGCACTAGAGTTTCTTGACTCCTTGTGATTATAGTATTGTGCCCAGATATACCACAGATAAAATATGGGGTTCCTCGGGAAAGTCGTTTAGATCCAGCAGGGTCGCGCAATCTTGATCTATTTTTTTGTTGTAAATCAGAATGGAGAATTCAGATGCTTATAATTCCACCACTATAAAATATGAAGACATTTTGATGCCAGATTCTGCAAGCCAGGGCAAGAGTTAGAAAGTTTCTAAGTTTCAACCTTCTATTATCAGTATGTCAAAAGATATTGACCTCCAAAAACCCTTCTGACTTAAATGCACAATCCACAAAAGTCCACAATAGTTGTGACGTTATTATTTTTTAAAATGACTGAGTCTCTGAAACTAAGGAATCGAGGATGTAAACTTTCGGATACTTAATACAACATCTTAAGGGATTTTTTGGAGCTTTTCAGGAAATTCAGAGGCCGCTATCTGGGGTGGGAGGGTGGATTTTCATGTAATGGCCCATATGTTGCTTGGGGCATCTTGGTACTTGCATAGTTTAGTATTTGTTGATATCAGTGGTGGATGTTTCATGCATCTAATTTTGTGCAGCTGTATTTATTTGCATGTATGTATTAACTGTTTGCAGTCTGAACGGGAAATGTTGTGTATTGGTTGTTCCACAGCCTTACTGTTGCTTGGTTGCTCACGTCTGGGAGGACGTGAGGCACTAACACCAGTGTGTGCTGTGGTTACTGCTGCAGGAGGAGTCGGCGGAGTGGCGGCAGTTCCAGGCAGACCTTCAGACGGCCGTGGTTATCGCCAACGACATAAAATCTGAGGCGCAGGAGGAGATTGGGGATCTGCGTAGGCGGCTGCAGGAGGCTCAGGAGAAGAACGAGAAGCTGGGCAAGGAGCTGGAAGAGGTCAAGAACCGCAAGTGAGTTCTCTGTGTGTGTTCTTGTGTGCGTATGGGATAAGGTGTGTAATATAACTGTGCTGTCTGTACTGAGTAGTTGTTGCTTGGTGTAGTATGGTCAGGCTGACCATTGTGGTTGACTGTGCTCTGTACTGTGCTGGTGTTCAGGCAGGATGAGGAGAGGGGGCGGGTGTATAACTACATGAACGCCGTGGAGAGGGACCTGGCCGCCCTCCGACAGGGCATGGGGCTCAGCCGCCGCTCCTCCACCTCCTCTGAGCCCTCGCCCACCGTCAAGACCCTCATCAAGTCCTTCGACAGCGCCTCGCAAGGTGTCCACACCACCTGCACCTTCCTTTGTCTTCAAACCTGCACACTTTTTTTGCATTTCTGCTTGCTCTACTAGATATGTTGCTGCATGCTTCCCTGCATGCAGTACTTTCAAACAGTATTTGCCCACTGCTCAGTTTATTCTGTTTTTGCATGTTTGTCACAATGAAATGTGCTGAACAAAAAGAACACAAAGGCTCATCTCACATTTGCCCGAAGTAACTTTAATAACTCCTGAGACTTATGGAATAATGTTCTCTGGACTGCTGAGTTAAGAGAGGAACATTCTGGAAGACATGCGTCTGTTGTTTCATCGCGTCTGTTGTAAAGCTAACACAGCAGTCCCCAGTAACATCATCATTCCATGATGTCAAACACAATGGTGGTAGTGCGATCGTCTGAGGCCACTTTGCTGTTTCAAGACTTTGGTTAAGTGCCATAATTGATGGGACCATAAATTCTGCTCTTTTCTAGAAAAACCTGAAGGTGAATGTCTGACCTCCAGTTCTTGACCTCAAGCTTGAGTACCATTTTGTTTTGCATCAGGACAATGATCAGAGACGAATAGGAATTTTACCTCTGAATGGCTCGAAAGAAACTAAATGAAGGTTTTGGAGTGTCCTGGTCAAAGTCCTAACTTGAATATGTGCGAGTTGCTGTAGCATGAACTTAAACAGGCAGTTCGTGCTTGATAATCTTCCATTGTGGCTTAATATTGAGTTTAATTGAGTTTAATATTGCGTGGGTGATAAAGGTTCTGAACTCTTTTCCTTAAATAAATGAAATGATCATTTAAAAGCTGCATTGTGTGTTTACCCATAATGTTTTTGTATTTTGTTAAAATAATTTTGATGAAATATTTAATCATGACAAAAAAAGCGAAAAGTGAAGAAACCGGAAGGAGACGAACACTTTTTGTCGGCACTCTACACTCCTGCAAGCTTGAATGCATATGTTTCGGCACCCTCTACGGCACTGCTTACTCACTTGCATGCTTCACGGCATGAGCTTAAGAGTGTTCCTGTGCAAACGCACCGATACCCTCCACTGCATGCGCTCCTGCTCACTGAACTGCGTTAGCACCTACACCTCTATCATTAAGGCATGCGCATGGATTCAACAGACATTTTGTGTTTCAGTTTCTCTGCACATTCTGACCCTTTTATTGCTGTTGACCAGAATCTCTGCCGCCAGGTCCTGCCGCGCCAGCTGCTGCCACTCCTGCTGCCAGCGCCCTGCCGCGGACTCCCCTCAGCCCCAGCCCCCTGAAAACTCCGCCTGCTGCTGCTGTCTCGCCCATACAGGTGAGGCCCCTCGCTGGGGCTCATGGAATGGGAGTCTATTTGCAGTACAGGCAGCACAGTGTTATGGGATGTTTTTTAATTCAGCAGTTTTCAATCTTAAAGCCCTGCCCTTGACCTGCTCGAATACAGATCTGTCACCAGCTGTGGGCTGAGCCATGAGCTTACTGGATGGTTGACGCTGAGCAAAATGTGTTGAGAGAAAGGCTTAGAGACCTCATCCCAAAGTTATTTGTGGTTTTGGGTTGGCAGATAGAAGTGCTCTTCACCTAAAACTTCTGAAAGAAGTGAAGGTGAACTTAAGGTTAGAAAATCCCTGTTGCGTAATGAAATCGTTCCACGGTAAAAGTAATCAAAGATGGCTTCGAGGGGACTTCTGTTTCCCAAGGACCTGGTGATGTCGTCTGCTTGGAGAGTTCTTTTAGAATCTGTTGAAATTGTATGCGCCCAGATTAGGCCTGGGAGCTCTAGTGCTTCAGTAGAAGTAATGTCCTTTCAAAAACAAATCAGGATTGATTCACTGCAGTGAGCCTGTTGTTTTTTTTTGTTTTTTTTCTTCCTAATTATGATGCAGAAATTTTCCATGATTTCTGATCAGAACCATTGCCTCTGGTGTACAGTGCAGGCAGTGCATCACAGCTAAACCCCGTCATTTCATGGCACTTTATCACTTGTTTATGTATGAGTGAAAGGGGCCCTTTAATTTGACAGACACTTCCTGTCCAGGGTTCAAGAGCTGTTCCTTCCCCGTGTTTTTGTAGGCATCCATTGTGGTGTAGATAGGCTTCTTGACTTTCCTGTTGCAGTTTGTCACTGCTGACAGTCTGTCCTGGTGACACAGATGGGATGGTGTCCTGCAGCCCATATCAGCTCTGCTTATTTTGTTATTTCCTCTATTGTTGCTGTTCAAACTCTGAAATCGCAGAGGTCGTGTCCTTGGCTAGATGACATAATGACACTAATATGGCTCTTTACCTCAGAACTGGGTGAAGCCTGCTTAAACAAGCTACTTGATCCTGCATATTTGATAATCTGTGTGTGAAAATGTTATATTAATGACATTTCATGGAAAAATTTTATTTTGATTCCACACTAACAGCTTGAATGTGCAAGGTATACTAGTGTGATTAAATGCCACTTGTAGATTATCACAAATGGCTTTATTCAAATATTTCCTTGTGGCAGGCATTACTTGAGATGGTGAGATTAAGATCAGAGGGAACCAGTACTATATCCTCAGTCACCTCGTCAGACGAAGGCCAGATAGCCTAATCAACTCGGTGGTGTGAACGCAAGTAGGGATATATAAAACATTCATGGGCCTCACTACATATGAAAGTCATCTCTTGCATTTGACGCATTCTAATGAATTAGACAGGTAGGGAACCTCCTCTTTTCTATTGTTGGAGGAAACGCCTACAATTTTATTGGAAATGAAATTTTCATGTGGACCCTGGAGGCTCTCTGGGCCAGGGACAAATGAGTGAAGGCAGGAGCTCTGTCCTGGGAGCAGCTCTTATCCATGAAGATGAACTGCAGGTGAAATGGTATCTCTGGACCACTTTCCCTATCATACGCTGCCCGGCCAAAAAAAGCTGCCTTTTGGATTTTAATAACCAAATACTTAAGAGCCTATTATTAAATTATGGTGATGATTAATATGTTTTAGTTGGCAACAATTCTTTTAAACCTTGCTAATGCTTTGTGTGGCTTTTCATCTCTCAAACAACCATGTAAGTTGATGTGGAAAAGGTTTGAAGAGGGGCAAATTATTGGCATACATCGAGCAAAGAAAACAACCACGCAGATTGCTGAAATCTCTTTTGCACCATCTTCGTTGTTGAAGGTGGTCCAACATATCGGAGTGTCAACCTTTTTTTGGCTTGGCAGTGTATCACAGTTGGTATAATATTGATTTCAAATCCAAATACTGCTTTACAAAATGTGATCGTGCTATATTGGCATTTGTGTATTTAATGCATGTGTGAGGATGCATAATAGTTATCGGTTTTTGATGTCGCATTTGTGGCATTTTAGCCCGTTTGGCTTATGCTGTGGTTAGATGCCTTCGTGGTGGTCCTTCGCGCGTCTGTGCGTCCGTCCGCAAGTACGCAAACTTTTGCCTTGTCAGCGCTATAGCGCCTTCAGTTTTTGAATGATCCTTTTCATATTTTATATGCGTGTTTATGTTATGAAAATCTAGACCAAGTTTGATTTTGGCCATGTTGCGATAGGCCAAGCGGGCGCAGTGGTTTTGCCACTATTTTTGTAGAAATGGTACTTCACTGTTTATTCTGGGGTAGGTGTGGTTGACAAGTCTGCTCCAACCGTAGGAAAATCCGGAATGCTGATCGAATCTTTTTTAATCACTTTGGTTGTGGGGCAGCTGGAATGATTTTTAAAGAGAGGAGGGTAATTTTAGCCATTATGTCATTGCACGGGGCCAAGGTGCAGTAGACCTAACATGGTCACCGCTGGTCATGTCAAACTGTCCCAAAATTGTTAAAATATTTATTCAATAAAATATTGATGACAGGACTGTGTAATCAAGCTTGGACTACTTATTGATCAAACATATTTTTTGAATTAATGCATTACAGAGGCATTCTATCAGCGGACCCATTTCCACCCCCAAAAACCTCACCTCTCTGAGTGACAAGAGGCCCAGTTACAACGAAATCAGCATGCCAGGTGAGTGACTGGATTCAGCTGCCATTCCACCCCTCATTGTGGCTTCTTCTGTGGGATTCAGTGGCTTGGTGCTGGAGCCCGAGGACAGAGTTGTGCTCTCCTGGATCATCAGCAGGGGCTGCCGTGAGCCCTGTGTTGAGGATGACGGAGTGTGTGACATTTGAAAGGAGAAAGTGCAGGCGAGTGTGAAAGGCATTAAACAGTCTGGCGCCAGTCATATTGATTCATGTTTATTAATTAATCTATTGATCTGCTTTTTGCAGTATTATATAGTCACAAAACCATGTGGTTACTCTGTATCAGTCATTGTTCATGCTTCCTAAAATGAATGAATACCATTTTAATGTATTCATTTTCTGTAAACATGGAGTAACATTGCATCTCAGGTAAATATGAAAGTTTCTATTTATTTTTCGTGTATTCTATGTATGTTTCAACAACTCTAGGTATGCTGGTGTTTAAGTATATCATTTTAACTAGTATCAAAGCACTTTCTCATGAAAGTGAACTTAAAATGTGCAATGCAGTGGTCGCAGTGCCCCAGCTGTGGATTCTCATACATCACACTAGTTTAAGTATCATATCTTGCCCCTGACAGCTGTCCTCTCACACATCTGCTGTTTTGCGCGTTACAGCTGAAGAATCGTTTTCTTCTTTAGCGGTGCAGGCAGCTCCCTGGTCCTGGTCCTGGTCCTGGCCCGCTTTCCCTCATGGTCTCTCCCACATGGGTTTGTGCCACTAGTACAAATGGAACATATTTCTGGAAATTTTATAACTTCTTTGGCAGGGAGACCATTTGGGAGTGTGTGTCCTGCCAGTTCTACCTGTTGTCCAGCACTGTCAGGAATAAATAAATTAAAAGGGCTACGAAATGCTGCCATTTTGGTGAGCGGTGATCTGTCCTTTGTTCTCCCGGAGAACTGCATTCCGGCGACGCTTAACCACACGTGGGCGACGTGCAAAATGCTAATTGGGTGCTTCCTCTTATTGTCTTGGTCTTTAATTTCTGTTGGTCCCAGCGGCTCCCCCGGGCAGTGTAATTGTTTCTGGGGATGGTGGAGACTGCGGCCTCAGCCAGCTGGTTTGACCTCATTTTGAAGTGTCAGGTGTAATAACTTGACAGTAAGCAGCCAGGGGCCAGAAATAACTGCTCTTGTAAATCCTCATCTTCCACTTTAATTTCAAATGAAAATGGCACCTGGAGCCTCAGCACGATTTTCTGCTCGGGGATGTGCTCTTGCTGAAATACAGGTTTTGTGAAATGTGACCCTCTTATCTGTTGCACCAGGTGAATTGATACTTTAGCCAACAGACTCTTTCTATATACTGTGTTGTTTTTCCATACTAGAAATCTTGGGTGAATTACAATGCCTGGCTCATACCTCAAACATTCTCTTCGTGATATTGTAGACTGGCTCATGGATTCTTTTTTAGCTCAGGATTGGGGTCTGAGATGGACGACTTCTAACAATTACCTCTCCCTTGATATTATTACTATTACGATTATTATTGATGTATGTGTTTGTGTTCAGTGCTGACTCGATCAGATCTTTCCAAAGGCATGTGTGCAGTCCTTAGTGTCCCATACAAGGCATTGGCTCTCAGGGCAGATTACCCCCTGATGGCAGAATTTAGCAGTTGGTTATTGAACCTCCAAAAGGCAGATCAAAGTGTCAAATTTCAAGGCAAAGGAAAGCAATTAATTTCCTGAAGTGATTCTTATGTTGAGATGGTACCATATCAGTAGTGTTTTATCGCCTGGCTCTACTCGCAAGGTACCAAAGTTTCTGAATGAAACTTTCTTCATTCTTTATCTTAAAAACTCTGAATGTGACTATTTATGCGCTGGTGACTGAAATGAGCAGTGAAGGTGATGGTTCATGAAGGAATGGAAAGGCGTTTTGGTTGTGTGTCATGTATGTCTGTTTTCTTCTCCGCACAGCAGAGCATCTCCTTCGCGGGTCATCTGGGGGCCGTCCTGGCTCTGCACTGCAAAGAGTCTCCAACATGGACACCTCCAAGGCTATTTCAGGTGTGCATTTTATGTCAAAGGTGAAAGAAATAGTCTAGAAATGGTGAGGTGTTTTACAGGCATGAAGAGCTCTGTAGTCGGCTGTTCAGCGTCATCTGCAGAAAGTGGAGGTCTGAATATTAGTTGGTGTATTACGTGCATATATACGGACGAAACACCTTGGTATAGATGACAAGCCTAAGAGATGCTCATAAAAAGAAAAGTGCCAAGTTGAGAGATTACAAATATCAGGTTGGAGAAGAGGATATGAATTATGGTTTCAAAAGCTCACACAAGGTCGAGCTGGATGGAAGCCGAAGAGAGGGAATATGCTGTTGGCTGAAGTTCTTTGTGGGTGGAGAGAACATAAGTCTTACAAGAGTGACTGGTTCTGGCATGTTTTATGTAGTGTTGCACAGGGATGTGCAGTGATGCCAATAAATGTTAGCATTATGTTTAAATGTTTTGCCCTGTGAGTGGCAAATTTTTCTCTTAAGTTGCAATAACTAATTAAATGAATACTTTAACTTGTTCTTTGTTTCTGTTCAATTTACTTATTAAATATTATAGAGCTACCTTAAAAACATGTTTTATTTACAGAAAGACTTCCCCACCTGGTAGTTGTTAATAAACCACAATGCACACTTGTCAGGTTATAATTGATGATTTACTCTCTCGTCAACTCTTAATTTAGTCGGAAGCTGTTGTTTTTATTAGGCTATTTTCATCCGCTTTTTGCTGTTTAGCATCATCATTTGAATTCTGGGGGTATAAACGGTGCCAAACAAGATGTTGTTTGTCACTTGTTTCAATAATTGTTTCTTAAATCATAAATATGCAAGAAATTTTCAGTCAACCCTTTCTTGGTGAGTTGTGTTGATGTTGGATTTGCCGCCAGATATGGTGATACAGTAATGCCATTTGATCCATTACAGCTTAAATGTAGCGCGACAGAAAACTATTTGCCGTGCAGATACGAAAGACTGCTAGCTATGTGTTCAGTATCACTGCAAAGAAGATGAAAAGACCTTTATACGATACAGATTTTGTCATGGAGATCTCAATAGAATTCATGCGATTATCTAATTGGAAAGTGATCTGCTACTCCTAAAGATACTGCACCAAACTGGAAATCTAATGATTAAATGCAGTTTGCTGAACGATTGATTGATCTCTTGCCTACAACTCACGAATATTCTGCTTTATTTTCAATTGAAAACCTACGCAGTCATAATGTAAAAATTCTGACTTATTAATTGTAATAAAACACAAACTATAAAAATTGCGAACAGACTTGTTCAAGGAGCTGCTATTTGTGGTCCAAAACATGAATAGATTGTAAAGCTATTTGTGTGTGAGATCTGCCCCCTATAAAAAAATTTTGTGGCCAACCATTTGAATACTCGATAATGTAAATTCGCATATTGTGAAAATGACAATTGAGATATTACTGTTAAGTATACATTCCTCACACCCCTAGTACCGTGCACTCGGTGCTTTCACAAAGCAAAGAAATGTATGTGGTGCTGTGCGAGATATGCAGCTTCAACTGTGTTGAGAGATACGGCAGTTGGAAGGCATTTGTATGCATGCGTGGTTTTTTTTATTTATTTTGGTGCTGTCTCCAGTGTCCCGGAGGAGCAGTGAGGAGGTGAAGAGGGACATTTCAGCCTCTGAAAACAGTGCCTCCTCATCACTCATGGCTATGAGCTCAGCCTCACCCCAGCTGTCCCTGTCGTCCTCCTCCCCCACGGCCTCCGTCACCCCCACCACCCGCAGCCGCCTACGGTGAGAATCGGCTTACAGCGCATTTTCTCCCAGATTCAAATACTCAGTCATGTTTGGTTTTGGCTCATTGGTACAAAGTCTTTTCAATTTTGACAGTGTTTTTCCTCTTGCTGATTTTTTTGTTACCATTCCCTCTCTCCATCTTGGACAACTCTCTTATGTGTCCATCTCTGCCTGCTCACTTGTCCTGTTGCCTGCTGCATCTGCACATTATGACCAGAACCTGTGAAAACATAATCCAAAAACACCAGACAGCATAGAAAGGGTAAATTAAAAAGGAAAAGTAATTTGTCACTCATCCTGGACCTGAGGGGTTTAGTATGAAGCAAGAATAGTGGGCTGACACAGTATGTTCTGCCTAAAGCCAGGGTTTCAGAAAGATGGCTTTCTTAACCTGCCATGGTGATGTGTGGTATTCCTGAAGGCAAGTTAAGGGTTTGTCAAGCCGGCTAATGTTGAACTAGCTTCATAGCACTTCATTGCTTCATAGCAATCCCAAGGCCGGATTATCCATATAATGACTGGTGTGCGTACACAGGGACATCATGCTGGTAGGGGCATCACATGATTTACGAATCCTCAGTTTTTTATTTTTTTATTTTAATCGGAAGAGATGCGTATGTATATTATGAACAAATTCAAACTGAACTGTTGATATCAAAAGAGAATATTAAAAAAAACAAAAAAAACAATTTAAATTCAAAAACTGCGATTTGGAACTACCCTGCCAAAGTCACAGAAAGGCCAAACTGGTCCCAGATCAGCGTTGCAAGCTGAGCTAGAATCTTGCTGTTTAGGAACGGAATGGGCACTGCTCTCTAATCTGTTGTTGATCACAACGATGTGCCTTTGTTCTGACATCACGTGCTACAACACGCTGAGCGGCGAGGGAAGCAACCGTGGGTTGTGCAAATCGGAAAATCGCAGAAGAAAAAAAAGTACAAAAGATATCCACGCTACCGAATGTACCAGAAATATCTTGCTTTTTTAACGTTACTCGTGGCAAAGAAGCTGTCCGCAGAGAGGCAACTGTTCCGCCCGTCAATTCGGTTCCTCCAGCGCTAGAGGAAGTGCTTACGTTACAAAAGTTAGCCATGTACGTTAGAGGCTAATGCTAATGAGGCAGATGCAGCAGCGCATAACATTAGCTGACTTAACGGGAGCCTGTCGTAGGTGGGATGACGGCAACAGCTTAACTCGGAGACAGAGCGCGTTAGCATGATCGCAGAAGCTGACAATAGTGAATTCACTGCACAAAGCCATTCCCTTTTTAAAACCCTCTGCCATGGAATTTCAGTTCTTAGTATTTAGTAAATGTAAATGCGTGGCCTTTGTTGCCATAAATTTCAATACCCAAGTTAAGTGCCATTTTAGTGACTGGATGGAAAGTACTCATAATTAAGGGGTGATCTGGGGTTAAATGAAAAATGACACCAGGAAACGACAGAATTAATCTAAAGAGGTACATATAATAACCACCAAAAAAGAGGCAAGTTGGCATTTTTCTGTTTATGCAGTTGCCATGACAACCGAGCAAGCTCATTAAATATGCAGAAAACTTCTGGCACCAATTCCTCTTCAACTCTATGATAGAATTCAGTTTTTCTTTCATCATTTAAAAGCCATTGCTTTTCCAAATGCAATGACATTGCCATTCTTTGCCCAATTTATCAGTTTTGTGATTTTGGGGCATTGTACTCAAGTTTTGAAATTATTTTGCGCAGAATCTGACGAATACTCAAAATATTCAAAGTATGTAACAGAATTCAAATTCTGTATGTCATTGCATTTCTAATGGAGCAAAGTACCTGCAGCCCAAATTCAATTGATTTTCAATGATAAATAAAAAAGTTATGGCTGCCGCAAACATGAGAAACGTGGAAAAAGTAATATTTTAGGAAATCAATGGAAAATGCATTAGACTGCATTGAAAAGTTGAGTTCAGTTTTTAATCCATTGTAGCAATTAGTGATTATTAAAGGTGGATTAGCTGTCATTATTGCTGTATGCCAGTTAAGTTGTTAATAAATGAAACGCTAGTATTATCAAAGAGAAGAGTGGTCCATTTCTGCGTTCTATAAGCCATTTTAAGCAACTTTTTTTGGGGGGTGGGGGTTCATTACTAGTTCATTCGTATTTTTAATTTTCTACTTTATTGGGGTTTTTTTTTGTAAATTTAAGCCAAATGTCTTGCCTGTAACATATTTCGGGGAAGTTGTGAGAGGGGGTGTGTTTACCGCTGTGTCACATCATCTTTCCTTGTGAGCAGCAGCTTCCGTGGCTTCCTTTGTACACTGTAAAGTCTTCATTTGCATTTGTGGCTCCAATTATCAGTCGTGTTTATTAGCAGAAGTTTTCCAAAGTATTTCCAGCCCATGTGATTATATTAATTGTAATACTATGTTGATTTTCAGTGTAGTGCCTTCTGTGGGATAGGAGTTCAGTGTTGTGCGTGCGTGCGTGTGTTTTTTATTTATTTATTAATTTTTTTTCCCTCTCCTCCATCCTTTTGGGTATCAAATGTGTTGGATTATTCAGTCTTGCAATTTTTAGCTGCGATCAAGCAGCTCTATGAACGTCTCTGTCTGTCCGTCCGTCCTTCCATCTGTCCGTCTGTGACACCTTTTTCACCATGTTCCTGTCATCGTATCATCATGAAATTTTCAGGAGTTATTCATGCACAAGGTCGAGGTCAAAGGTCAAGTTCACAGAGGTCACAACCTTGTTTGCAGGTTTTCGCACTGTAACTCTAGTTAGAATTCATGGATCGCTATGAAATTTTGTAAATAGCTTCTAGGCATACAGGAGGTGTTCACTATTGTTTTTCAAGGTCATCCGTCAAATCCCAAGGTCACAAAGGTAATAAAAAGTGTCAATTTTGCCCGATTTGACTGTTTTCGCACCGTAGCTCAAGTTTAATTCAATGAATGGCTATGAAATCTTACAACAAGCTTCTTGGTATAGAGGAGGGGTTCCCTATTGATTTTCAAGGTCATCTGTCGAATCCCAAGGTCACACCGGTCAAAAAAGTGTCGATTTTGCCCCGATTTCACAGTTTTCGCACCATTACTCTACTTTAACTTGATGGATGGCTATTACATCTTAGAACATCTTAGCTTCTTGGTACAGAGGAACGGTCCCCTATTGATTTTCAAGGTCATTTGCCAATTTCGACATCACACTTGTACTAGAAACCAGCAGTCATGGACACTAGGCCTCGTGACGGATGCTAGGCGAGGTCGCAGCTATTAGATCCTTCTGATCTACTTCTGATCTACAGTACCGCATTTGGCTACATTAGCGACTTCGTCATCACAGACTGGAAAGCTATGAACAATCTACAAAACTCTGAAACTCTGTTTTTAACTAAATAGTGATTTTATTGTTGTAATATGAGTAATTTTACTGTCGTAATTTATGAATGTATATTTATAGTCTCTTATAATTCTTCTAGAATGGATCATCTCAATGTTTTATTGTGATTTTTATTATGAATTGATGATATGAGACTCAAATAAAAATCTATCTATCTAGAATATTTCAGCGGTAAATATTGCTCTACATATGAAAAGCAATGGATTGTTATACATGGTAAATTTGGCCATTCGACAGTACGAGTCAAATTAGCTCTACTCCAGCCAACTACATTATTCGGAACTAAGTTGCTAGCTAATCCAATACTATAACATGTAAAACACAGTGAATCCATTTTTCCCATACTTTTTGTGAAATGAGGTTTGGAGTGCAAGACAGAGTAGGCCATTTTCAAATTGTAGTAGACTATTGCTACTTCTACGGCCTCATCTTAAACTGTACAGGATGAAACGTTTGTTACACTGACTGGCATTACCGGACGAATTCAACAATTTTCTCTCCTCCCTACACGTGAAATCATACCATACCTGCTGTCAAAATGCTTCTGAGGACCCGACGTCTCCTCTGCGGCGGTCTGTCTGAGCCTCGCCATAACGTTGGAATTGTTGTTTGTCGACATGGTGAAATGAGGACCCCTTGTTTTCGGGGGTCTTTTCAAATTCAGGTTTTCAGCCAAATTTTGGCTTCCTCTTCTGTAGGTAGGCAGTGTAAACAGTTTCGCTGAACACAAGGACAATCCCCTATGTTCTGGGCGCGTGTTCAAAATACTGTTGATCAAACCATAAATTTATCTTCCTCTGGGTGTTAGTACAGCCTTGAGCAGCACAATAGGTGCCGGAGCTCTGAAGGGACATTTTAAGAAAAGCAAGTTAATTTGTTAACTTGGCATATACAGCTTGATTTTTTTAACTGAAAGAAACGCCGCTGCTCCTGACTAGCCACTCGCTAAAAACTACTTCCGCCGGAAGGTGCACCCATGATCTACAGTAGTGCCCTCAGGAATAAGGTGGATAAGCAAGCATGATAGTGTCACCTGTCCAACATCTGTACGCCTGTTTTTCAGCATTCCAACGCTTTTCGGGGTCTAATATCTCCGGTGCCAACTATTTTGGACCATATTGCAGGCATCAAATGCGGAATGAGCATTTATTTAAAAAAAAAATGATGTTGATGAAGTAAAATATAATGTTTTATCTTGCATTGTTTTGAAATTAACGCAGATCAAAGATGATTTACAGATCACTGCATTTTTAACTCACATTGTCAATATTGTGCCAAATTTTTTGGAAAGAAGGTAGTAGAAAATCAACAGATTAGCGACTGAGCTGCCCAGTACGGAGATAAAATTAGCATAAATTTACTGATGACCCCCACGTAGGGTACTCAGTTAGAATGCAAGTCCGCTTGTATCAGGTGAATTTGGGGTCTAAACTTGAGTGAATCATTATAGAGGGGCCATCAGTCTGCTAGTGCATAATTGCTTCTAAAGGCCTGTTGTGTCCAGCAAAGCTGGCCCATCACATTTGGCATGCTCTTATCAACTGTGTTAGCTGCT
Source organism: Gymnothorax reevesii (assembly GCA_029721435.1). Taxonomy (NCBI): domain Eukaryota; kingdom Metazoa; phylum Chordata; class Actinopteri; order Anguilliformes; family Muraenidae; genus Gymnothorax; species Gymnothorax reevesii. The sequence continues at coordinate 60,821,842 of CM056580.1, read as the reverse complement.
CTTTACCTCTGCCATGACCTCTTGTGTGTAGAGCCTGTTCATTTCAAATGTAATTACGTCTCTCCAAACCATCCCTTTCTGCCCATTTTTGGTGTCAGGGGTTTGGAGGGGGCGTGTCCTCACGCCATTTCAACTAACACAGGTTTTTTTCCCATAGGAATTAACAGGAAACTTTCACCCCTTGGTCTAAATATATTCCTACTGAATAAATTGAGTTTGGGAGGGAGAGGAAAGCACGAGAAACGGTCCTGTGTGGGAGCCATTTTTTTGCGCAGGCTGTTTTGGGATCAGTTTTGATCCTGAGGGAACAAGCAGAATGTGCTGAAATGCTAAGCTCGAATTTCAAAGAATAAACTGCATGTCTGCATGTCTGACTGTGCTAGTTTTGTGTGTTTGTATTTGTGTGAAATGCCTGTGTATTTGCTTGTATGCTGGACTTGCGTGCTTCTAATTATGCATGTGTGTTTGTGTGTGTCGGTCTGCTGGTTTTGTATGTTTGTTTTAGCATGTGTGTGGGCAGAAGAGAGGTGTGCACGTGCAGTTGTGCACGTAAATGGAGCCCACCGCCCAGCCCTTCCTTCGCTCTCTCGCTCGCCCTCCTCCCTTGGTCTATAGACAGTGATCATTTTCAGCCCCGGGGCTAGCAGTCACAGCCTCGTCGTACACAGCGAAGCCTCAGCAGGGGGGTCGCACAGCTAAACGGGTTAGCCATTGTATTGTCGTCTTTATTGGATCTGCTCCCTGCCTTATTGTCAGACTCCATTCCATTTGTGGCTGCTTTGCTCTCCTACTATGTCTCAAGCTTTTTTGAAATGGTTTGGGAATGATGCTCCAGTGATGCTCTCCGGTGGATTTAAATTGCCCAAGAGGTCCTCTGCTCATGCAGAGGCTGATTGGAGAAAGCATACAATACTGCACTGGTACGATGGCCTGTATAGAGCAGAAAGAGTATTGACTGGCCTCAAATCCCATTAAACTTCCAGCTCCTTGTGAAATGAATGGTATGAGCCCTGGTGTTTAGACATTACACCACCCCCATCTATCCCCTTCTCTTGTCCCTCTAGTGAAGGGCTGAGGTTAAGTTTGGTAGCAGTGATGCATCGTCCTCATTGTGGCCGTATGATTATACCTCTGCCAGGAATTAATGTTGTCACTGGCGTTTGCTTGTTTGTTTGTTTGTTCATCAGTTCATTATTGAATGGGATATCTGTGGTATGGATGGACGTTAATGAAATTTTGTGTGTAGATACTGAACTAAGGAGGAAGTGATTACATTTCGGGGAATATCCCACTCATATTCTTGATTTGGCATCCAAATGAATTTCTACGGATGTAAAGACTGCACTGTCGAGACGCAGTTAACACTCGTTCAATGATAACTCCTCTGCCAACAATTTCAGAACGGCAGACATGATGCACTCTCCAAGTGCCTTCTAGTTGATTTCATGTTTTTATTTCGTCTGATGCCTTTTCTGCATTTGTAAGTAGAATTAATCTGGAGTGCTTAGACTCTGTACCTGGTATAGTATGTAGTGTAGTGAAAGCTTTGGCGTACCCACTGCCATACTTCACCAATATCATCATCTTTCATGTGGTGCCAGAGTAACCATGACTATCATTACTGTGCCTGGGTAGAAACCTCTTGTTTGGTGTCATCAAGGTATGGCAGTGCCTATAACAAATCAGCATCATAATTTTAGTGGGCATGGTTTTCATTTGTGTCCCAAAGTGCAATTCAGAATCAGCCATGATGTTCTTGCATGAAAAAAGATGATGATTTTGGAATGGCCCTAGACTTGATTATTCCTGGAAATCTGGGAGGACATTTAACCTACAGTGAGAGTTGATTGTAGGCAGCTTATTTCAGGGAAGATCTGCTAAACCCCCCCGCACTCCTGTGTGATGTTGGGCATGAGCTGCTCTCCTTTGCACTTTCCCCTCCACTGGGGCCGGCAGGTCATATGTCACTGGGGTTATTCTCAGGGTGGACAAGCAGCAGAATCTTTCTACTTACCTTTAACAGCTGTTGATGGTCTTAAGAAAGTGGCATTGCAGGGTCACATGTTTTAGCAGTAAGTCCTGAGAGCACGTCATCTTTTTTCCCAGAGTGTCTGTTTTACTGTGCTTCTGTGTTGTGAGAGTGACCGTTCTTCATTCTGCTGTGTTTCACCCAGGGAGGAGCGAAAGGACCCTCTGTCTGCACTGGCCAGGGAATACGGGGGTTCCAAGAGGAATGCGCTGCTCAAATGGTGCCAGAAAAAGACTGAAGGGTACCAGGTGAGTACTCGCTACTGTTCAGTCTGGCCCAGAGAGAGGGCCTGACGACAGAAACTGGCTGATTTACGGCAGGGTTCCTGCAGATCCGTAAAAAGTTTTGAAAGTCACTAAAGGTCCCCTAGTATACCACCAGGTGCACAGCCAATTAGCCATTATGTGCCAGTTCAAAGTCTCCCCTACCAGACATTATAAGGTGGAGTGACCACCCAGAGTAATGAAATCTGATTGATTGCTTGGCTGAAGGTAATCAGTTCTTCTTGCCTCTGGGTAGTTACTTCCCCATGTGATGTCAAGAGGGGAAAGATTTTGAAATGGCTTGTAATAACTAATTAGCTGTGCACCTGCTGACATAATGGGGGAACTTCAAATTCAGAAATCCAAAAATAAGGCCTTCAAAATTGTTATTTTCTTATTCTTTATCCAAACGACTTAAAAATCAATCTCATGTCGTATTATGTCGCGCAGATTAGAGCAGTGGAACCAATTCGCCCGTGTAGAAAATTTTAAATGACGACTTGTCTGCAAATTTATTTATTTATTTTTTGCAACCAAGTTCTGCACACGCACAACATTCCTCATTCACATACCAGCCAATTTCGTTGCTCCTGCAACAAATGTTGCCGACTCTGGTCACTGTCAGCACGATCACACTCACGCAACCTCCTTCAAGATTAACAGACAGTTCGAGCTGAGCGACAGTGCTATATAGCCAATGTCGGATGCGCAACACCATTATGTATGCGATCGTGTATTACGTTTCTCTTCGGATTATATGGCCATCTTGCTAGCCAGCTAATGCCATTTATGGAAAATCTTTAACAACAGTCATATTTAAGTCATGTCTTTTTTCTTTTTCTTTTTATTTGCCCTAACGTCAGAAGTTAGCGCACTGTAACAGCGATTGCTCTTATCCTAGTCAGCTAGCAAGTTTGCTAAAACGTTCCAAAAATCTGAAAGTACTGTTCGGATGCATGAAAGTGCAGCAAAATATGAGAGAAGTTCGTGCCAATAGACCAGTTCGGCTTAAGCAAGATGCTCTTTGCAGTCCAAGTATGGCAGAAGATTTGCAAATCACATAGAAAAAGGGGGAAATATTTTCTTTCGCTTTCCACTTGCTAAAAGGTCCACCAATATCAAATTAAATCCGTGCTTTTTCGGCTTACCTTAATGTTTGGCAACCCAGAGAAACATTCGGGTGTATGAAAACGTCATCCTGTCAAGAAAATTTACAATTTAGTTTCTAGTGCTGCTGTTCATGTTTGTAGCATATAATGGCAGCAGCCATGTTACTGACAACACACTGGGTTGCTGGAGCATGCACATCATATGCATTTACAATATAAAACATTTATAATGGTAGCGGTCCTTCGGAAGCAAAGGAGGTCTTCTTTAGCCACACATTTCAATGCTTAATTGATCCTCTTGCAGTTTACTTTGTCTGATTAGCAACAGTTGTGAAGACAAGTCAGTAGGATGACCATCAAATAAATTTTTGGTAGCATTATTGTACATAACATCACAAAGTTTTCTTCTGTGCATAAGTGATGACGTTAAATATCCATATGCCTTAATAAATTCTGAAGTCATGCAACGTTAGCTCAAGAAATTATATTTTCGTAAATTAGTTTGCAAAGCTCATTCAGCAATAAGGTGTAAGAATTCATTCAATTTTCTGAATATATTTGTGGCTAAATGGCGCTGTGAGGCACAGCGTAGGGACAGTGTAATAATCAAAATAAATAAAAAAATCCAAGAGAGTTTAGCTAAATTAGCAAAGTAACAGCGCAATGAAATCATATTGCTTAAATATGACGATAATTTACAATGATTGTCCGCAGTTAACGTTGACAAGCTAACTAGATGGCTGTATAATCTGAGTAATGCAACTTAATACGCAATCCCGCGCATAGCAGTATAATCAAAGTCGGAACAGAATAGCCTGTATCTTTGGCATCACGCGGTCCAGTAACTATGACATAACAGGTAATTATGAGGCCTCCCTAGAGAGTGCAAGCCGACCCCAGAAACTGAGTGGCTGGTATGGCAATGAGGAACATCATTTTTCAGCCTCATACCTAATGCAACTTTACTGTTTCAATGTAAATACTTCGCTCTTAGCATAATTTTTCAGTAAACTGAAAGTTACACATCCAGCGTGGTTGCAAAAGTTAGACTGGTGGTTTGGCCAGATGGAAAAAAATAGGTTTATTTGTATGTTCATACATGTTGACATGTTGGTGTTTATTTGTTGGATAATATTTCATTAAACATTTCAAAATTCACCCTAAATCTGGGAAATTAATTTTATTGCATGCTTTTTTCCTCATGGAATTGGCCTTAAATTTTATTTTGAGTGGCATTTAAAAAGTCTTAGAAAGTCTCGAATCAGACCGCCTAAAGATGCAGGAACCATGTACAGTTACTTTATATTTATTTGGATGGTATCTGAATCTGGCGGCACGGTGGCACAGTGGTTAGCATTGCTGCCTCACAGCAATTTGAATCCGAAGGTTCGAATCCGGCCTGGGGCCTTTCTGTGTGGAGTTTGCATGTTCTCCCCGTGTTGCGTGGGTTTCCGCCGGGTACCCTGGTTTCCTCCCACAGTCCAAAGACATGCATATCAGGCTAATTGGAGACACCAAATTGCCCATAGGTATGAGTGTGAGAGTGAATGGTGTGTGCGCCCTGCGATGGATTGGCAAGCTGTTCAGGGTGGATCCCTGCCCTTGCCCGTAGTCAGCTGGGATAGGCTCCAGCTCGCCCCGTGACCCTAGTGAGCAATAAGCGGGTATAGAAAATGGATGGATGGATGGTATCTGAATCTGAATTCCTGGTAGAGGTTTATTAGCCAGGTGGGTGCAAGCAAGGGTTGGTCAGTCACTCTGGAACACTGTAACACTCAGTCTCAGTCTTTCTTGTTGGAATGCTGGTTGTCCCACTTTTGCATTCACGCAAGAATGAATAAAAATTGTTGTGTCCTTGGCAATTGTACTGAGGGATTTTACTTTAAATAATACCGAAAATTTTAGTTTGAAAGGATACAGTGACAATAAGGTTGAAGTGCTGACGACCCGCCTTAATTTTGGGGTGTTTTCATCCAAATCCAATCTAGATAATTCAGATTATGGCGAATAAAGCAACCATTTTTCATGTTTGATTGGATTCCCCTTGTTTGTAATGACTCTTTGGAAGGCTGTGACACACAGACATGACCAGACCCCTGGGACTGCCTTGGATGAACAGCCGCTATCTCAGCTCCGGCTTGTTTCAAGGCCTGTTTTACCTCCGTCTCCTTCTCTGCATGTGAAATGCCTGATCAATTGCATTGAACTCTCGTGATTGGCTTAGCCAACAGAACTAAAATGGCAGTACGTCAATGTAGATTATGGTGCTTACTGTACCTGACGTACTGTTATAAAAAACTGAAAATAACTGTACTCCTATTATTATTCTGAGTTGGAGCAGTGTGACATTTGACTGAAGACATGATTATTATTCTTTTGATGTATTTTAGTGGAAAGTGTTTTTCCTCACTCAGTTTCAGCATGTGAAATGTTTATCCTGAGTGTTTTTTTTTTCTTTTTGTAAACCTTATAGCCTGATTTTTGGAAATGCCCAACCCATTCTTTAATAAATACAGAAATTACTTTCGGGGATATTATGGATTTACTCAACTGCTGCTGCATCTTCTGCCACCACAGGTTTTCCATGTCTGTGTTGTAACTTTAAACAGATTTAATCTGAATCTCCATTAACTTCATATGGACATTTTTAACAATTAAAGGAAAGAGCCCATCTCTTTTTGTCAAGTTATTATTAATTTCATCGCTATTGCTATTTACGAATCAATTAATGGTAATGCATTTTTCACCAAAAGCTCAGTAATTGTCAATGTTATCGAGTTGTTATATTGTCACATTTGACTGAATGGTACATGGAAGATGGGGGATTTGGGGAATATACCCTTGCTGTGGTTGCTGTCGGCATTCTCATTCATTTTCAATTTGGCATCCTCAATCCCTTTCGAATCTGGACTGTCCGAACAGAGAGCTGTGTACTACCATGTTTGTATGCTCGTTTTTTGGCAGTGCAGAGACCGTTAGTAATTCACCTCTGGAACATGCGCCTGCTGGCCGCCACTTTATTTGTTCTTCTGACAGTCCTGGCTCGCGCTTGTGCGTGTTCAGAAAGCAACCGCTGGCACCAAAGATTTCTTGGCCAAAATGGCCTGTATCAGTCCCCTATCCCTGAGAGCCACAGGCCTCAGTTGGCACTGGCACAACTGGATTCAGTCCACAACAGCGCTGCCCACCCTTGCACCTTAATCGAGTGCGCTAGCCCAGCACCACCTGTTTCCTCCCCATTTTTTTTTTTTTTTTAAACCAGCGATGCACTACTGTTGCTGGGTGCTGTTTGGGTACTACAGGGAACGCATTGTTCAGATCTAAGCCAGAGCCCAACTCATCTCACACTACCTTTGAAATTTGAGTCTCCTGCCCCTCTTTAGCTCCCTTTGTGATGACAATTACTGCATTTGTTGAGCCAAAGGCCTGTTCGTCCCTCGCAGCCAAGCCATGCCGTCACCATGGTGCCCATTTATGTGTGCCCTGTCCAGGAAGTTCGGCAAATTTCACCTACATCCTACCAAATGCTAAACAATGAAAATCAAATGAGTGACTCTGTGGCCTTGGCCAATTGGGAGAGAAATACAGAAATGTAAATAGTGACGGAGAGGACAATTTGGCATGGAGAATTTCCAGTAAAATGCCTCTTCATTGTGCCCACTGTTTACCTGCAGGTTGGTGGTTAATGAGAGTCTCTGTCCCTCGGCCCCTGGAGGCTAGTAATCAGGATGATTTATTTGCAGGAATGAGACCATGTCATTTTAGCTTAAGCACTTGTAAACATCACAGAGCCAGTCCCATTCCAGGTCCTGATTTGAGTATTCTTCGTTTTCACGGCCTTGGTGGAAAAGCAAGATGAGACGAGGTGGGAACACTGCTGTTGACAAGTGAATTAAGTAAATAAAACGATCTTCTCGCATTTTAGGCTGCCGATAAGTCTGATGCGCACACAATGCATTTGTTTGAATTAAACTAATACCCTTATTGGATGTTCAGTGTGTGTACTGTGTAAACACACACATGCAGGCGCACATGCCGAGAACATTATAATTCATTTGACATTGACACATTTTTCCCTTTGGCTCTGCACTTTAGCTCTTTGAGTTTGAAAGGATACAATGACAGTGAGGTTGAAGAGCAGATTGATCACTACATTTATTGTGCTTATTGGTATTGTTAAGGTTAATATTCTGTTGTTAATATGTTCATATTCTGGAAAGTATCCAAAAGGACAAAATGTAGGGCCTAATCGCAGCCTTTTCTCAGTGGCTGTGGGTAGGTGTTGAATGCACCTCTGTGACAGTTGTCGGGTGGGGCGTATGCAGATGTCGTAGTTGAACATTCTGCCCTTATGTATTCCAAAATGAATTCATTAATCTGATAAGTTAGAGTTGATGCGATACTACATTTTTTGGGGGTAATGTCTTGCCTCTAGTGTTGTCCCGATACCAAAAATTTTGTTTCAATGCTGGTACCAAAACGAATTTGGATACTTTTCGATACTCTTCAGAATACAGGCGAAATGGAAAGAATGTCATTATTTTTCTTTATTTTAACGCAAATTCTCATAAAACCAAAGTAAACGGAATGAATTCAAGTTTAAAACTAACTTTTCTCAGTTTGTGTAAGCACACTTTTAGAATCATGAGAATTCAAAATGCTGAAAGACGACTTTGTAGTTGACCTCGGGACATCTCATTCGAGTTAGATTGATGAGTCTCAAGATTACCATATGATCATTGGCTTATTGTTTTAGGTAACTTGTTCGATATACTTTGCGTTGCCTTACCTTTCAGACATGGTTTTGTTTGTTAACCAAAACTGCTTCATTCATGAAATGCGTTGCCTGTGACGCTGTTCATGGAAAAATTTTGTGACTATTTTGTCCAGTATGTTCCCCTAACTAATTCCCCTTGAGGAAGTTGTGACGTGTTTTAAAAAAATCGCTCAGAAAAAATATCTTCACGCATCATAAAGCGATGAATTCTGATTATCTGTCATCTCCTGCGATTTCCAGATTTGCGGTGTGGAACTCTGTTCTGGAATGATCACTTAATTGTCCCCCGCCCCGCGAACGCGCGAAGCGGCGCGACATAGTATTCACGACCGTCCATCCGTACGTCTGTCCGCACGTCCCGAATCCTTGTCAGCGAGATATCTCAAGAACGAATTGACGGATTTCCTCCAAATTTGATGTCAACATGTATTAGGGTGGCACCCCGGCGCCAGTCGATTTTGGTGACCTTCGGGTCACTCTCAAGGTCACACCAAGAGATTGTTCATTTTCACACGATTTGACATTTTGTGGTGGGGGGCAAAGACACGTTAGTGGCAAATACTTGTTATCCTATGCTTTAACAATTTGTTTGTTTGCCGTCAAATTCAGGATGCAGTGTACATTCGCTCTCCATGCCTTTTACGGATATCATTGCTTTGTGTTGTTAGGTGGTACATTAACAACCCATTTAAACCGGGACAGCATGTGCGCATTTTAACCTTTATAACAATGGACAGTGCTACGCATTTCTACCCTTCAGGCCAGGAAAGCGGATACATCATTTTGTTGTTTTCATTACTTTTCCTACCATTTCCGGGCTCATAGCTGTTCTTTTACTGGCACTTTATACCAGATGCCATAGTAACACTTCAATACACTTTATTTTCTATATTTTTATGTTTATTTTATTTGAATGGACACTATCATGCCTGCCACCCAGTAGCGGGGCTGCAGGGGGAGCAGAGACATGTCCCTTTTAGTCCTGGCTAGATCTGTCATTTTCCTTTATTGACGTCTTTTCCAATTATCGTAATTGGCAACTGAAGACATGGTTTCTCACCGTATGCGATCTAACAGTGATGAAATCATGGGCTAAATTCAGTGCAGAAAAATAATTTACTTATTAATTGGCCAGTGCATCGCGTGATTGAACTGGTCCGTGTTCCAATGAAACGCGGACTTTCACTCTTGGTGAAACAGGGTTTTGGAATTGAAAATTTGCGATGTCTTCCTGTATTCTAAGACCAATTTTCTTTGGCACCGTAAAACAACGAATCAATATGCATCAAATAGTATGCAAATAACTTGTCCATTGGGGTCGTTACATAAGCTCAAGTAAATTTTAACTGAACTCATACTTGCAATAGCCAATTAATTGAACGTCAGTCTTACCGCTTCCGTGTCCCCCTCCAAAAGAAAACTGCTTGTTGCATGAGGATCATCGTGGCAAAACAGTCAGTCGGTTTTTAGTTTGCATTTGAAAGCCTGAGGCTCCATATCTGCTTCCTTTATGCTCTTCGCTTTCCCGCCTCTCCATTGCTTTCTGACATTTTCGTGATCATGTAGTCGTTGAAAAGTTTTTAGACAAGCAAATTATCCGGCAAGCCTGCCTTCCTAAACTTTAGGACGAAAACAACAAAATTAAATATATAGGGAATAGCCGAAGCCACTAAATCATTTTTATTTGCAAGAAAACAGTCTTTCGGTCAATTCTGTAGCATAAAGCAAATATATAGTGTTATGGCCCCAATTTGTCATGACATTTACGACAGCAAGGGATGACGGACACAATTTTGAAACTTAAACACATTTAATTAAACAAAGACTTTTAACGAATCTACTGTCTACTCTTCTGACCAAGATTGAAATATACAAGAAAAAAAATATTTACAGTCCCTTTGGTTGGGTTGCTTGGTGATGATCCGGGTGAGGAAAATGCTCCAACACGGGCGAAAATCCACAAAGAGCTTCATAGGTTTGAAAAGAGTGACAGGTCTGGTCAAATGTATCCTTCTCCTTGCAATTTCTCCTACTACTTTACTCTCTCAATTTTCCTCTTTAAATACTCTTTTGCAGACCCCTCCCACCTTTTAGACTTTTTTAATTCTCTGGGACTTTCCATCTCAGACATGCCCAGGACATGTCCAAACCTAGCTCCAGTCTGGGCTTAACAAAAGAAAAGGTCAATACTGCCGTCTAGTGGCTTCTATTCACATTACAATAGGCCTAAATAAATTCTATGAGGCCATGACTGAACAACCAGAATAGTGAAGTACAACTACTTAGTGTTATATATACCTATGACACTCACGTTTGCTGATGCAAGATCGGCACCGGTCGCTTGATTATATAATTTGAGTATGTAAACCAAAGTAATTCATTTTGTTTAAGGATTAATCAATGCCGCTTGTACGTAACATATTACGGGCCGTTAGTGACCATCTTGTAAGCCCTCCGGGTGAGACTCTGGCGGGCTTTTTTGCTGACCGGAGCTGTTCACCTGGAAAACCTCCGGTGTTCCCGTAGCGAGAGTGAAGCATTAGATTAGCAGGGAAAAAGAAAACAAACACACACCCAAAAAAAAAAAACGTGATGCCTGCGTGTCGGCCGTCCTGGAGTACCGGCTGTTCTGTAATTCCTATAAATATACCTGAAGCGTTGAATATTAATAATTCTCACGGGTATGCCATCATTTTGTGACTCCTGGTATTCTTAACCATTAAGCCATATGAAGTTGAAGTTCAGAACAGCTCTATCTAATAATTTTGATTTTGACTGAATATAACGTTATATTTCAAGCCCACGAGCTTAAACGTGTAGGCTCGCCAGCTAAATACATTCACACATACCGACTGGGAGAAAAAGTGACTCAATCATAACTTGGAATTAGCATTATTTACTGCGCCGAAGAAACGCTAGAAATTAGCAAGTGCATTTACTGATGATCTTGGGCTAACTCAGGGGTAATTGCTGAAGATTAATATGAGGAGCTAAAACAAAAAAACTGATAAAGAGCCGACGGTTTGGTAAACGTTTTTCAGTGTATAGTTGGGTGGGCTTAGAATTAGTTCGGAGGTGAGTGTCAAAGCATAAGAGCACGCAATTGCGAGTGGGCGACTCATGTGGCAATGCTTGGCTATTATTCAACAATTCACTAGAGTTGGGCATGCGCGTACGCAAATGAGGACAAAAAGTTTGTAGGAAAAAAAACTTAAGCCCCCAGCCCCACCCCCAACCCCACATTCACTTGAAACCTGATCTCTTGCTCTTTGTTGTTGCGCTCGGCTCAGACACATTCAGCTTGTACACAAGACAAACGTAATAAATATAATACAGATGGATTTAATGCCGTCAGCAAATACACAAGCTGTCTGCAGCAAGCTTTTGTAAGCTATATTTTTGCATTTTGGACACATTTTGAGCACTTCAAAAAAAAATTTTTTTTTTTTCTTCTATAATGGCGGACTGGTTCCGACGGTCCATCTAAAATGAACCAGTTCAATCACGTAAACCGGATCGAACCGGTTAATCCGGAAATCGGCACAAGCTTTGTGCTACACCACTATGACGACCTGAGGCAGTACTATCCTCTGATGGAAAGTGAACCCCCCCCCCCAGAAAAGAACCCGGCACCTAGGCAGGTGGACTAGAGTAGAGCCAGTACCACGGATTGGAAAAGCGCCATAATGCCACTAGCCTACTCTTAGCACTGTCTCCCTCTTCCCTGTGCCCCGGTTCATATCACAATGCTTCGATTGCGGCAACGTCACACAGCAGCTTCACTGCTAACAGAAGCAGAGATGAGTCAAGCAGGCATTTTGATTAAAGAATAAGTGCGAGTACTCTTTTTTCCAAACGCTTTATAGTATCTTTTTGAATGGTTTGGTACCGCAGTACTTATTAAGTACCAATATACCATACAACGCTACTTGCCTCATTATCCATTTGTACTGAAAGGACTTAATTATCCCCTGCCGCGCGATTAGCGTGAAGTGAGGGATATAGTATTGGGCTCTGTCCGTCCCTCCATATGTCCGTACGAACACAAAATTGAGGAGGTGGGAGATATTGCCATGTTAGTGGCAAACACTTGTTTGTGTATTAATGGTGAAGACTTGAAATTGCGAGCAAAACCTATTTCACTCTTCCGCTGCCATTTTCTCATAGAGGTTGATGCTTGTCACTATTCATAAATGCCATTTGATCATTTGGCGATAATTTCTGGGCTGCCGCTTCATTGAATATTGAGCCAAGAAAATGTGCCAGGCACAATGAGATTTTGTAGGGCTGTCCTTCCTGGCGTGATTTGGCTGAATGGAGGTTTTAGTCTTCAAGATGAATTTTCAAATCTGAAGGTGCTTGAAATGTATATCAAATTTTGTTTTGTGTATTTTATGTCTTCTAAAATAAACCATTTTCCTGATACTTGTGTCTCTCCACAATCCCCAATTGGATTACCTAAACGCAATGGAGAAATGCAAGTGCTAACAGTAGCGCAGATCAAAACTGGGCGTATCTAACTGCATTCCAGTGTTTTTGAGGCAGTAGTGCAGTTATGCTGTTGTCATAGGATTGACCTAAGGCTAATTATTTTGTTTGCTAGATTCGTTCCCACAAAACTACCAAATGGCGCTTCCATTAAAATATAGCCTGGGTGAATCAAAACACAAATTTATTTTGACACAAGGCTTGCTTAGCACCAGTTGTATTCATTGACACAAGTCGCAATGCACTGTTCAACCAATTGCGATGAAAACCCCTTCATTGCAGACCACAAAACTGCCAGTTTGGGCAACGGCGATAAATACACCATTTGCAACAGACAAAATAGTAAATAAAGTGAACGGCATGCGCATGTATGTTTGCGAAAACAAGAAACTAGAGCCCTGCATCTTCAAGACAAATCACCCATTTCTTTAGCAACTATTGTTAATTGATCGCTTTTCTAGATGAGTGAAGTTTGAGATGGGAGAGGATTAGGGTTAACCCTAAACTGTTTAGTACTTGTACAAAGTGTTTATTAGTCCAGAGACCGTTGTTAGATCGTGTTGATTACAGTGCTGTGATTTTTATTCCCCCCCCCCCCCCTTTACAATTTTTTCAGTTTTTTTTTATTAGTCGTATTTAAATGTTTCTGATCATCCAACCAATTTTAATATCCGACAAAGATGATATGAATGAACACAAAATTTAGTTTTTAAATGGTCCATTTATTGAAGGTGAAGAGTCATTCAAAACTAGTATCACCCATGTGAAAGAATAATTGCCCCCCTAAACCTAATTACTGGGTTTGCCATGCTTGGCAGCAGCAAGTGCAATCAAACACATGCGATAACTGGCAATGGAATTGCTGTCGAGGAATGTTGGCCCATCTCTTGGCAGAGTTCTTTTAATTTTCCCAGATTTGGGGGTTTTTGAGCATGAACTGCTTTATTTAAGGTCATGCCTTGGCGTCTTTCAAGACTCAAGTCAGTACAAACCTTAATTTCTTTCTTTTGAGCTACTCAGAGGTGGATTTTCTTGAGTGCTTACGATCATTGTCCAACAGCATGACCCAACTGCGCTTGCGGCCACAAAATGATGGCTAGACATTTTCCCCTAGGATTTTCTGGTAAAGCGCTGATCAAAAGTCTTAGAGGGTCAGCAAGATATTCTTTGGCAAATATGAGCTGAGCCTTTGTTTTATTTTTGCTCAGAAGTGGCTTTTATGCCTTTTAGCTCTCCCATGGATGTCATTTTTGCCCAGTCCCCCTCTTATTGTGTAATTGTGAACACTCATTGTATTCGTTGGGGAACTATGTACAAGGCTTTTCGCATATGCTAACTCAGGAGTGTGAGACAGCTCGCGGCTCTCCTCCAAAGCACGTGCCTGTCGCCAATGCTTCTTATACACCCATTGGTCTAAACCTTGCAGGCTCAGAACGAGGGCGGAGGATACCCAAACATGAACAAGCTTAGAATCTTCCTAACGAGCGTCTGTCTGACCAACAGGAAGTGCCTGAGAACTTATTTACAACACCCTATGCCGGCAGACCCTTCCTAATTTGCATCGCTGTTGCTACTTCTGAAAAGAGCTGCCAACAACTTTCGGCTGGTTCGAGGCGGGGATCGAACCCGCGCCGTGATAGTCACTTCTGCTTCGCAATGCAATGCTTTACTGAGTGAGTTATCTGGCAGCTCCTGGGTTTATTTGTGACCTCCTGCACAAGTTGTTGATGCGCTTTTGTAGGAATTTTGTTAGGTCGGCTATCCTGGGAAGGTTTACCATTGTCCCGAGTCCATTTGTTGATTTTGGCTCTCACCATGGTTTGCTGGAGTCCCAGAGCCTTGAAAATGGCTTTATTACCCCCTCCACATGGATGAATGTCAACAGCTTTGTTTCGCATCTGTTTTTGAAACTCTATAGATTGCCGCGTCATAAACTGCTTTTTTCCTGTTTCACATTGTCAGGCAAGTTCTATTTAGGTGTTGTGTGAGTTCAACAGGACTGGCGGTAATCATGCCTGGCTGTCTCTAATGAATTTGAACCCTATTTTCAAATAAATTTCTTGATTTAAGGGCAATTACTTTTTCGCATCGGGCCAGTTAGGATTGTATAACTTTTATGCTTCAGTAAATTGCACTGTGTGTTTACTTGGATTATTGTTTGATATTATAATTAGTTTGATCTGGAACATTTAAGTGGCCATTATGCAAAAATATAACAAATGGGAAAATACTATTTCACAGCACTGATGGGCAGCTATTTCATGAGGCCATTGGAAACTAGAGACGCTATCTTTTTGATATTGCAAAGATATATTCCTAAAGTGAGAGGAACATGTCTGCTTGGTTGGCTAATTTAACTTTTCACCTTGACATAGTGACCTTCACCTTGAAATTCATTTACTATTTGTATCTCAGAAATTCTTAACAGGGGAGCCTTGATAATGCGCTCAAAGCAATCATTCAATAGTTGTGCCTTCTGAGGGTTATTAAAAATTATGACCTTTCACCTTAGCATATTGGCCTTGAACGTAAAATGTCTTTTTGGCACATTTTCTATCTAGCGTAATCATTTTAGGTGCTTCATTTCAATGAAGATTCATGCTCATTTGTGGTCATGGAAATTATTTGAAAGATCCTTGCTCATGATTTGACTTTTATCCCTGCTACGAAGACCTTAATCTCAAAATTTATTTTTTGGAGCGCATCTTAGAAACTGTTAACCCTAGAACTTTGATATTATGCTCAGATTAAAGCATTCACATCATAAGTATGCTTTTTAAGGATTTGTAAGAATTTGACCCTTAACCTGAACACAGTGGCCTTGACCTTGAAATTTTGTTTCCTGGATATATCACGGAAACTATTAACACTGCCGCCTTCATATTAGACACAGTGCCCTTTAAACTAAAATGACTTTTTGCCGAATTAGCCATCTTGGTTATTCAGGGTAGGTCCTTCATTTCATTGAAGGTGCATGATACTGGCAGGTCAATGATTCTTGTGCCAGACTTGAGCTTTGACCTTGAAAACTCTTTAGCTGTCATGCTGGGCTGAAATCAAAGCATTTTCCCCATAGTTGTGCCTTTTGCAGTTTTCTAAGAATTGTGACCTATGAACATGGGACAGTGACCTTGAAACAAAAATATTTTACCCTGCTAATGAACATTTGGCTTTCCTTAACTTGTATGAAGAGTTTGTTACATCTGTGGACCACTGCATTCTGCCGACTGCCATTTTTATAAATGGATTTTCCTTGGTTTTTTTCAGATTGGCTGCTTTTATGTGGTGCACATGTGCTTATGATGGGCAAGTGGAAACTGGAAAGTGATTGATTTTATGTCCCAGACCTTATGTGCCCCTGGAGAGATAAGATGTGAAAACTGTTACTGAAAATATTTTTCACAGCACTGTATTGTCATCCCCTGAGCCCTCAGGGCAGGCGGCTGTCACTATTTCGTAAGGCCATCTATTGGAAACTACAGATGCTAGTTAAAATGTTCAACTTTTCAAAGGTTTCTAGGCTTGAAAATATTGAAGAGTGGAAACATGTGCATGTGCACATGTAGGAAGTCATGTATGAACTTTCATTTGGTGGCCTTGAACTTGACCTTCGGTGACCTTCGAAGATCAAACTTCATATAGTGAAATTTCAATTACTTCTATCACCAAAACTATTACAGAGAGAGGTTAGGTTTGTATTGTGGCCATATAGGAAGTCATATATGAAGTTTCATCGGGTGACCTTGAACATGACCTTCAGTGACCTTGAACAGCCAAACTATACAGTGAAATTTCAATGACTTATTTCAGCAAAATAAATACATATTGAGTGTAGGTTTGTATTGGAGACATAAAGGAAGTCATATATGAACTTTCTTTTGGTGACCCTCATATTGACCTTCAAAGGTCTAACTTGACCTAGAGATAATTCACTTACTTCTATCACTGACAAGGTCACAGATGGAGCCTAGGTTTGTGTTACTGACATAGGAAGTCACATATGAACTTTCATTTGGTGACATTCAACTTGACTGTTGATGATATTTGAAGGTCAAACTTGACATAATACAATTTCAATGACTTGTCTTGCCAAAACGGTCACAGGTGGAGTCTAGGTTTGTAGTAGAGACATATAGAAAGTCAGATATGAACTTTCATTTGTGACCTTCGTATTGACCATCAAAGGTCAAATGTGACCTAGTCAAAATTCAATGACTTGTATCACTTAACGGTCGCATCCCTTGAAACGGATGAGATTAGTGACCTGATTTCAATCATTGTTCTTGGTCAACATGTTTGTTTCCCTTATAATGAAATAACAAATGAATGAATAATAAATTCTATGAAATGTTTAATTCACATGCCTTAATAGGCAATGCTGCCCACCTCTGGTCTAGACACTTGAAGCATTTAGACTCCCATCTTATTTCAGTTTATGTTTATGATTTTGGTGGTGAAAAGGGGCTACAAACACAAAAAAATCTTCATGAAAATTCTACTTTGGAATAATACTGACAATTGAAAAACTGCTGGGGCCTTAAACTATACATTTCTGGGATCATAAACGTCTTTACCACTAGTACAATTCTTCTTAAACATTACATTCTAGATTACCCGCTTGCTATGAGCCAAATTAGACAGCTATCCAGGTATCTCCCCAAAGTCTGAGATTCATCAAAATGGTTCACTGTCAAATCATACATTAATCATACATTTAACACAAATTAATTTTTGGGGCATGAAATTCAGCATGAACTATGATTTTCTGGTTGAATTTAGCATGAATTTATCAATATTAGTGCAATTGAACATCAGTGGTCACCAGTAACCTCTCCAAACACAAAACATGCCTTTTCTCCATAATAAAGTTTACAATTTTGTCCATTTTTCTTCAAAGTACCCCAACCATTAAATAAAGTGCTGATTAAACAGCCATAACATTCACCCTACAATGAAAAGCTAACTGCTCTCACATCCAAGCTCATAACCTTACACCTTATAAGGGTAAAAACTCACCAACTCCGTAATATCTGAATTCTGAAATGTACCTTATAACAGAACAGAAATTTCACTATCAGGAAAAATCAAAAGACATATGCCACCATATTCAACTGAATGGTGCAATGTACGTACCGAGGGATCTACCGACGTGCGTGAGCTGCGTGCAATTGGAGAAACGAAAACCTTGGCATTCGATGTCTTTAAGCGGTATAAATTCTACAGCAAAAAGCCATATTGAGCAAAATGCAAACAGAGTAGAAGTATAACCTTTTTCTTTATTGATGCCCCCCTCCAGAGTCTTTTTTTCTATAAATTGCGTCTTTTTCAGCCGCGTAATGCGTGCAACGTAAATAGGATAAAACCGAGCCTGCTGATATGCATAGGCTTGTATGCTCTGTGTTTGTCCAATCAATGTGTTTCGCTTACTGTAGAACTTTTAAACACTCCGGAATTGGATAAGAAACGAGCCAATCAATACATTATTACTGCAGAAGTTTCACGAAGGCGTGAGGTCTAACTGTGCAGTTAGGCAGAAGAGCCTGAATGTATGATTGAGTGATTGGCTATCAACACTAGTACTTGGGTGGATATAAGGAAGTGCTGAATTTGTCAATGAAGGAATCTACACGAAAATCCACGGTAGAGAACTGCGCATTTTTTGCATCTGATGGCTGTAATTGACAGTAGAATGTGAATCAATACCATGTCAAATTTTTTGCTTCAGAAAACAGATTTTTCTGAACCACTAACTGTAATACCGTTGGCTCACTGTAGCTAAAGTGGTTGCTACATAGGACAATGATTTTTTCTGTCACTAAAGATCATATTTTTAAACTGCTGGATCGATACTATGGGCAAGGATATTTACCAGTTTGCACATCAGGCTTAGCTGAGGAGTTTAATTCATGCAACTCTTGGAAAAACAGGGATTGGAGCGAACTTCCCCATATCCAAAACCGCGTTCGAGGTCTGCTTGCTTGTGAATATTCAATAACTGATCCGGGGGTGCCTTCTAGTGATCAAGTCCAGTAACAGCATGCTTAAATTTGTAGCTCTATAGACGCAAGCGTCTTCATCTGCAGAAAGGGGTTAATCTAACACGGTATCCTGGTTAGGTCTGTCTGCTTCTCATTATCTCTTGTTAACCAAAATCTGGCCAATAATGATTTTGATTGGTCAGTTGGCTGAATAAATGGCTTGATTGCAAGTTAAGCAAAGTAAATGGGAATTGATTTAAAGGACCAGTGTGTAAAATTGGGGGGGGGGATACAGTGACAACCAGCGTCCAGATTCTAGACTGCAGCGCTCACTCACTCACCCCTCCTGTCGGGAAAAAGACGGCGGCCTCCGAGGCCCAGAACACTTTTGAGGAAATGGTGTCTTCCATGACTGGGATTTATACACGGGAAACGCATTCTCTCGCGGGCAGGATTGTCCGGTCGGGCTGCTGTACCAACATGGCGGTGCAAGATGGCGACGTCTCTAAGCAAGGTACTTGCTATATGTATAAATAAACGCATAATTATAAGGCTACGAAAACCAAACAAATTTTATTTTATAGCTGTTATATTCTTATATTAATGGGTAGTTTATTCAGATTTTTGCCAATAAACCATGCCAAATTTTACACACTGGTTCTTTAAGGTAAGCTAATTATGCCAAGGCGATGGAGGCTGTCCAACCTCGCTGGTAATTAGCGGACTTCAAATCACAGCATTTCAAATGACCGCATTAGTATGCGCATAGAAAAGGTAATAAGCAAGCTCGTCTGCCTGCCTTATAGTGGCAGTTACTTTTATTGCGCTTAAAATAATCACGATTCAAATAATTGAGCAGCCCTAATACATAGACATATTTTAATGACTTGTATCACCAAAACTGCTTCAGAGTTTAGGATTGTATTACAGAAGGTCTTATTAATGTATTTGAACTTTTATTTAGTGATCTTGTCATGATTTTCATTGATAAAAATGTCAAACTTCGCATGAAATTTTCATAACTTGTATCATCGCTGTTACACTGCTTGCCGGTAAACTACAGGACCCATGGTCCTATTTTTTGTTTTTGCTGTTTATGAGGCAAATAGGCCGACTGGAAAACTGGCAGAACCTTTCTGCACCCTGATAATCAAATAAGTGGGTAACTCCAAGATATTTAAACAAAATGTTCCCTCCGTGATGAGACGCTAAACCATCCCCCAAACAAAATTCTGTTGCTGTATTAAGTTTTTGGATATAATAGTGCACTTCTATATTCGGGAGGAATAAGCTCCATTTTTCCCTCCATGTCATTTTAATGTCCGTCACGGAGAGTGCATTAACCCCTTTGTGCAGAAGCCAAATTTGGCTATTTTTGGGTTACCCACTTTAATGCTGTATAATTCAAAATTAAAGCTTCATAAAGAGGAAAAATGTGGCTCAATTCTGAAAAGACACTTACAGCATTTAGAATTACATAGTATTTCAGTTAATTTTCATGATTATGGTAGAGAAAATGAGCTGCAAACATAAAAAATCTTCATGAGAATTCACCATTGAAATTGCAAAAAAAAATAATTCTGAGGATTTAAAAACTGCTGGGGCTTAAAACTATACATTTCTGGGATCATAAACTCCTTGACCAGAAGTACAATTCATCTTCAACATTACATTCTAGATTACCTACATGCTTTTAGCCAAATTATACAGCTATCCAAGTGTCTCCCCGAAGTCTCAAAATGAAGTCCAGTCAAATCATAAAAAAATCATGTATATAACACAAATAAAGTTTTAAGGCATGAAATTTAATATGAACAAATGATTTTCTGGTTGAGCTTTGCATGAATTAATCAATATCAGTGCAGTGGAACATCATTGGTCACCAGTAACCTCTCAAAACATGCCTTTTCTCCATAATAAAGTTAACAATATTGTCCATTTCTCTTCGAAGTACCCCAAGCATTAAATGAAGTGCAGATTTAACAGCTATAACATTCACGCAAGACCAAACATGATATGAATAAAAAGCTAACCGCTCTCACATCCGAGCTCATAACCTTACACCTTATAAGGGTGAAAACTCACTAACTCAGTAATATCTGAATTCTGAAATACACCTTATTTTAACAGAACAGAAATTTCACTTTCAGGAAAAAAATACAACGACATATGCCTCCATATTCATCAGAGTGGTGTAATGAACGTACCGAGGGATCTACCGACCTGCGTGGGATGTATGCATTTGGAGAAACGAAAACCTCGGCATTCGATGTCTTTAAACGCGGTATAGATTCTACAGCAAAAAGCCAAATTAAGCAAAATGCAAACAGAGTAGAAGTATAACCTGTTTTCTTCATTGATGCCCACCTCCAGAGACAGATGTATCGGGTAGAAGGAACGTTCCAGTTCTGTTTCATTCGGAATAATTCCCGTTGACCGCGTCCATACAACATTTAAATCTCGTAAATGAAACTGAACACTTCAGAACGGTCTCGAGTGTCTTTATTTCTTTGATATCGCATCATTTTCAGCTGCGCAACCGCGGCCAACATTCGAAGAATACAACCGACCTTACTTTTACGCTTAGCTTTGTATCCCATTCTTATTGTCCGATCAATGTATTTCAGTTATAGAGGAAAGTTAAGACACTGGGGAATGGGATAAGAAACGAGTCTGTCAATACATCGTTACCGGGGAAGCTTCACGAGGACGTGAACTATAACTGTAGAGTTACGCAGATGAATCTGAGTATATAATTGAGTGACTGGCTATCGACACCAGTACTTCGGTGAATAGAAGGGAGCGCTGAATTTGTCGATGGAGGAATCTAAGCGTTAATCCATGGGAGGGAACTACGCATATTTTGTGTGTGATGATTGTAACTGACGGTAGAATGTGAGAGAAGCAATACTATGTCGGATTTTTTTCTTCACAAAACGTATTTTTTTTAACCACTAATTGGAATACTGTTGGCTCACTGTAGCTAAAATGGTTGCTACAGAGTAGTACGTTTTTTTTCTGTCGCAAGTGATAATTTTTTAAAACTACTGGATCGATACTATGGGCAAGGATATTGACCAGTTTGCACATCAGGCTTAGCTGAGGAGTTTAATCCATGCTACTCCTGAAAAACAGGGATTGGAGGGAACTTCTCCATACTATAAATCGCGTTTCAGCTCTGCCTGCTTGTGAATATCCAATAGCTGATCCGGGGGTGCCATCTTGTGGTCGAGTACTATAACTTAAGTGCTTACATTTGCATATCTATAGACGCGAGCGTCTACATCTGCAGAAAGGGGTTAAGTTGAGAATACGTCGGAATTGCCCAATTTCAGCTCTCTTTTCTATTGCCTTTACGCATTATTGTTGTACTCATGGTAAACGGTCAGTATGCCAATGGGCTTAGTCTCTGCGTACATTTACATTTTTGGGTATTGTTGTGAAACACTGGGCGATCTGCATTCTCACACTCAGCATAGAATGGATTCAGAGTCACGTGCAGTGTGTGGGCTGGGGGGCGGGGTTTAATAGGGCATGTAATGGATTCCAGGAATGGTCTCCCGTGGAGCTTTTCCTCTGTATGGTATTGGCTTTACTCGACTTGACTCTGCTCAGTTTTGGTAACAGGTACTCATTTCCCACACAGCCTAGTTACCCGCTCAATTTTTGGCAGGATCGCTTATGGAAGGTGCCATGATCCCTGATGGGACTGAAAACACATCAATTCACGCTACATGAACATGGGAACAGTGGAGGATGTTGAAAGGCTGGTGTTCCTGGTTCTCGACGATGTTAGGTGGCTATTTATCTGGCCGCTTATCCATTTTAGCATAAATGTTTCAGTTCTGTAAGCAATTATATACCTGCACTGCGTTTACAGCTGCTGCATAGCGGTCTTTCATTTGGTCGCTAATTGTTGGCGAGTTGCCCTGCATTTGAAAACTCTGCTTGCTACTCCCTGCATTCGTTAGGTTAAAATGATAGTCTTGCCTGAAGGTTGCTGTCTTAAGTGACCTTGAAACGTGTATTTCTTGCTAAATCGGCATATTTGAAAGCTTGCTAGCTTGTTGGTTTGGATACGTATTTACCTACTTGAGTCGCATCTTAATGTTTATGCTTCAGATTGCGTTGCTGTGAAAATCATCCTGTTCCTCCGTAATGTTGATATTGTTATGTACTGTGTCGGCTTATCCTGTGTTGCGCGAATGACGATTACCTCTGACCAATCAGTGGTCTGCAACGCGTTGCCCTCACGTTGTGGTATCGGCTCGGGTCACTTGGAACCTTGGCCGAGCTGTTACAAAAAAAAAAAAAGTACCAGGTAGTATCCAGAATGGAAATGCATTAAATCGAGTGAATTTGAGCTGTGAGATGCAGTGGAAAAGCACCATTTGTCCCCCGCAGCCAACCCCAATCTTTTCTGTTGAGTTGGATGCACACTGAAGCTGCTTCCAAACTTTCCCCCATTTGCTACTTGTAGCTGAAGTCACGTTTACATTCACTTTGGTTGATGGTGCCTTTCAACAGCTTGGAAAATTTCTGGACATTATTTCATGACTTTGGAAGCTTCTGATGGGCTAATTGACTCCATTTGAATCAATTGGAGATGAGTCTGTGACCTTATTTTCTGGCCTACCTTCAAACTCAGTGCCTCTTTACTTGACAGCACAAGGAAAATAAATGAAGTCTGCGTAGTCCTCAGAAAAAAACTGGTGGACCTCTGAAGGTCTGGTTTATCCTTAGGAGCAATTTTTAAATGCTTGACAGTGCCTTGTTTATCTTTACAAACGGTAGTATGCCAGTATCAACACCATAAGACCACGCAGTTGTCATACTGTTAGGAAGGAGCCGCATGCTGTCTCCTAGAGATGAATGTACTTTGACCTGAAAAGTGCAAATAAATCCCAGAACAACAGCAAAGGGCCTTTTGAAGATGTTGGAGGAAATTTGTACAGAAGTATCCACTGTAAAATGCATTAACTATCAGCATGACCTGAAGGGGGGCTCGCCTTTGAAGAAGCCATTGTCTCTAAATATGCTATAAAAAAAAGCCTAACTACAGTTTGCAACTGCACATGGGGACTAACGTCTTACTTTTTGGAGACACGTCCTCTGGTTTGATGAAGTAGTAATTCAAACATTTAGCCATAATGACCATCATTATTTTTGGAAGAAAAAGGGGTGAGGCTTTCAAGCCAAAGAATTTCATCCCAACCACGCAGCACAGGGATGACTGCATCATGTAGTGAGGGTGCTTTGCTGTTTGACAGACTGGTGCACTTCACAGTATAGATGATGTCAGGAAAAAAGAAAAATATGCAGATCACAGTGGATCATCAGCCAGGAAGTTAAAGGGGACAGATAAAAAAAAGTTTCTGTTTTTTTTTCCCCGCACACACACTCAGATCAGCTATAAGCTTAAAACCTCTTGCACTATAGTAAAGTTCCCTCTGGTGTTGCCAAAATGGCTCCGGAAATTGACGTCACGTGAATTCCCAAACTCAGGGGTTTTTTTTTTTTTTTTTCCTTTTTTAATTAATTAATTTAGTATTTTGGTGGCAACATCCCAGCTTCAAGTAACAAAAAGACTACACATATGTGCTATCCACTTTTTATCCGACTGCTGTATACTACAAACCTGGGTGAGTATAATGTCGGACTGCTAAATGTTATGGGACTGATGCAGCATTTCATAAGATACAAAGAAGTCCTGGCCTAAGTTCTCTCTGAAAATAGCTTGCTAGGTAATTATTTCCATTTTCTGAGTATAATTAGAATTCCAAGTCTAACATTGGTTTAATTTGTATGTATTGGTTTTCAGTGTAGCTAGCTCGCTAACTAAGTGCCACTCTCGAAAATAGTCTGCTTGCTGCCATACACGCATTAACTTTTCATAATCTTTGTAGTTTATTAGTACAGTCCATTATTTTGCTCGTAGCACCCCTATGTAGTGCTGCTTTCAGAATTGTCTATGTATGGAATGGTGGCTCTTGAGGGAAATATTTTCAATGCAGCTTGAGTGTTGGAAAGAGTAACGTCCAATTTAACTGTTACTACTTCATCTGAGTGGCCGAAGACCTTTTGCCCTGCTGATGGGGGGCAGAGGGGAACAAATTACAATGACAATGATTGGGGAAATTGCCTGATTTCTCTCAAGTAAATTAAAGGAAAAGTCCCACGGGGAACATTATCCTATGGATGTGTGGAGGCTGTGAGCATAACTTATGACTGACGGTGAAGTGCATTCTTCATGGTTGTTTATTGGACTATAGCCACACATTTTTATGTCCTTACGGAAGCTTTTTTTTTTTTTTTTTTTTTGGAAACATCAAACTCCCACCCCCCCTCTTGAAATCCTGTCCTGTTGGAGACATTGCCTGATTGATGGTCATGGGGATGGGCTGTATTTGCAAACACACAGGGGTGGGTGGTTTGTTTTACGTGCTCTGTGTCTTGTCCTCTCAGATTTTTATGTCTTGTTATGATTTACCCTCTACTCCTTGGGGGAGGACAGTTATTCATACAGAATGATTGGATGGCAGGAGGAAAACTTGCTGGAGGTTATGTCTTGGGGATGCGCAGATTATCACATACAGGTGGCTGCACAGGTATGGGGGAGGTGGTATGAAGGAGAGATTTGATTCTTCAGAAGCAGAAGAGGGTGAGGTCAGGTGGTGTTACAGAGCCTACAAACTAAGCCACTGACCAGAATGTCCTTTAAAACTCCCTGGTCCTGGTAATAGGGGGGTTGCAGTCTTGGCATGTTGGGGAAATGAAAGGCTGCCTGTTCCCTCAGTGAGGGGTGGAGTGGGGCATGAAGGGCTTCTCAACATCAGACTTTGGTTTGGGTCAGTCAGCATTATTTTACGATTTTATTCAGAGTGCAGCCATTTCCATTTTTTTGAGGTGATGTTTTCTATTTATTTATATACTTTGAAGTTGCCAGCTGCTTCATTGATTCTTTCACCAGCTTAATGTGTGAAAATGGGGCTGAAAAGGCTCAGTAATTGAATGGGAGGGCAGTGCCTCTCTGGACAAAGTACCACAGTGCATCATAGCGGCTCTGGAATGTACAAGGCCGTTTACCAATTTCCATTACAGTTTGGGGCGTTAGTCCTGGTGTCATACCAACCTTTTGCTCATTAGGCAGCCAGGACTTTGTTAATCCTCGTATTTGAGCTAATAAAATGAAACAAAATGGTTGTTTCTGTCATTGTAAGTGTGTAATTGCGTGAGTCTTTTGTGCTGTTCTGTCAGTGCAAGTGTGAGTGTGTGTGTATATATCACTGCAAGTGTTTGTTGGTGCTAGTGAGTGTTCGGTGGAAGTGTGTGTTTGTGTTTCTGAGAGTTCAATATGCAGTACAACTACAAGCAGCTCCCTTTGCCTGAGGTATGCCATTACACAGCCCATTTATCTTCACGTCAGCTCAGGCCTGTTTATGCTTGCTGTTCGATGGCCTCATTTTGACACCATACAGCAGGTTTGTCATTTATTTGTGTTGCTGTGGTTTGGCATCGTGGAAATCTGCCCATCACTGAATGGTTTATTTAGCTTCAACAAAGGAGTGCAGATCATACACATTTATACCAGGTGTAGCCCACCCTGTTCTGGGAGGGCTCCTGGGTGTGCTGAATTTTGTGATTGATCAGTTAATTTTAGAGTAACACAAGCATGAACTCGAGCCCTCCGGGACAAGGGTTATCTACCCCTGATTTGTACTTTAGGAAATGTGCTAAAATGTTAAAGTTGGTTCAGTTGTTGTTGTCATAATCAGGCCTTCAATCTGATGATGAAATCTGCAGACAGGCTGTGCTGTAAAGGAATTATTTCTGTTATATATCAGAATACTCATTTAAACATGGGGCCGAGTTCTATAGGCAGTTGTTGGCTTTTGTTGATCAGGTCATTTGCCTGAAACTGTCGTCATCGTAAATGCTCCTGGTTTGCTGCTGATGGTGGACTTCTTGGGCAGCAGGAGAAAAGTGGACACCCCTCTGCAGTGAAACTGCAGTGTGGCTACTGAAGATAATGACCAGCGTTCGAGAGGGTGCACACGCGGGTGTACCCACCACCCCTGTACGTGTTGGGCTCTTTTTAATTGACAGGCACCTGTTCGCAGTTGGCCTCTATTTGCAATTATCCATTTTAACAAGCAACCAAAGGCTAAAATTGTCTGAGGTGCCGATGTAGCTTTCAGTAACTCCCCGTAGTGAACCGTTGTGCGTGCAAACAGTTGGAAGTTTCTTCCTCCGCTTGCTCGGTCATTTATTTGTTTACTTCCCACATAAGGAGGGCAAAACATGTTTTTAACTGGAAGAGTGGGGATGTTTCATGGGAAATGCAGACATTATGGTAGTGGTATGGCATCACTGCAAAGACAAATTACAACTCATTAGTTAAGGTTAGGGTTTAGGTTCGAATTTGGGACAAGTTAAGGTTAGGGTAAGTGTTTCAGTAAGGCTTGCGTTGGTTATGGTTAAGATGAGGAAATGGCTGTATGCACAAAAATGAATGGAAATCAATGTAATGTCATCACAAGGATAGAATTGTGTGTGAGGGGGGGGGGGGGGTGCAAGGGAGAGTCTTTGTATGCTTCCATTTGAATGGTAGGAAAATGTAATAATCCCTTATGAAATGTGGCACGTTACCTCCAGCTGTGTCAGTTGAACTGGGTGTTGTATCTTACATGGGTTATGTGTCCTGGTGACCTGAGGGACCTGCCATGCCCTGCACTGGCTGCTGTTGTTTCCTGAAGTTTAGTCGCGTTTCGCCCAGAACATCCTGTGGGACCTCACTGATCCATTAGTCATTTCCAGCGCTAGTGGGCTCTGGCAGTGTGTTCCTGGGCATCACATGGGCCCAAATCAACTTATTCTATGGTTTCCTGGTGTGCCCTCTCTGAGCCTGGGCTCTGTCTCTCTGTTTGTCTGCGTCTCTCTGTCTGTGTGCTTGTCTTTGGTGCATGTCGGTTAGTTTTGGAGGGAGGTGGCAGCAAAAAATGTGTTCATATTTCTCCATATGAACTGCAATATGTCCAGCAGTTGGCTGTATCCTCTATCATTGCGCTAATTGAGCTGTATTGCTATGATGATGGTGTTCCCTCTTTTCGCAGTGACACAGACCTAAACCATATCTATTAGTCCCTGGCCAAGCTTTGTGATCACAAGCACTTTAAATCAGGCGGCGGTGATCTGACCCTTCACGTAACAATGTGGGGCAGGAGAGGGCTTTGATGTGGTGGGGTTTGCACTGACGGAAGCTGGGGAGGCGTATTGTGGTGTATCCAGTGCAGAAGCATGTTTCTGTAGTTCTTGGCTTAGATCCCAGATCCAGGTGGTACCCCCAGGTGGTACCTCTGAAACTTGCAGCCGGTCTGGCTTTCCTAGGTCACACACAAGCTCTACTGACCTGCATCCTGGTGGGATGAACAAATGAAGGTATCCATCCATTGAGCCTCAGCGTCTGTGCGCCGGGCCCTGCTGTCGCCCCAGTCCTGCTCCTGTCACACTTTGTCACACACTGGGCTAATCTCATTTCCATCCCCGGGACTCTGATGGGAGACAATTAGCTTTCCTTCACAGACTGCTTCCCATCATTTTTCAGCGTCCGCATTCTAGAAAGGAAGTTACTGGGCCGAAATAAGAACAGGAACCAGTCGGCTCGGCTATCTCCCCTCACTCCTTCACTCCTTTTTTTTTTTTTTTGGTCCCCCCCCCCCCCCCCCGTAATCACTTGCGCTCTCTCTCTCTCTCTCACTTTAGTCTAGACGTCACTGTGGCAAAGGCCATGGGGATTCTGAGGGCACTTCTGCTTTTGTCCACCCCAAGCACCACCCCCATCTAACGCACTCCATGAGGGGCCGGAAAAGTGCTTGTAAAAGTGCTCCCTCCCCCTTCCGGACTCAAGCATGCATTCCTTCACGTGCTTGCATACTGCTCCAATTTCCCCGAGTCTGCTTATTTCAAAGAATAGGGGGTTTGAGTTGCTCAACCGCCATTACTGTTATGGGGCAGTTATAGACCTTACAACTCACAGGGTGGTTTGAACATTGACGAGGCTTAAAATATTGTCAGTGGTTAGTACAGCAATCAGTCCTTCCATAGCAGGTCAGCACATATCGGCAAGGGCCATCTTCCTCCAGTGCGCTGATGCTGCTAGTGATGCACAGCTGTTCTGTTACTGAAACACTAATTTAACTGCAGATGACGACTGAATTACACAACTAATAAAAAATGTTTTTAAGGTATATTGTCACTCTGATTCTTAGGGGAACAATGCCATTAAAGTAGGACGTTTCCAGATATGCCATGAGTAGCCCTTTTGCTGCTCACTGTTCGTTTATTTGTGAGAATGAAGCTGGCATTTCATGTAAAATAGTCAGTTTAGTCCCGCTATACAATGGTACGGAGTGGCTGCAATACATCAATATCTATCATAAGATTAAAGTGTTTAAGTATGTAAATCTTTGGACAGAGGCATGGTTTTCATTGTCTCAGTTTTGTATGGCACCACGATGGATATGGATGATCAGAGTTTATCAGAAATATTGTCCAAACCATGTATTAATTATACCCATTTTATTCTCGGCCCCCGCTGTTTTAAAGGCTTCAAAATAATGACAAATTGACATAACTGTATTGTTGTTTTTGGGTCATTCCATGTCATATCAGATATACAAAACATTTTTCACCATGTAGTCATAGATTGCTTCCATGTTTTCACATTAGATAAATGTGTATTAATGACGAACAAATCCGAAATTTCAGCTCATTCGGACAAAAAATGAATTTTGGCTGAATTATTTTCTAAGGGTACTGTCCATCAGTTATCCGACAGATTACATTCAGAGTCGATGCAAAGATGCGAATCTCGCGTGTATTCGCCTCTTTGCATTGACTTTGAATGTAATCAGTCGTACGAAAAATTTGTTTCGCGTCCGATGTGAAAGCACCTTGAAACAGGGCAATTGAGTCAGATTCACAGGCACCAGTTAGTGAAAACTAACCTACAGTAAACCGTAATTAGCAACATAATATTCAGTTCTATATGTGGTATAAAATAAAATGCCCTCGTCACATCTGATGAACTACCATTAACGTTATTATAGAAATTATAGCATTTCAGCGCCTGTTTGTTTACAGTCAGATGTGTTGTTTTTCAGCAGAATTCATACATATTTTCTTGCAAAACTGCTGTCATAATGTCTTACCGCACCAGAATTGTCTCGGTAACGTTAGTCATTAAATCAAAAGCAGTTGCAGCTGTTTTATTTGCAGGCTAACTTTGTTGAGTACCTGTTTTGTCTCTACCGCTCTGCCAGAGAGGCGCGCGACTGGCAAGCGGTGACAGAGGTAGGGAACTGTGAAAGGGACGCGGCGACAAATGACAGACAGGAAGCTCGACAAATCATTTTATTCGAACCGAAGAAAATGACTGGCCAGACTTGTATCAGAAATATATGAGAATTGAATATTGATGAATTTCAATACCTGGTGGATTTCTTTTACATTTTAGTGTGCCATACGCTTATTAGGAGCAATTCAAGATTACTAAAGAAAAGTGTAAAAATGCCAGAAAGGTAAGAATTGCTTTAATCAGACAATGCAGTCCATTTTATTTTATCTATCTTGGCTTTGGAGCTATGAGGACGCCAAAAGTGCCTTTTGTTCAGGCAGTTCCATGTTTAGGTCCCCAGAACACCCCAAATATAAACCCTAGCATAGGCTCTCTGGCATTTTTTCCATTTATTTGTGTCTTCTGAATATAAATCAGGCTGAATTCACCCTGTATTCATCACCAACTGCCGGCAGTACCTTGCCAAATGTGAAAAAAATGCAAAAATGCCACCTGTTCAAACCCCCATATCTCCAGGGGCAAACCTTGGATCTTCTTTTTTTTTTTTTTTTTTTTTTAACTGATTCCTCTATTATAATTGAAAGACCACTCCAAAAATTGTTGATGTGTTTTGACCAATATAAATTTTGCAAGTGTCTGAACATGGGTTGGGTAATCTCGAGAATCACGTGGCACTTTAAGCTTCTTACACATTTAACTATGCAACATTTTAAGTGTTTTCAATCATTAGGCAATCTCATACTAAATTGTACCAATTCCTCTATTATAGTAGACATAACAATTTTTGTTTTGTTGATGTGACTTGAACGACATACATTTCAGAACTGTCTAAATAGGGGTCAGGCAATTTTTGAGAATCACTGTCAAATTAAAACTTTGTATTCCATACTATGTTAACAGTGTTATTGCTTCCTAAATGCAGCAAAGAACACAACAATGTTGTCTGTCCCAGTTTTGTCCAACTCATACTGCCGGCCTTAGATGCAAGATAAAAAAACTCTAGGTGGAATAATAAAAAAGTTGTGCCATGTTAAATACAAGAAAAATGTCAATTGACAAAAAAACTGACGGACAGTACCCCCTTAGAAACGAATTCACCAAAAATTCATTTTTGGTCTGAATGAGCTGAAATTTCAGATTTGTCAGTGATATATATTTATACAGCTGCATACAAAAAATGGAAAAATTGCGAAACTGGTGGTGAGACCCATTTGATGGTCTGCCATGGAATGACCCTTTTGATATTTGGTGGCAAACCCTTTGCATTCAGTGACTGTCTGAAGGCTGGAACTCTGACATCACAAGACACTGGATGTCTTCCGTGGAAATGCTCTGCCTGGCCTTCACTGCAACTGCCTGCAGTTTCTGCTTAGTTATTGGGATGTTTTGCCTGCCGCATGTGAAATTCATACTTAATTGAATTCAGGTGATATGATTGACTTGTTTATAGTAAAATATTCAACTTCTTTGCCTCAAAAATCTTAGATTGTTTTTGCTCCGCAAATCACCATCCATCTGCACTGTAAATTATTTTTTAATTCCTTTTAATGCAGTTGGCACATGCATATAGGGGTCTATTCTCCCATGCGCATAAGTTGAAAAAAGCGCATATCTAAGCGCTTTTCAGCTAAGCGTATTCTCCCCTCGACTTAAGTCTGAGCATTACGCTCCCCGAAGGCAGTAATGCGCTTGGGGTGGAGCAAGGACAAAAACGAGGCGTTTCCGGGCGTTTCTCAGGCAAATAACACTTGCGCGTATTCTCCCCCTGGCTTACGCGCTTTTTCACTTAAGTGCTTTTGAGGGCTGTATTAAGGTCAAGCGCTAACATAAGGCGAAATGGAATATTGAGTTTGATGTCGGTTATAGGCCGAATTTTAACATTAACTTTAATTTATTTAACATGGTAAAGGTTGAGACATTTAATAATTGATTATTGTTCCTTATTTCTAAACCACATTTCTCATGGCCATAATAATTTATCAAACGAAATCATCACATGATTTCGCATCAGCCTCTTCTCAAGTCAGTTCAATCACAAATGCATAGCAATTAATTAATACGGGTATACATAAGACCATCATTCTACCATGCCCTGAAAATCTAAAACCAAAATGCCAGTCCTGAATTTGTTTGCACTCTTGCGCGATTGGGAAAGAGTAAGAGGAGCGCGCCGAGCTCGAAGACGATCGCGCATATATCGGCTTCGTTTAGACATCCTGGGACTAACAAACATCGAGTGCATCCAGCGCTTTCGTCTGGACCATGCATGAGGCAATCATCTATCTTTGCTGACTTCTGGATGAACAGCTATCCAGCCGCAACAATTATCCACAAAACATACCCGTGGTCATGAACGTCAGAACTGCGCTGTCACCCCTGGCACCTGGGTCGCTCCAGAGACTGGCTGGTGATGTCATACACACATCACAGGCGTCTGTGTCAAGGTGTCTGACACAGTTCGTTGACGCTCCAAGTTCTTCTCCATGCACTTCCACTGCAGAAAGAGTGGATGCCATCTCCTCCTCCTGTGCAGTGAAATGCACAGGGGATGATGGTTGCCCACCACCTGTTGCGTGTACACTTCTCCGGTGTGCAGAGAGCCTGGCTTTTACAGTGCCCCGCAGATCTCTTCATTTTTGCTTTAAATCAGGGATACTGCGCTTACATCTCCCCACCGAAGCCACATCCAGAACGATTCGCAGCTTAATTCCTCGGATCAGCCTTCAGTGCCCGCTTGCCATACAACACCAACATCTGTGAAGTTTGGTTTTCGGCTTTGGCTCGACATCGCCATCATTGTCTTCATGTTCTATTAACAAATGCGACTGCCCTATATGTTCGTGATATTGAGATTGAGGAGATTGATTTTCTAATTGAGGATATCTGTATTAAATAACTCGTGTCTTTGTAATTTTTTTTTTTACCATTGATAATACTGTGTATTTTAATGTGTGAATAAAGATATTATTAAATAGGCTACTCTAGATTGAGCCCTACCCCGGCCAATACCAAAGCACTACCCATTTGTTAATCAATTTTAGCCAATAAAGAATAGTCGACATGGGAAGAATCATTATCAGTAAATTGGATAATTGATTATTATAAAGTATTAGGCACAAGTTCAAGTGAATGTGTCACTCAACTCAAATAGGATATGATAGGCTATGGATATGGAATTCCGCCATTGCTGAGGCGGTTTCGGGGCGGGGAGATGACCGCATGCGGGGTAAGAATCCTTGTTAAAGTGTTTCCATGTCCATTAGTTGCAAACCTGACATCGGAGTAGTTTGAGATTTCAAGTGCGCAATTTCTATATGAGATCATATAAACTGTCTTTGATTGTCTTTTTTTGTGTGACTAGAATGTTCCCTTTGTCTTCTTCCCTGTCTTCCATGGAACAAATAGGCTGGTATAGGAGGGGCACATTTTCAATGCTCTGGTTGCGCTCGTTGAGAAGCGCTAAATTCTTTATTTTTTATTTCATTATCACGGCAATTTCTTTGTATAGCTTTAATGCCATGGTGGCTAGAGTAAGAAATAAAAATGATGTCTGCATGAGTTTTTGGCACAGACATACATATGCCGCTGTAATAGTAGGCCTATCTTCGGCCTGCTGATAAAACCTTGTATCTTCAAAATGACAAACTTCACAGGAAAATAAAAAAGAAGTACAAAATTAAATAATAAAATGATATAAATGGATAAATATAGTTTAAAATAAAAAAAAATTTAATTTTGCATGTAAGAATAGTGGACATATGAGTTTTTGTTTCTTAATAGTTTGGAGATTCAAGGTTATATCAGCAGGCCGACAATATTCAAATTTAAAGTCTGGTTTGTGTTTTCCATGGACTACAAATGCATTTTCATGGTTAATCAGAAAATCCTTGTTCCATGTTTTCCTGATGGCCATAATCAATGAACTTGGTACAGAGTCTGCCTCTCTTTTGCATTAGTCACTCCTCTTTCATAAGGCCGCCTACATTCTGAAGTTAAGCGCTGAGGGCGTGATCGAAGTGCATAGGGGAGAATACGCGTAATTCAGAAACGCTCAACTCAAATCGCATAAAAAAGGACTTGCGCGCTAATGGGAGAATAGACCCCTTAGTGTAGTGTAAAACAAAGTGGAAACGAAGTACAATGACAGTGCATGGTGGATGATAAACCCAGGGATGCTTATCCAGGTGGGCCTCTGGTTATGTTATGTTCTGGGACAAGACATCATAAACTCTGTTCTCTATCTCTCCAGAATATCGACATCACCAACTTCAGTAGCAGCTGGAATGACGGGCTGGCGTTCTGCGCAGTGCTGCACACATACCTGCCTGCCCACATCCCCTATCAGGAGCTCGGCAGCCAGGACAAGGCAAGCGGACCTTCACTCACAGGCCTTCATAGATAAAGCTCAAAATAGCGCTTCTCAAATTCTGCAGTCATCCTGCATGGGTGACTGCAAGATGTAAAAGCAACTATGAAAACTGCTTTCTGTGAGCAACAAGGTGTTGGGAAAGAAATGCTGTTGATGTGTTGTCTGGGATGGGAAGTTTGTTTAGGTAACCTGGTATTTGAGAACATGAATTCATACAATATGTACTTTTTTCATTTGTAGAGACGGAATTTCACCCTAGCTTTCCAGGCAGCGGAGAGTGTGGGGATCAAGTCCACATTGGTAAGATTACGATGACAGCACAATCGTAATGCATGTATATCGGCATTTTACATCTGGTTTACTTATTTTACTGGAATTTTTTACTTGCATGATATCAACATGTATTTTCTGCTGACCCCTGGTTTTAACTCTTTCCCAACGGGCCTACAGGTGGTGAAAATGGCTAAGGAAACCACTGCCATACAAAAAAAAATGCATTAAAATATTTAATGTCCTTTTATTTATGCCAAAAATTTGAGTATGATTATGCAAAATATTGCCTATTATATGACACATTGTGCGAACTAGCTTACTTTAATATTAGTGAGAAAATTGGTGAAAACAAGCAAAAATTATATTTTTTGATGGATGTCCACAAGAAATATTATACCGAAAGTAATCAATATTGGGCAAAATATAGTTTGAAGTGTGTTGAAGACAACCAAGATGAGGTCTTGTGCTTCGGGGAGGCAAACCATTCCGACAATAGTCAAACATTTCCATATTTTGGTATCCTCAGAAAGAGCAGAATTTCCGCTTTCTTTTGATGTATAACACAGGGTAATCAGATGTAATCCGGTACAAATACGGTCACAGAAAGTGATAACCTTTCTTGCCGGTCATATCTAACCGGTATTTGGCAGAGTTTTGGGGAAAAGTTAAAAAAGTGAATCAGGCCCACTTTGGTCCAGTAGCCAGATTTTGGCCATATTAAAATTATGCTTCACTGAGCTAGTGAGGAGAGTTCATTGCGGGTTGGCCCCATAGACTGTGTATTAAGGTGGATGAGACACAACCACTTCCTAACACTGTTAGAAAATGAAGCCAAACTATCTTTCATATGGATGCTGCCATCTCGTGCATTTGGAGTCAGAGTCTGCGCAGTAGTGGTGGGGGGATTGAGTTGCGGTATTGAGGTCCCACACATACACCCATCCTAATAATCACATCCCCTGAACTTTTTTACATAGCCCAGCTTGCTCATTCAGTGTTATTGGTTGATATAGGAGCTGGGAGGGCAATTACTTTTTCACTTTGGGCCAGCTTGGGCTAAATACCTTTTTTTTCCTGCAGTAAATGACATCATTATTTAAAAACTGTATTATATGTTTACTCTGGTTACGTTTGTTTAATTCTAAAACTAGTTTGAGGATCTGAATAATTTACATGTTACAAATATGCTATAATAGAAGAATTTGGGAGGAGGGCAAATACTTTCTCACAGCACTGTTTCATCATGTTCGCTGAGTAATGGAAGCTCTGACATGGTTTTCCTCCATGCTTGTAGGACATCAATGAGATGGTGCGGACTGAGAGACCAGACTGGCAGAGTGTGATGACGTACGTCACAGCAATCTACAAGTACTTTGAGACCTGACCTGATCTGCCTCCCAAACTTCCAGGCCTAACGCTGCTTCAGCGCCTTGTTTCCACCGCTAGCAACTGAAGACATTTCACTCAGTCCAGCAACACTAAATGCTGCCTCCTCACCCATCAAGTATACACACACTCACTGGTCAGGGACTTGGCAATGCTTTTAATTTCCATGTACTGTTGGTGTGCTTCCTCGCTCGATCAGTACTCATGAAGGAGAATGGCATGAGCAGGAGTGGGCTTTGTGTTAATTATCATGTGTTCATGCTCACTCTCTGTGTCATATTTTCCCCCTTGGCCAGTCTGCGTTACATCTGAGTGACTTTGGCGAGTCCCTCGGATCATCACTGCGTTCCTGCGCTATGTCAGCATCAAAGTTCTCCCGTCCTTTGCCTGACCTTAATGACTTCTTATCAGTCATCTCTTTGGTTTACAAGTGCATCAAGGACCAGCCTTGGCCTATTCAGCGTCCTGTTTCTGCTTAAACCCTCCTCCTCTGTGCCTTTCCCATGTAGATGGCTGTGCCTCATGTTCAGCTAATCCTTTCCCTGTCCCCTCTCCCCGGGTTATGAAGGAGACATCTTTGCCAAGTTGGACTTGTCAACTGTCCGCTACATAAAATGATGGATAATGTGTGGTTTGGAGATCTAAAAATAATGTAGAAGGGCTTCCTGCATTTTGAAAATGCTTTTGAGACTTTGAGCGGCTGTGGGTCTTTTGAATGACTCTTGGAACACTTAACCATTCCAAAGTGAGGTCTGCCGAAGAGGTTGATTTCCGCAGTGGAAAAGCCTATTCTGTTTCATGGTGTGGTTTACTACTTGCTATTGAAATGGGCTCCCCTAAGCTGCAAGAGACCAATTTCAAGATTGGAACCAATGTATTAGGGATTAATATGGAATATATTCAGTGAGTATCGAGGCTAAAAGCCTTGTGTTGGGGAGGATCGGTTGGTACTGCTGCAAAAGGGTTTTTGGGAAGGGGGAGTAGACCAGTCGTATTCGTAAGCTGCTTGCAGGTTATCTGTTGAGACCTTCAAGTTAAGTTGGCAATGTTTTGCTTTATCCACCAGAACTATTTATTAGCATAGTTTTTGATAAATGACTTGGATGTAAAATGGACCAGTTTTATGCCCTCATATCACAGAAATGTCCTCAAATCTAATACCAAAAAATAGCAAAAGGATTCTCTTCTCTGATTTTGATCAGCTGGACAGTAGCACCTCAAGTCCGCATTATGACCAGCCACTCGGTCAAGCTGTGGCTGGATGGCGCATTCGGTCTTGGGGGGGGTCAGAAATTTCTTTCATTGAGATCACTGCAGCAGTCAGCACTTTTGGTGTCTGGAATCCTTGTGTTCTAATTTAAACATTTGGCTAAAAGTAAGGAGTATAGTTCTTTTGATGAAAACTGAAAAACCATCGTGCACATTTTATTTTTGCAGCCATTACAAATGCTTGCAATACATCATTGAAGTCCTTTTTTTGTTCAGAAGTTTCGACCGCAAAATTGTTCACAATTGTTGATCCATGTAATGTTCCTTAGAGTCTGCCTTTGGGAATTGGCTGTATTATGATCGTTTTATGCTAATGATGCCAAAATACTTATGTCTCCATTAAGCTTGTGTCTTTATAAGAAGAGGGAGGACTTGTACTTAATCGTGTCATGCACATCCTGGGTTGCTGCACTGAAAGAAGCTCAGCACTTTCGAATTGTGATATTCAGTTCATTCCTGGCAACAAAAATTTCACTCACCCGAATTTTCTGCAATCAGTATGAACCATTTAAGTATTTGGATCAGAATATCATGATGAAATGAGTGGATTTATGGTTCACAAATGCTGCATCTATACCATTGTAGTGTTCTGCTTTGTAAAATGGAGTGTTTTGTTGTAGAATATCCTTTGCCGACAACCTGATAATAGGATTACAGTCTCTTGTATTAAGAACCCTTTGAGCAGGTTCAGAGATCAGAATCCGATCTAATGTGCCTTTGGAATCTTATGAAAGACTTTTGCAGACTTTTTTTGGCAGGAATGATGGAAACTTGTTTTATTTCTAGGGATGCTCGAATCCATTCACATTTATTGATGGGTATTTTAAGCTTGAGGTTAAGAGAAGTACTGCAAAAGAACTGAAACGTTCATTTGTTGGGCTTGGTTTGAGATAGAAGGAAATGATTGCGTGTAATGTTGCAAGGATTTATGATTTGTTGCAGTTTGCCTCTTAATTGTAATTCAATCCCAATATGATGTATAATTGGCAGATATTGGCTCAAAATTAATTTAGATTTAGTTAAAAATGATGTAAAATCATTACATGAAAATTACATTGAGTTTAGTTTCCATTTATTATAGTGTGTACATCATGACTTGGATTGTGGCGATGGTTCCGTTTACATCTGTGCTGTGGTGGGTTTTTTTTTTGTTTTGTATTTTCACCATCGATTTGCCTTTGTAATTAGAATATTAGACTTTTGTGTTTTTTTTTTTTTTTTACTGATACTGCGCTGATGTTGCGCAAGTCACCTAAAAGAAGAGAGGGATAATTCCTTAGCTTTAATCAAGCTTAAAAGTTCATTAAGAATCTAAAATCACCCAGCTGGAATGGTTTCTTTGATGCTTTTATTTATTCCAATCACAACACTTAATGGTGTGAATTTATAATTTCTTGTTTGATATTCTAGATCAAGAAGGTTGAACTGATGGTGAATCCAGCACAATTTTTGATGTTTTGTGAAATGTGGCTTGGACACACTGAGTATGCATAGCACAATATCAGTACTCTTCAGTGTTAACAGTTAAACAGAGAATGCTCAACTATGAAGTATGCTGTGTGAATTGGTGTGAAGACATTTTTTGCTTGCTAGAAACTGTGTGCACGGCCGCCCAGTGCTCTGTAACGCAGAGTGCATCTATTATGACATATTTTGTTTGATCTGAACAATGGAGGAATAATGACTTTTTCCATCCCTTCTGTGACCATGCTCATTCTTGGAGCTTCTCCTTATTTATTGTCTGGTCTAGAATTACTGGCTCTCCTGAAATAAATAAGAAAGGTTGTTTATTATTAATAACCTTGTCAATGATCTATGTGTTAAGTGATTACATAAGGGAAATCAATTCATTTATTCTCATGTTTGGATTTCCTTTTTTTTTCGTTGAATCTGCTATTATATCCCCAGACGACAAGGTGGGGATACTGTGAAACAGCGATCGTCATACACCACATCTGTAGAGATGTCCTTGTGAGCGCTCCACAGGCCGCACATTTGAACCCATTTGTTTCATATCTGGCATGGGCCTTGTGTGGGGTATGGTCAAAATGTATACCGGTTTTGGGAGTGATTGCTTTTGGTGGTTCAGAGATACACGCTGACCAACAAATGACCGATTGTCTAGTTTGTTATTTTCAGAATTATTGACACCCACTATTATTGTTGTAAATTAAATCAGTTTTATTAATGTAGTTGACTAAAGAAACTAAATTGAGTCAATCTATCGCTTCCTTTTTCAAATTTTTGCTGAATCCCTTAATCATTCATCAGCATGGAAAACGCAAAAGAAATGTTAATTTAAAAGGGATTGAACACTGTTAAACTTCTGTGGGGTTAATTCATTCCAACAAATGCATGAATGGGCAAAAATACTGCTTGGCATTGCTAGGGTTGTCAAGAAATAATGTGTGGAAAGGACACCAAGCCTGAATCATGAAAGTAAATGTATTGAAACAAAAATATGTTGTACTCCCAAGTGTAAACTTAACAGGTGGGTTATTAACCCCCTTTTTTTTTTTTTTAAATGCAGCCTTTTTTCACTTTTTTCCTTAATTTTTCTCATGGGTGCCAATGATTTTTGACCCCAGGATCTGAAGTATATCCTGTTCTTTTTTTGCTGATTGGTTAGTTATGCTTTTTTTTTTTTCTTTTCCTTTTCCTCGTGGATTCTGGCTGGTGACACTGATGGGACCTCTGACATACAGTCCCACCTTTATGTTGTGCATTTTTCCTATGGGCATATTGGGTCTGTAGAGCCAGGTCTATGCATTGCTTTGCTGCCTTATTAGCTCTGTTCTCTGTAGTCTCCTGCAGGCAGCACGTGTCCTGTCCTGCATACAGTGAAGCTTCAGAACTTGGCTTCTTCCATGATGATGTTCAGAGAACAGGGTTCTTTAAAAGCACACTCTTCCCCCTCTTGACTGCTTGCCCTGCCGCATTCCCATCAGCTGTTCTGGAGGGGGAAGCCATGTTTAATTTTCACTGTGTTGCACAGTGTCATTTTTACAATTATGCTGAATTCTGAATTAGAATTTGTGCTTTTCTCCTTGAGGTATAATGGCAGCTCCATTTATGTTGAACTGCGGGAGGGAGGTGGACAGTATGGTCTCTGGCGATGAGACTTGTTAGTCCATTGCTTCCGTTTGGCTGAAAATGCTGTGTACATTGTCCATGTGAAGATTGACACCCTCAACCACCTCAGGAATAAGAGAATGAAAATCTCCATGCTCACCCCTAGTATGTTTATCACAGGCATCTTGTAACTTAACCCCTTAAATTTTGACTTCTCACCCAAGTTTTCCCCCATGTGTTCTATATTTGCTGGTTGCAGCGCTTCAGTGAAGCCACATCACACTTGAGAGAAATACTCAAACCCAGGATTCCATGGTTTTGTGGCCACAGTATTACATCCATTGGAATCTTGTGCATCAATGTAAACACATTTCCCTGCAATTCAACAGGACATTTTTGGATTGTTGGAAACCTGCAAATCTCCACTGTAATTTAAAATGAGCCTGAACTTCCACAGGTTTGTATACAGCAGCTGCTTTTGGTTTTATGGGAATAACACTCTTCACTCTTGCCTTCTACCCTGTGGGACTGCGCAGTTATCATCTGAGTAATAAAATAATGTATAGAGAAGTGGTTATCCTCTGAAGCTACTTTGCTGCAGTTACCACAGCTGAGTAAAATGGTGTGACCGTAGTTTTTATTTTTTATTATTTTTTTTTTTAAATCTAGGCAGTAGCAGTTGTCATTTGTCCCAGGCTTTGTTCTGTGAGCAGGACACACACTTAGTTATTGCACCATAGGTAGAATACACATTTTGCTAATGGTTTATAAAACTGATGTTGTTTGAGGAATGTAGAGCAGGAAATTTTGAGGTGTTAACACTACAAGTAAATGACATCTGAATCACATGTTCCTTGGTATCTAAGTAATTCTATGTATCCAAGCAAACTGACAAGTTGTGGCAGTCTGATGGACTGAGTTTTGAAGATCTTTCCGAACAGTTTGAGCATCTGACTGGGGGGGGAATACAGTTATCCTGTTCTCACTCTCTGGCTGTGTAACTTCGTGAATGTAAAAGAAAATGTTAAGCTTTTTCAGTTCACTACATTATGTCATTCTGTGTTGTATAGACATGTATGACTGCACACTGTTTAAATTATGTATTGCTTTTGTTATTTTTACGTACAATACTTATAAATGCATACTTTTGTTCTTGCTTTCATTTAAGTTGAACAAGGAGAAGTAAGCTTTTAATTTAGCCTTTTGTTTGTGAATTATTTTAATTAAAAATTTAATGATGTACAAACTGTTGTGTTTTTTGTGCGTGACGACAATGGTGTGGGTTTTTTTATTGTTGAAATTATATGTTTAGCAACAACTTTATTAGAAAAGATCAAAAATCATTCGCTTGATGGGAGTTCCATTCAAACCAGGAGGATTTTATTGCATTTTCTAAAATATTGGGATGCGTCTAATCTATTGAGGAATTTGAAGACAAATTGCTGTACGCTTAACTGAGGAGGATACTGGTTATCTGAGTTTAGTCGTCTTCAGCTGTAGATTTGGCTCATCGATTACGATTCCCTTTGTCTGACTTTGGTACACATTTATAATTCCCTTAATTATCAGAATAAGTAGTGTGAGCACTGGCATAAATAAATTAATTTTCCCATGAGCTTTTAATTTATATTTGTCACTGAAAATGGTTTAGGATCTTTTTACAAGATGTAATGTAACATGGAAAAAATTGGGGTACACAAAATCATTTTTTGTTTTTGTAGGGAACAGGTTATTCCCCCCCCCCCCCAAAAAAAAAAAAAAACAACTGCACAATAACAGGAGATTTGACATCACTGTTTAAAAATTGAGACAAACTCTTCCTCGTAGAGTGGCTTTAATTCAGCCACACTGGTGAGCTATTGTGTGTGAACTGCCCATTTTTCTTAACTGGACTTCGATTATGCCCCTCCAAAATCCTAATTTTGTTTGTTATGAGGCAGTCAGAGGTGCTCTTGTGCTATTCTTGAGTGTTGGTTGCCGCGAAAACTAATGATTCTTGAGCTTCAGATCACGGACTAATCACTGCACGCTCTCCAGCGGGATTTTTTAGTTGAGTGCAGGGCAGTCACTCGAGCTCTGAGGCTGCAGAGCACCCTCTCACTGCCACCCTGATGTTTGACCGTAGGTTGGATGTTCTTATTGTGTTGTGTTGTTTCTTGAATGCAAGATGTAACAGTCTTTCTGAAACCTCCACTTTTGACTCATCCGTTCAGAATATTAGTCCATAAGACTTCGGAGTCATCAAGCCGCATCTGGCAAAAGTGCAAGAAGTTTTTCTGTTCCTTTTGGTTACCAGTGGTATTGACCCTGCAGCTGTCTCATTGACACAATTTTTGCTCGGTGTCTAAATGGTGGAATATTGAACACTGACTTTATCTAATGTGAGCGAGGCCTGCCATTCCTTTGACGCTCATTAGGGTTGTTCTGTGGCACTCTCAATAAGTCATCATTGCACACGGAGGCAATTCGGTCGAACAGCCACACTGGATAATTCACCATTATTTCAAGTGTACCCCCATTTGGGGCTTATTGGTCTCTGTGGTGTATTAGAGTCCTAGCCCAATGAATGGCTTTGTAATCATTGTATCTCCCCGGCGACGATAGTCGGGAGATACTACGGTTTTGTTCCAGGGCCGCCACAGAGACTTTGTTTCGGCCTCTGGAAGCCACAATTATTACAGGAATGTTTTCAAATTTCACACAAGTGAAGATTTATATAGATGACAATGCTCAAGACCGATTTTCATCTATTTCGGGCGTCCAATATAGCTGCCGGCAGCCATTTTGTCTGAAATATTTTATGTTCTGGGCTCTGGAAGCCACAATTATTTCAGGAATGTTTTCAAATTTTACATAGGCAAAGATATATATAGACAATGCTGAAGACCGATTTTCGTCAATTTCGGACGTGCAGTATGGCTGCCAGTGGCTATTTTGTTTGAAATTTGGGGATCGGGGAGATGCACGACTCGGTCCCTGTGGCGACCGAGTTATCTAGTTTCAAAGCTGACCTATTCTAATACTTTTCTCATTTCTTCTTGAATGTCTTTCTCTTTTTTTTTCTGAAATGTTCAGTCCCTCCAGGGAGTTGTGTTGCGATCGCAACTATTTACGCAAATTCAATCAATCCGCGCAAATTTTGCTCGGCTTTGCAATTTTGTCCAGTCATGGAAACTTTTCCACAAATTTGGCCAAATCACCTCAGTCCCCCTCACCCATGTGCATCAGCATGAAGATGCAAACTCGGTTCCCATGAAATCCTAGAGAGATTGAATGGTGTTATTGAAGAAATTTGGAGGTTCATCAGGGCTTCATCAGTAATCAAGAGTGCGCATCTTGTCTAGTTATAACAAATAGAAGGATTTGAAGTATTGTGTAAGATCTTAATTGAGATGAGATGAGCAGTAATTTGCTAATCCCTCTTAGCCCTGCATTCAACCGAAAAAAGTACCACAACAAAGGAAGTTG
The DNA here is from genome assembly GCA_029721435.1 of Gymnothorax reevesii. Lineage (NCBI taxonomy): Eukaryota > Metazoa > Chordata > Actinopteri > Anguilliformes > Muraenidae > Gymnothorax > Gymnothorax reevesii. Next base: position 60,778,005 of record CM056580.1, on the reverse strand, counting down.
TGTAAATTGATCAGCTACATTGCTTTTAGAAAATGATGGTCATTTCAAAATGTGCTGTTTGAAACACCTTCCATTGAAGTTGGGATAGGTACAAACTCACCAGTGTCTATCCTCCTATCACGTAACACTAATCATTTTTGAACTGCGGACACTTTTGAAAGCGTTTTGAAAGCAGAATTTATTCCCATTCTTTCTCGATCGGTCCAGGGTCTCCGTTGTTGTATTTGCACTTCATAATCCTCAGCATGTTTTCAATGGGAGACATGTCCAGCCTGCTGCCAAAGGGGTCTGGTATTCAAACTCTGACTGTAAAGCCACACTGTTCTAATTTGTGCTGTGTAGCTTGCCGTTATCCTGGTAGAACAAGCAGGGATGCCTCTGAAGAAGATGATGTCTGGTAGGCACAGATGTTGTTCCACAACGTGCATATGCAATTCTGTGTCAACTTTGCCTTCACAGATGTACAAGTTGTTCATGCCGAGTGGACTAATGCAGCCTCAGATCATGAGAGGCATTGGTGTTTAAATTTGTTGCTGATAAGGTTTGATCGCCGTCCTCTTTGGCCTTGAGAGCACAATGTTTATTGTTTCCAGAATCGCTTTGAAAGAGAGAATCATCAGATCACAGCACTCCTTTTCACTATGTGTCAGTCCATTTCAGATGACCTTGAGCCCTGAGAAGTTGGTGGTACTTCTGGATTATGTTGATTTATATCTTTCTTTTGGCGTAGTAGCCCAAAATTTAATTTAATGATGCCATTGTGAACTGTTCGCAGACACGGATCCTCTGAAGTATTTACAAGTCTTTAAATTTCAGAGACATGTCATTTCCTAATGTAGTGCCATCTGAGAGCTCAAAGGACACTTGCCTTCAATATTTGTACACAGTCTTATCTTTTACACGTGAGAATTGTGTTAGATACTCCAAATGCTTTCACTACAGAATGGATTGTTGATCATGAAATTCTTTACTCAATGTGCAATTGCGCATAACTTATTTATTTCATCCATTTTATTTATGCTGCTTTTGGCAAAGAGGCAAACCTTGTACTTACTTGCTATTAAATGGCTGTGCCTTTTGTGACTGGTTCTTTTGTAACCTATCATGATTGAATCCCCTGTAACCTACTCATTTGTTTACCTGTGGAATGTTTTACGCAGATGTTTTTCTGTAGATTCCACAAATTTTGCAGTCTTTCCATTCTCTTGCACCTGTTGCTTTAGAAATTGTCGCTGGCATGTAATTTGGAAAACCCACTTTTTTGCAGAAATCAATACAGGTGATAAGGTGAATTTTAATTCTTTTTTGTGTGTGCATTTTTCACCTAAATGTGGGTATATGAGAATTTTCAAATAACTTCGTTTTGTTTCATTTGCATTTTACATACTGTTAGAATTATTGTATATAATTTGAACACAAAAATCTCATCAACGCTTAGAAAAAAAATGATTAACTTGCCTCAGATCTGTCTTGATTGAATTAGCAAATACTCAAGAGGGGACTTATTCCCCGTCCGCATCAGCCTTTCCTTTTCGGCCAATACACTTGCAAGCTGAGCCAGCGTAAATGTAAAAAAAGAAAAATAAATTTTATATATATATATATATATATATATATATATATATATATATATATATATATATATATATATATAAATAACTAGTACAAATAACCGTAAACTTCCATGTAACTGATTTGTCACTAGTTTGATTATCCAGCGACGTCATAGGCAAAGGTATGTCATACGCAAACAATCACATGGCCAATGTGTAAATTTCATTGGCTGCCTATGATCTCTTCAGGTCCTTACCATTGCTTGGCTCGAAAGTTGGAAAGAGCCGAGAGCAGCTGCACTCACTGGACTGTTGTGTCCCGTAACTGTTGGAGTAGAATAACGCAATTCGGAGTGGACGACAAAACTAATCGGAAAATGACCATGAAGATATATTCGTCATGTACAATATTATCAATAACTCAGATAACTGGGAAGGCAGTTGGAGAACTCTTTGCCACAGTCTGACTTGACCGTTTACGGATTACTGAAATGAAAATGATGTGCTGAATGTCGGGATATGATGAACTCCTTTTTGATTTATTTTGTTTTTCAAACTTCCGTAGAATTCGCAAAAATATTTACTCTTTTTGTTGCTTGTAATTCGCTGTGTAATGTAAAACGTTTCTCGTTAGTCGTAATACATTACGTATAGTTGAAACAGGCTACAGGAAACATACGTTAGATGGAAAGAAAACTACATTATTTCTATTTACGTGTCTGCTGCTGGGTTTTTTTTTCTGCATATGAAAAGATCATCAACAGAAGCCATTTGGGTAAGTCTTTGTTAATTCGTGCGTTTCTAAAAACTATTCACTAGCCTACGTTTGGTGGGATATGTATTTTGAAATTGAGAATTGTACATGGTCATTGTACCATTTACTTGTGTAATGATTATGTGCTATTATACATTTTCTATTGATTACAGTATGTCCATCGTAATATTTCCCTGACATGTTCCTTAGGTTTTTATTTATATTCCGTATTTTGAATCTCGGATTGTGTTGGTTTTCAAAAAGCGAAATGGCCATAGAGGCACATTCGCATTTCCCAATTTGCACTACAGTGACATTTTAAATTAAATTTTTAAACGGTCTTTTCCACGATTTCATGAGTTAATTTTGCAGAAATAGTGTGAGGTTTAATTGTCTCAAAATGTATTCATATTTTCTCATAGCTATCCAAAACGTGAACAACTTCTGTTTAGGTGTCCGATCATTTTGTTGGTCAATGAATATTTCTTGTTCTGCACGGCAGTCTTCATCGTTAATATCTGTGAAGCACTGCACTTTTATTGCGCCTTCTTGGGAACCTCGCAGTTCAGTAGTTTGGCTTCTTCAAATGCAATGCAATGGTCTTTGTTTAATTTAATTTAACATTGATCTGTATAAAATCATATCCCCTCTTTGTTCCTTCCGTGTAATATGATGAGTGTGTTCTACAGAAGCTTGGAAGGCCTATATCTGTCTCATAATCTGGTGTTTTAATGGCTAAAATGCTTTGTGTTCAATAAACGCCATTTGGAGTCTGTACATTGACTAGGTCAGTTTGCAGAAGGGCTTGGGTTTTTTATTTTACTTTAATTATCAAAATTAATGCTGGTGTCATGACCCATGGATCCATGCAACTACCTTGTCCGAAATATAATTCCATGATAAATGCATGTGGGTCCCTTCTGTTCTTTTTGACAATGATTTGAACATGACATTCTTGATTTACCTTGGAAGCCTGGTGTTTATATAAGCTCTTTTTTGTTCAGCAAACAACCCTGTGAAACAGCATGAGTTGTTTCCACTGAGAAAGATTGACAGTCATCAGTTGACTACAGTGTTTCCATGGCTGACAACTCAAATGATTTTAACTACAACATTGTACATCAGAGGTTCTGAACGTAAGTCCTTGGGACCCTCTGTGTGTGCTGGTTTTCATTCCAACCGCAACAGCAATCACTTTTTTAGCTTACCGGCCCTATTGGCCGATAAGCTGTCGTCGTGGTGTGGCGTCTGTTGTCTGGAACATTTTTTATCTTTTTTTTTGGCTTGATGAATTTTCGTGTAGATTTGCAGTGACATACCACTCAACCATATCTCCAGACGTCCAGACGGATTTTTAATTGAATTATTTTTGTCCATTTTATGGGCCCTTGAAATTTTGATTCCAATGTTAAAGATAAGACTGAGAAATTTAAAAAAATTACTTCTCAAAAACTGCATGTTAAATTTTTTTCTAATTCAGGCAATCAACTTACCTTGGTACCGCCAATATACAGTCCGAGCTCCATTTTGATTGAATCGACAGAAGTGGGTCTGTTGGGGGCGCTGTACTTTATGAATACGCAAGATGGCCTGTGGAGGCCAAATGGTTGCAGATAGAGATTAAGTTTGTATTAACCACATATAGGAAGTCGTATATGACCTATATTTTGGCATTATTAAATATGACCACAGATGACTTTGAAAGGTCAAACTCGAGGTCCGGGAACATATTAACATTGTTAAAAGATATGACTTGAAATTTCAAAAATTATTTCTCAAAAACTGGTGACTTTTTTTCTAAATCTGGCAATCAACTCACCTTGATACACTTTATGTACAGTGCGAGTACCATTTTGATTGAATCAACGGAAGTGGGTCTAGTGGGGGCGCTGTACTTAAACATTGGGTCTTATGGAGAATGGGCCAAATCGCCTGTGGAAGCTAAATGGTTGCAGATAGAGATTAAGTTTGTATTGCTGACATATAGGAAGTAATATATGACCAATATTTTGGCTGTGTAAGAGTTGACCTCAGATAACCTTGAAAGGTCAAACTTGAGGTCAAGCCAAATGTTACAAATTTCAAAGGTTTTTATTGAAGATATTGAATATTGAAGATTGGGAACATATGTGCATTGAACACTTAGAGGAAGTCATGTATGATCTTTCATTTGGTGGCCTTGAACTTGACCTTTGGCGACCTTTGAGGGGTCGAACTTCACATAGTGAAATTCAATGACCTCTATCACTAAAACTATTACAGATAGAGCTTAGGTCTGTATTGTGGCCATATAGGAAGTCATGTATGAAGTTTCTTTAGGTGACCTTGAACTTGACCTTCAGTGACCCTCAACGGCCAAACTATACAGTGAAATTTCAATGACTTATATCAGCAAAATCATTACAGATTGAGTGTAGGTTTGTATTGGAGATGTATAGGAAGCCATGAATGAACTTTCATTTGGTGACCTTCATATTGACCTTCGAAGGTCTAACATGACCTAGAGAAAATTCAATGATTTCTGTCACTGAAAAGCTCACAGATGGAGCCTAGGTTTACTGACATAGGAAGTCACATATGAATTTTCATTTGTTGACATTCAGCTTGACTGTCGACATTTGAAGGATAAATTTGACATAATACAATTACAATGACTTGTCTTGCCAAAACGGTCAAAGATGGAGTCTAGATTTGTATTAGAGACTTAAAGGAAGTCATATATGAACTTTCATTTTGTGACCTTCGTATTGACCTTCAAAGGTCAATGTGACCTAGTAAAAATTCAATGACTTCTATCACTAAAATGGTCACAGATGGAGCCTAGATTTGTGTTACTGCCAACTAGGTAATCACATATGAACTTTCATTTGGTGACATTCAACGTGACTGTCAGTGACCTTTGAGGGTCAAACTCGACAGTGAAATTACAATGACTTGTATCACCAAAATGGTCACAGATTGAGCCAAGGTTTGTATAGAGCCATTTAGAAAGTCATATATGAAATCCATTCGCTGACTGCAACTTGACATTCTGTGACCTTTAAAGTTCACAATTGACAAATTGAATACATATTGTCATATTATAATGACTTGTATCACCAAAACTGCTTCAGAGCTTAGGATTGTATTACAGAAGATCTTATAAATGTACGTGAACTTTTATTTAGTGACCTTGACATTGATTTTCAATGATTCAAATGTCAAACTTCACATGAAATTTTCATAACTCGTATCATCGCTGTAAGGCTGCTTGCCGATAACCTACAGGACCCTTGGTCCTATTTTTTTAAATAGCTGTCAATTTTTCTTAATTTGGTCCTTTTCATTTTGAAAGGAATTACTTACCATATTTTTTATTTTGTCTATGGCCATATGTCACATGCAAGTAAATCTATGCTTTATCGCAAAATTTAGCAAAATGGGTTCTTATTTGGTGGAAAATGGTGAATCAGTATAGGATCCCAACAACACAGATGACCATGTCGCATTTTATCCTTTTACACAGTGCAAGTTTAGCTCATGATCATCAGGCCTTGGAACCCACTGTGTTCTCTGGTTTTTGTTCCATCCTCGATTGCAATTGTAGAAATTTAATGAATAGCTTTTTTTCTCAATTGTGCTGCAGATGATTATGAGGATTATTTTGACTAACATTAAGTAAAGAATAGCTATGCATGCCCTGATGAGGTTTGTATTAATATTTTACCGTATTGCAAATGACTTTATATTGAATTAAAGGGGGAAATGTGTGACTCTTGAAATTGAGGAATCAATTGCTATGTTCACATCACCAAGCCAAAGGGACTCAAATCAGATTTTTAACTCTTTTCCCCAAAGACTCCTTCCCCTCTTTCCCCATAATGATGACAAATGGAGAGGCTAGGCAAAAGGTCCATTGATATACGTACAGTATAAGCGTCATACAGTTGGAAGCATAATTATTGAACCCCCAAGCAAATTTTGCTAAATGGGTCAAACTAGTGATAAAAATTCAGTTTCAATCATTGCATTAATTAAAGACAACTGATTTAAATAATCCTTTGTATTGAAAAAAGGTATTTTTTCAAAACTTGTAAACATTATTTAATAATACTAAATCTTCCACCTGCAGAATTATTGAACCCCCCTCCCCGCAGTGACCTCCAAACATAAAAAATTGTTTTTACTCAATATCTGACCTTTTCTAAACATTGCCAACCTTAATTGATTGATTGATTGATTGATTGATTGACTGACTCAGAATTAATCCTTGCCCTATTTAAGCGACTGTCCTGCTTAAGCTCACACTAACACCATGCCTAAGTCAAGAGAGCTGTCATTAGAGTTTAGAAAAGAGATCATTGAATTCCACAAGAAAGGGAAAGGGTATAAGACCATTGCAAAGACATTAGATTTACCTAGAGATACAGTTGCAAACATCATTCGCAAGTTCAAGGCCAAGGGTACTATGGCAAACTTACCAGGACGTGGGAGAAAAAGGAAGATTACCCCTGCTACTGCCAGATGGCTTGGGAGACAAGTGAATAAAAACCCCAGACTAACTGCCAAGGACCTGCAGGAAGACCTGGTGAGAGCGGGTACTGATGTTTCTCTTGATACAGTACGGCGCACACTGCACAAGCAAGGACTACATGCCAGGATCCCCCGACGTACACCACTCCTAACCTCAAAGCACAAGAAAAGTTGACTGCAGTATGCCAAAACCCACGTGGATAAGCCTCACAAGTTCTGGGATTCTGTTTTATGGACGGATGAGACTAAACTTGAACTCTTTGGCCCAATGGATCAGCGCTATGTCTGGAGGAAAAAAAATGAAGCCTTTGCAGAGAAGAACACCCTACCCACAGTGAAGCATGGGGGAGGCTCAGTGATGCTGTGGGGATGTTTTGCTTCCTCAGGCACGGGAAATCTCCAACGTGTAGAAGGGAAGATGGATTCTTGTAAGTACCAGGAAATTCTGGAGAAGAATGTGATGCCCTCAGTAAGAGAGCTTAGGCTTGGGCGTAACTGGTGGCTCCAGCAAGATAACGACCCAAAACACCGGTCAAAGTCCACCCAAGCCTGGTTCAAGAAGAGGTCCTGGAAGGTGTTGGAATGGCCCTCGCAATCACCTGACCTTAACCCCATTGAGAATCTCTGGTGGGACTTGAAGAAGGCGGTTGCGGGGCGCAAGCCAGGAAACTTGACAGAGCTTGAAGCCTTTGCAAAAGAAGAGTGGGCCAGGATCCCCAAGGAACGTTGCCAGAGGTTAATTTTTACCTATCAGACCCGTCTCAAGCAGGTTATTGATGCCAAAGGATGTGCCATTAAATATTAGAGACAGTCACTGTAAGGGGTTCAATATTTCTGCAAGTCTGATAATCAGTTATTGTTGGGTAGTTTTTCTTTTTTCCTAAAACTTGTTGTTTTATGAGCTTGAATAAAGTATTTGATCTATTTCTGAGTATTTAGCATCATTAAAAGTCCTTTATTGTCATACAGTTTTGTGAATGACAGAATTTGCTTGGGGGTTCAATAATTCTGCTTTCAACTGTATGTAGTCATTATGGGGAAAAGTGCTAAATTGACACAGATCTGATATTTTCATGGCCTTGTAGACACAGAAATCCAATCTTATATCCAGTCTTTAAATCAGAACTGAGCCACTTTCATATGTGGTTCTAGATTGGATGCAAATCTGATACGTGGCCAAACATCATGAATGAGAATGGTCAGATTGGACTCTGTGCGGCATTTTGCCTGTACACATGTGCTGAGTGCTGTTAAAAACCTGAAAATCTGGCCGTCTGGCTTTATTCACCTTCACTACCTCATCACTTTTAGCTGACAAACTGTTTTCTGTCCTGTGGGGAAAAATTTCATCCACACATTTGCTACAGGCAAGTCCATTTTTTTTTTGGTTTGAATCAGGTTTTAATACCATGAGTGTACTCTCATATGACATTTCTTGTTTTTAATGAAATAGATGACTTATGCAAAAATGTGTCAATGTGCGCATGCCCGCTGTTTCAGAGGGTAGAAGTGTTCACATCACAGATCACTTGTAATTATGATTGCGAACAATCAAGATGGGCAAATCTGATCTGAGAAAAAATCAGAATTGAACAATGAGGCTCTTAATGTGAACATTGCGACAGATCTGATGTTTTCAGGTCTGTGTGGACGTAAAAATCCAATCTTATATCTCTACTCTTCAAATTGGAAAGAGCCACTTACATATGAGGTCCTGGATTGGAAACAAATCCGAGACTTTTGGAAACAAATCCGAGACTTGGCCATGCAACATGAATGAGAAAGGTCCGATCCGCATCCATGTGGCTCTTTGCCTGTATGCATAGGCCGAGTACAGTTTAAAACCTGAAAAGCTGGCCGTCTGGCTTTTTTCACCATCTCGACCTCATACTGTACAGATGAAGAACTGTTTACCGTCCATCTGTCACAACCGTGTCCATGTTCGCGATTTGAATCAGGTTTAAATACAAGTGCTCTCACAGATAGGAAGTTTTTGTTTCTGATGATGCAGATGACCCGTGCAAAACCAGTGTGTGGATGCCGGCCATTTTGGAGTGCAAATGTGTTTGCATTTCAGATAGATCCAGGTCACTACTAATTATGAAAATGAACTATGAAGATGGGCAAATTTGATTTGTTAATTTCATTGATATATTAGAGAATCAGCTGAAAGAGCATTTAGCAAGTAATTAAGTTAACTGGCATCAGGTGTGTGACATGATTGGCTATAAAAGGGATATCTTAGAGAGGTTGAGTCTTTCACAAGTAAAGATGGCCAGAGGCTCTCCAACCTGTGAAAGCTTGCATAAATAAATTGCAATACTTTAAAAACAGTGTTCCTCAACGTCATATTGCAAAGGCTTTGAAGGTCGAGCGTGCATAGCAACATAACTGGAGAGAAACTGGAAAAATCTCTGTGCGTATGGGACAAGGCCGAAGACCTTTACTGGATGCCCGCGATCTTCCGGCCCTCAGACGCCACTGCATCATTCACCAGCATGATTCTGTCATTGATATTACTAAATGGGCTCAGGAATACTTCAAGAAATCACTGTAAACACAGTCCGCCGTGATTTCCACAGATGCCGCCTAAAACTCTATCCTGCAAAAAAGAAGCTATTGTTGGGCACGATCCAGAAGCGCCGCCGTGTTCTGTGGACTCATTTAAAATGGACTGCAGCAAAGTGGTGAAGTGTCCTGCAGTGAGGTGCGGTGGAGGTTAGTTTGGTGCGGCAGAAACCACCCCTTTGCCTGATTAGCAATCTTACGATTAACTAATATAGTAAGACTATTCGGCAGAATGACGGGCCAGTTTAAGGGCCTGGCTACACATTCGCGGTTTATAACGCGTGTTAACGCCGCGTGAAAAGCCGCGAAAGACGCTCGGTGCAGGCGCTGCATAACACGCAACGGTGAACGGTCTACACCTTGGCAGGTAAAGTGGGTGTACACGCTTTGTCCTCCGAGTCAGCTGGAAACTCCTCCCCTAATCTGGTAAAACCAAATCACTCACTTGTTCATGAAGTTGAGAAAACAAAAGAACCGAAGTCCTTCAGGATAAACTGTTTGTAAAAAAAAATCAATAAAAAAGAGCAAATTGGTGACTAGGCACTTTATTTGATGATTAGTAGCTTAGTAATTTCAAAAATGGTTCTAACCTACTTTCTACCAAAATGAGTTACTAGGTTTTACCAGATTAGGGGAGACTCGCACTCTGTTTTATATCACTTCGATAATCAAACGTTCAGTTTGATTGTCTTCTTCCTTTCGTCACATTCTGCTCGTAAATGAATGCGAACAGGGTTGTATCTGAGTTTGACAGAATAATTAGCCACGACTTTTAAAAAAAAAAATCTGTCAGGCCTGCAGATCATCATGTGGGAGAGTTTCCTGGATTTCTATTGGCTGACTATGGAACACGCTTAACTGGGCGCGTCGCGTGATACGCTCAGAAAACCCTTTGGAGGTTTCTGAAATTTCACGCGGCGGTGGCAGCGCGTTCTTTTTTTCCTGTCCCGCCGATGTGTAGACCCGATCATTATAAATCAATTACAACAATCAAAGCGTTTTAGCGCCGCGCTTCACGCGGCCGTAACACGCGGCGTAATCCGCGAATGTGTAGCCGGACTTTTAGTGTCCGCGGCGTTATTACTTAGTACATAGAACCTGAAATGCTCAACAGCAGATTTGCGCGTACTTGCTTCCAGGAAGCCGAAGCATTGTCATCAAAAAATATTAACACAGTTCGACTTAAGCGGAGTTCAATGCTTAATCAATAGCCTATATTCTCCTTTAAATACGCGCTTTTACACCCAAACAAAAAGCGGGCGTTTATTTTCAGTCTTATTTCTTAATCCGATTAACAAAATGTTTGACCAATATACAGAATTACCGAGAGAATTTTTCCTAATTTATTATTCAGATTTCCATCCTTGCAGTCTCGAATTGCAGCGTATAGGCTTACGTGAATGAAGTCATTATCTCCTCTATCAGTATCAGGCTTCCTACAGGCTTGGTCTTAATTGTTTTCATTGTCAATCAGGAATAGTACGTAGGAGCAGGTTCTCAAAATCCTGTGATAAAAGTTTGGGTCACTGCCTCACCTCACCGCACGTCTCTGGCTTCCTGCAAGCAAATACTCTCAAATCTGCAGTTTCGTGAGCATTTCAGGTTCGATGTAGCCTATAATAACGCCGCGGAAACTTAAACTGCCCGTCATTCTGCCGAATAGTCTTACTAAACTAGTTAATTGTCTGATTGTTAATCTAGCAAAGGGGAGGTTTCTGCCTCACCAAACTAACCTCCCGACTGCGTGTCACTGGTGTCCTGCGGTCAGACAAGCCCAAATTTGACATTCTTGTTGGAAATCATGGTCGTTGGTCATGGCTACAGAGGAGAAAGACCACCCCACCTGTTATCAGACTTCAGTTAAAAAGCCAGCATCTCTGATGGTATGGGGATGCATAAGTGTATATGGTGTGAGACATTTGCATGTTTTAAAAAGCACCATGAATGCTGAAAGGTACACAAAGGTTTTAGAGCAACATATGCTCCTCTCCATATGACATCTATTCCAGGGAAGGCCTTGTGTCAGCAGGACAATGCAAAACCACATACTGCAGCTATTACTACAGCACGGCTTTGTAGTAGAGGAGTCTGTTTGCTGAACTGGCCTGCCTGCAGTCCTGATCTTTCACCGATTGAGTGCATTTGGCACCTAATTAAACGAAACATCCATCAAAGGAGACCCAAAACTCTCCAGCAGCTTGAAGCCTGTATTAAACGAGTGGGATCCAATTTCAATGGCTAAACTCAGGAAACTTGTCTCCTCAATGCCCAGACGCCTCCACTCTGTGTTAAAAAGAAGAGGGGATGCTAAACAGGCCCCTGTCCCAACTTTTTTGAGACCTGTAGCAGCCATCAAATTTAAAAAGAGGTCATTTTGTGTATACAATTGTAAAATTTCTCAGTTTCAACATTTGATGTGTTATCTGTTCTATTGTGAATAAAATACTGGCTGGTGTGATTTTAAAGTCATTTTGATTTTATTCACAATTTACACTTTGTCCCAACTATTTCAGAATTGGGGTTGTAATTAGCAGCTTATTGATTCACCACCTTTAGAATTTGTTTAGTTTTAACAAATTCCCTCCTTGTCTTTGTTTGCTTACTTGGAATATTGCATAACCAACATAATTTGAACAGTAGGCTTTTAAATGTCGTAGAACCTTTAGCAATTTCTGTTTCCATGGTTTAAGAGGGTGAAATGTCACTCTTGCTTGAAAAGCAGCTAATTAAGCAAAATTAACAGCTCTTTAAATCGGCATTGTAATTGTTGGTTGAACAAAAACCAGGATATGCAGTGGGTCCTGAAGACCCACAATTTTTATTTTTAATGGTCACAATTGTTACCTCTGAGGCCCACAATTGAGCTGAAACCGATGGGGTCCACTTTTAATTGAATAATCTCCTTTTCGAAATCACACCACTATTTCTCTTGTATGCTTCTTAAAGAAGAGAGTGTACTCGTGCACCTCAGGAATCTCCTGATGTCTGGGACCAAAGAGTAGATCACAGTGTCATTAATATCTAATTTCTTTTAGTGTAAGAGGTGATTTATTTTAGCTATCTTAAAATGTGATTTTTTTTAAATGCCCTCAGAGGACCAACATGAAGAGCAGTCCAGGGCAGCAGAGGATACACCAAAACATGCGTTTTGGACCTATTCAAATTTCTGCAAATTCATAATGCAGTAGTGTGCAGTGATGATTGTTCACCACCATCCTCGTCTAAAAGAGGTCCTAATATTTTACTTCTCTATAATTTTTTTGCTGAAAATGTATTGAATAATATACTCTTCCAAAAAAGAAACTATACATTTTTTTTAGCATCAATTTACTAGTCCCCTACCGGAAATGGAGGGGACTATAGGATTGCACTCCGTCCGTCCGTCCGTCCGTCCGTCCGCATTCGTGTCCGCTCCATAACTTCAATACTGTATGACCTCGGAACATCAAAGTTGGTGTGTGGATGCATCTTGGGGAGAGGGTGTGTCATGAACCCTATTCAGGTCACTTTGACCTACTTCTCTGGAAATATTATATGCATACACCGGTAGGGGACTAGTATCGCGCAGCAATACGACATTCGCCGATAGGCGGTGCACTTGTTATGCATGAAATGTTTTGACAAATGTGGAAAACATATAGAAATATACTCTTCCAAAAAAAACAATACAAATATTGAATTATTGATTACACTTTTCTTTTAAATATGTTTTCCACATTTGTCAAAACATTTCATGTATAATAAATTGATGCTAAAAACAATGTATAGTTTCATTTTTGGAAGAGTATACTAATGTAAGCAACGAGAACAATTGAAAGGTGTCACAAATTTTTTTTTTTTTTACTCTTGCATGTCATGAAGTCATGTTTAAAGGCTTGTTCCATGATTAAAAATTTTTTTTTTTTTTTTTTTTTTTGCATCAGTATACTGGTTTGAGGTAATACTGTTCTGCAAAATTACCTGTAACGCTCAGTTGTTCCAGTATATAAGGTAACATGAACTTTAAACTGTGTCACACTATGAAACACTATGGCACGACAGAAGGAGCTCTCTGAGATTGTTTGTAGCCACATTGTGCCCTAACATGATGCTGGTTGGTCACTTAGAAAAATTCCAGAAGACATTTAATGCCGCCATGGCACTGTAAGAAACCATCAAGCATTTCAAAGCAACGGGTTCACTAAAAGCTAGTGGCAATAGAGGAGTAAAATGGAAATTAAGTGCTTCTGATGTTCATTATCTGTGTATGACTAGGGGAAAAAAACGGCGGTTGACAGCACAACAACTCCGTGATGATTCTAATAGTGCCTGAAGTGAAGAGATTAAAGTATCAAGATCTACTATTTCCAGATGCCTGCACGTGAAAATGGTCTAATTGGTTGTGTTGCTGTGAAGAGCAGGCAACATCAAAAAAAAAGTCTTGAGTTTGCAAAGAAATCCAAGGATTGGACACCGGCAAACTGGAAACAAGTGCTTTGGGCCAATGAGTCAAAATCCAAAATTTTCTCATCCAAATGCAGAACTTATTTGGACCATAGAGTTGGAGAATATTACTAAAAAAAAAGACTGTTTAACCCCTTCAATGAAACATTGAGCTGGTAATATTAAGGTTTGGGTTCAGTTTGCTTGAAAGGAGCTGGTGATCTCATAAAAATTGATGGAAATATGGATAAAAGAATGACCACAACATCCTTGTGAGGCATGCATTCCCACCTGGAAAGAGACTGATTGGTAGGGGATTTTCAATAAGATAATGAGCCTAAATGCTCTTAGTTGTGCAATAATGATCTCAGTCGGAAAAGAACATCTGGAGACATAAAAGTTATGATTTGGCTGCTCAAAGTCCATCCCTTAATCTGATTGAGCAAATCTGGGATTGGCTTGATACAAAAATTATGAGATCTGTTGTAACATCGAAACAATCCTTTTGGAATAAACTTCAAACCATATGGAATGATTTAATGAGTGAAGAAATTAAAAAAAAAAATTAAACTATGCCTGAAAGATTAAATGCAAAGGGTGGCCACACTAGATATTGACTTTTTCTCTCAAAAATACATGACTATTTTTGTTTGTACAATGTATTATCTGTGTACTTATTTTCATCTATCAAATATGACATGAAATAAATACTAGATTAGTACTTGATTTTTGATTTATCTTCATTTTGTTAAGTGTATAATCATTTCTGCGCACGACTGTATCTCTCAAGTGGACAAAAGCAGAGCTAACATTTAAGTAATCTTTCATCCCTCATGCCGAGTTGGATAGCTCCTATTTCATTTAGAAGAAGGATTCACAGGATGCATTTCATTTGCAAGTCATTATTTATGGTCAAAATAAACATGACCAGTTACAGTGGAGAGAAAAATGATAAACTAAATTCCGTATTTTCCCCTTTGGTGAGAGCCTCTTCTTTGAAGGTGAGGGGAGTTGCGCAAAATCTGGAAGTTTGATTTCTTTACAACATCTTGTAGCCCTCCCATCCTCCCTACTCTATGTTTTTCTTGTGTTCTTCAAAGGATGCACAGACATTTTTGTGTCCTTCGGTTATCTCAGTCAGCCTCCACAATGTTGTTGGGCCTAGTACTATTGTCACATTTGGTATTAACCTTCCTGAGGAGGATTTGTTTTTGTATTTTTGAAGTACTATCAACCTCCAGTGGTAAACCCCAGCCTCTGCTTCCAACCACCTGTAATTTTTCCCCACCATTCCATACTTGCTTTACTTCGAGGTTCTCCGTTGAATACTGTCTGATGCTGCACTGATTACTTTTTTATTTAGACTAGGTCATGTTGAGGCACCTCCGGAAAATGCGTCATGGGCATTTATTGGAGCTAGATGCTGATTTCTCATAAGATTATGACACAGTCATTCATCCCGATAGCAATGTGCTTGGTTATTGCAGATAAATACATACTGTAGCCCCTCTTCAGGAATGCTGAATTAAAGTAGGTACAGCTCAGTTAGTCAATTAAATATTACAGAAGCATAACATGCCTTTTCTAGCACCTAACAACAGCGGCAGTGCTTTTATGGAAGGTTGTTCACAATGTGGCATGTTTTAGAGCAATAACATGAACTATCTTTGTAATTATTCTGCAATATATTGTATATAATTCCCTGTTTTTAATTATTCTATCCTCTCAGTCATGCCATGTGTTTTATTTGTTCAGGTAGTGAATGTGCATCATCTGTGAAGAGCCACTCTAAGCTAAAATATTCTTATGATAGAACATCAAAAAATATCCTCCTTTTTGAGACCGCTAGCTCTGTGGAGGTAATTGGTGTAATTATTGATTATTTCAGTACATGCATGACACACAGGAAAGAATTGCTGATAGCAACAAAAACACAAATCTATTAGACAAAGTTTAGGAAACCATGCATCCTTCCCAAGAGAACCATTGTTTTCTCTCATGTTACATCATTATACAAGTTCTGTGTGGTGACAAATGTTAGACACGCACAACATGTCCACAATCCACGCAGTTCCTCATCTCTCTGTCATGGGTATATTGATAAGCAATCACATTCAAAACAGAGGTTATCTGAAGAATGCAGGCACAGAGTTTGTTCCTCTCAAGTGCCAAATCAGTCATTTTATTTTTGTGGAAAGAGCCATTGTCCATCCCACAAGAAAAACATGCGGTGGATAGTTTAAAAAAAAGCCTGATATTTGGATGCAGCTGCTATCTCCTGGAACTCATGCCCCTCCAAAAGCATCCTAGTCAAGTAGTGTGGGAATGTTCCTCTGTAAACAAGAGTGTTAGGCTCATAACGCCAGCCAGCTTCTGGGTCACAGGAAGTATGGGAGATATTATTTGTGAACTGTAAGACAACATGTGCATTACGGCTAGTGTCAAGGAGGGAACATATGGGGACAGGCGTTTGTTTTTTCTCCGTCTCAGAATCAACCAGCCAGTCAGCTGATTAAATATATATATATATATATACAGACAACCCCAATTCCAAAATAGTTGGGATGAAGTGTAAATTGTGAATAAAATCAAAATGCAATGGCTTTCAGATCTCATGAGCCAATATGTTATTTTACAATGCAACGTAGATAGCATATCAAATGATGAAACTGAGACATTTTACATTTTTATCCACAAAATTAGCTCATTTCAAATTTTCGGCTGCAACAGGTCTCAAAAAAGTTTGGGACACAGGCAAAAAAGGGCCGAAAAAGCTATTGATATATGAGAATCAGCTGGAAGAATATTTAGCAAGTAATTTAGTTAACTGGCATTAGGTGTGTAACATGATTGGCTATAAAAGGGATGTCTTAGAGAGGTTGAGTCTCTCAGAAGTAAAGATGGCCAGAGGCTCTCCAACCCATGCAGGCTTGCATTAAAAAAAATTGTGGAATGCTTTAAAAACAATGTTCCTCAACGTCCAGTTGCAAAGGCTTTGAAGGTCTCATCATAGACAGTGCATAACATCATGAAAAGATTCAGAGAAACTGAATAAAATCTCTGTGCGTAAGGGACAAGACCTTTACTGTATGCCTGTGATCTTCGGGCCCTCAGACGCCACTGCATCACTCACCGGCATGATTCTGTCATTGACATTACTAAATGGGCCCAGCAATACTTCAAGAAACCACTGTCTGTTAACACAGTCCACCGTGCCATCCACAGATGCCACCTAAAACTTTATCGTGCAAAAAGGTGGCCATTGTTGAGCATGATCCAGAAGTGCCGCCGTGTTCTGTGGGCCAAAGCTCATTTAAAATGGTCTGCAGCAAAGTGGCTAAGTGTCCGGTGGTCAGACGAGTCCAAATTTGACATTCTTGTTGGAAATCATGGTGGTTGTGTCCACTGGGGTAAAGAGAAGAAAGACCATCCCTCCTGTTATCAGCGTTCAGTTCAAGAGCCAGTATCTCTGATGATATAGGGATGCATTAGTGCATATGGTGTGAGACACTTGCTTGTTTTGAAAAGCACCATGAATGATGAAAGGTAGAAAGGTTTTAGAGCGACATATGCTCCCCTCCAGACGACATCTATTCCAAGGAAGGCCTCATGTATTTCATCAGGACAATGAAAAACGAAATACTGCAGCTATGATAACTGCATGGCTTCGTAGTGGAAGAGTCCATGTGCTGAATTGGCCTGAATGCAGTCCTGATCTTTCACCGATTGAGAACATTTGGCGCATAATTAAATGAAAGTCTGTCAAAGGAGACCCAAAACTCTCCAGCAGCTGAACTCAAGAAACTTGTCTCCTCCATGCCCAGATGCCTCCACTCTGTGTTAAAAAGAAGGTGGATACTACACCATGGTAAACAGACCCCTGTCCCAACTTTTTTGAGACCTGTAGCAGCCATCAAATTTGAAATGAGCTCATTTTGTGGATAAAATTGTAAAATTTCTCAATTTCAACATTTGCTATGTTATTGCTGTTCTATTCTGAATAAAATACTGGCTAGTGTGATTTCAAAGGCATTGCATTTTGACTTTATTCACAATTTACACTATGTCCCAACTATTTCGAAATTGGGGTTGTGTATCTATATATCAGTGGCGGCTCGTGAACTGGCAACAGAGGAGGCTCAAACAATTCCTTTAAATTAATGATTGGTCTCGACCTGTTTTCAATCATTAATTTAAATTACTCTTACAGAAACTCTGAATACTCTCCATATTATCAGATTTCATTTATAATGCATACCTGTCAAGTCTTATGCGTTTGGTGTGAGTTAAAGTGGCATATTTCCGTTCCACTGCTCTAGTCAGCAATTATTCAATCAACGCATATGTAAGAGATTCTCACGCGCAATTTAAGTCCTTGTGCATGGAGGGATTGGAAGTAATGGAATTGCATTAAGACGTTTCAAATGATCTTATTTCATTTGAACAATCACAAAACACATGCATGCTTCCAACCCCTGAGTAAAGAAAAGTGTGTGAAGTCCGGAGTCGTAATCGGTATGTATTATAAATAAAAACTGGCCACACCTGATGGTCTTGTTGAGAGTTTTCGGAGTTTCTGTAATGGTAATTTAAATTAATGATTGAAAAGAGGTTATGACCAGTCTTTAATTTTAAGGAATTGTGTGAGCCTCCCCTGTTGCCAGTTCACAAACCGCCACTGATTTAAATGTATGTAATATATATATTTTTTTCCCCCCTAATCAAAAGGAGGTCCACGAAAGAAATGTGATCTTTGCAACATTGAGCAAATTATGGCGATCTCCCTCCAAAATTTAATGCCTCTGTTGGGGCATGTAGTCTCCATGGAAGAATTAACCTTTTAGAGCTTTTGATTCAGTAGTGACTTTTGATTCAATGAATTCCAGACCACACCTAAAATAGCAGTTTACAATATTTATTCAATTGGAATAGGAATGGGACTTTGTGCTGATGTAAGATGAGATGGAGTGGAGTCGAAAAAGACTGGTGCAGATAAATGGGAGCCACAGGTGACGAGACTCAGTGTTGGGATAGTGTCTCTTCCTTGTGCCATGAAGGCTTCTTCGAGGCCCCGGGGGTTCCTATGGAGTGACAGGGTGAGAAAAGAATGGAAGGGAACTGGAGGGAGGGATGTCAAATCAGATAGACAGGATTGTAGAATGAAGGCAATATGAATAGGCTGGTTAGTGAGGATGGGGACCAGTGGAGTGGTTTTAGGTGTAGTCTGGTTCTCCAACCTCCGTTTAGTTAACTCCATTATGTATATGGGTTGTGAAGCATCTATTTCTGTGGTTTGACTGTCCACATCTTGTATATTTAAATTGTACTTGAGTGGGCACTACTGGGCAAGTAACAGTGGCTGTCAGAAATATAATGTATTTGGATGGGTTTTGTAGTACATCACAATGAGTTTGATGGAATTCTGTGTGCTTTTCTACTGACACCCACTCTGAAAGACTAACAAGTCCAATAACTAGACAGGTCTGCAAGCTGCTAATTGGATCAAGAACAGTTCAATAGATGGAATTTGTTCAATCTCCAAAAGCAACAATGACAAAGTCACATAAAATCTGCTGATTGTGCGAAGAATGATGTTTAATTGGCAAAAGCTAATATATATATATGCTTACCTGTCTAATGTTCTAATGCTCACATACACACACATGAACTACATGTGTATAGTTGTGATCACTGGTGAAGTTTTACAAATCCAAGATTACATTATTCTTGTCTTTTTAAATCTTTTTCAGGACATTGGCCTCCATGTGAGTCCCTGCCATCTCAACCCGGCTGGCATTTAATGGAATGGATTTTCAGTCCAACCCTGTAGGACAAGTTTGAGATTGCGTGGGACAACTGCACTGGAGGCAACACTGCAATTAATATCACTTTATTCCTTGATCATCTTACAATAAAGAAACATGGCCTGATAAACTTTATGAAAGAAGACCTGTGTGTAGAGGATACTACTGGGTCAGATGGTCCCCTGCTGTATGGCTCTATTAGCAATCTGCAAGTATGGACGTTGAAGTGAGGCCCCACCCCTCATGCCTGGTGACCCTTCCTTCTCCCGCACAATGCTGAGTAATGAATCTTTAATCTACATTGTGCTAGAGCTGATTATTGCCGTGCTGGCTGTGCTGGGCAATGTGCTGGTCTGTTGGGCAGTGTGTCTCAACAGCAACCTGCAGAGCATCACCAACTTCTTTGTGGTGTCCTTGGCGGTGGCTGACATCGCTGTAGGGGTGCTGGCCATCCCATTTGCCATCAGTATCAGCACAGGGTTCTGTGCCCAATTCTACGGCTGCCTGTTCATCGCCTGCTTCGTCCTGGTGCTCACCCAAAGCTCCATCTTCAGTCTCCTTGCCATTGCCATTGACCGTTACATTGCCATCAAGATTCCTTTGCGGTAAGGCCACCAATGCATATATCTGGGAATTCTGGGTCCTGTGTGGGGGATTGGAATGAGTTGGAGCAGTTGTGTGTGTGTGTGTGTGTGTGTGTGTGTGTGTATATATATATATATATATATATATACATTTCATTTTGGATTGTATTTACACTACTGCTCAAAAGTTTTGGATCACTTGCAAATTTATTTGTTTTCCAAAGAAAAATACATTTTCATGCATTTCACAAACATTTTTTTCCATTTCATAAACAATTAAAATTTATCAGATGATTTTCATAGAATGATCTAAATTTTTGCATAGAGGCCTATTATCAGCAACTGTCAGTGCTCTGCATCAATATTCTGGTATGGCTGCTAATCCAAGTTATGCATTTTAAAAGGGTAATTGATTATTAGCTAACCCTTCTGCAAATGTGTTGCACAGCTGAAAACCGTAGAACTAATAAGGGAGCACAAAAGGGAGCATGGGACTCTTGAGGTTGGTAGTACCTGAAGCATTAGCAGTTGTTCGTTTGTTTACAGGTTCAAAATTGCCAGAAAGAAAGAACTTCCTATAGAGACCTGTCAGTCTATTGTTGTGCCTAGAAAAGAAGGCTATTCAATGCGAGAAATTGAAAACTTAAAATCTCTTACCATGCTGTCAACTACTCCCTTCAGAGAGCAGCACAAACTGGCACTAACAAGGACAGAAAAAAGGAGTGGGAGGCCCCGATGCTCAACTGTGCAAGAAGACAAATATCTGAGAGTGTGTAGTTTAAGGCAAAGACGCCTCACAGTTTGTCAACTAGCAGCTGCGCTAAGTAGTTTCCGTCAAACACCAGTTTCAGTATCAACAGTGAAGGTTTTTTTTTTTTTTTGAAGTACATATTCATCATTTTCCATTTAAATTATTATTTCTAACTTAGACAGTGTCAGCATGTTCTGTTCATTTGCTATATTTCCTATTCAGACTAATTTCATGGGTGTTTCCTTGGAAAACAAGGAAATTTCCAAGTGATCCCACACTTTTGAGCAGTAGTGTACAAATATTATTGTGGTTGTTATAACAGCATTTCTTGGTCTTGGTTCTTTTGGGTTTGATATGCATTGAATGTAATACCAACTATGCTCAGCTATTCAAGATTGTAAGATAACTGCATTAGTTGACGAGGAACAGATAGCAAATCACTTACCCGTTGCAGTAGCAAAAAAGCCAAAAGTGGGTGACATTGCGTTGTCATGCTTCTAAAAATAAATGCAGTGGTCTTCATCTTGTTTGTTCACGTTCAATACAGGTTGTATAAAACATGTTTAAAGACTTCGATAAAAGAGAAAAGCTGTCTTGTAGCTCCGCACCTTCTTCAGCTTGACTTCTGGCCAGCTTTAGCAAAACAATTGTCAGGATTCAATTTTGCTGAAACAGGGACATACCAAGTCAGCCAAGTCTACTTTGTCTTCTTTATGTAATTGAGGCCTGGTGTCCATTTTTTTCTGAGGAAAGAAACAAGTTTAATGAGATTTTAATTATTTAATGTCCGTATACCTACTGATTTACGGGGGCGAAATATCATCTGATTTATTTCTTCACATAACCTGCTTGGCAAAGCTAATGCGATCAGTCATGTTTGTTTTTGTTTGTTGGTCAGCTAGCAGGATTACAGAAAAACCAATGGATGGATTTGCATGAGAATTTTTCCAGTGGTGAATCTTGGCTTGACTTACAGGTGATAAGATTTTGGGAGAAGCATGGATTCAGATCTGGATCTAGGATTTTTTTATTTATTTATTTTTTTGAAGGATTCTTCACCTTTGAGAGGCAGAGGGAGAAATTTTACATGTTGAGTCACATCTTATATGTAACAATTTGAAATGAGAAAAATTTGGGGACATTATCTGAATAATGTTCCGAAAATATCACAAACTGATCTAGATTTGGATTCCTTTCCAAATCCAGGGACTGAATTTACACAAAATTGGGGTGAGTACTTCTATGTTGCTATTGTGAAGTACTTACTAAGGTAGAGACTTCCAACCACCTCTCAATTATTGCTAAGATTATTTTGATTCCTGCTGCATAAAAAAGAAAATCAAAAATCAAGAAGAATATTTTGGAGGGGTGTTGGCAAATGGGGGATTGCTCAGCATTGGTGGAGGCTTGTAATTTCTGATAGCTCTTGTTTCTGTTAGTAATTATAACAATACTACAACTAATTCCCATTAAATGCTTTGCCTCGACTGCTCATTCCCCATCTTTTTCATTTATCAAAAAAGAATGCCTCAGTATATTTTTCGGATGTAGAAAGCTGGCTTCTATTTTGTGTAGAACAAGTTCTGGAGCATTGAAAGTGGCTGTGTATGACACGGACTGCAATTTTTCATCTTGAGTGATGCCGGACAGCAGTATATGGATTGCACATGCTCACAGCATAAGCTGCATCTCAAATGACCGGCAAAAGCCACTAGTTTTTGCCTTCTTCCGTGGAGTTAAAAGCTACGACTGAACTGTCACTGTCCTTAATGGTCACTGTGATGCTGAATTATTGGAACTTTTATAGATACTATGACTGAGCGTTCATCATTTTGATTTTTATTTGTAGTTTATGATGTAAAGGTGATTGTACTGTCATGCACCCTTACATATTGGGTAGACACTGAAGGTCATAAACATAATGCTTTTATAATTGACTATGGATTGCAGGACCTTAAGTTCCCTTTAAAATTACTGGAAAAGGAAACTGGACTACACAACGTAATAGGTAATAACAAGCCGAACCAATGATATCCTTGGTGAGAGTCTATGTGCTTTTTCCCACAAGATTGATCTGACATGGGGGCAGTAAATCATGCACTCTGCCTGCTAATAGATAAAACAGGCTAAAGCTTTCAAAGCCTCCAGTACTAGAATGACCGTTGGTCTGTTGAGTTGGAATTTACTGCAGGAAGAGTCTGGCTTTCATCTGATTAGGGGTCATGTTAATGTTCTATGAATTGACATTTTTCAGACTGATATCTGATGCCAAACTCTGCTTACTGTTGTTTTGTCTGGGAATGTGTCTATGTTTTGAGAGCAGTGGTTTTCCTTACCTATTTTCAAAACCATTTTGGAGTCGATGGAGGCAGAAAGTAATGGTTTTTTTTGTACTTTTGGTACTTTTTTGTACGTCTTTCATAGATCCGTCTGATGTTTCATTTCCCCCTCCCTCATTCTGATAGTTTTAATTTTTGGTCCATCTCTAATTATGTTTTAGAGAAGGACCCAGAGGTCAGTATTTTATTTTGTTATGGGTGAACTTTGAACTGAAACTCCTTGAGAATGTTGTAAGAGCTGGCCAAAACGCTCAGCTGTTCTCCCACAACGATCAAGCGGCAGACTGAAAATAGATCTTCTCTTTGAACACAAACTCTTTTAGGCTGTTGTTGTTTCTAATATTTATTAATTCTGATGTTCCATTTCCCATCAAGGTTCTGTGAAGAATTTGAGGTTGCAGAAGGGTCTGTGAAAGATAGCTAATTATTTTTTTAAAATTTGACCATATGCTCTTAACTTCTTTATTTGCCCGAGTGCTTTTGTAAGGTTGATGTCACTGTTCTATCCATTTATTACCTTTTGGCTCATTTGCTTATATTGTCCTTCCCTTACTTCTTTGTTTCATGCATGAAATAAAATCAGAAAACAATACAGGATCAGAACAAGTGGACCATATGGCCTGTACCTGTTCTTTTACACTGTTATTTATGCAACTGAGTTTCCATTCTCCCCTGATTTAATCATCAATGGGGGATTATTTTTCATAGGTACTGGGAATCTGCATGAAGGGAATAGTAATAGTGGCTGCAGAGCCTAACTGGTGCTGAGTTAGAGAGTCATGGCTGTGATAAAATGAGTGGCATGTTATTACTTGGCCCCCCCTAGGGGGGGGAGCCAGGTTAAGCAATGATCATGCCTGTGTGTGTGTGTGTGTTTCTGTCACTCTGTCTGTCAGCCCGTGGCCATTACCTGCCCCCCCCCCCCTTGGGGGAGCCAGGTTAAGCAATGATCATGTTACCAGGAGAGTTAGCTAGCTAGCTAGCTGCCCGGGATAAACTACGCCATGCCACGGGGACCAGCGCATTGTTCGTCTGTCCTCGTATTAAAATGGAGGCCGCTGCAGCTCGTAGGCCTATTTACTTGATGCCTGAGGAGCCTGGATTGTCGTGTATTATATTGTTTTCTATGTCTGCTTAGGTAATTTTTGTATTATTTTTGCAAAATGAACATTACGTAGAATTTCTGTGAACATTTGTGCTGTATGTAATTATTTCGTTATAAGTGTGTAGCTAGCATGCTAGCTAGCTACATGGAGCTCCGTGTTGTGACACGGACCCCTGCGAACCATAATCGCGATGCATTTTCATAAAATAGTGTGCTAATTTGCATTAAAGAATTATGTTTCCTAATTGTATGAGATTTGTCGGTTGTGATGTTACGATTGCATTTGTGCTTTTATTTCTACTTGCGTTGCATTATTCCGCATACTTTCGCTGCATACTGCCCGTTTTTCATTGGCGGTCAAAGTGATCGCGTTGACACGGATCTTGCATGGAATTGCACATAGCAGACAGGCTCCGCTTTCCAGCCAGCTGGGCTTGCTGAAATCACCGATTTTTTTTATTTTTTATTTTTAAGATGGTATAACGTGTTCTATCGTATTCTGTGTCTAGTTAGCATTTTGTTTTACGTAGCTGGACACAGCTAAGCATTTTTTTTTTTTTTTTTTAAATTTGGCATCTCCAATCCCACCCGAATTTGGAATGTCCAATTGGGGAACTATGTACAAAGCTTGCTCGTATGCGACCCCTTGCTGCCAACTCAGGATAGTGAAGACAGTTCACGGCTCTCCTCCGAAGCACGTGCCTGTCAGCCACTGATTCTTATACACTCGCTGGTTGAATCTTCGCAAGTTCAGAGCGAGGGCGGAGGATACCCGGACATGAACCAAACCGGAGTCTTCCTGACGAGCGCCCGTCTGGCCAACAGGAGGCGCTGGAGCAACGAACAAAGCTGTTATCGAATACCCAAATCCGGCAGTCCCTTCCCAATTTGTATCCCTGTAGCGCGATAGCCAATTGTGCGCTACTCTGAAAAAGCTGCCGGTGGGTACGCCGAGGTTCGAACCCGCGACGTGGTGATCACCTCTGCACTGCAGCGCAGTGCCTTAACCGTGTGAGCCACCCGGCAGCACAGCTAAGCATATTTGAGGTCATTTGTGCAGTATGAATTAATTTGACTTATATGACAAGGACAGTTTGCTAGCTGCCTCGGGGACCAGCGCAGTTCACCGCTCTTCGTATTAAAATGGAGGCCGCTGCGGCTCGTAGGCCTATTTGCTTGATGCCTGAGGAGCCTGGATTGTCGTGTATTATATTGTTTTCTATGTCTGCTTAGGTTGTCTTTGTATTATTTTTGCGAAATGAACATTACGTAAAATTTCTATGAACGTTTGTGCTGTATGTATGATCGTGTGTGTGTGTGTGTCTGTCACTCACTCTGTCTGTCAGCCCTGTCTGTCAGCCCGTGGCTGTTATCTCTGTCAGCCCGTGGTCTGTTATCTCTGATTGCCTTGTTATAAGTAGAATTGGAGCATAACTAGTGAATGGAAGGATAAGAAAATGTGTTGTTCCATTGGCTTTTGGGAAATAGGCCAGCTTTGAATTAATTTGGCACCCTTGGGTCAAATTAACCAGACAGTGATAATTTGTGACTTTCAGTTTCAAGTGTATGAAAGTGGGTATATGCTTCTAAATGCTCTTTAACTTTAGTATCTGAAGCCTATATAAAATCTGCTCTGCAGAAATCTAGCCAAGAATGCCCAGAACTATGAGCATTAACTTGTGGTAAGGGGCAGGTTGTGGCGGGGTTGAAAATCTCCCTTGATAATGATAATTGTTTTTAGTCTGTTAATACCAGTTATGCATCACATGCATATTTTATTAACATTAACATATTTTTTTTTACTAATGAAACAGTTTCACCGATATTATGGAATCATCATCGCTGTTGTGTCCTCGTTGGCTGCATATCTAACATGCGAATGTGATTACTCAAAAATAATTTTATAGATACCTTACAAATTTTATCTGCCTTTAGAGCTTATCAAGGCAGAGAACATCCTTGCATTTTGGCTTTGTATTAATGGTAATAATAAACTAATTAAGCCATTAATTTCTGGGAACACCTGAGTTCCATCATATCGCCTGACATAGTAGTAATACCACCTTGAAATTTTGCCATTTGATTTTTTCAGCCACGATCAGTTATTGCTGAAAACTACATCAAAAATATCCATGAATTAAAGTGAGTATTAAAGTTAGTTGAGTATTAAAATTTATCACTGACCACATGAAAAATAGTTTAGTGTATTTTTCATTATTAATGAGTACATTTTGGCAGTCTGAGCATATATAAGATGAAATTGGTTTCAGTTTGTAATAATTTCATAATTTTGTCTAGGGCGATGTCGTAGCTAGGCTTTCCTTTTGGAAAAGTTTTGCTTGGGGGTTTTGTGAGTAGGCCCTTTGCTGTTCGGGGCAACAGTGTAGGCCTTTCATCCTTCATAACTATTAAACCATGTAATGTTGTGAGTTTGAGATTGGGTTGCTGGACTCAGCGAGGGGTCACAAGTGAATTGATGAGGTCCTGCCCCTTTTCCTGATTGAAAAAATTTCATCTTTCATAACCAGTCAACTTGTTGTTGTAGTGAGTTTGGGGTCACATGTCAATCGATGAAGCCATGCCCCCTTTCCAGATTGGCTTTGCTTCTCTGCTTCATTTGATTTGATCCATGGCTTTCTGTGATTTGCAAGGAAGCATCCCAAGCATTTTATAGGAAATTTGGCTGCTAAGAACTCTCTCATACGAGTAAGAAGCATAGGAAACATCCTTCTTACGTTCCTCAGTTAAGCGAAATTTCAAGGTGACATCAATTGGTTTTTTCACACCAAAGGAAATCCCAAATTGTCTTGTGAAAAACTGAATTTTGCAATTTAGAACACTGACAAAGGGTGGCAACAGTCAGTTTTTGATAAATTTCATGTACCATCTGACCATAAAATTTGTTTCTCATAATCTTTTAGGCAAGAATTTGACTGCGTGTATGTCAAATAAAGGTTGTTTCTAGAGAGAGAACGTTGAACTAAAAAATTTTTTCAGGGTTGTCGGAGCATTGAAGCTCTACAAACTTCAGTCACAAAGAGCTAACGTTTCTGATGGAAACCATAGAGGCCACACTGCGAAGTGAGCTGCGCTAATCATTAGACGCACACAGTTACTCTAATCCCCCTATTCTTGGTTGGCATACTTGTTTTATATGTGGCAAACAATGGCACATTTTGAATAAGTCTAAATCTGATCTCAAGGTGACGCATAACCCTTTTCAGAACACTTCAGTACTTATTGTGTGTGTGTTTGTGCTTGTGCATGTGCCCGTGGATGTGTGTGTGTGTACGTGGGCATAGGCATCGTGCATGTAATGCATATGATGTGGGACGAATTAATTCTGAAGATTAATTCTTATAAAATTTTATTGTGACAAAATTTACATGTAATCACAAGATAATGGCAAGCATTTCACCAGCAGTGGAAGAAAATGTCCTTATGACTCTCCAAACAAAAGTCAAGGCCTTGCTTTGCTTACCTTGATTGCTATTACATGTGATTTCATCATCTAAAATCAACTGAGTCGTTTACATGCTCCATAGGTACAATGAAAAAGATTACGGAGATCAAAATTTGTTCTATTGGACAACCCTCAGAGTGCGGATCCATTATTATTAATCACTTGTTGATTAGGTCATCGTAAAAAGCCTCTTTTGTAGCAGCATTCCCGGCTGTATTATGTGGACTTTACACCCCGTGTCACTCTTTCACGTGTCCATTTGTATTGAAATCTAATTACCTTTCAGCATGTGATGAGGGAAATTAAACTGGGACTCTGATGAAAGACTACAGGAGGCAGAAGCCGTCTGCTGCTTTTTAGGGAGCAGAAGACTGCAAGTTTAAAAAGGTGTATAGAAAGTTTGGACCAACATTTCTCAAGTGATCAAACGGGGAAAAAAAGGAAATGAACACCTTTCACAATGAGAACTATCTGAATCTTGAATTAATCAAAATAATTGCGGACTATACTTGTATATTTTTGTTTACAGCGGCAGCTCTATTGTTGCGAAAGTGTGCACCAGCACAGCTGTGGAACTCAGATTTCCTACATTTGTGGGTTGCCTCTGCTTGGCGTTTGTGTCTAATAAATGCCAAAATTACCTCATTTTATTTCACTTGTTGCAAAGTGAAAATAATTTCTTTGAGTTTTTATTTAGCCAAATACTCACCTGAAGAAATTTGAAAGACTGGTCCTCTCCCACATCAGGGCTGGTGTGTCTACTCATATGGACCCCTTGCAATTTGCATATCAGCCGAAAATTAGTGTCGAGGATGCTCTTATTTACATGCTGCAGAGGGCCTATGCACATCTGGACACCCCCAATGCATCTGCGAGGTTCACCTTTTTCGATTTCTCCAGTGTATTCAACATAATACAGCCCTGCCTGTTAGGGGAGAAGATGAGAGGGATGTGTGTGGATCCATCATTGGCGCTGTGGTGCTTGGATTACTTGTCTGAACAACCACAGTATGTGCGTCTGCAAAACAGCACCTCTGACACAATACTAAGCAGCACTGGGGCACCGCAAGGAACTGTGCTCCCTTACTATTCACTATATATACATCTGACTTCCAGCAACACTGACAGCTGTTTCTCACAGAAATTCTCTGACAATTCAGCTGTTGTTGGCCTCATTACAGGAGGGGAAGAGGAGGAATACAGACAAACCATCAAAAACTTTGTGGACTGGAGCGAGCGCAGCCATCTCCTTCTGAACCCCACCAAAACCAAAGAGCTGGTTGTGGATTTCAGAAGGGCAAGGGGGAAGACCAAACTAACACCAATTACCATCATGGGCACAGAGGTGGAGGCGGTCTCCAACCACAGATACCTAGGTGTGCAGCTGGACAGTAAGCTAGACTGGAAGAGCCATATGGAGGTGGCATACAGCATGGGGCAAAGTCGTCTTTATTTCCTAAGGAGGCTAAGGTCCTTTAACATCAGCCAACCCCTGCTGTATAATGTCTACCATACAGTAGTGGCCAGTGCTCTGTTCTTTGCAGTAGCCTGCTGGGGAGAGAGCGTTCGCACCGTAGATAGGAACAGTACAGATAAGCTAGTCAAGAAGGCTGGTTCTGTGGTGGGGGGCAAACTGGAGCTTGTCCTACCGGTGACGGAGAAAAAAATACTGTCAAAGTCCATACTGAGCAACTCTGCACACCCTCTCCATGCCCTGGGGGTAAATAACTGCAGCACCTTCAGTCAAAGATTGATTGCACCAGCATGCAAGTCAGAGCGCTTCAGGAAGTCTTTTATTTAAGCTGCCATAAGACTTTTTAATGCACAAAACACTAGTTTTTGATCGCTGCTTCTTTCCTGTATGCTGTACATATTTATCTTTTTATTTATTTATTTATTCACCCACTCATCAACCCTATTTTTCTATTTATTACCATTAGTGGCAACATAGCATAGTATGAGTGTGCAATGTAGTTATGTGTTGTGAAATGATGAAGCTGTCGTGAAAATTTAATTTTGTGCTAAGGATTAATAAATTTATTATTATTATGGCTTTTTTGGATGCTATCCTGTCAAGAAAATTAATTTTTTATTTACTTCATACCTCGCACCATTTTGAAGCTTTTCAGCAAAGTGAAAACTCCTTAATTTCACTAAAAACTGAATAAGTCCAACTTTTATCTGACTCTGTAAGTGTAATCAAGTAAGCATAATTTGCTTTTTGAAGTACTGCGTATTCACTTCAGGTGGGGTGGGGAAGCCATGTTACTGCCTGTTATTGAAGTATAAGAGGGTTTCAGCTGTCTCGGATTATATTAATTCACTTTGTTGCAGTGACTTGTGCTGGTCAATCTGGTGCCTGCAGATCCACCTGTTGAGCTTCTCCTGAAAAGTTATCCTTGGACTCATATTTGTGTGAGTCCTAAAAGGAGCTGCGGCTGACAATCATGTGCCTGAGAGGGGAGTGCTTGATGCATCCTTTTAGATCAACTATTAAGGTTAAAGCGATGAGTCTTGATGAATAAAGAAATGGAATAAAGAATAAAAAAACAAAAGGTGCTTAACCAGAGTGATGCAAATGCTGTTAAATGGCTGCTTGTCCTTAAATGCCCGCCAGTAAATATTCTATGCAATGGTATTCACATTTACAGATCCAATGAAAATCCTGGTTCTCAGGAAACTACTTTTCATTCATGGCCAGGAAGTTCACAAGTGCACTTTTGATTACAAATAAGAAAAACAGACCTTGTGACTTGCCTAATAATAACGGCACTGTCGTAAGCAAAGCTTGCCGGCCATGTGCTCTTGTTTTAGAATGGAAAAAAACTAATCTGAAATTCCTGTCTTGTGCTCTTGCCCTTTTGTAGGTATAGCAGTTTGGTCACAAGCCAGCGGGCCAAAGGGATCATCGCCATTTGCTGGATTCTGTCTATTGTGATCGGCCTGACGCCCATGCTGGGCTGGAACAAATTCACTGATCCCTCTGACAGCAACTGCCCCACTGGCATGATGGCATGCCTATTTGAGGATGTTGTTGTCATGGACTATATGGTCTACTTCAATTTCTTTGCTTGTGTGCTGGTGCCCCTGCTTCTAATGTTGGGCATCTACCTGCGGATTTTTATGGCAGCCCGCCACCAGCTGAAACTGATTGAGCTGAAGGCCGTGCATGGGGAGAAGTCGCGATCCACCCTGCAGAAGGAGGTCCATGCTGCGAAGTCCCTGGCTATCATTGTAGGGCTGTTTGCCCTCTGCTGGCTCCCACTACACATAATCAACTGCTTTACCCTCTTCTGCCCTGACTGTGCTCGCCCCAGCGTCTGGATCATGTTCCTGGCCATCAATCTATCTCATGCAAACTCGGTGGTCAACCCCTTTATCTATGCCTACCGCATACGTGAGTTCCGTCATACCTTCCACAAGATCATCCTCCGCCACATCTTCGGGCGGCCTGATCACTTTGAGGGTGGTGGCAGTACCCGCACATCTACTCGCACTAGCATGGTTGACGTCTATGCCACCAAGGTGAACGGATTTACTCTGGACTCATACGCTGAGCACAGCAGTAGCAGCAGTTGTGTTGCCATTGGCGGTAGTGTGGGTGGGGTTCTCTCCGACTCGGACATTGGACAGAATACTACCTGGGAAAACCAGGAAATGGGCACCATAACTGGCACCACCCAAACTCAGCCAGGGTTGATCCCCAGCAGTCACCGAACAGACATTCCTCTCTCGTCGTTATCACAACCGCAGCCCCTTAGCATTGGAGGGGCCATGCAAAATGGGGACAAGCATCACCCTAGTGCAGGGTCAGAGGTTGTCGAGGTTCAGGGATGCAAGGACTTCTCTACTGCCACACACGTAAAATCAGTGTTCTTTAAACAGACCAGCCACTGTCCAGAGCTCACACAAGTGTCATGATAGCTCCAAAAAAGGAAACGATTGCACTGTGGTATTTCATTGCCTATGGTATTTATTTTTTTGCCTAGTGGAAAGGACCAACGAAGAAAATGTAATTGGACCAACTGATGTTTCTTTGCCAGGCTTCATCTTCTGTGTACGGCATTTCGTTAAATAACTGTTGCCCCACTCCAATCCAGATTTTTGCGCAACCATTCTGATGAGATGGTTTTAGGTGGGAAGGGGGAAGGGGCTGGTCGTATCAAAATTATGCACTGAGTTTCAAAGCTCAAAGCCATTAATGTTTGAGGTATTCTAGCCGTTTTAGAGCTGTTCAAATGAACCTTGATCTGTTAAGATAAGGGCCAAAGCCATAGACCCTGCACTGGGGCCTCAGGTAACAGAAGGATGTAGTCTTGCCCCATCTTGAGCAACACAACCCTGCAAACTCCCAGGGAAAATTCTGAAAAATTGCTTGAAGTCTTAATTATTCCTGCACATCAGACACCATTAAAGACCAATCTTCACCTCAGGCAGAGGTGCAAGCCCTTAGAAAAGTGTTTGTGGAAGATGCCCACGTTACTGTGGGGATCAATTAAATAAACATGCAGTCCTATCCCTAAATTAGCCTCTGTGAAATGTTTCTTTTTAGAGAAAAACTTCCAAGGGGGGACATTTTGGCTAAATGGTCTCACTGGGCCACCTTCAAGTTTATCTACCAAGATATTTTTTGCTGTCTTTATATGGCACAAGATGTCAGATGTAATAATGCCTAATGACCTAACATGGCTCTACAAGTCATTGAAGTCACAGCTATTGTCTAATCTTAATATCAGAGAAAAATAACTCGAGTAAACACAAAATACAGTTTTTAAATCATGATTTAATTTTTTGAAGGAAAAACCCTACCCTACCTGACCCTTTGTGAAAAAGTAATCGCCCCTTAGTTACAAAATCAACCAATTAAACAAATGTAATCGATAATTGGATTCAATTTCATAAGACAAACCCTGGCATGATTACTGCCTGTCCCGATAAATGTAAATATCACTTGAATTAAATCTCTCTGGCAATGTGTAGGCAAAAAGCAGCACATGATGCCACAATCTAAAGAAATTCAAGAACAGATGAAAGACTCAGTCATTGAAAACTAAGTCTGTAAATGGTTACAAGACTCCTGTGAGCTACAGTGGGGGCCAATACCTACTAATGGAGAAAATTTAGAACAGTAGTGAACTTTCCCAGGAGTGGCTTGCCTACTGAACTCCTCAAAGAGCACATTAGTGACTAATCAGAAAGGTGCCAATTGAACCCTGATTAGCATCTAAAGAACTGCATTCCTCACTTGCCTCAGATAAGATCAGTTTTAACAATTCCAGAATAAGAAGAATACTGAGACTGAGCTCTCCATCCATCCAGGAGCTGCATGGTGAAAACCACCCCTGACCCCCAAGAATTTTGGGATAATATTGTGTGGACTGATCAAAAAAGTCAAAGCCAAAAGTGGAACTTTTTGGGAGACATCAGTCCTGTTTCATCAAAACCAACACAGCAACCCATAATTAGAACATCATACCAACAGTCAAACATGGTGGTGGTAGTGTGGTGGTCTGGGGCTGCTTTGCGGCTTCAGGACCTGGACATCTTGCCATAATTGATGGGACCACGAATTCTGCTCTTTATCAGAAAACCTGAAGGAGAATGTACAGCCATCCGTTCATTACAATAAAGCTCAAGCGTCGTCAGGCCATGCAGCAGGACAATGCTCCAGAGCACACTAGCAGGTTCTTTTGAGCAATGGCTTAAAGGAAGCGTAATGAAAGTTTTGGAGTAGCCTTGTCAATGTCCTGACATGAATTTGATTGAAATCCTGTGGCATGACCTTAGGCCGTTTATGCTTGAAAACCCCCGAAAGGGGCTGTTTTAAAGCAATTCTCCAAGAAGGGAGAGCTAAAATTATTCCGCAGCGAAATAAAAGACATATTGCCAGTTATGTCCAATATTTGATTGCATTTAATGCTGCCAAGGGTCACACAACCAGTGTCTATGTTTAGGGGGGCAATTTTTTTCACATTGGTGATAGGTTTTGTATAAATCTTTTCCCTCAATAAATGAAATGACCATTTAAGAGCTGAATTTTGTGTTTAATTACATTGTCTTATATTAAAATTAGTTGGACAATATGAAACATTTCAATAAGACTATTAAGCAAAAATAGAAGAAATCAGGAAGAAGGCAAATACTTCATCACTGCAATGAAACTTTGTGGGGCTTTCCACTTAAGCAGAATGATTTGATTGAGGGTGTGTAACACTAAAGTGAACCGTTTATTGTAAAAAGATTATATTTCACTGCTAGGATAAAAAAAAAAAGCATTAGATAGATCTTTTTTCAGAATTGGCCAGTGAGCTTCCTTTGTATTATTCACTAATAACATATTTTAATTGAAGAGCCTAGTCCTAAAAGTACTTTAGTCACATTTTCACGCACTGTGAGATGGGAAAACATCTTTTATAGTTACTGAAGTCCACTGCCTGGTTTTTCTCGAAATGAAAATTTTGTAGCTCAAGCACTTATAGCACTGGGATCTTTAAACTGACACGCCTTTTGCGCAGTGCCTGTATGACAATTGTAAAAATGTGAAGGCTAACTTTGAAATTATTGGATTACTGTGAAATATATCTATTAAAAATCTTTTGTGTAATCTGTGGTTATAAACGATATAATAAAGGATGAATCCAAGACATAACTGCAAAAAGCAGTGTCTGATTCCCCCATGTATATGAATAGATACTTGAACCCGTTTACATATCGATGTTTTCCGTTCAGTGCTGGTCATTACATTCCATTTTTTAATAAATTTATACTCTCAGCACCATAATTTGGGACAGTGGCAATTTTTATTATGCCCCCATCCTCCAAAGAGGAAAGGGGGCATTATGTCGACACCATGTCCATCCGTCATCCGTCCGTCGTCCGTTAACTTTTAGTGTCCGTGGGATAACTATAGAATCCCTCGTCGGATTGATGCCATTTCTTAATGGCCTATTGGGAGTGGCTAGAGGAAGGTTCCTTTCGAAAATCAGTGTCGTGCGATATCTAATATGGCCGCCACAGCAGCCATCTCAATAAACCCTTGATCAACATACAGGCGGGGGCATATGCCACGCTCTGCGTTGCTCTTGTTTAATGTACTTTTGCTCTGTTCTCCAGTAGTTTGAGTTTGAATTGATAAAAAGCGATCATTGCAAAGACTGTCAGCTTTTCCCCAGCACCTCCGTGAATCAACCAGCCTAACATTGTTTAAGACTCAGCTCAAGACACATTTTTTTACCCAACACTGTCCCTCACTCCAAACATAATCTTACCGCCTTCAGACTGAGGCTGTACTACAGGATGCTGCCTGGCCATTGATTTTACATGTGTCTTATGTACTTGTGTTGTGTTTTTTGATAAATATTTACTTGTAATATACGCTTTTTATGCTTTGTTGTATGTATTTTACTTGCTGTTTTGTTTGGATTGTAAAGCGACCTTGGGTCTGAGAAAAGCACTATATAAATAAAACGTATTATTATTATTATTATTATTATTACTACTATTATTATTATTTAATTTCAGGGCATTGTTATCTATACTGATTGAACCATTTCAAAATGACAGCACCTTTTGTTCATTGTACCCCACATTTTTGGGCACTTCAAAAAATATTGGAGATCATTTTAACATCATGCACAGTAAATTAATCATTTTTAGCTAACAAGGTCCTATGGATCAATGAGAGCTTTTGCAATCATGCGGCAACATCAGCATCTGCTTTGACATCAGGGACTGTGTTTACTTCGATCTTCATCTGCCAAACCACTGAAGGGATCAATGTGAATGCCCATAGGTGGCGCTATAGCAAACAAATGGTCATAACTCCTAATCCATTAGTCTGATCAACTTTAAATTTTGCATGCTTCATGTTAGTCAGAGTTGCTATGAAAATTGATAAGAACAAAGTGATTAGTGAAAAACATGGCCAACATCAGCCAATCAAATTTCAACAGCCCTTATACTCACTTTAGCCATCTCCTGTCATCATGAAAATCTATATTCTTGTTAAAGATGTGGAAAAGAGTAATTTTTTGAATTAAAATAAGTAAAAGTTCAAACAAGTTGGCCAACATCAGCCTATTAAATTTCATTAGCCCTTATACTCACCTTAACTGTCATCAATTATGAAACTTTAAAGTATTATTAAGTAGGGGTAAAAAGGCGGTCTAAATGCAAATTACTTTGATTGGCCGGATGGTGGCGCTCTAGAGAAGAGCGAGAAATTGTATTCCAATTGGCTGATATGCGGTGCTGTAGTAAGAAAAATGATGTAGAATTGCATATTTGTTTTGAACCATTTGACTCAATGGTTCTAATTTTGCATATTGCTTCCCTGTATGAGGATCAAAGTGTCTTTCCAATGAGCAAAATAAATTTTAAAATATCTGGCTGCGATTTGTCAATGAGGTAACAGCTGCTATTTCAAAGACTTAGCAATGACTAAATCAACCCGAAATTTGCAGGGAAAAATATACTATGCACAGTTATGAGCCATGAACCGTAAATTGTTTGAAAAAGTTGTACAATTTGTGTCCTCACTGCTTCAAAACTGACGATTACCTCATGTTGCTTGGACCCAGTAGTTAGGGCTTGTGGTCATAGTTGTTTTTTTTCCCTACACAAATTACAGAAGGTGTTTTCAGTGTCCCAATGTGGGACCCAAGCATAAAAAATATTACCACTTGTGAGCTTATATAACACTAAAGCCTGAAATAAACCAAGTGAGCTACAGCTACAGCCCATGGCACTATTTTTAACATTTGGTTGCTTATCCTGGGCATGCAATGACTGCTTGACATAACCAACTGCTGGTTATCTTTTGTAGTGACTGTCTGCTGGGCCTTTACTGCTGGCATCATCATTCCTCTTTTTTTGGGGACTTATGTCTTCAGTCTCCTCTTCAGCATGTAAAGTACATGTTCAATAGGATTTCAATCTGGTGATTTACTCAACCAACAAAACCAAAATTACAAAAAAAATACCACTGTCCACTGAATTATGGTGCTCACTGTATGTTTTAAGTGCACTTGTTATAAATAATCTGAGGATAATTGTTTTATCTCCTATCAGTTCTTGATCTGCATCCGCATGAGGCTGTCCTCAGCCCTCTCATGGAAGGCAGCAGCTGCAGCAGATGAGTTCTGTTATCGATGTTGATAATTATAGGTTATCATGAAATGGTGGTCCCATTTCTCTACTTTCCTCTCTATTTGGGTCTACTGGAACTGTTCAGTTATCTGCTTAAAGCCCAAAAGTAGAGGAAAGCCACTGCAATGAATGTTGAATTAAGTTTTTGTGCCTTGATATTCACTTATTTTTTGTGAGCCTGTGATACATATTGTTGCTCAGATTCAGTGAGGGTGGGGGAAAAACAGACTATATTGTTCCTCCATTTTTAAATGTGATTGTCCTATTAAATAAAACATGTATTGTATATAGTATAAGCTAAAAATATGTGTATATATCTGGTTTCTTTCTGATGATTGAACAGCTGTCAGTTTCACTGAAACAGTTTACAGATGACACGGAACAAACTAGGGTACACTCAAACAAACAGTGCACTGCATTCAAAAGCGTCAGCTCCAAAGGCGGCAGCGTTGCTCATAGTAAAAGTGCTACTTGTGGCACATGAGTTTGCAATCTCATTGGATCAAAAATGGCTTGTGCAAAAAGGCTCTCAATTGGCTTTATATCACCCAGATGATTTTGGGTATGCTTTTTGATTAGGTCTCTTCCAATAGTATGGATATGTGGCTTGTGGCAACTGTATAAAAAACTGGACTGGAATCATTCATTTCAGCTGTTGAACTGGAAGTTGCACAGGCTGCAAGGAGGCATATACCGCAAAAGCATGCCTGTATTTAGTATAGAAATGGCTCATTCCAAGCTTTGGTCAAATTAATATAAAATTCAAAAAAAGGAAAAACAGTGAATCAAACATCAGAGTGGAATTTTGAATCATGGGACTGTTCACTCTATTTAGTTCACTGGGTCTGTGACGGACATCATAAGTCACATGATTGACTGAACTTCTATGCTTTCCCAGCCTATCCTTCACCCCAAATATGGCTATTTACGGTTACCCAATTTAATGCTTTATAATTCAAGATCTGAGCCTCACAGAGAGACTGAATATGCCTCAGCTGAGACAAACCTGCAGCATTTAGAATTCCATTGTATTTC
The DNA here is from genome assembly GCA_029721435.1 of Gymnothorax reevesii. NCBI lineage: Eukaryota > Metazoa > Chordata > Actinopteri > Anguilliformes > Muraenidae > Gymnothorax > Gymnothorax reevesii. The sequence goes on along the minus strand of CM056580.1, from coordinate 60,739,968 downwards.
AGTTTATTTTCATGATTTTGGTGGAGAAAAGCGGCTGCAAACATTAAAAATCTTAATGGAAATTCAGCATTGAAATTATGAGAAAAAAAAATTATACTGAGGATTGAAAAAAAAAAACGGCTGGGGGTTAAAACAATATATTTCTGGGATCATAAACTCCTAGACCACAAGTACTCTTCATCTGAGCATGAAATACTATATTATCCACTCTTTAGAGGCCAAATAAGACCACTCTCCGGGTGGTTCCCCGAAGTCCCAGAGCTCTCAAAATGGCACACTGTCAAACCATAAAATTATCACATTTTTAACGCAAATCAACTTTGGACTCATGAAATTTAATATTAATGAATGATTTTCTGGTTGAATTTAGCATATGTTTATAGATATAGGCACAGCTTGACATCAATGGTCACCAGTAACCTCTCCAAACCCAAAACATGCCTGTCCTCCATGATAAAGTTGAGAGTTTCCTCCATTTTTCGACAAAGTCACATCAGCAAGCATACGCATTCATTAAAGGAACTGCTTAATTTATTGTAAGAATGTTCACTCAGACGGAAAGCTTGCCATTTACAATTCCGATCATCCCTGCAAAATGAAAGCTTGTAGCAAGGCTTTTCACCCCTATAAGGAGTAAATATAAGTCACAACACAGTAGCAGCTGTTCGAATTTGAAACAAGAGAAAATCCAAGGCATTCAATTTGGTTAAATGCGGTATAAATTCTAAAACAGTTCGCCACATTAAGTAAAATGTCAGCACATTGCAGTATCGACTACTCTTGTTACCCAGTGTGACAAACTAGCTCTTGATCACTGGTAAACCAAAATAAGAAATAGCTGGCCAGTTATGATAGAGCAACACCATACAACGACAGTTCGACTCTCTCTTCAACTCTCCATCATTTAATTTCTCCTCATAATGCTGTCAGCCCTCCAGTCGGTTCCATTTCGAATAATTGTCATTTTCATCTCAGAATCACATTTCCATCCCAGAAATATAAGCTTAACACACCAGGGTCGGTTCTTTTTACCATGCAATTACATCTTTCTCGGCTGAGCAACGTTGTGACAATACAACCTAACTGATTATGCAAGTGTTTAAATACCTTTCTGATGGTCCAATCAATGTCCTCCAGTTACAATGGAAAGTTTATACTCTTTGGAATTGGATAAGAAATATGTCAATCAATAAATCATTATCGGGCAAGTTTCATGTGGGTGTGAACTATAAGTGTGTGTTGCACAGATGAGCCTAAGTATGTAATTTAGTGACTGGCTAATCAACGAGAGTTCTCAGGAGGATATAAGGGAGCGCTGAATTTGTTAACGGGGGAATCTACGCTTAAATCCATGAAAGGGAACTATGCATTTTTGATGACTGTATGTGATGACTATAATTAATTGTAGAATGACGTAGTATCAATACCATGTGGAATTTTTGCTTCGGAAAACGGATTTTTCTTGACTACTAATTAGGATACCATTGGCTCACTACAGCTGAAGTGGTTCTTTCAAAGAAGATGATTTTTTTTGTGGCAAGAGATCATTTTTTCAACTGCTGGATAGATACTATGGGCAAGTATATTGAGCAGTTCACACATCCGGCTCAGCTGAGGAGTTTAATTATGCAACTCCATTAAAACAGGAATGAGACTGAACTCGTCCATGTTCTAAATCAGTGCTTCTCAAACCTCTCCTGGAGGACCACCTGTCCTGCATGTTTTAGATCTTTCCCTGTTTTAGCACAGGTGATTAAAATGATCAGCTCGTTATTGACCCTCTAAAGCTGATTGATAACATCCTGATTATTTGAATCACCTGTGCTGGGGCAGGGAAAGATCTAAAACAGGCAGGGCAGGTGGTCCTCCAGGAGAGGTTTGAGAAACACTGTTCTAAATCATGTTCGAGCTTGGCTTGCTAGTGAATATTAAATAACTTATCTGGGTGATCATCTAGTGATAGAATAGTGTAACTGCATGCATATATAGAACAGCTCCATGTCCGCAGGCATCTACATCTGCACAAAGGGGTTAAATAATGTCGCAAGTTGGTAGTCTGCTGTATTTTAGTTCTCCCCCTGAGTTTTATTTTTGAAACGATGCCAATTTAGGAGACCTAAGCTCTATGACCTTCAGCTTGTGAAATAAGTGCTTTGATCAACTAAAATATTGTTGATTTTCATTTAATCAGCCTTGTATTGCTAGTTACAGCATAGTTCTGTCGAACATTCCTCAGATTTAGATCAGATACTCATGTGCCCTGTAGGGTATTGATAAATGCTGGGCTATAGAGAGATTGAAGGGCCTTTGTGCCAAATCGTTGTGCCGAAGTTTTAACCCAAATTTAGAATGTCTGGTCCCACTTTCTTGCTTTCCCTGACATTTTTACATTCAGAGTAGGTCTCAAAGAGGAGAAGCGAACGTGTTTTGAGCATTCCTTCCTGCTGAGATTCTATTCAGTTCTTGCTACTGTATGCATTCACTGTTTTATTGAGATGAGTCATTTTAATCACGTTCAATCTCATATCACATCATTTTTGACTTGCTGGTGAAAGAGGGTACGGCTTGTCCTTTTTAAACATGATGGTGCATGTTGTCCACTTCCTTCCTGTGGAGTGTTACCTAATCTATGTAATGAACACTGATGGCAGTGACCATGAATTGTATCAGACACGAGACTGGAAAGCTGCCAGCTTGCCTTTTCATCTAATTGCCCAATCTACCCAGTTGCCTTTTGATTAAATGGGTCTTCACAGGAGATTACAACATTAAAGGAAAAGTTGCACAGTGAGCTCTTCGAACAGACTTACAAACTAAGACGTATAAAAATCCAAGCATTGTGTGTGCAGATGTGCACTTCTGGGGCAAAACTCTGTCCTCACGTTCTCTACCATCCCTTTATTTCCTTAATTCAAGTAAAATTAATGCACATAACCCCATATGTACCATATTTAATACCCTGAGGATGTGTGGATATATTGATATAGACATGATCTTATTTTGTTTCTGTCACACACAGTGTCTCTGCATGGGCATCCTGCATGCTGGCCATCAGAAACATCTTGTCCCCACTATAACTACTAAAGGAGTGGAAGGACTTTCACCCAGATCACATAAGGTCAATTGAATATGGAGGCTGAAGATCGACTTTTAGGGCATGTGAAAATATGGCAGGTGGAGGGCTGGAGGCCTAGCAATCTAAGCTTTGTGCTGAGTTGAACCTTGAAATCTCATTTGTTCTGCGCTGAATATGTCTGCAAAATTACACAGCAGTATCCTTCTGAATTACTGACACCGTGGTAAAAATGAGCAATTGAGATGCATAAAATATTTATTTCATTATTTATCCTCTTAAGTATTAATTCAAAATATTTGTAAAAATCTAAACCATAATTAGGGTAACTTAATTGAAATAAACATCAAATCCTTATCTTGAAACAGATATCTTTCTCAAAAATATGTGCAACACAATAATTGGCTCCCCTTCTTTGGACATTTTTGTTGCCTTCCTATGCCTAGAGAACAGCTGAGTCTTCTCTGTAATGGATGATGAGGTTGGTGAAAATATTAAATGGCAGTAAAGGAAATTCCTCTGTGCATAATCTCTCTTGGTTCTTCAGATTTTGAGGTTGACACTCATGGACTCTGCTCTTCAGCTCATGCCTCAGCTCTTATGTGACCTTTAGGACAGTCAGGCGCGTAGGAAGCATTTTGACATTGAGAGGGACCGAATCTGCACGGGGTGGGCGGGTCCCAAAATTCGCTGATTGCCTCATCAGGTCTGTAGGCCATTCATTAATCTGTGTAGTAACTCATTATTGAATTCTGAAACAATTTAAAAATATCTAAAATCTGCAACAGTCTCCATCACTGTAGGCTATCCATCATTGTATCACTACCACAGATGCCATCTACTGACATTCATTATGCACTGATGGGCTACTTTCTGCACCAACAGCACACAAAGAAATAACAAGTTGAATATAGTTTTTACTGGCAATTCAAAGAGCAAATGGTAATACAGAACAGCCTAGCCCCCAGATGTTCATGACTGTAATGATCTTATATCAGAAATGCCCCCCCCCTTAAGAAGCAAGACATTCATTCATTCTTTATAGTCAAAAATATAACTGCAGGGTTCCCGTCTCGAGGAGCCGATGTGCGTAGACAACCTACATAAATGTATTTGCTGCTGGTTCCTAAAGCTTAAAGATAGTATTAACTAACGCAACAGTATGCAGGCAAGAAGTAAAATGCTAACGCTAACTGCATAGCCGGAGAGAAAAGTACTTTTATGCTGGAACCATGCACTGATAAAACAATGCGCACAATGAATTACGATGTTAAAGTCATAGGCCTACTGGTTTTACACTGCATCACTGAATGCGCTGACTGCGTTTCAGAATCAGCAGTGTGGTCAGCAGCCCCCCAGGAGCGAGGAGCATGTAAGCCTGATGGTAGATGATACAAACGGGTAGGAGCAGGCTGTAGTGCAGACACAATGAGTGAGCAACAAGTCTCTCATAAACAGTTGTCCCACATATTAACCGATTACCAGTATAAGCATCATGGCCATTGGCCGCATAACAGTGTTGTACACAATGCAGGGCAGAAGTGGCCCCTGACCCTGATGAGATCATAACTGCTGAGGAAGACGTGCTGTGCTGCACAGATGGAGGGCGCCCAAACACTGAGGAAGCTAACTGTTGTTGTGATGAACAGCTGGACCTGAGCATCACTCCAACATGTTGTACCCTACGTAGATAATCATGCATGCCCCTTTTCTGTGGAAAACCGATCCGAAAAATTGACCAAACACTAACGGCACCATAGGCTACACCTTTGCAAATTCTAATCTCCATTTCCAAAACCGCATACTGGTAAATTATATTGACTGTTCAGTCACAGCAGCTGCGAAGCCTAATCTTGTTCCAGCACCAGAATTGAGCAAAGATCCGAAAATATTTGAATCATTAGCCTACCTTGTTGGATCTTGCCATTGTCCACAGAGATTCATCGTAATCCAAAACAGGATATCCAAAAAGAGCAAGTGGAATGTCAATGTCCATTGTAGGGCCGTGCATCCTTCAAGATTAATGATTGGGGTTAATGTCATGTAGCGTTTAGAGCCTCTCTACATGGCTCTTGGTTAGCCACACCGCATTAATATAACACGGGGTTAAATGTTTGAGACAATATGGAACACTACGCTAGCCCTCAACATGAAAGTCTGATTATCACAGTTTTGTAGTTAATATTGCATTTTCTTAATAAATCGATGTCTATCCAACATTATCTATATCTGTCTAACTTTTTATCTGATGGTGTGTTATGACAACCAGTAGGTTACAAACTTATGCTTCCGCTACGGGACCGTCCATGATCAAGCCGGCTTATGTGAGTCATCGGGCAAGAAGTAGACGTTGCTTGACACATGCGTATAAGGTGGGGGTGGGGGAGCATTAATCTCTTGGCAGGGATGTGCAGTTTGCGAGAATAGTTTAGATTAGAAGTTTGTACTTTATGGTGTTTTTTTTTTTTTTTTTTAATGGGGGTGTCAACATTGGGGGTGTCACGTTCCCTGCGACCCCCCGTTTCCGACCCGCATGAGGACAGACAGTAGACTGTAATGGTCATGGTAATACATTTATTCTGCCGTGATTGAACCATTTTTGTGTAGATTTTGAGGTGTGCTTTGGATCATTATCCTGCAGAGAGGTCCAAGGTCCTGGCCATATTAAGCTTTTTGGCAGAGCCTGTTAGGTTTTCATTTCATATCTGCCAATATATGATGAAATCAATAGTAGAATGTTTCCTGACAAGATGTCCATGGCCTTTGGAAGCAGAATAGCCCTGCAGCATCAATGATCCACCATCATACTTCACGGGGGTATGAGGTGCTTCTCTTTTGGTCATTTTACCATTTACATCAAACCAACCTTTAATATCAGTTGCCAAAAAACTCAATTTTTGCCTCATCTGACCAACTTGGTCCAATTGACAGTCCGAGTAATGTTTGCAAGCTGTATTGTGCTGTACTGTGTTGTTGATTGACAGTGGTGGTATTTTTTTTTCTGGAAATTCTCCCAAACAACTTTTGTTGACATTGGTGGCCCGTGATGGTAGTTTTGAAGACTTTTTCACCCCATGACTCAACTAACATATGATCTTTTTCAGCTCCAATCCTTGTAGATTGTTTTGTAATTCAAATTGTCCTCATCATTAAAGAAAATCTCGCAAGTTTATGTTTCAAATTGGAACACGGTTCTGGTCTAGCACCCCCTAATGTTGGTTTGTTTGTATCCGTCCATGCTGTGGTTGGATAGGTTAATAGGACATCTGTCTGAGAGGTATGATCTATATCAGGGCTATTCAAAATTAACCTGCAAGGGCCGGTGTGGGTGCAGGCTTTCATTCCAACCAAGCATTTACACACCTGATACTATCAAGCAATTTAGCAAAGATTCTTGGGGTTGATTAGTGGTATCAGGTGTGTAACTGCTTTGTTGGAATGAAAGCCTGCACCCACACTGGCCCTTGCAGGATAATGTTGAATAGCCCTGTCTATATGGTAATGCCAAAGAATGGTCCCACACTTTGAATAGAAAACAATAAACAAAGGTCAGCATTGATAAAGTGATTAAATTGTTATTATTTTTTTCCTTTCTCTTTTGTCTTTTGGAGATGTGATTTATATGCATGCATCTGCATCTAGTCTTAAACCTTTCAATGCGGTCTATCATTCTGCTCTCCAGTTTATTACCAGTGATGATTACTGCACTCATCACTGCATTCCTGATAAAAATGTTGGATGGTGGTCTCTGTTTGAGAGCTGTAATAGGCATTTGCTTTACAAGGCCCTCTCTAGGAAGTTGCCATCTTTTATCTCTTCTTTGTAAGTTTGGTCCTCTAGACTAGCTCTAATGACGGGCTGTCAGTACAGGTTCCTCGTGTAAAAATGAGTTTGGTAGATCTGCTTTTAGTTTCTATGCCCGACTACTTGTATCCCTTCACAAAGCTCTTTAAAACTTAGTAGTTTGGTATCCCTTACTGTATTCATCTCTGAAGTGGTAAAGCTTATGGGGGGGCTCCCAGATCCCAGTCACAGAGAATTTTTATGGTTTTTTTTTTTTTTTTTGAGGAATGCGTCACAACACACAGAGCACTGCATGCTGCTGTGTCTGGCGCTTTGTTGCCGCAGACCAATCGGAAAACACATTCTGTCCCCGGTTCTCCGCAAAATTGGGCACCGGAATTTGCGCATTGGACCTGGACCTTGGAAAAACTGAAGAAGGTTGTCCGGTCCACTGAGTTCCATTTGCTTTTGCATCGTATGAATCAGCTTGGTGCTTGTGCATCATTTTGCTGGGGAAGAGATGACACCAAGACGCACTGAGGTAAGAAGACAAGCTGCTGGAAGTGGATGTCAGTTTGACTGGGGTGGTTTGAGGCTCATGGGAGACCCACACAATACTAGGCAGGTGGTTTTAATGTTGTGACTGATTGGTGTACATCACCTCAGCTAGTGTCTGAGAGCGGGAGAGAGAGAAAGAGAGACTGAGAATAACAAAGATGAATTTTCCTTCTATTTGCATTGCAAAGAGTATTTTATGCATCTGTTCAAACAGAACTTGTTTTTTTCTCTTTTGGAAGATGTACGCATATACATCAGCTGACATGTAACTACCAGAGGTGGGGTTGTTTACACCAGTTGTTGGACTTAATGCATTGGCAATCAGATGATAGAGCATTTGACGAATGCTTTTATTACACCATTAAGACAGACTCTTTAACCATTAAATCCACCCTGAGGCTTCAGGGGGTTGGGGGAGGGGCGGCTTACACGTAACCTCGCCTGGAGGGCCCTGTCTGCAAACTGTACCCTTGATGAGAAAACAGATTATCCCTGTGTAAAACAAGACAGAGCATCCATTAACATTTAAAATCTTTCCAAATGTTCACTTTATTACACTCTGATCTCTGAGGCATTCTCAGGGAGGGGTGCTTTGAAATGAGCGGGTGAAAATGAGGTGTTCTTATGCCTTGGTGTGGGTCCTGTTACACAATGTCATACTGGTAAATACATGCTGGTCCAAGTCCAGTTCATGTAATTTTTTGTAAGGCTGTCTTGTTGATGCAGGATGGTGTTTTTTGTTGGAGAACAATGAATGACTGAGAGGAAGGAACATATCAATAATGATAACAATGACCGAAATGGGACTGAAATCAGGAAATATGGTGGTTGAGGTAATGTTCCTATCAGTCACCTTAAAAATGGCTGTACAGGCGAGAGTGAGGATTCAAAATGCTCAAAGGAAACATCTGACGCGTTGCTTCCTTGACAGTCTACGCCAGCAGGCAGATTAATAATGTAGCAGCTGGGTGGACAGGGAAGAGCGAGGGGTGTATTTTCCTCTGGCACCGGGGTGGAGGAAAAAAGGAAGGACATTAGAGAAGATCTGGACAAGTGAATGTCAGAGCTCTTTAGCTTGATCTTTGCGATGGCAGGTTCATGTATGTTGCTTGCTAATGCTTCACAGAAGATAATGTTTGATGTGAGCAGGTTTTTCAGTCTGTCTATGGAAATCATCTCTCCTGCATGAGAGAATTTCTCGCTGGCTGGTCTGAAAGGACTTTAGAGGGCAGCATTCTTTGGTCCATAAGAGTAATCATGATTGCGAGTTTTGTAACAGCCAGTATGGTCAATTATTAAGGTTATGTAGAATATGTTAAAGTTACTACATGGTTTTGCATTTTCACGTGCCACAGGATAAATCATGTTAGGCTCATTGTTGTCTGTTCTGACGTTGTACTCATCTACATCACAAATAATCTTGCTTCAGTTTTCACCAAGCAAAAATACTTTCAGCAATTATGACCGAAGCAATTTTGACGCTTAGAATTATTATATAGGCTTTCTAAAATAATTTTTGTCAAATAGTGTATTATTGAAATTAAAGTAATAGTAAAGGTTTTTTTTTCAAAAAACGAGAACGCAATCCAGGCACTCACTTGTAAAGATGGAAGGAAAAAGTTATTAAAAAGCCTATATTATAGTGGCTAGAACATTAAAAAAGCCCTGATGAAGACCCATTGCGGTCGAAACATGTTGGCTTTTTTAATGTTCTAGCCACTATAATATAGGCTTTTTAATAACTTTTTCCTTCCATCTTTACAAGTGAGTGCCTGGATTGCGTTCTCGTTTTTTGAATAATTATTTTCCCCTTTTTTCCAAGAGCACCCGACGTACTTCTTTTCCTATTTACTCTTATTATTCAGAGCAACCGGTCTTCTCTGTTTTTTCCTAAAGGTTTTTTTTTGTTGAAACCCATGCAGCCATTTTTGAAATTGTGTGACCACAGTATCTAATAAACAAAAATAAATAAAAATACTGGAGCGGCATAGTGATTAGCACTGCTGCTTTGCAACAAGAGGGTAGAAGGCTGTGGGTTCAAATCTGGCTGGGGGCCTTTCTGAGTGGAGTTTGCTTGTTCTCCCCCTGTTTGTGTGGGTTTCCTCTAGGGCAGTGGTTCTCAAAGTGGGGGGCGCAGAGCAATTGCAGGGGGGGCGCGGGGTGCGGGGTGCGGGAAGCGAACCCCCCCCCCCCCCCACTGGAGCTCCAATCAACAACAGAAAATTATTTGCATACAGTCCATTCGCTGCCCAGAATTCTGCGATTACATCGTAAATGCCTGCCTTACTCTCAACATAACTGTTCGCCAAATCATTCATCTAGCCTGCTATTTTCATTAATAATTCGTTATGAATGTAGTTGTTCAAATATATGCAGCTGGTAAAATGAGCTGGTTACAATCAATGTAGTCTCGCGATACCCAGCTCGCCGCTTTTTATCCTGCACTGATCTAGCATATTGATAATAAAATGGTAAGTGACACCAGGGGCGAAGCTAGAACCGGGAATTGGGGTGGCACAGACACGTCCCTTTATGACAATTAGGATAGTCCTGGCTAGTTCTCAATTATTTTTCTTTATTGACGCGTTTTCTAATTATCGTAATAGGCAACTGAAGACACGGTTTCTCATGCGATCTAACAGTGATGAAGTCATGTGGTAAATTCCGTAAAACTGAGAATTGGGGTGGAGGTAACATCTGTTTTAAAGAATTATTAGTCCTGACCTGTTCGCAGTCATTTTCATGATTAACAAAATGTTCACTCCGAGAGCGCTCAGCACTTAACAGATGCTGCTTGTTCTCCCCGATTAGGTAAGACGACAATCATTCATCTGGACGCGTTTGCATAATTTTAATCAACGCCAATAGAGCCGCATGCTTTTTATAGCCTATTTCACTGCCAAGTGCCACTTTTTTCCCACTCAATACCGAGAGTAATTTTGAATAACGTTGATTTAAATCAAGCAAACGTTTCCAGATGAATGATTGTCATCTTACCTAATCGGGGAGAACAAGCAGCACCTGTTAAGTGCTGAGCGCTCTCGGAGTGAACATTTTGTTAATCATGAAAATGACTGCGGACAGGTCAGGACTAATAATTCTTTAAAACAGATGTTACGTCCACCCCAATTCTCAGTTTTACGGAATTTACCCCATGACTTCATCGCTGTTAGATCGCATGAGAAACCGTGTCTTCAGTTGCCTATTACGATAATTAGAAAACGCGTCAATAAAGAAAAATAATTGAGAACTAGCCAGGACTATCCTAATTGTCATAAAGGGACGTGTCTGTGCCACCCCAATTCCCGGTTCTAGCTTCGCCCCTGTCCAAACCTGCCAATCGTTTTTAATGTTTCCAGCTAGGCTAGACAAAACTCATCTGTTCAGAGCATTCATATTCTCTATAATAAGCTGACGCAATCTCGGGTAACATATTTTAACTTAAAAGTGCGAGGCCAGTGAAGAGAGGAAAATGTAACTGTCTCGAGACACTCTTCAGCGGTCCGGCACAAGGTTGCTGATTGGCTGTATGCAAGTAAGTTTCTGTCGGTGTCCGGAAAATGCATGAATAGCAATGTTGTTTAATATTAAATAATAAACCTGTTGCACTGAACATAATTACACAGTCAAGGTGCTTGAAAACAGTTACACTTAAAATAATTACGCCGTGGTTGTTTGTTATTTTGTTATTTCTAATTCTAAAAGTAGCCTAGTTGTAGTTAATGACTACCTACATTTTATGACCGTTTACTTATATTTTTTCAAAAAAGGTTGAGGTTTATATTAATTACAACGTGTGAAATAAACTACAATGGACTCTGAAAACAAAATGTGCGTATGTATTACCTATTTTTGTGGGGGGAGGCACAAAAATTTTCTTATGTACCAAAGGGGGGCCCAGCATAAAAAGTTTGAGAACCACTGCCTAGGGACACAGGTTTCATCTCACAGACATGCACATCAGCTAATTGGGAACTCTAAATTGCCCATGGATATAAGTGTGTGAGTGAATGGTGTGTTAATGGTGTGTGCATCCACTGATGGATTGGTGAGCTGTCCAGGGTGAGTCCCTGCCTTTCGCCCGTAGTCAGCTGTGATAGGCTCCAGCTCCTCCATGACTGTGAGGCAGAAGAGGATATTCAGCTGTGTTTGGTTTTGCCTCCGTACTTTACCCATCTGCCCCCTGCACAGTTTAACCATGCCAAACTAGATCACTCCTCAAACCAGGCCATCGTCCACCGGGAACCTATGTAGTGATGGCGGCGCGCAAGAGTGCAGCGGCTCTTGGCTCTCCCTACTTTTGCTTTCTTATGTTGCTTTTTCTGCTTTTAAGCGGTGCATTTTCCCTCGCTGCTGGTCATTATACTTGTTCGGACTTAATGAACATTGGATTGCACCACAAACTGACCGTCTCCACCAACTTCCATCGAGATTATAACATACCGGAGGGGAGAGCGCGACCAGCCGGATCTCCGTGGATTGGTGTCGGGTCTGACCGGCACCGCAGGCGGTGGAGGGAGCGTAAACAAAAGGGGGGCTGCCGAGCCGGCTAATGGCTAAGCTAAAGAAGCAGCCACTCAGACCATTGCTGCCGTGCATCTACCTCTCCAACGCCAGATCCCTGACTCACAAGATGGACAATCTGGAACTACAGCTGGCGGGTAATCGCTATGTTCGGGACTGTTGCATTTTATTAGTCACGGAAACTTGGCTTCACGCCAAGATTCCCGATGCTACTGTGCAGCTAGCAGGCCACATGTTACATCGCTCAGACAGGAACAATGACTCCGGTAAGAGCAGAGGAGGGGGGGCTCTGTATCTACGTGCATGTAGGCTGGTGTAACAACAGCTCGGTGTTGGAGACACACTGCTCCCTGGACCTGGAGTACATGTCAGTAAGATGCAGACCCTTTTTTCTACCCAGAGAGCTGACTGTTGTAATAATTACTGCTGTCTACATCCCTCCGGATGCTACTGTAAAGACAGCACTCTCTCTACTCCTACATACCATTAACAAGCACCAACGGGCTCACCCGGATGGTGTACACATCATAGCAGGAGATTTCAACAAGGCAAATCTGAAAACTGTACTGCCAAACTTCTACCAACATGTTAGCTGTCCAACCAGAGGGGAAAACACTCTGGATCATGTTTATTCCAACATCAAACATACATACAGAGCCTCCCTCCTTCCCTACCTGGGACTGTCTGACCACATCTCCCTGCTTCTCACCCCAGCTTCCAGCCCCCACTGTCATTAAAAAAAGCCTACAATGAGGACCATTACCACCTGGCCTGAGGATGCCCTCCCCCAAATTCAGTACTGCTTTGAGGTCACCCAGTGGGACATATTTCACCATGAGGACCTGGCTGTATTCACAGAGACTGTACTGGATTACATCAAGTACTGCATTTAGAATGTCACTGTGGATGAGACCATTCGGCTATATCCAAACCAGAAACCTTGGATGACGAGCCAGGTCCACACGCTCCTCCGGGCACGCAACACAGCCTACAGGTCTGGCAACAGAGCCCTCTACAGCGCCCCTCGCGCCAACCTGAGGAGAGGCATCACGGAGGCCAAGGCTGAATACAGACGGACAGTGGACGAACTCCTTCGCAGCAACAACCCCCTACAGGTGTGGCAGGGCATCCAGACCATCACTAATTACAGGGGCTGTGCCGTGAAATCAGGGTACCCAGATGCAGGGCTTGCAGAAGAATTGAACAGCTTCTCTGCATGCTTTGAGTCTCAAATACAGCTCCCAGTCACACTGCTGCAGGCCCCTCCAGGTTCCAGCACCTCCGCACTGACTAAGAAGTACAGGAGGTCACACGTGTACTTCAGTCAGTTAATTCCTCTACTCCCTGTACACATCCGACTGCAGCCCCGCCCACCCTGAGAACATCATCGTCTAGTTTGCTGATGACATGGTGATAGCGGGCCTGATAGCAGGGGAGAACGAGGCAGCCTACCGGGATGAGGTCTTTCGTCTGGAAGAGTGGTGTTCAGTGAACAACCTGACACTGAACACTGCAAAAACCAAGGAGCTTATCCTGGACTTCAGCAAGAGCAGAGCTGCCTCTGCACCCCTGTTCATCAACAGAGAATGTGTAGAGAGGGTGGAGTCTTTTAGATATCTTGGCGTCCACATTGCAGCAGACCTCTCTTGGACTGAGACCACTGCGGCACTGGTGAAGAAGGCCCAGCAGCGGCTTTACTTCCCGAGGGTTCTCAGAAGGGAGAACCTGAACATCCAGCTGCTGATGACCTTCTACCGCTCCAGCATAGAGAGTCTGCTGACCTATCCCATCACGGTGTGGTACTCCAGCTGTACTAGGGCAGAGAAGAAAAGGTTACAGAGGGTAGTAAGGACAGCAGAGAAGATCATCGGCTGCCCTCTGCCCTCTCTTCTGGACATCAACAACTCCCGCTGCCTCAGTAGAGCTCAGAACATTATTAAAGACGCATCTCACCCCGGCCATCACCTCTTTGACTTGTTGCCCTCTGGCAGGCGCTACAGGTCACTCCGCTCAAGGACAAACATATTCAGAGACAGCTTCTATCCCAAAGCTGTCGTTGCACTAAACTCAAACCGAACTTGCACTGATAATCCACTTACTCTGCACCTTACACTCTGGCTACCCGTTACCCGTGCAATAACTTACATCTACCTCTTTTAATATTTTTCAACCTTTTATATATCTTGTATTTACTAGTATCTATTTTTTTTATGCTGCACTTTATTATTTTATTATTATATCCCCGAACACCGAATGGCGTTCTGGGGGATATTATGTTTTTGGTCCGGCCGCCGCCGCCGCTGCACTACGTGTTAATGCGATAACTTCAGTACTATTTCAATTACAAATTCCAAATTTTGCACATAAGTAAGTATCATAAAGAGGAAGAACTGAGTCGATTTTGGACAATTTACGATGCCTAGATTAGCCACCAGGGGCCAAAAACTGATTTCAGTTTTAACGCGATATAACTGCAGTAATATTTCAATTAGAAATTCCAAGTTTTGCATACAAGTAAGTATCATAAAGAGGAAGAACTGATTTGATTTTGGACAATTTACTATTTCTCGATTGGCCACCAGGGGCCAAAACCTGAAAAAATCACTGTTCCGCGATAACTTCAGTAATATTTCAATGACAAATTTCAAGTTTTGCTCATAAGTAAGTATCATAAAGAGGAAGAACTGATTCGATTTTGGACAATTTACGATCTCTAGATTGGCCACCAGGGGCCAAAAACTGATTTACATGTTAAAGCGATAACTGCAGTAATATTTCAATTAGAAATTCCAAGTTTTGCATAAAAGTAAGTATTATAAAGAGGAAGAACTGATTCGATTTTGGACAATTTACAATTTCTAGATTGGCCACCAGGGGCCAAAAACTGAAATTATTACTGTTTTTATCATATCTCTGGAAATATTTGTCCGATTGACCTCAAATCAAACCTTAAGTTGACCTCAAGTGCAAATGAAAGGTCATGACCTGAGAATGTGTCCCATGATGACATTATACCTGTTTGGTTCAAAATTTTGACAGAAGGTGGAGCTTTGTCACATAGAATTCACCATTTTTGCTATATCTTTGGAACTATTTGTCCAATTGACATGAAACTATGTGCAACTGCAAGGTCATGACCTCACATGGTGTCACATAATGACATCATACCTGTATGGCTTTGTGATGGAAAATAACCATTTTGGCTATATCTTCAGAACCATTTGACCGATTGACCTGAAATTAAATTCAAATGAAAGTCTATTCAAGGTCTATTCAAGGATTGGGGAATTGGAGGATTGGGGACGTTCAGGGATATACCCCCAGCCGTCGCCTCCGACAGCATAAGCCTAGTTATTTATTTATTCTGCTGTTGCACAAGGGAGATGCCACCCAATTTCGTTGTATCATTTGCTACAATGACAATAAAGGCTATTCTGATTCTGATTCTTAGTGGATTAATATTGCTTCTTTCTTTTCATTGCTGTCATTGCACGGGCATTTTGTTACTCAAGTTGCTTTGCCTAAGTTAGCAATCCTCAGCAAAGCTGCTTTATGATCCTCCAGTAGATACTTATTTCATGACAACCCCCAGCTCATTTCCCTTGCAAATAGTCTTCTTAACCATCTAATGAAAAGCTGGTATTTTCTCTGATTTACTTAATTTCTTTTATGTAACACTCACTGTCGTTAGGTGCATCCCAAATAAAGACCACCAGCTTTGTGTGGCTACATAAGTCCAGTGAACATTTTTCCAGGTGAAAACTCGGTGAACTGCTGTCTAAGAGTTCTAATGAACACCTGGTACCATTCGATTGAAAACCCCAAGTTTCCCAGCCAATTAGGATGTAGCCATGCTAAATATGGCTAAATATAAGTACATCATGTTTGGAACTTGACAAAGTTATCTTTATTTTAGCTTTCTACCTCAACATATTACAGTAGTAGTTAAAAAATTAATAGACTTTCAGATTTAATTTGTTTTATTAACATCCAAATTAGACAAACATCACAGAAATGACAAAAAATTTTAATTGCAGTCCCTCTTTTTTGAGGGACAGAAAGTAACAGAACAATTAACTGCTCATGGATGAGTGCATCATTATTTCATTTACAAGCAGATAAATGTCGATAGTTGATGTCAAAAGTAAAATTTTGCATTTGAAATCTCTAGCTGTTGTCA
This sequence comes from Gymnothorax reevesii, assembly GCA_029721435.1. Taxonomy (NCBI): domain Eukaryota; kingdom Metazoa; phylum Chordata; class Actinopteri; order Anguilliformes; family Muraenidae; genus Gymnothorax; species Gymnothorax reevesii. The sequence continues at coordinate 60,723,850 of CM056580.1, read as the reverse complement.
CTAGCAAGTAAGCAAGCCATTATTTAGTGACTGTTTTGACGATGTGAATGCAATAAATGAGAAAATGTATGGATGGTAATAATTAATTTACGCAAAACTTACTCCGAATTCCATCTCCTGTTTTGTCTTTTTTTTCAGCCGTATAATTCATTTTAAAATGGCACTCAACTTATTGTAACGGTTGTGCTCTGAGCACTGGAGGACTGGAGTTGAGGACTGGACTCAGGTATGAAAATGGACTTGGTTGTACTAATTATGCCTTCGGCACTGCAAGAAGAATGTGGCTTGGCAGTCTTGCTGAAATAAGCAGCGACGTCCCTAAAAAGATGTCGGTTGGATGGCAGCATTGCTCCAAAACCTGTATGTACCTTTCAGCATTAATGATACCTTCACAGATGTGCAAGTTCCCCATGCCATGGACACTAATGCCTCCCCATACCATCACAGATGCTGGCTTTTGAACTTTGCGCTGATAACAGTCAGGATGGTCCATTTCCTCTTTAGCTCGGAGGACACGATGTCTGTGAAACAATTTGAAATGTGGCCTTGTCAGACCACAGCACACTTTTCCACTTTGCATCAGTCCATCTCAGTTGAACTTGGACTTGGAGAAGCTGGCGGCATTTCTGGGTTTTGTTGATATATGGCTTTTGCTTTGCATGATAGCGTTTAATTTGCATTGTAGCAACAAACGTTGCTAACTGACAATGGCTTTTCGAAGTGTCCCTGTGGCCACATGGTAATATCCTTTAAAGCAGGGGTCTCCAACCCTTTTCCTGGAGAGTTACCGTAAAGGTTATCACTCCAACCAAAGCAAACCGCACCTGCTCTCCCAGTTAGAGATCTTGACTAGCTGCTAATGAGCTGAATCAGGCGTGTTGAATTAGGGTTGAAGTAGAAACCTACAGGAAGTTAGCTCTCCAAGAACAGGGTTGGAGACCCCTGCTTAACAGAATCATATTGGTTTTTAATGCAGTGCCACCAGAGGGACCAACGGTCATGACCATTCAAAGTTGGTTTCCGGCCTTGCCGCTTACGTGTAGAGATTTCTTTGGATTCTCTGAATCTTTTCATGATATAATGGACTGTAGATGATGAATTCCTGAAATTCCTTTCAATAGCATGTTGAGAAACATTGTTCGAAAACTGTTGGACTATTTGCTCATGCAGTTGTTCACAAAGTTGTGAACCTCGCCCCTTACTTGCTTGTGAACGACTGAGCCTTTTGGGGATTCTCTGTTTATACCTAATCATGACAGGCACCTGATTCCAATTAACTTGTTCACTGTGGAATGTTCCAAACCAGTGTTTTTTGAGCATTCATGACATTTACAGGATGACAGTCTCAATACGCTCACAAGCAATTCAATTTACATCATTCATGTGACACTGTCACATACGTCCAACAGTCACTTGATGCTTTGGGTGTCAATGGGACATTACCATTGATGTGTTAATTTTTGGATCACAGTAGGCCTTTCATCAAGATACTAGGAGTGTAGTATGACATTTGAGCATCTGTGACATACCGAAAGCATATCTCATTGCTTCTCTCTTTCTAGTATGTCTAGTGTAATTTACATCCAGAACACTTGTGCAGAATTTAAATACCTCTTTCTAATAATACAACCCCAATTCCAAAATAGTAGGGACACAGAGTAAATTGTGAATAAAATCAAAATGCAATGACTTTCAAATCACACCAGCCAGTATTTTATTCACAGCAGAACAAAGATAACATAGCAAATGTTGAAACTGAGAAATTTTACTATTTTATCCACTAAATGAGCTCATTTCAAATTCTATGGCTGTTACAGGTCTCAAAAAAGTTGGCACAAGGGGCTGTTTACCACGGTGTAGCATCCCCTCTTTGGAGGCATGTTTCTTGAGTTTAGCTATTGGAATTTGATCCCACTCTTGTTTAATACAGGCTTCCAGTTGCTTGAGAGTTTTGGGTCTCCTTTGATGGACTTTTCTTTTAATTATGCGCCAAATATTCTCAATTGGTGAAAGATCAGGACTGCAGGCAGGTCAGTTCAGCACACAGACTCTTTACTACGAAGCCATGCTGTTGTAATAGCCGCAATATGTGGTTTTGCTTTGTCCTGCTGAAATACACAATGCCTTCCCTGGAATAGATTTAGTCTGGAGGTGAACATATGTTGCTCTAAAACCTTTGTATACCTTTCAGCATTCATGGTGCATTTTAAAACATGTGTCCCACACCATATGCAAAATGCATCCCCATTCCATCAGAGATGCTGGCTTTTGAACTGAATGCTGATAACAGGAGGGGTGGTCTTTCTCCTCTTTAGCCCAAAGGACACAACGCCCATTATGTCCAACAGGAATGTCAAATTTGGACTCGTCTGACCACAGGACACTTTTCCACTTTGCTGCTGTCCATTGTAAATGAGCCTTGGCCCATTGAACATGGTGGCACTTCTGGATCATGTTCAACAATGCTTCCTTTTTCCATGATAGAGTTTTAGGTGGCATCTGTGGATGGCACGGCAGACTGTGTTTACAGACAGTGGTTTCCTGAAGTATTCCTGGAACCATTTAGTAATGTCAATGACAGAATCATGCCAGTGAGTGATGCAGTGGTGTCTGAGGGCCCGAAGATCAAGGGCATCCAGTAAAGGTCTTCGGCCTTGTCCCTTACACAGAGAGATTTTTCCAGTTTCTCTGAATCTTTTGATGATGTTACGTACTGTCGATTGTGACCTTCAAAGCCTTTGCAATTTGAAATTGAGGAACATTGTTTTTTAAGTATTCCACAATTATTTTATGCAAGCCTTCGCAGGTTGGAGAGCCTCTGGCCATTTTTACTTCTGAGAGACTCAGCCTCTCTAAGACATCCCTTTTATAGCCTATCATGTTACACACCTGATGGCAGTTAACTTAATTACTTGCCAAAAGTTCTTTCAGCTGATTCTCTTATATATTGCTTTTTTAGCCCTTTTTTGCCTGTGTCCCAATTTTTTGAGACCTGTAGCAGCCATAAAATTTGAAATAAGCTCATTTTGTGGATAAACATGTAAAATGTCTCAGTTTCAACATTTAAGATGTTATGTATGTTCTATTGTAATAACATATTTGCTTGTGTGATCTGAAAGTCATTGCATTTGGATTTTATTCACAATTTACACTTTGTCCCAACTATTTTGGAATTGGGGTTGTAGACTGCATCTAAAATGTGCGTAAAAGGCCAGGGTAATTGTTCATTTGGCTGCAACAAGGAGGACATTTGGATCACTTAGGTAACAGATATTCTTGACCTTCAGAGAAACATTTCTTCTGCACTCCTTGTTAGATGAGTTTAGCACACTGACAGCAAATGTGTCTCTGCCTCCAGGCAAATACGTATTCCATCCCATGTCAATCATCGCTAATGTGGGCTACAGCACAGGCATTCCACACACCAAAAATTACTGTTCCAAACTGAATTGGTTGAATCAAATAAATTCAGTAAACATAATTTCTGGGTCAATATTATTCAACCATTTATTATTATTCAATTATTCAAATATTATTATTCAATAATGGGTATTATTATACCCATATTTAAACCTGCAGTATAGGATGAAGTGGGCTGTGAAAAATAGCACGCAGGTTCCGGAGTTAAGTTTCCATTATTATCAATACCAAATTTATGACTGCATGTTATAAGCATTAGTCCTACAATGAGATATGATGCAATCATGAGGTACTATTATTTTGACACGTCATTCTGTTTGTTGGCATCTTTCAATGAAATTATTACTAGGTTGCGCTTCAGTTCAGACAAGGTTCTTGCAATTCAAATGCAGACTGATTCATGCATCAGAAAGATACAAAAGATGGCTTTGTTCAACATTTTTTCAATGACACCACAGTTAGAATTACACAGAGGCAGCAGATGATTTTGCTCCCCTGAGGTATAAAAGGAGCCTTCAAAAATCCAATAACAGCAGCAAAAAAATCTCCAAAATACTGCCCCATAACAACTTAAATCCTCTCATCCCATCTCTAGTCCGTCCATGTCCTGCATCACAACCTTGTTAAAAATTACGAGTTCGAAATATGAATTATATGTTGAATTCAAAATGTAGTAGTTTGCTAGAAAATGCTATTATTTGAATTACTGTTACGGTTGCATTTGCTCTAATCAGGAAGGAATAGAAGAGAGGTTTAAACTTGGGGGCTGAAATGTACTCATCTGTTATCCTCTGATGCCTCAAGGGTGGATATCAGGCACTCAGAAAATTAACGATCTTTGTTCCAGACTATTTATGCTTAAGTTGTCCATGCCAATAACAATTGAATACAACTTGTAGGGATTTATAAAATCCAGTGAAAATGGCTTTTAAACTGACAAGTAAAATCCTGGTCAGTGGCCTTGTATCAGTTAATTAACCAAAATAGTTCATGAATCACCTCAATTATGGTAGTTATGCCAAACATTCAACACGATGGACATAGTTATGAAGAGCTTGGGTGTTCTCATCAGCTGGAAAAGAGCAGCACTTGATCTTGATCAAGTTGACAGACTTGCATCTCTGGCAAATAATTTGCAGCAATTTAAGAGACATCACCTGAGATGTTGGCTTCACTGCCTGCTGTGACTGCCTGCTTTGCTAACTTGTATCAATGCTGTATTGCATGGCTCATTTATAAATGGTTTGTTGAACAACACATTTTGAAAACCGATAATGGCCTGCTAATGTAATTTCACATAGCAATAAAGGGAGGCAGCATCAATGTTATTCTTTTTTTTTTTAGTGACAGTTATGTTATGGGAGCTCTAGTGTGAACATGCATTGCCAATTGCACAGATGCTTTGCAATATGAAGAGTATTCACCAAAAACAGCCAAATAAACCACATACCGTACGTGTGCAGGTCATTCTAACAGGGGTGTAGTGATGATCTTTCATTTTGCTTGCGTACTGTGGTCAAATTGATTCGAACAAAGTGTGCCTTAGTTTGAGTTTGTTTGAACTTGATTTTGTTAAAGAGACAGTCCTGGGGCCGGTTGCACCAAACGTATTGTAAGTGCTTGTCGTAAGACATCAAACTTAGGACAGTGCTGAGACATGTTGCAGCTGCCGTTTGACCAAAAACTCTTATGCATGTCGTAACATCCGTATCTTAAGATACGTCTTAGGACATGTCCAAAATGACATACACAAACAACCTTGGCCGTAAAGTCCTGACAGCTGTCTCCAACGTTAGGAAGGTCAAATCTGAATGGCAAATAGTGAATTTTGGAAGGTGGTATGTATGCACAAGCAGTTTATATGATATATAAATAAACATTTGTATCATAGAATGAACGGAACTAAGACAGCTATATATAGCGCACACATAAGCAAAGAGGTTGTTTTTTTCTGAAGTATAGCAAAAGAAAAACAATATCCCAGTGCAGTCTTGAATGAATGACCCAGAAAGTGCCAAACATCAGAGGGCGTGTGAAATTCTTCTGGAAAAAACTATGTCTCTGTATAACCAATTAGGCTAATCTAAGCCTGTCCCCATTTACTTTGTTCAATCAGTAATCAAAGAGTAGATTTGCTTATTTAATAAGTTGAAAGGGTAGATACTCCAATTTAACAAGATAGCATGTTTGACTGTCGCATTTTGAAAATTAAATGAGCATAGTTTTGCAAGAATGTGAGTGCACGATTTTTTTGTGGGCTTACATTTGGCCATTTCGCGTGATTGCGATAATTTATATCTCAATGTCAGATTTCCTCTGTTATGCAGAATGTTTTCCACCTTGTGTGTGTGTGTGTTTTTTTTTTTTTTTTTTTGGATGCCTAAAATCCACAACGGTCTTAAAATGAATCTCTTTATGTTTAATTAATCTGTAATAATCTCCTAAAAATGCTACAGTGAGAGATGAAATTTACAGTTGGGATGTGGCAATGTTAAACCACAATTTTTTTTAAAAGTGTGACCACTTGCTGCCGTGGGGTATGCTGACAGTTGCGAGTAGTTTTGTGAAATGTACACACTTGAAGTGGTCTCACTGTAGCAATTTTAGGAGATTATTTCATATAAATTAAAAAGAGATTTATTTTAAGATAAAATACATAAATCAGCACACATAAATCACCACCTACCACACATAGGTTTCTGTTGTAATTCTGTGTCCTAACTTGTATTGGTGCAATGGCTCTTTTCGCCTTTGATAGCCATTGCTTCAATTTGTCTTACGACGCAGCACGTAAGACAAGACTTGTCGTAAATCATCGTTGGTGTAACCCATTTTCGTGCCTAACTTTAGGACAGCACTTAGGACGGTTGGTGCAACCGGCCCCTGGTCATAATCAACAGCAACAATTACAAACATGACTGTATACTGGGCAGTGCCAATGCTGCGCCCCAAGCATGCAATCACTTAATTAGCTCAATACTAAATGTTGCATTATGCAAAAACACTGTGTTTGTTAAAAAGGAGATTTCATTGCACAATTGTCACTGGACTAACAAGATTAGCCGCTGGTAAAAGGCGTAAGTGCATGTGTTCAGTGTGGGATTTTGCAAGTTTTACATCTCAAACTGGCAACACGCTGGGAGAGTTCCATGTATAACTTAACTAATTAGCTTCTGCCATGGTATAATAGCTTGGGTTATGTTGCTAATGTTTTCCATTACTCTAACCTTCCCCAATGATGAATCATTCCATTTTTTGAGAATGCGCTTGTGCCTTGACCTCAAACCCGTGTTGTATTGCGATCAGGAACCAGATGCGAAAACCAGGAAATGCAGTAGAGCTTTCTTTATTGGTAAAGGGGGGTGACCCCCGCAGGGCGAAAAACAGTACAGAGTCCACAATCCAAAAGTCAAAATCCGGTTGGGCAAAAATAGTATCAAAAACCAGGGCAGCAATCAAAGTAATCGTAGTCGGACAGAAATGGTCTGGTACACAGGAATAGTTCTATCAGAGAAACAAGCCAGAATCCACAGGACGTAATCCGAATCGTTACCAGGGCAGCAAACAGAGATCTCGTAGTCGGGCAGAAAAATGGTCAAAACACACAGATGCAACAGTAATCCAAAAACACAGAGGCAAAAATCAAAAAGTCAGGCAATCCAGTCAGAAAGATAAACACTGAGAAATAGAGGCGAGAACCGTAGCACAAGAAAACTAGGGAGAACGATCTGACAAGAAAGTGTACCAAACAGACATCTTATATACACACCCGGGGTAAACACATGACCAGGGAGAACAGGTGCAATCAATGGGAACAATGATCAGGGAGAGACACATGAGGAATAAACTAATTACATGAATTAGGCTGTAGCCAAAACACAGACAGGGATCACAAGACAAACCTAAGTACAAAACAACAGCTCCGGTTAAGGAGTACTGAAGTGCCAAGATAAAAGAAAAGGAAAGCACAAAGTATAAGTGGAAATCCACAGAAACTTGCAGCAGAGATAATTAGGGATAGGCAAGGAGGCGGAGATTAGAATTGGGCGACAGCTGAGAGATCATTAGTCAATTAGTAAGTGCAGCTATACAATCCCAAGTGCTTGTTAGTAAGTTAGTCCAAATATACAAGGTTAGTGTGGGTTAGTACTTAGCAAAAACAATAAACTGTTAGTATGTGTTAGTAAGACAGTTAAAGAGAGAGGAAGGAAGAACACGAGATAATGAAAGAAGATTGAAACCCAGAAACCAATAAATCACCCGAATGAGTGGCACACAAGACAAGGGACCGTGAGCAAAGATACACACATGACAAGACAGGGGAGACAAAGTGCAAAGCATGGAAATGAAAACATGGCCTGGAAACTAAATGATCTACACATGAAAAATAATAAACAGGAAATCTAAATTACCAAAACACAATACACAATCCTAAGAATAGTCAAAGGGCAGGCAGTGGTCACTAAACACAGAAATCCTAAACATGGCATAGCCAGGCACAGAACTTAAACATGACAGCAGAATGCACAGATCACAACAACCCGGGCACAGAGCGATTCCAATATCACCCAACTAGTGGCAGCACAACAGATAAGAAAAAAAAAAAGAAACTGAACAAAAAGTAAGAGCTGCTTCAAGCAGGAAAGTGGACCAGCTGGCAGTTTACATAGTTTGATAATTATTATTCAGGTCAATCTGCAGGAACATGCAAAGGAAAGGAGGAGAGCTTTTCACTACAAAGCATATGAACAATAATTTGTAAGCCAGTATGAGATGAAAATGACACTTGCCATGAAATTCACTTATTATTTCAATAAATTGTCATGACATTAACAAAGGTAATTGTAGTCAGTTAAAAACAATATATTACAAAAATGAGTGTTAAAAAAATATATTGGCTGAAAAAGTAGCCCATGAAATCACAACAGTAGCCCCGAAGATCTTTAAACTAGCCCTCAACTTCTTTCGGCCATCGGAGAAGTAGCCCTAGTGGAAAAATACCAGTTAGTCCTTGCAACTGGGACAAATATGAATAGATGTTGCGACTGGTCTGTATGAGTATCATCAGATGTAGCACACCCAAAAAATTGAGCCCCAAGTGTATATAGTAACCAAATGATGAAAATATTTGAATATGATTGAATGAATTACTCCACAAATCATTAAGACTACGTTAGGACTGGGATATGGTAATACTGGTGGCAAAAATAAGATGGCCCTGTTTGTTAGGCACGGCGATGGGAGACACCAGACACGATACGTAAATCCAAAATAAAGGGGTTTAATTGAATAATACGCAAATAAAACACGGCACGAGGGCCAACAAAAAGCTTCACTCAAGGAGTTGAAAATTTGAACAAAAATTATTAATTCGAGGAATATAAGGGGGCACAAAGTCCAATGAAAAACTACACTCAAAGAGCTGTTAAAAATGGAAAGAATAACAAAACCAATAATAAAATGGTGACTAGACACAGAGACTATGGCAATGCACAAGAACTTGATCAGCACTGAACAACACATGGGCAAAACAGGACTGCGGCAAAACAAGGATCCATCTGCCAGATTGGCGCTCCACCTCAAAGTATATGGGCTCGGGGCAGGATCAGGGAAACAAGGAACACCTGGGCAAAACGAGAGGGGCAAGGCACAGAAGCATGAGACATGGGACAAGCAGTAAGGCTCAACGAGCTCATTAAGAGAATGGGCGTGTCCACCTTAAGTTCCAATGCAGCAGAGAAGGAAGGGTGAGACTGAACAGAAAAGCAAACGAGATCTGGAAAATGGCAAATGTGGGAAATCATGCCAATCGATACCCCAACTAAATTAGTAAGGATTAGTGTGCACCTGTCTAAAGAAACACCTCCCGTGTGAGTTAGTAAATGAGGCAATCAAGCTTATAACAGCCCTGCATTCAGAGCAGCTGTGAAGGAAGTGGAAACACCACCAGCCAAACCAAAGCAATGAAAGGTGCAGCATGCTGGGACAAAACATGGCATGGAACACGGACTGGAGAGGTGGATCCCAACTGGCAGACCGGACCGGAGCTAGAAAATACACTGAACAAAAATATAAACGCACAAACCAAAAATGCTGAGTTAAATTAACCTATAATGAAACATGCCCACAAATAGTGTTGATTCGTGTGCTGACTGATTTGTTTTGCTCAAATCTGGTGACCCATTTCTCATTGACCACTCCCTGTGAGATTACTCACTCATCGAGTTATTCTGCCCCTGAGCTGCATAGAGCATAACATTGAGTAGGTCAGTCAGCGTGACCAATACACAGGCACTCCTTGCACCAGGGTCAATAAAAGGCCACTGCAAAATGTGCACTTTTGTCAAAAGTCACAATGCCACAGATGTCACAAGTCATGAGGGAGCATGCCATTGGCATGCTGAATGCTGGGATATCTGTGACAGCCGTGTCAACACACTTGAATGTGCGTCAGTCCACCATCAGCGGGTTGAGAAGTCAATTCAGAGAGACTGGCAGCACTGTGAATCATCCACATGCCCCATGACCATGTGTGACCACGCCCACACAGGATCGGCATATGCGCCTCCAGCACCTCCATGATCGGCTACGACCAGCCACCAGGACAGCTGACGAGACCGTCGGACTGCACAACAGCCAGATATCAGCTCAGACTATCCGAAACCACACCGAGGTCTCAACCTGACTGCCGTCCATCATCGCTACAGACTCGACTGGGCCAAATGTAACCTTCACTGGATGCTTGCACGGTGGAGGACGGTGTTATTCAGCCACGGAGATGGCAGACAACGCGTATGGCGACATGTGGGCGAGCGTTACGCTGATGCCAGCTCCAAGTGGCACTGCAGGAGGAATGGGACAACATTACACAGGCCACTATTGACAACCTTGTGAACTCCATGCGCCGGAGGTGTACCGCTTTACGTGATGCCGATGGTGGACTCACTCGTTACTGAGTGCTGTGAACTCTGCCTGCTGACGCCTGTTGGGTTCAGGCTGTGATAACTCATGAATTGTTCACAGTAAATTGTTAGTCATGTTTCTGTTGCTTGAATATTACGGCAAGAATAAAATAATAATTGTTTTGTTGAAATATTTCCAGATTGATCAAAAATAATTCGAAAAAAATCACTTTGTGCGTTTATATTTTTGTTCAGTGTAGAAAGACACATGAATAAACAAGGACACGTGGCAAGAACTTTGGGCATGGCTATGGCACAAACATGGCAGGAACTAAAAATGTACTTGACAGGCAGAGCAAAAAGACAACCTTGTTATTGAGAGAATATTTTAGGTTTTTTTCCATTCCAGTAATCTTTCGAAAAATGACCAAGGCACAATTCCTGGAAAAGCTGGGCACCATTTTAAAAAGCAAAAGACATTTTTTCATCCAAATTCTTGAAAAATGTTCTTTGTTTTATTGTCCATTTTATTACTGGATAATGGGGACTGTACTCAGGATGCATTTCCTTTCTATTTTTATTATATAAATCTCATATTGCAAGGTGAGGTGAGAGCACAGCACAGGAAAGGGAAATGAAAGATATGAATCAGAAGACAATGTGGCAGATTTTTTTCTTGATGCTGGATTTTTTGCAGAGAACCTGAAAATGATCCTCATCCAAAACAGGGAAATTAGTTCATTAAAACGGAATGATTGTGCCAGTCTGATGTCAGCTCTTTTTTTTGTCATTTTGATAAATTGCATTTCCAGTCGAATGTATATGTTTACTGTATATATTCAAGATGTGTCTCTTGAAGTGAGAATACAGAAGCCACCGAAGTGACACAGTCAGTGATGTCTCTTGCTGTGAGTGCTCATAGGCTGGACCATAGCCAAGACAACTATGTCATCAGCTGTCTTTGGCCATGTGTCCACAACGATAGAACATAAGAACCTCCTAACTGCAATGAGCTTGATTGTAGTACTGCATGGCTTTTTGAAGTACAGTAATTGACCTGCGCATATATTTGCATCAAATGAGCTGCGGTTTTACATTGCATTTCTTTGCAAATTACAACTGTGAATTCAAAATCAGTGACAGAGAATGAAATTATATCATCATCCATAATAATGGTACAAAGAGCTGTTTGTCCTATTCAGGTGGGCCTACCAGTCCAGTGCGAGCACTGGACCTGCATTCTGGTATGGAATCTAGATTTTGCCAATTCCCTCTGTGACCATCATAGCCTCGTATTTAATTATTCCAGACTAATTGACGACCACAAAGGAAAAACTTTCAGAGTCCAAATTTATCGTTTTTGTATATTTTATATAATATTATATATAGTATTATAACATTTGATAACACTTTACTTGAAGGTACTGTCATAAGAGTAACATGGCACTATCATAACTGTTACATGTGTCATGTAACAGTTATGACAGTGTCATGTCACTCTTATGAAGAAGTTGTCATAATCAAGACAACCCAAACATACATAATGTTTATGACACGTTCATGACTGTGTCATGTGACTGTTATGACGATACCTTCAAGTAAAGTGTTACCTAACATTTTATATGTTTTGCATTTTTTTAGAGCTTTGTTTCTAAGATCGTTTTGAATTTTCTCCACAACGTGAAAATGTGACTCTGATCATTTTTCCATCGTGGTCCTCAATTAATTGAAGCTAATTCATCACAGTATCATAGCTTATTCATCATAGCATCATACAGGGAAGCTTTTGTTCAAATGTGGCATCCAAAGTCAAGCAACACAAGCTGCATATGCAGAGTCTGTGAAATTTCACTGTGTGAAGCTCATTGTGCAAATTTAATGATTAAATATAATGGTTTTAAGGATACCATTATGTTTTGTGTTTGTATGCTTTGCCTTGTTTAAATTCTTTACTTTTAAGTGCAGAAAACAGTCAAATTGTATATCTCAAATTCACATGTATCTTTGAATGGGGTGGCAAAAGGCATGAAACACGAGGTAGAATTCCAAAAAGGAGAGAACTCTTTTTATACAGGTGCAAGTATGTCAATACTTGGGTATATGCAATAAAATGTGGGGATTAAACAGTATGTTGACATTTCAGTTAAGGTCACATTGAACATTAATCTGAGAGCTGACTTTGGGTGCAAATGACAGAGATGGATTCATATCATGAATCAAGAAAGTACAAGAAAGTACACCCAGCTTTATGCTGCATGAATGCACGTGTGTGCCCGTTTCTGTTAGTTCAGAGGTTATTAAATGGGACCTAACATGCTGATCTTTCTTTTAATACATATTAGTAATGTTACAATGTTGGTTGTCCATGCTCAACCTCTGAAAAGTTTCTAAACATAAGATACAGGGATTTTGCCGAAATCCAAGAACGTGATTTCGTGAGCGTGATTTTCTCTCTGAACAGCTCCTCCTGAGATCTTCACGAGATGTGGGCAAAACCTGACGTCAGGTTGTGCCGTCCAATTAGTCCAGACCAAGCCAAAGCCAACCACTGGGCTCTACCTGCCCAGACCGGAAACTATTCTAGCAGGCACTAACAACGGCAGATCAGACTATGCCTTAGTAGCATTGACACTTTTGGAAATACAAAAGAAGAACCGCAGATCATTTGAGGTGCAATTTTGTTAGTATCTCTTGTCTACTATCTACTTGTCTGGTTACTTTTGGACGCAAAGAAAAACAGGAAGATGCCACCAGAAAACAGTGGGTAGCTTCTTTTGTTTGCTGGCAGCAAACAGCCACGGCCAAAGGGAACGCTAGCTGCTTGTGCTCAGCATTTCACCAGAGACAGCTTTGTCAATAAAGGATAATTTGACATAGGGTAAGCATTTCAGCTGCTTCTCAAACCTGAACCAGTTGCATCGATCAAGCACTCGGAGCCACAAGCTGTAAGTAACCATATAACAGCAAATAATGCAAGAGAAGCTAACATGCCATGGGTGGCTAGCAGGACCGCTAGCGATAGTTAGCACTAACAACTGGCCTCAAACGCAGGCTTTGTAAAATATCTGAAGATAAAGCCTGTATCGGTCACGACTGTTTGTGAATCACAGACACAAAAGCTGTAAGTTCCTTTACTGCATAAACCAACCTGATGTGATAGCCAGTTGATTGTGGCCAGTGCTTTAAGCGGGGCGGTACGTACCGGTACGGAGTACCGGCACTTCTAGATTTTAGCCCCCCTAGTACCAGGACTTTTATGGCGTACTGGGACTTCATACGAGCTCGTAGTACCCTGTCCTGCTCCATTTCTCTTTCGGCAATTCATGATCCTATGGCTTTACTACATTACCCACTGTGCACTAGTAAGCGCCGCTCGCCTGTCCCTTTACTCGCGAGACGTTCACTCGCAAGGAGATCTTAAGGAGTGGCCTGTCTTTCAAACATTATTTCAGCGAGCCTCGTGATGCGTTGGCAGTCTCATCGCGAACGATCAATGGCAAGTAGCAAGCAATTTTGGCCGCAGATCGGACTCATTGTCCACCGCCACGCAGATACGCGAAACAGCGGGACATAGTATTCACGACCGTCCGTCCGTACTTACGTACGACCCGAATCCTTGTCAGCGAGATATCTCAAGAACGAATTGACGGATTTCCTTCAAATTTCATGTCAACATGTATTAGGGTGGTTACACTGAGACACTGTTCATTTTGACACGATTTTCCTTTTCCTGGCGGGGGACTAAGACACTTTAGTGGCAAATACTTGTTGTGGATGGGTTTTGCTGCGGAGAGACGGTTTTTAGCTACCTAGCTAATTTGGTGGGGATGTTTGTAATCATGCTGACTAGCTACTTGCCAACACATGAAATTTGATCATCTCTGAAATTATAACTGCTTTCAAATGTTTACCGGCATGTTCACTATGCGATGGCAAGCATAGCTGAGTTCAATAATAACTTGCATACCAGATGATATTTCAAATGATTTACTTTCATGGAATCGATATTAATCCTCAAAATACCCACAACCAAATACATAAACCAATGCCAGCTGGCTAGAGAACAGGGCAGACGAGTTTACTCTTCTCCCATCCACATTATGTTCTGTCACGTCCTTTCGACAAATAACTCATTCATGATGGTGTTTATCGGCCATTCATCAGCAATTCGTCGTCATTACTCAATACACCCAATCGGCCGCTCTAACGTTGAGTGTGATGAGTAAAACAACACTCCCAATAACTTTATCATCAAATTATGTCATGCAAAATGACCCATTGATTCTTATTCTTATATGCATTCCAGTTATAAATGTGTTGAAAATACAGCACCAGACCTTTTAATTTAAAAGAAAATGGCTCAGATTTCTCCATTATATTCACTGGAGGGACACACCCCCATCTGAAATGAAACATCTGCACTTGAGTTTATTAAAAGATAGATTTTTGTTCTGGTGCTGACACTGGAAAGCCGTGACCTGTATTTAAATATAACCGTTTATATTTAAGTTTGTTCGATGAAGATGAGCTGAGTCGTTGTCACGGCACCTGTTAGCTTAAAATTAACTGATGTTGGCAGGAGTATAACTACCAGTCCATGAAAAAAAATATTTTTTCGAGCGGATACTCTAATTACCTCATGAATGAACTAGCAAAGCAGTTTAGTATTGCTATGTGCGGTATTTATTCAGTTTTGGGAAATCACGATGTGTAGAAAACATGAGCCCAAATTGGCTGGCTCACAAGGGCTAGTTAACGTCAGATCTCATGTATTTCCACGGAAATGGAGAGAATACTCGCAAAAAACTTTAATATTTTGAGAGCGAAATGCCCATAGTATGAATAAATTTAGATTATACATTTTATTTTGGTGGTAATAATTGTTTAATTGCATTATTACACTCAAGGGTCTGCTTGACCGTCATTCTTGGCACTTCGGTCGGTGATGCTAACGAACTCGGCGCCTGGCCGCATCACTGTCGTGACAAGAATGACGGTCAAGCACACCCTCGCCTGTAATAATGCTTAATTAACGTTAACTCCGATTAATGTGGCCAAGCAGCAAAAGTAACCAGCAACATTAAGGCTGAACAGAGTTACATAAGTTCAACCCCACCTTTCGGGGGCTTTCGCTAATAATCTTTTCGGACTATTATCAATTAAGCAGTTTTCACAGATCTTTTGATTTATAAAATGTTCATTTCAACGCACAAATGCAAAGAAATTGACAAATTAGTTAAATCAATGGCTTAGGCACCTAAGATAGGCGGAATAATATTTTCAGTGATGAGGTATTTTTCATTTGAGCACAGGCTACCCGTACTGTCCTGTTCATTTGAGAACATTCTAAACGTCTAACTGACCAATCAGATTGCTCGGTCAGATCTACATGTTGGATAATATAGAAAACTGGAGAGTGTGGTGCACTGAACGCCATATTGGGTTCTTCAACTATTAGCTAGCAAGCATAATTACAAAAAAAATGGCTGATGACATAGTCAAAAACAGACAAAAATACTGTGCCTTGATTGATGAATCCTCCACAATCAGTGGAAAGTCTGTGTTGGTGGTGTGATTGTGGTCTGCTATTGCCAACGCAGAGCCAGACACAATATTTTTTGACCTGCTTGAGTTGGATGGGATCACAGCAAATGATATAACAGAGAAACTGCTAGCATATCTTCATAAAAATGGCTTTGATGACTACTTCTTGGGTCAGTGTTTTGTGGCATTTGTATGTGATGGAGCATCAGTAATGCCACACAGAAGAGTTGCTGCACAACTTTGGAGCAGATTTCCAGACCTGTTTGTGTGGCACTGCTCAAATAATCGTCTAGAATTGGCAGTTCGCGATGTTCTCAAGGAGGTTGGTGGACTTAACCATTGTAAGATCTTCTGAGACAAGCTCTACACTCTAGGCTATATCATGCCTCACCCAAAAACCAAAGAGAACTGTGTCATTGTGCTTGGAGTGTTGGGTAACATCTCCTTTCAATTGGACGTGTTTTGTCGAGAGATAATTCATAGATGGATTTTAATGAGAAAATACTTGTTAAAAATCTTAGTGGAGTTTTAAAACAATTTTTCTTAAAATCAGCATCATGTTCTAGTATTTGAATGTTACACTTAATGATCTTCTGGTACCGACTGCCCACCGTCAACTTAATTTACCTGCCAACAGTTGAAAAGGGGGAGTACTGGCACTTCTTTTTCTCCACTTACAGCACTGATGGTGGCTGTAGCACAGCGGCTAATGTAGCTAAGTTACTGTTGCTAATGTTTGTGTCCTAAATATGCAAGAGTGATATCAGGGGAAATTCTACAGAAGGTGTATGAACATAAACCTCATTTGAAGCTAACTTTTATTACTTGTTTGTAATTTGGATGCTTGGTACAACTGTTCACAGTAACAAAACCTGCTGTCGTTAAAACCTGTATTGCAAGGGTTTGTCTCTGTGGTTATGATCGCTCGGTTACCAGCTACTGCATGTTAGTTTATGTGTTGTGCTAATTTAAAATGCTCCTGGTTAACTTATATGCAGTAATTCTGCTCGGTATGCTTGTGTTACTTCGGTGAGCATCAATGTGGCAGTTTCATCATAACGTTGCCTGATTGTAGCCACAACAGTTAGTGATCGCTTTACTAATCCGTGACCGGGATCAGCCGGATACATCACAAATGTCTGAGCAAGCTCTGTGGTGCTACCATGAAAGCAATGCGAAACACAGAAGCTCTACCGGTTTAAAAATGATTTTTCTGCACTACCATGACATAATTTCATACCCATTTAAAAATTGTTGTGGCTAATAAAAAGACGGAGATTAAATAGGCTTGTGACCTAGCCAAAGAGAACTTGAAATCAAGTAAGGGAAAAATGAAAACTTGGTATGATTATAAGGCTAGAAGCCGTGAGTTTAAACCAGGAGACGAGGTCCTTGTGTTGTTTCCCTTGCCGTCCAATCCATTGCAGGCTAGATTTTATGGTCCGTATGAAATTCTAACAAAACTCAATGATCTCAATTACATTGTGAAGACTCCAGATAGGAGAAAGCCAAAGAAATTGTATCACATTAACATGCTGAAGCCTTATCATGACAGAAATTCAAGGGTTGCAGCTGTCACTTCAGATTCTCCTATGGTCGAGACGAGTGAAGATGAGGGGGAGTTTCAAGATGATGAACCTAGAATTAAAGCTGAGGTTCTTTCATGTAAATTGTCAAATTCTGAATTGTTGCAAAATCTTGATGTAACACTCCAGCACTTAAAACCTTCACAGAAAGATCAGTTTGAGAGGTTGATCAAGAAATATAAAGATCTATTTCCTGATGTTCCAAAGAGAGTTTCTATAGCTTCTCATGATGTAGATGTTGGTGATGCCAAACCAATAAAACAGCATCCGTACCGGATGAATCCTGAAAAGTGAGAGATTGCTGAGAAAGAGGTTGAGTACATGTTAGAACATGATATTATCAGACCCTCCAACTCAGATTGGAGTTCACCCTGTGTGCTAGTTCCAAAACCTGATGGAAGTACTAGATTCTGTATAGATTATCGCAAACTCAATGTAACTAGAACTGATGTGTTTCCAATACCTAGGATTGATGATTGTATTGATAGAGTAGGGCAAGCAAAGTTTCTGACCAAGATTGATTTATTGAGGGGTTATTGGTGTGTGCCTTTAACTGAGAGGGCCAAGAGCATCTCTGCTTTTGCCACACCATCTGGGTTGTACCAGTATGAAGTCTTACCCTTTGGCATGAAAAATGCCCTAGCCACATTCCAAAGGATGATACAGTCTCCAATCGCCAGATTGCCACACACGGGTGCGTACATCGACGACCTGATCACATGGAGTGACTCCTGGGAAGAACATCTGAAAGATGAAAAGACGTTGTTCCAGCGCTTGACTCAGGCCAACCTGACTGTTAACCTGAACAAGAGTGACTTTGGTTGTGCGACTGTCACGTATCTTGGCTACGTCATAGGCTAGGGTAAGGTGACACCCATAAATGCTAAAGTCCAAGCCATCATGGACTTTCCAGTTCCTGACAACAAAAAAGCTTTGCGCCGCTTCTTTGGAATGATCGGGTACTACCGCAAGTTCTGCAAGAACTTTGCTTAGATTGCTCTCAGTCTCACAAACCAACTGAAGAGAGGCGTAAAGTTCACTTGGGATGAAGCATGCCAAAGAGCCTTCGATCGCCTGAAGTCTCTGCTGTGTCACTTCCCCATGCTCAAATCTCCTGACTTCAACAAACCGTTCTCCATTGTGGTCGATGCTAGTGACCAAGATTGTGGATCTGTGCTCCTACAGAGAAGTGACTCTGATGACATTGAGCATCCTGTGGCATACCTCTCCAGGAAGTTCAATCGCCACCAAAGGAACTATTCCACAATAGAGAAGGAGCTGTTGGCTCTGGTTCTATCCTTACAACACTTTGAGGTTTATAGAAAAAAAAAAAAGCCTTTTACCTGGGTACTATAAAAAGACTACCCAAAAGTAAAAACACTGGAGCACACTTTACAAATCTGCACGTTTATCGAGGGGAAAAGATGAGAGACGCAAGTCGAAACGTCAGTCATCTTTTCCCCTCCATAAACGTGCAGATTTGTAAAGTGTGCTCCAGTGTTTTTACTTTTGGGTAGTCTTTTTATAGTACCCAGGTAAAAGGCTTTTTTTTTTCTGTTTATTGTCCTTTACTGCTGAGCACCTTTCCTCACTTTTGAAACTTGGCTGAAGCGCGTTGGACTTTTGCATATTGACTTTGAGGTTTATGTTTGTACAGGGCAAAAACCAAGGATTGTGTACACTGACCACAATCCGTTAATGTTTTTGAGTAAGATGAAAAACAAGAATCGGAGATTGTTGAATTGGAGTTTGATTTTACAGGAGTTTGACTTGGAAATTAAGCATGTAAAAGGCACTGACAATGCAATTGCTGATTGCTTATCCCGTGTTTGAGTATGTGTATATATCACGTTTATTAGCATATTGTGTTATATGTATATAAATATACAAGTGTCAACTTAACCATTTTTGTATTAAAAAGAAAAATTTTGCCTTTATGAGTCAAAATTTTTCCCTTTTGGAATGGAGGTGTAATGCGAATAGAAGCCACTAGATGGCAGTATTGACCTTTCTTATGTTAAGCCCAGACTGGAGCTAGGTTTGGGCATGTCTTGGGCATGTCTGAGACAAGTCCCAGAGAATTAAAAAAAAGAGGTCTAAATGTTGGAGGGGTCTGCAAAAGAGTATATAAGGAGGAAAATTGAGGGAGTGGAGGAGTAGGAGAAATTGCAAGGAGAAGGATACATGTGACCAGACCTGTCATTCTGTTCTGTTCAACTTCCTGCGAAGTTTTTAGTGGATTTTTGCCTGTGTTGGAGCATTTTCCTCACCCAGGACATCACCAAGCAACCCAACCAAAGGGACTGTAAATATTTTTGTTCTTGTATTTTACAATCTTGGTCAGTAGAGTAGTTCGTTGTTAGTTGCCTTTGTTTAATTAAATCTGTTGTAGTTTTAAAAGTTGTGTCTGTCATCCCTTGCTGTCGTAAATGTAATAAAAAATTGGGGCCAAAACTGAAGTTTATAACATTAAGTCTCATCTATTTCATGCATAAAAAGCACAATACCACCTGATAAAATATGGAATAATAGAATATTGACATGAAATATGTTAAATTACAGAAAAAGCCAGCAGAAGTGAAATTTAAAGGTGACATTTGCTTTTAACAAATAACAGGGTCAAAAGTTTACATTATCGGGGACAGCTACATTCGCCGTGGGGAAAAACGAGCAAGGGAGACCATCGAGACCAACCTTGGTCTGAATGCCCAGGTCCAGTGGTTTGGCTGGGGTGGCATGGTTTGGGGAAACCTCCTCCCCTTTATCCATCAGTGCCTGAGGGGAACAGCTGTGATGGAGGTCCTGCTGGTCCACTGTGGCGGGAATGACCTCGGAAAAATCAAGAGTGTGAAGCTTGTCGCAGGGATCAACCAGGACTTGGAAATTCTCCATCGGCAGGTCCCTCAGATGAAGATCATCTTCTCTGCCATCACCCAGCGATGCTGGTGGGGGTCTTCCCATCCAAAGATTGACAAAGCCCAGCAATATGTCAGCAGTGTGATGGCTACCTTTGTTTTGTCTGTTGGTGGAGACATCTTGCATCATCCTCAGATAAAGCATAGAGATCCTGGCTAATTTTTGCATGATAGAGTTCATTTCACCCCTATGGGAAATTACTTATTTTTAAATAACCTTGTGGCTGTGTCTGAAAGACTAAATCCCCTAGAGTGTTGCTGGATTTGTATTTTCAACATCAGCTGTGGGCGCAAAAAAGTCAGTTCTTTTGCTTTAAGTGATGTTTGATGTGCTTGTTATTCACTTATTATATTCCCAAACGCCGAATGGCATACCGGGGGATATTATGTTTTTGGTCCGACCGCCGCCGCTGCACTACGTGTTAACGCGATAACTTCAGTAATATTTCAATAACAAATTCCAAATTTTGCACATAAGTAAGTATCATAAAGAGGAAGAACTGATTCGATTTTGGACAATTTACGATGTCTAAATTGGCCACCAGGGGCCAAAAACTGATTTCTGTGTTAACGCGATAACTGCTGTAATATTTCAATTAGAAATTCCAAGTTTTGCATATAAGTAAGTATCATAAAGAGGAAGAACTGATTCGATTTTGGACAATTTACAATTTCTAGATTGGCCACCAGGGGCCAAAAACTGAAAAAAATCACTGTTCCGCGATAACTTCAGTAATATTTCAATTACAAATTTTAAGTTTTGCACATAAGTAAGTATTATAAAGAGGAAGAACTGATTCGATTTTGGACAATTTACGATCTCTAGATTGGCCACCAGAGGCCAAAAACTGATTTACATGTTAACGCGATAACTGCAGTAATATTTCAATTAGAAATTCCAAGTTTTGCATATAAGTAAGTATCATAAAGAGGAAGAACTGATTCGATTTTGGACAATTTACAATTAATAGATTGGCCACCAGGGGCCAAAAACTGAAAAAAATCACTGTTTTTATCATATCTCTGGAAATATTTGTCCAATTGACCTCAGATAAAGTGCAAATGAAAGGTCATGACCTGAGGATGTGTCCCACAATGACATTATACCTGTTTGGTTCAAAATTTTGACACAAGGTGGAGGTTTGTCACATAAAATTCACCATTTTTGCTAAATCTTTGGAACTATTTCTCCAATTGACATGAAACTATGTGCAACTGCAAGGTCATGACCTCACAATGTGTCACATGATGACATCATACCTGTATGGTTCAATATTTTGCCACAAGGTGGCGCTTTGTGATGGAAAATTACCATTTTGGCCAAATCTTCAAAACCATTTGACCGATTGACCTGAAATTAAGTTCAAATGAAAGTCTATTCAAGGTCTATTTAAAAATTGGGGAATTGGAGGATTGGGGGCGTTCGGGGATATACCCCCAGCCGTCGCCTCCAACGGCATAAGCTAGTTTTATACTCGAGTGGTAGCCATCATACTTATTGTTTTCCCAGCTCTTCCTCTCCATCCACCTTCCTTTCACTCTTCCTCTTAAATCATTTCTCCAAGCCTGTTATGATTCTGTCATGTTCTGCTCATGTTTTGTCTTAGTCTAGTTCCATGCCATGTTTTTGTTATTACCATGTTTTGTATTTCTGCCAGTATCCACATTTCTGTTAACTTTATGGTCCATGTTTTTGCTCTTGCCCTGCATTGCACTTTGTCTCCCCTGTCTGGTCTTATGTTGAGCTACTGCTCTTTCCCCAAGTACTGTGTGTCACATGTTTAGGTGATTTCATGGTTTCTGGGTTTCCAACTATTCCTCCTTTCTTGTTTGCTTCCTTCCCCTTGCTTTTCTATATTACTAACCAATCCGGACAGTTTGTTGTTTTGTTAAAGTTACTAACCTAAACTAACATTGTACATAATACTAACTAATACTAATACTAACTAAGCTCTCAGCACTCGCCCTGTCCTTGTCTCCGCCTCTTGCCTTCACTTAATCTTCTTTGTTGCGTTTCAGTGGATCCTCCGCACCTGCTCAACTTTGTTCTTCCTCTCATCATCTGAGCACGTGAGAAATCCCTAACTGGAGCTGTATGTTTTGTCAATAGGCTGTCTCGTGATCCCTGTCTGCGTTTCGGCTTTTGCCTATTTTATGTGATTCGGTTCTTCCCCATGTTTGCTCCATTGTTATTATTCTGATTCTCTACACCTGATTCCCGCATAGCATGTGACTTCCCGTGTGTGTATTTAAGCAGTCTTCTCACAGCAGTTTCTTTTCAGAATGTTTCTTTTGGTTTGCCTGTGCCACGCTTGTTTTCGCCTTGTATTCTTTGTGATTCTTTTCTGACTGGACTGTCCCTGATTCTCGATTTATTTGGCTCTGTTTTGGAATTCTGTCTGCATCTGTTTATCAAACCCTTTTTCTGCCTGACTACTAGTACTGCCCTGGTTTACGACTCAGATTCTACCCTATTGGATTGTAAGTTTTGGATTGTGGACTTTGTACTGTTGCCTTCTGCCCTGCGGGGGTTTACCCCCTTGCTTAAGAAAATCCCATCTACTGCATTGCTTGGTTCTCTCGACTGGTCCCTGAGCGTTACATCACAAAACCATTTGCTTTCCCCCAGCCTTTCCACCTGATAGACTTCCTTAATGTTTCCCCCAGGAAAATGTAGCCAGTGGATTGTCTTTGGACCACACAGAACTCTATGTTGTGTGTAGTTTTTGTTTAAATAAACATTTTTTATTTAACTTATTTGCATGCCTCTGATTTACTGCAGCAAATGACATTGCATATGTGAAAGAATTCCAGAGTGAAGTTTTTGCTGAACGTAAATGTAAAGACATTGATGGTACTGTTGGGAAACAGAATTTTTGGGTCTTGGCAATATGAGTTGAGCCAGACGGTTTGGTCAATGGATCTTGAATGTGCATTAGGTGATAAAGAGAAGCCATCAGGTCCTGAAAGGACATATAGCCTATTTGCCACTCCCAGCTGGGAGCTCTGTTTGTCTTCAGTTCCAACAGGACAATAGGCACTAGCACCTTTTAATTGGAGGCTCTGTATGCCCACTTATGGTTCAGGAGAGGCCCAATTGTAGAGTACTGCTTTTTATCAATGTGTAAACCCTGGAACCAATCAGCAACAACTTCTGATAACATTAAAGAAGTCATATGCAAATGTCTGTACTTTAACATGTATAAAGCTTCTTACAAAATGAAGGAATTTTAGAACTTTGCATCACGCTGTTGTTCCCACGGCTGGCTGTGTAATAAACTCTTTCCTGCTTTATGACACGAACAATTGGACTCTGCTTCTTCATCGGGACAACGTTCTTGGTTTTTTATTAATTTACCAACAGTACATTACAGGTTTAATTTACCACCATCACAGGAAATGTACATTGAATTACAAAATATTTCTCATGTACTCCCAGTCCAAGGACAGATGACTCGAGTCTTTGTTGGAAAACTGAAGGCTTAGAAGTCGAGATGAATGGCTTTTGAATGTATTATTATACAAACAAAAAAGAATGACAGTTGTTATGAGTATTTCATGTAAAGCACCGTATATCATTAGTAAATTGAGATTTGTTGCATGCAATTTGGCTGCCTTGCTGGTCAGCTATTTATTTTGTTCATCAGCAACCTCTGGTGGTGTGCCTGTAGCAAAACATGATCTGATGTAATATCACTTCTTTGTAATAGACTAGTGCTTTCTAAAAGCTTCTGGCATCTTCCCGCCAGGAGGGGGCGGGATTACCCAGGAATCCTGTAGATCTTTCCAGAATGTTGCTAGTCTGTATATATGCTGTGATTTTGGTCAGTCGAGGGAGAGTTTTTGTTTTGGCAACAGAGTTACATAGTGGCATTAGAGTGTTATCATAAGATCACAGTGGATTTTTTGTAGATGTTTTTTCTTATCAGTGAAGAATAAATTTGTTTAAGTTGTCATTGCTGGTTTTCTTTTTTGTGATTTTCAAGTCATAACACAGTTATTTTGCCAATATTTGAAGATGAAATAAGGAAACAAGCATATATAAGAGAAGCCAGTTACATATCCATTATTATTCAATCAACTTGGACTTGTCTGCGTAAATTACCATCTAACAGAACCATTGCAAGTTTCAGTGACAATGCATAGTTGAGCAGTTCTGA
Organism: Gymnothorax reevesii; assembly: GCA_029721435.1. Taxonomy (NCBI): domain Eukaryota; kingdom Metazoa; phylum Chordata; class Actinopteri; order Anguilliformes; family Muraenidae; genus Gymnothorax; species Gymnothorax reevesii. The sequence goes on along the minus strand of CM056580.1, from coordinate 60,699,323 downwards.
CAAGCATTTTCATCAGTTTTTGATTTATAAATTGCTTCAGATGTATTCTCCAGCAGTAAATAAAGAATTGCTTGAAGCATCCTCTGAGTCTTCACCGGACCAGGGTAACCTCAGCATTACCCAGTGGTTTGGCGGCTTCTGTAATCACATGGTGAAAAAAATAAAACACTTCTAATTATTTGTGAAGCTTATATCTGAAACCTGAAGTGCAGTCTACTCTACCATGACAGCAGTAAAATGGACTTGTACGTTCCAACCCACACATCTGGCAATTTTGCAAATGGCAGGTTTGACATAAAAAAAAACTAGAATGGAGGTACATGCAGCTTTATATACTTTGAAACTAAATTCTTTCTGCTACCAATTTACTTTCCTTTTTTTGTGGGGTCACATGCACCCATTCCGAGTTATTTGAAACATGTTTCAGACATCGACTGTTTATGAAGAGACGTCAAATTTCAAAATAACTTCCTATAATTTTCAAGAAATTACAAAGCTGATCAAGGAAAATGTTATTTTGTCATTGTGCAATGCCTAACTCAGCTCTGACCTTGTAAATTAAGATACTGAAGACATTACCTTAACAGATATGTTTTAGTGGCTGAACTAATTAACCATTAATTGCCAAGTGCAAGATAATATGTGAATTAACGTAAACTGAAGTCAGCTATCTTGTATGTGATGTAAAGGTCACTCGATAGCAAACGCAGCAATAATTAACAAAGTGACTATTAGCACTTATTTAAGTGCGTCCAAGCACAAAAATGGATCAAAATTCGCTTCAGACGCACTTTTAAGCGATATTTCTAAGCGGCACTGGAATGGTCATCAACTGGCGCACTTATAAGTGTGGCCAAGAAAAAAATTCAACATTGGCGACACATATAAGTGCGAATAACATCTGCCATAATTAATGCATAATTTAGTAGCACAACAACCATCATGCTATAAACAATTTTTAAATTATATTCTTCCCGGTTTACACCACTCCCTCATTACCTTCGCCAGCGACTTCGCTGACGAAGGTAATGTTTTGATCCCCGTGTATTTATTTGTTTGTGTGTCTGTCTGTATGTGTATCGAATAACTCAAAAAGAACCAAACGGAATTTCATAAAATTTGGTGGGTTGATTTGGAGGATCAATCGATTAGATTTTGGGAGTGATCGGGTCAAAGGTCAAGGTCAAGGCCACGAAAAGGTCAAAACCGACTTTCGGCCATATCTCGGTCAATACTTATCCGATCGGCATGAAACCAACGCCAAAATGTGCAGAATTATATACCCGATCCTGTGATGTGAAACACGGTACAATGGGGTCAATACCTTTCTTAGCGGTTGGGGGTCAAAGGTCAGGGGGGTCATTACCTTTAGAACTTAAAGGCGTATTGATGTAAAAAAAAATATATCGTACTCTTGTCATTCATCGATCATTTAAAAAAATAAAAATTGGTCCTCAGAGTTATGTGGCGAGGGATTCAGTGGCGTCGGCGAAGGTATGCGCTCTACCGAGTGCCCGTTCTAGTTTACAGTTTGTGTCCATCACCTTCCAGGCCAAACTCAAAATGTTGTCAGGTTTTCCCAGATACTTAATCCGATCAATCTTTTAAGAGTTACCCCATTACCTAGCCAATTCCACTAAAGTAGATGCGTTGATTCCAGCCGTAATTTCATCCGAAACCTGCTGAATCAACATTGAAATTATTGATGAATTGAACCCGCTTTCAGTATGTTTCAATTTTGTCATATTGTCATTGGTAAAATAATCTGTACCTCCTCGATCCAATTACTTTTTCTTGCAGTTTTAGCTGCTGTCCGTAAGGTTGCAACTTAAGGTGGGAATTTTGTTGTGTTACCTGCTGAAAAACGAGAAGTTGGCTTGCTGATGCTTATTGAAACACTTGCACCTAGGGATTCATCTAGTTCAGGGGTGTCAGACTGACCCGTAAACGGGCCAAGAGGCTGCAGGTCTTCAATCCTACCAAGCAGAAGCTCACTTGAAAGCACTGATTTAATCAACTGATCTAGGCCTGCACAACTAATTAGGTGTATCAGATGCGCTTCTGCATTGTTGGAGTGAAAACCTGCAGCCTCTTGGCCCGTTTACGGGTCAGTTTGACACCGCTGATCCAGTTACTGAACATTAGATATCAAGCTTGCTACATCGTTTACCCTACTTTATTGCCTAAGCAACTTCAATCAATTCAAAAGTTGAAGGAATTAGCCAGCCATTTGCAAGGTTCTCATGCTGATCCCCTGGGTAAGCAGAATTCCTACCCGGCTAAGTGATTCACAATCTGTGTTCGTTCTAAAATTCTGAGATACAGACTGCAGAACTGGACGCTAAAGGCTGAAACTACTGCGGCACTGGCCTAATATTTCATGTGCAAGTTCATAACAATGATATTTTATGACACAGTGTCGTTAACTTCATTCAAATGCTTACTTTTATAGGTATGCTCTAAAATTAAAAATGTATATTTTGCCAATTATGAATGGCTACTGATCACCATTTTCCCCATATTAATCCTAAACGTTTGCAACTCTGCTAGCAGTCTTAACGTAGCCAAGGTAGCTAGCTAACTTGGTAATAACTTAACTGACCGTTCAACTTCAACAAACAAAAAATAAACTTACCGAAAAAACTGCAAAGATCCTTCCGATCGATCCGGTCGGTTAGTACAATTCACTGCAGAGCAACTCATTTCGTTGTTTTTTTGTTGCAATCTGTCCTGCTTGAAGCAAAATCGCTGTTAGCTGTGAAGAATTTCAGATAGTGTTAAGTCTCCTGTTGACGTTTCCTACTCCAGCTCTTCGTAAAATTACTATTCATGAAACGAAATCCGCAGGGGGCAGGGGCTATTGGGACTCAGTCCACGCACTGCAGTTGTCAATCGCTGCTGTTTATCACGACTACATGGCGACGCCCTTTTGCATAATATCAAATCAAAAGTTTAGAGCAAACTTTTAAGAAAAATTGACGCTAGAATATAGATCAGCATGGTAAGAACTGCTTTAAAAGGAAGAAACCATCATCAGAAAAAAAAACTAGTTTTCATGTACGCATTTTTCTCTGTGTGTAATTTATAATTTGTACTGCAGCCGGCCAGTAGTTGGCGATCGAGACGTTTTGGCTTCACTTTTCAGGAGACGTTCCGCTGTGTTTTATACAGTCCTTGGTTGGAGTGCATCTGCAAGTAAGCCGGCTATGCGAGATTTCCGAAAAATTACGCGAGAATCTTGCCAAATTGCGCGATAAGCCCTCCAAACCCTGTGATATTGCAGCAGCAGCGGAAATGAGTTTGCGAGGCTCACAGAGCAATAAGCCATGAGAATCCATTCAACAGCCTGAATGGTGACAGCTAAATGGCCTTGTTGGGTACAATGCACAGCTGAGTGATGGCGAATCTAGTTGCTGCGAAGTTAGTGAAAGTTTTGAATTTTGCAGATTGTTATCCTTGCGGAGCTGCTCAAATTATATGAACATAGCAACAAGCAATCGCTTACCATATGGCCGAAGCATAAAGCAAGGTCGAGAGCGAGGGTAAGGTAATCACCCAGTTCTTGCCTCCAATAAAGAAAGGCTTTATTGGTTTTACATTTCTTACAACACAATACACTAACCAACAAAGCATTAATATACACTGAGCAAAAATATAAACACACAAACCAAAATTGCTGAGTTAAATTGACCTATAATGAAATATGCCAACAAATAGTGTTTATTGGTGTACTGAATGATTTGTTTTGCTCAATTCTGGTGACCCACTTCTTATTGACCACTCCCTGTGAGACTACTCACTCATTGAGTTATTCTGCCCCTGAGCTGCATAGAGCGTAATATTGAGTTGGTCAGTCAGCATGACCAATATACAGGCACTCCTTGCACCAGGGTCAATAAAAGGCCACCGCAAAATGTGCACTTTTGTCAAAAGTCACAATGCCAAAGATGTCACAAGTCATGAGGGAGCGTGCCATTGACATGTTGAATGCTGGGATATCTATGACAGCGGTGAATGTGCGTCATTCCATCATCAGCCAGTTGAGAAGTCAATGCAGAGAGACTGGCAGCACTGTGAATCATCCACATGCCCCACGACCATGGGTGACTATGCCCACACAGGATCGGCACATGCGGCTCCAGCTCCTCCATGATTGGCTCCGACCAGCCACCAGGACAGCTGACGATACCGTTGGACTGCACAACAGGCGGATATCCGCTCAGACTGCCCGAAACCACCTGAGGGAGGCAGACCTCTGAGCCCACCGACTGCACCGAGGTCTTGACTTGACCACTGTCCGTCATTGGTACAGAGTCGACTGGGCTAACCGTAACCATTTGCTGGATGCTTGCATGGTGAAGGATGGTGTTATTCATCGACGAATTGTGATTCCAACTGTACCGTGCTGATGGTAGACAACTCGTATGGCGAAGTGTAGGCGAGAGTTCGGACAAAGTGTAAAGTGTGAATAAAATCCAAATGCAATGACTTTCAGATAACATGAGCCAATATGTTATTAACAATAGAACATAGACTACATTTCAATTGTTGAAACTGAGACATTATACATTTTTATCCGCAAAATGAGCTTGTTTGAAATTTTCTGGCTGCAACGGTCTCAAAAAAGTTGGGACACAGGCAAAAAAAGGGCTGAAAAAGCAATTATTATATAAGAGAATCAGCTAAAAGAACATTTAGCAAGTAATTAAGTTAACTGGCATGAAGTGTGTAACATTAGCCTAGAGAGGCTCTCAGAAGTGAAGATGGCCAGACACTCTCCAACCTGTGATGGCTTGTGTAAAAAAATTGTGGAATACTTTTTTTTTTGTACTGTTGTTTTTCTGTTGTGATTTTACTATGTGTCCTTTGTATTTGTATATTTATTATTGCTTGTATTTTACTGTTTGTGTTTTTTGCATGTTTTTATACTGTGAAGCACCTTGTGAGTTTTATGTCCTCCGTGAAAGGTGCTATAGTAAATAAATTTTACTTACTTACATACTTACAATGTTCCTCATCATCAAATTCCAAAGGCTGTCATCATCAACAGAGCGTAACATTATCAAAAGATTCAGAAAAAACTGGAAAAATCTCTGTAAGTAAGGGACAAGGCCGAAGACCTTTACTGAATGCTTGTGATCTTCGGGCCTTTAGACGCCACAGCATCACTCACCGGCATGATTCTGTCAATGACATTACTAAATGGCCCCAGGAATACTTCAAGAAACCACTGTCTGTAAACACAGTCTACCGTGCCATCCACAGATGCCACCAAAAACTCTATCATGCAAAATGGAATCCATTGTTGAGCATGATCCAGAAGCTCCACCGTGTTCTGTGGGCCAAGGCTAATTTAAAATGGACTGTAGCATAATGGCAAAGCGTCCTGTGATCAGACAAGTTAAAATTTGACATTTTAGTTATATCATGGGCGTCGTGTCCTCCGGGCTAAAGAGGAGAAAGACCACTCCCCCTGTTATCAGCATTCAGTTCAAAAGCCAGCATCTCTGATGGTATGGGATGATTAGTGCATATGGTGTGGGACATTTGCATGTTTTAAAAAGCACTATGAATGCTGAAAGGTATATGAAGGATTTAGAGTAACATATGTTCCCTTCCAGATGAGATCTATTCCACGGAGGGCCTTGTGTATTTCAGCAGGACAATGCAGAACCTCATACTGGAGCTATTACAACACCATGGCTTCGTAGTAGAAGAATCCGTGTGCTAAACTGGCCTGCCTGCAGTCCTGACCTTTCACCGATTGAGAACAATTGGCGCAAAAATTAAACAAAAGGTCTGTCAAAGGAGATACAAAACTCTTCAGCAGTGGGAAGCTTGTGTTAAACTAAAGCGGGATAAAATTCCAATTGCTAAACTCAAGAAACTTGTCTCCTCAATGCCCAGATGCCTCCACACTGTATCAAAAAGAAGAGGGGATGCTACACCATGGTAAACAGGCCCCTGTCCCAACTTTTTTGAGACCTGTAGCAGCCATCAAATTTGAAATGAGTTCATTTTGTGGATAAAACTGTAAAATTTCTCTGTTTCAACATTTTCTGTTATCTCTATTCTATTGTGAATAAATAATTCTCTCCAGCTAGGTGTTTGCTTTTGTTACAGACCGTCAACACGCTGTCTTGAAGGAGGCTTTGAATCCTCCGTCGAAGAGTGACCTGGTCCACAGATGTTTTTTGGAAAGCCTTGATGTTCCTAGTCTCCCACTATGTCTGCTTGACGGTACCGATGACTGACGTTGACTCTTAGGTGTTTTACATTCTTCCGGTGGACCATACAGATCAGCTCGGCAGTCAGGGAGGACCTCGGCAGCAAGCTGTTCAGGGAGACAAAGGAAAAAACAAGGCCCCTGACCCGCCTGGCCATGGTGCACTCCCAGAGGAGGCGATGTACACTCTCCTAGTCAGTGCAACCATGCGGGCAGTACATAAAAGCCCTGGTGGGGAGACACCAATGAGCCATCATCCAGGCAATGTCTTTCTGCTTGTTAGTCAGACAACTATGTGTCACATTTGCCCAAATGATGTGCGGGTCTCCGGTCGGACCGCTCCTCGGCAGCTCTACTGTTTGATTTGATCTTAAATAGGACATGATGTTTTTATAGCTCCATGAGGTGAGGCCAACCCGAGGAAGTCCCGTTCTGTAGGCAAAGTTCTTTAAAGCCTAATAGACATAAGTCCCAGTAATATGGAATTTTATGGTCTAGCACGCCCAAGCCCATCGCCCTTAGGAAGGGGGTGGCATAGTACCTAATGAAGGCACTTGCCGCTTTCTCCCCCTTCCCAGTGCTCTGGACAAGGGTGGCTACAGCCTGCACCATAATGATTGTGACAATGTCTAGAACCCCCCCCCATTCCTCTCCTCTTTGAGGAGGGTAGATCTTTTTATTCTCTCTATTTTAGTCCCCCAGACAAAAAAAAAGGATAACCAAGCAATTTGTTTGCTGCTGGCTTTGCCTGCATGACAAGAATCTTACCTGCCATGGTCAAGGGCCGCGCGTTCCAACTGCAGATTTTATTTTGGATGCGGCGGAGGGCTTCCTTCCAGCTCTTCTCTCCTCCTCCATTCGCCTGGAAGGTCACCCCCTAGAGCTTGATGTTTTTTCTGCGCACAAGGAAGGTAACGGTTAGAGATTCACTCCAAAAAGGAGACAGGAACAGTTCACTCTTGTGACCATTGACCAGGGCACCAATGGCTTCACAGAAGTTATCCAACACTCTGGAAGTACAACTGATGGACTGACTATCTATGGTAATGACGGTAATGTTGAGAAAGGATGGTAATGTTAAGAAAGGACTGGGGGATTGTGTCTCAGTAAAGTGGGACGGCGAAAGGCGAAACGAGTGGCGGTCGGGTGTTTGAGCTGTGCGAGGTCGATAACGGTTTGGATTTTTTTTTTTTCACAACTAAAATATGAATGCGGAAGTAGGACGGTTGAATGAGCTGGGCCAGGTTGACGTGCATACCCGTTAAATTCCGTTGTGTGGGGTATAATGGCGAAGGGTTTGGAATAGGCTACGAGGGGCGTATGGGAGGTAGGGCTGCTACTAGTGTATGCTGAAACTTTGATGGGCTAGCAAAGTAGTTGATGGGAGCAGCGGACCTGTAAGAGAAAGCACAGAATTCGTAACATGGGAAATGGGGGAGGGGGGCCGGGAAAATGTGGTAGGAAAGAGACGAGCAGATGAGGCAACAGCGGGTGCTTCTTCGGGTGTAGGTGGGTTAATACCGGAATTGCTGGAGTCTTGGAGAATTCGGTTGTAGGCTGCAGGAGCGCAGAAGCCGGGTTTCATTCGGCGGAAGTGGGGGGGACACATGTGCACGGGGCAAAAATTCAGCCTGCGAACACGGGGACGGAATGAGACCAAGGTTGTCGTCAACGGAGAGAGCAAGGATGGGGGGGGACTGGCTGGTTTGCAGAAGGAGTGACTTCCGCCGAATCTGGAGCGGGGGGATGTCGCCGAGCGTGGTGACGTAGGCGCTGGGGACATTGATGACGGAACCCGGTAGCGCTGTGTAGTCTGCATACATCTGGTCTGCGCGTGAGGAGGATCAGCTGCACTGTCGAGGAAGTCGGTGAATAATTTTTTTTAGTCTTGCTTTGTTGTCAGAGCGGTGAAAGGCACTTTTCTTCTGCTTGAGTGCCTGATGGAGTCTGGCGACGGTCCAACGTGGAGCCTCAGATGAGCTTGAAGTGCGAGCCATGGTAAGCCTTGCTGGGGATCTGCAGGCTCTCGCTTCTGAGCGTCGTGGTTGACGATGGGCATAGCTACTGCGAGACGGCGGTCTGGAACTTCTGCAGTGCAGAGCATTGGCCTCGGTCGTCATCGCGGGGGGAGCATGGCCCGGAATTCGAGCACCCGGGTTGGGGCGAGCAGGTGATGCTTCATGGTGGATGTGTGAAGATGGCGGAGCGCAGGCAGGTGTGTGGAGGAGAAACAGGAGTTCGGGAACGGATTGGGAAGATTCCTCTGGAGCATCAGAGTCTTGGAATTATTCTGCATCCGAGGGGCTCAGTAGGATTTCGGATTTCGTGCATCAGGTAAGCGAACTCATGCTGTGCGCTGGGCCATTTTGTTTGTGAGTAAACGACGTGGAAACAAGATGAGCGGGATTGTGGGAATGTAGGAGGTATATATAGGTGTAAGGATGGATAGGAAAGCACATTGGGAATGGCCCCGTTCAGTAACCTATGTTATCGGGAAGTCCCTTTATAATGGGCCACAGAAATCTGCTTTATTTGTCCAATCTGCAATACTCCATGTCTTGCCTTGTCATGAAAGACAAAGCCAGCACTTCATCTTAATCCCTTAAGATCCCAGGATTTCTCTGGGATCATAAACTCTTTGACCACAAGTACAATTAATCTCAGCATTATGTTTAATTTTCTACCCCAAATTGAACAGAATGGTTCAATGAACATACCAGGGGTTCAACCGAAGCTCGTGAGCTGCTTGCATTTTGAAGAAACCAAAACCTTGGCATTTGCTATTGTTGAACACAGTATAAATTCTAAATCAAATGGTGGAGGCCTTGTCAAAATTTTGTCCCAGGGAAATGTCTGCTAAATTTTTTTTAACGCTGCATTTTGTTTAAGCAAACTGTGAAAGGACAGTGTCAGCATGCAGAGTTCCATTACAAAGAATAAGTTCTCGAAATTTGTTCTAATAGCTTTAAAAATAAGACCAAGAATAAGTTGATTGATCGATGACAGCATTAACTATAGAATAACCTGAAGTACTGTGATCATGTTGTACATGGCTAGCAGTACATTTGTTTGTACTATGTAGTAAGCCAGTAAAAGCATAATTTCCCCATCCTACAACTGCATCTCTGCTCATGTTATGTCCAATTTTACGCAAATAATTGCAAATCACACATGGAAAAAAAAGAAATAATTTGCAGCTAATATTGGACTGAGTGTAATATTTTCTTGATTCTTCAAAAAGTCTGCAAAAAAAAATCTTCTTGACATCATTGTTTGTGGGTCAAAAAGCAATAAGACAACCCAGAGAAAGCTTTGGTACAAAGTCGCTGTGTAATGACTTTGGAAATTCAGAGGCTCCCTGGCTCCGGAAGATTTTATTGCCTAATCATTGTGTTTACTCAATACGATCTCTTATCTGCCATCAGTAGTCATGAATCTCTGCAGCCAAGAAAATATCCTTCAGCTTTGAATAATTATAAACAGTGCTTAAAATATAATCCCTTAATGTTTCCCAGCCCATGTGCTTTACTGTCTGGGAAAATGCAAGTGATTAAAAGCTAACTAGGTCCCATCTTGAGAATGTGCACTTAACCCCTCCTACTATGTTCAAATGAATAAATCATTTTTGGTTTGAGGTCAGTTTGATGCCAGCAATGTAAATATCCGTAAGATGTTTGTAACAGAAAGCATTATCTATTCTTCTCTCAGCTCTTTCATGACCGTTTACTGACTATTTTAATTGCCAAGTAAATAAAACATGACTCCCCCATCCCTCCCCAATACGTCAAGCATTGATTTTACGCGAGTACTGTGAAATGAATGAGAGATTAATTTGAACATGCTATCATTATTAGGCAACACTATAAAACAACATCAAAATGAGTTTTATATACTGCTCACAAAAAGTAGGGGTTGATTAAAAGAAAAGACAATAACTCTGAAAATATATTTATTTTTAATTTTAACTTTGTCATTTAATTGGCTAGGAATTCCAGATGAAGTTCATCACACTTTCATCACCTAATTTGAGAATGTAAAAAATGTCACATGGAGTGGTACCCCAAAAGCCACATTGGGATCAGTAATGAGTTGGTCTGCCATTACCGTCCAAACAAACACCACACCGACGCTGCATGTTCCTAATGAGACGACCAATGTCAGCTTGGGGAATTCTATGCCACTCCTCCTGGAGTGCCGCACCCAGCTATACCAAGTCCTGACAGGGTGGGTGCCACTGTTATACACGTCGTCCCAGCATTTCCCACGTGTTCTATGGGGGAGAGCTCAGGGGACATTGAAGGCCAGGGCAAGGTTTGGATTTGGTGGTTTTGGAGATGGTCAAGGATGACGCGCGCGCGATGAGCCCTGGTATTATCTTCTTGGTTGATGAATCCAGCTCCATGACGACATGGAAACGGAACCACATGTGGAGTGATGTTGTCCCTTGTGCACAGAAATTTTTCCAGATTCTCAGAATCCTATGATGATATTATGCACTTTTTAAAAAAATTGTTCCACAATTTTTAGACTCAGTTTTCCATTGAATGATGAGCCTCTGCCCATCCTTACCTCCGAGAGACTCTGCCTCTCTAAGCCCTTATTTACATTGTCAGTGTAATGTGACCCAATTAAGCATAATTACAAGCGAGGGTGTGCTTGATCATCATTCTTGTCACGACAGTAATGCGGCCAGGAACGAGGCACTTGCGCCTTGATCTTTGCTCTTATGCAGAGGTGGACAATCCAGGGGTCAGAAAGTAAAAGCCCGGCCGTGTTTTACTTTCAGCCATGAGCTCAGGCAGCTGATTTCCCTAATTAGCGCAACCTCTGGGCTGAAGGGTTGCAACAATTATGATCCAGACAGTTGCAACAAAATATTGGGAAGGAGTTTGACTTTCTGGGGCTGGATTGTCCACCACGGGTCTTATGTAGCACAGATCGGATCTGCTCGTTGACAGTGTAAACAGGAAAAAGACACATGCATTTGGATATTTTGAGCTCGGACACAGGCCTCATTCATATGTGCAAATGAATCAGATATGTATCTGATATGTGCCAATGCGACCGCCGTGGAAACAGGCTGATCGGATTTTCATACTCATTGCGTCTCTAACGTCATCAAATCTGCGATCATTTATCTTATTTTGTCGCATAAACAGAGACCGCGCGGTAAATGAACGATGTTTTACTTTTGAGAAGCTGGCAGACTGAACATGGAGGCTGTCTCGCAGCCAGACATTCCTATGAACGCTTGAAGAGGCAATAAGATGCAATTCTGGCCCTTTTCCTTCTTCTCTGCCTAAAAATCTTGGCAATGTTAGGCGAAGTTTTCACGCACCGCAACATTACCATCAAACATATCGTCGGTCTGCTGATAAAAACTTGTATCTTCAAAATGATAAACTTTACAGAAAAATAAAAAATAAAATAATATAGCCTAAATATAAGTTAAACATTTTTTAAATTTTATTTATACTTTAATTTTGCTTGTATGACATGCGACTTTTTGTTTCTTATCAATTTGGAGATACGAAGTTTTATCAGCAGACCGATGATATGTCAGCATCATGCATTTTTTTGGCTTAGCAGTTAGCGCTTGGTGCAGAAGTGGACGTGGCCTAAAGTTTATTAAAAAGTAAAAGTAGGCATGTGCGATGTTTCAGATGTTGTAGGCAAGTGTAATCGCGTGAATCAGATATAGGTCGCTTGATAAAATACGTGTAACCGCACGGTAAAAAAAAATCGGACTCAGGCAGCAAATCCGATCGGGGCATCAAGACTTACAGTGTAATTACGGCCCCAAAATGCTCTTTTTATACCCAATCATTTTACTTACAGTTGCCAATGAACCTAATTAGTTGTAGAATGCTCCTCCAGCTGTTTTCTCTTAGTACCACTTACTTTTTCAGCCTTTTCTCACCCCTGTCCCAACTGTTTTGAGATGTGTTACTGCTGTCAAATTCAATTCTAATATTTCTCATGGAATGGAAAAATGTCTCACTTTCAACATCTGACATGTTGTTTGCGTTCTATTTTGAATAAATGTGGATTTATGAGATTGGCAAATCATTGCATTCTGTTTTTATTCACATTTTACACAGCATCCTAACTCTTTTGGAACCAGAGTTGTAATACTACTAATAATAATAATGGTACAAGTGCATGAATATGTCTTCCCACAGAGTACAAAATATCAACTTTATAGTATGTCTAGCACTGTAGACAACTGTGAATCATTTTCAATTCATCAAAAGGCTATTGTTGATTTGGATAATTGAAAACAGCACGGTGCCATTTGTCTTTATTTGGACCTTACTGGCTGACAGATGTCATGGACCATGTTGCGCTGACGTCAGCACTCCAGCAGTTAGTGCTAAAAAGAAATATATCAGAAATATACCCAAAAAATGCCATTTGTTTTCCATTTAAAGGAATGTCTTATTTGTGGTTGTTAGTCTTCTCAGGATCATTATAGATTCTGCTGTGGACAAACATTTGGCATATCAACCAACAGGCAAATTAAAGAAAAAAAAAACAATCAAAAATAAATAAGGTGTATAGGCAATATGTATATAGGCTTTCCCACACTTAAAAGATTATGCCGTCTTCAACAATGTAGAATTCAGGGTAACCTACTTAACAGCGGTAGTAAAACGAGGACTTTTTGGTATTTGTGTTGACTCCATGGAGACCAGCAAGACCCAGTGAAAAGTCCTTTGTATGGAGAGAGAGAGAGAGAGAAAATAAGTAATGAAACAATCAGAGTCATTTTATGAGCAAGAGCCATGTTTTTAAAATACTCTGACCTTTAGATGAAGTTCAGAAAGGAATTTTACTGGTAGTTCCAGGCATTGAAGGTTCTTTGGTTGTGTGATCTTAATGCTTGAAGCACTCTCTATTGTTGTGCTCTACAGCAGGTTTAATCTCTCTTTCATTGACAAAGCTTAGTGACTATGTGTGGCTGTTGTCAACAACACTGTTTGAAAGCTCCCTATTCTGTTGGCTTGTGTGCAGACTGAAGTCATCTATTACTTTTCTCATTCGGTAGACTAGGCAAGTGTCGCCAGTTCTTTGTTGCAGCATCACAATCCATGCTCACGTCCACTACCGTTTACTCGGAAGCAAAAGGTGGAATGTTTGTGACAGTGCAGTTTGGAGGTAAGTAAAATTTTTTGTTCAATGAATAGACAAGCATGTGGACAACTTTAATTACAGTCTCAGGCTGGTTTTGTTCTAAGGGGTACTTTCTTGGCTGTTGGTGTTGACCGCTTTGCGACTTCCCGGCACAGCTCAATGCAAGGTGCCAAATGTGCTTATCGAAGAAACAGAAAAAAAATGTTAGGACAGTGATTACAAACTCAGTCAAGTTTGAATTTCACCTCTTGTTTCGGGAGTGTTTTTGCATTAAATATATAAAAAAAATAAATTTTACAATATTTGCATATAAAGGCTACATGTAGAAACATATAGTTGGAAAATAATCAGTTTTCTTTTGTTTTAAATCTGCAGAGGGCCACTCGGAATTATTTAATATCAACTGCAGGGTGGTAAATTTCATCCACTGCTTGAAGGAGCGATGCAGACTGAATCCTGAAGGTACTTTCAATAGTGGATCTCATTTTTTTTACTTGAACCTAAAATGGATTTTGAGGTAAAATCTGAATATCATGAAAGTTTTGCGGAGTTCTCATTGCATATTGGTGAGTTAGAACATTTATTTCCCAAACTCAGTCCCATTTCTCTCTCCCCCCATCTGCATGGTGGCATTGTCTTAATTGCTAATGCAATCCTGATCTGAAGAAGTTGTTGTCTTACTTAGGTGCATTTATTGTATAGAGCAGTTGTTTATCCTCTTAAGCCACATTTTGACAGAACTATTCATGCATGCCATGAGGAATGAAAGACTCTAGAACATATTGGGCTCATTGCTCTATACTGCAAGTGATATTTGGAAATACGTCTGAAACAGCTGAAATTAGATAATGAGAAAATCAGTGAACTCCAAATTAGATTGCAGAACACAAGTTTTTGAGTTGGTACAAAACAATTTGCTGGAACGAAATACCATCAATATGATACAAACCAGTTTGACTATAATTTTCTTGCCTTATGAATGATCACTTTTGTACCCAAGTGTCCATGTTTAGCCTATTAGGAGCCAACTGATTCTTTGATTTGATTGGTTACATTTTTTCACTTTTTTATGCGCATGTTTCCTTGCACTTTTATGCACTTGTAATATTTCTGTGAATATGGAGTTTTTATTCTTCCTGGTATGCATGGAAATGTCTTTTAACAATGTGGCTTAAGGTAGGTATATACTCCCAAATACATTTATTTCTCTTTCATTCATAACAATTTAGTACCAACATCATATGAACAACTACTCAATACAGAATTAAAGGCTCACGTACATAAATTATGCTCATTAGGTCCCGAGATGGTTACGGCAATGTGGAACTTGATCAGGTACCTCAGGCAGGATATCTCTAAAGCTTTTCATTGCTTTAATCTCAAATTTTTACAGATCATTTATGACTATACAGTGCATGTTCTGATCAGACAGTTTTCAGAAATAATATTTCTGTGAAAAAATATAGGGAATTTTAGTGGGGTTTTTTTTAGTTTTTTTTTTTTACTTTATTGGGTACCTTATTACCACAAAATCAAGAGTTACACAAATGATTTCTTCAAAATGCCCGATCAGCCCATAGACATGAGTCTGGTGAACTTATATTCCAAGGTTCACTATGATAGCATGAGAGAAAGAGGAGAAATGGTGTTTGAAGCAATGCTTGGCTGGTCAAAATAAACATTTTTGAGAAATTGACAAAAAACAGATTTTCATATTTTTGATAGTCCTATCAAGTATACACACTATGAACTTACTGAAGGTTATTTTACAAAAATGTTGCAAACAAATGAAAAAAAAAGCCTTTTGGGAGTGTATACCTACCTTAAAAGGGTAAGTAAAGTGGCAGTCACATAGAGAAGACAGTAGGAGGGCGATGTTGGACACCAAGGTCATAGAGGACAACAACATCATTGTCAGGGTTCGCCAGAAACATGTGCTTGAATGTTGGCTCATTATGACGATTGTGGCCACTGTGGCAGCATTTGTAGGCTGGTGTTTGGCAAATTTTTGGCAAAAGTGGAAAGAACTATGGCAAAGTCATGTTCGACGTGATCAATGTACTACCTGGCACTATGTAGTACCATTAAATTCCCATAGTCCCCAGTGAAGAGCAAGCGAGCAATTTGGTGAGTTAATACAACAAAGCACCATTAAGTGGCCATACAATGACCACACAACAGCGAAAATACAAAGAATGGCACTAAACTAACAAAAACGGCAATAGTTCTGAACATTGCAAAACTCTGGGGTTAATGGAAAAGGCTACTGTCACGTTTCACACATTTTAAGAAAAATGGGGAAATGTATCCAACCCCGTCAATAAGGCTATGCCTTATGCCATTCCTTTGTTTGGTAAATTTTGGATACCTGTGCATTATTTCTATACAGTTCCAGAGTGAAATGATGTGGAAGAAGCCCGTGAGTCCAAAGTAACATTAAAATCATTTTCCTCTAAAATGTGACTTACTAGCTTTTTCCATTAACTGCTGGAACTGTCCCCAAACATGACCAAACTATGTTGAATTTTGGCAGACTACTGTGAATTATCAGAGAGGTCCCACCAAACATCAAACACAGAAACACCATATGGGTCAAATGTCATGACAAACTTTGTGAAGAACTTGGCAAATTTTTATCGCCAAACTTTATGAGCACATTCTTCTTCTACATGACAGCCGCTTTACTGTTCTAAACATGAAATGCTCCTGACTAAGATGAACCGACGGTTTTATCAAAGTCTGTGGTTGTAGTTGGAATTAAAACCAGCATACAAAGGGGATCCCAGGACCAAGTTTGGTAATCACTGAGTTAGAATAATGTAGACTTTGATTTCTTTTGTAATAATTCATTCACAGTGTGGCGGACATAATAATCATGAATCTCTTTTGAGGAAATCTATGATCTGCAGTGGTAAATAGCAGATGGCAAGTTTTTATATCTGATACAGATAGAGGGACAAGTACAGTGGCGGAGCTAGAAATGGGAATTGGGGTGGCACAGACACATCCCTTTATGACAATTAGGATAGTCCTGGCTAGTTCTCAATTATTTTTCTTCATTGACGCGTTTTCCAATTATCGTAATTGGCAACTGAAGACACAGTTACTCTCCATACGCGATCTAACAGCGATGAAATCATGGCGTAAATTCAGTAGAACTGAGAATTGGGGTGGACAAAACATCAGTTTTAAACAATTATTAGTCTTGGGCTGCCGGATAGCTCACTCGGTTAAGGCACTGCGCTGCAGTGCAGAGGTGACTATCACGTCGCGGGTTCGTGTCCCGGCGTACCCACCGCCAGGGTTTGGCAGTTTTTTCAGAGTAGCGCACAATTGGCTATCGCGCTACAGGGTTCCAAATTGGGAAGGGACTGCCGGAGTAGGGGATACAATAATAGCTTTGTACGTTGCTTCAGCGCCTCCTGTTGGCCAGACGGGCGCTCGTCAGGAAGACTCTGGGTTTGTTCATGTCCGGGTATCATCCGCCCTCGTTCTGAACTTACGAGGATTCAACCAATGAGTGTATAAGAATCAGTGGTTGACAGGCACGTGCTTCGGAGGAGAGCCGTGAACTGTCCTCACTATCCTGAGTTCCTGAGTTGGCAGTAAGGGGTCGCATACGAGCAAGCTTTGTATATAGTTCACCAACTGGGCATTCCAGATTCGGGTGGGATTGGAGATGCCAAATTTATTTAAAAAAAAAAAACAATTATTAGTCCTGACCTGCTCTCAGTCATTTTCATGATTAACAAAAGGTTCACTCCGAGAGCACTACACACTCAACAGGTGTTGCTTCTTCTCCCCGATTAGGTAGGATGACAATCATTCAACTGGAGACGTATTTGCTGAATTTAAATCAACGTCAAATAGTTTGAGCCGCATCTTTTTTATAGCCTATTTCACTACCAAGTGCCACTTTTTTTCACTGAGAACCAGGAATAATTTTGAATAACCTTGATTTAAATTAAGCAAGTACGTGTCCAGATGAATGATTGTTGTCTTTCCTAATCGGGGAGAACAAGCAACACCTGTTAAGTGTGGAGCGCTCTCAGAGTGAACCTTTTGTTAATCATGAAAATGACTGAGAACAGGTCAGGACTAATAATTGTTTGAAACGGATGTTTTGTCCACCCCAATTCTCAGTTCAACGGAATTTAGCCCATGATTTCATCGCTGTTAGATCACATATGGAGAGAAACCGTGTCTTCGGTTGCCAATTACAATAATTTGAAAATACGTCAATAAAGGAAAATGATTGAGAACTAGCCAGGACTAACTGTTGTCATAAAGGGTTGTGTCTGTGCCACACCAATTCCGATTTCTTGCTCCGCCACTGGACAAGTAACCTTGTGACAAGAGTCTCCAGGTTTCTGATTACCAATAACTTCCCCTACAGTTTCAGCAAAATGTGATGTGTTGGGAGTATGTAAAGTGATTAACTAATATGGATTTCCTGTGTTAGCGCTAACTATCATTGATCTGCGATCTGTGAAGATTTTCACCCGCAGATCTCGTAAAATTGCGGTTCATTTCGAAACTTCTAAACTTACAAATCGCAATGAACATTCTGACAATATGGAGGTACTTTCAGAAGTACACCCATTTTCTCGGCTTGTGAGGGCATTCTTCTTTTTCTGACTGACTGCTATATACACTTTTTTAAAAAGAACATATGCAAATGTAATACCTGTGTGTACCAGTAGGGGCGCAATGCTAAGGTTTGTGTACCACCATGCTGCCAAGCCAAGCTCTAAGGGGATGCATCAGAAGATGAATCCTATTAAACAGTAATCAGTGGAAGACAAAGATTTTTCAAACTCATATACACACTTGGCATGGTGACTCTGTGTGACAAACAGGGGAGAATATGGCCATGGTACAACTGTAAATTACAGAAAGAATGTGTGTCCTCTCACCCTGAGTGTCTGATCTCCTCCTCTGTGCACAGAGTGTGTAGACCTTGTGGACAAAACTGGGGAACTGATGAACTTGAGTGACAAAGAACAGTCTGCAGAGAGGGCAAACTGTCTGCTGAGGGACAGGCACACCTATATACTCATTCGGGTTTCCAGTAAGTTCTTTACTTTTAAGCCATTCCCCTTTTAAGACATTTTTTAAAATCATCTATAAGGGATGCTGTTCTTTAATAATATGGTCATGCTTATTAATATTAGTCAATTTCAAATTGTGTTATATTTAGGAGGGGATGGAACTGAGACCCATAAATATGAGCCTTTACTGAAAGACTTGGGGAAGAACTATCCAGAGTTAGCAGGTAAAGCACCTGTCTGAGGCATTGCCAGGACTGATATGTTTAGAAAAGTTCATTATCTCTTTTTCGTACCAACACAGTTCTGATAGGGTAGATGGTAATCTGCGAACCGATGACTGCAGAATCCATTTTTCTAAAACCTGGAAAAAACACCAACCGATGGAATGTTTCAATAACTGTCAAACTAGGGCCCTTTTAATCATGTGCTTCAGGCATGGCGTTGGCTGGTGTGATCATTGAGTTAAGTACGGCTGTACTGGCCAACATCAGGATAGGAGTACTTTAGAATTACAGTATAGAAAAAAGAATATTGTTCGCCTGCTGATAAAACCTTGTATCTCCAAATTGATAAGAAACAAAAACTTGTATGTCCGCTATTCTCACATGTAAAATTAAACATTTTTTATTTTATTTACATTTTAATTTATATTCATATTATTTAATTATTTTTTAAGATTTTTTTTTATTTTCCTGTAAAGTTTATCATTTTGAAGATACAAGGTTTTATCAGCAGGCTGACGATATGCTGAATTGTAAGGATACTTTACTGTATTCTGTGAAACCCCCTATAGGCCATTATAATAGGTGCGATAGCAGTGTGCTCTTGGCCAACAGTGGCTTCACCACCTGATGTGGAAGAATTTCAAAGCATTTAGCAAATTACTTTCCTTTTTTTGGCTATTAGACATTTCTTTTTATTGGTGGAGTGGTGAGATCAATATGAGGCTCGCCGCGGCTGATCCTTCATTTTTGCGCAATAGCTAACTAGAGCAGACTTTATGGGGATCACAGTAATCTTCTTGTGTTTACTCCTGGTGCACTGAGGACAGACCCTATCCTTTGTGCGACCCTGTGACCTTTCCTGTAGTACCAACAACAGGTCACATTTTAAATTTGAAATCATTATAATTCAAAAACTTTTGACGGGAATCGTATCACATTTCTTGTGATCGATTTCTGGTGTAGAGAGGGGCTGTTATTAATGATGATCAGCCTATGACCTTTTCAGTAGCATGACCACCACCAAACTCTTTGTTTGATGGGAATCACATCAAACCATCACTGATCATTCCTGGTATATAAATGCGATGTTGGGAACTCTGTGACCTTCCCTGTAGTGCCACTACCAGACCGAACTTTTCATTTTTAAAAATGAAATCATGCAAATAGTATTATAGGGAATCATGTCGAATCTGCTGTTAAAATTCCTGAAGCATACAGGAGGAACCTCATTGATTTTGATGGCTCTATTGATTTCACTGTAGAGCCACTACGAGGTAAAACTGAATTTACAAATGCCATGAGTAAAACTGCATTAATCAGAATTAGATCTTTGGTGCAAATTTCTTGGTTCAAAAAAAAAAAAAAATCCAATCATATTTTCCTGGTGACACTGACCGTTCCTATAGCACCACCCACAGGCCAAACTTAACTTCCTCAAAAATGTAATTAGTCGAACAGTAAGGCAATTGGGTAATATTAGCTGTGAACATTCCCGGAGCCTAGAGAAGTTCCCCTGTTAATTTTCTGAGCCCTATATGCTTTCTGGTAGCTCCGCCACTCCCCAAACTATGACATTTGCCCATAAGGAGAATGCTATAGTTTCAGCGACATACTCTGCCGTCATCTACTGAGAGCATTTGTCTAGTTAAAAATAATTTATAGTTATGCCAATAATTCTTACACTTATGATTTTCAGAAAAAAAATAGATTAAATCTTACAAATAAGTTTTATAGTTTTCCCATAGGTTTGAACATAACATTTTGATTATATTCAGTGTTTTTTTATCCAATCTTTTACCTTAATTCCTATTTAGTTCGCTCACAATTCTGAATTGATTCTTTTCTTAGACAAATAGTTTTACTGTAGATCGTGACACACTCATGTTTAACAATGGAAAAGGGCAGTGTGGTAAATTTTAGGTTGTCATCGTGTTCTCACAGATCTTCTGAAGAAGCTCTCAAACCCGCTCAAGGAGAAAGATAGGAGGAACCTATCAAAGAAGGGTTGGCCACAGAGGGATACCCCCGCCAATCAGTCACTGAGGAGCAAGAATGCCACTGGCTCCAGGAGAGCCAGCATTGTCCCAATAAGGAACTAAACAACAGAGGGAGGAACTGCAAACTTCAACATACTACCACAACACTGCCTATGAGGACTCCAAGAAAGCAGAAATACTCTCAGGGCACTCTGTTGATAAACTCACTGCCACAAAATGACAATGGCTGTAATGAAGAAGTAATAATTTCTGATCTTTTTGATCTGTCTTTTTCATTCTTATTTTTCCTCAAAGCAAATTTCAAATTCTGCATCCAGTAGGTTGGTTTTTTGGCAGTAATTGGCCCTAGCACTGTTTCTAGCTTTGTCCACTATCCTATTTCCATTTACCCTTTAACTGTCTCAACTTATTGGGAGAGCACATTTTGAGTTATGCATGTAATTGAAAGATGAGTTGAACCTGATTAAGCCATCTCTTTGACACGGCTGAGGTATGCTATACTGAAAACATCAAATCAGCTACGTTCAACACATCTTTCAATTAAATACAGTGACTCAAAATGTGTTCTGGCTAAAGTCTGAGTAGGCCGTTAAAGGGTTAATGTGAATCGTCACGCCCAAAAACAGACTTAAGCAATTTTGCGTGAATGTTATTTTCTCCTTTGGTCGCATAAAAATTGTTTTTGTAGAAAAACACACACACATACACACACACACACACATACAGCGTCCTCCATAATTATTAGCACCCCTGGTTAAGATGTGTTCTTCTGCTTCTAATAAATTCATTTTTTTTCTAAATAATATAGAACCACAATGAAAAAAGAGAAAAATCCAACCTTTAATTTAAGTGCATATTTTCAGTGGGAAAAAATCCCACATTAAGAAAAAATGATTTTACATCAAATCATGTGTGCCACAATTATTAGCACCCCTCATGTTAATACTTTGTACAACCCCCTTTTGCCAACAAAACAGCAGCTAATCTTCTCCTGAAATGTTTCACAAGGTGGGAGAATTCAGAAAGAGGGATCTTTGACCATTCCTCTTTGCACAATCTCTCTAAATCATCCAGCGACCTTGGTCCTCTCCTCTGCACTCTCCTCTTCAGATCACTCCACAGTGGGGGTTGAGGTCTGGGGACTGAGATGGCCATGGGAGGAGCTTGATTCTGTGTCTGGTGAACCATTTCTGTGTAGATTTGGCCACATGTTTAGGGTCATTATCTTGCTAAAAGACCCAGTGACTACCCATCTTCAGCTTTCAGGCAGAGTCTACCAGATTTTGATTTAAAATGTCCTGGTATTGCAAAGCGTTCATGATGCCATGCACCCTTACAAGGTTCCCAGGGCCTCTGGAAGAGAAACAGGCCTACAGCATCATTGATCCTCCCCCATACTTCACAGCGGGCATGAGGTGCTTTTCTACATACTCATCTTTTTTGTTCCGCTAGACCCACTTAGAGTGTTTTTTGCCAAAAAGCTCTATGTTGGTCTCATCTGACGAAAGCACACAGTCCCAGTTGAAGTCCCAGTACCGCTTAGCGACCTCCATATGTTTGCGTTTATGATTGTGAGTGAGAAAAGGTTTTTCCCGTGGATGCCTCCCAAACAGCTTGTTGGCATGTAGATTGCGCCTGATGGTTGTTTTGGAGACTTTGTGACCCCAAGATGCTATCATTTGTTGCAATTCTTTAACAGTGAGCTTTGGAGAACTTTTTATTTCTCTTACCATCCTCCTCACTCTGCGTGGTGTCAAAATAACCTTGCGTCCTCGTCCAGGCTTGTTTACCACTGTTCCAGTTGTTTTAAACTTCTTAATGATTCCTCTGACAGTAGACATCTGCCTTACTTGAGTGGTGTGTTCCTTTGTCTTTCCCATGTTGAAGAGTGGATAAGAGAAATGGCCTCTGTGTCACGTCATATTTATACGCCAAGGAAACAGGAAGTTATGAATTACAAATTATATGTTCCTAGATACTCTGATCAACTTTGTAAACTACTGTAGAAATGACAGAAATACTTCAATTACATTTATTTCCTAGGAATTGTTGGGGGTGCCAATAATCGTGTAACAGGTGATTTTATGAAAAATAATTATTTCTTACACAGGGATTTTTTCCCCCTTAAAATTCACTTGAGTTGAAGGTTACATTTTTCTAAAATTTTCAGTGTGAGAGTATGCTTCTGCAATAAATTTTTTATTGATTATTAGGCTTTTAACACAATTTAACCAGGGGTGCCAATAATTATGGAAGGCACTGTATCACGTTCAAGCGCTCAAAATGCCCATGGAATGCATGTTACCTTTGTTTGCATTTAGTTTGCCCATTTGTTTTATTTCTTCACGCAGTCTATTGGATAATGCGTGAAAAGGTAACGTTCTAAATAAGTAAGTAAATAAATAAACATATTCACCTGCCAAACGAAAACCTTGGAATATCCTACAATGTAAACTGGAGGTCACTACAACTGATATCAAGCAAAATAAATAAAATCGTCCTGTTGGTTTTGGAAAATATAGGCTATTGGCCTACAGCAATGTGTGGGGACTCTGGTAAAAAGACAAGGTAGGAAATAGTTTTTCCAATTAATTCTTTCAAATTATTGTTCCCAGCTGTAGCACTACTTTATAAAGCGATTACACAGGGTTTAAAAAAAAAATTCTACATTTTATCCACTTGCATCACACCGTCAGTGACTTCAAAGACTACATAAGCTACTCAAATAAAGCTTCATTTTATGAAGTTCTGCTTCCGTGGTTTGCCTTTGCTGACTCGTGAACACATTTTAAGCAAAAGTAAGCTTTTTTTTTCGAAAGTTTAGGACTGCAGAACGTTTACCGGCATCATTTCATGTTAATGTAAAACTAGTGAAAAAGTTTAAAGCAGAGTATGCGCAATCAATAGTGAGAGTGGGAGGTCAACAGTTAACTCGTAAATCTCGGGCAGTCAGACCCTTCCCCAGCGACAGTTCGATATAACAAATGCATAATGGCTGGGTCTCAGTTTGAATCTTTGGAAAAGACTTTGGAAAAGTATATACCCCTTGATGAGCTGAGCGACGTTCGACGAATACTATTCGGAAATGACACTAAGTAAGTACCCTACCCGACAAGGCGGTACAAATTTCTGTATGCGCTTGACATAAAAGATTACCCTTTTTTGCGTTTGACTTGAAAGTTTTAAGGAATGCTGTGAAATATTCTAGATGTATTTATTGTGACTCGTTCGGTGAATTATGAATCAAAGGTCAAAATGAAAAACGGCATTTTAATATCCACCTCGTCAAAAACTGTCTGCTTAAATTGCAAATTGCTTTAGTTCAAGTGAAACGCACAGCACGACGAGTCTCTGTGTACTTCGATCGGCAGACTGAACGTTTATTAAATGCTATCAACCTGAGATGAATTACGGCACAACTTTTTACGTCAACAAAGTTCAGTGTTGTGTAGTACGTATCACTCGTTCCGTGGTAACTGTGTCACTGCCCTGACGAAGTTTTCATAATTTTTGGTATTCGCTACCGCCAGAAATCTGAAATGAAACAATCGACAAGTTGAAGCATACACTGTAATGGTCCGCGAAGTCATTTTCGTAAAATCTCTAGGCACCGTGCTGAGCTTTGTTTACCGACAGAAGTGCATGCATTCCACCAACACCGCAGAAGAACGGTGGATTGTGCCTCGCCGTCGCAGCCTCGAGCCCAGGAGGCCACATTGCACTTATTATGGCAAAAGGTCGTCGTAGTTATCTCGCGCTGGTTACGACGGAGTATTAGGGCCACATTGGAGATTTTTTTTTTTGTTTTTACTACGAGAATAAAGTCATTTTTAATGAGAAAAAAGTGATTATTAATAAGTATAAAGTCATCCTTAATGAGAAAAAGTCATTATTAACGAGAATAAAGGCATTATTAATGAGAAAAAAGTCATTATTAATGAGAAAAAAGGTCATTATTAATAAGAAAACAGTCGTAGTAAATTCTCCCTTTGTTTTGGTGGAGGACTGTTGTGACCGTAAAATGAGGGCCATGGAGCATTTTGAGGAATTGTATTTCAGTTTAAGTTTCGTGAATGGTCATCTGTACATTGTTTTTTACGATTTACGGAGGGATATCATAAACAGTAACAGCGCAACCACCGTAACAGACGAGCATTCACCAATCATGCGACCGCAGAGAGTTCTTCTCCCCTATTGGACACCCGATAGTGCATGCAATAGTGTTCCTTTGACAACCATTCATATAGAATCTGGAAAATTCAGTGTTTTTACTTCATAGGATCATACTGGTTCCAAAATAAGTTGTTTCCAATTTTTTCATGCAATTCCAAATGACTAAATTCAAGATGGCCACCCTCATGTCCAAAAATGAAAAAAAAAATCTGTATTTTTGATACATGAAATGCAGTATGTGCACAATAAATCATTTGAAAAAATACATATATTTTATCCCAATTATTTTGTATCTAACATAGCTTCTAAAAAATAACTGCCTTGAATATTTCATTGATGTACATTTAATAAATCCAAGATGGCAGCCACAGAAATCCGGAATAAGGTGTAAAGCTTGAAATATGAACAATTTATTCAACTACAATCATAGCTATGTGCTGATTATACAAGTTTTCTTTATTACAGTACCTTACCTTTAAAGCTTTAATAACATTCATTAACTGACATGAACATGCTTTCCACAAGCAAGTTAAACACAAATAGCCTTTAGTAAACAGTGGGAATCAAGTATGTCCTTTTACGAAGGTAAGAATTTACGATATTCCCAAAAACATTCATAAAACACATAATGAACACTCATCTGAAAATGACATCCAAATACAAAATTAGTCAACTAATTGCTATATCACTTTTGATTTACATGTTTCGACATCAGTAGCGCAATATTGTAAATGATCAACAGATTCACGCTGTTACATATCAGCGTCAATTTCATCATCATCCTCACTCTCTGTCTCATCTGTCTCCACATTATTGCATGAGCTTTCAGCACCTTCACACTTGCAAAGCTCTGTACATGGTAGATTGTTGGTTTTACAAGAGCACGTTCGACTGCATTTGCTCACAACACAAGAACATTTGACAAGGTCCATCACAGCTTCCGGTGCAGGGGGAACTTTGGATAGCTCAGGGACAAAACTACCATCTTCAAGTAGTTTCCATCCCAATGATACTGGATCCAGCACAGTTGGAGCAGCTACTACATCTTGCATCCAAATGTTGGCTTGTAGGTGTGCTCGTAGGATGTGTTCCGTGATGGCTCCTTTAGTTGGAAACAGTTTTTCTACACCTTGGTTGCCTTTGAGCTGCTTAAACATCAGCCACCGAAGTTCTTTTGCTGATTCACTCCCTGGCTTGAATAGCTGGCACAAAAATTTTTCACGACCAGCCAATACATCTGGAGTTGGATACACACCAACACCTAGCTTAGCCAGTGCATTGACTACATCATCCCCAGCCTTCAAAAACGATTTGAAGCAAGTAGCTTTCCCTTTTCCTTGGAGGTGTCCTGTGCTGTCACAACCTGTGATAGCATGAAATCCTGGCAGAGCTGCAGCTCGATCTTGGCCAATGGCCAGGTAGATTGGCTTGAGTTTTATTTTCCGTAGTCGATTGCCAGATCCCATGATGATTACACTCTCCGTGTGAAGGTCTGGTACTCTACGAAGAGCGAGCACCAACGCATCTGTGTCGCAGGAGTATATGTGTGGTATGTTATGCAGGTGACTTACAGCTACTGCGTAGAGGATAAGTAATGTGTCAGCTTCCTCCTGTGTACTTGTGATGCTGACCATACTCGGTTGGGAATGTAGAACGCCTTTGTGTGTGTGAGTAGTGATCGGCAGCTTGCACAGCTCAACTGCTTTTTGTGCAAGGTAGAGGATGAGGTTGGCTTTCGTTTCATTGGTTCCTAGGAATACCTTGAAGTCCTTGATAAGTGTGCTATCCTCAATTTTATTGCCCTTGTCTTTTGCTTGTCCATCTGTGCGGAGCTGTCTTGTTCTTTCCTTCATGGAGTTTGTGGCAGTGTAGTTGTCGAACAGCAAATATGTGTCACAGTAGCCTCGAGACTTGTTGTCAACACTTGACGTCAAAGCCTACATAACACATGGGGTTTGACTTGACTTCCGTCTGTTAAGACTACAACTCCCGTTTTAATAATAATAATAATAATAATAATAATAATATTAATCATCGTCATCATAAATAAGTTGTTACCATAGCGTAAGAGGGCTTACAGGAGCCATACTTCTTAAACAACATGCAGGACGATCTTTAACGTGGTATTTGATCAATCTAACCTGAATGGCCCTCCACTTCATTCCAGTTTCTAACAGCATTTAACTACGACCTTTTTTCTCATTAGTAATGACTTTTTTTCTCATTCATGTTGACTTTATTCTCATTAAAAATGACTTTATTCTCGTTAATAATGACTTTATTTTCGTAGTAAAAACAAAAAAAAAAAAAGAAAAAAACTCAAATGTTGCCCTAATAATCCGTCGTACGCTGGTGATGTCGAATTCAGATTTTTTATTTTTTTTTAAGTTGCGCGAGTATCGGCTTTATTACAGCGTCCTTAAAATCAATTAGCATGGATGCTGGCGTAATTTAAAGGCAGTTGCTACGGGTACGGCAGTTCTCTTAATTTAAAGGCAGTTGCTACGGGTACGGCAGTTCTCCTAAGCATGTCAATGTATAGAGGTACGGCAGTCGCCATTTCAAGCCCTGCCCTAACCTAACCCTTCCCCTTACCATAATCCCTAATCCTTATACTAATCCCTTCAAATCGATGGCCGACCAATAAAAACTGCCGTATCTGTAGACATTGTAATTTAAAATCCTTATCCGACATCTCTTAGTTCACCTGATGAACGGTAAGCCTTCCTTATTCGGTATTATGAACGACTGATGCGTTGTTGTTTACAATCGTTATTTCTCTGAAAATCGAAAGAAATTGCCAAAAATAAAGGGCAAAATAAATAAACAAAATAAGAAAAAATCACACCATGGTGCCATCAGAAGGAAATGTCGCAATTCAAGTTAGTGTTACGAAAACAGTCAGAGAGCCTAAAACCTATTCGATGAGAATATGGGTTGCTGAGTAGTCAAAAAATTACGTCCTATCCTCCTAATTCCATACCACTTTTCTTTAACCCTTGTGGAAAACGTAATAAGATAAAGGAAAGGTGTAAAAGGGAATTCCTAACGGCTTAAGATGCTTCCACACCGGATGCGAAACTAATTTTTCGCATGACAGATTACAAGTCAATGCAAAGACGCGAACGCACGTTTTGAAAGTCGCTTTAGGAAGACAAGAGTTAATAAGACAGTCAGAATGCACCCAGTAGGCAAAGTCATCATGTGTCCCCCACTCGTCAATACGATGAATTGTCGTCACCTTAAGGGGGTACTATCATTCAGTGCAATTTGCTGCTTAAATCATTCAAAAATAACAATACATTCAACTTCTAACCTCTTCCGGGCGATTCAACCCCCAGATATGAATGAAGGGTGCGAGCAAACTGGCTATTCTCCTTTGAATGCGGCGCTATTTTATTGCAGCAGTCTCTGTTTCGGCCCTTAGTTGTGACGTCACGCCAGCTGCTCTGCGTATATGGTACATGCGGCATACACACAGTATGTAGCGAGACTGCTAAGTACCACTCTCATAACAAAGTTGTTTCTGAGCTTGCTAGCCGACATGCACGGAGTACCTTTCCATAACCATTGTGTAACATTAGTTTGTTAGTAGGCTATGTAGTCACGGTTGACTGTAAATTAAAAAATCAGTGCAAGTCGAACCGTGATGGTCGGTGACTCATTACGGCGTGTCAGTGTGATGTAGCTCAGTATGAACATAAAGCTTGCAACAAACGCAAAATTTACTCAATTCGTTTCATAAATTTCATGAGATACGCTTACTCGTGTAAGATCTCATATCATGTATATCCCCGGGGTAGGCTACAATACCGTGCAGTGAGTCTGTGTCATTTGTCCTATATGTTTGTGTGCCAGTCATGCAACCATAGTCAACATCTACCACCCCAATTCTGAAATAGTTGGGACGAAGTGTAAATTGTGAATAAAAACAAAATGCAATGACTTTCAGATCACATGAGCCAATATGTTATTTACAATAAAAAATAGATAATGTTTCAAATGTTTATCCACAAAATGAGCTTATTTCAAATTTTCTGGATGCAATAGGTCTCAAAAAAGTTGTGACACAGGCAAAAAAGGGCAGAAAAAGTGATTAATATATAAGAGAATCAGCTGAAAGAACATTTGGCAAGTAATGAAGTTAACTGGCATCAGGTGTTTAACATGATTGGCTATAAAAGGGATATCTTAGAGAGGCTGAGTCTCTCAGAAGTAAAGATGGCCAGAGGCTCTCCAACCTGTGAAGGCTTGCATAAAAAAAATTGTGAAATACTTTAAAAACAATTTTCCTCAACGTCAAATTGCACAGGCTTTTAAGGGCCCATCATTGACAATGCATAACATCATCAAAAGATTCAGAGAAACTGGCAAAATTTCTGTGTGTAAGGGACCAGGCCAGAGACCTTTACTGGATGTCCGAGGTCTTGGGGCCTGCAGACACCACTGCATCACTCACCGGCATCGTTCTGTCATTGACATTACTAAACAGACCCAGGAATACTTCAGGAAACCACTGGCTGTAAACACAGTCCGCCGTGCCATCCACAGATGCCACCTAAAACTCAATCATGCAAAAAGGAAGCCATTGTTGAGCATGATGCAGAGGTGCCGTCATGTGTGGGCCGAGGCTCATTTAAAATGGACTTTAGCAAAGTGCCATAGTGTCCTGTGGTCAGACAAGTCCAAATTTGACATTCTTGTTGGAAATCATGGGCATCGGGTCCTCTGGGCTAAAGAGGAGAAAGACAACCCCTCCTGTTTTCAACGTTCAGTTCAAAAGCCAGCATTTATGATGGTATGGGGATGCATTAGTACATATGGTGTGGGACACTTGCATGTTTTAAAACGCACCATGAATGCTGAAAGGTATATAAAGGTTTTAGAGCAACATATGCTCCCCTCCAGACAACATCTATTCCAGGGAAGGCCTTGTGTATTTCAGCATGACAATGCAAAACCACATGCTGCAGCTATTACAACAGCATGACTTCATAGTAGAAGAGTCCATGTGCTGAACTGGCCTGCCTGCTGTCCTGATCTTTCACCGATTGAGAACATTCGGTGCATAATTAAACGAAAAGACTGTCAAAGGAGACCCAAAACTCTCCAGCAGCTGGAAGCCTGTATTAAACAAGATTGGGATCAAATTCCAAAGGCTAAACTCAAGAAACTTGTCTCCTAAATGCCCAGACACCTCCACTCTGTGTTAGAAAGAAGAGGGGATGCTCCATCATAATAAACAGGCCCCTGTCCCAAATTTTGTGAGACCTGTACCAGCCATCAAATTTGAAATGAGCTCATTTTGTGGATAAAATTGTACAATTTCTCAGTTTCAACATGTGCTATGTTATCTCTGTTCTATTGTAAATATAATACTGGCCAGTGTGATGTGAAAGTTATTGCGTTTTGATTTAATTCAAAATTTATGCTTTGTACCAACTATTTTGGAATTGGGGTTGTAATTGGCACCCCTGGTTTTGCACTTAATTTAACTATTTCTGCTGAAAATAATAGCATGGAGTCTTTTTATGTATTGTTTGACTAGGTTAGTGGTAACTAGGAATTGATATAATAATGCAATATTGCACCATGAAACTTCAATGAACTTAAAGAAGTTTGAGTTTCATTCCTTTTTCAAATTTGGTAGATTTTATATACCATGGTCTTCAGTGGCTCCATAAATTGTGAAACCTTGATTTAGATGTAAACTAATTTATAACTAAATAAATTAATAATTTTTGTTGTCTCTCCTAAAAGATTAATGAAGTACAATATTTCTCGCATGTGAGTGAACTTTATCTTAAAAATGTTATAGGTATTAGCTATTCTCTTTGTGTTGGACATAATTGACTTTTAAAAAATTGCAGCAAGCTGGAGCTGCCGAAGTCTGCTGTAGAAGCTGCCTTGGAGCGGGACTTCGAGCTACAAGGATATAGGTTCGAGGCTTGTCCAGAACAACTCAGGCAACCCCGCATTGTCCGTGTTGGGCTTGTCCAGAATACCATTGTCCTTCCCACTGACGCCCCTGTTATGGAGCAGGTAAGCTTTACAAATGGCCTCAACGGGAGTCTGGTGATGGCTCTGCCTGTGAAAGTATGATGGTCAAACCCTTTCCTACAGATTGCACGTATGGAATGAGTGGCATTTGTTGGTGCTGGGTATGGGCTAGTTGCCATACTTCCTTGCAGTATTTAGGGGTCATACTATTGCTAAATTGTACTTAGTTCATGTTTCATTATTATTGTGCATTCATTACAGTATTTCTGATTAATTGGCTACAAGCCACGTTAGTTCCTTTTCTGTTCAAAGTGGGTCTACTGACAGTGGAGTTAATTGGAACCCCACTTTAGTATATGTTTATAATCCTCTGTGCGATGCAGCTCTAATAATTTATTCTTAGTGAAACCTAGTGCTGCAACTAACGATTATTTTGATTGTCGATTTGTTGACGATTGTTGAAACGATTAATCGATTAGTTAGATTAACTCTCAAATACCTGCTGTTATTTAGTAATTAGCATTTCAATTTAGCTTCAGGTCATTTTAGCCATGTCCTAACTAACAATAAATACAATAAAGATGAATACTTCTTCCAAAAATGTTTTAGTTATTGTATTTTGTCGACAAAGTTGACTGATCGTTGCACCTCTAGTGAAACCACAGGATAGATGTGCCATGAGTTTTTTTTGTTGCTACTCCAATATTTGGGCCGAAACATCTGAGGCAGTGGGATACACATGTGGATGTATTGCTATTCCAAATGGATTTTATCCCAAACAATTGAAAAAAAAACACACACACAAACATCCTTAAATGCCATATCCAAATGGACTATATTTTCTATTGTGAGTGAAATCATAAAACGAGTTACATAACCATAATAAGCACTGTGTGCGGAATACCAATGATTACATCTTATTTACTGCTACAAAGATTAGAAACAAGATACAAGAAATTTAATGGAAAAAAACCTAATTAAAAGGATAGAAAAGAGCACTTGTGCGCTCAGTCTTTTTGGATTGAAGTGCATTTCATGCACAATGGCCTTTTATGCTTGGAATTAAGGGCATTCTAGAAAAAAACAGTTGAGTAACATGATCCCTCCACGCAAACCATTATGTAACATATTGCCCTATCTTGTGGGAAATTGGATCCCAGCTAATTTATGTCTGCCATCAACCCCAAATTTCCCCCAGTGCTGCCTATGGGCTGCTGTATGACAAAGCTGGTTATTAAAGTTTATTGTCCCCTGCCGCAACGCTGAACGGGGGACTATGTATTCAGCAGCGTCCGTCCGTCTGTGCGTCCCGTTTCTTGTTAACCCGATATGTCATGAACCGTTGCACCTGCAGTCTTCAGACTTAGTATTAGCCTACATTGGGGCATTATGGAGACACCAGTCGAAATGGGTGACCTTGACCCTATATTCAAGGTCACCACGACACTTTGACTGCTTTTCCAACTCTTGTTAACGCGATATCTCATGGACCGTTGCACCTACGGTCTTCAAATTTGCTATCAGCCTATATTGGGGCATTACGCAGACACCAGTCGATATGGGTGACCTTGACCTTATTTTCAAGGTCACCATGACACTGACCACTTTTCCAACTCTTGTTAACGTGATATCTCATGAATCGTTGCACCCAGTCTTCAAATTTGGTATCAGCCTACATTGGGGCATTACGCAGACACCAGTCGATATGGGTGACCTTGACCTTATTTTCAAGGTCAACACTTTGTCCACTTTTCAAACTCTTGTTAATACATTGAAGTATATGGTATTTAATGAAGCGGCGGGGGGACATGACCACCGTTAGTGGCAAACACTTGTCGTAATAGTGATAGTGACTATATTGCATTGTGAAAGCAACATGGTTTATTAATGTTGAGAGCACGATCATATTTCAATGTATTACAATGGGGAGTGTATTCACTATTACTTGTATTACAGGACAGTAAACAAAAAAGGCCAAAAGACAGCTTAAAAGCATACCAAGCCTAAACCGGACGTTCTATTAGGCACATATTATGTAATTTTATGTGCCATTGTACAAACTCAATTCCAAAAAAAAACAGTGCAATGATTTGCTAATTTTGTTCACAATGGACCATAGACAACATATCTGATGTTGAAAATGACACATTTTACCATTCCATGAAAATTTTGGCTCAATTTGAATTTGATAGCAGCAACACATCTCAAAAAAGTTGGGAGAGGAGCAACAAAAGGCTGGAAAAGTAAGTGGTACAAATATAAAAATAGCTGGAAGAACATTTTACCACTAAATAGGTTAATTGGCAACAGGTCAGGAACATGACTGAGTATAGAAAGAGTCTCTTAGAAGCAAAGATGGACAGAGATTTAATCAATCTGCCGATAACCGCATCTAAAAATTGTGAAACAATTTCAGAAAAATGTTCCTCAATGTAAAATTGTGAAGACCTTTCATCTACAGCACATAATATCATCAAAATATTCTGAGAATCTAGATAAATCTTTGTGCGCAAAAGACAAGTTTGAAGGTCAACACTAGATGCTTGTGATCTTGGCCCTCAGGCATCACTGCATTAAAAACAGGCATAATTCTGCACTGGAATACATTGCATGGGCTCAGGACCACTTCCAGAAATCAATGTCTGTGAGCACAGTTCACTGTGCAATCTACAAATGCAAGCTAAAGCTGTATCATGCAAAGAAGAACCCATCTGTGAGCACGATCCAGAAACGCTGCTGTCTTCTCTGGG
This sequence comes from Gymnothorax reevesii, assembly GCA_029721435.1. Lineage (NCBI taxonomy): Eukaryota > Metazoa > Chordata > Actinopteri > Anguilliformes > Muraenidae > Gymnothorax > Gymnothorax reevesii. The sequence continues at coordinate 60,665,768 of CM056580.1, read as the reverse complement.
CCAAAGTTTATTTAAAACCCCTTTGCACAGATATTGACGCCGCCATCCGTAAATTCCAAAATTTAATTCCTAAACAATTCTGTAATTGAATTGCTAAATGTCCTGCTTCACTGGAATAATTTTCCAAAGTCTCTGTTATACAAATACTGAATTATAAAGCCTAAATAGGCTCATGCATGACAGGAAAAATTGGCATTATTTTGTCTTCTGTGCAAAGGAGTTAAAATGGAGTGAGGCAGAATGGAAAACTTTTCTGTGGTCAGATGAATCAAAATTTGAAATTCTTTTTGGAAACCTTTGTGGTCTGAAGAGGAAAGGGACCATCCAGCTTATTATCAGCGCACAAAAAAGCCTACATTGCTGCTGGTATGGGGTTGCATTAGTGCCTATTGTGTGGCGAGCTTACACATCTGGAAAGGCATTATCAATGCTGAAAAGTATACAGAGGTTTTGCAACAACATATGCTTCCATCCAGACAAGGTCTCTTTGAGTGAAGGCTTTGCATATTTCAGCAAAACAATGCCAAACCACATACTGCATCCATCACAACATCATGGTTTCGCAGCAGAAGAGTCTGAGTGCTGAACTGGACTACCTGCAGTCCAGACCATTCACTAATGGAAAACATCTGGCGCATCGTAAAACAAAAAATACGACGAAGAAGACCCAGGACTGTTGAGCAGCTAGAATTCTACATCTTACAAGAGTGGGACAACATTCCCCTCCCAAAACTTCAGCAAGGGGTCTCTTCACTTCCCAGATGTTTACAGACTGTTGTTAAAAGAAGAGGGGATACTAAACAATGGTAAATATGGCCCTATCCCAACTTTTCTGAGATGTGTTGCTGCCATCAAATTGAAAATGAGCTAATATTTTTCCTGAAATGGTAAAATGTTTCACTTTCAACATCTGATTTGTTGTTTATATTCTATTGTGAATAAAATGTCAGTTTATGAGATTTGCGGATCATTGCATTCTGTCTTTATTTACATTTTACACAGCATCCCAACTTTTTTGGAATTGGGGTTGTACTTCATTATGTGCAACTTTTATCAACATAATAATATGCATTATTATGAATGTAACTTGTAATGTAATAAACTTTATGAGGCTGTACTGTTGATACTATTGTATCTTGATGTAATGAATCAGATTTATTTTGTGTGGCATTTATTGAAGGGATGGCAACATGTGGTTATCATGAGATGCCCCCCCATTCGAGAAGAAATAGGAAAATCCTGGTTCTTTTTGCAGACACCGATCCTGGACCAGTTTCTAGTGGTTCAGTGAGTGGTGGAAGGCCTCTTCCAGGAACATGTGTACAATATTTTAGTGATAATGTGGGAGCAGAATTGAACTCTTCCATGTCCGATAGGGAAGCATGGCATTATCTGGTGTACCTTTCACAGTTATAAACTGGCACCTTGTTTTGTCATTTTTTTTTAACTGGCACCCTTTTTGCCAGTAATTTTAACTGTAATTTTTCTATCAGTTTATAACTGAGGTTCCATCTATGTTAACTGTAAACCACAGTTGAATGCACGCAGGACTCTACACAGTTAAAATAACATGGAGACAATGCGTTAATTTATCTGCAAACTTCACTCAATTTATAACAATGTGGTCACATTGGCCTCGACCGGAAGTAAGAAGTTAGTATGGGGGCAGAGTGTAATGATTCTCTGTTTGCTTTTTTGCAGATCACTGCCCTCCACAAAAGGGTGGGCGAGATGGTGGAGGTAGCTGCCATGTGTGGGGTGAACATTATCTGCTTCCAAGAGGCCTGGAGTAAGTCCAAATTCCAGTATACTCCAAATAGATCAGCAAGTCATCAGTAAAATATGACCATTTCTGGCTGGCTTCTTAAATCAAGAATAATATTTTCATTAAATTGATTGAATTATTCGGAAGCTGCCAATCATTGAAAAAGACAATACAATGAGAATGTTAATTCTCTGAACACAAATGTAAAATGAAATTCTATCCAAAAAATGCTCCCATAAACCTCACAATTTATAGACATGTTAAATGAGGAGACAGTACCTCAGCAAAGTATATTTCAGCGGAAAGTAGAATACTTGAAGTGTCTAAAACGCATATTTTAATTTGGTAATGATCCTGTGCGAGGCATTTTTAAATCAGCGAGTCTTCAAATTGGCTTTAATGACAGGGGGCAGACATTTTTAGGTGGGGAATCTTCTGATTTTGAATTTGAGCTTCCGAAACCTCACCTTTAAAAATGCTTAATAACCTTAACCTCTCGCAGTTTTCATCTCCCGATTAGTCACAGTTGCTCAGACTAATTGGTAAAAACCGACAAGAGTCTAATTTACTTTTGATAGCATTGTTATGCATTGCACCACAAAATTATGTGGCGTCTACTGTGCATAAATGACAACGTAAAATATCAATATGCCTCCATTATTTCAGCGCTGGTTAAGTGGCACAGATTTGCGGAAATTAATTTGCGTGGCTGCGGAAATCCGTTCTTTATTTTTAATGTTTTCACGGCTAAAAGGCGCTGTAAGGTTGCACTGCTGCTGACAATCCCAAGGAAGGCGAAAATGAATGCTGCGAAGTCAGCGAAAGTTTTTGGATTGACAATACCGTATCAATTATATAAATGTAGGTAATGGGAATTTACATTTCATTACCATTTCTAATTGTAGGTCATGTATTGGTCTTGGTTGCTCAGTCGATAAGTTGTTTGATTGTTAATCAGGCCAGCTTAATTAAAAACAGCTTGCGGCCAGCCAAGCGTGAAGGGAGAGCTTACTGAAGGTCCTTTGAACTACTTCATGGCCCAGATAAAAGGAAAGATAACAACTGATGTCACGTAAGAGAATAACTGATGCACAAGCACTGTGGCACTGGCGTTTGATTGGATAATGCGTTCGAAATGCACACTCACCGACTATGTAGGGCACTGTGTAGTGAATGTTCTACATCGAAAACAATATAGAGAGCAAGTGAGCGAGTGGACAAGTGTGCATTCTGAACGCAGCCTTAGATTCCCCAAGTAAAAGTATCTGCCCTCTGGTATTGACGCCAATTTGAAGACTTTTCGGTTTAAAAATGTGTTGCACTGGATCATTACCAAATAAAAATATATAAAACTATGCATTTTTGACACTTCAAGAAACATTCCACTGAAACATACTTTGCCGGGGTAATGTCCCCTCCATTCCGTGAGAAAATGGCACTTTTTTAACCCCTTCAGAACTGAATTATGTTCCAAGGTTGTGAAAAATATAGCAATCCCTTTTTTCCCAACTATATATGATGTGCTATTTTTATAGTGACAAATTCATTCTTCCCTAGTGTAGAATTGAGTTCAATGACATAGTTTCAGACCCACTGTTCATTCAAATGGACAGCAACATTTGAAAAAAATCCTGAGTAAAAACTCGCTGTTAAACATTTGATATTATGCTTTAATTCAAACATTCCATCTGTCAATATTGTTTTAAAAGTATGAAATCTTTGCCCAAATATCTATAAATGTGAATAAAACTGTTGAAAATAGTCCTTACTTCGTCGTGTGGAGTGAAGTCCTGCCATGCCTCTCTTCAGTGTGTTGTATTTTTTCAAAATGGCCACAAGGATACCTATACTGCTGTTTGATTGGTTGCTAAACGTCCACTCAAATGGTCTTGAGGACTTGTTAAATGTTGGTGGTAAATGTTGCAAAAAAAAAAAAAGCAGTTGTCATGTGACGTCCATTGTAATAGACACAGGGTCTGAAGGGGTTAAGAAGTTCAGGAGTTGACCCCCCTGGAATTGAATGAGACTTGGCACACAGGTAGGTATGATACAGAAAAAGCCAAATTTTTAGGTCCGTATCTCAAGAAATCTGCCGGTGGCGCCACATGGAAGCCACTAAAGTGGCTCAGTTTTGCTTTTGACACCAGATTTTACATCAATTATTATGACTTAAGTGGACACAGTACCAGATGTTTTATAGTTTTATCATGAGCTATCACACTTCAAGTCTCGATAGACATTAGCGAGAGAAGAAAATCCGCACACTGTTGCTGCTCACCGATTTATTAAACACAACGTTTCGACCTCACGGTCTTCGTCAGGTGTATGTGTCTGTGACAGACACATACACCTGACGAAGACCGTGTGAGGTTGAAACGTTGTGTTTAATAAATCGGTGAGCAGCAACAGTGTGCGGATTTTCTTCTCTCTCTTCACGTCTTTAATTGATCCAGCACCTGACATATACCAATCAAGAACACAGTTTTGTTGTGAGTAAACACATAATATTATCTTTTTCAGTTAATATTCCCTTGGTAACTTGCTGGGTTAGTGCAATGGATGGCTGGAAAGATGGTCAAAATTGATTTTGGTGCGTGTTTGCTGTATATTTTCTCAGTAACCCAGATTGTTTCATGGTGATAAATACCGTTTGTTGTGCTTTTGGAACTCTGTTTTCAGGAATATCAAGCATTTCTTCGGTAGTATCTCCACTTTCAAGCTAGACAGAGCCGAAGTTAGAGGAAAACACAAAACGGACTGCTTCATAGCAGATTGTACCTATGTTTCGCCACCATTATTTAGTTTACCCATCAAGATAGAGACCTGAAATTCTCTGAATACATAGTCACTTTGGGGTAGATTACAGAATTATTAAAATTTCAACGGTAGTATTTTCAGTGTAGATGATTTTAACCCTCAAATGCCCAACTGTTGTGAAAGTTGAAAGAAAAATGTATGTATTCTGTTAATATGTTCTAGGGTGGGGCTAATAACAACCCAATAGCAATTTTTAATTTTTGGTGACCTTTGACCTCATTTTAGTTTTGTGACATATATGTCACTCTAAGTTTTTAGGATATATAGAGAACTTTTGTCCATCATTGTTTTGGTAGTTGACATATTGCTGAAGTATTAGGCATAGCTCATTTTTCATTAGCTTACCTGTTTGTCTACTTTATCCAGAGATGAATGCGTGCTGATCTATCGTGTGGATTCCACCATGGGGGTGGCCATATTGGAAAGGTTAGCTGGTGCAGCCAGTGTAGTGTCAGTTCCACATTTATGCATCAGATGGCAGCACTGAGGGTCTAAATATGTCACTGTGGGCATAAGGATGCAAAATTTATGTGGAGTCAGTGGTTTTGACAACCTCCAAAATCGTGTGACAAATTTGTCACAGGGGGCATTTAAGGGTTAAACATCAAAAGTCGGAAAAATTTGCCTCCAGGGTCACTGCAGGCGAGATGTAACTACTGGCCATCCCCAGCAATGTACCAAATAATTTTTTTTAATTGTGATACACACAGCTAGTTTTCTCAGAAAGAGAAGTGCTTGGTTTGGTACTGTGCTGGGTAGATAGCTTTCTGACTAAAGGTGGCGCTCTAAAGAGCTAATACTCTGCCAACCTAACATTCCATATTCCCAGACATATGCCAAAGTTCTATCTTTTGAAATATATGTAGCACATACACAGTTATGCATTAAATTTATAATCCCTTTCGTATAAAGCTTGTTTGGTTGTAAACTAGTGGTGACTCTGAGCATTGCAAATGCACAATACATGGGCTATTACCAAGTACAGCTACAGCGCAGTCAAAAACATACAGCACGTTAAAAAACACAACCAGTGCAAAATTTTTAAATGCCAAACAAGAACTAATGTAAAAGGCGAACCACCATAAGTATGTATGCAGACATTCCTCAACAGTATATGTACATTTACATAAAATAACAGTCCATAATTTGAACTCTTAAAAAAAAAATCTTCATCATGCAATCGTGTACATGAAAGCAGAATGTATATTGCAAAAGTTAAAACTGTTTTATACTTTTCATGTTATCCAAAATGAAATGGTGTCAACACAGCATGTGACTAGCTCTATCCGCCAGTCTGTTTTTGGAATTCAATTGTGGGTTGGGGGCACCTGGTGGTACGCACTAGAGGTGCTCCTAGGCCTTGGCCCTGAGCAGCCATCCATGGCCTTCTTTGTTGGATCTGGGTCGATGTTACCCATGGAGCCAGTTGAGCCTGAGGCAAGCCCTACTACACTGCATCCTGGGTCTCTTCAGGGCTGCTTACAAGCCGTTGATAGTGAGCTTCTCTGTGCCTGAATTAAATAGCGGGCTGCAGCCTATATGGCGCAATAGTTGAGTCAACACTCATGGTTTGGTATGCACGGAAATTGGAAGCCTATAAAAAAGACCCCGCTCTATCAACCAGCGGGCATCCTACAGGCTAGACATCATGGGCAGGTGTTAGGAATGAAGGCATGCAAATTACCACTACAAATGAACTGCCCATTTCTTGGCAGGGTGCTGCTCGCTTGCTAGGATTTCTGTTCCCTTTATCAGGACAACCACTCGCTTGACGTGACTGCTCTGCCCTTTTTCATACCCATGCACCATACGTTAGGGAAATCCTAGAATTAACACTGAAGCCCGCTCCCCAATTCTAATAGTAATGCAAAAATGCAGTGAATTTGTTTTTTTCTGAAACTGACCAACACTACAAAAGTGTACACTGTACTGACTACTGGTAAAAGAGATTACAAATTTTATGTTAACTGTGCATATGCTCTATACATGTGAAAAGACAGAACTTTGGCATAGGTCTAGGAATAAAGAATATTAGATCGGTAGAATATTAGCTCTTTAGAACACCAACTTTGGTCAGATAGCTATCCACCCAGCATAGTACCAAGTTGAACTCTTCATTTTCAGGGAAAAACTAGCTGTGGGCATCACAGATCAAAAACAATTTCTTTGGTACATTGCTGGGGATGGCCAGTACTTGCATCCAGCGTACAGTGCCCCCTAGAGGCAAATTTTTCCGACTTTTGATGTTTAAAATCACCTACACTGAAAATACTACCATTGAAATTTTACTAATGCTGTAATGTACCCCAAAGGGACTATGTAACCAGAGAATCGATCTTCAGATCTTGATCTTGCTGGGTAAACAAAATAATGCCACCGAAACATAGGCGCAATCTGCTATGAAATGGTCCATATTGAGTTTTCCTCCAACTTCGGCTCTATCTAGCTTGACAGCATAGATACTATCAAAGAAACGCTTGGTATTCCCGAAAATAGAGTACCAAGAGCGCAACAAACAGCATTTACCCTCACAGTACAAATCTGGGTTACAGAGAAAATATTCCGCAAACATGCACCACAACTGAATTTCATCCATCTTTCTGGCCGTTCATTGCACAAACACAGCGAAATACCAAGGTACAATTCATTGAAAATGATAGTCTTGTTGTGTGTAAACACATAATAAAGCATTCTAGTTTGGTATATGTCTAGGGTATTGTTTTATCCTCATTCCCATTTTCAGTTTTTATTGTTATTACTCAAATAATTCTGGCTCAATAACGTAGTTACACAGCTTGGTGCTGATGTGGTGCTGCAGTCTAACCGGACTTGAAGTGTCACAGCTCATGATAGAAGTATAACATATTTGGTACCGTGTACCCTTAAGTCATGATAGCTGATGTAAAATGTGGTGTCAACAGCAAAACTGAGCCACTTAAGTGGCTTCCAGGTGGCGCTATCGGCAGGCCAAGTGAAATACAGACCTAAAAATTCAGCTTTTTCTGTGAGACACCCATATCTACCTATGTGCCAAGTTCCATTCAATTCCAGGGAGGACAACTGTGCACCGAATGTCAATCTCTTATGGAATGGCTCTTAAATTACAGTTATAAACCACATGTTTGTTTAGATGTGTGTAAATGTGTGGAACTACTTTCTCAACCTAACTTAATTACACATCACAGTAATGAAATGAAAACATTGAGGGCTGGCAATAGAAAGAATTTTGTTATCGATATCATCGTTCAGTCCATGAAAAGCCAGAGTTGTCAAGCATGGTATTAAAAAGCCTCTCTCTCTCTTCGCTGGCCTGTACTTCAGAAAAGCACAATGTACTGTTCAGGTAGTGTTTAAATTTGGTGGTGAACAAATAACAGTAACATGGAGGGTGTGACTTCCTTTATTCAGATTTATGTTTTTCTTTGTGTTATCCTGAACCTTATGTAATTTTTTTTTGTGTGGGTCTCGAGCTTCCAAGATTTGACGACAATCAGTGATTTATTCAAATTGGTGCCAAATTGGAACTAGGCAACTTCATTTATCTTCGTGGACAGTTTACTTCTGTTTGCACCAATAAATTGACATGGCTCAGATATGTTCAGCTGTCCCCTAAAAGGAATATTTGATTTCTGAATTCCTCCTTTAAAGAGATGCCTCATATTGCACCAATATATTTCCTGTTGTCTTGGCTCCTCAAGAGTGACAGGTCTCCTGTGATCTGGAAAAACCTAGTATGTGTGTCACTTTTGGTAGAAACTGAATTTAACCTTGATTTGCAGTAATTAAAACTGGAAATTTTTTAAAACACTAGCTATAAGTTTCATTTGAACTTTCAAAATCAAGGTTCTATCATTTTTTTTGTTAGGAAAAGTCCAGAACCTAAAAGTTTTTGTTCAATTGCGAGATCTTTGCCACTGATAAACTTACTAGGTTTTTCCAGATCACAGGAGAGGTACATACAGTTTCTATTACTTTTTTATTTTTGGCTACAGTCATTCTGCTTTGTCAAGGCTAGAGTGTCTTCAAATTCAGAAACCTTGCTGGATTTGCACACTCTTTCTATAGCGACCTCGGGTATGCAGAGCAACAATCTTTTCGTCATCACAAGTGGGCACTGACACATCAGCATAGCAGGCCAAACTCATCCTCTTGTTTGCTTTGGCTTCTAAATGACATTTTGAGAATATACAGAGAAATTTTGCGCTGGTGATCCTTCTCATCCACCCCCAACCTTGCCACTCTGGTCAAACTGCACAAGAAGACAATATTCAAAACAATATTTGAGGAGTAAAAAGACAATAAACCACTATTAAACAGGTGGTCTGCCAGGCAGTTCCAAAGTGAAACGTTGGAAAGTATGGTTGATAACACTGTGTACAGATTTTGTGACTTTCTGTGTTCACCTTATGGCATGCGGTACCAGAACTTGGATTTGCCCTTTTTATGACCTTAGAGATAATTCTGGTTTTTTGTCCATAGCTATGCCCTTTGCCTTCTGCACCCGGGAGAAGACACCATGGACTGAGTTTGCAGAGTCAGCTGAAGAGGGACCCACTACACGCTTTTGCCAAGATGTGAGAAGTCTGAGTTCACAGGGTCATGTGTTCAAAAATTCAAGAGTGAACAAAGAATTGTCTCAACAGGGCTTATTCAATTTGTTTCTGTCTTGAGAGGGAATGTGCTGAGAATTTTCTCTGGGCACTTGTGAGCTGATTGATGACTGACAGAATTAATTGATAAATGAGGGCCTGATCGTTTTTCCACACTCTTGTTTGCATTGTAGGCCAAATTCTTAAGTGTACCAAACTGTTCTTACATGTAGATTCGGTCAAAAGCACTATTTCACCTGCCCTCTATTTTTGGTTGTAGCTGGCAAAGAAGTACAACATGGTGGTAGTGTCACCCATCCTGGAACGTGACGAGGTCCATGGAGACACTCTTTGGAACACGGCAGTTGTTATCTCTAACTCCGGAGCTGTGCTTGGCAAAACCCGCAAGAACCATATCCCCCGTGTTGGTGACTTCAACGAGGTTTGTGTGGTGCTAGATGATGATTTTAAAGGAGAACTCCGGTGTGAAATTGACTTAGGGTGTATTGAAACATGATACTCACTTTTGTCGAATACCCCACCTCCGTATGCACACAACATTTCAAAATAAATGGCTTTTACAATGGTAGTGAAACGGGCATAGTGTTGCCATGCAAAGAAATCGCTATTTTTTCATCATTAACAAGGCTCAAAGTAGCTCCACCCTTCATTGGTAGAATTCCGAGGGCCCTGACATTTAAAACGAGGCACTGAGAACTTTGAAAATGCACAGGTAGTTCATTAAAAAAAGACTGTTTATGCAGACAGTAGTTTGAGGTAGTTTCCAGTCGCCTCCATCTTGAAAGTCACGATAAGTCGATTGACGAGCACGAACAAATAGGAAGGGGAACAGATTGCAATCTATTCGTTCGTGCTCGTCAATCGACTTATCGCGACTGTCAAGATGGTTATCAAGTTATCAAGAAATCAAGAAAGCTGCAAGCACCAATACAACTCAAGCATCAATTGAATTGGCTCTACACTATCTCATGTAAGCAGCAATTGAACAGGCACTGCACTTGTATTTTAGTGATAAGTCATCTATATTGTCATGGGAACTAGTCTAAGCTCTGCTGTTGCCATTGGTTTTGTATTGCTGCAATACCTATTTAGAAAGTTTTAAGTCTTTTTTCCTTAAACCTTAATTTTGCAGTTTAACATGAGGCGCAACAAATCAAGACCAAGATTTGGTGAGAAAAATACATTTCTCTGTTGTTTCCTAGTTGAGGAATTGGGAGCCATCAAAATTCAGAATCAGAAAGCATTTTCTGTGTGTTATTATCTTTTTTGCCCATCATTTTTGTTTTAGCCTTTGAAAGGAGTGAAGAATAGTTTTAGAAAAATAGGGTAACAAAGAACAGGCACCTTAGAACTGAGTGCATGAATTACATCCTATAGAGAAATGGTAACAGGACTAAAAGGTAACCAATGTGATGATCCTGCTATTATTTCATGATGTACTGTATGTGGCTGAGCTTCCTAGAGGTTATGTAACAATCCAAATTAGAGAAGAATGGATGGGTAAAGTGTACATATCACTTGAAAACATCTGGTTGTTCCTTTTTAGAGAGAGAAAGAAGAGTAGAGCAAAAACTTGAATTTTGTTTTAATGAGCCAGTCATGAACCTATGGGACAAGGTCCTATGAATTAGGGATGCAAACGAATACTCAAATAAACAAGTACTCTACATATGAATCATAACTCTTTACAAAAATTTATGATTGATAATCATTTTGTAGTACTGTTTTTTTTCTACATTTTATCCTAGTAAGTTCCTGTGTTATGTAAGCCTACATCTGTCATTTAAAAGCTATTTTGCTTGTTGCTTTCTTTGTTTCAACCTCTTCAACCCCAACTCCTAGTAATGGTGGCATTATGGGATTATAAGTTGAGTGCTGTCAGACAGAAGCCTCTCATCTCACCTTTTACTCATGATGGATCGCAACTCGTTCAAACTTGAGATTGCCTGATAAACAAGCAAAAAATGTTTATAATGAATTACCAAGGCCAATACATTAGCATACAATGATTAGGAAATTGTTGATTAGGAAATTACCAAGAGACCACTGATAGGCAACATAGAAAAAGTACATATAGACACGATATTGCAACGATGGCAATTATGCACGTAATTAGTATATACAAAACCTTTTCTGAATTCCATCTCCTGTTTGGAATTTTTCACATTTAAAATGAAAATATGTTTGTTTGGAACCCTATGAAACATTGATGCAGAATAGTGTCACTTAAAGGCTCAGCTCTAATATGCTGTTTAGTTAGCTACAAGAGTCATCACGCAAAAAAATAAAACAAAATCCTCAAACATAGTCCTCAATTTGAATTAAGTGATTCATTGCAAAATGCATACAGCCAGCAGGCCAGTACAATAACAAAATCTGCCTGTATGAGGCAAGCGGCAAAGCAATTATTAACTGCCACAAAAAATTTGGCTTGAAATGTAGGCTAATTGCTATTAAATATGGATTAATTAGTTATGTTATGGCCCCAATTTGCAACGACATAAAAGACAGCAAGGGATGACAGACAAAATTTTAAAACTCAAACAGGTTTAATTAAACAAAGAACAACACTAACCTACAATTTATACTACTGACCAAGATTGATAATATTCAAGAAAAAAAATATTTACTGTCCCTGGAGATGGGGTTGCTTGGTGATGTTCCAGGTGAGGAAAATGCTCCAACACAGGCAAAAATCCACAAAAAGCTTCACAGGTCTTGAAAACATTGACAGGTCTGGTCAAATTTAACCTTCTCCTTGCAATTTCTCCTACTACTTTACTCTCTCAATTTTTCTCCTTACATACTCTTTTGCAGCCCCCTCCCACATTTAGACCTTTATTTTTTTTTTCTGGGACATTCCCCTCTCAGACATGCCCAGGACATGCCCAAACCTAGCTCTACACTGGGCTTAACAAAAAAAAAAAAGATCAACTGCCATCTAGTGGCATTGTTTCACATTACAGATAGAAATATGTTGTGGATGTGGAACATGAGTACATCTGTCTTCTCTCGATAAGTTCTTATTGTACTATTTGAATTTGGACTTTACAGTGCTCTGGAGAATTTAGAAATGTTTGGATCATAGCTGGAAACAATACTTCTGGGCCACCACTGGAATCTAATTATAAAAAAAGTATAAAACTAATATTATATTAGTACAGCCAATGTTTTGTCCGCAACTATGCAGAAATATTGAGTTTGAACAGAAATACCGGGTTTAAATGGAATGAATACATGCAACAAAAAGCTGAAGCAATCCAATATTGATTTAGAATATGATTGTGAATGGTTATGAATGTAGCTTTGAACTACCTGGCGCATGCCTAATATCAGAAGAGACTTGTAAATAACATGATAAACAACAACCGAATGCTGCCTGCATTGATTCCAATGCGCAACTTTTGCAGACTGGGCCGCATTAAAAAAAAACAAAAACAAAACAAACTATAAAAAAAGTGCTTGAGTACTTTTCCATGCAATGGAATGAGAAAATATAGAATTTATGCGCCACTACTATTAATGTTCTTGCACTGCCTGTTTTGCTATGAATATATTGTGTTTATTTCAAGTTTGAGCTCGAAACTTGAAATAGAGGATGGATTGACAAAGCAGTTGTAATTATCCACTGGTTGAATGCCATTTTGTATCCAGAAATAAACTGCCCTCTGTCATGAAAAGTTAAAATGATAAATATTTAAATAAATAACTAGGCTTTCATTTTACTCCTGGCACATATCAGAGTAACAGTGTTCTTTTGATCAGAACACTAAAGGCTATGTTAGCAAAATTTTCTTGGAGAGGGTGTTAAGTTACTCACGAGTACACAAATTGTTGCCGAATGAAAAGAGGGAAAAAGTTATTTTTGCAATATCAGAGGAAAAATAATGGACATATCCAGCAGATCTTCCTCCCCCATGACCACTGCAATGACCAAAGGCTGTTACTGCAATAACTCAGTATTTTTTTCATCAAACATGGTTAAGCCATCATAAATATGTTGTACTAGAGCCTTTTGCCATCAGCTCGATTTTTCTGGGGCTGGGGGATGCATGTCATCTCCTCATGGCTTTTGTTAGGTTAGCAATGCCTAATAACAAGATAACAGATAAGTCTTATTCTGGAAGATGAATGCAGGTTATAATTTTTAGGGCACTGGTCTGTAGTTTCTTCCATGTGAACTGTCCACAGTCATGTGGTGAGGATTGCCCTGTTTCTTCTGCCCTAAAAACCAGTCGACATACTACATGGAGGGCAACACTGGTCACCGGGTGTTCCTGACGCAGTTTGGGAGGATTGCAGTAAACATCTGCTATGGGCGCCATCACCCCCTGAACTGGTTCATGTTCAGCATGAATGGAGCAGAGATCATCTTCAATCCCTCTGCTACAGTCGGGGAGCTCAGGTGGGGACAGCAGCAGCCCTTGTGAGCAATGCCACATTATTACCAGTGCACATCTTAATGCTGGCGTCTTCATTAGGTAACCCAGTTTGAAAGGGCTGCCTGACTTTAAAATGCAGCTATTATGGTTTTTCATTATTTTAATGTTGTTGCGTGAATCATATTGTTTTTATGCGCATTTAAAAGGTCTATGTTGGAAAACAACTCAAAGTCACCTCCAGAAAAAGCTGTCTCAGTCACAAAACACACTGCTTCAGAGCCGTCTGAAACGCCCTGATTGCTTCTGGCAATTTTTTCATCAATTGGTGATGCCACCAACTGAATTTTCACGCCAAGCAGATAGTTTGGCACGCCCTTGAATCAAGTGGGTTATGCCCACAAGGCTACGCCGGAACTTATATCTAAAGCTCATTTACGCTGTGGAGTGGAAATCCATTCATGATAAGGGGCGTGACATTTCCAACATATGTGAAGCGGTTGACCAATCACAAGTGAGTTATCAAGTTGACTAATTACAGCGCACTGGGGTTTTCAGGAGGGCGGGGCCAGGATCTCAACTGAGCATTTCACATACAGGCACTGCAGAAATGGGCAGCATGAGAGAACTCGAGTGTTTTTTTTTTAAACAGTGACGCATGAAAATCTTTTTTAGTAGACTTGTAGAATGTAAGAATAACCAACAAAAAGTAACTTAATAGGTGCACTTTAAGTTATATGATTACGTGCTGACAAGCGTAATCATTTTAGCAAAAGAATAAGGTTTCTTTAATTATTGTCATATGATGTCATATGATGTCATTGTCAATTTCCATTGTCAACATTATCATTGCAATCCATGCTTTTTCTGTATTGATTACATTAGTCATTGTGGGTAGAAGGTTTCTCCCTATCTTTTTTCCCTCAAATTTGGAGTTCAGCTGGAGTCACTGCAACCAGTCAATGCAGCCTGGTTTTTGGTGTGCAGAGGAGAGTCAAATCTTCCGCTGTTGAAACTTTTGGCTGACCATTTGGGGTGAAACCACTGTTCAGCCATGGGCAGTAATGGGTGTTTTTTCCCCCAAGTGAACCACTTCTGCAGTACATATTAGTTTCCATTGTATTAGTGTGTTTGAAGTGAAATCTGCAATGTCAAATAATGATCATGTTTTTTTTATTTGCAGTGAACCTATGTGGCCTATTGAGGCAAGGAATGCGGCTATTGCCAACCACTGCTTCACCTGTGCGATCAATCGAGTGGGCACGGTGGGTAAGCCTTTTGTGCCAGCACCTGATTTGGGACCAAATATAATACACAGAACACTGTTTATATCTTCCCCACAGTCCTGTCACATGGCCCTCTTTACACAGAGTCTCTAAGGGAAACAAACACGCAATGTATCTAGGATACTAATCATAATATGAAGGCAGCTTTGCATATCAGTAATCTCCATGTGTGGACATACAGGATGGCCCCGTGAGAAAACTGAACCAAAAATGTCCTTTTGGACAGACGGAATATTTATAAAACCGTTTGGAACAGCTGACAGTGAAAAAATTTCAAGCTCAAAAAAGGAACGGTAATTAGCCCGCTAAAAGATCTGCCCAATCTCTCTGTATTAAAAATAGCAGTCCGTATAGCATGGCATTTAGATTCAAATCTGGTCTCCCACTCCTCTTGGAAATAAAGGGGGGATATTCTTTTCTTTTAGCCAATTCTTTGGCAACTTTGTCATGTCTTCATGGAGGGATTGGACGGATTCTCTGAACTCTTTAGTGTGCTTGGGCTGGTGTGACCAATTTACCTTTATCCAGTTGAGCACAAAACAGTCATAAACTAATATGCTGTGGTCCACCTGAAAAGGATGGTCTTGAGTCTCAAAGTGCACGTACATGTGAATCATTACAGTTTACAATGCAGTCTGACCTAACTACTGGAAAACTACATATCTGCATTATATTGTGATGTTAGCACCTATTCAACAAAAGGAAAGTAGATTTATTCTCTTATATACAGTTCCTCAGAGCCACAGAAAATAATTCAAAAAGTTTAACAGAATATCTAAGTATGAACACCACTGTCAATAGAGCATTTGAGTATAATTTCTTCTATGCCATTAGTCAGCAGTACATTTTATCTTCTTCCAGACAAAATTGTACGCAAAAACATTTCTAAGTGCTCACATTCTTGATTTACACACAATCTTTGAGAGTTTTTTATTGTCTAGAACAGGGGTCCCCAATCTTTCCCAGAAAGGGCCGGTGTGGGTGCAGGCTTTCATTGTTACCAAGCAGTTACACACCTGATACTACTAATCAACCCCTGGACTCTTTGCCTATAAGCTTGATCAGTAACATCAGGTGTGTAGCTGCTTAGCTGCAATAAAAGCCTGCATCCACACCGGCCCTTTCTGGGAAAAATTGGGGACCCTGGTCTAGAACATTATGTGAAAATGCACAGCATGGATTTCATTTTTCACCATTGTTCTAGATATAAATCACTTGTTACTCCATTTTCTAAGTTAAAAGAAACATCAGTTACCGGCTGGCTTTTATTTACAAATTATGGCTGGCTTAAAATTGGGCAGTAATAAGCCAAACTGAACCCAGCCCAAATACAGCAAAATGACAACGTAGGAATTGCTGGTGGGAAAGTGCCCATATTTGCAACATTATGTGAAACACAGCCCTCTACTGGTGGTATCAACTTTACCGTCTAGCAAGATGTGTATTTTCATGGGGGGTGGGGGAGAGATAATCATGTTAATTACCAGTTTCTCTCTTATTCAATTTTTCAAATGTAGGAACATTTTGCGAATGAGTTCACATCTGCAGATGGAAAGAAAGGTGAGAATTCCTCTGATTTTCTGAATTAATATCTTGAGAAAATGAGTGAACATAATACTCTAGGCCAGGGGTCACCAACCCTGTTCCTGGAGAGCTACCATCCTGTAGGTTTCTGCTCTACTTCCTATTCAGCGCACCTAATTCAACTAAATAGCTACTTAATTGCCCAGCTGAGTGATCTTGCTAAGTTGCTAATTAGTTGAATCAGGTGAGCTGAATAGGAGGGAGAGCAGAAACTGACAAGATGGTAGCTCCCCGGGAACAGGGTTGGTGACCCCTGCTCGAGAAGATCCTGGAATATTTTATGACTCTGAGCTGTGTGAAACAGTATTATCAGTGAAATAGTTATTTTACCAAAATCAACTTTACATTATTACGTATCCTTTTCCAGTTTGCATTTTTACTTATCGCAGCAATTCAGAATTATTTGGGTACCTTCATAGACGCTTCAATGATCAGCCTTGGGTGTCTGACCAAGCTCATTTTTAAACTCACTGCCACCTTACCAATATTCCATTTATACATCATCCAACTACGTTGGCGAATGATTACATATGACCCCTTTGGCCAGTGGTTCTCAACACTGGTCCCAGTGCACCTTTGTATACTGGTATTTTGACATTTGGAGAATGTTAACCTTGCTTTTTTGCTTCATTACAAATCAACAAATTACAGATATTGCACAAATGAATTTTTTTAAGCCGGCCTACTCCCCCCTCTTGGCAGACAGCTTTATTAAATATAAATGTTAACACAAAAACAACAGTGAAACCTCTCCGAGACAGGGCTATAATAAAGAAAAGCAAACATTAAAAAAAAATTGTATCAAAACAACATGACTGTGTGACCACAACTCAGGTGTGTGACAGTAACAACAAAAAAGACAAACAAATAAACAGAGCAGTGGTGGAAGCAGTATAATCAGAGAAGCAGAGCAATTGCAGAAACAAACAAAAAAAGGAGGATGTTGGACTTAGGTTTCTTCTTATTTGTGCGTATATGTGTGTGTGTGTATGTATATGTGTGTGTGTGTGTGTGTGTGTGTGTGTGTGTATGTGTGATACTCTGTGGGTATGTGTGTGGATATGTGATGTTTTATGGTGTGTCAAGTTAGATCCATGCTTTATTTATAATAAAGTAGACCTGCTGTGGGGTGGAAGTCAGGCAATTGTAGAGGTGAGTTTGTTAGAGAATATGGACCAACTTTTGTTAAAACAGAGTGTGTTGTGATTGAGTGATGCAGCCATCTTTTCTGTTGATATGTGGTCAATTAACAAGTTTTTCCAGGGGTAATGTTAAGTTGATTTCTAGTTTTCCAGTTTAGGAGGATTGTTTTCTTGGTGACGGCTAGTGCCGTGAACAGTGTAATTTTTGTGTAATGGTTCAGTTGTATTATTGGTAAATCTAAGATGCAAAGCTGAGGGGATGAGCGAACGTGGCTGCCCAGTATCTGTGATAAATGGACTGCGACTTGAACCCAAAATTCCCTGACTGGTGTGCAGTGCTAAACAGCATGTACGTTTGTGTGTGAAGTGTGTGTGCAATAAGTGCACTGATCTGATGTGGTGAACCCCATTTTGTGTAATTTTTCATCCGTGTAGTGAATTCTATGATTGATCTTGAATTGAATAAGCTGTAAGTTTGGGAATTCGCAATAAATAAATTTATTTTGACAGATTTGCGTCCAGAAGATGGCATTGGGATTGATGGATAGGTCTAGTTCCCACCTCGTAACTGGGAGAGAAATTGACAAGTCTGTGTTATTTAGAAATGAATATAATTTTAGAGGGACTGGAGATGTTCAAGAGGTCATTAATGATTTGGTCTTTTTTATTGAATGTATTGTTGAGTTTTGGGAGAACGGTGGACTTTAATTGTAGATACTGAAGGTATTGATTGTTCCCAATGCCAAACTTCTGGATTAATTGTTGGAAATGGATTATTTTAGAGTCCTGGATGATATGTTGGAGGTGTGTGATGCCTTTATCTTTCCATAATGTGAGGTGTAGTGGTTTCCTGTTTATTATCAAGTCAAGGGTTGTTCCAAATTGGTGAGCTGGGGGATGGTGGAACTGTGAAGCCCTTGATACGAGAGGTTTTCCACTAAGGCTATGGTAATATTTTGAAAACAGATGTTTTTAATTGATTGACTGATAAAGGGGAGATCTGCAAGATAAAATTATTACACAGTGCCTATTCAGTTTCCAACCATTATGAGTCCAGATCGGTAGGGATGAGCCATAAGTTTTAAGTATTTTAATTGACTTGACGTGTGATATAATTCAAGATTTGGGGCTTCTAATCCTCTTTGAGACTTGGGTTTCTGTAGTGTTGATCATTTTATATGGGGAGTTTTGTTTTTCCAGTAGAAATGAGATATTGCTGAATTTAAAGAATTGAGCCAGGATGTATTGGAGGAGTGGGGATCATGGAGAATAGATACCGTTAGTTAATTTTAGGGAGGACTGACATTTTTTTTGTTAAAATTCTTTCTAGAAGTGATATTGAAAAAATTTGTCCAGGGATTGAGGTAATTCTGTATTGATTTAAGTAATGGTGTGAAATTGAGGTCGAACAGCACTGACAACTTGGGGGATATGTTGATTCCTAAATATTTAATATTTCCTGTGGGGAGGTAAAAATGAGAGGTAAGTACTGCCATGTCCCTATGGAGTTAAATTACTGCCAAAACCTTGTATACAAACCAAACATGTTTTACAAATGCACCACGATTCACAAACAAATACAATGTGATTTGCAAATATAAAAATGATTCACGTGCAAACAAAGTGTGGTTTGCAAATATAAAAACGATTTGCAAACAAATACAGTGTGATTTGCAAATATAAAAACGATTCACGTACAAACAAGGTGTGATTTGCAAATATAAAAACGATTTGCAAACAAATACAGAGTGGTTTGCAAATGCAAAACACCATTAACAAACAAATGTTTTCAGTTTTACAAATACAAAACGTACCGATTACAAGTATACGACGAGAACCATTTCCTACAAGTACAAATCACTTTTGGCAGTTTTCTACCGCTGACATGGCGTAAAGGATTTTCTCACAAATGTCCTCACTGTTATTGTCCCTGTTAAACAGCAGGTGGGGCTATGACTCAATATCCTAGATCTCTACACCGTGAAGTTGAACAGAATAGAGAACGACCGCCAGCGACAACCGTGGACATGAGGATGATGGCTGAGGCTAAATAAAAACGCAGTGTCTTCGTGTTCGAAATAACTCCGTGTCCGACAGTGGGATGGTATCAATATAACTCCGTGTCCGACAGTGGATTATTGTTTTTAATCTCATGAAGTCTACTGAATCTTTTAGATAGCCTATTAAACGTGAATGTTTGATCAGATGGCTCAGTTCTTCAAGATGGGTACCCAATCAATGTTTCTGTTTAAGCTCTGCTCAATAAAGTGTTCTGATTGATAGTGATATATTTTTATTTTCCATTTCATTATAAATCTGGGCCCGTATTCACAAAGCATCTTATCTTAGCGCTAGGAGTACTCCTCATTCGCGCTAAAACATTTTATGTAGGAGTAAAATCTGAAAAGTAATTCACAAAACCGCTGAGAGCAACTTTTAGCCATCCGAGACACCGAGGGTAACGCTGCAACGATCTGTTGGCTGATATTATCCCACGCATACCGCTTGGATTTGCTGTTCACCCCCGAGCCAATTTTCCCTCTGATTAGGTTACATGCTTTCGCTCCAGCACCAACTGGCCCAGCAGCAGTAACTGGTCTTGGCTCCAGCTGGGCTTTCGCGTCATTTTTGAACTTACATCCATGACAGTTTAGGGCAAACAAACTTGAACGGCTCGACATTTAAATGATCGCAACATATTCTCATTCTCATCGGGTAACAAGTAGCTATTGGGGCAAGTGACGCGTTTCATTAATAACTTGTTTAATGCTATTAATGTTTTTACAATTATCTCTTTCCTATGTACGTTTATTTGCCTAGAGCGTGATATGCGGGGACCGTGCATTGCCATTTTCAAAAGTGCTCAATATACTATTGTCTTAAACCGAATCTAAAAAAACCAATGCTTTGTATATTAACAATAACTTGCTTAAAAGTAACCGTGTTTTAAATTATTATAAATGAAGGGAAGAAAATTATTTTAATGTCAATGTTAAAGTTAAGGTTATGGCTTAGAGTTAGGGCAGTGTTTAAAAAGGGGATTGTCGTACCTCTCTACTTTGAAATGCATTTGAAAACTGCCGAACCCGTAACAACTGCCATTATTTTTTTGGACAAACCAGTCCCTTGGACTATTTTCTCATTTTTTCCTCCATGGGTTGTATGTGGGATATTTTTTTCAATGGGTTGCCCTGCCACCAAACAACCAATCACCGTGCTCATTGTTCCAAGACTCGTGCATGAGAATTGACATCAGCCATAGCAACGGAGATTACTCCCGCCTATCTCAGAGCTACCCCTATTCTAGGAGTTACCAATTTTCTTCACTAAAAGTTGCTCTCAGCGGTTTTGTGAATTTTAAGATTGTTTTATCATAAATGTTTTAGCGCGACTTAGGAGTACTCCTAGCGCTAAGATAAGATGCTTTGTGAATACGGGCCCAGATTTATCACGAAATGGAAAATAAAAATATATCACTATCAATCAGAACACTTTATTGAGCAGAGCTTAAACAGAAACATTGATTGGGTACCCATCTTGCAGAACTGAGCCATCTGATCAAACATTCACGTTTAATAGGCTATCTAAAAGATTCAGTAGACTTCATGAGATTAAAAACAATAATCCACTGTCGGACACGTAGTTATATTGACACCATCCCACTGTCGGACACGGAATTATTTCGAACATGCAGACACTGCGTTTTTATTTAGCCTCAGCCATCATCCTCATGTCCACGGTTGTCGCTGGCGGCTGTTCTCTATTCTGTTCAACTTCACGGTGTAGAGATCTAGGATATTGAGTCATAGCCCCACCTGCTGTTTAACAGGGACAATAACAGTGAGGACATTTGTGAGAAAATCCTTTACGCCATGTCAGCGGTAGAAAACTGCCAAAAGTGATTTGTACTTGTAGGAAATGGTTCTCGTCGTATACTTGTAATCGGTACGTTTTGTATTTGTAAAACTGAAAACATTTGTTTGTTAATGGTGTTTTGTATTTGCAAACCACTCTGTATTTGTTTGCAAATCGTTTTTATATTTGCAAATCACACCTAGTTTGTACGTGAATCGTTTTTATATTTGCAAATCACACTGTATTTGTTTGCAAATCGTTTTTATATTTGCAAACCACACTTTGTTTGCACGTGAATCATTTTTATATTTGCAAATCACATTGTATTTGTTTGTGAATCGTGGTGCATTTGTAAAACATGTTCGGTTTGTATACAAGGTTTTGGCAGTAATTTAACTCCATATGTCCCCCTCATCCATACAAAGAGGAAGAAGGGTGGATTTTGACAGGTTGAGTGAATAGTTAGAAAGTGCTGAGAATGACTTAATAACAGAGTCATGTTTGTAAGGATAAGTATGGTTTTTGTAGTAGGATCAATACATCATCTGCATACAGGATTATTTTATGTTTTAGGATAATGCTGTGATATTTGTTATGGCCCCAATTTGTTATTACATTTATAACACAACAGCAACAGCAAGGGATGACAAACACAGTTTTAACAACTAAAACACATTTAATTTTTAACAAAGACAAAGACTAATAACAACCTACAACTAAAGACCAAGATTGATAAATAAGAAAAAACAGAAATAATTACAGTCCCTTTTTGGTGGGGTGGCTTGGTGATGTCCTGGATGAAGAAAATGCTCAAACACAGGCAAAGAAATCCACAAAAGAAACGTCACAGGTCTTGAACAGAATGGCAGGTCTGGTCATCTTCTTGCAATTTCTCCTACTACTTTACTGTCTCAATTCTTTTCCTTATATACTCTTTTGCAGACCCCACCCACATTTAGACCTCTTTTTTTTAATTTTCTGAGACTTGCCCCAGACATGTCCAGGACATGTCTAAACATGACTCCAGTCTGAGCTTAACAAAAAAAAGGTAAATACTGCCATCTAGTGGCCTATATTCACATTACATACCTTTTAATGTTATTATCTTGTTGCATACTGGCAGCAAGTGGTACGATGAAGATTGCGGAGAGGGGACATCCCTGTCTGGTGCCATTGTGAAGAGTGAATTGTTGTGAGATTAAGCAATTCGTCGTAACGGTGGCTGTTGGTGATATATATAGTGCCCTAATCTAGTTGATAAATGACTCTCCGAATCGAAATCTTTGTTGAGTTGCAAACAAGAATTCCCAGTTAACTCTATCAAATGCCTTCTGTGCATATAGAGAGAAATATGGCTTTAAATTTTCTGTTTTTTGAGAACTGCATTAAATTGAATAGTTTCTGTGTGTTATGAGATGATTGCCTTCCTTTAATGAAGCTGGTTTAATCTGGATGTGTAATAAATGGAGTGACCTTTTCGATTCTGTTTGTCAGTGCCTTACTTATCATTTTTATGTCTGTATTGATCAGAGTATTGATCAGAGAAAGAGGACAATAGCTAGATGGCAGAGTGGGGTCTTTACCAGGTTTTAAGAGCAGGGTGATTCATGGTGGAAGTTATTTGATTGATTGTAAGGATTTCGATGGATTTTCTGTAGGGGTCATGTGCACGCATGTGTTGCTCAGGTAGACGGCATTAAACGGTACTTGCGCTCACCCTCAATCATCTTCGACCCCTCATCTCATGATCAGTTTTGATTGCTGTCCGGAATCTGACACGTACAGGCTGTACCCAGATGTGGCGATCTTGAGCTGCCATCGTCACTCGTGGCTGCCCTAAGCAGGGTCGGTCAGTAACAGTGCCTGTGTTCCATTCTCAGATAGACAGCCAAATGATTGTTGAACGGTGACAGTGCAAATGACGCACCACGTCTCGGCGGGTCAGACCTGCCCGTAACATGCCAATGGCTCTTTATATCTCTCCTGTGTCACAAGCCATTTTATTGTCTTGATGCAATAGCATTTCTCTTTTTTTTTTTTTTGCTGGCTTTATGTAGGCTATTGACCACACCAAAAATAACAAGTCAAGTGTCACTGTACACATCACGAAGAGCTCAATGTTAGTTATTACTGAAGTGCTTGGCGCGTGCATGTGATGTGCGTCAGGATTACAATACCACACGCTTTTTAAAAAAATTTCCTCTAATGCCCCACTGGAAAAGCAATGAAAATCAACTGATTCTTCAATTTGCCACAAATACAGTACATTCCTCACCTGTGCGTTTTTAATGGGGCTGAGTATAATTTGTTTGAGATGTGTTTCATGAAGGCTGAATGTTCAGCTAATTAACAAAAATTTTTTTGTGTCATACCTGCAAATTGTTTATTTGCTATGAAGTAAAAAGCTGGAGATCATCCTCTGTGTGGTGATTCCATAATAAGGGGTGCATTTACCAGGTGGCACAGTGGGTAGCACTGCTACCTCACAGTGAGAAGGTTGTGGGTTTAAATACAGCCTGGGGCTTCCTGTGTGGAGTTTGCATGTTCTCCCTGCGTTCACATGGGTTTCCTAAAGGTTATATCTTTCACTTTTTTTTCACCAAAAAAATTGTATGTTTTCATGAATGTTTCCTCAGATTCACGTATTGGAAACCTACTGATTGTTTTATTACACTGTACTACCCCAAATCAGAAAAAGTTGGAACGCGTCTTAGAGATCTTTGATGATCTTTGAGCTGTATCTGAAAACAATACAAGAGAACATTATTTGATGTTTTGTCATGAGGATTTGCTATTTTTTCATGGCAAACAAATCGATATTGATTTTTGAAACAAATTTTTTTTAAAATTGGGACAGTAAAGTATTTACCTCTTTTTAATACTGGCATTTCTTATCACATTAACATCGATTGACATCATTATGGCCTGCAAACAAAAAGTGATGAAGAGACAGACAGAAAGAAGCATGGACAGAAGTACCAAAAGGCACATCTACACAAATAGATTTTGTGGAAAAATATTTTATGGTTTAGAAGTTCTGGCCTGGTAAAGAAGGGTGATGGTCGGACACGTGGAAGGACATCACTCATTCCTATATCCCCCTTCTGTCACCAGTATAAACAGAGAATTAGGATTGAGGACCCGAATGCAGATACTCACAGAGGCAGGCAAATGCAAGAAAGGGCTTTTAATTGACAAAAGTGTTAAATGGTAGACATGAATCAGGCACAGCTGGTAGGTAGATCTGTGGAGGCAGAATAAGTTAGAATTAGCAATGTTGAGGTACTGGAGCCACTTTAGACAAGTGATCACTCTGCTGTTAATTTTGATGTTTCATGGGAAGTTTAAAAGGTGTATTCAAAAACAAAAATTTTCAATTTTAGGCAAGCAAACTTTGACAGGATGCGCTCATATCTAGGTGAAATAAAATGGGAGACACTCCTGGACTGTGAGTCCGTAAATGAGATGTGGGAAAGATTTAAGGGGGTATTACTTGAATCACTATGCAGATTCATTCCAAAGGTGTCCAAAAGTAAGCTGAAAAAGCAGAATCCTCAGTGGCTGACCAAAAGTATTCGTAGGATTTTGAGGGGAAAAGAGGGATCTTTATAAGATGTACATAAAGGATAACAATGAGAACACCAAGGCTGAATACTGTAAAATGCGGACTGTGGTCAAAAAAGAGCTGAGGAATGCTAGAAGACTTTATGGAAGATAAATTGCAGAGGGTGCAAAAACTAACCCTAAGCACTTCTTTCAGTACTCTAGCAGAAAAAGGAAAGTTAAAGAGCAGGTTAAGTGCATAAAGAATAAAAACGGATCGCTGCTCTTTGATAACAAGGATATTGCGGATGCCTTCAACAATTACTTTGTTGAGAATTTTACCTCAGAGGGGGTCTTTATTTGGCCAGAGGGCATGTCAAATTCTCAAGATTATTTAGCGGAAATTGAGGTTAGGGATAACAAAGTATTAGACAAGTTGCATAAACTAAAGGCAGATAAGGCGGCGGGTCCTGATAGCTTATATCTTAGAGTGCTCAGGGAAGTTGGTGAGATCATCATTAAGCCACTATCCGCCATCTTGAGACGGTCTTAGGAAACAGGAGAAATACCAATATATAGGAAAGGGGATCGTACCGAGCCAGGAAATTACAGACCAGTCAGTTTAATTTGCATTGTGTGCAAAACATTGGAATCTATCATAAAAGATGAGCTGGACTCGTTTCTTCAACGTATCTTGAAGGGATAGCAAACATGGCTTTCGGAAGGGAAGGTCCGGCCTGACAAACCTTCCGAAATTTTTTGAAGGGGCCACCAGGACTTATGACATCATATACTTGGATTTTCAGAAAGCATTCGATACAGTAGTGCATAAGAGACTAATTTTTAAAATGAGCACCATTGGAGTTACTGGAGGTATTCTGAAGTGGATTCAAAACTGGTTACGCGACAGAACAAAAAGAGTGGTGGTCAGCGGTATCTCATCTGAGCTAGGTATGGTGGGGAGTGGCGTCCCCCATGGATTGGTGTTGGGACTCCTGCTGTTCCTCATCTACATTAATGACCTTGATAGGAATATTGAGAGCAGATTGGTTAAATTTGCAGATGGTACTAAAAATAGTTTAGGGTCCACTAAAGTGATTCAGGATGATTTGGATATCATCCAGAATTGGGCAGAAATGTGGCAAATGAAATTTAATCTAGCAAAATGTAAAGTTGTACATGTAGGTAATAAAAACATTAGACGGGATTACTTCATGGGAGGGTTAAAACGGGAATGTGCAGCACACGAGAAAGATCTGGGAGTGATTGTTGACCAAACCCTCACAGGTTCTAGCCATTGTGCCGTAGCAGTTAAAAAAGCTAATCGGATGCTGGGATACATAGCCAAAAGCATTAAGTACAAATCTAAGGAGGTGATGCTTCTTTTGTGCAACACGTTCATTAGAACACATCGGGAGTATTATGTACAGTTCTGGGGACCATACTTTAAGAAAGATATAGAGGCTCAGCTCGAGAGAAAGTTCAGAGAAGAGCCACTAAGCTTATTCCAGGTATAAAAGATGAAAGCTATGCGAAGAGGCTGAAGATCCGTAATCTCTTTAGTTTTAGGAAAAGGAGACTCGGGTGATTTGATTGAGGTCTTAAAATGTGTTAAAGGGATTAACAAAGCGATTTATGTAGGATTCCTTCGACTAAGTGTTGTGAGTAGAACTCAGGGTCACAAATGGAAGTTGACCAAAGGTAAATTTAGCACTGATATTCAGAAATATTTCTTCACCCAAGTTTCCATGTGGAATAGCTTGCTTGACCATATCGTTGAGGCAGAGACCTTGGGGGTTTTCAAAAGCAGGCTTGACTTAAAGCTAGATACCATTGAGTCATTCACTATCTGAAGGGATATATTCACAATAGTATAAAGAAACTGGCGAGCTTAGTTGGGCTGAAAGGCCTCTTCTTGCCATTCATGTTCTGTTATGTTAAGTTCCGTAAAATAAGGTCAAACCAGGAATAGGCAGGCAGGCAAAGCTAGAATCTACCGGACTGCAGAGAATATGAAACACTGATCTGGAAAATGACTGTGGTAACTGGACTGTTAAGATACATGCAGGCTCATGCAGAGAGTGGAAGCAGGTGAGTAGAGAGGTTGAAGGAGTCAAGTGACTGGGAGTAAAGGGCAAATCCTGGGACATCTGGTGGCTGCATGGTGAAGTGAAAATGTGGGTGAAGGCAAAGAATGATGCAACAGTAGAGCTGAACCAGGAATCATGACACGCTATACTTCATGGCAGGAGATAATAAACGCTAAGGGACTCAAGACATCAAGTAGACATTTTTATTCTTTTCAAGAGCCTTAAAAGGTTAATCAATCCCTTCAAACGTGTATTTAACAATATTATAATGCAGAAAAATTTATATCTTTTTTAAATCCTAACAAACAGAGGAAGGCCCCAAGACAGACATTGAGAACCACTGTCCTAGATTGTCCAGTTGACCAACCTCCTTAATGAATTAAAACTGGATTTAAAAATGTCAAACACCAAGACCATTGTTTTTCTGTCATCTGGTTACTTATTAAAGATGCCCGAGGATGGCCTGATCCCAGAACCATGCTCTACCCTGGACTGTCACACCTACCATGACAACTACTGTGGAGCCAACTGCACAATACTGTTGTTCAAGATCATGAGCAGCTTTAATGCTACAGCTTTTAGCAGTAACATTACACAGGCAGTTAATCTGTTCAAACACATGACCTGTACACTGAGTACATTACAGTACGATGGAGTATGGTGGGCATGGTGGAGATGTGCACACCAAAACTGCAGCAGCTCAATACTCCGCTATACATAATTTCCACATTAAAAAAAAAAAAAAAAATGCGTCATGAAAAATATTTGCGTCATAAAAATAGTTTGCTTATAGCTTTTTTGGTAATTTTCTTGAATAGAGTGCTGTTTTAGTGTAGAATTTAAAAGCGAGAGCTGCCTGAGCTTTACTGTAATGTTGTTACTCATGTTGACCGCTGCGCTAAGGTCATCCGTTTTTCAACCCTACTAGCTCACAAGGACTTTGGCCACTTTTACGGCTCCAGCTATGTGGCTGCACCAGATGGGAGCCGCTCGCCCGGCCTCTCAAGAACTCGCGACGGGCTGCTGGTGGCCGAGCTGGACCTGAACCTGAATCGACAGATTAACGACAAGTGGAGTTTCAAGGTGGGCGGGTAACCGAAGTACAGTATAGCATTAGTGGGAGGACAGGAGCCTGGGCTGCGTAGAACCAATTATGGTTTTTCTCTGCATGTGGAGCCCATAGAATGACTTACATGTGATAAACATGAGATTATCTGGAGCATGTTCATTATGTCAGCGCCATCCTTCCCAAACAGTCACAGCCTTATCCACTGCTGTCTTACAAAATTTGTCACCGGTGACAAAATAAAATAGCTATGTTGTCAGTTCAGGCAGGCATGGACGTCAGACCTAATCTCAAGCCACTTTTTGTTCAATCATAATTGACTTCAGCATCTTCCATCCAATTGGCAAGCTTTTGTAACAAACGCAGCATTAATTCATTTCTCTGCCTCCATGCACTCTTCGCTGCTTCTACTTTGGCCTACTAGAGCTTTGAATCTCATCACCCCGACCCTCTCTTTCAGAATAGCAATGTTCAATGGGACCGATTTTGCTCCAATTTTGTTCATCAATTTGCACTTCCTGAATCTTTGGCTCTGCCGGGAGGGGGTTTTAATCTCAGGGAGAGTCTGTGTCATGCTTGCTCAGATTGTTCCACAGCATCACTCCAGCAGAGTCACCGCAAAAACACGAGTGCATGTTGTTCTGTAATACATGGTTAAAACTGATGCAAATGTCCAACATGAAATGCAGTTTTGGCAAAGTGGTCTTTATTGGTTTTGATTCCAAGGACCTAACATGCGTTCATTGTATATTGGATTTGCAGATGACGGGAAGGTATGACATGTATGCAAGAGAGCTCACCGAAGCCGTCCAGGACAACTTTACACCAAATCTTGTGAAGGAATAAATGCTGCTTTCTTCTTTTCATTGGAAGAGGGGCATTGCATTAAAAAAAAAAAAAACTCTCAACCAAAGCAAAGTAAATAACAATTTCCTTTATTGATAACATAAATGTAATTTTATATTTCATAAAAAT
The DNA here is from genome assembly GCA_029721435.1 of Gymnothorax reevesii. NCBI lineage: Eukaryota > Metazoa > Chordata > Actinopteri > Anguilliformes > Muraenidae > Gymnothorax > Gymnothorax reevesii. The sequence continues at coordinate 60,636,656 of CM056580.1, read as the reverse complement.
AAAGTTTGCCATTTTAAAACATCCCTCGTGTGCTTAAAAACAGATGCACTGCAGGAATTATTGGAAACTAATCATAGCACAAGCCTCTGACAGGGATAAATGTACAGTAATATCTGCACTAAATTCAACATTGGTTAACACATGGAGAGCATCATAAATAGAATCTCTTGACAACTGTAGCACCTTACACATTGGGAAATTATTCCAACGTCACTTAAGTCGCTCCTGATAGTTTTCAACAGCAGTAGCATTCTAATTCAGACGAAACTTTGATGCTTCGCAATACATCTTGCATGAAGACTGAATTAATCACAGACCACAGGCTTCAAAGCTTTTCAAACGGAATACAAGTAATCTACAGTATGTTAATGGATTAGCATTTCACAACAAAAGGAAATGTAGTGTGCTAAATGTGCCAACAGTTCACCTAATCTTCAAAGTCCAGGTATGAATGCTACCAACATGAGTTGACTCCTCCAAAGTTACCTCCCAGACTTTCAGGTGTCAAAATACTGGGCATGAGCCCTAACCCCAGAAATATCTACTCGGCAAAACTTAGTTTGATCTGACCATGAGTGAGCAGATTCCACAGAGTCAAGTTAGATTTTGTGTTGACACATTAAACAATGCGTTGTATTCGTGATTTGAATCCCCAAGAGCAACAGTATCACAATAGTGTTTGAATACAGCTTAATGAAGGACTAAAGAATTTGGCCACACTTAGCAATCTCTCATTGTTACAGAGAATGTGAACTCAGCCACAGGAATTCGGTTTGGCAATTATGAATTTCTGGGCCCTTATTTGCAAAATAATTTGATACACAAATGGTAAAATAAATGATAGTTGTACATAAAAATAAGTGAAATATGACCTGAAAAAACATGACCTTTAACTGGCCTAAGGTTGTTGTTGCATCTCTGGGTTTAAGACACATTCGCTGATATGCAATCCTGGGCAATAAAAAAGGGTTCGTGGGTGCATTAAAAAGTGCAGGGCAACCATAGGCGTGAGATCATAAAATTTCTGAGTTCAATGCTCATAAGTTTTAAATGGCATTTTGGGAACCTTTAGGGTCAATTGCACAAACCTTGATAGAATTTAATAATCACTGAAACTGCTAATTCAAAGCTTTGTGGTCCAGAAGTTAATATATATATGTGGTTGAAACTGCACCCAGTGGTACAGCTGTTGAGCCTTCCAAGTTCTCATATTTTGGTTTCGGCTTAATTATCGGAAAAATTCATTCGACTGAACAGTTACCGGAAATCTGATTTTTACATTTAATCCTCTGATTTTATTTTTTTTTTTTTAAAGTGTCGATGAAAAATAGAATTTAGTTCTTTCCATGAACTAAATTCAATGCAGCTGTGAAAATAATGATTAATGGCTTTGCATTCTATGTTCCTCTGGACAGCTCCTTACTTAAAGTAGAAGTCCCACCCAACAGTCATTTGTTCAATGGGCTAAAGAATGAATAGGCAGTAAACCCCATTATCTCCTACCCACTCATTTGAATACATTTCCATCATCCCTTATTAGGTAAAAAGAATACTTCTATGAGTGAAATCCGATCCAGATTAGTCAAGAGTAACTGCCAAATAAAAGCCAATTAATTTAAATAGAAGTGATGCAAATGACTGCATGTTCAGAGTACCATAGGTTCGGATTTGAGCAACAGAAAGATGGCATTTATTTCATTGCATCAATATAACTGTGCTGCCAATCCTTACATTTAATAAGCTGTCAAGACCAGCATTTTTGTGAAAATCATGCTAGCCTGCCATTCAGTGTCGATTAGCAGCGTGGACCAGATGACCAGAATTTTTGAAATAAAAGATGCTGTTCAGACTTTAGTAATGTGATAATTGCATCCCTTTTTCTTTAATACCATCCGACTCCAGATCTGGAACAAGAAAGATGGACTTATATCTGGAGTTAATAGCTTTTGATCTTACCTGAATAAAGGATCCAATTGTCGTGCCTTTATTAACCTCCCAGTAAAAGTATGTTGCAATAGAACATGTCTTTTTCTTTAGTTACTGACTGCCATCAAGGGCAAGGACTAATGGTAGTTCTTGAGGCACTGAACCAAAACAGTCTTTCACTTTCCCAATGTTATTAGAGTTCAATAACTGGCAAATTTGTTTTTGAAAAGTAGAAGCAGTGCCGAGACAACCTGGAGAAAAACAAGTCAGTAAAAAATTACCACCCCATCTCCACCATCAATAAAATAAATGAGAATGCTGCCCATCATTACCAGTCTTCCAATATAAACACTTGTGCAGAACCACCACTCAAGGACAGAAATCAAAGTTCCTCAGAAAAGCATGGACGAAACACCTTCGCTTGTTTTTCTAATGTCTCCAGACCAACCAGTGTTAGCTGCTAACAAAAGGTACATTTAAAAAAAAATTACATTCTTTTAGCAAATTCTTTCAACAAATTAAATATTTAACCAGCAAGAAAGAACCCAAGCAATGTCAAAAATTCATCTTTTTTCTACATTCAGGAAATTTATTAAATATGTTCATTTAAATCTTTTCAGTTATCCCTTTATTTTCTTATTTCAACATGGCTTATATTGATGGAAGTGGGAGGGGTGGGAAATTGCACAGAGCCATATTCTTGATTCAGTCAGTTTTTTAAGAATATAGTCAGAGTTTAGTGCTGCCTGGTCATAGAGGTGTAAGCTCCTGGCGAGGTAGCAGGCCACAGCCCCAGCCCCACTGCCACACTTTCACAGTGAATATGGCATGACCTGACCTGGAACTCCAGAAGCCAGACTGCTAATCAGCTGTCCTTGTAGACGAAGAGAATGTCCTCATCTGTCCCATAGCTCATGCGGGCCTCCTCAAAATTACTGATGCTGGTGCAACACACTCCTGTTAAACATACACGCATGTACATGAATGTGCAGACTGGTGCGCATGCACACAGGCGCGCACACTCACACACACTTCAGGCCAGAAGTTTGGAAGCAAGGCCAATACAGGTGAAAAATTTGGAGGCAACTTCAAGTTTCTGTTCACAATGCCCTTCTTAAAAACCAAAATAAAATCTATGGATTTTGGGATGTATTCACTGCATGATTCGACTTTTCCTTCATTGATATGCACCATTTTCCTCTTTTTACCTTTAGGTGCTGTATACATTGATGTTGCCAGACCATTGCTAAATAAGAAAGGAGGGGCTTAGTTTTTGGGTTGAGAAGATTTGCAAGAGTCACAACTTCAGTGAAAAAGTAAAAAACAAATCACAGTTTGCATTATTCACTTTATGTCAGGGTTTAAAGCCCACAGGATGTCAACAGCAATCCAGTGGGCACTAGGAGCATAGGCCTAATAATTTGAGTAAAAATGTACTCTGATAAGTGACTCTCTGTAAAATAATCATGTTCATTTTGTTGCAAAGTATGCAAATGAAACTGAGATTTTTTTTTTGGTTCAAATTTGATCTTGCTTCCAAACTTTTGGCCTGTAGTGCATATATGCACACACGCACACAAAAACACACATGGGTATGTGAAACTTTTATACACAGAAATGAAGTTAAGTTCTAATGTACTCCATGGTAGAAAGAAAAAAAAAAAACTACAAAATTGACATTCAATAGCAGGGTTCCCACTGGTGCTTATCATTTTCTTCACTGACGAACATAATCCATGGGTGCAAGTGGAAAAAAATTTTTTGACTGAACATATTTTGGCAAAGGCAAAGTTACAAGTGCCAAAGGCGTGAAGTCCCAAGGGGTATCCTGGGGCAAGCCCCCCCAGGCAAATTTTTGAAAAATGGTCAAATTTGGTGCATTCTCAGGGTAGTTTGGCCAAGAATAAAAGGCAGTAAATTGCGACAATGTTTAATGCTTACCTTTTAAAAAATGTAAGGGTATTGAGGCAAATAGTGTCTTGTGGGAAGACACAATGAACTCTTATCAGGTTACATGAATAAAAAGATAATATAATGTATATTTCAAAAATGTTATAATACAGAGCTACAACAGTAAACAAAGTCATGTAAGCAATCAGTATATGTAAATTTGCATCACTTTGCTCTCCATTTTTGATTTTTTTCATTATATCAGAAAAATTATTATTATAGATCTTCCAGTCACTTGAGTTAATTCATCTACAAAATTAAACAAACTGTGCTGTATGTCCAAGTGTGATTAAACAACACTCTAGAAAAGCTCTGACAAGTTCTTAGGTAAATGGCCCTCTGTTTAGATCAAGCAACAAATAACCTTCCACAATGGTAATAATATGCTATCTGGTTATGGTGATGGAAGTATAATTTTTATCATCAGTCCATTAAATTCATTGATATTACAGTCAGGCCCGGCGCTAGAACAGGGAAGTGGGTGGGCCCAGACATTTCCCTTTTTGACAATTAGGATAGTTCTGGCTAGTTCTCAATCATTTTCCTTTGTTGACGCGTTTTCCAATTATTGTAATTGGCAACTGAAGACACAGTTTCTCTCCATATGTGATCCAACAGACGAAATCATGGGGTAAATTCAGTATTACTGAGATTTGGGGTGGACAAAACATCCGTTTTGAGCAATTATTAATCCTGACTTGCTCTGTCATTTTCATGATTAACAAAAGGTTCACTCCAAGAGTTTCCACATGTGACAGGTGTTGCTTGCTGTCCCCGATTAGTAAGATGACAATCATTCATCTAGATGCTTATTTGCTTAATTTAAATCAACATTATTCAAAATTACTCTCGGTATTCAGTGAAAAAAGTGGCACTCGGCAGTTTAATAGACTATAAAAAGCATGCGGCTCAAGCTATTTGCGCAGGTATGCAATTTTGAATAACGTTGATTTAAATTCAGCAAATACGGTTCCAGATGAATGATTGTTGTCCTACCTAATCGGGGAGAACAAGCAAGACCTATTAAGTGTGTAGTGCTCTCGGGGCGAACCTCTAGTTAATCATGAAAATGACTGAGAACAGGTCAGGACTAATAATTGTTTAAAACCGATGTTTTGTCAATCCCAGTTCTCAGTTCTGAATTTACCCAATGATTTCATCGCTGTTAGATCACACATGGAGAGAAACCGTGTCTTCAGTAGCCAGTTACGATAATTGGAAAACGCGTCAATAAAGGAAAATAATTGAGAACTAGCCAGGACTATCCTAATTGTCATAAAGGGACGTGTCTGGGCCCACCTAATTCCCTGTTCTAGCGCCGGGCCTGATTGCAGTGTATTGGCATTGATGTAGAGCAGTGGTTCCCCAACTCAGTCCTGGGGCCTCCCTCTGTATGCTGGTTTTTTTTGCACCCTTGACTGCAATCATTGGATTTTCACAGCCTGTCAATTTGTCTTAATTAGGTGCATTTCAATTTAGAGCAGCAATTTATCATCTCTTCACATACAGTATTTTGACTGAAGTGCATGCATACAGTGAGGAATAAATTCCACAACCACATTTTGATACATGAGTAACAACTGCATAAAGAGAGGGGGAAAATGTAGCCAATCAAAGGAAAAAAACTCAATGGGTCCTTAATTGGTGAAACTGTGGGCACATGGGCCTTTAAAATTTACTAGACACAAATATGAGAGTCCAATCTGTTTTATGTTGTGTTTTTGTTATTGAGTGCGAGCAAATTATTTCTAAAGAATTCTAATCACCTGTGTTCAACAACCTGATTTGGAGGTTACTGATTTTCTCAGTGCCGGAGTTGATCTGTTTAAAAATGTTATCACCTGAAATCACTTGAAACATAGCCAAAAAAAAAAAAAAAAGCCTGTATATTCAAGGGTCTTTTATCCTTCATTGCACACATGGATATTTCTATTAAAATTTGGCTTAAGACAGCAAATAACTTCTTTAAACACAAAATGCACCTAATTAGGACAAATTAACAGCTTATTAAAATCCTTTGATGGCAACTATGGTTGGAGCGAAAACCAGCATACACAGGGAGGCCCCAGGACCGAGTTCGGGAAACCCTGATGTACAGCAAGGGTGCCACCACTCGGAGGAACAAGAGGCAAAACGATAAATATGATGATGGTCTACACCATTCCTTCTTGTCCAGTTGGTTAGGGTAATGTTGTGCAATTTACATTGTACAGGCTAGCGCTCTCGCTAACGTTAGCTCCTCCAAGGTAGGGTTGCTAATGCAACTACAGAACGCGCAAGCCTGGGAATTAACGGAATACAAGGAAACGCATAACGGCATAATTGTAGTCCGGATACAATTTCTGAAAATGTCATCAAACACGTCACTACTCGTCAACTCAAACCTATAAGAAAAGTTTGATTTATGACGTTGTGAATACCACAAGAGGGCGGCATTCATATGTGACCGATTCTCAATATGCGTTCTTCTCTGTACTTCTTTTCTTGTGAACTTGAAAAACGTCATCCCTCTGAGATCATGCACTGGCCGTTTCTCAATATGCGTTCTTCTCTGTACTTCTGTTCTTGTGAACTTGAGAAACGTCATCCGTCTGAGACCAAGTACTTTCTCAATTCGAAGTTCACATCTCGACGAGAACGGTTACCAGTCACGGAAGTGTTCTTGACACATCCATTTTTTCGAGGATGGTAACTTGTGTGAACTTGACAGCACGCATAACCCAGAATTCTTTTCGGCATCCAAGCGCGAGCGGGGCGCGATATTTTTTTTCCATACCGTTAATGCGTTGCCATTCTGGAATTCTGGTCCCCCTACCGTTTGCCTGCAGTGTTACTGGTAATGGTATATCTAGCGCACCAGTGTATTTAGGTACATAGCCAACTGGCTTGCGAGCTGAAAAAGCTGCAGTTCGCTTTCGCTTTTCAAGGCAATGGTAGCAGGTCTCAGTGAGGTTAAAAAGTGCCACCAATGTTTTCCTCGCAAATGCCGAGACATGCCTACCGTCAAACTATATGCTCTGCCATTGAAGTCGCATGTCACACGTCCCCGTCATTGTAGCCCCTGGGAATGCCTCGGCAGCCAAGTGACAGCGGCGAGAGGCGAGTGTTCGGCGCCTCTAAATAACAGGAATCTGTGCGCTAAGGGAAGGAAAACCCCTACAGAAAACCACTGGCCCTCCAGGTTGGGGGTTGGGCGATGGGCCAATCACCCATTCCCGAAAATACAATAGGATTACAGAAACCCAAACGTTTAGAGAATTTAGTTCAGAAACCTGTGTTACCTGCGATGTTCCACAAGATTCTTATCTGAGGTGGGAAAATGAGCATAGTATGACGAGTACTAGCAAAAGCCATGAGGAAGCAAGTACTTCGATGAGCAGTGGACAAAGGCGTTTGCATAATGTGTCCACCCAAAACATGTTAAGCGCAAAGAAGAGGAAGAGGATTGGCTGCTGGAATGTACGTACATTGACAAAAAAAATTAGCAAGAGAAAAAAAAACAAAGAGCATTTGAGAGGGCGGAAAGAGAGAAAGAAAGACAGGAAAAAGAAAAACAAAGAGAATTTGAGTTAGAAAAATTAGCAAGACAGAGAGATTTCGATTTACAGAAATTTGATAGGGAAGAAAGGCTCCAAATGGAGCAGCTAAAAATAACAATAGCAACGGAGAATAAATTTCGGGCTAGCCAGGAGGTAAAACTGGTGCCTCCATTCGCAGAAAAGGATGTTGACAACTATTTCAAGTGTTTTGAAAAGGTAGCTAAAAGTTGTCCGTGGCCAAAGGAACACAGGACTCTGATGTTGCAAACTGTCCTCAAGGGTAAAGCTCAACAAGCCTATTCCGCTTTGTCTGCAGATGATTTCTCTGATTATGAGGTGGTCAAAAAGGTTATTTTGAGAGCTTATGAGTTGGTTCCAGAGGCTTACCGACAGAAATTCAGAGGTCTGAAGAAATCTGACAATCAGACTTATGTGGAATTTGCTAATGAGAAGAAAGTTTGCTTTGAGCGCTGGTATACTTCTATGGAGGTCAAGGATGATTTGAACTCACTAAAAGAGATTGTGTTAGTTGAAGAATTCAAGAACTGTGTTAAAGATGATATTAAGACCTACCTTAATGAGAAGCAAGCACTGAATTTGCAATCAGCTGCCAAATTTGCAGATGAATATGTCCTCACACATAAGTCCAAATTTCAGTCTAGCAGTAACAATAGATGGTCCCAATTTCAGAAGAAATTGTAACGGTGATACCCAAGATTCCTCACCCAAAGACAAAGACAAATCTGGTGATGGTGCTCAGAAATCCAGTCACAGGTCTGATCAAAGTGTGAAAGCTGACAGTGACAAAAGTGGTCTAGTTTGCAGTTATTGCAAGAAATCTGGTCATGTTACAACAAACTGTTGGTTCCTTAAAGCTAAGAAAGAAAAAGAAAAGGATACAAAACCAAATGCCTTTGTGAAGACAAGGTTAGAAACCCCTGTAGTGGATGACCAATCTGCTAAATTGCCTGCTCCTTGTGGGGCTAAGAAGCCTAATACTGCTGACCTTGTGAGGGAGGAATTTCTTCCGTTTGTGTGTCAGAGGGATTTGTGGCTCTGAATGAGCATTCTCCTCCTGACCCCATATATATCCTAAGGGATACTGGAGCTTCTCAGTCACTTTTGTTGATGGACTCCTTGGAGTTACGTGATGAGACCGCTTCTAAAGATTTCATACTTGTACAAAGTATTGAAGGAAGGACTGTATCTGTACCCCTGCGCTCTGTATTCTTGAAGTCAGATTTAGTTACAGGACAGGCAAAGGTGGGACTTATGTCAAGTCTACCTACAAAGGGTGTTTCTCTGTTGCTAGGCAATGACTTGGCTGAGGGCAATGTAGTTCCCCCTGTTCATCTTGCTTCACAGCCGAGCACTGAAGATGGCAATGAAGACCCATCTCTGTATCCTTCCTGTGCAGTGACTCGTGCTATGGCCAAGAAGGCTCAAGAAGATGATGTGGTGCCGTCCAGTACATTGAATGGTCAGGACTCAGGTGGTTCGCCTCATGACTCTGTTCGGCCAACTATGGTTTCTCCGTTTGAGGACTTATCAGATACTTTTATCAGTTCTCTATTCAGCCAGCCAGATGGGTCTGGTGATTCTGATGTGTCTGGAGACTTGTCTCTGTCCAGAAAGCGGTTGATTCAGGAGCAAACTAATGATCCGGAAATTTGTGTACTAAAGAGGAGAGCCCTTCCTGATAAAGAAATAGAGGCAGTTCCAGTTGGGTATTATCTCAAGGATGGAGTGTTGATGCGGAAGTGGCGCTCTCCTGATATCCCTGCCAATGCAGATTAGGTAGTGGTTAGGCAAATTGTTGTTCCGAAGGTCTACAGGAATGAGATCTTAACAATGGCTCATAGTTTACCTTTAGGAGGTCATCTTGGTGTTAACAAGACTATTGATAAGATCATGAAACACTTCTGGCCTGGACTTCGGAAAGATGTTTCCAACTTTTGCAAAACCTGTCATACTTGTCGGGTAGTTAGAAAACACCAGTTAGACCCACCTGTAGCTCTATTGCAGCCTATCCCAGCATTTGGGGAGCCCTTCTCTAAGGTCATTGTTTATTGTGTTGGTCCATTACCCAAGACTAGATCTGGAAATCAGTACTTGTTGACAATCATGTGTGCATCTACCAGATTCCCTGGAGCCATACCTCTACGCAACATCAAGGCAACTGCAATCTCGAAGGCTTTGATAAAGTTCTTCACGTTGTTTGGCCTTCCCAGGGAAATTCAGTCAGACCAAGGTAGCAATTTCACTTCCGGATTGTTTCAGCAGGTAGTGTGTGAACTAGGTGCGAAGCAGATTCTTTCTAGTGCGTATCATCCAGAGAGTCAAGGTGCTTTAGAGCGGTTTCACTCCGCTCTCAAGACAATGATGAGGACTTATTGTTCTGACCATGAGAAAGACTGGGATGACTGTGTTAATTTGCTGTTGTTTGCAGCTAGAGAAGCAGTGCAGGAGTCTACTGGATTCAGTCCATTTGAGCTAGTGTTCAAGAGAGGACCTTTGCTATTGTTGAGTGAACAATGGCAAGAGAATGATGTGAGACTCTATGTTAGCAAGTTCAAGGAAAGACTGCGTGCAGCTTGTGACCTAGCTAAAGAGAACTTGAAATCAAGTCAGGGAAATATGAAAACTTAGTATGATCATAAGGCTAGAGGCCGTGAGTTTACACCAGGAGACAAGGTTCTTGTGTTGTTTCCCTTGCAGTCCATTTCATTGCAGGCAAGATTTCATGGTCTGTATGAAATCCTGGCAAAACTCAATGATCTCAATTACATTGTGAAGACTCCAGATAGGAGAAAGCCAAAACAGTTGTGTCACATTCACATGCTGAATCCTTATCATGATAGGAATGCTAGGGTTGCAGCTGTCACTTCAGATCCTCCCATGGCCGAGACTTGTGAAGATGAGGAAGAGTTTCAAGATGATGAACCTAGAATTAAAGCCGGAGTTCTTTCATGTAAAGTGACAAATTCTGAAGTGTTGCAAAATCTTGATGTAACACTCCAGCACTTAAAACCTTCACAGAAAGATCAGTTTGAGAGGTTGATCAAGAAATATAAAGATCTATTTCCTGATGTTCCAAAGAGAGTTTCTATAGCTTCTCATGATGTAGATGTTGGTGATGCCAAACCAATAAAACAGCATCCATACCGGATGAATCCTGAAAAGAGAAAGATTGCTGAGAAAGAGGTTGAGTACATGTTAGAACATGATATTATCAGGCCCTCCAACTCAGATTGGAATTCACCCTGTGTGCTAGTTCCAAAACCTGATGGAAGTACTAGATTCTGTTCAGATTATTGCAAAGTCAATGCTGTAACTTGAACTGATGTGTTTCCAATACCTAGGATTTATGATTGTATTGATAGAGTAGGGCAAGCAAAGTTTCTGACCAAGATTGATTTATTGAAGGGTTATTGGTGTGTGCCTTTAACTGAGAGGGCCAAGAGCATCTCTGCTTTTGCCACACCATCTGGGTTGAACCAATATGAAGTCCTACCTTTTGGTATGAAAAATGCCCCAGCCACGTTCCAAAGGATGATGCAGTCTACAATCGGCGGATTGCCACACATGGGTGCCAACATTGACAACCTGACCACATGGAGTGACTCCTGGGAAGAACATCTGAAAGATGTAGACACATTGTTGCAGCGTCTGACCCAGGCTAACCTGACTGTTAACCTGAACAAGAGTGACTTTGGTTGTGCTACTGTCACCTATCTTGGCTACGTCATAAGCCAGGGTAAGATAGCACCCATAAATGCTAAAGTCCAAGCCATCATGGATTTTTCCGTTCCTGACAACAAAAAAACCTTTCCCCGCTTCCTTGGAATGATCGGGTACTACCCCAAGTTCTGCAAGAACCTTTCTGAGATTGCTCTCAGTCTCACCAACCAACTGAAGAAAGGCATAAAGTTCACTTGGGATGAAGTATGCCAAAGAGCCTTTGATCGCCTGAAGTCTCAGCTGTGTCATTTCCCCGTTCTAAAATCTCCTGACTTCAACAAACCGTTCTCCATTGCTGTCGATGCTAGTGGCCAAGCTTGTGGATCTGTGCTCCTACAGAGAAGTGACTCTGATGACATTGAGCATCCCTTGGCATACTTCTCCAGGAAGTTCAATTGCCACCAAAGGAACTATTCCACAATAGAAAATGAGCTGTTGGCTCTGGTTCTATCTTTACAACACTTTGAGGTTTATGTTTGCACAGGGCAAAAGCCAATGATTGTGTACACTAACCACAATTCGTTAATGTTTTTGAGAAAGATGAAAAACAAGAATCGGAGATTGTTGAATTGGAGTTTGATTTTACAGGAGTTTGACTTAGAATTAAGCATGTAAAGGGCACTGACAATGTAATTGCTGATTGCTTATCTCGTGTTTGAGTATGTGCATATATCACGTTTATTAGTATATATATATATATATATATATATATATATATATATACACACACACACACACACACACAAGCGTCTACTTAACCATTTTTGTATTGAAAAGAAAAATTTTGCCTTTATGAGTCAAATTTTTTCCCTTTTGGAATGGAGGTGTAATGTGAATAGGAGCCACTAGATGGCAGTATTGATCTTTTTTTTTTGATAAGCCCAGCCTGGAGCTAGTTTTGGGCATGTCCTGGCCATGTCTGAGAGGCTAAAGTCCCAGAAAAAAAAAAAAAAGTCTAAATGTGGGAGGGGGCAGCAAAAGTGTATGTAAGGAGAAAAATTGAGAGAGTAAAGTAGTAGGAGAAATTGCAAGGAGAAGGATACATTTGACCAGACCTGTCACTCTTTTCAAGACCTGTGAAGCTTTTTGTGGATTTTTGCCTGTGTTGGAGCATTTTCCTCACCCGGAACATCACCAAGCAACCAAACCAAAGGGACTATAAATATTTTTTTTCTTGTATTTATCAATCTTGGTCAGTAGAGGGGATAGTACATTAGTTAAAAGTCTTTGTTTATTTAAATGTGTTTAAGTTTTAAAATTGTGTCTGTCATCCCTTGCTGTCGTAAATGTAATAACAAAATGGGTCCATAACACTCTGCAACAGCCGGCGGAACATAGCTAAGCTATGCACCTTAATTGGCTCACGCTCACAGACCCCTCTTCCCCCACAGATACATTACTGGGGGAAAAAAAAGCTGTTGGCGGAGGAAGTCGCGGCCCACTGGCTGGCGTATTGCGCAATACCAACGAGAATGCATCGTCTCAAACCTTCGACAGTGTTCTGAGTGCTCGTAGCCTTGGAAGTGCATGCTTCCCAGAACGACTAGCGAGAACGTTCCTCCCAAGAATGCAAGTTCGTTCTTAGCATTCTCGGTATTGAGAAACGGCCATGGACTTTTCTCATGAACATGGTGAACGCGAGCCTGTTTGAAGGCACTGTAAGTGCTCAGAGGTTAATCAGTTTCACATGCGTCATGGTGGATTTCTCATATAATATGAAAACCGATTATGACTCCGGAAATGGAATTAAATAATCATGAAGATACAATTAGGTTGAACAGGATGTGCTCACAGCAAATCGTTTTGCAAAGTGAACAAAATATTTTTTCTCTAATCGTTGCACACATTGCATTAAGCAGAAAGCAGTGCGTTTTACTGCCGATGTCTAATTTTTTGAAAACATGTTCATCAAGCAAAACGATTGACAACAGGTCAAAAATTATTAGCGCTCAATTTAACTTAATGAGAACTGGTGACACCTGATTGTCCTTAGGATTTTTGGAGTTTATGTAAAGTCATTTTACATGGGCGCGGCGACTTGTATTTTGCCGTGGCGGTGCGCCTTGATCAATTACATGCAGCGGAAATCCTAGGGGAAGGACTGATACCTTAATTTATTCTGATTTTTTTTCGTTGAGTCGACTCGATAAAAGCGACGACAAAACAAGAAAGATTTTTTTGAATGTATTCTCTCTCTCAACTCGCGCAGGAATACATATTGTTCATGTATTTGCAGGTGCTTGTCAGATTTTTCGATTGTGTATACTGTAACTATCTCAGGTTATTAGATTTGGGATTTTGTTTCGTTTTGGTCATCATGGAAGAGGAAGGACCACAAGTTGAGGAAAGAACCATGGGAAGAGATACAACAACTATTAAAAAAGCAATTAAGACCTGAAATTGAGCTTGAGTGCATGAGAAGTACATGCAGATGATTCAGGCTGCTTTTGAGGTATTGTGTGGAGATATTTGAGGGGTAAGACTGTGTTCTAAATGGCATCGACCTCGTCACTCCATATATCAGACAATCACTGTGATGAGCGTCTACTTGATCGTGTTTATAAAATACTATCTTTTTTGTAGCCCAGCTTTGGCTTATCAAACCTTCCTGGGAATGTTAGCATGACTCCAGTAAAAACATTATTCTCTTTATAAACAAGACAACGTGTAGGTGTATAGCGTGTAGCCAATGCAGCGATCGGATTTTGTACAGGTACGGAACGAACCAAAATAAACAGCAAAACTATGTATCGATGAAAGAAATCACCTTTATTTTTTTTAAGCAACGGTCGCATGAAGTTTTAAGCAAGGGATTTAAAACTATGAACTACTGGAAGAAATCTATTAAGAGTTTTGACTCTTCAAGCTTTAAAAACAAAATTGAACACGTGTTCACTGTATTATGACTATGGAACATTAGGGTACTTTTCAGTAACGAACCGTGAGGTTTGGGTCGAGGTAGGCAGTGGCAGACCGAAACGTAAAAACGAATTAATATTTTATGTATAAAGTCAGCGGTAAAAACACCGGCAAAATAAAACATAATTACTCCAAAAACTGTTGAATGCTGTACATAGTAACACTGCGAATATGGATTGATGGCATCATGCATTTGCGGGGATTAACGAATTTATTGGGACTTAAAGGACACTTGAAAGACACCGGACATGCACAAAGTTGCGTTTTTCGTTAGATTTTGACTTTTAGTTTATTTTGAAACTGTTAAGAGTGAAATCAAATCCGTGTTTGAGTTATCAATGTATTATTTAACTTGTCGCACTATGTGCGCATGGGAGGGAGGTTTAGAACCAATTTAATGTGAATTGTTTGAAGTTTTTGACGTTTTATAGCGAATTTGATTTATTGTATGCATTCAGAATGAATGTGTACTTTGTTTTCAAATAATCTTGAAGGTTCAATTTTTTTTAAAATTTCGCTTATATGTCTGAATAAAAGCTGAAGGCTCTAGCGAGAGAAAGTTGATGAAAGCGCGCAAAACAACATAACGGCTTGCCTGCACCGATGCATGCTTAAGTGGATCTCCTCCCTATACTTAATGCAATTAATCTTCCTATTGCTAAAACATATTAACCAGACAAGCGAAGTACACTTCAAACACATTCCATCTTTGACCACATCTCTCTTCACCGCAAAATGATGTCAACACACACAAACTTCAAAACCTAAAAACCCACAGAATTCTATCAAACAAACAACAATTTAAAAAAAACTTTAGCCACAAGGTTGTTATTAGATGCATAACGACAGACATGACAGTCCGGAAAGTTCTTGTGTGCGTAAAAGAGAGCGGAGGGGGAGAGAAGTGGTTAAAGCGCACTTAAGGCTATTTGAATATGAAGTCCATGCGTCTGTCCTTTTTGACAAAGATGTTGATGACAGCGTTGTAAAACTTCTGTTTTGGCCTTCAGCTCAACAAGTACCTCTTTCTCAATTGACATGATAGCGAAACATGAAAGTCTCCCCTGCTCCGTACTGTTGCGGTTGCAGGTCTTGACGCGTTTTAAGGCAGAAAAAAGACAGCTCCACTGACTCTGTGGTAGCTGGAATAGTCGGCACCAATTTCGGCAGTTTTGTGGCCTCGAACAGTTTGTTCAAGGTCATTCTCCACCAATAAAGCCAGCAGTTGAAGCTAGGGAGATTTTTCCTTGACCATAGCAGGGCTGAATAAGCCGATGAGGTTGGCCTTTAGCCTGACAGAATCAAAATATTTGCTGCGTTAGCGATGTCATCTTGTTTGTTTTGCCAAAACAAACAAGATGACATAACACTAGTTAGGTGGTTTAATCAAATTTAAGCCTTAAATTTGATTGACGTATGTGTGAATCAATGAGTGTATATAGCCCCAGCTAGGATTGCATTGTCGTAATTAAAATAAATAAATACAAAAAATCAAAGCTTGCTCACTAAATAGTACCCAGATAGGCAGATGCCTGATAAGGATGCGTTTATTTGTACAATTCATCCGGAATGAACACCACTAACGTTACACGAAGTTTACGAGGTCATTCGCTATGGCTAATGCTATATGTAGATAAGCAACTTGGCTAAAATTACATGGGCATAGGAGCTAAGTGACCATCACCATTTGTAAGCAACATGAGTTTATGGTGCCGACTAAGTTTATCTAGCTAGCTAAATTACAGATAACGTTTGCCATCACAGCCGTTGACAGCGATTCGATTACCTAACACGCCAGGTACACAAGTGGCTAGTTAGTGCTGTGCTTCCCATTCTGACATGTTTTGATATTTTCGACGTCTCGAACAGTGTCATGTAGAACTGCGCATTAATGTTTATTTTTGTTTTTCTATCACAAATATGTTGAAATCTTTTCGGAAGACCCCTTAGTTCGACGGATAATAGCTGGAATTTCTACATTACAGTCAATGGGGAATTGAGGAGTGCGGTGCACTTGACGCCATATTGGTTTCTTCAACTGCGCTCGTAGAAAGAAGCGGCGGCCTCTCCAGTATACTCATTGGTGCGAATTCACAAAGACACCGAACGTCCAGATTGAATGACTAGCCTGTGACACTTACGCATAAAGGCAGCGTAGCGTCCTGCCTTTTTGCGTACATAATAAAGCATATGAAAAAACACTGCGCATGCGCGAACACAACATATCTGATAACGGGTCATTTAAAGGCATGTCAGAGCTGTGCCTACCCTTCAAAGATAAGACTGATTTGAAAGCTCCTGCCTGGCCAGAGGCAGGCGCTGTAGTGTCATTATAACTCAATGACTTAAAGCAACAGCATAAAGACAAACTAAATATAAAATGGCTTCAAAATTAGATTAGATATTAAAATGATCAATAATTGTTAACAACTTTATTTTTGATGATAGCTTGGGGTAGGCAGTGCCTACCCTGCCGGCTCATCCCTGGTACTTTTCAGCCTACTCAACCCATAAGTGACATCATGGAAAATGAGACTGTCGGCGGGGGTCCATGGCACTGGTCCGAACTCCCATTGGTCCGACCTCCCATTAGTTCCCTTGCGCGACGAATAAAGACACGTGTGTGATGTGCGTTTCTGAGAGCTCTCTCCACTGAGATATAAGAAAACTAGAGTGGACAATCCTGTCACTTCCGAGGCGGCATACCACCGCCATCTTGGGAATGTATATCGGAGCCGTCTTTTGCATAAGTGTTGGTGTGACCATGCTCGCTTTATTGGTATGTGATGAAGTAGGTCCCTTGTAGGACTTGTAATTATTATAGAACTGCTTTTGTTTAGAATGGCTTAAGACAGTAGGGTGATTTAAGAGAGTGTAGGTTACAGCCATTGGCATTTTTTTAAGTTAAAACTGTGTGTCCTCTGACTGTACCAAAGTGTGATGCATTTCTCATGTATTTATTATTACGTACATGCATAGTTCGAAATGTACCACTACAACTACCTCTGCTACAACTACTACACATTGTCATGTATCTAATTTTGTAATTCAATTAAAGTCTGCTGTTGTTATACCGCCCACTGGGGCACCAAGGTCCAACTGGCGGTTCAGCGAAAATAGCGTTAGCTACAACGGTTTGTGTACAGTATGTACATGACAGCATTCTACGATATCGATAACTGCAAACTCACCACAGTTTAACATTTTCGGCTTCCTTTTCTAAGTTAGGCATTGTGCCATGCTCTGACCCAGCTAGCAAGCACTTCCGCTCCGGATCTGCCCCGGCTCCAGCTAGTCTGGCTCAGAGCCGGGGCAGATCCAGTGCGGAGGAGCTTGCTATCTTGGGAGCCTTCGAAAGTCGTTTGATGCTTTGTCATTGCCTAAAGAAGATACGGCCAGTATGTAGAAGACGAAGGCCATCCAGTCACCAGATCTAACATTACGATTTGTCCTTGGATATACAGTATATTTCGCAATTGAAAACACGGTGGTAACATTACATTGTTTTATTCGAATAAGCTGGCGGTACAAGCGTTTGGAAAATATATCGGTTTAACGATACTGGTACGAAGGGAGGCACATGGCGGAAGCGAATGCACTGGGGATTCTTATGCAGGTGGTCCAGCTGGCGTTTAGCGAATATGGCAAAACGGTGGGAGGTATATCGAAGATGACTTTATTTTCTTTCATGTCGAGAATACCTTCCAAATGTCACTCATGTAACGCGAGAATCACCCGAACGCTTTTTCTTTGAACGAAACGAAAACGTGGGTAACTGAGCGAATATAAAGGGTAAGACAAAAATTCTTTAGCTTTGCCAAATAATGGAGCATAAAAATTGTTGTTCAATCTCAATTCCTTATTCGTGTCATTTTTAGGCATGAAAAGATATAAAAAGAATACCGAAAAAAGTCTCCACCCCCCTCAAAGGAGAAAAAAAAAAAAGTCTACACCCACGTTCAGCCTACTGTTTACATGTGTCTCATCGTACATATATACATACCCCAGATGGCCGAGCTATTCTGCCATCAGCGCTTTGGCCCAGCCCACGAGGCGTCCACTCTAGTTCTTATATCTCTGTGGCTCTCTCTCTATGTCTCTGTTGTCGATTTTGTCGGAGTAACGGGCGGTCGGACCAATGGGTCGTCGGACCAATGGGCAGCTACCAAAATGCACGTACAGGAGCAATTTTCATAAATTCGGGTTTTTCTAAAAAATAAACGATTGGGGAGATTTTCGATCGGACGCTTCACGTGACGTTAACATTACTGTTACACACCAATGAATTGCAACAATTTCGCAGCGTTATCAAAAATACCCGTACATATAAACGTTATGGTGATATGTGATTATATTCCACGCTTATGCACATTTTTACCTGACCTATATGTGTACGTTACCTTGTCCACACATAGCCGGGTATCTACTAAATCGAAGATATTTTCCTATGTTTTCACCTGTCATCCACATGACAACGCATCAAAAACGAATGTTTAAAAAAACTCCAGGCAAAGTGAAGATTTTTGAAAACTCTGTTTATGCATTTGCGTGTAGACAGAGATAACCGGAGTTTTGGGTTTTCGAGCGTCACAACCTGCGCCAAAATGACAACAAATCTGCTCTGACGTCAAACGTGCGACCTTTGACTACTGCAGAAGCCAGAGCAGAAGCATGGACAAAGAGTAATGGATCGGAGTAGTGCCTTGAAAGCTGTGATAGCGTTAATTATTGTGCAGGCGCTTTATACATGTTTAATTTTAGAAGCCCAACTACTGCTCCAAGAGCACAGGCGACGGACAACATTGCAGTCGGCGATTTACCCCATCATTACCATTGGGTAGGATTTGGGGAAATAATGCCATCTACAGATTTGGAGGCTTATTGAAAACGCAGATGTTCGGTTATGTGCGGATAATTTATTTTTATTTTTTTAATAAACGGAGGGGGGGAAATATTCGTTTTTAAAAATACCCAGCTACGTGTGTACATGGCCTTCGTCTTCGGCTCTAGCCTCGAAATACTGCCCCTAGTGGCGGCAACATAAATTAAGGTGTTCCAATGGGAAATCTGGGAGGTTCCATGGTGAGACTTCACTTCGTGAGCATGAGCAGGTCCTTATTTTTCTTCCACCACCGTGCACCTGCACAGCGCTGAAGAACGGACTTGGACGGAACCTAGAATTCATTATTGACGGAAATCCGTGGCCGTTTCTCAATACCAAGAATGCTAAGAACGAACTTGCATTCTTGGGAGGAACGTTCTTGCTAGTCGTTCTAGGTAGAGTGCACTTCCAAGGCTACGAGAACCCAGAACACCGTCGACAGTTTGAGATGATGCGTTCTCGTTGGTATTACGCAATACGCCAGGCAGCCAGTGAGCCACCTCTTCCTCCGCCATCAGCCTTTTATTTCCCCAGTAATGTTATCTGTGGGGAAGAGGGGTCTGTGAGCGTCAGCTAGTTAAGGTGCCTAATTAGCTTAACTACCTACCGTCGGCTGTTGCAGGGTTGCTCTACTACAAAAACACTGGAGCATATTCGACATAAAACATCGTAAAGCAGCCAATATTCCAAATGTACTCAGATAATAGTTCCTCGCCCTAGCAGAATAGTATACTCAGCAACAAAAGTTTCTGTGACACCAATATTGTTAATTATTTTTCATAACGCAATTATGAAATTGTCATACATGGTGATATCAGACTGAAACAGTACACGTAAACACAACATTGAAATGGAAATCATGAAAATGCGAGAAAATGACTTTGCATGTGAAAATGTGCGTAAATCATGCTTGTGGATGGCAATAAAAGAGGAGAATTTTTGGAATGTTCACATTGTGCCTGATGAACGACGGAAGCATCACTTATCGAAAACACAGCCATTTCGGATCAGGAACTCTACCCTCTAAATGCCAAGACTGTCTGAAAATGATCGGTGGAGGGCCATTGGGATGATTGAATCCGGAACCTCGCAGAGGGAAGTTGCTCATCGCCTGAATGTCCACCGAAACACCATTTGGAACTTATGGCAGCGTCATCAGCAGACAAGACATGTCAGAGACCGTCCTCGCAGCGGCCGTCCACGAGTAACCACTCCCAGACAGGACAACTGGATTCGAACAACCCATCTCCGATATCGATTCCAACCTGCAACCATAACTGCAAGAACGATACCTGGTTTGAGGCGACTGTCTGCACAGACAATCCGTCGCCGTCTTCGTCATTTTGGCATTGTCCCACGTCGGCCAGCAAGACGTCCAATACTCACAGTACAACACCGACGACTGCGTCTACAGTGGGCACAACAACATCGACGGTGGATCCAACGTCAGTGGGATCTTGTACTCTTCACTGATGAATCAAGATTCATGCTTAACCGATGTGATGGTCGTTTACGTGTATACCGTCGACGTGCAGAACGTAATGCCAACAACTGTGTTCAGGAATTTGATCGTTTTGGAGGTGGTAGTGTCATGATTTGGGGAGGGATCACGGCTAGAAACAGAACAGATTTGCTTGTTATTGATGGAAATCTGACAGGTCAAAGATATCGCGATTAAGTGCTACGCCCATTGGTGGTACCGTTTTTGATGCAACATGGTCCCGGAATAACGCTGCAACATGATAACGCCAGACCACACGTTGCAAGGATTGTACAGCAGTATCTGATGCAACAACATGTCAATGTCCTGCCATGGCCAGCCAGATCCCCAGACATGTCCCCAGACATGTCCCCAATCGAGCATCTTTGGGACGAGATGGATCGACGTTTGCGGCGGTTGGATAACCCGCCAGCTACACTCCAGGAATTGCGACAACGTCTACGTCAGATTTGGAATGACATCCCACAGCAATTTCTGGCACATCTGATTCGGTCCATGCGCCGGAGATGCGTTGCTTGCATCATGGCACGAGGAAGTCACACCCGGTATTGACGTGTGAAGGTCACAATTGGTTAGACGTCAGACAAGTGCTTCATGACGCATGAAAATGACATTTTTCGTTTTGAGTGACGTTGGCACTGAAAAGTCAGTGTTTCTCCTGTTAAATAAACATATTGATTGCATTGAGATCTTTGCGTGTCATTTATAACATACACATAAATGGTGTCACAGAAACTTTTGTTGCTGAGTATATTTAGCTAAGAAATAGTGAACAAATACCGACATTCAAAGTCAATGCAAAGATGTGAGTTTGCGTCCTCGCATTGACTTTGAATGTAATTCTGTCGTACGAAAAATTTGTTTCGCGTCCAGTGTGAAAGAAGCTTTACCAATCCTGGGGTGTATTTCCCGAAATCACAGATGCTAACTTAGATAGTTAGACCCATTGACTGTGAATGGACGAACTATGTAAGTTGCTAATTATCCCCCGCCACACGATTAACGCAAAACGGAGGTATAGCATTGGGTTCCGTCCGTACGGACACATAAAGCTGAGGTGGCGGGGGATATTGCCATGTTAGTGGAAACTGGCAAAAACTTGTTTACTTAGCAACTACGCTTTTGGCAAACGTCACCCTGCCCTTAAGATGCCGAAAAGAATTCTGGGATACGCGTGCTGTCAAGTTCACACAAGTTACCATCCGATGCATCCTCGGAAAAATGGGCGTATCAAGAACACTTCCGGGACTGGTAACCGTTCTCGTCGAGATGCGAACTTTGAATTGAGACAGTACATGGTCTCAGTGGGATGACGTTTCTCAAGTTCACAAGAACAGAAGTACAGAGAAGAACGCATATTGAGAAACGGCCCGTCTATAGACAGAGGTCTTGCACCCATAATAATCCATCAGTGACGAGAAGAAAATTACTAGTAGTAGTTAGTCACAGTGGCAAATGTAATGGCCTCAAGAGGAATAAAAATTCAATGACAAACTGGCGTCGCCTGCCCAGGAAATTCAAGGCTGTAGCCCCGGAGATTATTTTGCCCCAAATCATTCTTCACTATGGGCAGCAAGTCACCACGCAAACGAAGGTCAGTAAAACGAGATGGCAAGAAAGACCAATCAGAGAGGGTTTAATAGACGAAAATAAGTCAAATACTGTCTTATGGGCTGACAGGTCTTGGTGGGCTTAATACGCCGAATGCTGCCCTCACACAGTTAAGAGTAAGAAAATGAATATTTTTTCCTCTACTTTCCTCTACTACTAAAACAGTTGAAGCAGGAGCAAAAAAAATATCCCCTCTTATTGAACTGGGAAAACAAGGTCCGTAAAGGTCTATGAGTCCCAAGTTATGTGAACGTGATATGAGCTGAGCTTCAGTTGTACAGCTAATGTACAGTGTGTGCCGCTCCTTGGCTAGAGACGCCAAACTGGCCCAGCCTCATGTTATTTACAAAATTTGGCAACGAAACGCAGCGCAGTCGTATTATTTCTGCGCTTTACCATCTCAAGAAAAAATATGCTTGAAGCTGCACTTAAGTGATCAGAATAAATTATTAGCTAATGCTATCGCTTGATCTATTGTTTCTGTCTTTTTCACGGGGTATGTGACCAAACTTCAATGGCCTCATGTTCGCTTACATCCTGACACACCAAGCATATCTTTAAGAGTCGTATATAAGTGTGATAAGTCTTCAAGATGAGGACATATCCAGTGATGATTCTAGGACGCATAATTTGCGGGATCCCGCAAGTTTGACAGACTTGGCGCTAAACAAAGATTTCCGTGCGCCAGCAACTACGCATTACATTATTATTTGGCGCGAATCCTTTGTTCTAGTGCGTAGATTGATATGAAAACTTCGTCTATAACAAACCTAAGTGCATTTATTTAACAAATTTATAAGCCTGCTGCAAAGATTGCTGTCAAAATGCCGACGCGTGTTTATGACTGTGGCTGGATGCCGCTCCAGTGCTGCTTTCCAGTTGGTAAAACCACGCTAGGTAAAAACCCTCTCACCGGCAGTAACATTTCCTGCAGGGAAAGCAAAAGCATGCATCCCGCTGAACTGAGTACCCCAGTCATGGTCATAAACGATACCAGGCTGGATTGAAGGATGGCCATAAAGCACCGAATGCACGCTTTGGGTAGCTTCCTAATATTGGCAGGGATGCAGCATCTCCATTCAAGTCGCTAACTGCGTGAGAGAGGCAACTGGTTTGGGGCAGTGCCTGTGGAGAGCACTGGAGCCATAGCCATAGCTTCTGGTGGGGCAAGCTACAGCATCGCCAGAGATGCCAATTCTCACGCATTCGGTGTAGGTCTCATGCATTTTTTTGGCTTATTCAATGTAGTCCACAATTAGTCAACGAACGCTGATTAACGAAATTCCCACGCGGAATTAAAATCCGTGTACATTGAAGTTTCTGTTTCATTTGCGTAAAGGTTGACCTCACCACAAGTAACATGGAAAGCGACTCCTTGCTTTTCTTTACTCAGGGATTGGAAATAATGCATGTGTTTCATGATCGTAAATTGTTTAAATGAAATAAGACCATTTGAAACGTCTTTATGCAATTCCATTGCTTTCAATCCCTCAGTAAAGACAAGCATGAGAATTCCCGAGTCATAATCGATTTCTGTGTCACTAGTGGGGAAATCCACTGTAATGCACGTGAAACTGACTAACTTAATGCACAATGACTAAAATTCCGCCAGTGAATTTCTTCAGTGCGCAGTGATTGAATAATTGCGGACTACGGCACAGGTAGTGAATGCCACTAAGAGGCAAGAGACTTATGCCGAATGCGTGAGTCTTGGCATCTCTGCATCGGTGGAGGTTGAAGCAGCACAAGGCTGGCGTAATAGGTTTAAAAAAACGATGGCTCAGAACTCGTTTGAATGAATATAACTAAATGTAGGTAAAATTGTGAGTCTCTGCGCGCTGCTCAACGTACACCTATGAAGAGAATGGCTTCACTGCCTGGAGAAGTATCCGTACTTACAACTTTGGCAGTAGGACTTCGGTTTGGAGGCGAGCTTAATGCTATGCACCAAATCAGGCGTTTGGAACTATTATTTTATGCGCCATTTTGTCATTGACTTTATCATTTTTATGATTGACAGAGACTGTGAAGGTTTTCTATAACAACTTTAAACTCAAATTCATGTCTTAGTTTTGTCAATAAGGTGTAAAAACTGAATGTGTGCACATATAAATCAGTGAGTCAGTCAAGCTACTATATAAAAACTTGATATAAGTGGCATTTTACCACATATACCCAGTTGGCCCACTAAGTCAAGGGAGTAGTTGGCCCACTTCTGAAATTTTCTAGAATCATCACTGCATATTCATCTTTTGATGCATACAATGTCATGCATTCGAGCTAAACGCGTGGCGGGGGATAATGACGGAAAATACAACAGGCCGACAAGACAGAAAAACTTCCAAAATAAAGACACGATTGAATGGAAAAACAATGCATTCCCACGTGCAGTTGGCGACTCCAAGGTATGAAAATTCACCACGATTTCCAGAAAAACCAACCCAGATGCAAACCGCGACTGCTTTAGGAGCCATCTGGCTGCATGTCAAGTGATTAGGAGGACTGACAAGGACATGAGTCAGGTAAACACAGCAAACAAGTCATGGCTCTTCACTAACATCTCCAGTTACATCCACCGACCTTTCTAGCGTAAATATATGAAGCTCTAGGTTGTGGTGAAGTGGATTTTACAATGCGGAAAGCAGATAACGCTATCTTCATTTTGGAATTTACCTTGCATTCGCTGGTTGCCTTCGGTAAATCGGATAAAAATAAACAGTGAATGAACAAAAAATCCCGACGTTTTTCTTGGTGTCCAGTTGCTAAATACCACATGGTGGTTGAGGACAGTCCAGCAACCTGACAGCACTCCCCTGAGGGAGAAGACTGGAGTGGATGAAGGTGCCACTCATAAGACTTGTAAGTTGTTGTAATCAAAATTAGTGGAAATCTGAAATGTTTAATGTTTGAAACAGTGTACATTTAAGATGTACATTTATTTTGATTACTACAAATTACTTGTATACACAACACTGAGCTCACCCAAAGTTCAATTCAGAATCAGAGTTAATGGAAATCTCAAAAGTTCAACATTTTAAATTACCATTTAAGAATTCCATTAATTCAGATTCAAACAGCACAAAATTTCTCACCCGAAGTCCAGTCAAGCATTTTTGTGAGGCCTCTTCATTACACAGTTGATACCTTTAGAGGGTGTGTCCCTTATTAATTCTTGAATGTCCAAAATGGCTACCTTTATAAAACTGTTCAGAGAAAAGAAACTCAAGAAATAAAGGATTTCAAGGGATTCCTAATACTAGTCTTTTGAATGAATTCCAAGCTAAAAGATCAAAAGAGGTTTAATTTAGATTTTATGGTGCACAAGGTGCCCATTATTACAGGGTGGACTGGAGTGGAGCCCAGTATACATGTATGTATATATACAATAGAATGTACAATGGAGTGGCCCGTTTGTGCACAAATATTTGCGGTTCATCCTTTTCCTTGAACATGCTGTTGGCACTTTGTCTGATTTTAAAGGCTTTTCAATGGCTATGAAAAAATAAAGACTGAGGTAACGTGAAGAATATTTTTTGACTATCTTTCCAGGAAAAAAGTGAAGAATATTTTTCCGAAACCCAGGGGAACCCCGTATAAGTGTTAGTTACAGATTATTTTCCTTTGGCACATGCATACGTTTCAATGAGGGAACTCACGGTCAGAGTAGGCAGGGTTGTTATAGAAGATGCAGCCAGTGGTACGATTGAATCCACACACCACCACAAAATGGCCTTGATATTCCGGTTTCCGACAGAAGCACTTCTGGCCCACTGGGAGGAAGCAACAATACTTCACTGGCGTGGAGCACAGTTCACATACCAGCACTACTGCATTGACCAGCACAATGGCCACATGGCCCTGTACCAAGTGGTTCTGAATCTCCTGGATGGTCACGGAGCTGAGGAAAGGGGAAGAATTACAGATCATTCCCAAAATTTATATTTTTATGAAACTTTTGTATCACCACCCCTCAATTTCTTTGACTCATCTGTATTACCCAAATACAAATTTAAGGCCATTTGACACAACACCGACGCATGTTGGTTTCACCATGAAGTAAATTCCTGCACAGATTATACTAGGGACATGGTTATATAGTTATATTATGAAAGTTAAAGTTGTCACATTTAGTACTTTACCACAAATCCGCAAGCCATTACTGCAGGGAGTCTCGCTGAACAATGACCAATAGACATCAGAACTGAGTATCTTTTCTGGTGATGCCCCACCAGGTCTGGCCTGCGATTAATATCTCCTTGTAGTTTTGGGGGCAGTTGCCATGGATTCTCTGTTCAGAATACAAAGCTAAATTCAAATGGACCCACACAGGCTGAATCCCTTGCAGGAATCCATTTTCTGAGCTTGTTTGTTTGAATTTTATGTGGAATTATGGTCTAGCTGTAGAATCAAGAACCATCTAGCGAGTTTGGCGGCATTTTGTTTAAACCAAGCAGTTAAGATACTTCTGTACACTTCAGAATGAATTTGCTCAGTTGCCGCTGTGAGCCATTACATCATCACTTCGCACAAGTGAGCGGATGCCTGCAACAGCCACATATACCCAAACCATAACACCCCAACCAGCACATTTCACTGATAAGAGGGGTACTTTGGATCTTCATCAGTCCCTTTTGGGGTTCACACTTTAATAATACAATCACTGATCTGCCAGTGAATCTTGGTCTCTGCCCACAAGCCATTTTTCCGGTACTTTTTTTGAAATTAATTCTCACTTTTTAAAACGGATGATTTGGTAAACAAGGTTTGGCCTACATTGTATGACTGTTTTTTTTTTTTTTTTTTTTTACCCTCACAATGACTTTTTATACCTTATTGACTCAACTTTGAGCCTCACGTTGACATGCTTGTAAAAAGGCAAGAAACAAGATACTGAAGGCTGTCCAACACATGGGGAACAACTGCCCCAAGTATCATGGAGCCCAGAAAAGGGTGGGCCATTCATGTGCTTTCATTTCAATGAGATATTGAAGTATATTTCTGTTTTGTTTTAAAATATTTTTGAACAGAAGCTGAGGATATGCAAAGTAACTGCATATGACTTGTTCATTATGAATCTAAACTTGCCAGGTACAGAGACAAATAGATGTCATAGTATACTCTCTTACATGGATGCTTCCGTGTTCGTCTGGGAAGACATACAACTGCATATTCCACATAAAAATTAGGGCAAATGAAATTAATTGACTAAAGGGTATCAGTTAAAAAAATTCTAATGATGGCACTGAGCAATGTTGTGAATATTTTTTTTCTTGCACCAAATTCCTACACTGACATTGTGTCATTTAAATGACAGGATGGACATGATGTAAGAGTGTTTCCCATTGTGTCTCTCAGATGAGGTTTATTCTAAAATAACACATCATTAGATGAATGAAAAAAAGGCTTCATACCATTTCTTGACTACAACTCCTTTGCTCTCGGCTTTTAGAAAGAGGTCATTGACTCTGTCCTCTTCAGTATCAAAATGTTTCTTGTAGAATGACTACGAAAGAAAGGAGACAAAAAAAGCTGTAATGTTTTTCTAACATTAGAGGTAATTATCGGCCTTCGTGCAAAAACATTAGCTATTTAGCAGAAATGTGCATTGCAGAAACACTTTTGCACAGTGAAATCAGCTGAAGGCTTCATGAAGCTCAATCCACCTAATACATGACTATTCCATATTCAGCCAATCTTAAAATAAATGCCCGGAAAAAAAACATTTTTCCAAAAAACTGTTTCAATGGTTTCATTTACAAATTAATTGCAACATTTTGAAATTAATAGAATTGTATTTACAAATAAATAAAACATGATCTCGAGCATGAGCGTTACATAGATTGGCTGCTGTATTTCCAAAACATTCATTCTTACATGAGTGATATGGATGAATTAAGAATGACAAACAATGATTAAATGATTCCTGAAAAGTACCTTGTTTATAGGGAGGGTAACTATACGATTCCTACTTGCAGCATTTAAGTCATGAGTCTTCTCTCAATACCCAAAATGCCTGTGAAAGAAATGTCCATCATTTACCTGGTTCCGGAAGCCCTTGTCCACACCCAGCGTCTGAGTGCAGAACAGTTGTCTGACTCCGAGGTGGCACATAAGGTAAGCCAAGTCAATCGTCCACACACTCTCAGTTAGCTTTAGCTCCCAACAAGCACTCTGGAAGTCCTCCTCACAAACAGGATGAAGGTACCTATGAAATAGAATGAGCTCATGTCCTTGATCTGTTGATATACAGCTCAGGTGAGACCATGACTACAATGGTCCAAGCCCAAAATGAAGCTTTGAATGGTCCAAACAAGAAATAATTGGTTAAATAAATTAACAAGCACTAAAAAAAAAAATAAAAAAAATGCACACCTGAGTCCTTCTGTGCCACCATTTCCGCATCAACTTGTACTGCAATTAACTGTTATTATTATTATTATTATCCCCCCGGCATATTAATGCGGGGGGATATAGCGATAGCCATGTCTGTCCGTCCGTACGTCCGTAACCATTTCGTTTCCGGGGCAGAACTCTAAAACCGTTCAATATTTCTTCACGAAATTTGATGTGTAGACCTGATATATAATGTAGATGTGCCTTCTGGTATTTAGGAATTTCTTGAGCAGATAATCCATGAATTTGGGGGGCCGGGGGATACACCATTGCCCGATGGCTCTTGTAAACCAAGCTGGGAGCTGCTTCTCTGTGAAGAGTAATTCTTGCTTTGGAGTAGTTTGTATGAGGAAATATCGCGGAATGGTTCACTTCCCATGTTTTAAAAGTTGTTTTTGAAAGAGGAAAGAACAAGAGTTTTTTTCAACTCCGCCATCTGCAAAAACCTGTCTGCAAGTTCACCCACCAGTCTGACACACTTTAAGGGGCAAAAAGCTAAATCGTTTCACCACTAGGTTTGCTGTTTTGCATTGCCTGTAGAGCAAAACAAAGTTTGTCATGAGCCACACCTCCCTCCAACTCTGCTCTACCCCCCCACCCACACTCCCCAGTGGCCTCGTCTCCGAACGACTATCTGCAAAGTGCAAACACACCGAGCAAAACAGAAATCACTATTTTGTGAAACATGTTGAGTAACAAAGTACGATTATGCCGCAAGAAAGAACTTCCTTTTAGCAAGTTTTCTATGCTGTTTTGTCCGTAAAATTAATCATTATGCCAATAATTTAGTGTGTCACCCTTGGCATCAAACGTGTCTGTTCGCCGAATTGTGTTGACAGCAGTGACGTGCGGTTGGAGGTTAGTTTGAGGCAGAATCCTCCCCTTTGCTTGATTAGCAATCAGACGATTAACTAGTTTAGCAAGACTGTTCGGCAGAATGACGAGGCAGTTTAAGTTTCTGGGGCGTTATTACTCAGTATCTACACACAACCAGAAAGCCTGACCCATTTCTGGGATCGAGCCGCTAACAACTCAAGATCCAGACATTAACCCATGCTACGATTGTAACATTAAATTTATTTGAATCGACGTAGCGACATGTGCCTAACGTTACTGTAACACTAATTAAAGCAGACGACATTTGACTTTATGTTGTAACTTACCTCTCCAGGAGAAGAGGAGCAAGCTCCAAGTCAAATTGTTGGCCCTTTAGCTCTCGCATGTCTCTCCACCTTGGAAATGCAAGGCTAATATTAATTTGGGTTCTGTGTCTTTCTTTATCCAACAACTTCTTCACTAACCACTGTCGTTCCTTTAGAAGTAATTTCAGATCCTGCTCATCTTCAGGTGAACATTTTGTTCTGCTCTCCGCCATTTTGCTTTTAATAAAATATGTACTGCCACTGTTAACTGGCTGTAGCCTTTTATAGGAGGGGAGGGCCAAGGGCTCCGAGAGGAGGCATCGATTCACATGAACGTACCTGAATGCGCAGCCGGACCGGCTTGTAAACAAGGGGCTAGAGATCAGAGAGCGGGTGTGTGACGCCCTGCTATACTCCAGATGAAATTACACCTCTCGTTCTTCCCTGAGCGATTTTTTAATTCCTTCAATCTAGAAATGATGCATTTCCGCTTATTGCCCTTTAAAGAAGTCAAAGGGGAAGCTATCCCATTCTAAATTACTTATGCCCATTTGTTTAATTCTTGCTTTTTTCCTGACCAATGATTCATTGTTAAGACCACTAAAAGCATCATATTTTGCCATTTTGGGCTTGGTCCATTTTTTCACCCTAAACTAAGATTTGTCTTGACCTGCTTTCAGTTGGTTTCCTTGATTAACACATTTCCCAACAATTAGAATAATCCATCAGCAGTTAAACAGACTCTTTTCTTAATGATATCTTACAGCCATTAAATACCAAATTAATTTCAGAAAAACTTTTTATTCCTTAGTACGCTTTAATAGCAAGGCAAGTTACTCTGTCAACTTCCGTGTTTGCCTTTAACACATTCTGCAATGCAGGCAACCTAATCTATGCTTTATGATAGTCTAAATAACATTTAAAAAATGAAGATTAGCCAGATGAATCAACAATTTTGAAAAACTTTGACTAAAATGCAGCTATTTCACCATCTTCTAACAAATCTGATATTACATCAAAGTCCAGAAACAAAGCATTTTCTCTGTCATTCACACTACTGTTGCTGGAAGTGCTGCACATGATTTGTATTGAATTTGGGAGTGAAAAATACAAATGTTTATTTGTAGGTCCAGGCCAATGTACTGGGTACTTCTGACAAAACTCACTTCCCGTGACTCTGCTCAGAGTACTGTCGTTCATTAGTTGACGTCTCATGGAATACGTAATTGCACCGAGGGATTTAGTAATTCTCAAAGGGTGTTCCCAAACCTGGTTTTATTAGCATTTTGCATTTCTCATGAACAGAACAAGGAAAAACCAGTGTCAGATTCAAACTCACATGGCAAAAGTTCCATAGAATAGCTTACAAGCAATTATTTGAAATTTTGAGTGTGATGGGAGCTTTAAATGATTGAAAACAGGTCATGAATCAATAGGTAAAGAGATATGTTTGCACCTCCTCTGTTTTTATCTGAGCTGTCACCACTGTCACATACTCCCCTGAGCGTGACAGTATATGTATTTAATTATAGCCAATTATTAAAATATCAATGATAAATTAAGGCACAGTGTCCATGGCTCAATGCCAAACTCAATAACTCAGTGCGCGTGTGAGTATCAGTAACTCAATATAGTCATATAGACTGTTACATTACAGCAAAAAGTGGAACTACTAAATGAATGGAATCATGGCCAACTTTCCCAAATTAACAACCTAATAAGTCAAAGCAATTCAAGGGCACTGAAAAAATAAAGTGCAAATACCACTCAATTCTGAAATTACGAAGTTGTGCCAACAGCCAGAAGTTCATTCTACCAGACATCTAACTTTCAAATTCCTTGCAAAGCAGAATTTAAAATGCACAGCCCTAAATATTGTTCAATGGTAAAAACTGCAGATTTTCTTAAAAGTTAATTGAAGTGAAAGGCAACTACCGACTTACTTTAAGACCATTCGGGAACAGGCCAAGCCACAGTCCCAGTGGTATAGCTGCTGGATGACAGGTACGTTAAGCAGAACAACATCATCTGCCATGCAAAAAAAAAAAAAAAATATGATTAACAGCTCGCCGATTTTGGCAACTTGAAAGCTGCACAGTGTCAAATTCATGTGTTCAGATATTTTTATTTTAAATTCCTGAATGATATTCCTTTGATATAAGGGTACATCACTGGATGGCTGAATTTGAAGAATATCATCTGAATGAAGAGTTTCTCTTATATGTAATTATGTGCATTAATTACTGTTGATGACATTCATTTTTATATCACCTGAAGTACTGCCAGACTAGGCAACTTCAAATTCAGCCAGGCGGCACTCTACTCCTCCCCCTTACCCATCATCCTGTCTGTACCTGGCTATTCAACCAATCCAGTCCCAATGTTACCTTTTGAATGTCCCTCCAACCCCCCTCTGTTGATCACTCATTGGTTTTCTCTGCCATTTGCACTTTTATATCCAATCAGTTCTATTGTTTCTGCAAAGAACAGCCCACCTTGTTTCAACATAAATCTCTGGGCCTCTATTTTGAGGGTCTCTTGCCATGCTGGTACCAGACAGAGACTCCAGCAGTTGGTTTTCATTGGTATGATTCACCATTTGTTCACAATTGTAACAGTACAATAAACTTGTTAAAAGACTATTTGTCGTAATCTCTCGGTTCTACGACACTGCAATGGAATTACTTCTTTAAATGTCCTGTCCGTATCAAAATGAATACCACGGTATGCACCACATTCAGAGTGCTAAATATTTTCTCGAAGAATGTTAGCGGGACAGGTATAATCATGTATTCAAAATTTAAAATACAGCCTTCTCACTACTGTTCATTACCATAAAAATGAATTAATAATCAACAAACTAACAATGTAGAAATCCTCATCATTCAGAAAAGATTTTGATGGAATGCGTTCAAGACTGCTTTGCCTTCTGTTTTCTTTTTTTTTTTAATTGTTCAATTATATGGCCACAGGCTATTTTCATTCCAGTATGTTTAAAGGAAAAGGGCATCATGTCTCATTTTCTACTTTAACAACTGAATATTGAGTATTTTATATGGGCCTTAGGCAATTTAAAGATTTTATTCAAACACTGAACATCTCTCTTATGGATCATTTCCTCGCGACTTTGTCCCCCCACCAAGGATGCGTGAAGAAACTCAAGAAAACCATGCAAGGAAAGACAAAAATGAGAAAATATGTTTTCGTAGAAATGAGACATCCTCACTCTAAAAGGACGAGAATTAGTAAAGGAGGTAATTTAACACTGACACTAGATGAATAACACACTATATTTTTTTGGAGGTCCATGTCCAATCCACGAACACGGTGGGCACAAATCCTTCCTAATCAGTGGGGAGAAGGCGGACTTAAAACCTGTACTGCAGGCAGCCACTAGATTGACTGTATGGATCCCTGAAAGTGAGGCCAATGATTTTAATACAGTAGTGCAAAACTATTTTTATCAGAAAGTTCAAACTGTTAAAAGACAACACTAAACCACAAGCTCAAAGTGTATGTCAGGTTTCTTGGATATGCATAGTTATGTTCTGGAGGTGAAAATTCCATGCCGATTCCGAGGCCAAAAAACAATATGTCTCCTCTCCCTTCGGAGGAAGACATAATTTAATTAAAAAATATATTTAAATTAGAGACCTGACAAGGCATAACTGCCTTGCTGCCATTTGCAGTGTAGATCAACATCCTGGGAGAGGCATCAGATAAAGGATAGCAGCAACAAACTATTTGGTTTGCGCTAAAAGCTAGCCGTCAAAGAATACAATAGTGCACATGTCTCAGCATTACATTTAGCTAGATAGAACATTTTTGCCACATGAGGGTTAAAGAAAGGAGATGGACTACGAATACTATTTCTCACATTCTTTTGATCCACAACCCTGCAGAGGAGACTTTCAGAAATAAATCACCAAAGAGCAGAAGTTTTTTTAACCCTTTAACGTCAATTTGAAAATTTCAAGTTGGGTTCCGATGAAAAAGTGAATTTTTTTAAATTCAAAACAGGTTTTTTTAATTTTTACATTTCATTTATCTGCTCACTAAGACCTACAGAATGACATTGGTCTTGTTTCAGTATCTTTTTTTTCTGACTTTCAAGCACTTTAATCCCAGTGTGCTTAGGCACAGAGATTTTTCCAGTTTCTCTGAATCTTTTGATGATGTTATGCACTCTCAATGATGAGACCTTCAAAGCCTTTGCAATTTGATTATAAGACAGATTGTTTCTAAAGTATTCCACAATTTTTTTACGCATGCCTTCACAGGTTGGAGAACCTCTGGCCATCTTTACTTCTGAGAGACTCAGCCTCTCTAATGACATCCCTTTTATAGCCAATCATGTAACACACCTGACGCCAGTTAAGGTTAGGCGTAATCCAAAAATTCACCAAAATGTTTCATTTTTTCCCTCAATATTACTTTTCAGAATACATTCCTGGTGGCTTTTGAAGACATAACTGAACGTTGACAATATCTGGTGGGTACATTGATGATACTTGGTCAAAAAAAACATTAATCTAACTTGGAGACAGATTTTCCCCGTAAGGGAATTTCCACAACATGATAATCCAGATATCTTGAGAATGAGTGAAGATATCTGCATGATATTTTGTGATTGAGTACATCTCATTCTGATCTACATTTTGAGCCAAAGAAAACAGTAATATCCATGTTGCGGTGTTTTAGACACCTCAGCATAGGCCCTTAGGTCTGATCACATTTTGAGGTCACATTCTAGACCCCCGAAAATTTTTTATTTGTACTCAAATCTCCCAAACCTTTGGCTCGAAACCTTCAATATAATGTTCATAAAGTGTTTACAAAAATTCAAATCAATACATGGAATAGTCTTTGAGAAAAATGGAATTATGCATTTCTCCATATCGGGTGTCCGCCATCTTGGATCATCTGACCTAATTAGCAAAATTACGTAAATTCTGTAAAAAATGCTTTCTTTCATCATAGCCATCTACATTAAACACTGGACTTAAGGTTTCATTCAAAAATTTTCATTTTGGGTTACACATATTACTTGCTAAATGTTCTTTCAGCTGATTCTCATATAATAATTGCTTTTTCAGCCCTTTTTTGCCTGTGTCCCAACTTTTTTGAGACCTGCAGCAGCTAAAAAAT
This sequence comes from Gymnothorax reevesii, assembly GCA_029721435.1. NCBI lineage: Eukaryota > Metazoa > Chordata > Actinopteri > Anguilliformes > Muraenidae > Gymnothorax > Gymnothorax reevesii. Next base: position 60,601,904 of record CM056580.1, on the reverse strand, counting down.
TTTAAATAACCTCTTTAAGTCAATAAAAATGTAAAATGTCTCAGTTTCAATGTTTGAAATGTTATCCATGCTCTATTGTAAACAACATATTGGCTGGTGTGATCTGAAAGTCATTGCATTTTGATTTTATTCACAATTTACACTTCGTCCCAACTATCAGAATTGGGGTTGTAGAATAGAATATTTTGTCTACTCTACCCATCAGTACCTTGCAGCAAGCGATAAAGAAAACGAGTAACATGAGTTGAGTAACTCAAGTGTGTTAATCAGCCGAAACAATGTAAACATGCAAACCTTTTTATTGCTCTTTTTGCTTCTGACCAAATACAACCCCTGGTAAAAAGCACGGAATCACCACGCAGAGAATGTTCATCCAGCTTTTTACTTCATAGCAAATAAACAAATCGCAGATATGAAACCAAACAATTAATGTTTTTTTTTGGTTAACATTCACGCACCGTGAAGCACACCTCAAACAAATTATTTTAATTAATAGAAAACTATGGAATCATTCAATGCTGAGGAAAAAATTATGAAATCATCCTTTAATTGGCATTTCTAATAGAAATACAAGCTCAAATCTGAATATGCAAGTCAGCCTTCAGTTAAGAGTGCTTGCAGACCTAAACAAGGTGTCAGACAAGACTAATTAAGCAAAGCGCCAACAAGAAAGAGTTGGCAAAATTATGAGAAGAGTTATAAAATTGCCCCAAATAGAAAATTCAACACAGAACTTGGCAAACAATTCTAGCTATTCCCCGTCAGCTGTGTCAAACATTTGGTGCAAGTATAAGCATAAAGTGAAGCTTAAAAGGAAAACTTATGAAAAGACCACAGAAGACGTCAAAGCGTCAGGACAGAAAAAAAAAGTAGTGTGCCTTGAAAATAGAAAATGCATGTTAAAACAAATGAAAAGCAAATGGACAGAAGCAGGAGTCAATGTTGTAACAGAACTGTAACAGACTGGCTGAATTAAATTGGATTCACAACAGAAAAGCCATACGAAAAATCAGCTCTAATATTTAAACAGAAGAAAGCAAGGTTACAGTGGGCTGAAGCCAAGCAAACATGGAGTGTGGATGATTGGATGGAAGTGATAGTCAGTGATGAATCACGAATCCGCATTGGCCAAGGCAATGATGCTAGAACTTTTGTCTGGTGTCATTCTGATGAAACATATAAACATAACTGATGAAAACAAACATCTTTCCCCGATCATTTATGATATGTTGTTGCATATGAGGTAAAGCAGTGTTTCCCAACCCTGTTCCTGGAGTACCCCAGCCCTGCATATTTCAGATGTCTCCTTGATTTAACACACCAAGATTAGCTACTCCACTAATGAGCTGATCAGCTGAATCAGGTGTGTTAAATCAGTGAGGCCCAACCCTGCTCCTGCAGTACCCCTGTCATGCACATTATATAGGTCTCCCTAATTTAACACACCTGATTCAGCTGATCAGCTCATTAGTGGAGAACTTAATGACCTGATCTGGGTGTGTTAAATCAAAGAGATCTGAAATATGCAGGGCAACTCCAGGAACATGGTTGGGAAACACTGAGGTAAACGACCAAGGGAAATGGCAATCATTACCTCAACAGTCAATGCACAGGTGTACACTGAAATTTTGGACCATTTTCTCATTCTAAAAATAGTAAATAGGTTTGGTGAATGATGATTATGATGAAATCATTTTTCAGGATGACAATCGGAGCATAGAGTGTAAAGAATTTTCTTCAGGAAAGGCGTATGAACTCAGTGACATTGCCAGTAAATAGTTCGCATCTCAATCTACTTAAATTCATGATGGAAAAAAAAAAAAAAGTCCCTGACAAGACCCCATCCTGCACAGCTGATCTGTCCACCGCTATTTCAGAAAGTTGGAACCAGCTTGATGGAGAATGTTGCTCAAGAAAGCTCTAGACGGAGCAACAAAGTACCAATTCAGATTTTTGTTGATGATTCCATGATTCCTTCCACAACATTAAGTGATTCCATGTTTTTCCTCCATTTGATTATGAAAAAATGCCATTAATCAAAATAATTTAATTTGCATTAGATGTATTTCATGAAGCCTGAATGTATAGCTAATAAACAAAAACGGTTGTGTCATATCTGCGATTTGTCCATTTGCTATGAAGTATAAAAGCTAGATAAACATCCTCCAAGTGCGTTGGTTGATTCTATAATTTTTGCCGGGGGTTCTAGCAGCTGGAAGTACATTATAGATAAATGGCAGTTAGTAGCCAGCTGAGTTTGGAAGCATTAGGTAATCAGGTTGGCTTGTACACAGGGCATACTGACCACTTGGCCAATTCAGATCAATTTGCAGGCTATCAAAGCCAAGTCCACTTCAAAATCAAAAACGAACCAAAGTTAACATGCAACCAAGCTGACACTGGCTGAGACTTTGTGAAGAAATCGTTTACGCACACAATTTGGTGAGCACGCCTACCTGTCATTCTGTGATGTTTTTGTCAGCCTCTTGTTTGACACCGAGGAGTTCTCTTGTTGCCGGGAGCCTCATGAAGTCTTTCAGAGCCAATCGGCTACCGAACTGGCCAAGAACCTAATCTCATTATCTTTCTTGCTATATATCTCTATCAATAAGTATTCCCAGTGTCGTCACGACGAACCACACAGCTGCAGAGTACAATCTAAAATCTGCGAGGCGACGTGACGTTTTTCGTTGTTTAACAAGAGACGGGTCTGCACAACTTCCTCCTTGCAAAGGGAGTTTCGGAGGCACTCGCTGTCTTTTCCAGAACTATCGTCAAATGGCCTCGCCCTAAATGCGCGCGCGCGTGAGTGTGTTACTTTGCAGGTAACGAATGAGGCAACCTGTAAAGCGATCATGCAATAAAACAGCCAATAGGTCAACAAAATGCATGAATTCCGAGATGACCTCCGAGGCAGCTCTTCCAAGTTGAGCGAATAATGTGATGTTAGCTTGCTAGTTAGCAAAGCTAACAAATATTGTCATCCGATGCCTCAAAGCTTGCTGACTAGAAAATTGCAAAATACTGGATTTAGTATTTTAACGAGGTTTTGGATTAAAACTCGCAATTTTAAAGGTTACGTTTCAGCTATTTAGACACATGCATATGTTGTACCAATTAATTTCACATTCTAACAGCTAGCAAATTGTGCCGGTAAAGGCAGGAGGGGCAGGGGTCGGAAAAATAAAGTGGAGGAAACGGAAGTAGCAGCTGTAAAGCTTCCGGTGTAACTAGTGCATTGTGGGTGGCGGAAAATACGCCTGAGCGTTCGTAGCACGTTAGCTGGGTTAGTATCACGGTTTTTGTTAACCAGCTGCAATCTTACCTTCAAGCAGTCACTAGCCAAAATTAATTGAATATAACGAGGTAAGGATTGTATTGGGATACGGCTTTATTTTAATCGCATTGAAGCAGCCAACAGTTTGTTTGCTAAGACCGAAAGAAATCGAAATCCAATAAGGAATTGAATGGATTGCGGCTGTGAGCGCTGTTAACGAAATGCTGTAACGTTACATTGCTTGGCTTTTGATTGTCGGCTGGTTAGTTATTCAATGCGAACATCGATGGTTGTATAGGAGTAACCAAAGTGTAACTTCAGTATGAATAGCAACTATAATATATCTGCTAGATGGCCAGCTACGTACTTGCTGAGAGTCACTGCTTATTTTACCGAAATGCACGAGGCCTTTTTTAGTCATTGTAGCGAGTGTTTGGATACTCAGTTTGAACTGCATAGTTTTCAGTTAAGTTAGAGATGAGTGGCCTTCGTTGGACCTTCTTAAAATTAGTAGGTATTGATGGAGGCTTTGTTGCAAAACGATTTTCTTTTTGACGGTTATATGGATAACGTATTCTTCAAGCGGTAGGACATCGTCCGGGAAAGATTTTGAGTTGCGTTGAAAGTCGATTATCAACACCTTAAATTTGATATGGGCGGTTCGGCTTAGTGACCCGTAATCATATAACGTTAATAAATGTTGGTTATCTGCCTAAACTGAACGCTTAGTTTAGTGGGATTATGGCCTTTGACGGAGGTGTTACTTGTGTTCGGATCCTGGTATTTTGGTTTCCTTCCAATTTTTTTTTAAACCGCGTGATTCAAAATGTTTTTGTGTGTCATTGATTAACTTGCCCTTTCTCTTTCCTATCCTAGAGTATTTGACTTGCGTCTGCCAACATGTCTATCGGTGTTCCTATTAAAGTCCTGCACGAAGCAGAGGGTCACATTGTGACCTGTGAGACCAACACTGGTGAGGTTTACAGAGGGAAACTAATTGAAGCAGAGGACAATATGAATTGTCAGGTAATGTAGCCAGATATCCTCAATACTTTCTTGATATACTCTACCAGATGCGTTCAGCAATGTAGCTTTTTATGTCAATGAACAGTTCTTTGTGTGGAGTTCAAATTATTTGTTAGCTGCATTTGTCTTTTTTATATAAGGGTAAAATATTAAATATAATATTTTTAAAATTTGACTGTTTCTAGGTCTTCATTCCACTCCGTAATTAGAATGCCTCTCATTCCTAGATGGCGAACATCACAGTGACCTACAGAGATGGGCGCGTGGCCCAGCTGGAGCAGGTCTACATCCGGGGAAGCAAGATCCGTTTTCTTATCCTACCAGACATGCTGAAGAATGCGCCAATGCTGAAGAGCATGAAGAACAAAAACCAGGGATCTGGTGCAGGCAGAGGGAAAGCAGCCATTCTCAAAGCGCAAGGTAAGATGGAGGCTGTGTATTGAAGACCACCAAATAGAGTAGACTGAAGTATCAGGTTTCATGTGGACAAATCATACTGTATTATTTGGGTGACAGTCTGCAGCAGTGGTTCCTAGCTGTGTATGCTGTTTTTTTCTTATTGCAGTTGTTGATGTTAATTTGTCTTGAGGTGCATTACTTCTTTAGAGTAGTTTATCCTCTTGAGACACATGTTGACAGTAATATATCATTTCATGCCATGAAGAATAAAAATTTCGTATCCACACTGTGCTATGTTGGAAACAACTGTATAGACTGAAAATTGACTGAATTAATCAAATTAAAGAAATTCATTCCTTATCGGTGAAAACTAATTTGCGCACGGTCGTAGAATCAAATCATGTGTGCTAGCAAATGGTCAAACTTGTCATGTTTGAGTTCAAGCGAAGTATTTTGAAAGAACTGAAAATATCCTCAGCAAAATAATTTGGAGCCTATGGATTTTCTGTCTCATTTGATCTATTTTAAAAGTGTTGTTTGAAATGACTAGCAGTATAGAAAAAACACTATGTTCAAGGGTCTTTTATTCTCAATGGTATGCAGGCATGTAACTGCCGAAATGTGACCTCAGAGCGTAAATGACTGCTTCAAAGAGGAAATGCTCCTAATCAAGACGCATAAACTGCCTTTTAGAATCCTTCTGTTGTATAAGTGATCTGAGCAAAAGCCAGCATGAACAGTGGGGCCTCAGTGCAATTGTTGGGAACCACTTCTCCAGATTGCTATGTATAATTTGTAACTTTTTAAAGCTTTTTTTTTTTTTTTTTTTAAATAATGACTATTATTTAAATAATTATTATTTAAAGTTATTTTTAAATAATAACTGAAATTTGTTTTATTCCTTCCAGTGGCTGCAAGAGGACGAGGCCGTGGTGGTATGGGACGAGGAAATATTTTCCAGAAAAGGCGATAGTTTTCTTTTCTTTTTTTTTTTTGGTGAACCTTGTTTAAAATTTGTACAGCTATTTTGAATCTCTTTCCTCCTTTGCTACCTGCCAGGTTTGGTATATGAGAGTGAAGAAACATGGCTAGTCAGGATGATGGTTGTTTTTGGAGGCACAATAAAGTTTTTTTCTCTTTTTAATTCCTCCTTGCCGTTTGCTTATTTTACTGAATAAATGAAGGATGGTCATATTGAAAAGTGGTATATGTTTATAATGGTGATACAATTTATCACAGTGGTGAAGTTTCCTGCATGACTGAGGTAGAAGGTTCTGATCGGGTTTAACAGGAGTATCAGTTTAGTAGCTAAGTCGATGAGGAATAGTTGCTTTTTTTAAGCTGAAACTCACTTGTCAATTTCAGTTTGGAGCCTTTATACATGGTGATTTGCCCTTGCTTTTCTGGGACCATTTCCACAGATGCAGTCAGTGATGAAAACCAAATTTTCCAGGTATTGGGTGCTGAATATGAATAGGGTATTAAAACTTGAACTAGGAGTAAAGTTGAATGAAAAGTTGTATGGGAAATGTTCTCAAGCTTGTTGGGCTCCAATTAATATTGCGTTGCCCTCGATGACTTTGATGGCCATATTGGCATATGTGTCAGTATTCATGCGCCATGCAACTGACAATTTAGTAAGAATTATTGAGTATTGTAGCATGGTTGGGGATGGAGGAGGGCCAAGTTTAAAGAAGTGATAGTCAGCCTGTATACTTCCAAGATTTGTCGAATTAAAGGGGGGGAAAAAGGCAAATGATTTATTTAATTACATTCTGAAAAGGTTAGATCATGAATGTTTGTGGGAAATGGGCAGTGTCTTACCGTTATTGGAAGATTTTTTTTTTTTTTCCCTTCACTGCTGTTCAGGGGGTTTACTTCCACCTAGAAACTTTTTAAACTTCATTTATTTTATTTTTTGGGGTTCAGTTCAGGGATCTACCTTTCTGCTACTTGCTGTCCTTGTGACTGTCCTACTTTAAAAAGCTTTATACAGACAAAGTTGCATTGCAGGTAGTTATCCAAATAAAGGAAATTGGTCACGAGGAGTTGATGTTGAGTAAGTTTTATGAGGTGGCATGGCCAACTGGTGAGTGGCGATTGAACGCACGGGTCTGGCTGGAGTATTATCAAGGTTGAGATCAAGTACATTAGAACGCTGTACACGATTGCACATTCTTATAAGCTGGCCAGCAGAGAATGGTAATTACAGTGGCATTGATGAGCGGTGTGTCATCTCTTTTGGAGAAAAAACAAATTCCCCGGTTTTTGTGAATGCAATATCTGTGGCAATTGGTAATTGCTGCGATTTAGAGATGCTCTCACTTCCAATTGGAGTATGAATTCACATTAATGTTTCATTAGTAAACCGCAAGATGGCGTACTGAGCCGCATGCCATGCCCTGCCTAACGAGTTTGATATTTGACATTGACGCTGTTGCATGTTTATATCAGACTTCTGTATGTTATACATATTTTTCATAAGCTCGTCACCAATGATGTTCGAAAGGTACAGTTATACTGTTCATGAGGTGGCATCCTCGTCGTCCGGCGAGGCGTTTATTTGATATAGCGTTTCTATAGACCTATGTACAAAAACAAACGGAAATGAATACCTTAATCTTGCTGAGATATCTGGCTGTATTATTTTACAATGGCAAAGAACACCTATTAAGTCTTGAACGCCCCCGGGTTACGGGAGGGTGATCGGCTGATTGGATCGCTGGATTGGTTCTCCCGGATGTTCTCGCTGCCTATCAGATTCTGGTTCCCTCCATTCTTACGGAGGACAGCTGAATATGCTGGGTAATACTCCGTCAGTGGCCTGAGCAGCGAAGAACCAACATCCTTTCCATCGCAGAAGGTAGGACTGGAATAACGCTATTTTGAAAATAGAAAAGAGCTATTACTGAACCAGTTGTTCAGACAAATTTAGGTGATTTCTTCATTTAGAGATATAATCAAGACTGTTCCTTTCTGGGTGTATGGAGTCAGCTTGTTAACAGCTAAATGCGGAGACTGCATTTCTCACGGGCATTCTTGACATATTCAATATTTTGGACATGTTGGAGCCACTCACTTGGGGCTCTACGGGCTTTATCAGAATGAACGTTTTGATGTAGCTACGCCTCAGATGGACTAACTGTTACAGCTCGATTACAAACTCGTCATTATACGACTACGCTTAGATATTAATGCGTCTGAGAAAAGCTTCTTACAGTGTGATATTGTGGTCTATATGGCAAATTTAATCTAACTGGATCGCATAAGCATTGGTCCATGATGATGGTGATATCGCAGTAGAAAGCTTTCATGTAGCCTAGCACAACCTAGAATTGATGTGGATGCTTAGCTTTTCCATGTTGCCCGCGTTTGTTGGTAGGTTTCAGTTTTGCTGTTCGGTCTGTCTTTTATTGTTTTGACGGTAAACGGACGAACACAAGAAAGCACACATCTAAACCCTAAAGGGATACCAGCTAACTTGCATCCCACAGTCACGGCTTCGTTTTGGTGTGCTAACTGTACTACGGCGGCGATTAAGTCCATCGGGTCCTAAGGTCCCAAATGTTACAGTAGAACCAGGTCAGAGAGAGAGAGAAAAAAAACGCCACTTCGGGAGTGTTGATGATTCCCAGTGAAGATCGTGATTTGCAAAGAGCTTCAAAATTGTAATCTATTATGGAAATAAGATGTGATTCATTACCAGCTTATTTTAAATCTAAAATAGTAGGGTATGCTACAGGCACAATTTCTGAGATTGGTTAGCCCGGTCAGTCCTTGGCTGTTTAGCTTTTTCTATGTATAATTTAATACGTAGTTAAACTCAAAACCAAATAAGTCTTCGTATTTATTTCAGCTCTATTGCTAAGAGCGGATGTTGATGCGCACCAGGTCAGAGATGCCACTTCTCACTGAATCTTGAACAATACAATCATTCAGATTTATTGTGTAAAATGATCCTCTTCGTGTGGTAGAGGCACATTTTCATGACTAAAGTCTGCATCAGTATCCTTAGCTCTACTTCAGTGGCCTTCAGGCCATGTTTCTGGGAAACATTTGGCTGTGGTCGGCTGTGATAATGTATGTAGCAGGTGTCCGTCCGTTGGAATAAGACTGAATGAAATAACCCCGTAATGGGGGCATTCAGGTAAAAAAAAAAAAACAGAGAGAAGGGGAAGATATTGGAATCTGAAATATAATTCGTGAGCACAATTAACCCTATATACTTGTATACAGTGCTGTGAAAAAGTATTTGCCCCCTTCCTGGTATCATATATTGCTTAAATGTCACGTGTACATGTTTCACATCATCCAGCTAATTTTTATATGAGGTGACGACAACTTGAGTAAACACAAAATGCAGTTTTTAGCGGTCATGTATTGAAGGTAAAGTGTTAACCCATTAATGACCAACAACTAAAAATAGTACCTGAAGGAAAAACCCCACACTTTGAGTTCTGAATGAGGAAGGAACTTACTTTTTGGTGCTTGGCATCTTTGGATAAGAGGCTACACATAATCATTTTCAAAATTGTGATAGAACATATTTTTTAATATCATATATTTAGGGGTCAAACTTTGATTTTTGGAAAAAACTAACACAAAAATAAGTTCAGTCATTTGACTGGTTATGCATCAGATGTACACTAAAGTGTTATGAATGTACTGATGGCACAACTTCTCCTGAATCAAACGATGCCAAGCATTTGATTCAGCTCTGTGCAGATCCTGAGATACAGCCCTTTAAGTTAAGGTTCTATTTTCAGTTGGTCAAATATGATAGCGAATTTTTTCAAATTTCCTATAAAATGCCTTGGAAACATAAGTTCCGATTATGACATGGTCAAAAGATTGAAGGCATTTTTGTTCCACCCACAGACAAGTAAGAATTGGGAAAAGGTTTGATTTGCTGTTCTGGGGGGTGGCATGATGGGTGAGATGTCTCCATGACCATTGATTTCAATGCATTTCACTGAGGTTTACAAACAAATGCATTCAAGTGAAGTAATGTCTCTCTCACTGACAGAGAGAGAGGATGAAATGTCTGAAATTGTACAGTCATTACTCTCTCTCGCTCTCTCTCTCTCTCGATGAAATTAATGTCTGAATTGTACAGTCATTACTCTCTCTCGCTCTCTTTCTCTCTCTCTCACACACGCACACACACACACAGACACACACACACCTCTTTCTGTCTGTATTTTTCTAACACATGCACAGAGTGAGAGAGAAGGTGCTGCAAAGCATAAAAATGTACTGTTTTGGTGATAAATGGAACAACTAACATTACTAAAGGAAAGGAGGGCCAGATGAGTGTCACAAAGTAGAATATTGCCATGTTCTAGTTGAAAACTAACATTACTTCGTGTTTATTATTTCTAAAACAACTAATATGAATTGTCCATTTAAATATTATATATAATTACAATGTCAATGCATGGTTAAATACTGCCATAGTTTTAAACTTTTAAAAACTTGAATATGTAGGCCTATTTTGAGATGCTGTTATATACTCTTCCAAAAAAGAAACTATACATTGTTTTTTGCATCAGTTTATTATACATGAAATGTTTTGACACATGTGGAAAACATATTGAAAAGAAAGTGTAATCAATAATTCAATATTTGTATAGTTTCTTTTTTGGAAGAGTATATTTCAATATGTTTTCCACTTTTGTCAAAATATTTCATGTATAATAAATTGATGCTAAAAACAATGTATAGTTTCTTTTTTGGAAGAGATACATACATGTATAAACTAGATAACTCCGTTGCCACAGGGACCGAGTTGTGCATCTCCCCAATCCCCAAATTTCGGACAAAATGGCCAGCGACAGCCATTTTGGACATCCAAAATTGACGAAAAGCGATCTTGAAGAAAATATGTCTTCGCCTGTGTAAAATTTGAAAACATTTCTGTAATAATTGTGGCTTCCAGAGCCCGGAAGAAATTTTGGACAAAATGGCCGTCGGCAGCCATATTGGACATCCAAAATTGACAAAAATCGGTCTTGAGCATTGTCACATATTTAATTTTGCCTGTGTAAAATTTGAAAACGTCCATCTTCTATACCCGCTTATTCCTCACTAGGGTCACGGGGCGAGCTGGAGCCTATCCCAGCTGACTACGGGCAAAGGCAGGGACCCACCCTGAACAGCTTGCCAATCCATCACAGGGCCATTCACAGACCATTCACTGTCACACTCATACCTATGGGCAATTTAGTGTCTCCAATTAAACTGATATGCATGTCTTTGGACTGTGAGAGGAAACTGGAGTGCCTGGAGAAAATTCACGCGAACATGGGGAGAACATGCAGACTCCACACAGAAAGGCCCCAGGCTGGATTCAAATCCATGACCTTCTTGCTGTGAAGCAGCAATGCTAACCACAGCATTGTCCACAGTTTCCAAAAACAATTTGAAATGTGGACTCGTCAGACCACAGAACACTTTTCCACTTTGCATCAGTCCATCTTAGATGAGCTTGGGCCCAGCGAAGCCGGCGGCGTTTCTGGGTGCTGTTGATAAATGCTTTGCATTGTAGAGTTTTAACTTACACTTGCAGATGTACCGACGAACTGTTGTTACTGACAGTGGTTTTCTGAAGTGTTCCTGAGCCTATGTGGTGATGTCCTTTACACACTGATGTCGGTTTTTGATGCAGTACCGCCAGAGAGATCGAAGGTCACGGGCATTCAATGTTGGTTTTCGGCCTTGTCGCTTATGTGCAGTGATTTCTCCAGATTCTCTGAACCTTTTGACGGTATTATGGACCGTAGATGATGAAATCCCTAAATTTCTTGCAATAGCTCGTTGAGTAATGTTATTTTTAAACTGTTTGACAATCAGCTCACTCATTTGATCACTAAGTGGTGACCCTCGCCCCATCCTTGTTTGTGAATGACTGAGCATTTCAGGGAAGCTGCTTTTATACCCAATCATGGCACCCACCTGTTCCCAATTAGCCCGTTCACCTGTGGGATGTTCCAAATAAGTGTTTGATGATTCCTCAACTCTCTGTCTTTTTTGCCACTTTTTGAAACATGTTGCTGGCATCAAATTCCACATGAGCTAATATTTGCAAAAAATTAGTTTAAAAATTAGTTGTTCGAACATTAAGTAACTTGTCTTTGCAGTGTATTTAATTGAATATAGGTTGAAAAGGATTTGCAAATCATTGTATTCTGTTTTTTTTTACGATTTACACAACATGCCAACTTCACTGGTTTTGGTTTTTGTTTATATATATATATATATCTTCGCTTGTGTAAAATTTAAAAATGTTCCTGTAATAATTGTGGCTTCCAGAGCCCAGAACATAAAATCTCTGCGGCGGCGGCGACCCCAGAACTAAACCAGTCTTGAGCATATATCGTTGCCTGTGTAAAATTTAAAAACATTCCTGTAATAATTGTGGCTTCCAGAGCCCAGAACATAAAATCTCTGCGGCGGCGGCGACCCCGGAATTTGAAAACATTCCTGTTATAATTGTGGCTTCCAGAGCCCGTAAGAAATTTTGGACAAAATGGCCAAAGGCAGCCATATTGGACGTCCAAAATTGACGAAAATCTGTCGAAAATCTGTGGCGGCAGTGGACCCGGAACTAAACCATAGTATCTCCCGACTTCGTCATCGGGGAGATACAACTACATTCTACATTAGTAATTTTAAGATGCTCTTACATACAACTTAGATTTTGTAATGAGTCTTCAGGTGTTAATTAAGTAGCATTGATTGATTCTTTAAAACTCTCTAAAGTCTGTGTGTGTGTGTGTGTGTGGGGGGGGGGGGTGTTTGGAGGGGATGCAGGGGTGTGTGTGTGTGTGTGTGGGGAGGGTGATAGTGAATGGAGGGGAAGACTGAAACTTGCTTTTGATCATGCATTTTTACTCCTATTAAAACTCTCATAGGAATGCAATGGAAAATGTGTTTTTCAGTTCAGAGAAGTTGCATTTACTGAGCCAAGAGGAAGTAACCTATGGTATTTGTTTCTTCAGAAAACACACCACTGGAGTGGGTGCAAAGTGTATGTAAAGTTTTGTGATGATCCGACATTCCGAACCTGGTCATCTAGAACTGTTTTCATGATCGCAATCATATTTGACCAACAGGAAAATGGGTGCGGTAGCCACATGCAGTACAGCCGCCGTTAAAACCAAAGAGACGCCGTTAGTTCACGCCCTGTTATCTCGAACATTTCGCCCTTCTTACCCATTTCTAACCACGATCTAACCAATGAGCCATATCACAGGACAATTTACCGCCTGTAATAACCATATGTGGCTCCGCGGAACTGAATGTAGTACCGCTTGTAAGTTATAGAATAGAGGGCATTTTGACTGTTAGAATTATGTGTATTTTCCGTTATGTATTTTAACATCCTTTTATTTTCTCTTGCAGTGAAAGTGCAAGTGAGAGCTTATGCGACCTCTGGAAAGCGCGTGGCTGATCCTCTGTTTAAAAAGCCTAGCTTGAACAAGAAAAAAATAGCCTATTATGAAAAAATTCGACAGCGAAATATGAGAAACTGTGTTCTTGAAGGAAATTTTTTTGGTATTTTAACTATGTCTTTTTATTGCAGAAACTGTGATTCTGGGAGTTTGTGGGTAGATCTTCAGCGAAGTTTGCCGCAATTGATTTATTGGTTTTGAAAAGCCAGCCGCAATATAAATAAACAAATTGGCTATATACAACTTAATAGCCTGTGAGCTTTGCTCACGTTATTCTCCAAAATTATGTGTTTTCGGACCTGCAGAGGTGTGAGGTTGTCTCTCGCCTAGGAGTCAATCTTCGTCCTAAACTCTGGGGAAATGCGTCGTATCGTGACAGGTTCCATAGTTGGGAATATGATGTCAGTTTATGGTTGGGTATTTTATAGAAAATTTCTGCCATGCGCTGACCAGGTCATTAATTCTTTGACAGCCTACAATGAGCTTAAAGGGAATATTAGGGTGACAATGAGTGATAAATAGAGATGACACGAACTGAGCTGTATTGAATCAGTGCCAAGTGTATCCGCTTTTAATTCTGTGAATTCAGTTTACTAAAGAGCCATTCAGTTTTAAGTGACAATGTCCTTTAGAGAAAAGATATTGAGCAGATCTTTTTTTAAATTCCGTTTCCTTATTGACAGATATAGAATAAGCTTACTAAACATCCTGTGTAAGGTTCCGCAAATAGTTTATTTGCTTTTTTTAGTGCATTCAAGAGTCGTTATGGTCGAACTAAATTTATATTGTACGCAATTATTTTATAGTTGCAAGCTTTGCGAACATTAGGCTATGTTTGAACATCTGAATGCTTATCTGAATGTTTATGAGAAGTCATTAAAACAAATAAGCAGACGATGCAAAACGTTTGAAAAATTGCTTAAAAATTGCCAATTAGGATTTTGAAACGAAACAGTATAGAAATCTAAAAACATTCAAGTTCTTTCCCTAAATGAATTTTACTGAGACGGGGTGGGAGTAGGCCCTAATCCTCGATATGCAGTGGGTTGACCGGTTCCGCAATTTGACCGATTTTCGGACCGATTTTCGGACTCGGACCGATTGACCGAAATCAAACTTTTTTTTGCGGAAAACGGTAAATTATTGTGGATTTAACTCTTAACTATTGTTTCGAGATACTCGGCTTCATAGAGAAATAAATGCCCGATAACTGTTGCTTGCCGTTGCAGCAGTAGGCTACCAAATCAACGCTTGTGATAAGGCGCACTGTGCAGTGTATGGCCGTTAAACACGTGTATTCCTGGGATTCATCAAGTTATTAGTGTCATTATGATCGGAAATTATCGTATAATTGACCTTATAAATCCCAATTTCGTACAATTGATACTTTTTCATCAACGCCCATTGGAGTGACTGCTTGTCATTTGACTAGTTCCGCAAACGCCATTTTGTAGATTTTCAAACTTGTTTATTCTTGTTTATTTTTTCTGAAAAAAATTTATGAAAGTTTATTGTAGTCAGTGTGAAATAGAACATTTTCCCTCCCACCATAACCAGTGGCGGTTTTTCGCGGAGGCCAAGGGAAGCCTGGCTTCCCCAAAAATTATTGCAAGAAAGAAAAAATATAAATAAGCTTCACCACAATATATTTTATATTGTTGTCATTTCCTTGTCAAAACACTACATCAGCGCACGTCTGCTTTGGCTGAGCGTGAGGAGCAAAACCGCATCCCTCCTGTCAAGATCTCATTGAGTCTTACACTTTGTGTCTCATGCCCTCCGCCCTGTCTGTCAGTTCGGAGGCCAGCTTCACTTGGCCTCCCTTAGGAAAAAAAACAGCCCGTATTAGCCAATCAGATTGAAGCAAGGCTCATCACTTAATGGTCGATGCATCATTAAAAAATTTGAGGGAGGCCAGATCAAATCTGGCTTCCAACCAATCACAAACTGTAACGGAAAATTCTCGCACTGATTCAACTGTCGCGCCAGGCACCAGCCAGCCCACACAGAAAGTATAGCCAGTAAGTCAGAGAATGGATGGTGACAGGGACCTTGAGTTTCTTGTAAAAAATGACTTCACAAAACTTCCTTTTGAGGTTCAACTAAAAGTCAAGCGGGACGGTAGGCCGACTCCAAAGCTCAATTTAACTTAGGGGAGAGTTGATAGAAAAGTTCGCTCTTTTTGTGAAGCTAACTATGCTAGAAATGAGTGGCTAACAGGAAGTGCCGAGCTTAACCGGTTTTTCTGCTGGCCATGTCTCCTATGGCCCGCCGTGGCCTTTTTGATCACCGGGTTGTTGTCACATTTTTCTTCTGTGATGCTTAAAATGTGGTGTTTTATTCTTTATTATTCTTGTCGTGTCAAGTGGATTTCAGAGCATGATGGCTAAGCTGTACTGTTTTTTTATACTTTCAATCCTTATCGAGACTGCATTTAGGTCCGCTGACATCAGCTGCACTATCAGCTGACAGCTGTAAGGTTTACAGTTGATAGCGCTGCAGCACAGTTGATATCAATTTTTATATAAACCTTTGTAACTATGTGTTTTATATTTAGTTTATGTTATTCAGACGTTGCGCACGGGTTATGCATTCATGTTGAGTGTGTTTTTGGATGTATGAATATTTGGCATCCTTGTGATTTGTTAATTTCAGTTGCGAGGCTGCCACATATGACATTGTTACTTCTAATGTTGGTGGAAGGGGTTTGCCTGTGTTTCTGTACAATTGTCCACGGCTGTCTTGCAAATGCATTTGTTGCCAATTAATTAAATATGAGCCAGAGAGAAGCATTGTCCACAAAACGGAACTTCATTAATACTGTCTGTGAAAGCAATGGCTAAAATATTTTTGTTTTATCTAGATCTTGTCATAATTGCCGTCTGATCGCTATGTGTTTAGCTTTCTGCTGTACTAAAGCTACGAGGCGTTTACCAGCTTCTCATGGGCTTCCTCCAGCTGATGACATACTACTGTGTGCCAGAGCCATGAGCACGTGCACAGCCCGAAGCGCGCATCCACAGCTCTCCCTCGCGCTTTCACTGTCTCTCACACGCGCGGTCCTCTTTTTTAACCTCTTTTTTTCCCTAAAATGAATGAGAAGTCGGTAGATTAAAGGTACTGTAACAGTAGGCTAATTTGTTTGCAGGAAAATAACACGTAAACACTGAATTAAATTCGTTGTTCATTCGGTCATTTTTGTCACGGGCCGCCACTGCCCACTGCACGGCTGACGACGAGATTTCACGGTCCTACTGAGAGTTTAACGCCCCCGTACTGGCGGATTAACGACTTTTTCTTTCGTTTTAACGGCGGCTGTACTGTATTTTGACATATTTGAAAAATTCCATCAGATTTATGCTATGCTCAGCTAGTGCTTTCAGTGCTGTAAAGGAAATTCAAAATTTCCACTATGGTCATTAATGAGTTGATTAAAACCTGAATCACCCATGTGAAAAAATTGCCTCCCTGAATCTAATAACTGGTTGATCCACACTTGGGGGCAACAACTGCATTCAAATGTTTGCGATAACTGGCAATTAGAATTTTACATTGCTGTGGAGGAAATTTGGCCCATTCATCTTTGTGTAGTTGTATTAATTCAGCCACTATTCAGGGTTTCTGAGCAAAAGCTGCCTATTTAACGTCATACTACTGCATCTCAATCAAATTTTACCCAATGTCATGTCACTTATGACGAAGTTGTCATAATCAAGACAACCCAAACAATGTCAACTTCTCATCTCAAAAACCGAATGACACTTAATGACAACGTTTATGACATTTACATAACGTTTTCGACACGTTCATGACTGTGTCATGTCACTCTTATGACGATACCTTCAAGTAAAGTGTTACCTTCAATTCTAGACTTTTACAAGGCCACCAAAAAAACCTTCCATTTTGTTTCTTTTGGGCTATTCTGAGGAAGACCTGCTTTTGTGCTTTGAATCATTGTCTTGCTGCATAACTCAACTGAACTTGAGCTTTATGTCATAATATGATGGCCAGACATTCTCCTTAAAGATTTTCTGGTAGAGAGAAAAATTTATGGTTTAATCAATGCGGAAAGTTTCCCTAGTTCTGAAGCAGCAAAGCGGCCTCAGACCGTCATACTACCACCACTGTGTTTGACTGTCGGTACCATAGTCTAATCATGGAGTGCTGTGTTAGCTTTGCACTCGATGAAACAATATACGTCTTCCAAAAAGTTTCACTTTTGTCTCATCAGTCCGCAGAATATTTTTCCAAAGGGCTTAGGGTTCATCAAGATTTGTTTGGCAAATTTGAGACGAGCCTCTCTGTTCTTTTTGGTCAGCAAGGGTTTTTGTCTCGCAGCTTTGCTATGGATTCCATTTTTGCTCAGTCCCTTTCTTATTGTGGTATCGTGAACACCCTCAGGAAGTGAGGCCTGCAGTTCTTTTAGATGTTAGTCTTGGTTGTTTTGTCCCCTTCTTGATGAGGAATTTTGGTTGGTCAGCCTCTCCTGGGAGGGTTTACTACTGTTCCAAGTTCTTTATTTATAGACAATGGCTCTTACTGTGGTTTATTGGAGTTTTCAAGCCTTTGAACTGGCTTTTGAACCTTTTCCAGCTTAATGTTACTGGCTTTGTTTTTGTTCTTGAATTTCTGTTGATTGCAGCATCATGTGCTGCTTTTTTCCCTACTTCATATTGCCAGACAAGTTCTTTTTAAGTGATGTATAAATTCACAGTAATCATGCCTGGGTGTGGCTAGTGAAATGGTACTCAGTTATTAATTAAATTTGTGAAATTGGGTCAATGATGTGAAATGCAGATTTTTGTGTCCAAGCGCACTACTTTGGTTTAAATGATCCATAATAACATCATCTTATTCTATAAAACCTGTTTAATTTGAACATATTTCCAGTTTATCAAATTTATGTTCTGCCTCAAACCCTCAAAATGTCAGGTGGCGCAACTGTTAAAGCAAGTTAACACTATGTGAAATGTATTAAAATGTATTAAATAAAATATTAGAAATGAATTAATATAATATTAATATGGGAGCAGAATTTTATATTTAAACCCTTTCAAATAAACAAACTTTAATGGTTTAATTGTTCTTAAATTGTTTGGAAAACCAAAATACCCGCCCCTTACAATAAAGAATCCTTAAGTTACTGTTAATATCCAGCTGAACTACAAAATAGTAATGTTTTAGGCAGAGTAGACACTCCCAGGTATACTTACTAAAAAAAATCACTTAGGAAAAAAAGGAGGGAAGTGTGTGTGTCTCCCCCCTCCCCCCCAAGAAACTTTTGGTTGCACCACCTTACATTTTTTGGCTGGTGAAATCGTAAATACAGTCTAAAACTGTACTAAAACCCTGTAAATGTTGTGCAACCATGAAGACTTGTTTAAATATACTCTTCCAACTTCAAATAAATGTATTCTGTACATTTTTAAAGATTGATTTTTAAAAAAAAAACATTTTAAAAGGCTTTTTTGTCATTGACTTAATTACTTGATTATGTAATTAAGGGAGCAATTTTTTTTTTTCATATACGGCCAGATGAGGTTGGACAGCTTTTTTTGGATAAAGGAAGTCGTTAATTCAACACTGCATTTTGTGTTTAATTGGATTATCTTTGTCTAATATTAAACTTTGATTGATGACCTGAAACATTTAAATATGACAAATATGAAAAAAATAGAATACATTAAGAGGGGGCTCACACTTTTTCACAACATTGCGAATGTAATGTATCTTAAAAAAAATGCATTAATGGCTCATATTCTGAGGTATGCCATAACATGCCCTTTGATCTAATTAATCCAGTGGGTGAAGTTGTATGTTGATCCACAGATGAAGTGCAGTGACAAATATGTATTGCAGTTGTTGTCTTTTTTTTTTTTTTTGAAGATGAAATGATTTGGGATTGACTTGAGTATTTGATAACTGACAGCGTCATGGCAAAATGCACTCTCCACTTCTAAACTGGAAAATGTCGGAACACAAGGAAATGCACATGGCCAGTCATTAAAGCCGGCTCTGTAGTAAATCCTCTGACTGATTACGGTGGTGGACGAGTTTCTGTATTTGGTCCAGAAAACTGATAGGAGTGATCTCTGAATGACCCTGCACTTCCTATGAGGGTTTTTTTTTTTTTGTGGGCTTTTACGCACCCATTCTGCTTCACTTTGGCTCACACGCCCTGATAGACACCTCCAAAAATGGCTCGATCACGTGACCTTGATTTTACAAGCGGGAACATCTGGATCATGAGGAGCTGATGGGGCAGTAACAGCTGTGTTTTTCTAGGACAAGGCATTGGCTTGAATGATCTGTGAGGGGTTTGGTTGATGGCAGGCCTATCTGAGAAACCTTTTTGAAGTGTTTTGTCCCTTCATTATGTTGTCCAATCCTGTCCCACATGTGTTCTTTAGTCCGTTGTGCCCCCCTTGATGGCTTCATTTTGAAGGTCAACATTGTGACGATGTGCACACATTTTTGTGTGTGTTTGTATCAGTGCCTGCTGTGGAGTTGAAAATAAGCAGGTGGAGAACAGAACACCCTTTAAACTAATGATTGGTCTTGATCTTTGTTTCCATTATTTTAATTAACATTACGTGAACTATGAAAACACTCAACACTATCAGATGTTGGCAGGACTTCTCACTAAGATGAGAAAAGACGCTAACATTTGGACGTGAAAATGCATTTCAATCAATAATATTCAATTGTGGATACTTGTTAATCTTTTTCTTTTCTTTTTGTAATTAAACAGTCTTGAAGCACAGGTGAGATGGCCTGCTCTTTAGGACGTGCCAAAGGCAAACACGGAAGTTAATAGTAGTATTTCTCGTTTGTTTGTTTTGTTTTGTTTTTGTTATGTCAACATATTCCTGAATTGAATTTACTATTTAATTGCTGAAACATTGCCTTACTGTGTGTATAACTGCTGATGGGTTAATCAAGGAAAATTTTTGAAAAGATCAAGACGACTTAATAATTTGGAAGAGATTTTTTTGTGCCCCCTCTAATTCCAGCTGAGCAACCGTCACTGGTAGGTATACATATGTGCGTATTAGTGTGCTTGCATGTGTTTTTGTGCATGCGTGCATGCATTTCTATGTGTGTGCACATCAAAGTAGGTCATGTTCAGGGTATGTTCGCAGATTAAAACACTGATAATGTAGCTGTGCAGTGGGCTGCATAGTACCGTGTTGTTCCCCAGCTGATGATATCCAGGCAGATTGTAGACCTGCTATCCGGCGTGAACGTTTAAGCTATGCTGTATTTGGTACCCACTTTCCGTCTCCTGTTATTTTAAGAAAGTGTATCCTTGGGGGTAATGCTTTTGTAACACTCCAATTCTCTCCAGAATTGTCTGTCCTGGCGCATTTACATGAACTTCATGAGAATTTGCAACCAGAAAAGTTTCTCTGTGGACTAGTACCTGGTGAATTGGTTGGAAATCTATCAGATTATAGCGAGGCCATTCTGTGTCTGTGGGAGATATTTGTGCTTGTTATAACGCAAATGGCATTTTCGGTCACTGGCAACAGACCTAGTTGAAAATGCCTCCATGCCATTGTGAAGTTTATTAGAAACTCTGTGGTTGTATAATCAAGAAATTGTCATATTATTCAATTCCTTACTACTTTTCCTTGACCTTAATGGAAAACCTCATGAGGTCAAGGCAAGCTCTGAAAAAGAATTCTTGATGACTTGGGAAAAGTTGACCACAGTGAATTTGTCTGTAGGCTTAAGTTTCTTGTAATCCTTGTCAGCCATGATTGTTTGTTCTCCTGTTGGGCCAGATGGATGGTGCCTCACTTCAAATATTGCAGCCACGAAGAACTGTAGGGCACAGTATCTCTTTTCTTTTTGTGAAGGATGGTCCAATGCGTCCTAGGCTAAAGGAGATTAAGCTGGTGTTGAAGCGTCTTTCCTTAGGATTCATAGGCTTTGTCCCAATACCTTCTACACATGTAGTACCCGTCCAATAAAGCTATAGTGCATAACTTCTGTCACCCCTCAGAGGAATTTTGCGTTATCGGAATAATACAGCCGCTTAGACTGGAGTTTTCATCCCTCTGTCACATACCAGCGCAAAAGCAGTTTGTTACTCCTCGCTAGCAACACACCACAATTCTGCACACGGACCAGCAGGTCCTTATAGTACACACCTAAGCAGTCCATAAGTTGGTGGTCCACTTTTAGCTGCTCCTCACTGTCAATGTTTCCCTCTAAACTCAGCCCTACCAGATTTCTGCTGCCTCCGGTCTACACCTGGGTATGTTGACCCGCTCTACAAATGTGTCTATATGAGATGGATTCTAGCTTTCCCTGAATCCTATAGAGTAGAAACGCCGCTATACTCACCACAGCAGCCATAAGTAGGCAGTCGCATATCCGCTAGATGGCGAGCCTGAGTTTATCCAACAGTCATGAGAACAGCGCTACTTGTTGACCTCCGCAGGACAGTCGCTGTTGTTGACTGATTTTTTTCCTGAATGCAAATTGCACCTTCTTGCGTCTGTGAGCCAGTGAAGTTGCGTCTTGTTTGACGGTGATAACGAAGCCAATTGGTCAGTATCGTTTCATATGATCACTTTTTTTTCAAAAATGTCAATGTTATCTAAAGCTGTTGTAAACTGCTTCTCCGATTTCCATGTGAGAGTTGAGATATTTTGATCCAAAGTTGACGTATCCGCTGGTGTTTGTCAACTGGAGCACATGACTCTTAGCTCACAATATCATTTACTTTTTATTTTCAAATATTTTCCCTTGGTAATTACTAGGGCTGTCGCGTTAATTAATCGCGATTAATTTCAGCACAATAAAAGTAACTGCCACTATGAGGCAGACAGACTTTCTTGCTTATTACTTTTTCTATGACATATACCTAATGCGGTCATTTGAAATGTTTCCGGGAAGAAAACTGTGTCGAAGTCTGCTAATTACCAGTGAGGTTGGACAGCCTCCATCGCCTTGGCATAATTAGCTTACCACATTTTGGTGTTGATTTGTCAGTTGGCTGAATAAATGGCTTGATTGCAAGACGGGCAAAGTACACGGGAATTGATTTAAGGTAAGCTAATTATGCCAAGGCGATGGAGGCTGTGCAACCTCGCTGGAATTAGCGGACTTCAAATCACAGTTTTCTTCCCAGAAGCATTTCAAATGACCGCATTAGGTAAGTGTCATAGAAAAGGTAATAAGCAATCACGTCTGTCTCCCTCATAGTGGCAGTTACTTTTATTGCACTTAAATTAATCGCGATTAATTAACCCGACAGCCCTAGTAATTACTAAATATTGTTTTACTCTATAAAATGATGTGCAGTTTGACATTGTTAGAAGTAAAATTGGATTTATGGTTCTGCATTCAGCTGGTGTCGCCGTCGTGACGCAGAGCCTCTGCGTCACCGGCCGTGCACCTTGAAAATATTCTAAGTGCACGTAAAAGTGACACAGACCGCAAGGGCACTGATTGGTCCACTCTACTACATCACTTCTGGTTTGGCGGTGAATTGCTTCGCGGCATAGCACGACGCAAACGACCTCAACGCAGAACTTCGAAAGGTCCACGACTGTGTCTAGGCGATGGCGTGCCCTTTGCATGGAGTCGACACAGAACCATGAATCCTGCTTAAGTTTGAATGTGTTGCTAATATGAATGCATGGGTCACAGCCAGGTTCACCTGTAAGGATAGGTGTTAGAAAATATGGGATTTTGATTAAACTTTGAATGCCAGTAGCTCCTCAACTGTTCAACATGGATATACCAACATATATGTCAAAATTTTCAGCTTGATCCACTCTACAACAAGGAGTTATTTCCAAGGCCATAGCTCCAATGTTGAAGAATTATGTGAATGCCTACTATAGGTAGATAGAAAATTCGACCCACTTGAATCAGAAGGATGCAGCTCCGATCACACCGCCGAAGGCCGATGACGACTGACGACAGTGTTCGCACTGTTATAATGCTTGTGTTATTTTGCTTAGTATCGGGGTGGTAGTTTATCATAATGATACATGATCCTAGCCGCAACAGTTGATGGTGGTTGAAAACTGAATACTTTCACCCTTGCATTTTTGGCCGATTATGCTGTCCACTGCCTATACCACGAAAATTTATCTTGAGCTGCTAGACTTTCACACTGCGTCCTCCACTTTGAAATATCGCAGCCGCAGTTTCTTTAGTTTGTCACGGCACTGTTCTACTGTTCTGTTGAAACTACGCAAATGCAAGTACTCATGAATCATTCCATAAATCTCAGAGTCCATAGTATTTAACAGATTTAGTTTTTCGACATTAAGGCCAACGTCATTAGAATTGAAGTGAGTTGTGAACTCAAGGCTTGAAATCTGCGGCGCTGGTCCAAACAAAACAAGTCAGGTGGGGTCCGGAGCTCTCTTGCTAGGAGACTATCCACTCTTCCTCCCCCTCCCTTCTTGTTTTGAAATAAAACACGTCATTTCCTGCGTGCCAGCGTGGGAATGTCGCCGGTCGACAAGCTATACGAAACAACAAATACTGAAAAATACAGCGAGATGTTAGAGGAGCTGATCGGCTTAATCATCTTTGTGTCATCCCCTCTAGTAGTGGCTTCAATGAAACTGACATTTACGGACATGTAAAAGTTACGTACTATAGCTTTAAAGAAAGAAAAACCCACAATGGTTACTGACATAACTTGAAACTGACAAAAGTAATAAAAAATAATTTATTGAACGCTGATTAATTCAGTCCCATTTTAATAAAATGACTCTGGCATTCTCTCACCTCAGAAATCTTGCCAAGGTACGGCCATTCCTGACCCAGTGAGATGCGAAAGATTCATTCATGCATTCGTATCAAGTGGACTAGACTACAGCAATGCACTTTTTATTGGTCTTTGTAAAAAGTCTGTCGAGAGGCTGCAACTTATTCAGAACTTTGCTGCTCGACTGCTTATAATAACATGAGTACACGTCACCTCAGTCTTAGTTTCCGACGGCTTCTATAATGGACTTTTACGTCTTTCTACTTGTATATAAGGCCGTCAAAGGCCTCGGACCAGCTTACATAGTAGTTTCCCTGTCATTTTTGTGTTACTTCACAAGCCCTTGGATCCTATGCTGCTGGTCTTGAAGAGCAGATACTCAAAAAGATACCAATAAGAAAACTGGAGATTGCTATCTTCTGACAACCCTTTCAAAGAGCCTGTGGTTGTGAAGGTGGCACCTGAGGATGCTTTTTGAAACCTGCTTGACCCCAAGATGCCATCAAGGCTTGAAACTCCTTCACAGTGATTCCTGAGGAGTTTTTTGCTTCTCTCATCATCCTCTTCAGCAGAGCTGGGCAATGAGGGCCGTATCTGTCCCTGGTTTTCTCACCAACTTCTGACCTTTAATTAGTTGATTGTCTTAATTAGCCAAACCATTAATGAAATCTGACAATTCTGGCGCATTTATTTGAATTATCATGAATGACCACCAAAGACTGTTCTTGTCTCCCTTCATGAAACCTTTTTCTTTGATCTAATCATTGGACAAATCTATATTTGTGTATGCAACCAATTAAGTCAATTTTTCAGGGTAATTGATAACAATAAAAACTTGCATACACACCGGCCCTCCAGGACCGGAATTGCCCACCCCTGCTCTTCAGTATCCTGGGAGGCAAAATGCAGTTGCGTCCTCTACACTTGAGGTTTTTTACAAGTCTATATCTTAGGAATTTTTAATGGGCAAACTGTCCCGGCTGTGCTCAGTGGCATATTCAATAGTTTGTGAATCTTCTTGTTGGCATTAACAAACTTCTGATGGTCTATGGCCATCTGCCTCTTTTGAACTGACAGTTGTTTTGTTTTCTTCATAATGCTGGATAAAAAAGGGATATTGCATGTGTGTTACCTCATTTTTATTCCCGAGTGAAACTGGAAGTGAGATAATGGCTCAGTGTACACTACCGCTCAAAAGTTTGGCATGACTTGGACATTTTCTTGTTTTCCATGGAAACACATATGAAATGAGTCTGAATATGAAATATAGCAAATGAACAGAACATGCTGACATTGTCTGAGTTAGAAATAATGATTTTAATGGAAAATGATGAATATGTACTTCAAACTTTGCCTTCGTCAAAAAAATAACCACCTTCACTGTTGTTACTGAAACTGGTGTTTGACGGGGATTATTTAGTGCAGCTGATAGTTGGCTACATGTGAGGCATCTTTGTCTTAAACTGCACATAACAGATATTTGTCTTCTTGCACAGTTGTGCATCGGGGCCTCCCACTCCTTTTTTCTGTCCTTGTTATTGCCAGTTTGTGCTGCTCTCTGAAGGGAGTAGTTGACAGCATGGTAAGAGATTTTAAGTTTTCAATTTCTAGCATTGAATAGCTTTCTTTTCTAAGCACAACAATAGACTGACAGGTCTCTTAAGGAAGTTCTTTCTTTATGGCCATTTTGAGCCCGTAAACAAACAAACAACTGCTGATGCTTCAGGTTCTAAACCAGCCTCAAGAATGACATGCTCCCTTTTGCGCTCCCTTATTAGTTCAACGGTTTTCAGCTGTGCAACACATTCACGGAAGGGTTCTCTAATGATCAATTAGTTTTATAAAATGCTTAACTTGGATTAGCAACCATACCAGGAGGTTGATGCAGAGGACTGACAGTTGCTGATAATAGGCCTCCATGCAAAAATGTAGATCATTCTATGAAAATCATCTGATAAATGGAAAAAAATGTTTGTGAAATGCATGAAAATGTATTTTTCTTTGGAAAACAAAGAAATTTGCAAGTGATCCCAAACTTTTTAGCGGTAGTGTAGTTCCTTAACACTTCGCTAAAGCTTAAATAAGTGGAACTTAATACCCGGTTGAATTTTTGTAGATATTATTTACAATAATCTTTAAGATTGCAATTGATTGTGAAACCTTGATTTGGAGGAAATTGATTTTTAATGAAATCCAAAAAATTATTTTGGTTGGTTCCATTGGAACATTAATATTTAACAGTATTTTTCACATTAATTCACCATTAATACTGAGTAGAATTTTTAAAACATTGTTTTTGCACCGCCTGTCAGGGGTGCCAGTAATTTTGATGCCCACTGCATAAATCCGCTACTTGTTCATTGATTTCGGTATACTTACTAGATGAAGTATTCTTAGGAATTTGAACTTTACTTACGTTTACATAATATAATGAACTGGAAATATTCTTCTTTTGTTAGGGGAACATCATTTTCATTGGTAGCACAATCTTTTTAATACAGCATTATCTGTGCGCTACATGGCTCAAACTGAACCAAATTTCCCCTTTGCCTATAGCTGGCTATGATCTCAACAGACTGAGCCTTGAAAGTCAATTTTCTCTGGGATTATTTGGGGTACATCTGAATGCACGCGCATTCACTCGCAACAGCTCCCCCTGTTTAAAATATGTTCCTGGCCTTACTGTTGGATTCATGAAGCGACTATGCTCACATACATCTTCAACTTGATCTTAAAGTTGACCCCTAGAAAAATGTTAGTAAAAATCTTAGGATTCTTAGGATTTTCACATTAAAACCGAGTTGGCCAGTGGATTCTATGCCTCATAATTTATTGTTATTTTCTCCATGGATGTTTCTTTATTCAATTTTGAAGCATTTTCTGGCCTTTTAAAATTTTTTAATGGAGAATGAGTGCTCCCAAGATTTTAAAAAAAGATAAATAAATAAAGAGAGAAAGACCCTGGGCGGATGAGATTTATAATATAGTTTAAATCCCTTATGTATAATAACAAAATGTTTCCAGATTTTTGCTTCTATAATTCCCCGATGGCAAGATGCTAAGGACAGCATGTCTTTTATTTTTTCCTTTTTGAACATCCTATGTATTATTTTATTATTCTTGCTATTATGTTTCTATGCTATTTTGCCTGTACCTGCATGTGTGGGGTGAGGATGAATTTGTAGCAACTATATTTATCCAAACAAAATGACTACTTCCCCAACTGTTGGGTAAGTGGTTAGAGTTTCCTGTGTTATGCTCTTAGCCACTCTTAGTAAAACTTGTGAGATACTTTGTGAGCAACGTCTTTTGGCAAAACTTCCATACCATTTTTCATTTTTCCCCTTCCTGATCAGTGACCGTGCTGGTGAATGGCGGTGCTTCCAAAGAAAACCAAATTTAGCAACTTTCTGGAATTCCAATCAGCGCTTTCGTGATATAGAAAAAAGGACAGTGTCCTACATGTGATGGGTAGTTGCAGAACTGTGAAAAATGGTAAAGAATGGATTAGTTTGACATCTGGGCAATTCCTCATGAGAGTTGCTAAAATGGCTATTTTTAAAAAGTGTTTTATATATATAAAAATGTATATACCGTTTTGAAATACCTTTGACAATCTTCTCAAAATTTAGATTTAAATTTTGTAGTAATCTTTTTTTTGCTCCAGGACAAGGATCAAAGGCTCTTTTTCCAAAGCTGACAACTCCTAAAATATATTTAACTATTTTGGGTATTTACTGTATTTCAATACATTGATAGCCAAACTTATTGAGATTAAGTCATTTCAGGAAACTGAAACACGCAATTCCAGTGGTTCATCATCAGATTTGTCATTTTTCAACGAGGTCAGCAACACATATATCATTTATGATAACAATTTTCAATTGCTTTGTTGTTTTGAGTATAATAAATTTAGTTAGATTATCAGAAAATGAAATTCCATTTTGTAATTCCATTACCGCTGTCTTTCTCATAAATGGCATCCTGCCAAATATCTGAACATACCAATCAAAATAAACTTACCATGGCCTGGTCAACATCCTGGGCCACCAACTTAAGCTTGAACCTACTGCCTATCATTGCCAGATTTCAGAGAAATGCCTGTCAAATTTAAGGCAAAAATAATGGCATTTCTTTTGCCGTAATTCCGTTACCAAGGCTTTCACCTTCGTATAGCCTTCTATAAAATAGATTACCCCAAACTCTGTGTTATACAGCTCCGTAGGCATGCCAGTGGAACTGATGAAAGCACAGGCAAGTAGCTACTGCATTACAGTAATAGATGCCAGGTAAAAACAACGTGAAAATTACTCTTGATCATAATTCTGTTAGCGTGGAATTTCCCGTCTTCACTGTATCATGAATGGTTGGGGCAATAACAGTTCTTGTGCACCTTAAATTCCAAATGGTTGGGGCAATAGCCTCTTCATCATCCATAGGCATGTGTACATCCTGCTGCACGGCTCACTGCAGCCTCGCCCCCTCACCAGTATCATCTATCTGCTTCCGAAACACGTCGTTCGGAGACGAGGCCTTCCTCCCACTGATGGGGAAATAAGCCAGTGCGCCAAACAAGCACTGCAGGTTGGACAGTCCTACAAAGCATCTGACGCCCTCCTTATGTTCTGCAGAAAGGAATGTGTCCCATTTTCTCTGTCTGTATAATTCTGCCCTGGAAAAATGGCCCAAACTATTTCTGGAGAGTGCAGCATTTAAGGGTTGGCTTCCTTATTTCCTTTCCCTCTCATGAGTTGACCCCAGAGTTTATGCAGGGGTTCAAGGTAAATGGCTCATGATGTATAGTAAAGCATCATGCATAGTCATCCTTGAAACATTAGTTCTGTGAACAGAAACAGAACAGAAAACCCCTGGTGAATTGCAGCACAGCATCTTGCCAGCTCCCACTCAGAAGTGTAGGAGGCTGGGAGAGAAGAAGAGAGGGAGAGAAAAAGAAATGCCAAAGTGGTTTTAACAGCATTGCAGGCATAACCAGTGGGCTGGTCCTCCCACTCCTGCCACACCTCTTACCTGTCACACAAATTGGCTTTTATTTTGACAGCATCCCTGGCTGTTCCCTGCCACAAGAAGCAAGCCTATGGCTACTATATACCAATGACTATTTATGATAGTCCCAAAAGACACAAAAAGCTGCAGACATTTTTCTTCATCAGAAATGGCTGGTGAGATCACTTGGCCTTTGCTTTAAGTCTCTGACTGAATATTTTTTTTGGAGCAGATGTATTCTCACCCACTTTCTCAGGCAGGCAGGATTTTTTATTTTTTTTTTGCCTGTCACTTGTATGTACTACTAGGGGTTGAGCCCCCTCAACCATGCGCATGGGCCATTAACTTTGAAAATGTACAACACATGCTGGGTAGTCGATTATATTGAATCTGTTAAGTGATGCGGCCCTTTGGCTTTGTGCCATTGTGAACATTACGGACCTTGAGCTGGTGCCTGTGTTTAATGTAAGCTTGTGTGAAGCCTGCTGGTTTCCTGCTAGTGTGCTGGTTTTGGAAATGTTATCCAAAATGTATATTTGTGTCATGAATGGTAAAATATTAAGATCAGCTGGACCCAAAACAAGAAACTAAGTCTAGAAGCAGTCAGTAGTAAGACTGAAAAATGCATGTATTTGATAGATTTGTAATTGCTTCTCTACTCTCTCCCAGTGATTAGAGGATCATAATAACAGGGTGTCAAGGAATTTTTGTTGTAAGTGTAATGGGTTTTAAAATTCCTTGTACTGTTTAGTGCACTTTGATTTTATTACATTATAGTTTTACTGCTTAAAATATATACTTGTTTAAAATGTAACTGCTTATTTTGTTCTTAGCATTAGGCTAGAAGAAAACTGTGTGTGAGAAAGTACTGATGGGAGGGGTGCATGTACCTGGATAGGACTTATCGACTCATGTCTGGGAAATGTCCCAACTTAGTAAGATAACAGAGTTGTTTCTATCTGTACCATGTGCCTAAATTGGGCCCTCAGCACAAAGCTTGACTCCTCTAGGCGCATCCCTTGAGCAGAAATCTTCAAAGAATTATATGTTCTTCTAATGTTGTGATTGATTGCTTGAAAGGAACGCCCAGCTAGAAGGGCATAAGAATTGCCTGTGAAAGTTTCTCAGCAGAGACCGATCTCTGACCTGTCTACACACAGAGTCCCTGTTCTCCCTCTCATTCTGCAGATCATTTTTCTTTTAACTTGTTCTAAGACTCTCTTATTAGGACTCGGAGAGAGAACATCCTCCACAAAGGGATTGATCTGATGTGGTGAAGATTCTGCAAGAAGGGAATCAGTCATAAATATGCTCAGAAAACAGAAGTTCTGCATTTCACTTAAAATGTGTCCATGAATAAAGAACTCCGAACCAAAACAGCAATGGGAATGGCAGATAATTGAATTAATTATCTTGGCTCTTTGTGGACCCTGCATTGTGTCTCTGTGCAGTTTTCACTCACCCAAATTTAACTTAAAAATCCCTGACGTTTTGTGAAGAAAGTTTGGCAACAGGGGAGAGCTATCACATAACTGCGGCAAGGAAATAT
The DNA here is from genome assembly GCA_029721435.1 of Gymnothorax reevesii. NCBI lineage: Eukaryota > Metazoa > Chordata > Actinopteri > Anguilliformes > Muraenidae > Gymnothorax > Gymnothorax reevesii. The sequence continues at coordinate 60,571,455 of CM056580.1, read as the reverse complement.
GCTTCAGTTTGCTTCCAAATAGGGCCATTGTGAAAGCAGAGAAATTTGGAGGCATAACAGTTGCAAGTATCCAAACCAATTCAATCATGCTGAAATTAAAATTCACCATGTTTATTGAAGTCTGTCTGTTGTTATTTGTTTGCTGATGCAATAATCTGAAAAAGTCCTGATTTTTTTTTTTTCCCCCCTCGTGTTTTTATTTTGTTTTGCTGTAAAAGATAATATCTGTCCAACTGGAAGTTTGAATGAAATTCCTATTACAAGTATCAAGCAGCAGTAAACATTGTGCATTATGACTTTGCAATGAACTTTTGGGCTTTCAAATTATTTGGGCCATGTCACGCGGTAACGGAGTTACAAAATTGATATATTTTGTTTCAGAGCTCCAAAACTAAGTAAGATAGAGTTACAGTTTAAATGGCTTTGTGTAGGTCTTCCCTAGTACTTAAAAAAACAAAATAGCCAATTTAGTTCATTTGATTTAATTTGGGTGAAAATGGCAAAAAGCTGGTCGGTAACGAAGTTACAAATGTGTAAGAGACGAGCCGAAGACCTTTACTGGATGCCCGTGATCTTCGGGCCCTCAGACGCCACTGTATCACTCACCAGCATGATTCTGTCATTGACATTATTAAATGGGCCCAAGGATACTTCAAGAAACCACTGTCTGTAAACACTGTCCACCGTGCCATCCACAGATGCCACCTAAAACTCTATCCTGCAAAAAGGAAGCCATTGTTGTGCATGATCCAGAAGCGCCACCATGTTCTGTGGGCCAAAGCTCACTTAAAATGTACTGCTGCTAAGAGGCAAAGTGTCCTTTGGTCAGACGAGTCCAAATTTGACATTCTTGTTGGAAATCATGGGTATTGTGTCCTCCGGGCTAAAGAGAAGAAAGACCACCCCTCCTGTTATCAGCTTTCAGACCAAAAGCCAGCATCTCTGATGGTATTGGGATGCATTAATCCATGTTTTAAAACGCACCATGAATGCTGAAAGGTATATAAAGGTTTTAGAGCAACATATGCTCCCCATCAGATGACATCTATTCCAGGGAAGGCCTTGTGTATTTCAGCAGGACAATGCAAAACCACATACTGCAGCTATTACAACAGCATGGTTTCGTAGTAGAAGAGTCTTTGTGCTGAACTGGCCTGCCTGCCCTCCTGATCTTTCACCAATTGAGAGCATTTGACGCATAATTAAATGAAAAGTCCATCAAAGGAGACCCAAAAGTCTCCAGCAACTGGAAGCCTGTATTAAACCAGAGTGGGGTCAAATTCCAATGGCTAAACTCAAGAAACTTGTCTCCTCAGTGCCCAGACGCCTCCACTCTGTGTTAAAAAGAAGAGGGGATGCTACACCATGGTAAACAGGCCCCTGCCTCAACTTTTTTGAAACCTGTAGCAGCCATCAAATTTGAAATGAGCTCATTTTGTGGATAAAAATGTAAAATTTCTCTGTTTCAACATTTGACATCTTATCTCTGTTCTACTTCGGTGTGATTTGAAAGTCATTGCCTTTTGATTTTATTCACAATTTACGCTTTGTCCCAAATATTTCGGAATTGGGGTTGTATCTTTTTATATTAAAAGGTGATTTTTCAGAGTTGTTTTTTGTTTTTAATTTAGTTTAATTTAATCTTAACTTTAAGAGCGGTATCTTGCCTGCCGTTTTTGGTGAGCATTTCTCTTCAGACAGCTCTGTACCATCCCTGGTTGGTTATCATTTGTGTGCTTGAAATATATGTTGTCCTTTTTCCCACAGATCTTTGCATCAGAGTGGTCTGTGGGTTGGCGGGGTGGGCGCCATGTCATCATGCTTCCTCTTCCTGCTTATTGCTAGGCCCTGCCCACCTGTAATGATGCCACTTGCGCACTCACAGCCGCTCGGACATCCCCACCACACGTAGCCCCCACCACCTGTGAACCTGCAGCCAGTGGCCATGGAGTCTCTCATTGTGGTCACAGAGTATGAGCCGAGCGGCTCTGGGGATGATGTGGAGGACATGGATAGCTCTGACATCCCAGAGCCAGCCGCCTCCCCCATGCAGCTGGGACATGAGCCCCTGTCCTGCACGGGGTGCCCTAAAGCCCTGCTCCCAGAGTCCCGGGAGAGCAGGACAAGGCTCAACCTGTCGGACCGCAAGCTTTCCCTGCAAGAACGTCCGCATACAGTTTCCTCGCCCCTCGGCTCCCCCGGGCTGAATGGACGCTACATCTACCCCTCCCTGCCCTACTCACCTGTCACCTCCCCCCATGCGTCACCTCGCCTTCCCCGCAGGCCCACAGTGGAGTCGCATACAGTCTCCATCACTGACCTACAGGTATGGTCTGGCTCTCCTCTCACTGCTTGTGACTGCCTTCCTGCTGAATTTCATTCATCAGTCTGTAAATGGCCCAGTGCAGGATTAATCAATCATACTGCGCTCTGTCCTCTCTATGTTAATTTTTCTTTAATTTTATGTTTTTAAATGTACTAAATCCCCTTAACTCTTTACTCCCTAGTAGCTATCTTAGACTGCTGCCCTAGCAGCCACTGACTCCAGGTGCCCTAAGACAATATGGCTGGTGTAGCTTTCTTAATATTTATTAGACCCTTTCTGATTGGCTAGTATTCGAGGTTTTCCTCTGGAATGTCACATCTCGGCCAATCATGCATCGTTTCACAACAGTTAAATACCACGCCTGTAGTCGGGACTCGCCTGCACAGCGACCTAAATTATCACGACTGTAGGCGGTATCAGGGAGTAAAGGGTTAAACATAGTCTAATTATTATGTTCTGCATTGTTTTTGATATGTATTAAACATTTAAGTTATTATTTAGGAAGGTAATATAGTTCAACCTTTTCTTAAAGGTCCACTAAGTCAGAAAAAAAAATGCTGTAGAAGTGTGTTTTTGCCTGTAATTCACGAATCCAGCATTTAACTTTCGTAATTGTATGTCATATTGGCAAAAAAAGGAAGAAACTAGTCACTTTGAGACCTCTCCTTAAAACTCGCGAGCAGCTGCCACGTATGAGAAGTAAGTTGCACCAGAGCTAGTGCAGAAAATGACAGAAAATGAGACTCATTTCAACAGCCAATTTGTGAAAGAAAGACAAGTTATAGTTATCTTATTTGGGACGAATATTCTTATCGATACATTTTCTACATACCCAATGAAATGATTTGACACAAACTTTCCACATTTTGTGGGTTTTTCACTTTTCTGCGAAAAAAGCTCTGATCTCATCTGGGATTGCAAAACGAAAAGTTTGCATTGGTCATAAACGTGTGTACAATCGTTTTACGCGTTCTTGCATTGTATACTACACAAAACGAGTGCTAATTTTGGACTTCGAACATAGAAAGCGACTGAGAAACATGGCAACTTCATACTCGCATGAAACGGTCGCTGGTGTTTATGTTTGGGTTTCACTTTCGGATATGTGCTGTACTGAAGTCCTAGTAGTCTCAGATGACTCGGATCGCGATATGGCCAGTGTTTCAGAAACAAACACAAATGCAAAATTTGATGTCATCATCATCAACAACAACAGCAACAATGATCAACGATACTAAGTTACTAACAAAGCAGCGTAAACACAAACTCACTTGTCAGCTCGTCTTCACAGCACTCTTACATAGACATTAACACTGAAGCCATACAGCGGGGATGGGCCGTGGGCTACCCGCACCGGGCCCGGCGGGGTAGCAGTTGAGCAAGTGGGGAGTAAGCACGAGAACGGATCTCAGAGATACCAAGTCTCACGCATTCGACGTAGGTCCCATGCATTTTTTAGGCTCATTCACTATAGTCCGCAATTATTCAATGGAAGCTTATTAAAGAGATTCTCACGCGGAATTAAAATCCTTGTGCATTTAAGTTCCAGTTTCTCTTGCGTAAAGGTGGACCTCACCACAAGCAATGTGGAAAGCGATTATGACTCCGGAATTCTAGTGCTTCTCTTTACTCATGGAAAAGAAACAATGCATGTGTTTCATTATTGTTTAAATTGCTTTAATGAAACAAGACCATCTGAAACGTCTTTCTGCAATTCCATTGCTTTCAATCTCAAGACAAGAGTGAGGGCTGCCAGATGCGTAGCAGTGCAGAAGTGACTATCACGTTGCGGGTTCGAGCCCCGGGATGCGTTCCAATCCAAAAAAATGCTTGCTTCGTCGTGTTCACTTGCCCTCCAATCGAGGGGGGGAATCCCCAAAAAATCCCGGATGTAAGATGGCTGCCACTTATAGGGTCGTTCCAATCCAGTTTTGCGGAGGGAAGGGTACATTTTCATTTGCTCAAGCCCTCGATTATCCTCCCTCAAACTAAGCCAACAACGAACATCCCTTCAAGCTTTGATATTGCCCAGAATGCTTTGCTCATTCTCCCTCGGTCAAAATTTCACGTCCGCAATTTTTTTCTGCTGGCAAAAGGGGGAATTGTGGGAAGGAAAGTATCATACAAATGTAAGAATTGTGTACGAGTAGTCTTTAATTTATGACTGAGTTATATGCAAATAGCAAAGTTTCGGGATGAGGGGTATCGGTTTCACATAATTTTTAAGCCTTCGACTTTATGTTCATTTTTTGCTGTAGCTAGCCTATAGCATCTGTGAGGACTGTTGCGGAGCTAAACGCCGCTTTCACTCCAGACGCGAAACAAATTTTTCGTGGGAGAGATTACACTCGAAGTCAATTCAAAGACGCGAATGCACGCGAAACACGTGTATTCGCGTCTTTGCATTGACTTTGAATGCAATATGTCGTGCGAAAAATTAGTTTCGCGTCTGGGGTGAAAGCAGCTTTAGTTTCCCATACAACAGTCACAAGCGCCGCAGCGATCAAACGAGCATGCCGTCTTCTACTTGCCAGAAACATACAGTACGCTTCTGTGTGAACTGTAAAAGGTAAAACGTACAGGCAACTAACTCACACGGCTCCATGGTAACACAAACTTCCCGTTGGCTTGTTGACAAACGTCGAAGCGCGGAAGAAACGCAGCAAGGGTTTTTCCAATCCGATTTCCCTCAACCCTCCCCCGAAGTCCCCTCTATTGCCCTCCCTCGCCAGGGTAGGGCTTACTCACCAGCTACGTCATTCGGAGGGCTCACTCGAGTGGAGGGAAGAAGTGAAGGGAGTATCTTATTTCAGATTTGAAGGCAGCCCCGGTCGTACCAACCGACAGTGGTTGGCAGCTTTTTCAGAGTAGCGCACAATTGGCCATTATGCTACAGGGTCTCAAATTGGCAAGAGACTGCGGGAAAAGGGAAATAAATAAACAGCTTTGTTCGTTGCTCAAGCGCCTCCTGTTGGCCAGAAGGGCGCTCCTCCGGAAGATTCTAAGTCTGTTCATGTCCGGGTATCCTCCGCCCTCGTTCTGAACTTCCGAAGATTCTACCAATGTGTGTATAAAAAGCAGTGGTTGACGGGATCGTGCTTCGGAGGAGAGCCGTGAACTGTCTTCAGTATCCTGAGTTGGCAGCAAGGGATCGCAAACGAGCAAGCTTTGTACATAGTTCACCAATTGGGCATGCCAGATTCAGATGGGATTGGTGATGCCAAATTTATAAAGAGGGGAAATATATATATATATATATATATATATATAATAGTCATAATCATAGATATATATATTTAGAACACTAGATTGCTGATGATGTCAATAGCGGCTGTCTTTTGCAGCAATATTCATTTGCAGGGCTGTAATAAAAGTTTCATGCGTAAGTTAACATAGAAATGCAAATTTGTCACTTTAAAAGAAAAAAAATCATGTTTACTGCTAGCTAGCTAATTAGCCGTCCCATTGACTTGCATAGACCGCTGACTAAAACCAGACGCTAGCGATTGATAACGGTCACCAGCGAGCTGCCTTGGTACCCTTAACGTCGCGGGGACTGCACTGACTTAGCAGGTAATAAAATTGACAAGGTGGCTAACAAGCTAGCTTCTTGTAATTGACATTCAACGACAATATTTTTTACCTTCAAAATATTTAAAACAGTGGACAATTCACTTTGTCTGTTTGTGGACTACAGAGTTTCAAAAGACAAGGAAGGAAGAAAGGCTTGGCTGTTAGAAATCAGGAGGAAAAAAAAAGCTCTATCCCCTCGATCCGTGCTGTGCAGTGATCATTTTTGAGAGCAATGTTTTAACGGGACATGAGCAAAGATGACGCTTAGTAAAGGAGTAGCCAGAGTTAACTAGTACTTCTTTTTAATTACACTGGCATTAGCCATATGATTCAATATAAACAATTTGGTTGATGGAAAATGTGCTCAATCAGGGTACAATAAAGTGAAGAAACCAGAGAGTAATTAAATAACGAATACGGACATTCATCGACATTTCTCATAACAGCGAATACTGCCAAGCAATTATCTTACCAGACGGTCATTAAAAGCCTCGGTCATGTTAACTTTTCTGCTTCCACTTTAACGTTGACACCGAGTCACATTTCAATCTTCGCTGTAGAAAGTGTGCCGCTTTCCATCCTCCGAAAAGCACATATTTAGGGAGACAAATTGTTGCTCTGCACAGCGATACCAAAATAACACCGACTCACTCGCAAGTGTTTTTGAAAATGTAATTTTAAAAATTTTTAGGCGAAAAAGAATGGGAGTCTATGAGCAAATTTTACTTTCGGGTGTATAGGCTCTTAGAACAGATGCTTCACTTGAGCGTACCCTATCAGAAATCTAGTGTTCTATCTATATATCTTTGGTCATAATCGATTTCTATGACACTAGTGGGGAAATCCACCGTAATGCACGTGAAACTGATTAACTTAATGCACAATGACTTCAATTCCGCAAGTGAATTTCTCCAGTGCGCGCTGATGGAAAATTGCGAACTGTGGCACAGGAAGGTGAATGCCACTAAGAGGCGAGAGACTCTACCAAATGCGTGAGACTTGGCATCTCTTTTTTGGGAAGTTATGTAAACTCAAACAATATGCAAGTGTGATGCATATTAATTTGCTACATATGATACATTGCCCCAAAAAATAGCCAAAAAATTTTCTAACTGTGTGAACCTTTAAACAATTCAAAAGAAGAATATAAAACATGTTGTTGAAAAGGTATATGTGTCTTTCTCACCCCAACATTAATGTGGCCACTGACAGCCAAAGATTGAGAAAATGTTTTGAAGGTAAGATAAAACTACTTTAGTTGATTAAGCCCAGTCTACTTTGCACTATAGTTTTCCGTTTACCTTTTGCTTTACTATCCCTTTATCCTTGTAGAAATAGAACTGGCTGTTTAAAGTGCACTTATTATGCTCTTTTATATGGTCATTTTTGTATTCTTGGAGTCTACTGGAATAGGTGTATGTGCATCCGTGCACAATGTTCAAAAAGCACTTTTGTTTTCTCATACTTGCCATTTTTACAGTACCTCTCTCTGAAACAGCTTGAGCTCCTGCCCTCCCACCACCCCCCAAAAAAGTGCAGTGTGCTATGATTGGTCAGCTAGACCACTCACATGTGATTAGTCAATCGCTGCAAACTTGTGTCAGAAATATCACGCCCCTTGCCATAAATGGATTTTAGCTCCAGGTGTGGAGACTCAGGCCAGATTATGTTCTTTGAACTACAGAAAAATAACAAGACAAGCAACAGGTCGTGTTTGTCCTTCCCTCACTTCTGCTAGTCTTTGTTTGTACAAAAAAATGTGTATTTCTATTGTACTTTATCTGTATTTAAAGTCCTGTGTGTTTTTCTCTGAATTACAATTTGGTCACCTCTCAAAACAATTTGAATACAGAATTCTTTATAAACTACAACTAAAATAGACATGTGCACTTCGTACACAAATAAAAGACAAGTATATTTTTCCCCCAACTTATTTGGTCTGCTGCTTTAGAGCTTCTTATAAGTGCTATTCTGTTTGCAAACCGGTTTCCAGTTTAATTGGCCCATAGGATGCTAATCCTCGCTTGCCATGATGCTAACAGAATCCAAATGGAAATCCCTTAGAAAAACAGCACAGCTAACAGTGTTATCATTACCCTTTTTGTATTGAACTAAGAACCAAATATGAAAACAGGCTGTCCATGTGGACTCATGCTAACTTTAAAGGATGTACAGGAGCCTTATAAAACAAGCAAGAGGACAAGAGTCCTTTGGCACAAGACAGGACAGGCCTCTATAACCACCAAACACGCGAGAAGCTACTCTAGCTCAGCATTAGCATTGTAGCTTCATTACATTACAAATTACAAAACAACGTGAAACTCCAGGTCCTAATAAAGTGGACCCAGCACTGTCTTTCAGGAGTAACCGTTGAGAATATCCAGCAATGAGCTGTCTCCAGTTCACAAAGCTGTTCTTAGTAAAATGGCAGTAACACAAGAGGTTGGGGGTGTGCTGCTGAGGAATACTTGTAAAAATAAATTTCATCTACTGCCTCTTCACTACTGCTTCCTTTGGAAGTCCATACAAATTGGATTTTATATCGTACATCCTATGTACCTGCATTTGAGGGCATAACCCGCTTGATTCTAGGGTTTTCCAAACTAGCTGCCTGGCACGAAAATAACCCCTTGGCGCAGATATAGACGCAAACGTCGGTAAATTCCAAAATTTAATTCCCAAATAAATCTGTAATTGAATTTCCAACTAGTGGCACTCGTAGAGTGCAAACCTCTGCCAAGGCAGCACAATCCAAATCTTCATGAGTGGGAGCAAAGTTGAGTTATCACATGTCATAGGATTTCATGATGGCTGCCGTGGTGGCCATATTGTTTCACTGATCGCGGTGAAAATCATTAGTGTCTATCCTTGATGTAACAGCAATGCACCTACAAAATCTCAGACAAATCCGTGCATTACTTTTTGAGTTATGTTGTTCACAAACAGACAGACAGACAGACAAACAAAAAACTGCGGCGAAAACTTAACCTCCGCCCCAGTTTGTTGGCGCAGGTAAATATCTTGCTTCACTGGAATAATTTTCCCTCTCTTTGATGCAAATCATGACTTTTAAAGGCTAAATTGGCCGATCCATAACAGGAAAAATTTCACATTATTTGTATTCTGTGCAAAGGGGTTAATTTGGTGATGTAACCAATTGAAGGACAACATGGCGAATTGCTGTTTGGACATTTCATGCAGCTGTGGAGCAATGTGCTGTGTGGGAGAGAGAACTTCCTCTGGTGGTGACTTTTGGTTATTTCCATATGCGGACCTTTTACAGGCCCAAAAAGCTATATGATACACACAAGGACTTAAAAAAATGAAAAACCATAATAGGTGCACTTTAAAGTTTAGTTGTTCAAATAGAAACTAGTGCAGAATTAGTGTTTACTGAATTGTTCAGCACTACAGATATTATTGGCTGTATCTGTCTTGCGTAATTGGCTCAGTTGAGCTTATTTTGGCAAAAGTAGACATGGCTTCTGGAACAGACTTTCAGAAAAGCAGTATGTTTACCCAGAGAGGCTTTCAGGGATTTTTAGCCTCATTAAATGAATCTCACTTCATACCCCTAAATTCCTGGCCACTCCATCCATGCAAAATTACCACGGCCACTAAACCAGATTTTTTGATGACCCATGCTCTTGAAAGCCTTGGAATCCTCAGGCCCACTACACATGTATATGTATTTTAATATAATTAAAAGTTATTTAATGGTAGAATGCACTGAATACTGAAACAGGATGGGGCAGTCTCATCTGAAATGCTGTAAGGTGGTGTAGTAGCAATGTTACAAACTGATATTTAAATGTGAATATACTATATTGCTTGATGTTGCATTGGAGAATATTAATAAAAATGTGATAGAGCTTTATATGCTATTACCAGGATATTGATCTTGTATTTAAAAAAACTTAGCAATTAATTGGGACTAAATATAGTTATCGAATAGCTTCGAATGTGCACATTTTTTTGCTGTTATATGGAAACAGAGGTTTGGTGGTTATTGTGAGAAAAGTTTTTGCTTTTGCCAAATCCTAGTCTTTTGGGTCCTTGTCACTCTACTGTCAACTAAGGGACCCAAAATTGTCATTCATTTTTAGCCCTTTAGCATTTATCACCTGTCAACGGAGTTTTTCTGGCGAGCTGTGTATTTGTCTACCTTTGAGTGTTATAAACCTTGCATACTTCTTGCTATTTACATATAATATTTTCATTTATGAATAGCAGTGCTATTCCTTGAAAGCTAGCAACTTGCCATTTTTCATGAAGAACTCTTGAATGATCCATCATGTTCATGTGAAGACTGTTTGTTTGTAACAGATCATGTAATAATATTTAGAATCAGTGATGTGAGAAGCTTAAAAGTTTTGCTGGATTTTATTTATTTATTGGTATTATTAACAATATAGCAATCAAAAACGAATTGGTAAGTAAAGTTGTCATCTATCTTCACAGGACTGTGTGCAGCTCAACCAGTACAAGCTGAAAGATGAGATTGGAAAGGTAATGAGGAACTGAAATAAAATTTCATTAAGGATTGCAATTCAATATTTCAGTGAACATTCAAGCAAAAAAGTTTTGGATTTGCCGATGAACAGCTGTGCTCAAGCTTTTATAGTGTGCTCAGCACCGTGCACTCCTTTAACAGGTTAGCACTGCACATCTTCCCTCTTAAGTAGGTGGAATACCCAAAGCCCCCTCTGTACCTAGCTAGAAACAGATGCTAAGAATAAGTAATAAACTGTATGCTAATTGGTATGAAGATTTTATAAAAGAGTGTGAATAAAATCAGGTATTTCCAGAAGATTAAAGCATATATGAGAAGGTGACAAAACGAAAGAAAAGTGAAAACATAATATGAGCGTATCCTTGAACTTTGAAAGGTTAGCACTATATCATATTTGAAACAGTGTAACGGCATGAAAGAAATCTTGGATGTGATTAAGAAGCAGCATTCATGACAACAAAATGATAAGGTCCAATGGGACAGTTATCATGTTATACTGTTAAATCTTTTGGAAACCATTTTTGCATATTTAATGAGCTATGACCTTTGACCTACATACTCTGAAATTGAACTTGGGCTGTATTTTGATACCATGTACCTTCATATCAAATTTCATTAAAATCCGTCAAACATTACTCAAATTAAGGAACGGAAACCATTTTCGCATGTTTCATGATGTATGACCTTTGACCTAGATGTTCCGAAATTGAACTTTGCCTGTATTTTGATACCAAGTACCTTCACATCTGATTTCATAAAAATCCGTCAAACATTACTAAAGTATTTGAATGGAAACCAGATTTGTTATGGACGGACAGACAGACGGATGGTGGCGTTACTATATCCCCCTATGACTACTTCGTCGGCGAGGGGATTGTAAGATCAGTGTGCAATATAATATATCCTTTGCACTGCAGGACACAACAGCTCATTTGGATGCTGCCATTTTCTTTGTTTTGCTATTTAAGCCTCGTTTTGGCATTGGAATGCGTGATATGCATAGGATTTAAGAGTGGTCTATGGAGTTGAGCTCCTCCTATATCTGATGAACAATCTGTATTAATTAAAATAATGAAAATAATTGAAATGTGAAAGCCTTGCCTCATTTGAGCAGCCTACATTGGCAGTTATTGAATTTGTTTTTGTGTGCTTGTATGCATGTTCGTGGGTGCCTTTTTTTTGTGTGCATGTTTGTGTGTGAATCTGTTTGCCATTGTTTTTGGGTTGGTGTATGTGAGTGCCAGAGGGTTCACTTTTATTCCCTGCCACCAAGTACATGAGGATAAAGGAATGAGTGTCGTCCTTCTGTGTGTCTGGTGGTCCGTCTGTCATGCTTCTTTTCTGGCCCAAATCTTTGCTGAACTGTTCAATACTTCTCTACAAAATTTTAGAACCCCAATTCCACAAAAGTTGAGATGCTGTGTAAACTGTTGATAGAAACAGAATTCAATGATTTACAAATCCCATAAACCTATATTTTATTCACAAGAGAACATAGACAACATATCAGATGATGAAAGTGAGACATTTTACCATTTCATGAAAAATATTAGCTCATTTTGAATTTGATGACAGCAAGATATCTCAAAATCTCCTCATCTGGAGGAGCATTTTTTTAACTAAGTAGTTTAATTAGCTACAGGTTAGTAACATTATTGGGTATAAAAAGAGCATTTTAGAGCGGCACAGTCTCTCAGAACTAAAGATGGACAGAGATTAGCCAATCTGCAAAAAACTGCATCTAAAAATTTTGGAACAATTTGAGAAAAATGTTCCTCAATGTAATATTGTGAAGACCTTGAATCTGGAGTACATAATAGTACATAATATCATTAAAAGATTCTGAGAATCTGGAGAAATCTCTGCGCAAGGGACAAGTCTGAAGGTCAGCATTGGATGCATGTGGTCTTCGGGCCCTCAGGCGGCACTGCATTAAAACAGGTGGGATTCTGCACTGGAATACACTGCATGGGCTCAGGAACACTTCCAGAAATCATTGTCATGAACACAGTTTGTTGCGCAATGTACAAATGCAAGCTAAAGCTGTATCATGCAAAGAAGAAGCCGTATGTCAACACGATCCAGAAACGTCACCGTCTTCTCTGGGCCGAAGTTTAATTTAAAATGGACTGAAGCAGAATGGTAAACTGTCCTGTGGTCAGATTAATCAAAATTTGAAATAGTTTTTAGCAACCACAGACGCTGTGTCGTGAGGTCTGAAGAGGAGTTGGATCATCCAGCTTATCAGCACACAGATCAAAAACCTACATCTCTGATGGTATTGGGTTGCATTAGTGCCTATGGCATGGGGAGCTTACACATCTGGAAAGGCATGACCTTTCATTATACCCCCCGCAACAAAGTTTAGGGGGGTATACTGGATTTGCTTTGTCCGTCCGTGTGTGCGTGCGTGCGTGTGTCTGTGCGTAAGTCTGTTTGTGTGTGCGTGCGTCTGTGCGTCTGGACCTAGATCTCATAACCTACTCATCCGATTTTGAAAATTTTTTTTCTTGGTGGAAGGTCTATTGACTGTGGTACTGCCCGACTACTTGTTGTTGCGGGGGGTATCCTGTAAGCCATGCTTACTGACTAAATGTAGTTTGCACTTGATTTGAGGTGAATCGGACAAATATTTCCAGTGATATGATAAAAACAGGGATTTTTCAGTTTTTGGCCCCTGGTGGCCAATCTAGAAATTGTAAATTGTCCAAATTGAATCAGTTCTTCCTCTTTATGATACTTACTTACATGCAAAATATGAAATTTCTATTTGAAATGCTATTGAAGTTATTGCGTTAACACGTAGGGCGACGCGGCGGCCGGACCAAAAACATAATATCCCCGAAACGCCATTTGGCATTCGGGGATATAATGAGCTAATATTTTCCATGAAGTGGGAAAATGCCTCACTTTGAACATCTGCTATGTTGTTTCTGTTCTATAAAATGTCAGTTTATGAGATTTGCAAATTGTTGCATTCTGTTTTTATTTACATTTTACACAGCATCCTACTTTTTTTGGAATTGGTTTGTATATGTGGATACATCTTATTGTGTTAAAGGATCCATTACCGGGAAAAACATTTTTCCCAGTTATTGAATGTATACATTAGTCATCCCTCACTCTGAAAAAATTGGAAAAGTTTTGGAGTCAAAGCAGCTTCCTTCCTTCCGTTTTTCCTCATCCGGAGGCTTTCTACTCTGGAGGCATGAAAATTGGAGAATTTAGTATGGGCACCCTGATGATGTGAACAGCGCAGAGGAGGAGGAGTCAAGGTGTGGCTTGGGAGTAGCAAACCGCGCCCACTGTTTTTCGCAAACACGCCTAAGACAAATATCGGAGACGAGAGCAGAAGGTTCTGGTGCACACGATTGCTCTGCAGTTGGTTGCCAAAATTTTTAACATTCCATCGAGCGATGAATCACTCAGGAACAAGTGGATTGCATTTTATTATGCTGATAATGTTCCTGCAGCCCCCGCCACAAGCCTATTCCTGCATGCTCATTTCACGTCGGACTCTTTCTCCAACTTAGGCCAATACAAAGCTGACTTAGCTAAAAACCTGCGCCTCCAGAAAGCTATTATTCCAACACTACGGAACCCGCCACTTCAATATTGTCTGTAAATGTCAACTTTCACATTAGCTGACAACTTTGTTCCCACTACTGCAATGTTATCATTACATTACCGGAAGCTAGTGGATGGAGTGTGGTGCAGTTAAAAAGAAACTTTGCAGAATACGCAAGACATAAACTTTACCCTCACAGCCCGAGGGCTCATCTGACATGCCGTATTTCTATTTCAGCTACAGTGAAGATACACACATCATATGAAACTAGACAACCTAAGGAATCTGTAGATGTCAAAAATGCTATGCTATGATGTCGGTAAACAGGTAAAATAACGCTCCAAACATACGCCAAATTTACGCTAGCATAAAGCAAACGTTAGCTAGCCAAGTTAATTTAGGCTAGCAATAACTGTGCCATTCTGTTAATTTGTAGATGGATTGCTGTAGCTATATTTTTGTCTTTTCATGCTGTCCAAAAGCAGTGTGTTACTCTTGATTATATGATCACAGAACTTAGATGTACTAACGTTAGGTTGTTCCCAATATGTAAACGTTGCCCTCACAGCCCGAGGGCTTGCCTGACAGGCCATATTTCCATAGCTGTAGCGGGCTGACTTTCAGCTACAGTGAAGATGCAAACATCATGAAACTAGACAACCTAAGAAATCTATAGAAGTCAAAAACGGTATGCTAGGATGTTTCTAAGCAGGCGAAATAACGCTTCAAACATACGCTAAATTTCCGCTAGCAAAAAGCTGACGTTAGGTAGCTCAGTGAATTTAAGCCAGCATTAACCTTGCACATTCTGTTCATTTGTTGATGGATGGCTGTATATTATTGTCTTTTTATGCTGTCCAAATGCAGCGTGTTACTCTTGATTAAATGATCATGGAACTTAGATGTACTAATGTTAGCTTGCATGTGACATTTATATTCCCCTGTTTTTAGGCTCTTTTGCTAGTACATCTCATGCAGGGCTCAGTGTTTCGCACTCAGACGGCAGGAGCACATCAAAGCCACCTAGAATGGTCGATAGATTCAGCCCATGGATTTATTATAAGAACTGGATACTAAATGGAAAATGGCCGCCCATTCATTTCAATGGAAATTGCTCAGTGGCGCAGCACGCCAACATGGGACCCGGAGACACACGGACATGCGCTGTGTGACTTTTTGTTCACACATGCGTAGTGTAGGGCTCATGAATGCACTGACGCCTTAGGTATCTATGACAACTGTCCACGCCCGAAGCACTCCCACACACATGTGTTCATGACCAGTGTTCTCCGGAAATGTAGCTATGTCCACTGCTAAACCCATGCAACAGCTCTGTACTGTACGGGCAAACATGGCACTCGGCTTAAATATAGTTTGGAAAAACAATTTATATACCTAATGGGGCTATGAAATGTTTAACTATTTTTATTTAACAGGGAAATAAAATTATTCACTATCGCAAACAATGTTAGCAAAACAGTTGACTTGCTGCTCTATAAGATGACAGTTCAATCTCGTTTTCCGTACAGTTCAAAGCTAAATGTATTCATAGAAAGTGAAACATTTCAAGCTTGTTAGCTTGCCCTCTTCTATTCTTACTGGATTCAAGTTGATAGCCCAACTGCACAGAGCACTGCCCATGCTTCATGAAAGTAGATGATGTTGATCAAAGTATTTAGCCAATTCTGACAAGCGAAATTACTTTTAGTGTACAAATGCTCAAAGCTCATTAAATCATCCATTCTCTATACCTGGAACTGGAGCCCAACCCAGCTGACTCGCAGGGTGCACACACCATTCGTTAGAATTTAATTTTCATTTTTAACATGCTGCGCATACTCTCGCAACCCGGTGTGTCATCCGTAACATATCTTCTGTGGTTATATGCCATTACCTCATTTATCAGCATTAGAAATTAAACTAAATTCACGCTTGACATTTTTACAACCCGGGTACTCAAACATCATGCTAAGCTGAAAAAGTGCCGATTTTATTTGACATTTGCGGAGTTTGAATACGGAATTATTTTCCTTCTCCTTATACAAGACTAGCTAATTCCTAAGTCCTTTCATGATCAGCAGCCCAGTTATAAAATATAAATTAAGTTGACCTTCGTTTCGTTCTCATCTGTTACTTTCTTTTGGGACTCCCGTATTTTCTCTGCGCAGATGGAGTCTACCCGTATCAGCGAATCTCCGCAGCATTACTCCCATACACGACTGCTGCTCACTAATAGTGTGTTGCTCACCTCTGATCTTGTCCAGCGTTTCCAACCCACTGAACACTTGTTGCTAATAAAGGCTGAACAATAAATACTGTCTGTTTGTGCAGTGCTGTCATGCAAGTTCGGAGCATGCATAAAATAACAAACTTCATATTTTGTATCTTATCTTCAAAGTTGCTGATAAGTCACGAAAACACGTATGCACATCTGCTATTATTTTAATAATTAAGAATGAGCATGTAATGGTAAATAAATGATTAGCTGTGTATTTTTTGAGCTGAATTTATACCATGGTGAAAGTACACATATCGACGTAGTCAATGCTACTTAGCTGGCTATGTAGCCAGCATATAATACATGAAGCAGCAAAACACAGTACCATGAATTGGTGTAAAATGTTCAAAGCAATGGAAATAAACAACTCAGCTTAGGTGCATCTTCAACATTTTAGTACGAAAAAGCAAATCAAGTGCTAGCTACATGCACGATAGTAGGAGGTCACCTTCAATAGATGCCGAATACTCGCCTGTTAATTATCCAACCTAAGTTAACCAACAACAGCCTTTGCTACCTTACTGTATATTCTGTAAAGTTACTTAAAAGATCAGTTGAGTCCCTGCATATCAAAGCCATTCATCAAACACAATAAATGAAAATATTGGTGTCCTTACACCTGCTCACTTTACCGACTTGGTAATAGCGTGAACGGACAGCATGGAATCTCCTGACCAGTGCGAGAACAGGCTTAGAGACCAGGTCCTTTTGGTGTTCGCGTACCGGCACTTCTACATTTTAACCATAGACTATTAGTATATGTTCTTTCCTACATTTGTGCTGATTTTTAAGAGGATCGTGCGCTCAGCCACGGAGTTCTAGCTCCAGCAGGATCTGGTGCCTATGTGGCTAAATACAAAACCCAAGTTGGCACGTTTGGTAAATCGTAGATAAAAACAGAATACAATGATTTGCAAATCCTTTTCAACTTATATTCAGTTGAATGCATTGCAAAGACAAGATGTTTAATGTTCAAACTGAGAACCTTTATTTTTTTTTGCAAATAATCATTAACTTAGAATTTAAAGGCAGCAACACATTGCAAAAAAGTTGGCACAGCGGCCTTTTTACCACTGTTTTACATTGCCTTTCCTTTTAACGACACTCAGTAAACGTTTGGGAACTGAGGAGACCAATTTTTGAAGCTTTTCAGGTGGAACTCTTTCCCATTCTTGCTTGATGTACAGCTTAAGTTGTTCAACAGTGCGGGGTCTCCGTTATCGTATTTTACGCTTCATAATGCGCCACACATTTTCAATGGGAGACAGGTCTGGACTTCAGGCAGGCCAGTCTAGTACCTGCACTCTTTTACTATGGAGCCATGCTGTTGTAACACGTGCAGAATGTGGCTTGGCGTTTTCTTGCTGAAATAAGCAGGGGCGTCCATGAGAAAGACGTTGCTTGGTTGGCAACATATGTTGCTCCAAAACCTGTATGTACCTTTCAACATTAATGGTGCCTTCACATATGTGTAAGTTGCCCATGCCTTGGGCACTAATTTACCCCCATACCATCACAGATGCTGGCTTTTGAACTTTGCGCCTATAACAGTCTGGATGGTTCTTTTCCTCTTTGGTCCGGAGGACACGACGTCCACAGTTTCCAAAAACAGTTTGAAATGTGGACTCGTCAGACCACAGAACACTTTTCCACTTTGCATTAGTCCATCTTAGATGAGCTTGGGCCCAGCGAAGCCGGTGGCGTTTCTGAGTGCTGTTGATAAATGGCTTTCGCTTTGCATTGTAGAGTTTTAACTTGCACTTGCAGATGTAGCGACGAACTGTAGTTACTGACAGTGGTTTTCTGAAGTGTTCCTGAGCCCATGTAGTGATGTCCTTTACACACTGATGTCGGTTTTTGATGCAGTACCGCCTGAGGGCTCGAAGGTCACGGGCATTCAATGTTGGTTTTCGGCCTTGTCGCTTCCGTGCAGTGATTTCTCTGGATTCTGTGGACCTTTCGACGATATTACGGACCGTAGATGACGAAATCCCTAAATTTCTTGCAATAGCTTGTTGAGGAATGTTGTTTTTAAACTGTTTGACAATCCGCTCAGGCATTTGTTCACTAAGTGGTGACCCTCTCCCCATCCTTGTTTGCGAATGACTGAGCATTCAGGGAAGCTGCTTTTATACTCAATCATGGCACCCACCTGTTCCCAAATAGCCCGTTCACCTGTGGGATGTTCCAAATAAGTGTTTGATGAGCATTTCTCAACTCTCTCAGTCTTTTTTGCCACTTGTGCCAGCTTTTTTGAAACATGTTGCAAGCATCAAATTCCAAATGAGCTAATATTTGCAAAAAATTACAAAGTTTACCTGTTCGAACATTAAGTAACTTGTCTTTGCAGTGTATTCAATTGAATATAGGTTGAAAAGGATTTGCAAATCATTGTATTCTGTTTTTATTTACGATTTACACAATGTGCCAACTTCACTGGTTTGGGGTTTTGTCGCAGTTTCATCAACAAATCTTGGATATTCCACCAAAAAATGAAGACACTTAGTTATGCACACATTTCTGAACATGTCTGGATCGTCAATTGATTAGTAATCAAGTAATTAATCTGTTAAATTAAGATTAAAGCAGTGGACAAAAACTACCCTAAATTGGCCTACTTTAGAATGCCATAGCACCCTTAATATTTGTCCCATGTTAAAACTTCAAAGACCATTTTCAAGCTCTTTTCAAGTTCTTTATACATGGCTACATCTTATTCTGTAGATGTGCCTTTTCATTCTTCCATCCATCCTCCTGTCCATCTGTCTGTTCCTCCACAGTATTTTCTTTTCAGGCCAGATATCAGCCATTTTGTGGGAGGGGTATCTGAGTATTTTATGCTTGTTGTTTTCGAGTTGATTCTTGTGTGCATTTGTGTGTGTGTGTGTGTGTGTGTGTGTGTGTGTGGGTGGGTGGTTGTGTACAAGTGTGTGCATTATTGTTTTTGTTTGGATGCATGTATGCAAGTGTGTGCATTATTGTTTTTGTTTGGATGCATGTGTGCGAGTGTATGTATTATTGTTTATGTATGGATGTGTGTGACAGTGTGTATGTTCTTGTTTCTGTATGAGTTCAGTCAGAGGGAACTGGTTAAAGCCTTTGAGAAGAAGCCTTCAGGCAAATTGTTTGTGCAGAAGTGAAATGGATCACCAGCAGGCTGCTGCCTCCCAGCCAGCCCCAATCTGTCCTCCCTCCTTGGACCTGTGTGTGTTCATGAATGCGTGCGTGTCCAGCCCCAATCTGTCCTCCCTCCTTGGATCTGTGTGTGTGTGTGTGTGTGTGTGTGTGTTCATAAATGCATGTGTGTCCAGCCCCAATCTTTCCTCCCTCCTTGGATCTGTGTGTGTACATTAATGCGTATGAGTGTGAGTGAGAGAATTACACACTGTCAAAACGGTGTTGTTCAATGGGAAAGAAAGGAAAACACCTTGTTATTCCGACTTGTCGCATAGTGACGCTTTGTAGTGTTCTGTCCAAGCATCGATATACGACACAAAGGGGGTCCTTTGGCCCTCGTTATTTGACTCAATTGCTAAATGAGATTGGGAAGAAGGAATCATAATTTAATGAATTTATCATCCCCCTGGCATAGAATGCGGAGGGATATAGGCATTGCCCGTCTGTCCGTCCATTCGTAATCATTTTGTTTCCGGAGCATAACTTGGAAACTATGCAAGATATCAGCACCAAGCTTTGTACCTGTATTTTATGTATAGTCTAGATGTGCCTTTTGCTACTTTGGAAACTTCAGGATTACTATTTTTATCCCCCCGGCAACATAATGCAGGGGGAATATAGTCATCATTGTGTCCGTCCGTCCGTCTGTAATCATATCTTGTCCGGGCCATATCGAGGAAACTATGCATCCGGCCTTCACGAAACTTGACAGATTTGTTGAGCATGATGTCTAGATGTGCCTTTTCATACTTTGGAATTTCTGGAACTTTTTTTGCCGTTTCCATGGAAACTTGTGTGAATTGGAACTTAGCTTGTCCGGGCCATATCTCAGAAACTATACATCTGACCTTCATGAAACTTGACAGATTTGTTGAGCATGATTGCTAGATGTGCCTTTTCATACTTTGGAATTTCTGGAATTTTTTTTGCCTTTTCCTTCGAAACTAGTATGAATTGGAACTTAGCTTGTCCGGGCCATATCTCAGAAACTATACATCCGACCTTCACGAAACTTGACAGATTTGTTGAGCATGATGTCTAGATGTGCCTTTTCATACTAAGCAATTTCTGGATTTTTTTTTTTTTTTTTGCCATTTCCATGGACACTTGTGTGTATTAGAACTTAGCTTGTCCGAGCCATATCTCAGAAACTAGACATCCGACCTTCACCAAACTTGACAGATTTGTTGAGAATAATGTCTAGATGTGCCTTTTCATACTAAGGAATTTCTGGAATTTTATTTTCCCCCTTTTCCATGGAAACTTGTGTGAATTGGAACTTAGCTTGTCCGGGCCATATCTCAGAAACTAGACATCCGACCTTCACCAAACTTGACAGATTTGTTGAGAATAATGTCTAGATGTGCCTTTTCATGCTAAGGAATTTCTGGCATTTTTTCCCCCCGTTTCCATGGAAACTTGTGTGAATTCTGATTTGGAACTTAGCTTGTCCGAGCCATATCTCAGAAACTATACATCCATCCGACCTTCGCCAAACTTAATAGATATGTTAAGTATTATGTCTACATATGCTTTTTGATACTAAGGAATTTCTACAATTTTTGATTTTTGCACTTTACCTGTAGACATGGTTGAATTTGGACTAAGCTCACTGATAATTTTGACCAAACTTGATTAACATGTTGAGCATGATTTCTATATGTGCCTTTTCACATTTAGGAATTTCTGTAAAAATTCTTTTCTGTGTCTTTCATGCAAATGTGCGTGAAGGTGGACTTGGTTCACTGTTAATTTTGTTTAGACAATATCTCTGAAGCCATCTCCGACTACACCAGTGTCAGTGAAACTTAGTTTAATATGTCCAATTTGATTTATTGTCTTTTGAAATGTTTGTTATCCCCTCGGCATTATTTTTATCCCCCCGGCATATAATGATATAGCTATCACTCTGTCCGTTCGTCCGTCTGTAAACATTTTTTTGTCCGGAGCATACTTGAAAACCGTTCAGTATTTCTTCACGAAATTTGACATATAGGTCAGGTG
The DNA here is from genome assembly GCA_029721435.1 of Gymnothorax reevesii. Lineage (NCBI taxonomy): Eukaryota > Metazoa > Chordata > Actinopteri > Anguilliformes > Muraenidae > Gymnothorax > Gymnothorax reevesii. Next base: position 60,550,016 of record CM056580.1, on the reverse strand, counting down.
TCATATGTAGATGTGCCTTTTGGTATTTAGGAATTTCTTGAGCAGTTACTCCATGAATGTGGGGGGCCGGGGGGATACACCATTGCCAGATGGCTCTTGTTATATATATAAAATGTCAAGCGAGGAAACTCCTGGCACTCGTGGCAGCCCACTTCCTCGTACTGAGTGCCGGAGTGCTGGTAACATGAACAGCAAGATCAACAAACAACCACAACTACTACAGGTAATGTCCTCAGACAGACAGTAGAATACAGATTGACCACATCTACACGAACATACCTCGACAGATTGACACAGGGACACTGAACACATATTGGTCTGACCACAACATTGTCTGGATTGCCATTTCATAGTCAAGCTAATTCGTTACATTATTACTTTAGATCAATTCCTTTAACAGTTAATCCATGAATGTGGGGGGCTCGGGGGATATGCCATTGCCAGATGGCTCTTGTTGCCATTTCCATGGAAACAAATCTGGACTTAGTGCACATCAGGTCTAGTTCGTTTCTGGAGCAGAACAAAAACCGTTCAATATATCTTACTGAAACTTTGCATTTGTATTACTCACATACTGAAGTGGTGCCTTTTCATATTTTCAAATTTCTGAAATTTTTAATTTTTTTTCCTTTCCATGGAAGCGACCTGGATTTGGACTCAGTTGCAGGGCTGGGTTTGTTTCCGGAGCAGAACTAAAACACTGTTCATTAATGACTCTTGTTTTTTTATTGCCTTCGTCAACGTGTGCTTCATAGTCTTTGGTAGATGTTGCCACTACATACTTCCAGATCATTCTCGAGGAAAATCACCTCAACATTCTTGTTTGAATTTCTTTGAAGGTGTAGGATTGACATGACTTTCACAAATAATCAGGGGCCGGGGGGATATGTCATCTTCTGAAGACTCTAGTTACATTCAATTGAGATTGGAATGGGAGTAAGGTATATTTTTTAGTTGATGCATCTGGTGTGCGTAGTGGTACGCTGATCGATGCTCTCGCCGCGCAATAAGGAGGCTCTGGGTCTGAGCCCTGCCCAGTATATTTTTTTTATCATGTTTACCATTGTGGCGAAATACTGATGCTGTCAATTTTGCATTGAAGTCTTTGGGGATGCCTATGGCATCCAAAACTGATGTAAAAGCAGTCCTTTTGTGCCATAGTGACACCCAGGGCATCTGCCCAATTGTCGATATACTGCACTGGATTGTGCAGTGATTATCCACCACCATTTTTTGTCTAAAATGGGTCCAAATATAAAGCTTCTCTTTAATTTTCTTGGTGAAAATGTATTGAAAAATACTATTGTAGGCAATGAGAATAAAAAAAAATAGTTCCCACAGGTATACCGAGGTGAAAATATCAGTAATTTTATCCCCAAAATCCGAGTTTCGGGGTTATCATTGTTTCACTCCACCCGCCGCCGCCGCGTCCGCAGATTTTAGCCGTTAGCGCGATAACTCACGAAATACTTTACACTGTCTTCTCATTTTTAGCATATGGGTAGATATGGTAGAGAGGATGAACTGATAACATTTTGGACAAGTATGCATTCCTAGGTTTGCCACCAGGTGGCACTATAGATTGAAAAAAATCTGTTTTTTGACCATATATCTGGAGCAATTACTTGCACAGACCTTAAATTTGCCATTATTGTGAGTCTAGTAATGGGGAATCTAATAAAGGTGGCTTTATTCGGGGATATACCCCTTGCTGTTGGCCGCCTACAGTGTATGCGTAGTTAACAAACACTGAGAACATCTATTTTTTTACAACTATTGAAAGGTGTCGCAAACTTTTTTTGACTCTTGCATAGCCTGAACGCATGTTTGACGCCTCATTCAATGATTATTGATGCTAAAAAACTTGTTTAAACTGGTTTGAGGTAGCATCATTCTGCAAAATTACCTCTGATGATTCGTTTTTCCAGTATACAAGGTGACAGGAACTTTGAGCAGTGTCACAGTATTAAACACAATGGCAAGACGGAAGGAGCTCTCTGAGATAGTTCGTAGCTGCATTATGGCGTTACATGATGCTGAAGACGTTAAATGCTGCCATGGCACTGTAAGAAACGCCGTCAAGCGTTTCAAAGAGACCAATTTGCTGAAAACTAGTGGTAATAGATGTCCAAAACAGAAGGTAAGTGCCCCTGATGTTTTTTGTCTGTGTATGACAAGAAAAAAAAATCGGTGGTTGACAGCACGACAACTCCATGATGGTATTTATAGCGCTGGAAGTGATGAGATGAAAGTATCAAGACTGTTTCCAGAAGTCTGTGTGAAAATGATCTTATTGGTCTTGTTGCTGCCAAGAGCTGGCAAAATCAAAAAAAGACTTGGGTTTGGCAAGAAATTTGATGATTGGACAAAATGGACAACATTAGACTGGGAACAAGGGAATAAGTCCTTTGGGCCAAAATTTGAAATTTTCTCACCCAAATGCAGGACCGCTGTGTGCTGTAGAGTTGGAGAACATTTCAAAAACTATTGTTTAACCCCTTCATTCCATCTCCCCGATGACAATAGTCAGAAGATACTATGGTTACTTCTGGGGCTGCTGCCGCCACAGAGATTTTCTGTTCCGGGCTCTGAAAGCCACAATTATTACAGGAATTTCTCCAAATTTCACAAAGGTGAAAATATTGATTTGGACAATTCTCAAGACCGATTTTCACGAATTTCGGACATCCAGTATGGCTGTTACCAGCCATTTTGTCCGAAATATGGGGAGCGGGGAGATACGCGACTCTATCCCTGTGGCGACCAAGTTATCTAGTTAAAACATGGAGGTAGTAAGATAATGCTTTGGGGTTCAGTCTGCTCAAAAGGAGACCTTGATCTCATCAAAAGGCTCAAATCATAGATCAAAAGAAGTATCACAGAATCCTTATGAGGCACGCATCGCCACCTGGAAAGAGACTGATTGGTCAGGGATTTTATTCTCAACAAGATAATGACCCTAAACACTATGGAAAGCCATATTGGTCAATATTAAATACGTAAATAAATATATAAATAATTAAATATGCCTATTAAATAAATATGGAAATTAAATTAATCTTGAGATAAATAAACGGGGCAATAGATACATTAAAAAAATTTAAATATTTAATTTAAATATATACATAAATTCATCAATATAGTTCAGTTAATAAATAAATATGTTTTCACTTAAAAATGAAATTTTTCCAATGGACTACTTTTAATTATTTCTGAGAATTTTTATTTCATAATTCCATATTTATTTATTTATTTCAAGGCACTTTTATATCTGAACACCACATTTATGTATTTCATTTCTCACATTCAAATGAATGGGGTGTGGTTAGCTCACTCTTTCAGAATGAAGCAACAGCACTGAATACAGAATACAAAGCAGTGCTGAATCGGGATGGAGCGATTTTTGATCAGATCGCATATCGGCGAACGAAGGGATGATCGTGATTGGTTTTTTTTTCATAAAGCGATATTTTTAACCTGACACGCAGACACCCCCAATTCACCACGCAGTTTCATGTCTCTGTCTGCGCGTTACCTTCTTTACGATGGTGCGCGTTGATATTTCGGTCTTCATTCATTTTCAATGGTAGAAAAGACATTCCTAAATCGTAACAACCAAACTATCGGGTGTTTATTCACCGAAGATGAACTAAAAGCCAATTGAAATGAGTCTTGTTGCAGAAACGAACTGCTGGCATTTCTCAGTAGAAAATATAAACATAGTGTCAATAAATTCATTAATTTCACTATGATATTATAAATAAATTTTTCAGTATCCCAATATGTAACCTATCATTTACACCAATAAACTCACATCTCATGGGTAAACTTCACAGTCTTCATATCAAAATGAGATTGCCTGGCTTCAATCGGGTTTTCACTGGCGTGATCACGTTACCTAAAAGCGAAAGAAATCCGTATTCATGTAGACAAGAATGTACAGTAGTGCCTACTGTCCTTTATTTTTTTTATATTACGACTGCACATGCGCCGTCGCTGCATGTCGACTCAGGTCGACATTGGCAAGTTATGGAAGTCGACCTGAGTCTACTGGCAGGATGAGTGTTAAGGCGATTTTTGACTGATTTACCATCATAAAATGTTGAAAAAATGTTGTGAAACTGATTGCGGCAGTTTTACAGCCTCGGAGGGGTGATGAACCTGCAGGTATACAAATAAATTAGTGGTCTGCCTGTCCTTCACTGGCACATATCTTTTACATAACCTGGAGATAGGCTGTGCTATGTCTTAAGGCTCACCATTGGTATCTGAGTAAAACCCATAATATGCCCAAATAGCAGATTTAACTTTTTTTTTTGATATCAAGTTGCTGTCGGCCATGCTGACGAGTAACTGTACAGATGCGCGTGCTGTGATGTAACTCCGCCCGCCCCCTCTGGCGATTGGATCACCAATCGACGATCTCCAGTGACACGATTGGACAATATGAAAATAGAGACAATTGCCCAACCCTAGTGCTGAATACATGAGTAAACTGCTAGTATTTCTTGCGAATGGAAGGGCAGTCAGCCATATGGTCTACGGCATGTTTATTGTGCCAATTTTAATATTATCATGATTACCAGGGGAAAAAACTTTTTAAATGACAAAATGTTGAAATAGTAGCTAGTCACAAGTCTGTAGTTCAGTGCCATCTCCATAGTAAATCTAATTTTGCTTAATAAACACGCACACTTTATTTGGAATCTCACTGTAATCGTTAGGAGCTCTTGGGCCAGCATGAGCCATCATATAAACCTACATGGGCATAATTAATTAATTAATTAATTATGACCCAAATGGCATTCCATAAAACACACTTTTAAATTGTGCATTAATTCTCTTAGTCGGAAAGAAACATCTGGTGACATAAAAGTTATGACTTGGTTTGCTCATAGTTCAGACCTTAATCTGATTGAGCTAACCTGTTGTAACATTTAAAGAATCTCTTTGGAATGAATTTGAAACCATAATGAATGGTTTAGCGAGTAAAGAAATAAAGTGAAAACTATGCCCGAAAGATTAAATGCTGTAATTAAAGCAAAAGGTGGCCACACCAGATGTTTTTTCTCTCCAAAGGACAGTAAATTTTTTGTTTTTACTATTTATTGTTATTTGTTTACTTATTTTCATCTATGAGATCCAATATTAACTGAAATACATACTTGAATAGTACTTTTTGAATAATCTTCATTTCTTTTAGTGTGTAATTATCACCGCGCACTACTGTATGACACTTTTGGAATGAGTATGGGCTCAAAAAGAGGGGAGATCTGAGTGAGACTGGTTTTACAGAGCTAATTGTACGGAGCATATTATAAAAGTTATACAAAGCGCATCAGTGCATATTGTGAAGGTTTTACGGAGCACATTATGCTGAGCATATTATAAAAGTTATACTGAGCTTATTATGCAGAGCATATTGTAGAGGTTATACGGAGCGCATTTTACAGTTTATGCTGAACACATTATACTGTGCATATTATAAAGGTTATACCGACCACATCAGAGCATGCTGTTCAGGTTATCCGGAGCATATTTTATAGTTTATGCTGAGCACATTATATTCGTATTTTAAAGCTTATACACAGCACATCGTACCGAGCATATTGTAAAGGTTGTACTGAGCAGATTGTTCAGATTATGCGAAGCACATTGTACTGAGCATGTTATAATGATTATTCATAGCACATCATACAGAGCACATTATACTGAGCATACCATAAAGGTTGTACTGAGCAGATACAGGTTTTACAAAGCTCATAATACCGATCAGCCACATCATTGAAACCACATACCTAATATTGTCCAAATCCCTTGCGTACCACAAAAATGGCTCTGTACTTTTGAGGCATGGACTCTGCCATGCCCTCTGAATGTGTGGTAGTGGGCATTAAGACGTTTGCAGTAGATCTTTTAAGTTCTGAGGTGGGGCCTCCATGTAGCCGACCTGTTTTTATTTATTTATTTATTTTTTTTATTTTATTTTTTTTAGTACATCCCACTGGTGCTTGATTGGATTGAGATAGGGGCCAAGTCAACACTTTTGTTACATTCCTCAAACATTCCACAACAAATTTTGCTGTGTGGCAGTGTGAATTTTCTGCTGAAAGAGGTCACTGGCATCAGGGAATATTAGTGCCATGAAGGGGTGTAACTTAGTTTGCAGAAATGTTTACGTAGCTGGGATGTGTCAAAGTAACATCCATATGAATGCCAGGACCCAAGGTTCCCCAGCGGAACATTGCCCCAGAGCATCATGTCGCCTCCGCTGGCTTGCCTTCTCTCCATAGTTAGTCCTGGCGCCATCTCCTCCCGAAATAAATGACACACACTTGGCCATCCACACGATGTGAAAGAAAACCTGATTTATCAGACCAGGCCACCTTCTTCCATTGCTCTTTGGCTCAGCTCTGGCACATTATGGGAACTTTTGGCAATAGCCAATGGTCCACATGGGCATTGTGACTGGTCTATGATTACACAGTCCCATACGCAGCAGGCTGTGATGCACCATGTATTCTGACACCTTTATATCATAGCGAGCATTAACTTCTTCATTTTTGCAACAGAAGCTCTTCTGTGGGATCAGGCCAGACGGGCTAGACTTCACTCTCCATGCACATCTTTGAGCCTAGGGTACCCATGACTTTGTTGCTAGTTCACCAGTTGTCCTACCATGGACCAATTTTGGTAGTCACTAATCGCTGCTTAATGGAAACACTCCACAAGACCCGCCGTTTTGGAGATACTCAGTCCCAGTCGTCAAGCTATCACAATTTGGCCATCGTTAAAGTCTCTCAGGTCTTGACACTTGCCTTTTTGCCCTGCTTCCAACACATTAGCTTTAAGAACTGACTATTAATTTGCTGCCTAATGTATCCCACCCATTGATGGCAGCCATTGTAATGATAAACAAGTGTTTGCCACTAACATGGCAATATCCCCCGCTGCCTCAATTTTATGTGTCCGTACGGACGGACAGATGGACAGACTAAGCCCAATTCTGTATCCCAAGATAACAAGGTTGTTCACTTCAAGTGTCAGACTAATCTTGTGACTGGTAAGTGTGTACAGGTTATACAGAATAGAGTAAACCAGTTATTCAGAGTACATTTTACAGGTTATACAAAGCACATTGTACAGATTATACAGAGCAAATTATACAGGTTATACAGAACTCATTACACTGGTTATACAGAGCATGTTATATACAGGTTATGCAGAGGAAATTATCCAGGTTATACAGAACTTATTACACTGGTTATACAGAGCATGTTATATACAGGTTATACAGAACTCATTACACTGATTATACAGAGCATGTTATATACAGGTTATACAGAACTCATTACACTGGCTATTCAGAGCATGTTATATACAGGTTATATGGAGCACATTATGCAGGTTATATAAAGTGCATTATGTAGATTATAAGGAACATAAATAGGTTATACAGGGAGCATTATACAGGATGTACAGATCACAATCTCCAATGGGCTTTCTGGTCACCCATCCCTTCTCTCAGTCTTCATCTATCAGTCTTCTATTTCCTCCTTTATGCTGGGTGTTGGAGAGTCCGTGCTCTGTGCCAAATGGGATGGAATTATGGGACAGCTTTAGCTAATCTTTGGCTCTCTGATCATCTTCTGTCTCTCAAAAAGGGCTCCTATGGAGTTGTCAAGCTGGCATACAATGAAGACGACAACACATATTATGTGAGTATAGCGGTGCTTCTCCAATCTACCTTCCTTTACAGTCTGAATTGATGAATTAAGACAGAACTTTGCATGGCTATAATTTTATCAACATTGTCATAATTTATTTTCCCCGGACTTGAAGTGGATGGGGATATAGGAATGAGTGGTGCCCTTCCGCATGTCCGTCCATACACCCATCAGTCCGTCACGCATCTTTTCTGGAACAGAACTCCTAACACATTCAATATTTCTCAAAATTTCACAGATTGATATGTCTCACTATGTAGATGAGCCTTTTCATACTTCCATCTGTCCTCCTGTTGGTCTTTCTGTCCCTCTGCAGCATTTTTTTCCAGGCCAGGTATCAGTCAACCTGTTCTTCTCCAGGCCAGACCTCTGAAAATTTTTAATATTTCCCAACGAAATTATATACATGGGTACATCTTATCATGTAGTTGTTCCTGTATGTGCTGCTGTTTGTCTGCCCATCTGTCTGTCCGTCCCTCTACCATGTTTTGTTTTAAGGACAGTTACCAGCCTTCCGATTCTTTTCCAAACCAGGCCAGAACAGTTCAATATTTCTCGACTAAATTTAATGGCTACATCTTATTGTGTAGATGTGCCTGCTCATACTTCGCTTCATCCTCCTGTCTGTCTGTCTGTCCCTTCACATTGTTTTATTTCAAAGCCAGATATCAGCCTTGCCATGGCAGGGGATCTGAGTATTTCATGCTTGTTATAAATGGTATTATGTTGATTTTTGGGAACTCTTTGCTTTCTGTTTCATATGATGTAGGCATGGCATTCATTCCCCATAACAGTCAAAATGAAGTGGGGTGTCCTACTATTCGATTAAGTGTTTGACAATAAAGCAGACATTGAAAGAGTTGTGCGATCTACAAGGAGAAGGCATTACAGGGCTATCACTGCCCTCAGCTTTTGAAGCCGGTGGTGTTTGGTTTCAAAGTCCTAATGATCTGGCTTAGTGTCTTTCAGAGCCACTTCAGGTGATGTATGCATCTAATGCCAAGTGCGCATTGTTTTATCTCCTTTCCTTCAGGCAATGAAGGTGTTGTCAAAAAAGAGACTGATGAGACAGGCTGGGTTCCCAAGTAAGTGTTTTGGCTATTCATCCAACAAGACCTCAGTGTGATTATCAAATATGCTGAACATTTCTCTTAATATATTCTAATTTGCTTGCTCAGTATGAATATTCATGATTTCTGAATTCGATCAAGAAGCCTCACTAAAGGGACATTATCATGGCCAAGCACGCGCAGTAAACTTTAAAGAATTAGCCATTTTTTAGCTCACCTGGACCAAAGGTATAGTGGGTTTTTGCTGGGGGCTGCTCGTCCGTCATTTGTCATCGTCTTTGTCATCCGTCTGATAACATCTTCTTCTCGGAAACTACTGAACCTATGAAGCTGAAATTTGGCGTGCATGTTCATGCCCATGAGGACACCAAAGTTTCTTCAAATCGTTCCGATCCAATTTAAGATATGGCTGCCAGGCCAGGCTTTAAGGAGCTCTTAGGTTGTGTGTCTAATCAGTGTAGAGATGGAGACTGGTGGTTTATTTGGTCTCTCAAAGTCTCCTCCATATGAGCGTGATGTGGTTTGATGTGAACTGAAAGTTCTTCTGCAGGACGGCCTCCACCCCGTGGTACGAGGGTAGTGCCTGAGGGCTCTGCCCAGCCCAAGGGGCCTCTAGAGAGGGTGTACCAGGAGATTGCTATCCTAAAGAAGCTGGACCACCCCAATGTGGTGAAGCTGGTGGAGGTGAAGAAGAGCATGATTTCTCACCTTATCAGTACTGACATTCAAATATTTGTTGTTTTGCATTTGTAACATTCAGCATAGTTGTTAATGTGCACACATCACTGACTGCAAGTGATTCCAGGGTTTCTTGCATTTGACCCTGGTTAAGTAAGTGTCCATTGCTATCTTTTTGTTACCATTTGTGAAAAGTAGTTATTTTCAGGAGATTGAATTAGTTTTCTAAGCCTACTGAATACACTTATGCATTACTTTGTAAATTGCTCTGGATTAATCTGCCAAGCATGTGTTATGTAATCTTTGCCTATTCTATACATTACTGTTTATAGATGTGACCACGTGAATGGATGTTATGATCGCCAACTTCTTCCTAAGCTGTACATCACACCTCCCACATACTTTGGGTGGCTTTCTATAATAATGGTTATGGTCCCTGTTCGCCGGAGTTGTTTATTTGATTCCCACATTGGGAACTGGCACCATGACCTTGAGCCAGAGTTTTTAAGCTGAATTGTTCCTTTAAATATTCTAAATATGTAATAGCTGTACAGTGTAAACCTCAATGTGTGTTTCAATGCAAGTTTCTGCATTGGGCTTTGGCCCGAATGTTGTCCATTCCAGTCAGCTGAAATTTGTTTTTGGACTAGTATTAAGGTGTCAGTGGTGCTTATTGAGGGAAAGTTGGAAGCATCTTCATTTCTGCCGGTGGGAATTCTCACCCATTGTGTTTCTCCTCCGTCCTGTTTCCAGGTGCTGGATGATCCCAGCGAGGACCATCTGTACATGGGTATGAATGCCAGAAGCACCAAACCACCATTCACCACCATTCACCCCCCTACCCCCACAAAAGGCTAACTTCTACAGAACATTCTTTCTTTAGCCTGTCCACAGTTTGAAGCTTTTTTAATTCAATACTAGAGTAAGGAACTGTGAACTGTGCCATTGTTCCATTGTGAAACCGCGAGTCCACTTGTATACTTTATGTAATTTGTTTATCTGGATAATTTACTAAATGTTCCCATTCTTCTTGCAGTTTTTGAGTTGGTCAAACAAGGGTGAGTGAATGATTTATGGCTCTTGCATGGTATTATTATTATTATTATTATTACTATTATTGTTATAGATCTGAGATGGTTGGGCTGAACTTGTCAAATGAGCTGTGTCCTCTATGAAGGGCAGTGATGGAGATTCCTACAGACAAGCCACTCACTGAGGACCAGGCTCGGTTCTACTTCCAGGACCTGCTCAGAGGAATTGAATTCTGTAAGTTGATGTGTTTTTCTTAAAAATTATTTATTGGAACAGTTATTCAGATTCTTGGTATGAATCTCAGCATTGTCCTCCTAATCACAATTTGATTCACTTTAATTGGCTTTGATGCGTTGACCTTCTCATCGCGCCTCCGCTCCATCTGGGTGAATAAGCTCTGTCTCTTTTTTATTTTGGCATTTTAAATTTTATTAAAAAAGTGGAAAATTGTGCGTTTTCTTTTCAGTGCATTATCAGAGGATAATTCATCGGGACATTAAGCCTTCTAACCTGTTGGTTGGGGAAGATGGCCACATTAAAATTGCTGACTTTGGGGTCAGTAACCAGTTTGAGGGTGCAGACGCGCTTCTGACCAGCACTGTGGGAACCCCGGCCTTCCTTGCACCTGAGACTCTTTCGGAGACCAGGAAGAACTTCTCTGGCAAGGTAAATGAATACACCCTACTGCCTGGAGGCCTTCTTTGGAAGCACAACTGTTTCAAGCTCAGAATCCGAATTGTTTTTGTTTATCTGCAGATAAGGGGTCTATTGCTTATACTTAGCCAATACAGTTCACTAGATAAGTTTGTTGTTACTCACGAGTAAAACCAGGAGTTTCAGGTTCATGAAGCTACTTTGCAGTTTGGCTAATAATGTTACTGGAACAATTGTTTCATAAGCACAAACCTGAAACAGTCCTAGTGCCCACCGCATTGCCGTCGGCATCTGGTGGGCTGTAAACCATGACATAAAGTCAATAATGCAAACTGTGATTTGTTTTTTACTTTTTCACTGAAGTTGTGACTCATGCAAATCTTCTCAACCCAAAACCTAAGCCCCTCCTTTCTTTTGTTAACATTTATTCAGCAATGGTCTGATAACATACTGTACTTAAATGTAAATAGAGGAAAATGGTGCATATCAATGAAAGAAAAGCCTAATCATGCAGTAAATACATCCCAAAATCCATAGATTTCATACTGGTTTTTAAGAAAGGCATTGTGAACAGAAACTTGAAGTTGCTTCCAAATTTTTGACCTGTATTGGCCTTGCTTCCAAACTTCTGGCCTGTAAACTTCTGGCCTGTAGTGTAAGTGGCCTTTGTAAGCAACCTAGCAATGTTGTAATTACTCAGTATTATTGAAGCAATAGTATGAAATGGGGCCCAGATATATTGAACTGGAAACTGGCCAACCAAGGCATGTAGACCTTTTGACCACAGTTGAAAAACACATTTTAATACCCATCAAAAAGTGTGTCTTCCATATCTAGGTCATTATGTGGATGGTTTTTGTGTTGTCGAATTTTCTCTGCAAAAATCCACGACATTGTAACTCATTATTTGACTGTAGATTTTATCACGCCAAACAGAGTCAGTGGTACAGATGGGCAACTATAGCTGGGTCTGTGATGTGGCACTCGTGCACGAGAAGTCTCCCCCTAGCCCCTCAGCAAAGTCGCCTTTATGCTGGAAACAAATTATCCGATTACAAGGGAAACACAGCCGTGTAAATTTCACAGAGAGCTTATCATTCCTGCAGGTGATCAAGAGGGTACCCTCCTGACCAAAAAAGACGTAATAGCCCCCAATTTGCCTAACTCCAGGTGGTCAGATAAGAGGGGGGTTACTGAATGTATTCCTAGGGATGTCACTCATGCTAGTGATTACAGTGCAGTCACCAGTCAGTTAGAATTATTTCCCACAATGGTAACACTTTAGCTTTGGATATTTTAAGGATGTAGCTTATTACAAATGCGCTTTAAATGCCCATGTTGTTCACAAATCAGAATGGCAAAGTGGGTCACTCATCAGCCATTAATAAAAATGTTGTAACTCAAGAAAAATTTTAAATGCTATACACCAAGAGTGGCTGTATATGGGGAAGTTTCAGATGGAGGTCAGTGAACTCTGATATTTTGTGTGGAATTTGAGTTTAGATGAAAGCTGTGGTTCTTGTCCTCCTTTTTTGCAGGCCCTGGATGTTTGGGCGATGGGAGTGACTCTCTACTGCTTTGTTTTTGGAGTGGTAATTCACCCCATTGAGTACTGTCTTCATGCAGTAACATACACTTAAAACAGTTCAATAAGTTGAACATCATTTAAAAAGTGCTACAATGCAATTAACAGTCATTATAAAAATGCTTTATGATCTTAACTACTTGACAAAAGTTTGGAATTGCTTGTCATTTAAGTAGTTATGTATATAATTTTACAGTATATTCAGTATTTCAAGTATAAGGGGACAAAAGTTTTTAGATTATAAGACTGCTATCTCATTCAGTAATTTCTCATCAAAGTATTTTTAATCCAGATTTAGCATTTAGGATATCTATTTTTCTACACCCCATGTGGATTGCACAATTTCCAGCTTTTGCATTTTTCAAGAAGGGCCACTGACTTCTGATGTTATCAGTCGATTGAATGGGCATTACTATGTGCGATAGTTATGGAATAGCAGAACCCTACTGTACCCGCTAGCAGGTTGAGTGGGTTGTTATGGTCAGTCTCTAGCATTGATCAGTAAAGCAGAAGTTGTGTGGAAATGAGATGATATTACTCAGATGAACCAAAAAGTCAGCAAAGAATGCATGATGGGTGATTGGGTGGGCGCACAAAGCAGTGAACTTTCCCACGGGACAGTAGTTTTCAATTCCGGCTACAGCCAGTTAAACATTTGAAGTTCTGGGGCATGACCTTCTTTCAAAAGACATGACTGTCTTATTTAAAATCATTATCACCTTTCCCCACAACTGAACCCAAACCTTAACCTTTTAAGAACCACGTTTGCCTTTCCCTGATCCTGAACCCTAAACTTAAAGGTGCCCTGTGTAAGAATTGAGGTCAAAATATCCAAAAAATGAGCTAGACACAGCAAAAGAATGAGAAGACATAAGGGCAATGATGCCATAAAACAGATGTCAAGGTATTGTGCTGCAGAAATGTCAACCTGAATTAGCACGCTAAATCACTAGCTGCACACCGCCCTGTGTCATAATACCAGTTTCTGCCATGGATGGCGGTATGCGGGCAACCTAGCAGCCAGTCAAACTGCAGTGCACTGCACGAATAAATCGCATGGCTTGAGGGCGTACTTGAACCTGATGCCAATCATGTGGAAGGTACATAAGAAGCTTGAAATAGCTTTAATGACAATGAACCCTGAATGAATGCACGAAATGTAACAAAAAACATTGCATAATGTAATGAAACATGACAATGTTTAGTCGTGACTAATGATACTTGATTGCTAGAAGAGGTCTTGCTAATGAAGACTGATTGCATGCTGTGAAATTAGCATCAGGTGGACGGCATACGTAACGTTCAAAAATGATCTTGTCCCTAGTTTTACTCGTACATGTGCAGCTGAGATTACTTCATCATTTTGAACTCCGCTCTAATTGTTTTGAAGACGTACAGTAAAGTAATGGTCACCAAACAGTGGTGGTCGACTGGCCAGCTGATTATGGTATCAGAGACTGGTTGTGGTAAAGTCTGGCATTAGGTAGATTTATTCATGCAAATGTTGGTTCAGCATTAGCACTTAACATTAGCTGATGTTATGTTGACGCTAGCTTGCTCAACAGCAGTGAATGTTATCTCGCAAATGAATTTATTTCGAATGAACAATGACACGTAATTTGGACATATTTACTGGATCGGGTGAAGGTGAGTGGCTTGAAGATGTCATAGTATAGAATCACTTGATATTAACTGACGTTCGTTCATGTGTTTATATCTCAGAGTTTTGGAGTCAGAGCGGCCCTGTTTGGATTGTAGATGGTCATCTATGGTTCTGCCGTCATTGGGAAGGTGGGGGCAGAGCATGGACAGGAGGCTTGAATCGATGAGGGACTGTGTCGTTTCTCGATTGTTATGCTAGGGTAGACCAACTCACTTTCTGCAGGTATACTGCCCCCATTTTCTTTGGAGTGTGTAGAGTATGATGTTATGACTTTAAAAAATCACAACAAAGAAAACCAGCAAGTACAACTATAACAAATTTATTCTTCAAAAATAAGTTAATAAGTTAAAAAAATATCCACTGTTAAATCCTCTAATAACACTCTAATGCCACTAATTAACTCTGTTGCCAAAACAAAGACTCTGCTTCTGCTCTTCTCTCCTCTGCTGTCTGCTGTGTCCTCCTCTGACTGAAATCACAGCATTTATATAGTCTAGCAACATTCTGGAAAGATCCGCAGGATGTCTGGGAAATCCCACCCCCTCCAGGCAGGAAGGTGCCAGAAGCTTCTAGAAAGCACTAGTCCTTTACATAGACGTGAGATATTACATCAGATTATGTTGTACAGACACACCACCAGAGGGTGCCAAATGAACAAAATAAATATAGCTGATCAGCAAGGCAGCAAAACAGCATGTAATGAATCTCCATTTACAAATTAAATATAAAGCTGTACAAAAAATAGTCATACATAACAATGAATTTAATTTTTGGCTGCCATTACACAGGGCACCTTTTAATGTCTTGAAAACCACGCTTGTCTTCCCCCATCCCTGAACCCCAACCGTAATCCAATGAAAATCATGATCACCAAACTGCTTGTCGTAGGTACAGCAGGGCGTTCCTGTCCCATACTGATGGTGCTGATAACTGAAGACCGTGTCCATTCAAATCAACTGATAACATTTGAAACGGGTGGATGGGCGCAGTTCACATACTTGATGATCCAGGTGAACAGCTTTACGGGGTTTATTTCCAGTAATGGTGCTGGCAACTCCAGATTTTGTATTTTCCCTTCTGTTGAGTTCCTAAAGAGTCTGGAGGTATGTTTCGGGTCACTGTTATGCTGTAGCAAAGTGTTGATCTATTCATTTGATGTGAAAGTCACTTGTGATTTGAAATTTTTGTGTGGCTGTCAAGGTAAACCCTTAAAATAAGATTAGAGGTCAAGGTCAGTTAAATTTGAGTGCTTTTTGCTGTCTGTTCGAAAGCTATTCTCACTATAAAAAGTTAACGTGTAAGCAAGAAAAAAAAAATAAATAAATAAATATATATATATATATATATACATAAATACTGTGGCGCTTGAAAGTTTGTGAACCCTTTAAAATTTTCTATATTTCTGCATAAATATGACCAAAAACATCATCAGATTTTCACACACGTCCTTAAAGTAGATTAATAAAACCCAGTTAAACGAATGAGACAAAAATATTATACTTGGTCATTTATTTATTGACGAAAATGATCCAATATTACATATCAGTGAGGGGCAAAAGTATGTGAACCTCTAGGATTAGTGATTCATTTGAAGGTAAAATTAGAGTCAGGTGTTTTTAATCAATGGGATGACAATCAGGTGTGAGTGGGCACCCTGGTTTATTTAAAGATCAGGGATTTATCAAAGTCTGATCTTCACAACACGTTTGTGGAAGTATATCATGGCACGAACGAAGGAGATTTCTGAGGACCTCAGAAAAAGCGTTGTTGATGCTCATGAGGCTGGAAAAGGTTACAAAACCATCTCTAAAGAGTTTTGACTTCACCTGTCCACAGTCAGACAGATTGCGTACAAATGGAGGAAATTCAAGACCATTGTTACCCTCCCCAGGAGTGCTCGACCAACAAAGATCACTCCAAGAGCAAGGCGTATAGTGGGCGAGGTCACAAAGGACCCCAGGGTAACTTCTAAGCAACTGACGGCCTCTCTCACTCTGGCTAATGTCAATGTTCATGAGTCCACTGTCAGCAGAACACTGAACAACAATGGTGTGCATGGCAGGGTTGCATGGAGAAAGCCACTGCTCTCCAAAAAGAACATTGCTGCTTGTCTGCAGTTGGCTAAAGATCACGTGAACAAACTAGAGGGCTATTGGAAAAATGTTTTGTGGACAGATGAGACCAAAATAGAACTTTTTGGTTTAAATGAGAAGTGTTATGTTTGGAGAAAGGAAAACACCGCATTCCAGCATAAGAGCATTTTCCCATCTGTGAAACGTGGTGGTGGTAGTATGGTTTGGGCCTGTTTTGCTGCATCTGGGCCAGGACAGCTTGCCATCATTGATGGAGCAATGAATTCTGAATAATACCGGCAAATTCTAAAGGAAAATGTCAGGACATCTGTCCATGAACTGAATCTCAAGAGTAGGTGGGTCATGCAACAAGACAGCGACCCTAAGCATGCAAGTAGTTCTACCAAAGAATGGTTAAAGAAGAATAAAGTTAATGTTTTGGAATGGTCAAGTCAAAATCCTGACCTTAATCCAATTGAAATGTTGTGGAAGGACCTGAAGCGAGCAGTTCATGTAAGGAAACCCAATAACATCCCAGAGCTGAAGCTGTTCTGTACTGAGGAATGGGCTAAATTTCCTCCAAGCTGATATACAGGACTGATCAACAGTAACTGGAAATATTTAGATGCAGTTATTGCTGCACCAGATACTGAAAGCAAAGGTTCACATACTTTTGCCACTCGCAGATATGTAATATTGGATAATTTTCCTCATTAAATAAATGACCTAGTGTAATATTTTTGTCTCATTTGTTTAACTGGGTTCTCTTTATCTACTTTTTGGGCCTTGTATGAAAATCTGATGACGTTTTAGGTCATATTTATGCAGAAATCTAGAAAATTCTAAAGGGTTCACAAACTTCCAATCGCCACTATGTCCGTGTGTATATATATATATATATAAATATATATATATATATATTTATGTGTGTGTGTGTGTACAATTCTTACCTTTATGCTTGGGTTTACCAATGTCGCCAGTGTCCCTTCATGGATGAGCGCATATTGAGCCTCCACCAAAAGATTAAGACCCAGCCTGTGGAGTTACCTGAGCAGTGAGTTTACACATACGCATACACATTCATGCCCTGAGACATACAAACATTTATTCAAACACTAGTCTCGCATGTAAAGAGACTTATGGAGACTTCATTTTAAAAGATAATCCTTTACTGAACAATGAAATTTACTTGACACAAGTTCACATGTACTCGAGCACGATCAGAGCTCCCACGTGCTGATACACATATGAACCAGTGGTGGCTGGTTTTCTGACATTAGAGGAGGCTCAAAAACTCCCTTTCAACTACATAGTAGTCTTAACCAGTTTTCAATTATTTTCCATCATTGAAAAGTTTTCCAGTGATTAGAAAATCCATCCGCAGATTAGCAAACAGCTTCCTCCTTAATGCAGTGTTGCAGTAATAGGCTTGTAAATGCATGTAAATACACTGCCCGGCCAAAAAAATAGTCGCACACTCAATTATTTAGTCGGAACCCCTGTAGCTTTGATTACAGTGCATATTCGTCTCGTCATTGTTTTTACAACTATATGCAATGCCAGAACATTTATTTTCGATCAGAAATGCCATAATTTTTGGCCGAGATCTTGTCTTCTCGACATAATGGTTGAACCACTCGGTGGTCTTTCTTGAGCACGTCCCAACAACTTTTAATGTGTTTAAGGTCAGGACTTTGTGGTGGCAAATTTTTTTGTGAAAATGATTCCTCATACTTGTTTTTGTCATTCATGGTTTTCTTTGCTAAATAACTTGCCTGTTCTGAAATACTGTAACCTTTTCCACTATCAAGGGATGTGTCTTCTGACATGATTTTTTAAGAAATGAGTAGCGACGCTCTTCATCAGTCAGGGTAAAAAAGATTATTGCCAGCTGAAACATTAATAACCGCAATAATGATCCAATTATGGAATTGGTTCATTTATTTTCAAATGGCGACTTTTTTTTTGGCCGGGCAGTGTATCTTTCATTCACTTGATAGAGCAGTTAATCTTTTTAACTTCTGTGTTTGCTTTTAGTACGTCTTGCATTGTAGGCTATCTAGCCCTTGCCTCATGATAGTTTAAATTAAAGTGATGAAGATGAAGATTTGAAACAAAATTACAGTAATGAAAATAAAGATTAGAAACAAGTATCCACTACTGAATTAAAGCAATTTCACTTGGAAATGACGCATTATATTCCTTGTCTTGCCTTAACTACGAAAATTGGTCACACCTGGCAGGGTTTGTATTCACGTAATGTTGATTTGAAAAAAAGAATTAGTAATGGGTCAGGATCAGTCATTTGAGGACAGGGATGTTCTGTCTCCTCTATTTTCATCTACCCAGACACCACTGATACAAACATCTCACAACTTTACTGCAGCAAAAAAATGTATATACCACTCTTGGATTTCATCTAGTATACTTATTTGTCATATTTCCATGTTTTAGGTCATCCAACTAATTTTACTATAAGACAAAGCAATGTAAGTAAACACAGAATGCAGCTTTTAAATGTGATAATATCATTTATTTAAGGAAAAGAATGACTCAAAACCTGTCACCCATGTGAAAAAGTTAAAAAAAAATCCCTCATTGCTAATTGTACTACCCACAGCAGCAGCGACTGCAACCAAATGTTTTTGCTGACTGGAGTCTTTCATATCGTTGTGGAGGAATTTTGGCCCACTCTTCTCCGTTAGTATGATGTTCTTATTGTGGAATGCTGTGTTGGCTTGACACCAGATGTAATGGGACCCATGTTTTCCAAAATGTTCCACTCTTGACTTCAGTCCACAGAATTTTGTTCCAAAAGTCATGAGATGCCATTAAGAAGTTTTTTGGCAAATATGAAACAAGGCTTTGTACTCTTTTTGGTCAGCAGTTGTTTTCGCTTCACATCTCTCCCACGGATGCCATATTTGCCCAGTCTCTTTCTCATTGAAAAATTGGGAACACTGACTTTAATTGTAGACCTCGCACGAAGTTGGGCGGCTACGATGGATTCATGGTCATTGTCTCCGCCCCCGCTGCCGCCATGTCCGTAGAGATTTTCTCATGCAGGCTCTGCAGGCCACAATCCTCATCTTCATCCTCATCTTCATCGTTTTCTGGCAGCAATTTCTTCAATCATCTTCATCAAAACCGCTAACCAGATTTTTAAAATTTCCCAGTTTACTTATAATTGTGAATACTTTGACAATCTTCCTTTACAAA
Source organism: Gymnothorax reevesii (assembly GCA_029721435.1). NCBI lineage: Eukaryota > Metazoa > Chordata > Actinopteri > Anguilliformes > Muraenidae > Gymnothorax > Gymnothorax reevesii. The sequence goes on along the minus strand of CM056580.1, from coordinate 60,530,316 downwards.
ATCACTGGCCAGATTTACTTCAAATTCAGTATAGAGTGTCCTTGGGACCATGTCTCTGAAATTCATTCATAGTTTTGAAAAGTTTTAGTTATTCTATTTTTAACCAAATTTTTTTCTAATTAAAATTTCCCCATTTACTTATTATGGCAAAATCTTTAACAATGTCCTTCTCTGAAACCACTCTCCAGATTTACTTCACATTTAGTGCTTCCATGGTATCATGTCTCTGAAGTTTGTTTGCAGTTTTCATTGTTTGATTTTTAAAATTAGTAGTCTAGAAGACTTTTAAAAAAAGCGAAGGGCAGAAAAAATATACACTCAACAAAAATATAAACGCAACACTTTTGTTTTTGTTCCCATTTGTCATGAGATGGACTCAAAGATCTAAAATTCATTCCAGATATACAATATTACCATTTCTCTCAAACATTGTTCACAAATCTGTCTAAATGTGTGATAGTGAGCACTTTTGCTTTGCTGAGACAATCCATCCCACCTCACAGGTGTGCCACATCAAGATGCTCATCAGACACCATGATTAGTGCACAGGTGTACCTTCTACTGCCCACAATAAAAGGCCACTCTGAAATGTGCAGTTTTGTCTCACAGCAAAATGCCACAGATGGCGCAAGCATTGAGGGAGCGTGCAATTGGCATGCTGACAGCAGGAATGTCAACCAGATCTGTTGCTCGGGCATTGAATGTTCATTTCTCCACCATAAGCCGTCTCCAAAGGCGTTTCAGAGAATATGGCAGTACATCCAACCGGCCTCACAACCGCAGACCACGTGTAACCACACCAGCCCAGGACCTCCACATCCAGCAGGTTCACCTCCAAGATCGTCTGAGACCAGCTACTCAGACAGCTGCTGAAACAATTGGTTTGCATAACCAAAGAATTTCTGCACAAACTGTCAGAAACCGTCTTAGGGAAGCTCAACTGCATGCTTGTCGTCCTCATCGGGGTCTTATCCTGACTCCAGATCGTCGCCGTAACAGACTTGAGTGGGCAAATGCTCACATTCGATGGCGTCTGGCACGTTGGAGAGGTGTTCTCTTCACGGATGAATCTCGGTTTACATTGTTCAGAGCAGATGGCAGACAGCGTCGTGTGGGTGAGCGCTTTGCTGATGTCAATGTTGTGGATCGAGTGGCCCATGGTGGTGGTGGGGGTTATGGTATGGGCAGGCATCTGTTATGGACGAAGAACACAGGTGCATTTTATTCATAGCATTTTGAATGCACAGAGATACCGTGATGAGATCCTGAGGCCCATTGTTATGCCATACATCCATGAACATCACCTCATGTTTCAGCAAGATAATCCACGGCCCCATGTTGCAAGGATCTGTACACAATTCTTGGAAGCTGAAAATGTCCCAGTTCTTGCATGGCCAGCACACTCACCGGACATGTCACCCATTGAGCATGTTTGGGATGTGCTTGACCGGCGTATACGACAGCGCGTACCAGTTCCCACTAATATCCAGCAACTTCGCACAGCCATTGATGAGGAGTGGACCAACATTCCACAGGCCACTACTGACAATCTGATAAACTCTATGCGAAGAAGATGTGTTGCACTGCATGAGGCAAATGGTGGTCACACCAGATACTGACTGGTTCTGAGTCCCCAGACCCCCAATAAAGCAAAACCTGCACATTTTAGGGTGGCCTTGTATTGTGGACAGTCTAAGGTACACCTGTGCACTAATCATGGTGTCTGATGAGCATCTTGATGTGGCACACCTGTGAGGTGGGATGGATTGTCTCAGCAAAGCATAAGTGCTCACTATCACACATTTAGACAGATTTGTGAACAATGTTTGAGAGAAATGGTAATATTGTGTATCTGGAATTAATTTTAGATCTTTGAGTCCATCTCATGACAAATGGGAGCAAAAACAAAAGTGTTGCGTTTATATTTTTGTTGAGTGTGTGATGATGCTAGCATCTGGAACGCATTCCTACTCATGAGTAGATTGAAGTTTGTTCAGATCATTCTGATCCGGAATCAAATATGGCCACCACAGCCTTGACATTGAAAATAGAAAAACGTCTTCTTCTCTGAAGCCACTGAACAGATTAGGCTGATACAAGGCATGAGTGTTCCTACACATGAATAGATTAAAGTTTGTTCAAATCGTTCTTCTCTGAAACCACAGGATGGATTTAAGCTTAAACTTGGCATGAGTGTTCATACACAAATAAATTAAATTTTGTTCAAAATATTCCAATCCAAAATTCAGTATGGCCCTCAAAAAGCCTTGAATTTCAAAATCTAAATACATCATCATCTACAAAATCACTGGACAGAAGATGCTGATGCATGTTCCTAGTCAATAGTACATCAAAGTTTTCTGAATCAAAATCAAACATGGCCGCCATAGCCTTCACCTTACAAATTCTAATTTTGCCTGTGCCTGAGTCATGTCTGGATTCATTCGACCCTAATTTGGTATCTAAGTACTAAGTACCAATATTTGACACACATAATACAAATTAACTGTACTTTGCTTATTGACCAACATTTTTAGCTCACGTACATTTTGCAGTTGTAGTGACACAGTCAATCAGTCTTGGTGAGCTGCTACGCGGAACGTTTTAGATGTTAGTCTGGGTTCTTCTGTGACCTCCTCGATGAGGTGTTGATGCACTCTTGGTGGAACTTTGGTAGATTGGCCACTCCTGGGTGGGTTCACCCTTGTTCCAAGTTTTCTCCATTTGTAGGTAATGGCTTCATCTAAATACCCACACTGGCACTTAGTCAAGTGGCCACTTGGGTGAGGCATTTCTGGGTTCTGGCCTGAAGTCTTTATAAAGACTGCAAGTGCTGTGAGGTTTTTCATCTCACCTCAAGGTGCAGTTGACAAAAGGAAAATATTTCCAGTTGAGGCAGCAGTTAGAGGAGTTTGTAAGCCAAGAATAACGTGAAGAGAATTAATATTTTCAATAAGCTTGTGAAAAAGACCCAATCAGTAATGCAAACATTTAAACAAAAAATATTGAAACATCATCCAAAATCAGAAATAAAAAACATTATAAATTTGTAATTAAAGGTATAAATCAATAAGCTGTCAGTTGGGTCACAGTTGCTTAATTTACTCTGAGCATATTGCAAAGCGACAGAAGCTTCAGTGACCCATTTTGACTTTACGATTTACATTGGAACATTTTTCTTGACCATTGTCCCACTAAGCACTCCTTTCTTTGTTCATACAAAACCCTGATGCATCGTGGAATACACTTCGCCCTTAAACAGCACTACAAATCAATATCAGAATAAGGATTCATAAAGTGTGGATTAAGAACACCTGGGCTTTGGCATTTTCAGAAATCGGCATTTACTCACTCAATGTCACCCCCCCAGAGCCTTAGAAATTACTTGTAACCCTCTCCAGGCCAATTATGTTTCTCATCTGTTCTTGCATTTCTTTAAATTGTGGCATCATTTGCTCCTTTTTAACCTACTTTACATTGCCAGGCAGGTTCTATTTAAGTGATGTCAAAATTCAAAGGGGCTTGGAATAATCATGCCTCCGGGTTTGGCTAATGAAATTGAACTCAAATGTCAATTATATTTGTTTCATTGGTTGAGTTGGTAACTAAGAGTGCAGGGTTGGATACCTTTTTTTTATTTCAAAAAATGAAATCATCATCTAAAAACTGCATTTTGTGTTTGCTAGGGGTGGGAATCGACTGAGACCCCATGATATGATGATATTTGAGTCACAAAGTGGTATTGTTGCAGTATTGCATTATGTTTCTCTGCTTGCACGTCTCCATCCTCTATCTTTGTTCTGGCCAACTTCTACCCAAGTCTTGTGAGAGTCACACCTTTGCTTTGCTGGCCTAACCAGACAGTGAGTACTTGGCAACATCTAGTGGACAGAAAAGTCCATTGATTTTTATCATTCTGGTTCCCAAAAGTTGAGTTTGTATTTGCAACATTTGTTAAAAATTTTACGTGATAAAATTATAATACTTGGGGTCACTGAATTGATACAATTTTGCCGCTCGAAATATCAAGATATTGCACTGTATTAATATTGTGGCATTAGTACCTAGTGTTTCTGGAGTGCCACTAGAAAGAGTACCCCTAGTGTTTCTTCAGGTAATCTTTGTCAAATAACAAAATTATTTTGATGGTCTGAAACATTTAAGTGTGACAAATATGGGAAAATAGAGGAAATCAGGATAGGGTCAAATACTTTTCTACAGCCATGATCTACCTCTTAAATAAATGCACATAAAGGCTCACCGACACAATGGGCTCCATGATTGACATACATGCAATTCATACATCCTGAGTCACTATCTAGAAAAATATTTTCCTACAATTTTTATGCTGTTTATTTGTTGTACTTGCACTTACATCACTGTTTTGTTTTCTCAGTATTGATGTGTCTGAGGATTTGAAGGATCTGCTCTTAAAGATGCTAGACAAGAACCCAGAAGCCAGAATCTCAGTGCCAGACATAAAGGTCTGCTTCTGTCTGTGTACTTAATTTATAGTAAATCACTGTTTTGACTTAATCCATCTTCTTATCTCAAGTCAGACTCTGTAAATATGCCAGTTGTTGTACTACAGCTTTGTGAATGTGACCTACCGGCACCGCTTCTTTCTTAGATACACCCCTGGGTGACCAAACATGGAGCAGAGCCTCTTCCCTCAGAAGATGAGAACTGTACTCTGATTGAGGTGACAGAAGAAGAGGTGGAGAACTCTGTCAAACACATCCCCAGCCTGGCCACAGTGGTGAGTGGGCAGAACAAATGGCTCTGTCTATCTCCCAGCATGCATTCAATATCAGTTCCACATATATGTTTTCTGTCTGACATTTTTGTTGACTATTAGTTTTGAAGGCTCATCCTACTATTTCGGTTTAGTTTCCAGTATTGTCTCTTTAAAGGATGCCAGGGGTAAAGGTTTTCATAAGGACAATAACATAAGTTTATAAGATAAAAGTTCTCTTCTGCAGTTCTTTGTCTTCTTTTCTCTTGCAGTACAGGTTGCAGTACAGGAGTACAGTAAGTTGCTTGACTAGACTAGTTAAAACTTGTACCACTAAAAAACTAAAATCAGTATATAATGACGCGTGAGAGTATTCAAAAGCTTGATTATGTCTTTGGTATTCAGCTGATGGATAATCATAATTATGTTCTCATACAGAAGAGTAAAATCTATTTTGTCAGTTGGGACCTCCTGAAATACAGGATATGGTAATCTGAAAGGATAGGACTATGCTAGACGGCGCTCAAGTCATGAGGAAAGTGCCTTAGAATCAGACTCTACTGCCTCCTTACTGCAGATCCTGGTGAAAACCATGCTTCGGAAGCGCTCCTTTGGGAACCCCTTCGACTGGAGCAAGAGGGAAGAGAGATGCCCCACGGCTGCAGGCAACCTTCTGACGTGAGTCTCCTCCTGTGCCTATGAAGGTACCCTAACGTACGCACTCCTCTATGAACCCAATTCATGACACCATGAGGGGGTTCTTCAAACCTCTGTCCTATTCCTCTCTCACCAGCCACATTCGGCACTCAAATTCTCACTTAGTGTTTTGTGGAAAGGAACTATTGATAGAATCGCTAATAATCATGTTTTATTCTTCAGAAATAAGATGCATGTTTAATCAAACCATTATGGTCAGTGGGCATTTCCAAAACAATTATTTTCCTTTTGCTTGCACATACTATGTGGCTTTAATCACCTAACCATTAGGATTTGATAATACTCTGATGGAAAACTGCACCATTGTACATTCTCTGTTCCTCTCCCCCAATCACCTTCCAGCAAAGGCAAAGTTGGCATTGGAAAGTACTGCTTCATTCATAGTAATCAAAGGTAAAGGATTGTCACTGCGAGTCTGCTTGCCTTTCAGTAAACCATATTCCTGTACCGTATTTAACTGTTAACTCATCTGTGGAATACCTTGATTTGTGCCGTGTGAGTCTAACATTGAGGACGGGCACTTTGTGTTCCTGCCGCACTATGTGTCTCCAGAGGTATCATTGGACCAACCACTGTGCTTACAGTGCTGTGAATAAGTATTTTCCCCCTTTTTGATTTCTTGATTCCTTATTTCTCTATGTTTTGAATAACTCTGTACCTTCAATAATTATAATGATCATTTAAATGCTGCATTTTCTGTTTACTCATATTGTCATATCGTATATTAAAATTAGTTGAATGATGTAAAACATTTAAATATGACAAATAAGCAAAAATAGTAGAAATCATGAAGGGTTAAATAAGTTTTCGCAGCACTGTATACTGCCTGCCTTTATTTCAATGTGTTTTAAGGGCGTTTGGAGTAAGACCCTTCAAAACCTGGCCTTTACGCCTGGCCTTACGCCTTCATAACTCTTATACATCTATTTCAGCTTTCATGAAGCATTTATGATTTGCACATTCAGTTTCTCTGGTGGAGGAGTAGAGCTACGTAACCATAGTTACAATGAACCTTCATTAAATGAATATGTTGTCAAGATTTTGCGAGGCAGGATACAATGCTTTGATTTCCTAATCAGCCTCTTATTGGAGGGCTGTTAACATGCTCATGCTGTGGTTTGTCGAGACCCTCCTTCCTCAGCTCATCTTCCCTCGTGGTTCATCTCCCCTTGACAAAGGGCACTATTGTAAAAAACAGAGCCCGTTCCTATTTTCAGATTCAGCGCTCTGCTGCATGAGTCTGCCTGGTGCATGATATAACTGGGAAACACTGTGCAGAGGTGGAAAATGAGTCTGCATTTAGCATGAATACCACAGTGGACCCCTGCCTTTTTTACTGCGCCATCAGCCTTGCATGCAGCAGTACATTTTCTTAAGCCCCAACCGTCAAACCAATAGCCCAGTATTGTGCCCTCCCATCCCTGAGCTAAATACACATTTACTGGTTTGCTGTTACTTTGATATTTCACTCAAGATTGCTTTTTGACGATTTATTACAATTTAAGAAATCTAAAAAAAATCCACCCACACTAAGAGATGTTAAGAGTGAATGGCTGCATATAGTGGACACCTGATGGTGTGTTCAGGAAGACTGTGACCGCTGAACGAGAACGCAAGTCTGCAGTTCCAGTATAATACATGATGTGTTGTTCTAATTGTATTTCTGTCTTTTGTGTAGGAAACAGGAGAGCGGGGAGAGCATGAGGAACATGGACTTGCCTTTTGTAGGGGAGGACGAGGTTTTATCGTGATCCCATAATGGGTTAGGAGGCATAGTCGGATAAGTCTTGCAGTATTGATGTGGGAAGGCCAGAAAGTGTGGTCCACTTCACTCTGAGACTGGGCACTCTACAACGTGGGGTGTTCCTATTGCCTTGGAGCTCAGCTTAATGCCCCAATCCTGCATGCTTATCTGTTGTTAAAAAGGCATGCCCTCACTGTGGCTGCTCTCCACGCCAGTGCCAACTCCGGTCACTGCTTCTAGTTCTGGATGCCCCTCGTGTTTCAACCAAAAAGGCTGCACAAGGTGCTGTGCAGGACCCTTGTGGGAGGTGAAAGCAGTCTGTTTTTTCTCAGATCCTCTGAATGGCTTGTTTGATAATGGCTTTACTGGTACGCCTTTGGCGCGGCCAATTTTGTAACATATTCAATATTTGAAAAAAGGACTAGCTACGGGTTGCACAGTGTACAGTTGCATATCGGTTTGGGGATTTAAGTTATGCATTTTCATGTAATATTAATGGAACTGTATTTCAATTGAAATTGTTTGTTCATTTTTAAATATCACAAAATATGTAGTATAAAAAAATTACTTGTCAGTACCTTTTTGTTTTTCTACATCCACAAAGCACACAGACCTGCTCTTACAACAATGAATGTCTGTAGGGGTCTGGCTGTGGATTAAATATCACTGTTTAGTTTCCAGATAACATTTTGCAAAAATAATTATTGCTCAAAGACTTGCCAATGAGGATGTTTTCTTAACCTTTTGTCCTCAAAGCCTATTAATACTCTAGAGACTAAGCATGCTTGGTGGTCTCAGGGCTTTTGTTTCAGAGCTGTTATTCACTGTAGCGGGGGCAGATTATATTTAAAACTGCTGCACTGGCTGCAATGAAAGTGTCCAGGTGGGAAGTGCATGGCCTAAGTTTGTGTATGTTCACTCCTCTGAAGCATTATTTATGATATTTTTGGAGGAAAGTGTGCTTTTTGTAATGAAACCTTATAATATAGAATGTCTTGCTTTAGTTCTGTACCTCACATTGCATGTCATACTCTGGAAAGACACTTTTCCTCTTGAAGCAACTTCAAACTATTTTACTCTTCCTTGAATCAATTTAGTGATATACACACTATGCAGAAAATAAAAATTTTGCATCTAGATGAGAGCAAGGGAGTGAGGTTTGATAGAAAATGAAATTTTAGCTGGCTACCCAGTCTGATGCAATTATTTTCACTTTCTGTGCTGTGAACTGTTGATTGGGTAGTGTTATGTAGTTACAGCTACAGTTATATGTACTTTCATAGTATTTTAAATCAATGTGTTGGAAATGTAATGCTTCCACATAGTTGTCCGGCTGACAAGTATGTGCAAAGCCTTTTAAGGGAAAGGGCATCAAATTAGTATTCAGTTTTACCTTAATTTTACTGCATGCTCATACTTTTCTTGAGACATATCACATGGCTCTCTAAATTATGAAGGCTTTGAAATGTATTACTATGCATAAGGAAACAAACTCTGGTGCAATTGTTGATCCTCTCTGACCTCCCTTTTTGTTTTAATGTTACCTTCAGATGCCTCGTAAGTGCTAACTGTCAGGGTTGCCTCTTGTGCACACTTCAAGACATTTTAGAATTTTGCATTTAGAGAATGTCTTCAGCTTCTGCATTGTAATGCGAATCACATATCAATGAACATGGATTGAATAAAATGACCTTATTTGGAGTTGCGAGTAAAACAAGAAATAAAGGAGGGGCATTAAAGGGGAACTTCATGTGAAACACACTTTTGATGGCGAGGTGAATTATCCCATTGGCTTCAATGAAATGGCTGGAGTAATGTAATAATAATCAAAATGGTTCTGGAAAAATCTGACCCCATGAAGTCTGGTGATTTCACATGACCCGTGCGACCACATCTTTTTGGATGGAGTATGATGGATGGTTGAGTCCTCAAAGTAATTTTCAAATGATGCGGCTTAAGTTATCTGAACAACTGTGAAATTTAAGCATCAAACTCAGGAGGGTCAGCGATGGAAAACAGAATCAAATTTCCCCTTTTAATGTCATGGTACTTGCAATGGCCTGTTTAATGAATGACTGGATCTGGCAAAAATTCAGCAAATTAAAATCCTTCGGGGGGGAATGAGACAAGTGAATTGCATGATCTTGAAGATTAATATTTTCATAATCGGGTTTGCATGATCACAAAGACCAATTAGAACACTTGAGAATATTTCATAAGTTAAAACATGGCCTTTGCATTTCCAGTGCACTTTGGTCTCAGGCTAAAAACCTTTTTGTTAAAAGTTTTGTCCAAAGGAATCATGGGATGGCAGCCTCAGTGTACAGGGACTCTTGATGCCCAGCGCCGAGAAAAAAATGCTGCGATAGGTCAGTTTAACGGCATGGGGTCTGATGAGGTATTTGGCTCATGTAATGTTAAAATATTTGCATTTATATTCAAATTGTATACAGGTACTTGAGGTTTTTTGCTTTTGTAATACTGTCTTATTTACCTATGCTAGAGCAGATCGCTTTGATCCTATAGTAGCCTACATATGCTAATCCTCACATCACTGCCCATACTTAGTATTTCAGCATAGTTTAACATAGTAGATTGCCATGTATCTAAATACAATAGCTAAATGCATGCGAACTTAAACATTCACTAAATACACCAGGCGCAGTGTGGATCTGTGGAAGCTAATGGGCTAGTAAATTTGTGAATAATTGCCCTATACATATTGTATCCTGTTGATTGTTTCAATAAAAATGCCATTGCCTTTACGTGAGGAATCCATTTTTCATCCGTGATTTATTTCATTTTTGGGAGAAAGGAGTTTAATGCATGATTTTTCCCTAAAACAATGATTGTACCATGTAGGAATTACAACCTCAATTCTGAAATAGTTGGGGCAAAGCGTAAATTGTGAATTAAATCAAAATGCAATGACTTTCAGATCTCATGAGCCAATACGATGTTTACAATAGAACATAGATAACATTTCAAATGTTGAAACTGAGACATTTAACATTTTTATCCACAAAATTAGCTTATTTCAAATTTTCTGGCTGCAACAGTTCTCAAAAAAGTTGGGACACAGGCAAACAAAGGGCTGATTAATGTAAAGCAATTAATGTATAAGAGCAACAGCTGAAAGAACATTTGGCAAGTAATTAAGTGAACTGGGATCAGGCGTGTGACATAACTGGCTATAAAGTGGATGTCTTAGAGAGCTGTCATATAAATGACAACCAGTGCAATTTTCACAATCAAATAGAAAAGTAAAATTACATTTTCATACTCTTGCGAAAGTAAACTCCATCTTAGTTATCTTTGATTCTTGTTTTTGATCTTATACAAGAATATGAGGGGATTGTGATCACTGAAGACCTTAATGGGAGTAGCTGAAGAAGTCAAATAGACTACAAAATGTTGTAAAGCCAAAACAAGTGCCAAACATTCTTTTTCAATTGTTGAATAGTTTTTCTGATGATTATCAAACTTTTTGGAAAAGTGACAAACAGGATGATCTACTCCTTCAGTGTCTTCTTGCAGTAAAACTGCGCCTGCGCCAATGTCACTGGCATCAACTGCCAACTTGAACTCCTTTTTGAAATTAGGAGATAAGAGAACTGGTGCATTTTTGAGGATAGCTTTCAGCTGGTCAAATATATTTTGACATTTTTCATCCCAAACAAATTTTGCATTTTTCTTCAGTAAATTTGTCAAAGGTTCAGAAATGGAGAATTTTTTACAGAATTTTCTGTGGTAGCCAACCATCCCTAGAAATCTCATTAGCTGTCTTTTAGTTGTAGGCTCAGGAAATTCAGTAATAACTTTGACTTTTGCATTAACTGGTTTGACTTGACCCTGTTTAACAATATGACCTACGTAAACAACTGTAGCTTTACAAAAGTCACTTTTAACACGGTTGATGGTCAGCCTGGCATCACTCACTCTCTGATAGAAGTTTCTGATGTAGGTGAGGTGCTCTTGGAAGCTGACACTGGTGATGATAATGTCATCGATATAGGCCTCACATCCTTGTAGTCCAGCAATCACTCTGTTTACCAGATGTTGGAAGGTGGCTGGAGAATCTTTCATTCCAAATGGCATGACCTTGTATTGGTATAATCCGTCTGGTGTGACGAAGGCAGAGATCTCCTTTGCTCTGTCAGTCAGAGGGATCTGAGATCAAATTTAGTGACATACTTTGACACTCCAACTTTGTCAATGCAGTCATCAATCCTGGGAATAGGATATGAGTCCGTTTTTGATAGAGCATTCACTTTCCTGTAGTCCGTCAGCATTCTATATGTTCCATTGGGTTTCGGAACTAGGATGCACAGAGAACTCCAGTCACTGTTACTTGGTTCAACAAAGAAATTTTCAAGCAGGTATTTGACTTCTTTTTTAAGGTATTTCTGCTTCTCTTGATTTATTCTCTAAGGATGCTTTTTACAGGCTTGGCATCATCTTGTAGGATAACATCATGATAAACCATATCAGTCCTTGATAGAACGTCAGGAAATATGTGACAATATTCAAATATGAGCTGCTTTAGCTGCTGTTGTTGAAAAGGGTCCATGTGGGACAACTTGAGGTCAATATTTTGGAGAATGTCTGAATTTTCCAGTTTGACTGGACCAGGTTCATTTTCTAAGGGGCAGTCTTCAGAATTTTCCAGTTTAATTGTATTTAACACGTTGACTGTCTTTGGCTGAGTGTCTCTGTGTCAATGTATTCTTTCAGCATGTTGATGTGACACATTTGTTTTTGTTTCCTCCTTCCAGGAGTTAAAATTATGTAATTCAGATCACTGACCTTTTTGAGGATAGTGCAAGGGCAGAAATATCGAGTTCTTAGAGGGTTTCCAGGGACTGGCAAAAGTGCCAGGACTTTGTCACCAGTTTTAAAACTTCTTTTGAATGAAGGTCATATCTGGCTTTCATTTTGCCCTGAGCTTCATTGAGATTAGACTTAGCAAAGTCACAAGCCTTAGAGAGACTATTATGGAAGTCAGAGACATGCTGAAGCAAGTTCATTAGGACGTTATCTTCACCCAGCAACTTTTCCTTCAGAAGCTTAAGAGGTCCACGGACTGTATCCCCAAAAATGAGCTCAAAGGGAGGAACCCAAGAGACTCCTGAACAGCTTCACGGTCAGCAAACAGAAGAAGATGGACACCCTCATCCCAGTCTTTCTCTGTGTCAAGGCAGTAGGTCCTTCTCATGTTCTTCTGGGTTTGAAGAACTTCAAAAACGGGAATGGGCTTAAGTCGAGCCTTTGGAATATTCTGGTTCGGCTTCCCAAAAATTTGATTTGCAATACTCTTGTACATCGGACCTCATGGAAGGCCAGAAGAAATTATTCCTGACACGTTGAAGGGTCCTGCTGATACCCAAATGACCTGACATCGGATTGTCATGGGCCAGACTAAGAGTTTCTTGACGATAAGACTTTGGAAGAACAATTTGATGGGTGTTCATCCACTCTTCATCTGCAGAAACATCAGGTGGACGCCACTTTCTCATAAGCACACCATTTTTGTAGTAAAAATAGACAGGAACTTGAGTAGCCTCATCTTCACTTGCAGCCTGTGGTAGAAGATGCGCTAGATCAGAAGCTTGTTGTTGCTCCTAAATAAGTTGTTTCCGAGACAGAATGTCATTAGAATGACCTGACAAGGACAAGTCTGAAAATTTCCCAGACATTTCAGGACTGGAAGGTTCCTGATGAAAAGACTGCCCAATGAAGGTGTCAGCCAGGTTGAAGTCCAGGTCAGCATCATCTTGAATAGCCTTTTCGGCCATAGAACGAGTAACTGCACATGAAGGATAGAGGTCTGGAATTTCCTCCTCTATAGAGTCAGATTCTGGAACAATCAAAGGAGTGTCCGTTACGACAGGGTAGGGCACTACCTTATCCCAAGCAAGATCATTGCCAAGAAGCAAATGTACACCTTTGAAAGGAAGAGAAGGCCTATCGCCAACAGTAACAGGACCAGAGACCAAGTCTGATTTGAGATGAACATTATAGAGTGGTACACTCGTAAAACCACATTCTACTCCTTGAATAAGGACGTTAGCCTGAGTAGACGATTTGTCTGAAAAAGGCAGAATATCTGCAAGAATAAGAGATTGGGAAGACCCAGTATCCCTTAGAATTCGAACAGGAGTAGATGAGGAAAAATCATGTGAAAGTGAGAGTCAAAGTCAAATTCCAATGGCTAAACTCAAGAAACTTTTCGTCTCAATGCCCAGACGCCTCCACTCTGTGTAGAAAAGAAGAGGGGATGCTACTACATGGTAAACAGAACCCTGTCCCAACTTTTTTGAGACCTGTAGCAGCCATCAAATTTGAAATGAGCTGATTTTGTGTTTAAAATTGTAAAATTTCTCAGTTTCAACATTTACTATGTTATCTCTATTTTGTGAATAAAATACTGGCTGGTGTGATTTGAAAGTCATTGTGCTTTGATTGGGGTTGTACCTTACATAACGCAAAGAATGTGAATCAAAGACGTTATGCACATACTGCCTTTCTTAATATACAAACTGAAGTGATGGCTTCATTTTCTGCCAGTTGGTGTTAGTGTCTATGTTAATATGCAGAGACAGGATTGGATCTTGAGCGTATTTCGTGAATGTGCAGGCTTGGGGGGGCCAAAAATAATTCTTATACCCGGACTTGTCATCACACATTTCTGCTATTGGTGCAAGCACGACTGGTTTTGAAAGTGAATGGAAGATGACAATGTGATTGGTTTATTTCATGTTAAGCCCAAAACACCCCTGTGATTAACAGATTAAGTACAACCCCTTTGGACCATGCGCCTTAGTTTGCGGACAAATTATCCACCATTAAACCAGCAAAAACAGATTTGGATGCAAGCTAAATACAGTTGCGCTCTGCTGATCTCTCCCATAGTCTTGTTTACAATCACCCTTACTTTGACGGTTTCATAGTCAGTAACGCACTGGCTGAGCATGCCCCTGCATCCTTTGCCAAGGGCAATTTCCACGGTTACATTTAAAAATGGCAAAAAAAAAGATAACCATAGCACATTCTGTCCTTATCTATTCAGCCATTGCTGATTTTAGTCAGCACTGGCAGTCATGTTAGCACCATTGGAAAATTGATTGTTATTAAAGATGGGTGAGAAACAGCCACCATACAAGTCCTAAGCTGCATAAGCAAATTCTGACTGCATGAACGTTGTTACACTAATGCTGAATACAAATGACAGAAAAAACTTCTATTGTTCCCCACAGGGACTTTATTATAAAAGTATAAACAAAAATATTTATTAAAAGGATACAGAGAATAAAAAAACTGGAAAGATAAAATCACATTCAAGACAGTTGTGAAACTGAGACAATAGAGTCCCTCCTTGAGTGTTCCATGAGGAAATCCCATAGATATATATATTTAGAACACTAGATTGCTGATGTCGTCATATTTACATTATCCAAAGTGTAGCACCCGGCCGCCATATTAATAACACCCAACTTCTTCATTAAAATTAATGGTTTCCTATGAGGCCAATTTCAAATAAGTCGATACTAGCGAGAAAATGCCGGGATGCGCGGCTGCATTTTGCAGCAATATTTATTTGAAGAGCTGTAATTAAAAGTTTCATGCGTAAGTTAACGTATAAACGCAAAGTTGTCACTTAAATGGAAAAAAATTGCGTTTTGTGCTAGCTAGCTAATTAGCCATCCCATTGACTTGAACAGACCGCTGACTGAAAGCGAACACTAGCGATAACCTGTATGATACAGTCGTTATATTGCGCTCCTCACTGACTAACTGTCGCTATACTAAGGCCTGTACGCGAAAGCTCTCAAAGTGCTTCGCGCGGCCTCGTTATGAGTGGGAGGCTGCTTCTTCTTTTTGGTTTTAAGGTTGTGAAAGACCTGTTGGTGTATTACCGCCAACTACTGGATTCATTCAACATAAATTTCCCTATTCCTCTTATATCGAATTCCCACCGAAGCCTCGCCATAGTGAAAGGTGCACTGTGTCTAACAATGCGTTTGCACTCTGCATGTATTCAGTGTGATTACACTTTTGATTCGTGTAATCTACGAGCCGAATGTAGACGCAATGCATTGAAATGTCATGATGGTTTAGATATTCTTGGTGAATTAGCATGTGTGTTTGGAACTGATCGCGTGGTGTAACTCAAATCAGTAGCTAACGAACAGGAAGCCTTCTTGTGCAAAGAATGTTTCCGACTGCTGCAACAATATAGAACTGCAAAAAACAAGTCGTTACGTGCCAGTAAATCACTCATTCTCAAGGGTTCAAAAGGAGCATTCAGCGGCTTTTGCACTAGCGGAAGACGGCTTTTGAAGAAGGAAATGACGTCAACACCAAAGCTGCCTGCTGATTGGTCCAGCCAAAAAATTTCAGGCGAAGCGCTGCGAGGTAGCTTTCCTTTAACGCCCTGAAGGGAGCGATCATCAGAGCCATCTAGCGGACACAAGGGCGTTAATTATTAACGTTAACGCTAGCGATTGATAAGGGTCACCAGCGAGCTACCTTGGCGTCGTGGGGACTACATTGACTTAGTGGTAAATAAAATTATAAAGGTGGCTAACAAGCTAGCTAGCTACTTGTAATTGACATTCAACGGCAATACTTCTTACCCGCATAATATTTAAAACAGAGGACAAGTCGCTTTGTCGGTTTTATACAGAGCTCCAAAAGACAAGGAGGGGAGAAAGGCTTCACTAGCTCTTCCTTTTATCAACGTTGGCATTAGCCATATAATTCAGTATAAACAATTCGGTTGATGTCAAATAGTCAACCAGGGTACAATGAAGTGAGGAAACCAGAGTGTAATTTGATAACGTAAACGGACATTCATCGACGTTTCTTATAACAGCGATAACTTCCAAGCAATTATCTCATCAGAGATAATCCTCGGTCGCGTTAACGTCACTTCTCTGCTGTACTTTAACGTTAACACCGAATAACATTTCGATCTTCGCTTTCGAAAGTATGCCGCTTTCCATCCTCCGAAAAGGACATATTTAGGGAGACAAAATGTTGCACTGCACAGTGATACCAAAATAACACCGACTCGCATGCATGTGTTTTTGAAAATGTCATTTTAAAGTACGCGAAAATGAATGGGAGTCTATGAGCGAATTTTACTTCCGGGTGTATAGGCTCGTAGAACAGATGCTTCACTTGAGCGTACCCTATCAGTAATCTAGTGCTCATTTTATATCTATGGGAAATCCCACATATGTACACAGACCTGGTGGCTCTATTTAAATTTCGGAGTCAATTATAAAATCTGAATGTTACCATATAATACTTTCCAGTAGGCAGGAAAAATGTCTGAGACAATGTTAATATCAGCATATTTAGGCAGTACACATATCCACAGCATGTATAGTAAATTACATGAATGAATAAGAAACAAAAGCATACATGAATATGTGTCTTGCAAAACCTCCTGACCTCTTTGATTCCAGGTGACAGTTGTACACTCAAAGTGCAGTGTCAGAAAACGAGTGGTCTAGTGGCATGCGTGTAGGCTGGAGGCCCCGGTAACGCCCGTCCTGACTTGGGTACTGAGCCCTTATTCTTTGCACACAACAGCTGGGGATGACTGGACACGCATCTTCTGGGGCACCTCCAAAACGCCAGTGAATGTAGAGACGGTAGGCACAGTGCCGAAGCAGGTGGGGCATGTCCTCCTTGGAGAGCTCAGTGAGGGGCTCCCTGCACAGGACTGTAGATTCCAGGACGGGACGACTCAGCACCAGGCAAGGGAAGACAGGCGAGGTAATGATGCAGGGGCCGCGATTGCGTCGGCAGCACAATTGCTCTTGAAGGGAAGGCCGAAGGGCACAGCGCCCACACAGGCACCAGGCTGGAGGGTTCGGCTCAGGCACCTGCTTCCACTCCATTTCAGAGGCACGCCCAGGCAGGGCCTGCGCCACAGTCGCTAGAGCCCTCAGACTGACTGCTTCAAGCTAAAATCAGGAACAAACACGCAGGCACGCATGCATGCATAAGCACACACGAACAATGATTTGAAGCTTTTGCCCTACATTACAAAAATAAAATCTTATTAAACATTTTTATATTGAAATAAGACTTAAAAGACTTATTACCATTATCCGTTTTCTTCGGGGAAAAAAAATACTATCACTGATGTGAGAATTTTCATAGATTGTCCATGGGGGTACGATAATTTCACTTACTCCATAGAAACGAAAGATCTAGAAATGAGTCAAAATTATGCCACATCAGTGCTAGAGTTTTTTTTTTTTTTTCCCCAAAGAAAAAAGGCAATGGAAACTAGCATGAAATACTCAGATTCCCCGCCAAGGGATGGCTGATATTTGACCTAGAAATAAAATATGGCCAATTATGAAGCTGATCTTCTGTGAAATCTAGGCTGCACAGTCCAGTGGAAGAGTTTTGCCAGACTAGACCCGAGCCACCATGACTGAAAAAATTGTATCCATCCATCGGGAGGTGATATAAACTAACTTTGCCATCCTTCCCCATGCATCCAGGCATAGCACACTGAAAGAAGGATAATTAAAAAATGAAGACAATATAAAAATAAATAATAAAAATAAAATAAATACCTAGATAAAAATAAGACTAATAAAAGTGAGCATAGTGCAAAATTTCCATTGAGGTTACCAATTAAAAATCCAATATAATGCTGAAATGCTCAAGAGACACTAGCTGTAGCCATGAATGTACATATAAATCACTACTTGATGTCTAATGCTCTAACTAAGGACAGAATAATGTGTTTTGAACCATTTAAACGCATCAGAAGCTGAAAGAAGAGACAAAAAAACAATGAAGTGACATGGATGGAGTCAGGAACCCCCTCCCAATTCTAACAATTCAGAGTGAAAGTAAAAAAAAAAAAAATTGTGCCATGGGCACTGTAGCTCACTTGGTTTATTTCAGGCTTTAGTACTGTCATGTAACCTCACGTCGAGGTAATTTTTATGCTTGGGTTCAACATTGGGGAAAATGAAGACATCTTTGGTAATTGGCTCGGAAAAAAAGACTCAAATTTCAAGCGAATTTCAACATCATGGTTTGATGTTTCATAATATCATTTTTCTTGCAGCTCAGTGCTCTTTTCCTAGTCCAGCTCTATTGAAATGTCAAGACCCAGACACCAGATCATTGTACCCAGCATTATATACGGAAGAGTTAACCAGTTGGCTTTTGGGCTTAAGTGTCTAGCACAATGGAGTATTATTGCAGCAAATTAAGAGCTTGGCTTTTTGTGTCCTCAAAAGTCTGTGTGTACAAAGTTTAAGCATTCTAGCTGCTTTCAAACTCTCTCCAATCTTAAATACAGCCAACTGGTGGCCATGTTTGATGTAAAGTTTTGACGCCTCAAACAAATTTTAATCTGTACATCCATTTGTACTTCCCCCACCAAATTTCATAATGAGTCCTACAGGGGTTTGCTAGAAGAAGATCAATGTTAATGCAGACGCTGACAGGACGCAGACACCAACAGTGCCACCTGATCCCATAAGCTCCCTATGGTCTGGACCAAGTGAGCAAAAAATGCGTGTGATTTAACTCATTAATTGAAAACGGTGAGATTTCTGGACACAAACGAGGCATATCACTCCTGAAAAATATAAAATTTGAGCAATGCATTTCCAATCTTTTATATTCAAATTTGGATTTACATTCTCTGCATTGGTGAGTGGAATTAAGGCACTTTTATGCTAGCTAAGTTGATGTTGTACTTCTCCCCTTGCCCAGGTCAAGGTGGAAATCCAAGGAGGCTACAGGGGATGGAAATCTCATTCCTCACTCTGATAGGTACAAGGAGTGAACTAACGTCACGTTTCCAACTAAATACCTGCCCAGTTAAACCAATAACCAAAAAAGACGGTCATCCATTCTACTTGTTCCTTTCAGTGTTTTCTATACATTGCCCCATGCTAAACTGGCTGCGGTTTTTAAATCCAGTCAATTTTGTAGCTGACTAGCTAGCTAATAAAGTGTGCAAAGATTATAGAAAGATAATGCATGCTTGCTTGTGAGCTAAGTAATTATGAGAATGGTGCCTAGCTAGCTAGCAAGCTAAATAAACAACCAAGCCATACCTTCAAATTTAACCAACTTTATACTTTGAAATCAGTTTAAAAAGAAATTAGAGACGGTTACCCAGATAGCTACAGATTCCCCTTGAAAATAAAACAAAGTCACCGCTTCTTTGTATTTTTAGAAAAGCGTAACAGGTCCATACTAAGATGAATTTTGTTTCCAATCCTATGTTGTTCTCTATGCAACGGCAATTTTATGCAGCGGTGCGACAATCTCATCAATTAAAGTTCTTGACAAAAACCTAATGCAGCTCTGGACAGAAATAAATTTTGTGACATTGCATCAGCTCATAAAAGATGCCACAGCGAATGCGTGCTGTGATCAAAGCTAAAGGTGGTCCAACAAAAAAATTAGTGTGTGACTTTTTTTTTTGGCCAGGCAGTGTATATACAAGCATGCTCATGCACTACTCATGCTGATATCTTGAGAGAGTGCACAGTTTGAGGTTCTCCAACAAAAAAAAAACCAATTACTCGCTGCCTATTTCCACTCACAGTTTTAAACCTACCGGGCACAAAATGACAGTGGAGGAAACCCGAACACAGGCTTGCTTAGAATGCATATGACGGGCACCTGGATGGCCAGCAGGAGGTGCTTGGGCAGCAAGCTATGCTTCCCCAAACCAACTGTATCCTTCTCATATCCCCGAGCAGTAAATGCCAATTATGTGCTAGTTTCATTTGGCTGCTAATCACAGTCAGCACTGGCACAGCTGAATTCGACCTGATGCCAGGCCATTCTTGCTCTACAACTGATGCCTGTACCAAGTGAGCCAAGCCTGCAGCCTTGCAGTAACAGCCTTTGGCAATTCCATGACCACATCAAACTGCCCTGGTTTAGAGGCAGACAGTGTCATTGGTCACACAGAAGCCATCAAATGCAATGGAGTGAAGCTGCAGGATGAATGGTCCTTTTTGTGTGGTTGAGAGCTACTGCCATCCCTGATGAACAAGATGCCATCGCTCCATTGACCACAGTAAAAACCACCATGGGGATCAGCAGCATTGCTAAAAGTGTAATTTCACACAGATGAGTCTTACAACCCCTGCCCACTCAGACATATACACATGTCTATGATTCCATTACCTCACTCAATCTAAAACATTCTCTGGGTCGAAAAGGTGAACTGAAAGGCATACAGAGTAATATTATCCTTATATATCTCTTAAACTGCTGCAATGACACTGCCTGGAATATTTACTGCTCAGGACCCACAGCACTCATTTTTGGCCAATCCAGCTATCTAAAACCTCTCATGACATCATATACTATTGATGGCATTACACATTTCTGTGCACAAAGTGAGGATTAAAAAACACTAATTCCACCTTTAGTTGGCCAACATAATGGGGTATACACTCTCAAAATCAATTGGTGTGGCAGGTAATGGTGGCCTTAGAGGAAATGATAAGACTGAAGCCAAGATTTCCTTTTCAAGAAGTGTGCTTCCCTTTTAAACTGCATCTGCCCAGTGACAGAGGGGGTGAATAAAATGTGCTTCCTTAAAATTGGAGACGTGGTCAACCGTATTTAGAGAAGCAAGTGAAAAGTCTTAGATAGCGCAGCAGCAACTTACACACTTCAACTTAAAAGAAACATACCTGCATTTCAAATAGTCCTATACGTATGTAACTGAAACTTAGACGCAAGGTTTGGAAATCAGATGTGAGAAAGCTCCTGGGTAGCATATTATTAGAAAATATTGGTCCTTTTTGCAGTAATGTTCTCAATAGTAAGATTAGAACTCCTGACAGTGCTCATTCTTGCTGGAAGTACAGATGAGTGGACAGTCCAGATGAGTTAGTGAGCAGTCAAAATTAAGAGGATAACCATGCTAGTTTGAATCTAAAATAAAGAGTAACTTCATAATGATTCTACAGGTTTACAACTCAGAGTGGCCATTCAAGGAAAACAGAGTTGCAGCATTCTAATGACACTCCAGGTTCCAAATTTATCACTGCAATATTACAGATACCAACAGTATCCAGCCTGAGGAAAGATTATGAGGCCATTGGCAAATAAAAAAATGAGCAGACAGGATAGGAACTGATTCAGCAACCTGTGCATTATGCAGACTAAACCCTTGCAATGTCAATCAACCATGCTTAAAACAAATAGACCTACTAAATTTTGAAACAGGCACCAGTGAGAACAACTACAGACCTTTTCAAAATGGCAGATCATGACCCTGAAAATGGAAAAACAAACTTTGACCCAAGATTAGCAAAACTCATTAAATTAGTTTTGCATTATATGAAAGAATTTGCATGTACATTGTAGGTAGGGAAGCTTTCGTGCAAGTTTTTGTCAATGACATTTTACACACATCAGTTAAGTTCTTGTCATCTGAACACAAACAAGACAGTATTGAGCTAGACTCAGTGTGCAACCATCTGCAAGCCAAGCACGATGAGCAGAATACAAGTTGTGAGACTGTTGCAAATCTGGGATTACCATCCATCAAAACATGACCCCTGGAGAGTTCATCAAGCTTCAGCTGTAATATCAGCAAAAATCTTACTGCAATTTTTAAGATCAGAGAATTGTTTTTTTTTTGTTTTTTTTTTTGCTTTAAATGACTGAGAGAGCTTGAAAGAATAAAATTAAATGTGAAAGTCATAAGTTTGGACCATACCTGACATTTCAGTAAAAAATGGATGGCTAGGTCTTCATTCTTTGGCATTAATTTGGAAACAAGTTGCACGCTGGTGTATTTGTGCAGCAACTGAATGTGTGAGCATTTGCCCACACGACTGTAGCAATGTCATCCAAGGGCAATTGTACTGTACATAATAGTGACAAACCTTTTGCGTAAATTTGCTGAAGACACAGGTAAGAAATTAAGTGGGGCTCACCTCTCGGGTATGGTATGAGATTGGCCTGGCCTCTTGTAGTCGCTTCTTCCTTGGTATTTTTACAACCCACAAGTGAGCTTCATCCACATATGAGACGGATAGCAAGCCCTAGGCAAAGAATAATAACCGTCCCGATTAAGAGGCCCCTTCCCAATCACAGATAAGGCTCAGGCAAGAGCCTCATTTTTGGTATCTTTCAATTTGTGATGTGCCCAGGCACTCAAAAGATCCCATGATAAGTCAGACCTGACTGAGGAGAGCTCTCAATCACCTGCCTCTTGTCTCGGACAGATTCAAACTTCCTCCCCGAATAATCCTGCCTGGCCTCCTTTGCATAGCAGCTTGTGGTGATGAGCCAGTCAATCAATATGGTGGTCTAGAGGAAGCAAACTTCAGTTTCTTACCCTCCTTTAGCTTCATCAATCCTACTTCACTCTTGTTCCAAGCAATTGTCCTGACTACAATCACATAAAACTTGACAGGACTCACCAATGCATAATAGGACAGAGTTGATCCAATATATATAATCAGCTGGATTATACTGAATTTACCTGCCTTAAGAGAGACAAAATATTACAACAGAATAGTCAAATAATTCAAGATTAGTTGAATTTATAGACCTTAATCTTAACATTTTAACAAAAAAAATAAGAAAGAAATTGGTCATTTTGAGGTCGCACTAACCTTCCCAAATACCATAACATCAAACCTGATCCCATATGCTTTAAATAGCATCCTCTCATCCACTCCATTTTCTCTGTAATACTTTCCAAACCTGTTGACATATACAGTAATTGACCAAATGTTACAAAAACATTGATTTGTTAAATATAAAAATTTGGGTTTTCATTTTGGATTTTGCTGCAATTTAAGGAAAATTCTATTTTAAGTCAGTACCAGCCCATTCATGAATACATGCTTCTCTTTTAAAACTTTATTCCCCAAATTTACGCTATTTTACGAGCCCATTGACAAGTTTTCAGGCATGTTTTGTCAACAGTCTAAGTCAGTGGTATAGATGTCAATTTTTTTGAGTCACCAGCAGTGATTGTTACATCATCACTTGAATATTCTGTTGAGGAAAGTCTGATCACATTTTTTTAAATTGTACTTCTGAAACGATTAATCTACTTATGCCGTAAATTGTATCAAATGCTTTAATATTCACATCCCACTAGTAGATACACAGTGACAAAATTACATACACATGGTTGTTTCTTCTCTCATAATGCTCTCAGGTATCCAATTATTTCGATGGGCCTAAATTAATGATTCGTCTCTCAGAAACCAAGAAGGCAAAAAGTCTATGAAAATGATGAAGGAGACATTTTGATACTACTTGTATAGTGAGGTCAGCTCATTCAGTGAAGATGGTGAAGCTGAGGTGCTGAATGCCAACTCCAATGGTCCATAACAATATCAGTGGCTCATATCAATACCTTATTGCTATGAGCCATTGAGCCCATACCAATAAGGTATGGAAATGGTGCCCTGTCAGGAATCCCAAACACTATTTGTTGAAATGCGACTCTAAGCCTGGTCTCCAGACTCTCACCTGAAGTTAAGCCCTGGGTATAATGTGCGATTGCTCTCCTTTTCATCTAGCCTGCGAAATGAGTATCTGGGCAGACAC
This sequence comes from Gymnothorax reevesii, assembly GCA_029721435.1. NCBI lineage: Eukaryota > Metazoa > Chordata > Actinopteri > Anguilliformes > Muraenidae > Gymnothorax > Gymnothorax reevesii. The sequence goes on along the minus strand of CM056580.1, from coordinate 60,506,524 downwards.
CTGTGGAACAGCCGGTCCAGATCGCAGTTCCACATTATCTGGATTCCAATGACTCCCCCCTGTGGGGAGATATAAATGTAGCAATGGCTAGCACAATGGGTAGATGTTCATTTTCTGCATATATATCTCAGTTTCATATTACATCCCAGTAAGGACAGAGTGTACTTCTAAATGTGCTGTAGCAGATTTTACAATTATACAATTAGCATTTTGAAGTGCAATATATCCTCTTACCCATGGACACTTGCTGACACCTGGAATCATGCTAACATACACATCAACTACTACCCAAGAATGTTTATTAAGCATAACAGTCACCTCCTAAGCAAAGGTTTCAATGCATTGCTAATCTTGAGGCAGTATAAATGAATATGCACTTTTGATTTACAGCAGGGGTCTTATATCTCATATAGGACAGGTGAGTGTGGAGCAATTCAGGGTTTTCTTCCGCTCAAGCAGTAATACACCTTACAGTACAAAAGCAGAACTAAATAAGCAAAATGAAGGGTGCTACAGCTTTGCTGAAATGAAGGCTAGCACATTATTTCTGAATGAGATTAAGGTTTTGTAGAGTCCTAGTCATCTAAACATTTAAGTGAATATAATATATCATACATTCAGTAGGTACTATAAAGTATAAATAACAAGCTCTAACTAGCCTTCTTGATTGGGTCAGTTAGATATGGAAAAGATTGCTCAGCTTGGGTCAAGACTTGGGGCACATAGCTGTGAGGACAACAGTTTCCAGTGAAACCCAGCATAAATTCAGCTCTGTGGATGTGTGTGCGTACAATGGTTCTGTCAATTTTCCACAAGAAACCCTGTCTCCCGTACCTCCACTGCCATTTCAGAGAAGTTCTCCTTGGCTTCCTGCACAATGTCACCCAGACGGAAAATGGGACAGAATGGGTCAGTTCGCCTGTCGAATGTGCAACTCCTCAGGTACTTGTCTGTCATGTCAGGCAGAATATTCCTCCTTGTTGCAAGACAAATGACCTGCTTGTATTAGATCATTTATTCAACTTTTCAAAATAATTATCTTCCTCCTTTATTGGACAATACATGGAAAAATCATACCAGAAAATCCCTTAAATTCAAAATTCTAAACTTAAATTCAAAACACAGCGCCAGTTTGCAAACACGAGCCATTTTGCAAACACGAGCCATTTTGGCAAATATTTTACATTTATTATGCTCTAAAATTTATTTAAATTGCATATACCAGACATCTCTGGATATCTCTTTCAAATAGCCATTAACATTATGTTAAAGAACAAACCTCACCTTATGTAGTTAAAAGCTGGAAATCTGATGTTGTTCTTGATAAGAACTGTAAAATTCTCTGCTGAAGCCAGAAGTGCAGGTCTAGGGATAAAAGGTTTTATATCAGTGTGGTTATGCATAGATGTACCACGCATCCTCAGAACAGTTTACACCCAATGTACCCAGAAAAAAAAATCAATATTCGAAAGATCATACATGTTTTAAGTAGCTAATGAATGAAACATGTCAGAATACTGCAATCATCAGGGACATGGTATTATACGCTGATGTCAATATGTATGAATTCAATGCTAAAATGCAACTGAAGGGGAGATTGGAGCCGATATCTTCAGGCATGCATAAAATAAGTTCTTCTGTAGGAATACTTTTTCAGATACTATGTATATGATTGGCACAATTTTCCTGAACTGGTATGCACTTAAGTGTGACAATATTTGCATCATTTCCCAAAATTATTGGGAGCAATGACCAGACTTGAACTTAAACAAAATAGCTACTTGTGCTTTGAGCCAATCATATTTGAGAGTCATTTGTGTGATTGATTGACCAATGTACAGGTATTTATACAGTCATTAGTAGCACTGCTTGATTGAAAGTCTGATTTCTTGATTGGAATGAAGTCAACAAAATAACTTACTTGTGATTTGAGCCAATCATATTTGAGAGTCATTTGTGTTGATGACTGAACATTATATTTATGCAGCTGTTGGTAGCACAGCATGATTCAAAGTCTGATTGCTTAATTGGAATGAAAAGTCAAAAGTCAGATGTCCTCTCCACTTGCTGGCTTGCTCATTACAAGTAAATTACACCATAAATCATTCTGTTTTTCTTTAAGTGTGGTAAAACCTTTTCTTATTTCATCCTGGCAGACCTGCCAGAGCAGAGGTACCCAATCATGTGCCATCAAGGGCTGAGTGTATGCAGGGTTTCATTCCAACCAATCATTACAGCTGCTGATTTCACTAATAATCTCCCTCTTCTGTGCTTGAATGTGCACTAATCAGTGATGTCAGCAGGCGGTTGGAATCAAAACTAATTGTTTGGAATTAAAACATGTATACTCTTGGCCCTCCATGGCACATGATGGGATGCTATTGTGCTAAAGCATCCCATATCGATCATGGGTGCTATAGTTAAATTAACAAATACCAGTTACATTTATTGTGTTATTCTGGTGATATATGCTATTTTATAAGGGTATTCAATTACTGTAAATGCAGATGTTGAAAGTTTTAGCCTTTGAAAGAATCCTGCCTCTCAGCCTCTCAGAGGCTTGTTTTAACACACAATATAACAGCAATGTCCTTAATCATGGACCATTTCTGAGAGTAGTATGGTATTCTTTTTTATTGTTGTTTCTTAAACAAGCATTTGTCCATTTTCATTACCCTTAACCTTAAACAGTCTTCATTAGTAGTCTACATATCCTCAATGAGGGCCATGGTTCCATTATAGGCAATTCATCTGCATACATGATCACTTGTTAACTATAAATGAAGAGCAAATTACTCCTAATAATGATGCATCATACGAACAAACAATGCACAGAAGTTATTACAATTTCAACCTGATATTTAATATGGATAAATTCTGTTCTTAAAAGAAAACGTTAAATCAATGCTTTCATGCAACAGGATGAATCAAATTGGTTGTAAACTACTCAAGCGTCTACGATTGAGTCATTATTGCAGTGATGAATATGTTTAAACTGGGAATAATTATTTTAATCCAAACAGATTTGGTCCATAACTTCTCATTTCTTAAAAAAACCAAGTCAGAAGACATCTCAAGGTCATTGAAAAGATTGCAGTGTTTCAAAAGGGGCTGTTATGACTTCGTTCAAAAGCCGTAACAAGGGAGATGCACACGGATGCATTTAAAAAACTAAATTCAATCTATTTAAAAAAAACAACTGAATTAAAATAAAAGACATATATATATATATATAGAAAATTGTCTTGTGTCTACAGTGGGGCAAAAAAGTATTTAGTCAGGCACTGATTTTGCAAGTTCTCTTACTTAGAAAGATGAGAGAGATCTGTAATTTTCATCAGAGATACACGTCAACTATGAGAGACAAAATGAAAAAAAAAAAATCCATGAAATCACATTGTAGGATTTTTAAAGAATTTATATGTAAATAATGGTGGAAAATAAGTATTTAGTCAATAACAAAAGTTCAACTCAATACTTAGTAGCATAACCCTTGTTGGCAATGACAGAGGTCAAACGTTTCCTGTAAGTCTTTGCCAGGTTTGCACACACTGTAGCTGGTATTTTGGCCCATTCCTCCATGCAGATCTCCTCTAGAGCAGTGATGTTTTGGGGCTGTCGCTGGGCAACACGCACTTTCAACTCCCTCCACAAATTTTCTATGGGGTTGAGGTCTGGAGACTGGCTAGGCCACTCCAGGACCTTGAAATGCTTTTTACGGAGCCACTCCTTCGTTGCCCTAGCGGTGTGTTTGGGATCATTGTCATGCTGGGAGACCCAGCCACGTTTCATCTTCAATGCTCTCACTGATGGAAGGAGGTTTTGGCTTAAAATCTCACGATACATGGTCCCGTTCATTCTTCCCTTGACACGGATCAGTCGTCCTGTCCCCTTTGCAGAAAAACAGCCCCAAAGCATAATGTTTCCACCCCCATGCTTCACAGTAGGTATGGTGTTTTTGGGATGCAACTCCGCATTCTTCTTCCTCCAAACACGGCGAGTTGAGTTTTTGCCAAAAAGTTCAATTTTGGTCTCATCTGACCACATGATATTCTCCCAATCCTCCTCTGGATCATCCATATGCTCTCTGGCAAAACTTCAGACGGGCCTGGACATGTACTGGCTGAAGCAGGGGGACACGCCTGGCGCTGCAGGATTTGAGTCCCTCTCGGCGTAGTGTGTTACTGATGGTAGCCTTTGTTACTTTGGTCCCAGCTCGCTGCAGGTCATTCATCAGGTCCCTCCGCGTAGTTCTGGGATTTTTGCTCACTGTTCTCATGATCATTTTGACCCCACGGGATGAGATCTTGTGTGGGACCCCAGATCGAGGGAGATTATCAGTGGTCTTGTATGTCTTCCATTTTCTTACAATTGCTCCCACAGTTGATTTATTCACACCAAGCTGCTTGCCTATTGTAGATTCGCTCTTCCCAGCCTGGTACAGGTCTACAATTTTCTTCCTGGTGTCTTTCGACAGCTCTTTGGTCTTGGCCATGGTTGAGTTTGGAGTCTGATTTTTTGAGGCTGTGGACAGGTGTCTTTTATACAGATAACGAGTTCAAACAGGTGTCATTAATACAGGTAAGGAGTGGAGGATAGAAGAGCTTCTTAAAGAAGTAGTTTCAGGTCTGTGAGAGCCAGAAATCTTGCTTGTTTGTGGGTGACCAAATACTTATTTTCCACCATCATTTACAAATAAATTCTTTAAAAATCCTACATTGTGATTTCCTGGATTTTTTTTTCTTATTTTATCTCTCATAGTTGACGTGTATCTCTGATGAAAATTACAGACCTCTCTCATCTTTCTAAGTAGGAGAACTTGCAAAATCAGTGCCTGACTAAATACTTTTTTGCCCCACTGTATATTGTGAAACTGTCTGGCCAAGTTCTGCAAAGAGTGACCCCTGACCCATGAAACATTCCAGAACAAAGCTCTCAGTTCAGTAACCTCGAAAATTTACCAGGTAAGATCAAAATAAAACAATTGCCTAAAATTGTATCGTTTTGATTATTCTCTTAATTTGTATTCATTATTTGCATGGATCTATTTTTTGATTTTACATTGGTTTTATTGTATATGGAATCATTGTTTTATTGAAAAATGCCACCAATAAAGCCAAATAAAATGAATTAAATGTCAGCCAAGCCAATATTTCATGATGATATTTTGTAGCAATTTATGAGGAGAGGGAATTACAGGCTATTTGTCATGCTACACTCTCACCGCTTCCAATCAACAAAGTTCTGAGGAACTGGCCTGCTTCAAGCCCATCAACTCCTCCAAGTGCATCTGTGTGTTATTAATAAATAACCTTGTTAAACCCTTTGTAAGCCTGAGCTTCGCACCATTCTAGAGCAAAGTCTCATAAGCCTAATGTTTAAGCTTAAGTGCTTGATGAAGCTCAGGGGTTCCCAAACTTGGTGCTGGGAGTGTATGCTGGTTTTTGTTCCAATCATAATTGCCATCATAGGGTTTAAATATGCTGTTAATTTGTCCTAATTAGGTGCATTTTGTGTTAAAAGAAGTTATTTGCTGTCTGAAGACAAATTAAAAGAAATATCCATGTGTGCCATGAAGAATAAAAGACCCTTGAATAACAGTCAAATGTTGCAGTCAATTTCAGGTAATATTTTTAAACATCAAGTCAGGCACTGAGAAAATCAGTAACCCCCAAATCAGGTTTCTGATCACAGGTGATTAGAATTCTTTCAAAATAATTAGCTTGCACTCAATAAGAAAAACACAACATAAAACAGGTTTGATTCTGTCATTTGCTTTTCTAATAAATTGTATGCTTTTGCAACCAACAGTTTCACCTGGTAGGAACCCATGAATTTTTTTCTTTGATTGTGTACTTTTTTTCCCCTCTTTTTATGCAGTTGTCACTCACATATCAGAATGTGAATGTGGAATTTATTCCTCAGTCCTCACAGTAAGTATACATACCTGCCAAAATACAGTATGTCAAGAGAACATAAATTGTTGCTGTAAACATAAATGGGCCTAATTAAGACAAATCAACAGCCTGTTAAAAGCCTATGATTGCAATCATGGGTGACCAGCATACACAGGGAGGCCCCAGGACTGAGTTTGGGAGCCACTGCTGTAGCATATTAGCATAACTTATATAATATAGCAGACGGTTGTTAATCTCGCTAACTCCTTTTTGGAATTGTATTCGGGAATCTCTCTTTCCTGTTTACTGTATTTTTGTAAAGTGACTTTTTAATCGCTGTTTCATAAGTGATAAACGTCATTCCTTTTTCTCTGCATTTGGATCCAATCCACGTTTATGCAAGTTTTCAGTGCACTTGCAAGCGTGCACTGAAAAGTCAGTACACTATTCCATTATTGGTAAGAATGAAATAGCCAAGTAAAATGTTAAAAAGAAAAATGGTATAGAAGACTATAGTTGTGGCGCATGAAGCCTTATAGTGATATGACTGTGGACTACCCTGTCGCCCAGATCTTGTCTTCACAGCCTAGACACCTGGGGCCTGTCTCATGAAGCTGGATTTTGGTTTAGCGAGGTAACTTCTGGATTAACCCTGGGTTTTCCTTATCACGAAGCTGGTACACTTCTTAGCAAGGACGTTGCCGAGGTAGATTAAGCTGAAAGCCTAACCTGCTCTGGAGCATGCTAAGTTCAGGATAAGATCTCAGCGGGTATAGAAAACCACCTACTAGCTAATCATTGTCTTGGAAAAATGACCTGCCCATTTCGTGGGAATCCCATGGAGGAAGCGGCACGGATAGTGAGAGGAGCACTTCGGAGAGAGCGCGTGTTCCGTGACCGACAGGACCCGTTCGATTTCCCTGTAGAGGTCCTGTACGAGCGGTACCGATTTTCTGAGTGGCCTACATGAGAAATGGAAAAAGATTGATTTTTCTCTGATGTATGATCAGCAGCAACAGATTGCTTGTAAATGTATATGGCAGTTTGAATTTACTGTTACCTCGATCAAGGACGGTATTTGTGTGGGTGGAGATAGCAGCATTTAACTGAGGGTCTCACTATCCACTGTGCAAAAAAAAATACATGTTAAGCTACTTTCACAATTAAAGGATAATTGTGTTTTAAAAGCAGCCTGGTGTTTTAAAATTTGGTACACTGAAATATACCATGAACATATGCCATGCTTTGTGAGCTGCTACCTCCATCAAGGTCTGAGGAAACTCCCCTCCACACCCTCCGTTATGGGGCGACCCTTATTATAAGATAAGGCCAACTCCTCCGCAGGAGTGTACGGTTGTGTAGGAGGACCCCTCCTCTGCAGGAGTGTACGGGTGTGTAGGAGGACCCCTCCTCTGCAGGAGTGTACGCGTGTGTAGGACGACCCCTCCTCTGCAGGAGTGTACGGGTGTGTAGAAGGACCCCCTCCTCTGCAGGAGTGTACGGTTGTGTAGGAGGACCCCTCCTCTGCAGGAGTGTACGGGTGTGTAGGAAGACCCCCTCCTCTGCAGGAGTGTACGGTTGTATAGGAGGACCCCTCCTCTGCAGGAGTGTACAGTTGTGTAGGAGGACCCCTCCTCTGCAGGAGCGTACAGGTGTGTAGGAGGACCCCTCCTCTGCAGGAGTGTACGGGTGTGTAGGAGGACCCCTCCTCTGCAGGAGTGTACAGTTGTGTATGAGGACCCCTCCTCTGCAGGAGTGTACGGTTGTGTAGGAGGACCCCTCCTCTGCAGGAGCGTACAGGTGTGTAGGAGGACCCCACCTCTGCAGGAGGGTACGGTTGTGTAGGAGGACCCCTCCTCTGCAGGAGTGTACGGGTGTGTAGGAGGACCCCCTCCTCTGCAGGAGTGTACGGTTGTATAGGAGGACCCCTCCTCTGCAGGAGTGTACGGTTGTGTAGGAGGACCCCTCCTCTGCAGGAGCGTACAGGTGTGTAGGAGGACCCCTCCTCTGCAGGAGTGTACGGTTGTGTAGGAGGACCGCTCCTCTGCAGGAGTGTACATTTGTGTATGAGGACCCCTCCTCTGCAGTAGTGTACGGTTGTGTAGGAGGACCCCTCCTCTGCAGGAGTGTACGGTTGTGTAGGAGGACCCCTCCTCTGCAGGAGTGTATGGTTGTGTATGAGGACCCCCTCCTCTGCAGGAGTGTACGATTGTGTAGGAGGACTCCTCCTCTGCAGGAGTGTACGGTTGTGTAGGAGGACCCCTCCTCTGCAGGAGTGTACGGGTGTGTAGGAGGACCCCTCCTCTGCAGGAGTGTGCGGTTGTGTAGGAGGACCCCTCCTCTGCAGGAGTGTACGGTTGTGTATGAGGACCTCCTCCTCTGCAGGAGTGTACGGTTGTGTAGGAGGACCCCTCCTCTGCAGGAGTGTACGGTTGTGTATGAGGACCCCTCCTCTGCAGTAGTGTACGGTTGTGTAGGAGGACCCCTCCTCTGCAGGAGTGTACGGTTGTGTAGGAGGACCCCTCCTCTGCAGGAGTGTACGGTTGTGTAGGAGGACCCCTCCTCTGCAGGAGTGTACGGTTGTGTATGAGGACCCCCTCCTCTGCAGGAGTGTACGGTTGTGTAGGAGGACCCCTCCTCTGCAGGAGTGTACGGGTGTGTAGGAGGACCCCTCCTCTGCAGGAGTGTACGGTTGTGTATGAGGACCCCTCCTCTGCAGGAGTGTACGGTTGTGTAGGAGGACCCCTCCTCTGCAGGAGAGTACGGTTGTGTATGAGGACCCCTCCTCTGCAGGAGAGTACGGTTGTGTATGAGGACCCCTCCTCTGCAGGAGTGTACGGTTGTGTAGGAGGACCCCTCCTCTGCAGGAGTGTACGGTTGTGTAGGAGGACCCCTCCTCTGCAGTAGTGTACGGTTGTGTAGGAGGACCCCTCCTCTGCAGGAGTGTACGGTTGTGTAGGAGGACCCCTCCTCTGCAGGAGTGTACGGTTGTGTAGGAGGACCCCTCCTCTGCAGGAGTGTACGGTTGTGTATGAGGACCCCCTCCTCTGCAGGAGTGTACGGTTGTGTAGGAGGACCCCTCCTCTGCAGGAGTGTACGGGTGTGTAGGAGGACCCCTCCTCTGCAGGAGTGTACGGTTGTGTAGGAGGACCCCTCCTCTGCAGGAATGTACGGTTGTGTATGAGGACCCCTCCTCTGCAGGAGTGTACGGGTGTGTAGGAGGACCCCCTCCTCTGCAGTAGTGTACGGTTGTGTAGGAGGACCCCTCCTCTGAAGGAGTGTATGGGTGTGTAGGAGGACCCGTCCTCTGCAGGAGTGTACGGTTGTGTATGAGGACCCCTCCTCTGCAGGACTGTACGGTTGTGTAGGAGAACCCCTCCTCTGCAGGAGTGTACAGTTGTGTATGAGGACCCCTCCTCTGCAGGAGTGTACGGTTGTGTAGGAGGACCCCTCCTCTGCAGGAGTGTACAGTTGTGTATGAGGACCCCTCCTCTGCAGGAGTGTACGGTTGTGTAGGAGGACCCCTCCTCTGCAGGAGCGTACAGGTGTGTAGGAGGACCCCTCCTCTGCAGGAGTGTACGGGTGTGTAGGAGGACACCTCCTCTGCAGGAGTGTACAGTTGTGTATGAGGACCCCTCCTCTGCAGGAATGTACGGGTGTGTAGGAGGACCCCTCCTCTGCAGGAGTGTACAGTTGTGTAGGAGGACCCCTCCTCTGCAGGAGTCTACGATTGTGTAGGAAAACCCTACCTCTGCAGGAGTGTACGGTTGTATAGGAGGACCCCTCCTCTGCAGGAGTGTACAGTTGTGTAGGAGGACCCCTCCTCTGCAGGAGTGTACGGGTGTGTAGGAGGACCCCTCCTCTGCAGGAGTGTACGGTTGTGTATGAGGACCCCCTCCTCTGCAGGAGTGTACGGTTGTGTAGGAGGACCCCTCCTCTGCAGGAGTGTACGGGTGTGTAGGAGGACCCCTCCTCTGCAGGAGTGTACGGTTGTGTAGGAGGACCCCTCCTCTGCAGGAGTCTACAATTGTGTAGGAGGACCCCACCTCTGCAGGAGTGTACGGTTGTGTAGGAGGACCCCTCCTCTGCAGGAGTGTACGGTTGTGTAGGAGGACCCCTCCTCTGCAGGAGTGTACGGGTGTGTAGGAGGACCCCTCCTCTGCAGGAGTGTACGGTTGTGTAGGAGGACCCCTCCTCTGCAGGAGTGTACGGGTGTGTAGGAGGACCCCTCCTCTGCAGGAGTGTGCGGTTGTGCAGGAGGACCCCCTCCTCTGCAGGAGTGTATGGGTGTGTAGGAGGACCCCTCCTCTGCAGGAGTGTATGGGTGTGTAGGAGGACCCCTCCTCTGCAGGAGTGTATGGTTGTGTAGGAGGACCCCTCCTCTGCAGGAGTGTACGGGTGTGTAGGAGGACCCCCTCCTCTGCAGGAGTGTACGGGTGTGTAGGAGGACCCCTCCTCTGCAGGAGTGTACGGTTGTGTAGGAGGACCCCTCCTCTGCAGGAGTCTACGATTGTGTAGGAGGACCCCTCCTCTGCAGGAGTGTACGGTTGTGTAGGAGGACCCCTCCTCTGCAGGAGTGTACGGTTGTGTAGGAGGACCCCTCCTCTGCAGGAGTGTACGGGTGTGTAGGAGGACCCCCTCCTCTGCAGGAGTGTACGGTTGTATAGGAGGACCCCTCCTCTGCAGGAGTGTACGGTTGTGTAGGAGGACCCCTCCTCTGCAGGAGCGTACAGGTGTGTAGGAGGACCCCTCCTCTGCAGGAGTGTACGGTTGTGTAGGAGGACCGCTCCTCTGCAGGAGTGTACATTTGTGTATGAGGACCCCTCCTCTGCAGTAGTGTACGGTTGTGTAGGAGGACCCCTCCTCTGCAGGAGTGTACGGTTGTGTAGGAGGACCCCTCCTCTGCAGGAGTGTATGGTTGTGTATGAGGACCCCCTCCTCTGCAGGAGTGTACGATTGTGTAGGAGGACCCCTCCTCTGCAGGAGTGTACGGTTGTGTAGGAGGACCCCTCCTCTGCAGGAGTGTACGGGTGTGTAGGAGGACCCCCTCCTCTGCAGGAGTGTACGGTTGTATAGGAGGACCCCTCCTCTGCAGGAGTGTACGGTTGTGTAGGAGGACCCCTCCTCTGCAGGAGCGTACAGGTGTGTAGGAGGACCCCTCCTCTGCAGGAGTGTACGGTTGTGTAGGAGGACCGCTCCTCTGCAGGAGTGTACATTTGTGTATGAGGACCCCTCCTCTGCAGTAGTGTACGGTTGTGTAGGAGGACCCCTCCTCTGCAGGAGTGTACGGTTGTGTAGGAGGACCCCTCCTCTGCAGGAGTGTACGGTTGTGTATGAGGACCCCCTCCTCTGCAGGAGTGTACGATTGTGTAGGAGGACTCCTCCTCTGCAGGAGTGTACGGTTGTGTAGGAGGACCCCTCCTCTGCAGGAGTGTACGGGTGTGTAGGAGGACCCCTCCTCTGCAGGAGTGTGCGGTTGTGTAGGAGGACCCCTCCTCTGCAGGAGTGTACGGTTGTGTATGAGGACCTCCTCCTCTGCAGGAGTGTACGGTTGTGTAGGAGGACCCCTCCTCTGCAGGAGTGTACGGTTGTGTATGAGGACCCCTCCTCTGCAGTAGTGTACGGTTGTGTAGGAGGACCCCTCCTCTGCAGGAGTGTACGGTTGTGTAGGAGGACCCCTCCTCTGCAGGAGTGTACGGTTGTGTAGGAGGACCCCTCCTCTGCAGGAGTGTACGGTTGTGTAGGAGGACCCCTCCTCTGCAGGAGTGTACGGTTGTGTATGAGGACCCCCTCCTCTGCAGGAGTGTACGGTTGAGTAGGAGGACCCCTCCTCTGCAGGAGTGTACGGGTGTGTAGGAGGACCCCTCCTCTGCAGGAGTGTACGGTTGTGTAGGAGGACCCCTCCTCTGCAGGAGAGTACGGTTGTGTATGAGGACCCCTCCTCTGCAGGAGTGTGCGGTTGTGTAGGAGGACCCCTCCTCTACAGGAGTGTACGGTTGTGTATGAGGACCCCTCCTCTGCAGGAGTGTACGGTTGTGTAGGAGGACCCCTCCTCTGCAGGAGTGTACGGTTGTGTAGGAGGACCCCTCCTCTGCAGGAGAGTACGGTTGTGTATGAGGACCCCTCCTCTGCAGGAGTGTACGGTTGTGTAGGAGGACCCCTCCTCTGCAGGAGTGTACGGTTGTGTAGGAGGACCCCTCCTCTGCAGTAGTGTACGGTTGTGTAGGAGGACCCCTCCTCTGCAGGAGTGTACGGTTGTGTAGGAGGACCCCTCCTCTGCAGGAGTGTACGGTTGTGTAGGAGGACCCCTCCTCTGCAGGAGTGTACGGTTGTGTATGGAGGACCCCCTCCTCTGCAGGAGTGTACGGTTGTGTAGGAGGACCCCTCCTCTGCAGGAGTGTACGGGTGTGTAGGAGGACCCCTCCTCTGCAGGAGTGTACGGTTGTGTAGGAGGACCCCTCCTCTGCAGGAATGTACGGTTGTGTATGAGGACCCCTCCTCTGCAGGAGTGTACGGGTGTGTAGGAGGACCCCCTCCTCTGCAGTAGTGTACAGTTGTGTAGGAGGACCCCTCCTCTGAAGGAGTTTATGGGTGTGTAGGAGGACCCCTCCTCTGCAGGAGTGTACGGTTGTGTATGAGGACCCCTCCTCTGCAGGACTGTACGGTTGTGTAGGAGAACCCCTCCTCTGCAGGAGTGTACAGTTGTGTATGAGGACCCCTCCTCTGCAGGAGCGTACGGTTGTGTAGGAGGACCCCTCCTCTGCAGGAGTGTACAGTTGTGTATGAGGACCCCTCCTCTGCAGGAGTGTACGGTTGTGTAGGAGGACCCCTCCTCTGCAGGAGCGTACAGGTGTGTAGGAGGACCCCTCCTCTGCAGGAGTGTACGGGTGTGTAGGAGGACACCTCCTCTGCAGGAGTGTACAGTTGTGTATGAGGACCCCTCCTCTGCAGGAATGTACGGGTGTGTAGGAGGACCCCTCCTCTGCAGGAGTGTACAGTTGTGTAGGAGGACCCCTCCTCTGCAGGAGTCTACGATTGTGTAGGAGGACCCTACCTCTGCAGGAGTGTACGGTTGTATAGGAGGACCCCTCCTCTGCAGGAGTGTACGGTTGTGTAGGAGGACCCCTCCTCTGCAGGAGTGTACGGGTGTGTAGGAGGACCCCTCCTCTGCAGGAGTGTACGGTTGTGTATGAGGACCCCCTCCTCTGCAGGAGTGTACGGTTGTGTAGGAGGACCCCTCCTCTGCAGGAGTGTACGGGTGTGTAGGAGGACCCCTCCTCTGCAGGAGTGTACGGTTGTGTAGGAGGACCCCTCCTCTGCAGGAGTCTACAATTGTGTAGGAGGACCCCACCTCTGCAGGAGTGTACGGTTGTGTAGGAGGACCCCTCCTCTGCAGGAGTGTACGGTTGTGTAGGAGGACCCCTCCTCTGCAGGAGTGTACGGGTGTGTAGGAGGACCCCTCCTCTGCAGGAGTGTACGGTTGTGTAGGAGGACCCCTCCTCTGCAGGAGTGTACGGGTGTGTAGGAGGACCCCTCCTCTGCAGGAGTGTACGGTTGTGTAGGAGGACCCCCTCCTCTGCAGGAGTTTACGGGTGTGTAGGAGGACCCCTCCTCTGCAGGAGTGTACGGGTGTGTATGAGGACCCCTCCTCTGCAGGAGTGTACGGGTGTGTATGAGGACCCCTCCTCTGCAGGAGTGTACGGGTGTGTAGGAGGACCCCCTCCTCTGCAGGAGTGTACGGGTGTGTAGGAGGACCCCTCCTCTGCAGGAGTGTACGGTTGTGTAGGAGGACCCCTCCTCTGCAGGAGTCTACGATTGTGTAGGAGGACCCCTCCTCTGCAGGAGTGTACGGTTGTGTAGGAGGACCCCTCCTCTGCAGGAGTGTACGGTTGTGTAGGAGGACCCCTCCTCTGCAGGAGTGTACGGGTGTGTAGGAGGACCCCTCCTCTGCAGGAGTGTACGGTTGTGTAGGAGGACCCCTCCTCTGCAGGAGTGTACGGGTGTGTAGGAGGACCCCTCCTCTGCAGGAGTGTACGGTTGTGTAGGAGGACCCCCTCCTCTGCAGGAGTGTACGGGTGTGTAGGAGGACCCCTCCTCTGCAGGAGTGTACGGGTGTGTAGGAGGACCCCTCCTCTGCAGGAGTGTACGGTTGTGTAGGAGGACCCCTCCTCTGCAGGAGTGTACGGGTGTGTATGAGGACCCCTCCTCTGCAGGAGTGTACGGGTGTGTATGAGGACCCCTCCTCTGCAGGAGTGTACGGGTGTGTAGGAGGACCCCCTCCTCTGCAGGAGTGTATGGGTTTGTAGGAGGACCCCTCCTCTGCAGGAGTGTACGGTTGCGTAGGAGGACCCCTCCTCTGCAGGAGTGTACGGTTGTGTAGGAGGACCCCTCCTCTGCAGGAGTGTACGGTTGTGTAGGAGGACCCCTCCTCTGCAGGAGTGTACGGGTGTGTAGGAGGACCCCCTCCTCTGCAGGAGTGTACGGGTGTGTAGGAGGACCCCTCCTCTGCAGGAGTCTACGATTGTGTAGGAGGACCCCTCCTCTGCAGGAGTGTAGGGTTGTGTAGGAGGACCCCTCCTCTGCAGGAGTGTACGGGTGTGTAGGAGGACCCCTTCCTCTGCAGGAGTGTACGGGTGTGTAGGAGGACCCCTCCTCTGCAGGAGTGTACGAGTGTGTAGGAGGACCCCTCCTCTGCAGGAGTGTACGGGTGTGTAGGAGGACCCCTCCTCTGCAGGAGTGTACGGGTGTGTAGGAGGACCCCTCCTCTGCAGGAGTGTACGGGTGTGTAGGAGGACCCCTCCTCTGCAGGAGTGTTTGGGTGTGTAGGAGGACCCCTCCTCTGCAGGAGTGTACGGGTGTGTAGGAGGACACCTCCTCTGCAGGAGTGTACGGGTGTGTAGGAGGACCCCTCCTCTGCAGGAGTGTACAGGTGTGTAGGAGGACCCCTCCTCTGCAGGAGTGTACGGGTGTGTAGGAGGACCCCTCCTCTGCAGGAGTGTACGGGTGTGTAGGAGGACCCCTCCTCTGCAGGAGTGTAGGGTTATGTAAGAGGACCCCTCCTCTGCAGGAGTGTACGGGTGTGTAGGAGGACCCCTCCTCTGCAGGAGTGTACGGGTGTGTAGGAGGACCCCTCCTCTGCAGGAGTGTACGGGTGTGTAGGAGGACCCCTCCTCTGCAGGAGTGTACGGGTGTGTAGGAGGACCCCTCCTCTGCAGGAGTGTACGGTTGTGTAGGAGGACCCCCCCTCTGCAAGAGTGTACGGGTGTGTAGGAGGACCCCTCCTCTGCAGGAGTGTACGGGTGTGTAGGAGGACCCCTCCTCTGCAGGAGTGTACGGGTGTGTAGGAGGACCCCTCCTCTGCAGGAGTGTACGGTTGTGTAGGAGGACCCCTCCTCTGCAGGAGTGTACGGTTGTGTAGGAGGACCCCTCCTCTGCAAGAGTGTACAGTTGTGTAGGAGGACCCCTCCCGTCTTTCTAGTCACGTTTTCCTGTGAGCTGCACACAATATCAAATCAGTTCCATTGTGACCATCCTACAACAAAGAGACTGTAAAAGGTAAAGCTTTCTGCATGTTGTAGTGAAGACTATTGTGGATTATGCGTGTATATTGTTCACATCATATGTAGCCTTGATGTTATTATGATAAACTTACTGACCGCTTTGAACTATGTTTTTGTATTTATTTTTTACTTGCTCCCAAGTCCTTTTGGCTCTGTTGGGGTTGCAACTGAAATGATGAGGTTAAATTGTCAAAAAGAATAAAAGAAAATTGAAACAGGCACATAGTGGTGATTTCATATTACAATTCCAGTAACTTACGCATTGAAAGAGTGCGATTTTTTTGCCAAGATTCCTTGCGGCTTCTGACAGCTGCAACAGTGTTGCTTTTTGCCTGAATGATGTCTTTCTATTCTTCATACATCCTTAGAATTATTGTCTGCTCCTCTGTCGAGAAATAAGTTGCTCTCTGCGGCTTCTCCGTGGTGCGCAATTGGTCAAATGGAGTTAACACCACCCCTTTTATGTGCACGAGCACAGATCTAGATTGGAAACTCCTGGGTTCACTTATTGAGTTGATAACCGGCTTCGTGAGACCGATAATCAAGACCACGGATGTCCGGTTAAGTGCAGCTGGGTAACTGAGGTAAAATCCAGGTATGTTAATCCAGCTTCGTGAGACAGGCCCCTGGACAACTTTGGCACCCTTACCTGGGGGGTTTTGTCTTATTTTCAATGGGACACCAAGCAAGCACTTCGCAGGTTTTTCTTGTGAGGTCATATTTCATGCAGACTCCAGTCTGAACTCCTGAAAAATAAGAAATCAGAATGCACAAAATTATTTTAAGTAATGTCACAAAAGAAATATAAACAAAAACATGCTAAAATTCATGAATAGGTCCATGAGTGCATCATAGGGACTAAATGGGATCCCCTTCGGTCTACAAGCTTACAGTGCTACGAGGCAGCTGAAAGAGAACCTAACAACGTGACAAATCAGCAGGACAGAGACACATTCCACACTACCTTGCTGCAGAATATTTTACCAGCCCGTTTATGTGAGAGTGCAATGACATCTCTCAAATTTAAGAGCTTCCTCCAATTCAGGCAATAATAATGTATGCCTCCAACCTATTGACCACACCCACAATCATATTTAGAGCTTGCTTAAGATTAAATTAGACTAATTTATGGATTTTCTGCCTGCTCACTCCTCACGATTAGGAGGCAGTGGAATTAAGGGCCAAATTGTGAGAACACAGTTATATTCAGGTAGTATATTCAATATATTCAGGTAGTCAGCTGACCTCATTTTTGGGCCTCATATCATTGCTGAACTTAGACCTGACCAACTGAGGCAAACTCCAGACCATAACACTGCCCCCACCGGCTTGTACGGATGCATCACTTGATCTGCCTTGCTTTCTTACCCTGATAAGCCCATCACTTTGCTAGAGGGTAAATAAGGACTCCATCTTTATGCTCCCAAGCAAAATAAAAACCTTTTTTTCCTGATTAGCCTCACTGCCAAGTGCATTTCTTAAGGCTACACAGCTGTTTAGTCCCAATCCCTTAAGTTCTCTTTGCATTGTGCGTGTGGAAATGCTCTTACCAACGCTCTTGTAAAATTAATCACAGGCTCTTACCTACAGTGGCACCAATAAGTATTTGTACACTAAATTTGACTACATAGCAGCTTTTGTATATTCGGCTAAATGCTTGCTATTGTGTGCAAAAGTGATTAAAATATTTGAAAATCAATATGTTTTAAACAAATATTTAATGTCAAAATGGCATATTTGGTCAGAAAGGCGATTATCTGACCCAATAAGTATCTGTACAGTTCCATTAGTGAGTCACAAAACTTATAATACTCACCTAAAATTGACTCAAGATGTTTACAGGACATGGTTGACTCAATTGGTCTGATTTGGTCAAGCGTGACCGTACTGGACACTCCCTCTGTATACAGACTGGCCTATGTAAATGGTCTGACCATGCCCATAAAGTATTCCTGTGATATATGGCTAAGACAGGCGAGTGTACAATTACTTATTGCAGCCACTGTATATTTCATACAGAATTGTTCATAAGTTAAGAAATTGCCATTCGTGTCCATCAAGTCAACTATAGACCATATATTCCTCTCATACCAATCTTCAAAAAATAAGGATTTACAGTGGCTCCAATAAGTATTTGTACACTACTGTACTTCATGGAGCCGGTTACGGATGGCCTGGGCACCATCATGGCTTCCAGTTCCTTCCTCCACTTTGGTGGCAAGACTGGAGGCCGAGGACTGTCCCTCCCTCTGTACCAGCAGGGAGATGTACCGGTCAGTGCGCTGGCTGGTCTTCCTGGTACGTCCTTTCCTGGCTGCATTGGCTATGCATTCAGACTGTTTGTACTTCTTGATGATGTACTGCACGGTCGTGTGGCGTAACGATAGCCGAGTTCCAATTTTTCTGGTGCTTTGGCCTTCTTTATGTAGCTGAATGATTTGCTCCCGTATTCGACGGGGTATCTCGCCTGTCTTAGCCATATATCACAAGAATACTTTATGGGCATGGTCAGGCCATTTACATAGGCCAGTCTGTGTGCAGAGGGAGTGTCCAGTACGGTCACGCTTGACCAAATCAGACCAAGTGAGTCAACCATGTCCTGTAAACATCTTGAGTCAATTTTAGCTGAGTATTATAAGTTTTGTGACTCACTAATGGAACTGTACAGATACTTATTGGGTCAGATAATCGCCTTTCTGACCAAATATGCCATTTTGACATTAAATATTTGTTTAAAACATATTGATTATCAAATATTTTAATCACTTTTACACACAATAGCAAGCATTTAGCCGAATATACAAAAGCTGTTATGTAGTCGAATTTTCAAGTAGTGTTCAAATACTAATTGGAGCCACTGTATCTGCTAAGTTAAATCCAGGTGATGACTTTTTTCAGCCAGACAGAGTACTTGCTGGCTGGCTGTTCACGGATGAACAAAGTTGCAAGACTGTAGCCAGGTTTCACCATAAAAAAGAGAAGTAGTTGCTGTACCGTGGCTGTGCTGGTCCCAATGACCCTTTTGGCAGTCTTTATCTGTGCGACACACTTTCCCATATGGCGGCATCTGTAATTCACATGAATTTCATAGCCCAGTGAGTGGATCTAAGGTTTAAAATTTTGCAGATTAACATGAAGACACTTGCGTACTACCTTACCTCAGAACATTTTCCTTGCCTTTGTTTCTTGGTGACCGCTACATTGGTCATGACAAAGAAGGAGTTTTTTTCCTTAAAGTAAAAAAAAATGAATGAGAAGAAACTACAAGCACCACGTGCTGACTGAAAACTCTTTGTATAGCCCACCATTCAAAATAAATGCTGAGTTATGCACTAAAGGCTTAATTCATTAAAGGTAAAATTGGTACAAAAATGGATAATTATGAACCAGAAGGTGATGTA
Organism: Gymnothorax reevesii; assembly: GCA_029721435.1. Lineage (NCBI taxonomy): Eukaryota > Metazoa > Chordata > Actinopteri > Anguilliformes > Muraenidae > Gymnothorax > Gymnothorax reevesii. The sequence goes on along the minus strand of CM056580.1, from coordinate 60,487,666 downwards.
GTACTTACCCGGGATGCCCCACTTAAGTCCACCACGTCCCACAGCATTTCACCGACATCAGGGACCTGTGCCAGTGCAGCCCCCTTCACCTTTGTGGTGACAGAGCTAACCACGAGGTCATATTCCTGATACTCCTTATTCCAGACCATCATAATGCTGAGGAATTCATTTCAGGGACAAATACAATTATTAACCAGGCAGGACCGAACAGATTATTGCATCCCTCAAAACTCAGCAATATACATCCACTTAATTTTTTTCGATAGGCTATAAAACTGCATTCATGTTTTGCTAAATAACAAGAGAATGTAACCGTCAGCCTAATTCAGACTGTTATCAAAGCATAGGCAGATTCTGCTTTCACGAAACTTGCATGCTCTAACATTTGCGCATTCCGGCCATTACATGCACTGCATTTACGATTTGGTAGGGTGCGTGGGTGCCTTTGCCACTGAAAATGTTAAATCCAGATCACGATTATTCGCTTCGACTTACCAAATAAACATCAGTATGACCGCGTTCAAAGTCCATTTCAGTGAGCCCAATTTAAAACTTTTTATTCTGACAAGTTTATTCGTTTCGTACTCGCAGATGTCTAACCAATTGCACGGCATAGTATTTTTACCCAAGTGAAAAAATCCCAGTCCTCAGTCTCGCCCAGCTGGCCAGCCCTCGGTCAAGTGCCCAGTCTCGAATCACATGGTTCAATGAGATTCAGGTCGCCAACCCCTTGGTGGATGTCTGAACGCTTTCAGTTTCCCCTTACAATTGCCGTCATTGTGCGTGTGGAAAAAGTGATTCTCTCATAGTAAGCAGACATCTGTCGGGAAATGCACCTTCACAACATTTTGAAGATAAAAATAGTAAATATAGAATAAAATACTACATATTGCTATATTACAATAAATCAGTTTGACGTATATTATTGAAATCTATATATTTGAGATTATTCCCGTAGTCTTCACAGATAAAGGTTTTCTTGCATGGATGCTGCTTGGAGTAACTACAAAACATGCGTCAATCGCCTCCGAGTGAGCGATGAGTCGCAATCACTCGGTTAGCCGCATATATTGGAATCCAGCAGTGCCCCAAACTCCCCGAAACTATTAAAATGTATTTATGAACATATCTGGTAGCCTGCAACTTTTAAAGGAAAAATGTTAACTAGAGTATGATGCCGTCAAGTGTGCGAAGAGTACATCGCGGTTCAGGAAAGTAAGTTCTGGAATGCCATTTTTTTGTTTTTGTTTTTGATTAAATTCTATCTTGCGATGCTAGATATCATACGATAGGTTTTTGGACGTTATCTTTCAATTGCAGTTCCCAGAGTAGCCCTGAAAAACCATTTTCTGGTGGATCTACGTTTTGTACGCTTGGTGGCAGTATTTGTTGATCGAAACAGGACGGTTGACCTTCCATAGTTGGCGTATGAGTGGAATACACTCCTTCGCCTCCTCGCGCGTGCGTGCATACGTCATTCAAAGCGAAGTATGACGCTTACATCACAACCAAATAAACGGTCACAAACTGCAACCAAATCAATTTTACATCGATTCTAGGTATCACTGTCTAAAGCCTAAAATCTCAGTTTTGTTCTATGCGATTTTTTAAATTACCAACTTTGGGCATCAATATCATGTTAAGCTAAATATCATTGCTTCATATGCAAAACTGCACCAATTTAATATCGTAACAGAAACAAACATTGCGACCCTGGGTGTGTTGTCTATCATCTGAAAATTTGCCTGAGAAGACTATTTTGGCAGACTTTCACAGGTCATAGTGGCAGGTAGGATAGTTAATTGGTGTTAACAAATTATAGCATATGAAGGTCGTTTTTGCCTGCATTGTGATGCTAGGCTCATCTTCAAGCCATGATTCCTTTTACATCAAAATAATAGTCTCATAGACATATTTTGACACATGCAAAAATGTAAAATTTGAAATTGTGTTTATTCAAGGAATTAAAACCATGATAATTCTGAGTGTGCACAATAAATGAAAACATGCACAATGTTGTGACCTGCAAGTTTCACTTCCTCCTTAAGCTGCTGCTTAGAGCAACATGCCCAGTCTTGATCATCATGATGACAGGAAAGCAGCTGACCTAAATGGTTAACATGACCATTAGAAGCTTGCTAATGTCACTAAGTCAGTTTGGGAATAAAATTTGAAGAGTCGACACCTAACAAACGTCATGACAAAAACATGAATCTGGATCCCTGTCAACTGATGTTTTCACAAAAGATTTGTGCCACAAGATAATATGTAGCAGAAATAAAAAAATTCTTAAAATTGGTAAGATTTTGGATGATAAAAAGGTTGGCTTCTCTATGTGTTGGGATTGATTTGTTAGTGGCTGAAAATGTTGCGACAAGTTGCTTGCATTAGAGGAAGTTTTATTTGGACAAATACCAATTTTTACAGGCAAATGTTTTTTCAGTCATGTCATGCTAATATCTTAGATATATCAAAAACATGTTTGATCAATGTGATTTGGCAACTGTATTTATATTCTACTCAACATTTGATAGGGATATTGGATTTTTGACAAACTGATCAGTGAATTATTACAATGTACATTTTGGGGAAATAAACTGGACTTTATGAATAATTGATGGTTCCTTAAAAATTCTTGATTGATATGTGCATCAGAAATCACATTTTGCATGTGCATGACGTGTATTTTGCTGTCCATTGGAATGCTAGTGGCTGTTTGTATTTACTGATATCAGAGCTAATGGCCTGTTTTATTGAAATTTTCATTTTTTTCTTGATTTAATGTGAGAAAGGATGCAAAGGCATCTCCAAAGACACTATTTGAGCAATGAAGATGTGGCAAGGGGGTTTGGACTGCTGGAAGAAGGTGCTATGCATGAACAGGTGCCATGACCTTGAGATGTGTCACAGAGCGTGGTATCCCACGTGTGGTACCGGTATTAAAATGGAAGTGTAGCCCGGCTGCATGGGGGAAGTCAGCAAAGGGGCCGCAGATGATCAGTTTTTGGTCATGCAGGCAAGATGTCTTCCAATGCAAACTGCACTGCAGCTGTGAAATGATCTGCAGAATGCTTCTGCAGTGCATGTTTCTCCACAAACTGTGCATTGTCATCTTCATGAAGCAGGATTTTGGTCATGTAGACCAGTTCTATGGGTGCCTTTGATGCAATGTCATGCTGAACAGAATTTGGAGTGGGCCAACGATTGTATCAATTGGAGCGTGTATGACTGGAGGCCAGTGCTCTTCACTGACAAGTCTAGCTTTTTTTCCCTCCATACTGACCGAAGAGCAAGGGCATGGAGAAGTGCTGGAGAAGCATTCCGGAGGCAACCCATATAGCAATATTGGCCTGGCCCAGGTCTGGCCCACATAATGCACTTCACACGGCCCAGTTCTGGCCCACATACAGCAAGAACCATTGCCCTTTAGTAGTCCAAATCTGGTTTGCCGGAGCTCACATGGGCCAGCACAGGACCAATTGTGGACACTATTGGCCCACATGTGGCATGCCATCATATAAACGGTGCCATCATTGCCAGTCCTGGTCCGCATCCAGCCAACGTACCACTTGCCTTGCCAGCAGTCACCCAGCAGTGCCGGATCTGAGCCAGACCTGACTGCTATGTGGGAACAGTTTCTGCATGAGTTTTGCAGCCCCGGGTGCTGGACAAGCTCCTGATGGCCTTAGAGCCGGACTGGCAGTGTCTTCCACAACAAGAGATTTGTTGGCTCATAATGAACATGAGTCGTCATTGTCAGACTGCCATTAATGCATTGGGATACCATACCTGCCATTGAGTTTTCATTATTCTCCCACCATTAACATTTGTTACTTTTCAAAGTTCTTGACCAATCTGTATCCTAAGTGCTGACAGAGAGTGGTCAAGTACTTTGCAAAGTACTTAGATACAAGTACATGTACTTACTATTAGGTATTATTAGGCATTAGGCCTAATAATATTATTAGGCATAATGCCTAATATTAGACATTATTAGGTAGTACTCAGATACAAATACAAGCACTATGGTATGTAAAAAAAAATTTTACACATAATTCTCAAAAGTACTTGAAAGTACTTGGACCCAACTCTGATTGAAACTATGATATGTATAGTGGTATTGATACTCAAAGTTGGTTAAATAAAAAAGTCAAACCGAAAAAAAAAACCCAGACGAAAAAAACCTCGAAAGTTTGGAATTTTTTTGTGACACCTGAGGTGGTTGTAAAATTTATTAACCTGCAATTTTTAGCAGAGGTCAAATATGTTTTTCATCCCTGTAAATTTTGTATGGCTCTTTCCTGTGATTATGAAGCACTGAGGGCTCAAAAATTCTTACAAAAATAATGCAAATTAGAAAGCCTAAAATTTCAACCCATCCGTATGTACTTTTCTGGGCCTGTAACTCTGCAAATATTCATAATATAATGGTGAAATTTTGTATAGCTTCATTAGATATACTTATTTAAGTTGATTCTGATGGGGTCAGGAGGGAACTTTTTTCAGAATTGGTTTATTTTACACTACTGGTCAAAAGTTTTAGGACACCCCAATTTTTCCAGTGTTTGAATAGAAAATTATGAAGTTTAAATGTCTCATTGTACTCTGGAATAAAAGCATAGAAATGATAGAACAAATTAACAATCAAAGTTAAAAAAGAAATCATCGAATCAATTTATAAACCAAAATGTATTTAAAACTTTTGACTGATATAACAGCTGAACACACTCGTGGCATTCTTTCTACAATGGAAATCAAATATTTTTCAGAAAGTTCTTCCAAACTCTGTTGCAGACGTTCCCATACATGTGTGGCACTTGTAGGTTGCTTTGCTTTCACTGACCCTGGATACAGCAAAACAGCCCCAGACCATCACACTTCCCGCTCTGTTTGACAGTTGATTTCACACACTGAGGAACCACCTTTCACCTACTCAACAGCATAAAAAAACCTGGGTAACCTTACCTTTTGTTTAAAAGTTCTGACAGCTCACCACTTACCTTTGTACCATTTCAAGCTATTTGTTGGACTGGAGCTGCATAATTTTCAATAAAAACCGGAAAAGTTGGGGTGTCCTAAAACTTTTGACTAGCAGTGTATAGGCAATGACACAAAAATCTATTAAACTGAGTGTACATAAATAAGCCTTTCAGAGCAGGAGTGGTGTAACTACAGTTTTTGTCTTTTGTTAGGATGATTGCACTGAAGTCAAGCATATACAAACTCCAATTCCAATGAAGTTGGGACATTGTGTAAAACATGAATAAAGACAGAATACAATGGCCACGATTACATGATGCTTTTTAACTCAGAATTAATTGTTCGGAATTAAAATATTCTTCCTCGAGTTTACATTGAAATAGTAATTCGGAACTGAGGTTTACATGGAAAACACGTTTAATCGCCTTTATTTAATTCAGGTTAACGTCCGGGGGTCGGGAAGGGTCCACTCCCTGCTTCTTTTCATCTCTGCTTACACCATGGAAGAATACATAGTAAAAACTGTTCTGGCAATTTGTTTACCCTGGTCTGGGTGACTGCTCCTTTCTAATTGGCTGACAGGTGTTGATTAAAACCGTGGAACCGCACAGCTAGTTCGGCCTACAGTAGTTTCACCGTTTGAAGTGTGAAATTCATTCGCAAGCCAACCTATAACCATAGCAACGTTAGAGCGCTGGCATTTGGCTGGGTTTAATAGAAACTAAGCTTCTCATTGATCTCCAGTAAATTTTGCGGCGTTAAGTTACGTCCTGCGGGGCGGTTAACAATAGGTGCTCAATCGGTAATGACCGTAAATATCAAAGAAGCGAAATAATCACGTTTTATTCATTAAACGATAGTAACTGTGTACAGTTACAAAAGAAACTAACATGCCCACTTCATGTATCAGCAACTGCTGACAGTTCGCAAGTTAGGTGCTGTCACAGCAGACTGATTTCACCTCGCTGGCTCTACGGAGACATTATCAGTTCATTGTAATTGCATTGAGCAAGTTAGCAACAGTCTGCATAATTGCGCATAATGTTGTGTTATGGACAATCTCCGTGTCAGATGGAATCAGTTACCAAATAATTAGCTGATAAATGGATGATAGTTTTTTTTTTTTGTTTTTTTTTTTGCGCACGCTTTCTCCATGAAGGTAAGCTGAACTAAGTTAGCTGGTTCAGTTTAGCTTGGGATAGGCTATTGCAAGCGTCCTCAATCTTTCCCAGAAAGGGCTGGTGTGGGTGCAGGATTTTATTGCAACCAAGCTATTACACAACTGATACTATAAATCAACCCCTGGACTCTTTGCTATTAAGCTTGATCAGGTGTGTAGCTGCTTGGTTGCAATGGAAGCTTGCACCCACAAAGACTGGGGACCCCTGGGGTATAGTATTGGCTATGAGAAGGCGCGGCGCCTATTTATTGATTACCAGCTCGTTTTTAAGGGCAAAATTTTCACCAAAAATTCTGATTACTTTGATTTGATATTACTGGCAAATGACCATGGTATAAGTGGGATAATCAACTCGTAGGTGTGCACGCACAGAGCGACTGAAATTAATTTTAAAAGGAATAAACATTTACATCATCGAGGAATTAATTAATTCGGATTTAAGATCGGAGTAAACCAGCCACTTACTTCGGAATTAAGTTTAACTCCGAATAATATTTTTTTCGAAATTAGGTGTTTACATGGTCTTTTTAAAGCAGAATTCATTTTTATTCTGAATTAAATTATTTTTATTCAGAATTAAAGCTGTAGTATACGATTTGAGAGTTAGATCATTATTAATAACCTCATTTAGATGGTGGTTATGGTCCTATAGTACAATTTATACAATGTGAAGAGCAAAAAAAATAAAAAAAAATCCATTCACTCTACTGGCTGCAGGGCTGCAGAAACGTTGACCAATGTAAGCCATCCAGCCGGATGCCTTACATTGGTCAATTTCTCTCTCCTACTCTCATCCAATCCCCTCGCTCTAGTTGACACTCCCCCGAGAGCTTGCTCTGACTCCCCGTGCTCCGCGTTCCGCCTTGTCCCCGCCCCCTTCCGCATTATAAACTTTCTGCAACAAGCTAGTAGCTGGTGGCAGTAATGCAGCAAGTGTTTTTAAATTTCAAATAAACATTAAAGTAGAAGAAGAAGTAGCTGAGTAGCAGCTTAGCAACAAGGGCTAGAAGAATGGAAAAGAAAGACAACGACAGCAGCAAGCGGCCCCCGCTTGCCCCACCGGCAAAAGTTGGGCGAAAGCGTATCTCTGCAGAGGAAAAGGCAGAGACAAAGAGGAAATGTGAGCAACGCACACTCATCACCGCTAGAGGAAGCTCCAGGAGGATTTGGGCCTGAAAACTGATGCTGATACAGACTTGTTGAACAGTTAGGTAATTTTTGACTTGTAATGTGTGAGTTGTTGCACAAATAGCTTTTTATAAGTCTATGACAATGCTGGCTTATGACTGTAAACGCTGCCGGTTTTCTCTGCGTCAACAGACGGCGTTGGAACGTTAGCCGTTTATTTTTAGCATTGTAAACTTGCATTACTTATCATCAGTGTTGCCTGAATGCATTTAATGAACTCATGAACTCGTTCATATGCATTTCCGATTGATGAACGTTATTGTGAACGTGTTCATTATGGCTTTTTTGAACAGCGCGCTCTCTCACTGATGCATAAACCTCGCTCCGGATCTGCCCAGGCTCCAGGTGATCCGGATCAGTGCCAGGACAGATCCGGAGCGGAGGAGCTTGCTATCCGGGGGGGTTTCTGAACAACAAGAACATCTGATCAAATATAAAATATTTGCCTTTCTCAATCACCGGGATTTTTTGCGGTGTGTTTTTGCTGTTGTTCATTTATGCGGAATAAATATTGCACTGTGGAGCTGTTGTGGTTTTATCATTAGAGAGACTATCATGACAGCCTTCACTAAATATCATGGGCTTGTTTATTGAGTTAGTCCTATTGTAGTATTGTGAGGAAGAAACAATAGCTGTTGACTTTGTAATTTACGTTAGGTTTAACATGCATTTAATTACTATAAATGTTGCCATTCCTGCGAATCCGACATGGCAAATCTTCATTCAAGGCTTGGCTCTGTGTCTGTTTACTGCCGGTGTTCTGACAAATTTTGCTACCAATCAAAATATGCTACCTCGCTGTTCTGCACTTTCGCAAACCTGAAATCTTGGGCTATTTCCTCTCTCATATCTGAAGTATCTTCTAAAATCATAAAAATAGATTTATTTTCAGTGCGCATTTCAACCTGTAAGCGTACATATATTTGCACGTACATGCTGGGTTTTCCTGAAAATGCAGAAATTAGATGATAATGGCGTATATGGGCATATATCTTCAAACAAACTTATCCAACTCATTATAACATCTGCTTTTGTTATAATAAGCTCACAAATAACAAAGTTACTATTGTAACCTGATTCATATTGCAATATTAAGGGGAAAACAAAGACTTTATGATCGCTTTGCATTAAGGAAGCATTTTTTGACAAGGGAGCAAAATTTGACAGAACACCGGCCGGCTTTTTGCTCTGGTAGAGGGGTTGTGTCTGGGGTGTGTCTGGGAGTCTCCGGGCGGAAGGCCACACGTGATCGGTGGGAGGGATCAGGGAGCACAGAGGGGAGGGGTGTGTGTGTGGGCGGGATGTTTTTTAAAATTTTTCTCAACGTTCCAATCTTTCTCAACTGATTCTCAAATCGTTGACTACAGCTTTAATGCTCTCATGTAAATGTGGCCATTGATTTGCAAATCCTTTTTGACCTATATGCAATTGAGTACACTACAAAGACAAAATATTATATATTATAATATAATATAAGTTCAAACTGAAACTTTTTTTGGAAATTATCACTCATTTTGGATTTGATGCCTGCAACACGTTCCAAAAAAGCTTGGACAGGGACATGTTTACCACTGTTTTACATCACCTTTCCTTTGAACAACACTCAATAGGCATTGGGGAACTGAGGACACTAATTGTACAAGCTTTGTAAATGGAATTCTTTCCCATTCTTGCTTGATGTATGACTTCAGTTGCTCAACAGTCTGGAGTCTCTATTGTTGTATTTTGGGCTTCATAATGCATCGTTGCGCAATTTCAATGGGAGACAGGTCTGGACTACAGGCAGGCCAGTCTGCTACCTGCACTCTTTTACTATAAAGCCACGCTGTTGTAATACATGCGGAACGTGGCTTGGCATTGTCTTACTGAAATAAGCGGGGACATCCCTGAAAAAGACGTTGCTTGGATGGCAGCATATGTTGCTCCAAAACCTGCATGTACCTTTCAGCATTAACCCTTTTTCAGGCGAGGAACCATATTTGGTAACTTCAGTCGGCGTCCAAAGTGGTGCTCCATTACCACTCCATGAGGCAGTAGACCAGCGGCAATTTCTCCCAGCCAATGAAAGAAAATCAGGCTATATTACAGGCAGTGACATCAGGGTGCTACACTAAGCAGTGGCCTACAGTGTCTCAAACTTATTTTCTTCTCCAGACCTCTCACAGTGCTGATGTGTGCCCTTACTATACATATATATATATATATATATGTATAGAGAGAGAGAGAGAGAGAGAGAGATAAAACACTAGATTGCTGATAGGGTACGCTCAAGTAAAGCATGTGTTCTTAGAGCCTATACACCCGGAAGTAAAATTCGCTCATAGACTCCCATTCATTTTCGCCTACTTTAAAATTTCATTTTCAAAAACGCTTTCGTGCGAGTCGGTGTTATTTTGGTATCGCTATTCAGAGCAACATTTTGTCTCCCTAAATATGTGCTTTTCAGAGGATGGAAAGTGGCACACTTTCTAAAGCGAAGATCGAAATGTGACTCGGTGTCAACGTTAAAGTGCAAGCAGAAAAGTAAACGTGACCGAGACTTTTAATGACCGTCTGATAAGATAATTGCTTGCCAGTCTTCGCCGTTATAAGAAACGTCCGTATATGTTATTATATTACTCTCTGGTTTCCTCACTTCATTGTACCCTGATTGAGCACATTTTCCGTCAACCAAATTGTTTATATTGAATCATATGGCTAATGCCAGCGTTATTAAAAAGAAGCGGTAGTTAACTCTGGCTACTCCTTTACTCAGCTTCATCTTTGCTTATGTCCCGTTAAAACGCTGCTCTCGAAAATGATCACTGCACAGTAGGGCTGTCACTTTTTATTCGAAATTCGAACATTCATTCGAACCTGGGGGTGAAAGTTCATATTTGAACTGAAATGAGACGTTCGAAGTCAAAATAAACCCTCCATCAGTGCATCATGCAGTCTATAGTAGTTTGACATTCGACCCAGCAGAGGGCGCCCTCAGAGAAACTTGTCCGTTTTATACCCTCTTGACCTCCATTAAGATTCTATTTCTTATTTTACAATGGAGAGCGTTAGCTAGCGGAGCACCGAGCGGACAATTACAATACCAAAACATCATAGGAGCGCTGTGTGGAAGTATCTTGGATTTTACTGCGTAGATGGTAAAATATCAAAGTAAGAGCCGCGTGTCGTTATTCGCCGTAGTCCGCAGTTATTCAATGAACACTTATTAATGAGAAGTCCTTGTGCACTGAAGTTTCAGTTTCACTTGCGTAAATGTGGACGATCACTGAAGGTAACACCGAAAGCGATTTTGACTCCGGACTTCTCATGCTGATCTTTATTATTAGGTCTTCAAGACGAATGTCTGAAGACCTATTGTTATTGGTTTTAGATTTTGGATTATTATTATTTTGCTACCTTGTTTTTGTCCGGACGATTCTGAAGTAACCACTGGACCAATTTGTATGAAACTTTCTGAAATGATAGCTTTTATGATGTAGTTGTGCATAACAGGGCCCGATTTTTGAATTTTTGCCCCAAAAAGGGGAGATTACCCAAAACGTAAAAACCGCTCAATGGCAATATCTCGAAAACTATAAGAGATAAAAATATTTTGAAAAATTCCTCAGGTAGGTCTCATCATGTTTTACAACTTTTATCATATGACCAACTTCAGCCGGTATGCTCATTTTTCCGTAAAAAAATAAAAACTGAAATTCCGAGTGAACTTCCTGGTTTTGACCCCACCCGTCTTTAAAAATCTTCTTCTCCAGAACCGCAATCCATACAGCTTTCTATTATATATCATTTTAACCTACATTGAGTGGACTTTAAATATTGTGTAAGGCATTTTGAAAATCCAAATAGTTTTTGAGTTATCTCCCCTTGAACTTGACCCACGGGAAAAATTCGAATTTTCGGCTATATCTTCAAAGGGGCATAACTCGGACATTTTTCAACCGATTTTGAAACTGATTCTTTCTTTGTGTTTAAGATGTCCTGTTTAACAATCTGATTAAGAACATTATCATATAAAAATTTATAGGTTTTTTAATAAATAATTTTATACTCAAAAGTTCATTTTTTTCATGAATTTCACGATTCGTGAATTTTCGCGTCACAATTATGCATCGGACAACTTTATGTTCTCATAACATCTGTAGGAAATTCAATTTTACATTTCATGTACTTTTTTCAGAACGATATCTCTTATAGTTTTTGAGTTATCTGACATTGAAGTTGGCAAGTGTAAGGAGAGCACACGTTCAAAGAGTCATATCTCAGCCAAAATACACCCGATTTCAAATCCGTTTGTTGCAAACTGTTCAGTATGGAGAGATCTACAATCCCCTTAAGAACCATATGATATAAAAGTTGATAGTTAAGTCGCAAAATGCGATGCGTACCCTACGTGCGACAGGAAAACTCTTAAAATGGGACAGAGTTAGACTGGGAGCCAGTCCCATGCAAGTGCAAGGCAGCACAGAGAGACTCCCAGTCAGAGATAGTTGAATTCAATTTTACACATGATTATTGTTTAAAATTGTTAACAATATTGTTGAAAATTGTTTAAACCCATAGTCAATTTGGCTTGTTATTTTTAAATAAATATATTTAATACAAGATCATGTTTCACCGTTTTTGTACATTCTACTTCACCGAAAAAGGGAATTTGTTTACTGTTCTTTTGATTGAAGAATTTTACATGATAAGATTTGGGGTCTGAGTCAAAGCGGAAGTCTTGAAGACCTAAGTACTGCCGCGGCAGTCCTAGTTCAGAGATTGGAAACAATGCATGTTTCATGATCGTTTAAATTGTTTAGATGAAATAAGACCATTTGAAACATATTTTTGCAAGTCCATTGCGTTCAATCCCTCAGTAAAGACAAGCGTGAGAATTCCCGAGTCATAATCGATTTCCATGTCACTAGTAAGGAAATCCCCCGTAGTGCACCTGAAACTGATTAACTTAATTCACAATGACCTAAATTCCGCGAGTGAGTTTCTTCAGTGCGCGTTGATAGAATAACACGTGAGACTTGGAATCTCCGCAGATACTGTCCTTGGGTTGTACTACTGTTGAGTGCGGCTTAATAAACAGAAAAAAATTAATGATGAGGGTGTTTTTTTTTTTTAATGTGTGTTGGGTCGCGGGGGGAGGGGGGGGTGGTGTTGGGGAAGTTCGAATATATTCGAACATCACGTTGTCATATTCGAAATCCGTTCGAAGTTGTTTTTTTAAAAAGGTGACAGCCCTACTGCACAGCATGGATCGAGGGGATAGAGAAAGTTTTTTTCTCCTGATTTCTAACAGCCATGCCTTTCTCCCTTCCTTGTCTTTTGGAACTCTGTTGCCCACAAACAGACAGAGTGACTTGTCCACTATTTTAAACGTTATGCAGGTAAGAAATGTTGTCATTGAATGTCAATAACAAGAAGCTAGCTTGTTAGCCACCTTGTTAATTTTATTAACTGTTAAGTCAGTGCAGTCCCCGCGACATTAAGGGTACCAAGGTGGCTCGCTGGTGACCGTTATCAATAGCTAGCGTTTGGTTTTAGTCAGCGATTTATTCAAGTCTCAATCTGTGACCATTTTGGTGATACAAGTCATTGTAATTTTACTGTCAAGTTTGACCCTCAAAGGTCACTGACAGTCAAGTTGAATGTCACGAAATGAAAGTTCATATGTGACTTCCTAGATGTCAGTAACACAAACCTAGGCTCCATCTGTGACCTTTTCAGTGACAGAGGTCATTGAATTTTCTCTTGGTCACGTTTGACCTTCGAAGGTCAATATGAATGTCACCTAATGAAAGTTCATATGGGCCATTCCACCGAATCGGTGCCATTTGCATGTTGTAATTTTTCAAAAATAAACTTCATTTTTCAAATTTTTTCAGGATTGTATCTGATACCATACATGTTTAACTATTCAAAATATGTAATGGTCAATCTCAGGTACATTTATTTTTATTTTTACAAGGTTGTGAAATGGAAGATGGTAGCATTTTTTTCAGTCCTGTTACCGATACTATTATAACTATTAATATATCATTTAAAAGTCATTCCAAGTATTTTATTTGTTTTTCACTCAATAAAGTGGGTATGTATAAGAAATAATTTAATACATGTTCAAAATATATATAACTACGGTAAAAGAGTCAGAAGTATACAGGCGAAATGCATTTCTTTTAAAAATACAAAGCCATTTTTAATTTTTAATGGGGACCTTAACCTCAATTTGATCAACAATCTATTATGTGATCTATCCAACAAGCGCTCAAATAATGGACAAAAAAAATTTGGGGGAAAAAAGTTTCATCTTTATTTTTTCAATTAAAACAATTAGGTAACAGGAATGAGAACCGAGTAACAGGATTGAGTGTTTCTGAACAGAACAGAATGGAGAAGAGGTGTGTGTGTGTATGACAGTATGTGGGTATGTGTCTTTGTGTAAGTGTGTGTGTGTGTGTGTGTGTGTGTGTGTGTGTGTACAGAATGTGAGAGTGTGTAATTGCATGTGCGTGTATATATGCATTTATGAATATGTGTATAGACTCTATACACATATTCATACAAACACACACACAAACCACACTACTATGCAGTGTATGTGCATGAGAGCGTGGGTGTGTGTAGTATGCTTGTGTGTATGGATGTGTATATGGTATGTATTTGAGTGCAAATGTTAAGGAGTGGGGCAGTGGAGACAGAGAGAGGTGTGAGTTTCCCCGGCAGCATGTGTGTCTCACTCCTCAGGTACAGTATGGGCTCTGTATCTTTCTCCGAAAAAGGTAAAAAGAAGAAAGACAACAGATATAACTGATATAAGTTGAGCATATTGCATTAAACAGGCATTTCTGCATAGAATTGCATGATTACAAAATGTATTTTTATAGAATTGCAATGAATTAATGAGGAAAAATCTAACTTGCTTTTTTAAGAATCAGATTTTACTTTAGCCCAAACATCTTTTTTTATTGCCATGTAATGGCTTGTGACCTACCTCGCTGGTGGGATTATGCACAAGATATCTTGGAAGAGGTACCACAAGGTATCCTCAGGGGCTGGCCAGTAGAATCTGTTGGCTCCCTCACAATAATATGTTCACATTGTAAAACACCATAGTAATTCCAACTGTAATACTTAAAATCAATGAATTCATGTTATATCATATAATGCAAACTGCTCTTCCCGCCCCTCTCTATCTTACCCCACCCCTCCCTGGATCTATCTCTTCCCCTACCTACCTCCCCTTCCTTTCCTTACTTCTCCACTCCTGTCCCTCCTCTCCCTACACCCCCCCTCTCTAACCCCTCCCTACTTAGCCCCACCTCTCTCTACCTCAACCCCACTCCCCTTCAATTTGTCTTGTTACCCTTTCTATGGGTAACAGGACTGAGGGTAACAGGACTGAGTTTTTAGCACAGAATTAGCTATGTTGCTAAAGCTAACACATGGAAAACCATGCTAGTAGCATGAGGCCCCTAAGCACCTTTAAGTGATTAACCAAAACTCAAAAAATAAAAATAAAATCATAAAAGCATAAAAAATAATTTAGGTAACAGGACTGCATGTTATGATTTACGATGCCAGTCATATTTACAATATGATCAAAAATAAACAAAAGAGAGCGAGAGAACTTACTTTTGGTCTTCCCAGTTCCTTCACGGGACTGAAATGATGCAATATCCAGTTGATCCTGTCACATGTGGAATGTTCCAAAATCTTTAGGGTGGTTAATGTATCAGGGTAACAGGACTGAGAAAAAACCTGGGGACACCACTAAAATTGTGTTTTTTAACTAATGTTTTATGATTTTTTGAGTAGAAAACGTATTTTATGTTTAAATTACAAATTGGGCCACAAAATAATGCAAAAATAAATACTTTTATACAGGATTCTGGTGACTATATTTAATAGTTAAGTTTAGTGTTAGAGAGTGGGGACAGGCGAAAATCCCATTTGTTCAGTACTCTACGTAGCTTTTATAAAATTTTTAGACCGTGCATCTTCAAACTGCAACCAGGACAATAAAAAGGACACTTTGATTGATAATATAATGTATTAAACAGATACTTTTCATGCATATTCATGAATATTTCTGAATGTAATGTCTTGGGGACAGAAAAGGCACCGATTCGGTGGAATGGCCCATATATGACTTACTATATGTCTCCAATACAAACCTAAACTCAGCCTGTAACGATTTTGCTAATACAAGTCATTGAAATTTCACTGTATTCACTCTAATTTAGCCGTTGAAGGTCACTGAAGGTCAAGTTCAAGGTCACCCAAAGAAACTTCATACATGACTTCTTATATGCCCACAATACAAACCTAACCTCTATCTGTAATAGTTTTGGTGATAAAAGTCATTGAAATTTTAGGTCACCAAAGGTCAAGTTCAAGCCCACCAAATGAAAGTTCATGTATGACATCCTATACATCTCCAATACAAACCAACACTTTATCTGTAATGGTTTTGCTGATATAAGTCATTGAAATTTCACTGTGAAGTTTGGTCATTTAAGGTCACTGAAGGTGTGAAGTTTGGTCATTCAAGGTCACTGAAGGTCAAGTTCAATGTCATCAAATAAAACTTCATACATGACTTTCTTTATGCCCACAATACAAACCTAAGCTCTATCTGTAATAGTTTTGGTGATAGAAGTCATTGAAGTTTCACTGTGAAGTTTGACCTTCGCAGGTCACCAAAGGTCAAGTTCAAGGCTACCAAATGAAAGTTCATATATGACTTCCTACAAGTGTTCAATACACCTGTGTTCCCAATCTTCAATATTTTCAAGCCTAGAAGCCTTTGAAACTTGTAACATTTTGTTTTACCTCAAGTTTGACCTTTCAAGGTCATATGAGATCAACTTTAACAGAGCCAAAATATAGTTTATATATTATTTCCTATATGTCAGTAATACAAACATAATCTCGATCTGCAACCATTTAGCTTCCACAGGCGATTTTGCCCATTCTCCAGAAGACTCAATGTTAAGGTACAGCGCCCCCACTAGACCCACTCCCATCAATTCAATCACATGGCACTCACACTGTACATAAAGTGCATCAAGGTGAGTTGATTGCCAGATTTAGAAAAAAGTTATTGGACACTTTTTGAGAAATCATTTTCTCAAACTTCAAGTCATGTCTTTAAACATTGTTAATATTTTTCCTGACCTCGAGTTTGACCTTTCAAAGTCATCTGTGATCAAATTTAATATGGGCAAAATATAGGTCATATATGACTTCCAATATGTTGATAATACAGGCCATCTTGCATATTCATAAAGTACAGTGCCCCCACTAGACCCACTTTCGTCGATTCAATCAAAATGACGCTCGCACTGTACATTGACGGTACTAAGGTAAGTTGATTGCCTGATTTAGAAAAAAATTTATCCTGCAGTTTTTGAGAAATAATTTTTTAAAAATTTCTCAGATCTATTTTTAACATTGGGGACAAAATTTCAAGGGTCCATGAAACGGACAAAAATTATTAAATCAAATATCTGGAGATATGGTCTAGTAGTATGTTAGTGCAAATTTACACGAAAATTCATCATGCCCCAAAAAAGATAAAAATGTTACGGACGACCGACGCCACAAAAAATCAACAGTATCGTGGATCAAAAGAATCATCACAGTATCCTTGTGAGGCATGCATTGCCCTCTGGAAAGAGACTGATTGATCAGGGATTTTATTTTCAACAAGATTATGACCCTAAAGACACTTATAAGTTGTGCAGGAATTATCCCAGGGAGAAAAAAACATCTGGTGACATAAAAGTTATGACTTGGTCCACTCAAAGCCCAGACCTTCATCTGATTGAGAAAATCTGTCGAATCTCTTTGGAATGAACTTCAAACCATGTCGAATGGTTTAGTGAGTCAGGAAATAAAAAAATGCGTGTAAACTATGCCTGAAAGATTAAATTCTGTAATCAAAGCAAAGGATGGCCACACTAGATGTTGGCTTTTTCTCTCATTTTTGTTTTTACCATAAACTGTTATCTGTTTGCTTAATTTTCATCTATATTATTCAATATTACATTAAATAAATACTTGAATAGTACTTGGTTTCTGATTTCTCTTCATTTTGTAAAGTGTATAATCATCACTGCACACGACTGTCAGTCTAGCGTAACAAAGTCAAAAAACCTCTCAGGGTACTGCACGGCAGACCTACGAAATGGGCCTGACAGAGAATCACTGTTGATGCCGAAAAAAATTTAACAATGTTCAAAATTCTACAAAGAGGGTCTATGACAGAAAAGTCTGTCATAGAATACATGAATTTCATGGGACCTACCCTCGAGCGTCTCACAAATTACCTCACATTTCTGTTGTAGACCAGTTGTATACCCGTCATACAACGTATGTGAAAGCTCCTGAATGAAGTGGAACCACGCAATTTTGAGCCATTGACGTCTCCTCCATTGGTCCATTTTTTACCTTTTCTTTGTGATTTCAGCCATTGAACTGGAGTCCAGGAAATCTTTTTTTCCCATTTTCACAACTTATAATGGATTGCGCCTCCTGGACTTCACAACTAAATTAAACCAGTCATTTAGGGCATAGATATGCATGGCTGGAACTCTTGTCCTCAATCACTCCGAAATCCTGATCATTTGGAAGGTAACTATGGCCAGATACCATTAACTTATGGTTGAATTAAGCAGTGTTGCAACCATGTGTCTTTATATTGTGATTTTGGTCTCCACTGCTATCCCTGTATGCAGAGATTTTCTCAACTCCCTGCTAAAATAGTTGTTTCACATACTTGTAAAGGCATCAGCCAACCTCATTTGTTCCACGTTTTGCAGTGGCTTCATGCCACATGAAAATAGTAGCATCACTATTTCACATGAAATGAAAACCGAGGTTGAAAGTCCAGAGCTGGCTCTTAAAGTAAACAATGCCAGCTGGTAGAGAAGTCGGGAGAGTTTTTCCTAGGTCAAAGGTGAACGCCTCATATTGCCTGCCATTTCTGCCTATTCCTGTTTCCCTTGAAGTGACATTATGGCCCGTATTCAGAAACGACACTTACACTAATTGAGTGTGAGCGAGTACTAAAACTTAGTTAGTGTCAGGTTATACTAAATGAGTCAGAGGTTGCCCCAACACTCATTTGCTTTCAGAGAGCTAACTCACACTGAACATAGCGTCTCTTTCTGTGTGAAGGTTGAGCGCAGGGAACACCTCCCTTGAGCCGCACTAACTTGCGCCGGTATTTCGTTGTCATGGCTTTCAGGTGGTTACAAACATTGGAAACACTGAATCATTTATGGCCACGTGTTCAACGCAGTCGTAACTGCGCAAATTTTAACTATAATGATGATAACGGTGCCGGTAACTTACTAACTGACCACCGGGTTTCGGTGTTTACGAACTGCACTGTGGTGAATTCAAGGTTAGCATTTGCGTACCCACCAGTGGCTACTGGTGAACTGGCAACAGGGGAAGCTCAAAACCATCCCTTAAAAATAATGATTGGACATGAACTGTTTTCATTCATTTAAATTACCATTGCAAAAACTCTCAACATTATCAGGTGAGGCCAGTTTTCTTTAATGACGCATACCTGTCAACTCTCTCGGATTCGGATTTTCTCGCGCTTTTCTTTACTGATGGGTTGGAAAATGCTAGGCTCAGCTGGCTCTTGGGGCGCGTGTGGATTCGCCTGCGAGGCTCATGTAGCTGTAAGTCACGAGAATCCATTCTTTTCTACATTCTTAATTGCTGAATGTAAAATAAATGTCTGGCACATTTCACAGCTTGTTGCTTAGTGAGCCTCATGGGCTGTCCTGCGCTTTTCGCGAGCCACTCGACCACAGAATTGATGAAGATATGCTGATATTTACGTCGTCATTTATGTGCGAAAGAAACGCCTCAGTTTTGTGAAGCAATGTATAACGTTATTAAAAATAAATTTGATTGTCATTTTACCAATTTGTCTGAGAAACTTTCTAATCAAGAAAAGTAAACTGCGTCAGGTTTAGGTCATTCAGCACTGAAAGGTGAGGATTGAGCGTCCCTTTGCTGCAGCCGACGCACCGCCTGTGGTACCCAGTGCCCACTACTGTCAGTTATGCTCGAGTGGCGTTTATGAATGGCAATCGGCGAAGAGTGGGACCGATCCCTCAGTTAGTGGTCGGGCGATCTCTTTCTCACACTCCAGTTACATTTCAATTGTACTCACTATATGATGAGTGGAGGGTGAGTGTGAGTGTCGTTTCTGAATACGGGCCAATGACTTTCTCTGCCACTCGATAATGTTGCTCAAGTTCACTCTGAAGGCCCCCCTCTTGATTATCATCTCCTGCAGAATCAGTTTTAAGAAAATTGCGTTTTACAGGTGTCATTCCTTGGAACGTGGAATGACAAGTTGAACTTGGTGTCAAAAATGTTCCAGAACACCCATTCCTTGATTGGTCGTACAGCCTTATCCTCATCATCTTTGCAGTGCAGTTGATACATTTGTGATCTTTGGGGATAGGGGATGCCTTGACCCCTGATGGGTTTGCGTGCAATGACTCTAAAATTTGGGAAATGAATTAATGTGATATATTATTCCCTGTACACAAACTTGATCTAATATTTTGTGCATCTTGTGATTTCCCCTCTGACCTGAGGTTGGTACACCCTTTCCTTCTAACTGCTTTACAAGATTCTACCCATAAGTCACATAATACAAATAAACACAAATTAAGCATAAGCTATAGCTTTCTTATTCCATGATATCACTTTCTATAGAAATATAGCCAGCCGAGCTAACTACAAGATAAAACAAAAGAACTGAGCAAGTGTATTTCACGTCCTGTTTCTTGTTGCCATATGGCATTACTGTTTCTTACCAGCTTCTAGGTACAAAAGTAAGATATATGCTAATGATAAGGTAAGCATATAGAGTGGTTTAAAGGTCTGTTACAATTAATCTCAAAGTGATTGAAAGCAAACCAGAATGCTAAATGCTACAAAGTTCAACCTGACACCTTTCTGTAAATTTAAAAGCAAGGATTCTTTTTATTTGAAATTTTCTGAGTTTTTAAATGATAAGAAAGGAAAGAGGGCCTTGAACAAAAGTTTGGGAACCCTTTTGGATTATTCTTTGTTACCTTTTAAGAAGATGATTACTATGGCCCAGACCCAGGTGATTTACTCCTTAGGGCAGGGGTGTCAAACTGACCCGTAAACGGGCCAAGAGGCTGCAGGTTTTCACTCCAACAATGCAGAAGCGCACCTGATACAACTAATCAGTTGTTCAGGCCTAGATCAGTTGATTAAATCAGTGCTTTCAGGTGAGCTAATGCTTGGTAGGATTGAAGACCTGCAGCCTCTTGGCCCGTTTACGGGTCAGTTTGACACCCCTGCCTTAGTGCTTCAATGAGTCAGGTGAATATAATTCCAGGGTTGAACTATAAATTCTGAAGTATCTCCATACCTTCTATAGTATCTGACTGTGGTGGCTGTTGTGTTTGGTGTTAAAAAACAAATGTTCCTCTAAACAGTTCTCCAAGGATGTCAAAATCAAGATAATTCACTTTCACCAACAAGGAGAGGGCTACAATAAACTCTCGCAACATTTCAAACTACCCATTCCTACTGTCAGAAACATCGTAAGAAAATGGAAAATAAATGGAACAATTGAAGTCAAGGCAAGATCTGGAACACCAAGAAAAATTTCGGATAGAATGGCCTGAGATCTGGTGAGAAATGCTCAGAAGAACCCACACATCACTGCACAAGAGAGTAGCAGACACAGGTCTAGTTGTTTACTGGACAACAATACAGCGTAGCTTAAACAACAAAGACCTGCAAGGCAGAGTTGCGAGAAAAAAGCCTTTCCTATGACCTCAACACAAAATTAAGTGTCTGAATTATGCAAAAGAAAACCTTGAGAATCCTCAAGCCCATTGGAACAATGTATTTTGGACTGACGAAACCATAATTTAACTTTTTGGCCAAAACCAAAGAAGATATTTTTTGAGAAAAAAGGGTGAAGCATTTATAGGGAAGAACATGTTACCAACTGTTAAGCATGGAGGTGGATCCATTCTGCTTTGGGGTTGTGTAGCAGCTGGGGGCACAGGCAATATTGTGCGGGTGGAAGGAAGAAATCATTCCACCAAATATCAAGACATTTTAGAGGCCAATGTTCAAAGTTCAGTCCAGAAATTGCAGTTGAAGAGACGTTGGGTATTCCAGCAAGACAAGGACCCAAAGCATACCTCAAAATGCACCATGAAGTACCTCCAGGAAAGAATGAAGGTTTTGGAATGGCCATCGCAGTCCCCAGACATGAATGTTATTGAAAATCTGTGGAGAGACCTCAAACATGCCGTGCATGCAAGAAGGCCAAAGAATATTTCTGAGCTAGTGTTCTATGAGGAAGAATGGGGAAAAATTCTAAAAACAAGAATTGAAAGACTCTTAGCTTGCTACAGGAAGCGTTTGCAAGCTGTCATAGCTGCCTAAGGAGGAGTTACAAAGCACTAGCTGACAGGGTTCCCAAACTTTTGCACAAGGCCTTTCTCCTTGTTTTATTATCTTGAAACTGTTCAAGTTAAAAATAAAAATAATTCTTGCTTTAAAATGTGTCATGTTTAATGCTACAAATTAGTGTCAGGTTTGCTTTTAATCACTTGGAAATTAATTGTAACAGACACTTAAATCTGGGGTACCCAAATTTTTGCACCCCACTGAGTACTGAAAACAGAGTCAGAAGACCCAGGATATTCCCAGGAATTGCAATCGTCAGTGTAGTCATTCTGTCAGTTGTGCTACGTTTTGTAAGTATCATGTATTGAGTATATTTCATTGTTCTGTTAATTTTATTTGGTTTCCAAGTTCCCCATTTCTCGTCCTCCCCACTGTCCTCTTGATTCCTACCCATTTGTGGCCTCGTCCTCGAGTGATCTCTTCCACTGTGTCTCACCTGTTGTTTCCTTTATTTTCTCCCTGTCTGTTTCCACACCAGCCTTTGTGTCAGTGTTTTGTGAATCTGTTTTTGCTTTTATGCAGAGTTCTCCATATTTTGTCGTAATTATTTCAGTTTGGACTTTGGTTTCCGCATCTTTGTTCCCTTTTACTCTCCCAGCTAGTTTCCCAACTCTATTAATTAATAGTTCATGGTCTGATTTGTTGCCACGTCCCCGTCACTCTTCCTTGTTCTTGCCACACCTGCTTTCAGTTTGTTTCATTGATTTGTTAGCTATTTAAGTACCTTGTCTTGTTCTTCCCTTTGTGCGTGTCTCTCTGCTCCCTGACTTACATAAGTCTTTTTCCCTTAGTGCCAGTCATCCTGTTTTTGTCTGTCCCTTGTTTTCGAGTTCTAGGTTGCCCTAGAGTCTTGCTGCTTTCCGGTTTTTGAACTCTGACCTGTTCACTACATACATTCTGCCTTTTGGATTTGTACTGCATTCTGCCAGCCTGTTGCCAGCCTGGACTGTCTGACCTGGATTTTGTCTCCAATAAATCTGTTTTTGCCGTTTCATCACCGTCTGCGCCTGGGTCCATTTTTATTTTTTACAGTAATGTGGCCTATAAAATACCAAAGGAAGAGTACTCGCTGTCAATGACATTCTTGTTTTGGAAATAAATTCAAATTCATTTATAATATTCAGTTGCCGTGTAGCGCACCTCCTGCCAAACTTCCCATAACTAGATAGTGACTTTTTCTTACAAAAAGACATTATTTTAGCCCCGGTACTATGGATTTGCTGGCCCAGAAGCACCTGTACATGAGGGAAACGATAAAAGATAGATGATAGAGATAGAAGAAGTATCAATAGTGACAGTACAGTATCAATATTCTGCCAAATTTTTGCTTTAGAGAACAGATCTTTCTGAATTACAAAATTGAATACCATTGGTTCTGTTTAGATGAAGTGGTTGCTGCAGAGGACAACAAATTTTTCAGTCACAAGAAAGCATTTTTGGAATAGCTAGATAGATAGTATGGGCAAGTATATTGAGCAGTTTGCTCATGAGGCTTAGCTGAGGAGTTTAATTTATGCAACTGTTGAAAAAGTAGATCAGAGGGATCCAATAGCTGTGGCCTGGTCTAGCATCCGTCACGTGGCCTAGTGTCCATGACTGGTGGTTTCTTGTACAAGTGTGACATCGAAATTGGCAAATGACCTTGAAAATTAATAGGGAACCCTTCCTCTGTACCAAGAAGCTTGTTGTAAGATTTGTTAGCCATCCATCAAGTTAAACTCGAGTTACAGTGCGAAAACTGTGAAATCGGGGCAAAATCGACACTTTTTTGACTGGTGTGACCTTGGGATTCGACAGATGACCTTGAACATCAATAAGGAACCCCTCCTCTATACCAAGAAGCTTGTTCTAAGATTTCATAGCCATTCATTGAATTAAACTTGAGTTACGGTGCGAAAACCGTCAAATTGGGCAAAATCGACACTTTTCTTTTTACCTGTGTGACCTTGGGATTTGACGGATGACCTTGAAAAACAATAGGGAACACCTCCTCTATGCCTAGAAGCTATTTCCAAAATTTCATAGCGATCCATGAATTCTAACTGGAGTTACAGCGCGAAAACCCGCAAACAAGGTCGTGACCTCTGTGAACTTGACCTTTGACCTCGACCTTGTGCATGGACTTTACTTTGGTGAAGGTCAATGACTCCTGAAAATTTCATGATGATAAGACGACAGGAACATGGTGAAAAAGGTGTCACAGACGGACGAACAGACAGACAGACGGACAGACAGAAGCGTTCATAGAGCTGCTTGGTCGCAGCTAAAAACAGGGTCGGGACTAAACTTGCCAATATTCTGAACAGTGTTCGAGGTCGACCCGCTGGTGAATATTCAATAACTGATCCAGGCGCGCCATCTAGTGAAAGAATAGTGTAACTGCGTGCATAAATAGAGCAGCTCCATGTCCGCTGGCATGAACATCTGCACAGACGGGTTATGGATCGGACCGGAAGTAACTGCTCACACGTACGAAGTCAAGAACTAAAAACCACAGTTGAAACTAGTAACCACAAAAATTGCGAAACAGTACAAATCTTTTTGTATTTCAATTGTATTAGATTGTGATTCCACATTAGTTCTTTGTAATTTTTTTTTGATGCAAATAAAATTACTTCAGTTAATGTATTCATGCACTCATTTTTGTTCGTAAATTATGTATGGCACGACAGGCTGAGCCATAAAGTTATGTACGTGAATATTCCTTGGAGGTTTGGCGTACCTTAATAGTAACGCTGGCGAACAGATGCTGATGACCTAACGAGCCTGTAGGCCTATTGTAATTAGTGAAGGCAAAGCATGTTTGCTAATGAACATTGCATTAGGCGAATACTAGCTTTGCTAAGCAGTAATTCCATTTAAGGTAGACAAACAGTAGCATATCGCATTCATGAATATATGTTTGTCTTTTTAACATTACATTTCTATCAAACGCTTCTTTGTGTGATTGTTTCACACAGAGAGTAACGTTTTAAAATAGTGCCACATTAGCTTAGACCTGCCAGTAAAAATGAACATCCTGGAAAATTAGCAAGGTTACCTTTTTAAGACTGGGACTTCGTACCATCGGTCGAATTTCATTAACCGCAAAATGGCTGGCTAGTTGAACTTCGTTCTGATGATGACACACGGAATGCACACTTGTCCACTCGCACACTCACTGCCTTTATATTGTTTTCAATGTAGAGCATTCACAACATAATGCCCTACATAGTGGATGAGTATACATTTGGAACGCAGCCGTATTGTGACCAAATCATCTCCATGGGAACTCAGCTGAGCTGTAAGATATCAAATCAGCCAATCACAGAGGGATATGCCAGGACTGGTTCCCCATGCACAGAGAATCGCTGAGTCACTTAGTCAAAGAAATCCTTGCTCGCGCACTCCTCAAACTCCTGCTTCTCATGTGAGAAGCGTTCATCCTGCCATCAACGTAACCACATCATTCAAGGCACGAGACTTTGCTGAGTGTGTGGATGTCTTTTTTATTTCTCTGAGTGATATAATGTTGGAATTAAAGCGATCTAAAAACTGTCTGTTTGCTGTTCTCCCAAGAATGTTTGGGTGATTTTTGAATGGAAGATAGAGAAATTTCATGTGATTCATGTCATTTGACTGTTCCCTTTTTTGTGAAATTTCATGAAGAGGGATTTAAATTTATGGAAGTTAGAGAGATTTAAAAAGTATTTTTTCATTCTGTCTGCTCTCAGCTCCCACTCTAGCTGTGACATCACGCATTCTAGCTTTTGACATTCATTCCAATGGGAAAATTTTTGGGAATTGTCCGGACACTGCATGACGAAACTCAACCAAAACCGATAGGCTTCATCCTCTGACCACAGTCAATGTGCATATGAAATATGAAAAGGATCGGATAAGAATTGAAGTCAGAAGAGCATTCACGAGAAAATATCCACGAACGCAGACGCGGACGCACGACGATCGCAAATCCACAGTAACCCCGGACACTCCGTCCGGGGCTACAATTATTCACTTCTGAATAAAGTCTTTTTCATTTTATATCCTTCACTTGATATAATGTGGGAGAGCTCAGTGGAAGTGGAAGTCCAATAAGTTACATCTATTGATTGACATCTGGAAAGACGCCATACAGAATTATCAACATGCTGTCAAAGTAGCAAGTGCCACCAACTACTCTAAACTTAAAGCAGATAACTCTCACAATCTTAGAATTTTATCCACTATGATAGACTCTCTTATAGCCCCTCCCTCTCAGTCTGTTTATGCCGAAATGTGAAGAATTTTTTCTTTTATTAATAGGGTTGAGGTCATTAAAGCAAAGACTTCCCCTTGCTCAAAACTATTCAAGTCAATATTTTAGGAGTTATGAACAGTATTACTGCCACTGTGACATAAATCAACAGCAGTTGGTTCCAAGGGCAATTTTTTTTTAAATGTTAACCTAGTAAAATGTTAATAGCAATTTCCATATTTGTGAATATGATGTGTACTTTTTAAAGCTCAGTTCAAAAACCCAGTGTCGAATGGTAGTCTTGTGGTTGTCTAGAAATTGCCCCATCAATGCTTATTGTTTCTGCCAGTTCTATCAATTCAGACAGTGCAGCCATGCTCTCAAAAACTGGATCACACTCACTTCAGCAAGGAAGGAATTCATAATACGGCATTATTACAATTTAACATTGTCAGGTTTAGTCTGTATATATACTTTATCACAAATTCTGAATCATTGTTTGTTAGCACAAGCACCATAGTAAAACTGACCCCTTCAGATACAACAAATTTGAGTGAATTAACTACTATTCATTACAGTGTCGTGCGGTGAGGTTCGTGACTGGTGAGGCACTGACTCCATTAGAGTCAGATTTACAAATATATGAACCGAAGAGTACAGTGGTCCCTCGTTTATCACGGAGGGGGTGAACGTTTATTACGTTCCAAAAATAACCCGCGATAGGCGAAATCCACGTAGTAGGATTTCTTTATTTTTTACAATTATTATATATGTTTTAAGGCTGTAAAATCCCTCACCACACACTTTATACACTTTTCTCAGACAGGCACTAGCATTTTCTCACATTTCTCTCTTGTTTAAACACTCTCAAAGTTCAAACCTTCGTAGATAAAGAAATAATAATAATTAAAAAAAAAAATAACGAATTCCGTGTTTTAAAAAATAACATACAGCGCTTCAGAGTCACACTGCTAGCGATCAAACATTTATGTAAATTTGGCAAGCCGAATGCATTCTGTACTGTATCAGCATTTTAGAGCGATTTGGCTGTGAATGTGAGTGACAGACCGCTCATGTTTGCTAAAGCTTCTCTGTAAATTCTTCATGTCGCAATAACCCATCTCAGTCCAGACATTGTCACAGGTTGCGAAAGGAAGGCAAGGATAGCAGAAAAGGCGGTTTCTTGCTGGACATCCACACAGCCAATCTTTTCGTGTGTACCACTCTGTTTGAAAAGAGCGGGTAATCTTCTTCGTAATCTGAAGCAAACCTTTCAGCTCTGGTGATGGTCTTCCCTTATTTATTACCTCCTGTTTCGATTGAAAGTCCAGTTTAGAAAATTGTTTGAGCCTGGATATAAAATCCTCCATTGTAAAGAAGATGGGACGAGAGGGGAAAAAATATCACTGCACTTAATTAGCTTCGCTGGTAACCATGGACTCTAAAATTGTTGCTAGTTGGCCTCACTTACTCTGCAGCTGCGAAGTAGCAATTATAATGTCTGGGCTGACGAGCGCCCTCCACCCTGAGGCAAGAGAACTGCCTGCCTCACCCAGTGCCTCTTCACTGCCATTGTAAGACCGCTGAGCACACGAAACAGGTTACACATATATTATAAACATCAGCTAAACTATGGAAAGCCAGGGGGCATATATTAAAAGTGTTCGAAACATTTGATTGGCAACATACAGGGAGAGACAGTGACACGCTGTAATTGCATAGCAGAGCACAGTTTGTGAGGGATTGCCGGCCCAAGGTGAGGCTCAGTTTGCTGCAGCCTTACCCTGCGTCTTTTCCCCGCCTTTAAACGGAAATGTGAAAATTCAGCGATTTTTAATAGAAAAAACAGTCAAATTGATCAAGTTAAATGGAAAATTTGTTTATAGTTCAAATCATTTGATAAATATAACCATTTCACTTATTTGTTTATTATATATATTTTTTTATTTTTCCCATGATGACAGGTGAGGCTCTGCCTCCCCTGCCTTTCCTGACCACACGTCACTGATTCATTATCTGATTTAAAATACACAACTGACAAGAGCTTCAACGTGGGACAATATATCTAAGCCCAGTGCATCCCCTCCATGTATTTCAGTACATCAAGAACAAGTTTCTTGATGTTCTGTTTCACAAGATAGGCAATTAATAATTTTATAATTTTGACGAGGTAATTGCATTTTAAAAAGAAAATCATATGATTATTAACAATTACTGTATATTTGCATAAAAGGTGACTATAGGGGTTAAGTGGAGCTTAACGGTACATTTTTAAAACACTGAGTGAGATGGTACTCGGTCATGTTCAGCATCAGTTGAACATTTTTTGGATCCTGGGTTTAAGAAACTCCAGCATGCCATTCTCCTGGAAGACCTGAGATAGGTTGTGCATATTCATTGTAGTTATGTGAGCCTCATCAAAAAGAGCCACGCCCATCTCCTTCTTTACACGGTCACTCCAGGCTCTCAGCTTGGGCCTGTCCTTGAACACATCCACGCCGGTCCCGACAGGCTGTAACACATACATGAATGAGTAATGAACATGCCAAAACATATGCAAAAATATCCTAACAGAGACACATGCATGCAACTTAATGAACATAAACCTTTCATGAACCTTGACTATTGCAAGCCATAATAATAAACATTGCTAAGGACTGCCATTAAAAAAATTGAATTGGGAGCATATTTAAAAATTCCGGACTAACTAGTGGATAAAAAAAGTCATTTTTTGCAAGATCATGTCTGACAGGGCTTGACATTAACTTTTTGAGGCATTTGTCCTTCGGAGAAGTAAAATTACCTTTCACTTGTCCAGGCTCACAAGTCACTTGTCCGGGTATAATTGAGAAAAATGTACTTTTTATGTCCTCAGAATCAAAGATTTAGGGGCATATTGTTTTTGGCCTGTCTGTCTGTTCGTTTGTTATTATTATGCCCCCAGCATACAATACAGGGGGATATAGTCATGGGTGCGGTTGTCCGTCCGTCCATCCATCCGCCTGTCTGTGGCGAATGTCTGTGAACATTTTGCTTCCGGAGCATAACTTGAAAACCCTTCAATATGTTTTCACAAAACAAAACTTGTTGTGCACATTATTCATGACCTGAAGTGGTGCCTTTTGCTAATCCGAAGTTGATAAAATTTTTTCTGGTTTCCATGGAAACCTTTTGAACTTACAATTGATAGGACCCCAGGTGCAGCGACCAGAGAGAGAAAGAACAAAGAGCAGCCCAGATAAGAGAGAAGCACAAAAGGAGGCACACACCTCCAGTAAAAGTTTGCGCTTCCAAGGACGAAAAAAAGTCTGCAACACGGAAGTAATGCGAGAGAGAATAAAGAAAGAGAGAAGAGAAAAGAACTTCTAAAAGAAGCAATTTCTAACAATAAGCGATAGGCGTGGCGAACCCCCGGCCAAAGAAAATTGCAGAGGGGGCTCTAAGCGCTTCTTACAGTACTGTAGCAGAAAAAGGAAAGTTAAAGAGCAGGTTAAGTGCATACAGAATAAAAATGAATCGTTGCTATATGATAACAAGGATATTGCGGATGCCTTAAACAGTTACTTTGTTGAGAATTTTACCTCAGAGGGGGTCTTCATTTGGCCAGAGGTCAGGTAAAATGCTCAAGATTATTTAGCGGAAATTGAGGTTAGGGATAACAAAGTATTAGACAAGTTGCATAAACTAAAGGCAGATAAGGCGACGGGTCCTGATGGCTTATATCTTAGAGTGCTCAGGGAAGTTGGTGAGATCATCTTTAAGTCGCTATCCACCATCTTCAGACAGTCTTTAGAAACTGGAGAAATACCAAATGATAGGAAACAGGGCAATATAATACCAATATATAAGAAAGGGTACTGTACCGAGCCAGGAAATTACAGGCCAGTCAGTTTAACTTGCATTGCGTGCTAAATATTGGAATCTATCATAAAAGATGAGCTGGACTTATTTCTTGAACGTAACAGTATCTTGAGGGAAAGCCAACATGGTTTCCGTCAGGGAAGGTCATGCCTGACAAACCCTCTGGAATTTTTTGAAGAGGCCACCAAGACTTATGACCAGAGCAGGGCTTATGACATCATATACTTGGGATTTTCAGAAAGCATTTGATACAGTACCGCATAAGAGACTAATTTTTAAAATGAGCTCTATTGGAGTTACAGGAGGTATTCTTGAGTGGATTCAAAACTGGTTACAGGACAGAACACAAAGAGTGGTGGTCAGTGGTATCTCAGCTGTGCCAGGTATAGTGGGTAGTGGCGTCCCCCAGGGATCGGTGTTGGGACCCCTGCTGTTCCTCATCTACATTAATGACCTTGATAGGAATATTGAGAGCAGATTAGTTAAATTTGCAGATGATACTAAATTGGGAGTTTTGGCAAATAGTTTAGAGTCCACTAAAGTGATTCAGGATAAATAGGATAGAATACAAAATTGGACAGAAATGTGGCAAATGAAATTTAATGTAGCGAAATATAAAGTTGTACATGTAGGTGATAAAAACATTTGGCAGGATTACTTCATGGGAGGTTTAAAACTGGAATTTGCTGCACACGAGAAAGATCTGGGAGTGATTGTTGACCAAACCCTCACAGGCTCTAGCCATTGTGCCATAGCAGTTAAAAAAGCCAATTGGATGCTAGGGTACATTGCCAAAAGTATTGAGTACAAATCTAAGGAGGTGATGCTTCTTTTGTACAACACATTTGTCAGACCACATCTGGTGTATTGTGTACGGTTCTGGGGACCATACTTTAAGAAAGATATAGAGGCTCTAGAGAAAGTTCAGAGAAGAGCCACTGAGCTTATTCCGGGTATAAAAGGTGAAAGCTATGAGTAGAGGCTGAAGATCCTTAATCTCTTTAGTCTTAGGAAAAGGAGACTAAGGGGTGATTTGATTGAGGTCTTTAAATATGTTAAAGGGATTAACAAAGTGAATTATGTTTAACAAAGGAATTATGATTCCTTCGACTAAGTGTTGTAAGTAGAACTCGGGGTCACAAACGGAAGATGACCAAAGGTAAATTGAGTTGACCAAAGCACTGATATTTATAAATATTTCTTCACCCAAAGAGTAATTTTGATGTGGAATAGCTTGCCTGACCATATTGTTGAGGCAGAGACCTTTCAAGGGATTTCAAGAGCAGGCTTGACGTAAAGATAGATACCATTGAGTCATTGAGTATCTAAAGGGATATATTCAGTATAGTATAAACAAACTGGTGAGCATAGTTGGGCTGAATGGCCTGTTCTCGCCATTCATTTTATGTTATGTTATGTTATGTTATGTTATGTTATGTCATGCTATGCTATGTTATGCTATGTTATGTTATGCAGAGTTCGGAAAACTCTACACAAGGATTCAGAATCTGCTATCTTCAAAAGGAAGCAAGATACACCGTTTTTGATTGCAGATTCTGAAAGCTTGTGTGCAAATTACCCCAGGTAGCAATTTTCAGCTTTGTAGCTTTTTCAAATCCAAAAATATGATCATTTGAAAATTAAAAAAAATCCGCGACGCAACGCGCGACGGCGAAAGAGGGGGGGTCTGGCCATATTTTCGGACGGACGTAATTTCAAAACGGCTTGGACTTTTGGCCTGAAATTTTCTGTGTGTTCGTTATTTGCATATATGAACTTTTTCATGGAGTTTCAGCAAAATCTAAGAGGGTCACATGGGGACTTTCCTGAAAATGATGTGATTTGGCATGGAATGACCCAGGAATGATATAGATGACTATTGATGTGTTTTAAAATTTTGTGACCTAAACATTTTCCAACATTTAAAACTGTGCCTAATGAAGTGTTTCAGTCAATATGATTCCAATCTAACAAATCAGCAGTTATTAAAATGTGGCAAATGTTATCTGGGAAACATTTTTATTCACTTTACATGGAGCTAAGATTGGTACTGAATTATATTAAATGTTTGCCAAATGAGTAAGTGTATGTTTATGAGTTGTATAACATAAAGTATCTTGAGTAGATATTTACCAGTAAGCTTGACTCCAATAACTAAGCAATATGTCAACAGATAGCA
Organism: Gymnothorax reevesii; assembly: GCA_029721435.1. Classification (NCBI taxonomy): domain Eukaryota; kingdom Metazoa; phylum Chordata; class Actinopteri; order Anguilliformes; family Muraenidae; genus Gymnothorax; species Gymnothorax reevesii. The sequence goes on along the minus strand of CM056580.1, from coordinate 60,455,569 downwards.
GTTGAAGACTTTTCCGATGGTATTTAACTAAATTTAACAAATAAAAATGTTCACTATTAAATTACATTTTGAATGCAGGATTTATATTTTAATTAAGTTATTTCTCAACATGACACTATAAACATCAAAAAATGAATTAAACACACTTTTCCAACCAATCATTACAGCACATGTGACTGGAGGCCTAACTGCATAGTAAAAACTGTCATGTTTGGGTAGGTGCCTCTGCATGAGTCATTCAAAATTTAAATTACTTAAACTAATAATTCAACTACCAATTTGTAGACTGACAGACCTGGGCAGTGAGGTTCCGGAGGTGAAATCCCAGTGACATTCAGCGACTGGGATTGCGATTATCAGATACAATGCCGAGAACATCGAGGGCAGACTGACCATGATCCAGGAGACTGTAAAACAATGATATCTGCACCTGTAGAAACTACAAGTCTGTATGAAATCAACCTTGTATTGGAAAAAAAGGTGTTTTATACATGTCACGGAGAAGTAATACATTACTCACAATTCTACGCTATTACCTTGGAAACGTTGAATAAACCTGCGAATGTCTTCGTCAGCTAAGCCCCTTACAGATTGACAGTTCACTCTGTATCAGCACAACAGCAGCTCCAGAGCAGCACCGGGATAAAGTTTGATGTGAATTGATTTACGGCTGAGTAATTTCTTGCGGCGTAGTTTACCCCGCAGAAGGGCAGCACCGGAGAAGCACCAGATTAAATGCAATATGAATTGCACTTCTGCTCAGCACCGTATTAAATTCACTCAAGCAGAGCGGTCAGCGTTCATTGAACATATTTCCGCTCATGCGCCAAATGAAGGCGCAGGTGTCCAGGAAGTGCGTGTACTGCTGATCAGCGCCATTTGCCCTCAGTTTGATTAATCAATGTATCGGTTTTATATATTTATATTGTTTATTTATACCAATGCCCATAATGCATCGCGCGCGATTACACAAAGGGAATTTCCGGCCCATGCCAAGGCTTCGGTTTAGGAAAACGATACCATGACTAATAGGGTGGCAAGATTTCGATATGAATGGGTCTTGCCGATTTGATGTGGACATTTTATGACTTTTATACGGTGTTTTCAGGGTGATATGAATGGGTTTAAGCGGGAGTGCCGATCCGCAGCAGCACCGGATTGCGATGGGGTGTGAAGATATTCATGTGGTACTAGTGAGTTAGGTCACTGACGAACAAAGCACGGGCGATGTCACTAAATACAAACAATATGAAACATACTCACGACACAAACTAAAATATATTACTATGATAAATCTCTCTCTCTTTGCACTGGTGCTATTACAGTTCATTTTTCCTTCATCGAACAGACCAAGTTTCAGATCAGGTACAGTTGCAGTTTTTCTTGGGGCTTTTCCTGGAACTTGCCCGGGTTGCAGAGCCCTGATAAACATCGCTGCTTCTCTGATGTAAGGGGTTCCTACTGTATATGTATGTGCGCTTGTCCGTGTCTGTGTATCTGATTGGTCAATCAAAGCATTCGAGTTGGACACTGGTTAGAAGTGTCCTGGGGAAAAATGTTTTTGTTTCAAATTGGTATTCTTAATATATTCATTTAGGGGTCTATTTTCCCATGCGCTTAAGTCGAAAAAAGCGCGCAGCCTACGCGCCTTTCAGCCTACACGTATTCTCCCCTCGACTCAAGTCTGAGCATTACGCGCCCCGAAGGCAGTTACGCGCTTGGGGCGGAGCAAGGCCAAAATCGGGGCGTTTCCGGGTGTTTCCCAGGCAAATAACACTTACGCGTATTCTCCCCCTGGCTTACGTACTTTTTCTGTTAAGCGCTTTTGAGGGCTGTATTAAGGTCAAGCGCCAACATAAGGCGAAATGGAATATTGCGTTTGATGTCGGTTATAGGCCGAATTTTAGCATTAATTTTATTTTAGTTAACATGGTAAAGGTTGAGACATTTAATATTCGATTGTTCTTCCTTATTTCTAAACTACATTTCTCAAAGCTACAATAATTTATCAAACGAAATAATCACGATATTACCCATCAGCCTCTTCTCCAATCAGTTCAATTACAAACGCAAAACAATTAATTAATACGAGTATACATAAGACCATCATTCTACCATGCCCTCAAAATCTAAAACCAAAATGGCAGTCCTGCATTTGCTTGAACTCTTGCGCGATTGGGAAAGAGTAAGAGGAGCGCGCCGAGCTCGAAGACGACCACGCATATATCGGCTTCGTTTGGACATCCTGGGACTAACAAACATCGAGTGCATGCAGCGCTTTCGTCTGGACCGTGCATGAGGCAATCATCTATCTTTGCCGACTTCTGGATGAACAGCTATCCAGCCGCAGCAATTATCCACAAAACATACCCGTGGTCATCAACGTCAGAACTGCGCTGTCACTTCTGGCATCTGGGTCGTTCCAGAGAGTGGCTGGTGATGTCATACACATATCACAGGCGTCTGTGTCAAGGTGTCTGACGCAGTTCGTTGACGCTCCAAGTTCTTCTCCATGCACTTCCAGTGCAGAACGAGTGGATGCCATCTCCTCCTCCTGTGCAGTGAAATGCACAGGGGATGATGGTTGCCCACCATCTGTTGCGGGTACACTTCTCCAGTGTGCAGAGAGCCTGGCTTTTACAGCGCCCCGCAGATCTCTCCATTTATGCTTTAAATCAGGGATACTGCGCTTACATCTCCCCATTGAAGCCATATCCAGAACGATTTGCAGCTTAATTCCTCGGATCAGGCTTCAGTGGTCGCTTGCCATACAACACCAATATCTGTGAAATTTGGTTTTCGGCTTTGGCTCGACGTCGCCATCATTGTCTTCATGTTCTATTAACAAATGCGACTGCCCTATATGTTTGTGATAATCTAAAAAGTTGTGATATTCTCACAAGTGAAGAGATTTATTTTCCAATTGAGGATATCTGTATTAACTAACTCGTGTCTTTGTAATTTTTTTACCATTGATAATACTGTGTATTTTAATGTGTGAATAAAGATATTATTAATATATAGGCTGCTCTAGATTGAGCCCTACCCTGGCCAATACCAAAGCACTACCCATTTGTTAATCAATTTTAGCCAATAAAGAATAGCCGACATGGGAAGAATCATTATCACTAAATGGGATAATTGATTATAATAAAGTATTAGGCACAAGTTCAAGTGAATGTGTCGCTCTAATCAAATAGGATATGATAGGCTATGGATATGGAATTCAGTCATTGCTGAGGCGGTTTCGGGGTGGGGAGAAGACCGCGTGTGGGGTAAGAATCCTTGTTAAAGCGTTTCCATGTCCTTTAGTTGCAAACCTGACATCGGAGTAGTTTGAGATTTCAAGCGCGCAATTTCTAAATGAGATCATATAAACTGTCTTTGATTGTCTTTTTTTGTGTGACTAGAATGTTCCCTTTGTCTTCTTCCCTGTCTTCCACGGAACAAACAGGCTGGTGCAGGAGGGGCACATTTTCAGTGATCTGATTGCGCTGGTTGAGAAGCGCTAAATTCTTTATTTATTATTTCATTATCGCGGCAATTTGTTTGTTTGCATAGCTTTAATGCCATGGTAACAAGTGTTTACCACTAACAATGCAATATCCCCCGCCGCCTCAATTTTATGTGTCCGTACGGAGCCCAATGCTATATCCCCCGCTTTGCGCTAATCGCGCGGCGGGGGATAAAAAAAAAAAAAAAAGAGATGTCTGAATTATTTCTTGTATTGGTACAGACATACATAGGCCTCCTATTACAGCGGCATATAAAACCTTGTATCTTCAAAATGACAAACTTCACAGGAAAATAAAAAATAAATATAAAATTAAATAATAATAATAACAATAATACAATAATATAAATGGATAAATATAGTTTAAAATAAAAAATGTTTAATTTTGCATGTAAGAATAGCGGACTTACGAGTTTTCGTTTCTTATCAGTTTGGAGATACAAGGTTTTATCAGCAGGCCGACGATATTCAAATTTAACGTCTGGTTTGCGTTTTCCATGGACCACAAATGCATTTTCATGGTTAATCAGAAAATCCTTTTTCCATGTTTTCCTGATAGCCATAATCAATGAGCTTTGTACAGAGTCTGCCTCTCTTTTGGATTAGTCACACCTCTTTCATAAGGCCGCCGACATTCTGAAGTTAAGCGCTGTGGGCGTGATCGAAGCGCGTAGGGGAGAATACGCGTAACTCAAAAGCGCTGAACTCGAATCGCATAAAAAAGGACTTACGCGCTAATACTAGAATAGACCCCTTAGCGAATTGAATTCAGGGCACATAACGTGAAGACAAAGGGCTCTAAATTCGTAGACCAGGCGCAGGCGTGACGAATAAGGGGAGCGCCGCGCCAACGGGGTGTGTCCAGGCGTATGTTGTTATTTCGTGCCCGGCGTAGCCTGGCGCAAGTACTCCTCTGTCCCGCCTCTCTCCCTCCTGACGGCAAGAGGGAGGACAAAAGGCTTAAGTGGATTTAGCACAGTCAAGTCAAGTCTTCACCAACAAAATGAGCTCCTCTCCTCACCTTTAAAGTGTTGAAATAAAGAAACCTCTGTCCTACATCTGCATGATGCGTTAATGTTGCATTTTACTGTGCTGCTTCAGGCATGTTTTCTGCACCGCTTACGTCTATATTAAGCATTACGAATAAGAGGCATTCTCGAATTATTACCATTAGCGAACTTGAATGGAATTTCAAAACAAAACAACGTCAGATCATTCAAACTCATGAAGTTCAAATGAAATACAACGGTTGCTCATTTATTTCTTCTGCCTGCATCATTGGGAAGAGAAACGATGGATAGCGTGCTATTACACCCTGTTGCTGCTTAAAATTTTGGGATTAACATGCATGGACAACAATGCAAGATACATTACACATTTATTTTCAATATGTGATCTTAACTCAGTATGAAATCAGAGCAATCAGGCTGTATTCCTTTCCCCCACTAAAAATGATAAAACTGAAGTGACAATAATAGTAGTATTAAGCTGCTTGCACACTGGACGCAAAACAAATTTTTCGCATGACAGATTGCGTTGCTGCCTTGAACACAGTGTCTACGTGTCCGAAAGTCGGACAGGGTTTTAATATATCTCCGTGTCCGACAGTCAGATGGTTTCAATATAACTTATTTTTAATTTCTTCAAATCTACTGAATATTTTCGATATTAAACGTGAATGTATTGATAAGAGGGCTCGTTCTTCACGAGGGCCTACGCGCCTTTCAGCCTACACGTATTCTCCCCTCGACTCAAGTCTGAGCATTACGCGCCCCGAAGGCAGTTACGCGCTTGGGGCGGAGCAAGGCCAAAATCGGGGCGTTTCCGGGTGTTTCCCAGGCAAATAACACTTACGCGTATTCTCCCCCTGGCTTACGTACTTTTTCTGTTAAGCGCTTTTGAGGGCTGTATTAAGGTCAAGCGCCAACATAAGGCGAAATGGAATACTGCGTTTGATGTCGGTTATAGGCCGAATTTTAGCATTAATTTTATTTTAGTTAACATGGTAAAGGTTGAGACATTTAATATTCGATTGTTCTTCCTTATTTCTAAACTACATTTCTCAAAGCTACAATAATTTATCAAACGAAATAATCACGATATTACCCATCAGCCTCTTCTCCAATCAGTTCAATTACAAACGCAAAACAATTAATTAATACGAGTATACATAAGACCATCATTCTACCATGCCCTCAAAATCTAAAACCAAAATGGCAGTCCTGCATTTGCTTGAACTCTTGCGCGATTGGGAAAGAGTAAGAGGAGCGCGCCGAGCTCGAAGACGACCACGCATATATCGGCTTCGTTTGGACATCCTGGGACTAACAAACATCGAGTGCATGCAGCGCTTTCGTCTGGACCGTGCATGAGGCAATCATCTATCTTTGCCGACTTCTGGATGAACAGCTATCCAGCCGCAGCAATTATCCACAAAACATACCCGTGGTCATCAACGTCAGAACTGCGCTGTCACTTCTGGCATCTGGGTCGTTCCAGAGAGTGGCTGGTGATGTCATACACATATCACAGGCGTCTGTGTCAAGGTGTCTGACGCAGTTCGTTGACGCTCCAAGTTCTTCTCCATGCACTTCCAGTGCAGAACGAGTGGATGCCATCTCCTCCTCCTGTGCAGTGAAATGCACAGGGGATGATGGTTGCCCACCATCTGTTGCGGGTACACTTCTCCAGTGTGCAGAGAGCCTGGCTTTTACAGCGCCCCGCAGATCTCTCCATTTATGCTTTAAATCAGGGATACTGCGCTTACATCTCCCCATTGAAGCCATATCCAGAACGATTTGCAGCTTAATTCCTCGGATCAGGCTTCAGTGGTCGCTTGCCATACAACACCAATATCTGTGAAATTTGGTTTTCGGCTTTGGCTCGACGTCGCCATCATTGTCTTCATGTTCTATTAACAAATGCGACTGCCCTATATGTTTGTGATAATCTAAAAAGTTGTGATATTCTCACAAGTGAAGAGATTTATTTTCCAATTGAGGATATCTGTATTAACTAACTCGTGTCTTTGTAATTTTTTTACCATTGATAATACTGTGTATTTTAATGTGTGAATAAAGATATTATTAATATATAGGCTGCTCTAGATTGAGCCCTACCCTGGCCAATACCAAAGCACTACCCATTTGTTAATCAATTTTAGCCAATAAAGAATAGCCGACATGGGAAGAATCATTATCACTAAATGGGATAATTGATTATAATAAAGTATTAGGCACAAGTTCAAGTGAATGTGTCGCTCTAATCAAATAGGATATGATAGGCTATGGATATGGAATTCAGTCATTGCTGAGGCGGTTTCGGGGTGGGGAGAAGACCGCGTGTGGGGTAAGAATCCTTGTTAAAGCGTTTCCATGTCCTTTAGTTGCAAACCTGACATCGGAGTGGTTTGAGATTTCAAGCGCGCAATTTCTAAATGAGATCATATAAACTGTCTTTGATTGTCTTTTTTTGTGTGACTAGAATGTTCCCTTTGTCTTCTTCCCTGTCTTCCACGGAACAAACAGGCTGGTGCAGGAGGGGCACATTTTCAGTGATCTGATTGCGCTGGTTGAGAAGCGCTAAATTCTTTATTTATTATTTCATTATCGCGGCAATTTGTTTGTTTGCATAGCTTTAATGCCATGGTAACAAGTGTTTACCACTAACAATGCAATATCCCCCGCCGCCTCAATTTTATGTGTCCGTACGGAGCCCAATGCTATATCCCCCGCTTTGCGCTAATCGCGCGGCGGGGGATAAAAAAAAAAAAAAGAGATGTCTGAATTATTTCTTGTATTGGTACAGACATACATAGGCCTCCTATTACAGCGGCATATAAAACCTTGTATCTTCAAAATGACAAACTTCACAGGAAAATAAAAAATAAATATAAAATTAAATAATAATAATAACAATAATACAATAATATAAATGGATAAATATAGTTTAAAATAAAAAATGTTTAATTTTGCATGTAAGAATAGCGGACTTACGAGTTTTTGTTTCTTATCAGTTTGGAGATACAAGGTTTTATCAGCAGGCCGACGATATTCAAATTTAACGTCTGGTTTGCGTTTTTCCATGGACCACAAATGCATTTTCATGGTTAATCAGAAAATCCTTTTTCCATGTTTTCCTGATAGCCATAATCAATGAGCTTTGTACAGAGTCTGCCTCTCTTTTGGATTAGTCACACCTCTTTCATAAGGCCGCCGACATTCTGAAGTTAAGCGCTGTGGGCGTGATCGAAGCGCGTAGGGGAGAATACGCGTAACTCAAAAGCGCTGAACTCGAATCGCATAAAAAAGGACTTACGCGCTAATACTAGAATAGACCCCTTAGCGAATTGAATTCAGGGCACATAACGTGAAGACAAAGGGCTCTAAATTCGTAGACCAGGCGCAGGCGTGACGAATAAGGGGAGCGCCGCGCCAACGGGGTGTGTCCAGGCGTATGTTGTTATTTCGTGCCCGGCGTAGCCTGGCGCAAGTACTCCTCTGTCCCGCCTCTCTCCCTCCTGACGGCAAGAGGGAGGACAAAAGGCTTAAGTGGATTTAGCACAGTCAAGTCAAGTCTTCACCAACAAAATGAGCTCCTCTCCTCACCTTTAAAGTGTTGAAATAAAGAAACCTCTGTCCTACATCTGCATGATGCGTTAATGTTGCATTTTACTGTGCTGCTTCAGGCATGTTTTCTGCACCGCTTACGTCTATATTAAGCATTACGAATAAGAGGCATTCTCGAATTATTACCATTAGCGAACTTGAATGGAATTTCAAAACAAAACAACGTCAGATCATTCAAACTCATGAAGTTCGAATGAAATACAACGGTTGCTCATTTATTTCTTCTGCCTGCATCATTGGGAAGAGAAACGATGGATAGCGTGCTATTACACCCTGTTGCTGCTTAAAATTTTGGGATTAACATGCATGGACAACAATGCAAGATACATTACACATTTATTTTCAATATGTGATCTTAACTCAGTATGAAATCAGAGCAATCAGGCTGTATTCCTTTCCCCCACTAAAAATGATAAAACTTAAGTGACAATAATAGTAGTATTAAGCTGCTTGCACACTGGACGCAAAACAAATTTTTCGCATGACAGATTGCGTTGCTGCCTTGAACACAGTGTCTACGTGTCCGAAAGTCGGACAGGGTTTTAATATATCTCCGTGTCCGACAGTCAGATGGTTTCAATATAACTTATTTTTAATTTCTTCAAATCTACTGAATATTTTCGATATTAAACGTGAATGTATTGATAAGAGGGCTCGTTCTTCACGAGGGCCTACGCGCCTTTCAGCCTACACGTATTCACCCTCGACTCAAGTCTGAGCATTACGCGCCCCGAAGGCAGTTACGCGCTTGGGGCGGAGCAAGGCCAAAATCGGGGCGTTTCCGGGTGTTTCCCAGGCAAATAACACTTACGCGTATTCTCCCCCTGGCTTACGTACTTTTTCTGTTAAGCGCTTTTGAGGGCTGTATTAAGGTCAAGCGCCAACATAAGGCGAAATGGAATACTGCGTTTGATGTCGGTTATAGGCCGAATTTTAGCATTAATTTTATTTTAGTTAACATGGTAAAGGTTGAGACATTTAATATTCGATTGTTCTTCCTTATTTCTAAACTACATTTCTCAAAGCTACAATAATTTATCAAACGAAATAATCACGATATTACCCATCAGCCTCTTCTCCAATCAGTTCAATTACAAACGCAAAACAATTAATTAATACGAGTATACATAAGACCATCATTCTACCATGCCCTCAAAATCTAAAACCAAAATGGCAGTCCTGCATTTGCTTGAACTCTTGCGCGATTGGGAAAGAGTAAGAGGAGCGCGCCGAGCTCGAAGACGACCACGCATATATCGGCTTCGTTTGGACATCCTGGGACTAACAAACATCGAGTGCATGCAGCGCTTTCGTCTGGACCGTGCATGAGGCAATCATCTATCTTTGCCGACTTCTGGATGAACAGCTATCCAGCCGCAGCAATTATCCACAAAACATACCCGTGGTCATCAACGTCAGAACTGCGCTGTCACTTCTGGCATCTGGGTCGTTCCAGAGAGTGGCTGGTGATGTCATACACATATCACAGGCGTCTGTGTCAAGGTGTCTGACGCAGTTCGTTGACGCTCCAAGTTCTTCTCCATGCACTTCCAGTGCAGAACGAGTGGATGCCATCTCCTCCTCCTGTGCAGTGAAATGCACAGGGGATGATGGTTGCCCACCATCTGTTGCGGGTACACTTCTCCAGTGTGCAGAGAGCCTGGCTTTTACAGCGCCCCGCAGATCTCTCCATTTATGCTTAAAATCAGGGATACTGCGCTTACATCTCCCCATTGAAGCCATATCCAGAACGATTTGCAGCTAAATTCCTCGGATCAGGCTTCAGTGGTCGCTTGCCAAACAACACCAATATCTGTGAAATTTGGTTTTCGGCTTTGGCTCGACGTCGCCATCATTGTCTTCATGTTCTATTAACAAATGCGACTGCCCTATATGTTTGTGATAATCTAAAAAGTTGTGATATTCTCACAAGTGAAGAGATTTATTTTCCAATTGAGGATATCTGTATTAACTAACTCGTGTCTTTGTAATTTTTTACCATTGATAATACTGTGTATTTTAATGTGTGAATAAAGATATTATTAATATATAGGCCGCTCTAGATTGAGCCCTACCCTGGCCAATACCAAAGCACTACCCATTTGTTAATCAATTTTAGCCAATAAAGAATAGCCGACATGGGAAGAATCATTATCACTAAATGGGATAATTGATTATAATAAAGTATTAGGCACAAGTTCAAGTGAATGTGTCGCTCTAATCAAATAGGATATGACAGGCTATGGATATGGAATTCAGTCATTGCTGAGGCGGTTTCGGGGTGGGGAGAAGACCGCGTGTGGGGTAAGAATCCTTGTTAAAGCGTTTCCATGTCCTTTAGTTGCAAACCTGACATCGGAGTAGTTTGAGATTTCAAGCGCGCAATTTCTAAATGAGATCATATAAACTGTCTTTGATTGTCTTTTTTTGTGTGACTAGAATGTTCCCTTTGTCTTCTTCCCTGTCTTCCACGGAACAAACAGGCTGGTGCAGGAGGGGCACATTTTCAGTGATCTGATTGCGCTGGTTGAGAAGCGCTAAATTCTTTATTTATTATTTCATTATCGCGGCAATTTGTTTGTTTGCATAGCTTTAATGCCATGGTAACAAGTGTTTACCACTAACAATGCAATATCCCCCGCCGCCTCAATTTTATGTGTCCGTACGGAGCCCAATGCTATATCCCCCGCTTTGCGCTAATCGCGCGGCGGGGGATAAAAAAAAAAAAGAGATGTCTGAATTATTTCTTGTATTGGTACAGACATACATAGGCCTCCTATTACAGCGGCATATAAAACCTTGTATCTTCAAAATGACAAACTTCACAGGAAAATAAAAAATAAATATAAAATTAAATAATAATAATAACAATAATACAATAATATAAATGGATAAATATAGTTTAAAATAAAAAAAGTTTAATTTTGCATGTAAGAATAGCGGACTTACGAGTTTTTGTTTCTTATCAGTTTGGAGATACAAGGTTTTATCAGCAGGCCGACGATATTCAAATCTAACGTCCGGTTTGCGTTTTCCATGGACCACAAATGCATTTTCATGGTTAATCAGAAAATCCTTTTTCCATGTTTTCCTGATAGCCATAATCAATGAGCTTTGTACAGAGTCTGCCTCTCTTTTGGATTAGTCACACCTCTTTCATAAGGCCGCCTACATTCTGAAGTTAAGCGCTGTGGGCGTGATCGAAGCGCGTAGGGGAGAATACGCGTAACTCAAAAGCGCTGAACTCGAATCGCATAAAAAAGGACTTACGCGCTAATACTAGAATAGACCCCTTAGCGAATTGAATTCAGGGCACATAACGTGAAGACAAAGGGCTCTAAATTCGTAGACCAGGCGCAGGCGTGACGAATAAGGGGAGCGCCGCGCCAACGGGGTGTGTCCAGGCGTATGTTGTTATTTCGTGCCCGGCGTAGCCTGGCGCAAGTACTCCTCTGTCCCGCCTCTCTCCCTCCTGACGGCAAGAGGGAGGACAAAAGGCTTAAGTGGATTTAGCACAGTCAAGTCAAGTCTTCACCAACAATATGAGCTCCTCTCCTCACCTTTAAAGTGTTGAAATAAAGAAACCTCTGTCCTACATCTGCATGATGCGTTAATGTTGCATTTTACTGTGCTGCTTCAGGCATGTTTTCTGCACCGCTTACGTCTATATTAAGCATTACGAATAAGAGGCATTCTCGAATTATTACCATTAGCGAACTTGAATGGAATTTCAAAACAAAACAACGTCAGATCATTCAAACTCATGAAGTTCGAATGAAATACAACGGTTGCTCATTTATTTCTTCTGCCTGCATCATTGGGAAGAGAAACGATGGATAGCGTGCTATTACACCCTGTTGCTGCTTAAAATTTTGGGATTAACATGCATGGACAACAATGCAAGATACGTTACACATTTATTTTCAATATGTGATCTTAACTCAGTATGAAATCAGAGCAATCAGGCTGTATTCCTTTCCCCCACTAAAAATGATAAAACTTAAGTGACAATAATAGTAGTATTAAGCTGCTTGCACACTGGACGCAAAACAAATTTTTCGCATGACAGATTGCGTTGCTGCCTTGAACACAGTGTCTACGTGTCCGAAAGTCGGACAGGGTTTTAATATATCTCCGTGTCCGACAGTCAGATGGTTTCAATATAACTTGTTTTTAATTTCTTCAAATCTACTGAATATTTTCGATATTAAACGTGAATGTATTGATAAGAGGGCTCGTTCTTCACGATGAGAACCAAAGAATTTCAATCAATGTTTCTGTTTAAGCTCTGCTCAATAAAGTGAGTCGACATTGGCACGGGACAATGTGCAATGCCTGTCGAACATTAAATATAAAATACTCCGTGTCTGACAGCCAAAAAAAAAAAAAAAAAATGGAGGACGATTACAACAGATTGATAACGAAATAAAGAATTAAAAAAAAACATTTTAACAACAACAGAACATCCAATGAACACTGCAATTTATTCATTTGTGGGCCATCTTTTTTGGATGTTCTGTTTGTTGATGATATATTTTTTTTCTTTATTTCGTTATAAATCTGTTCTCATATGAATACTTTTACTTTTTGCTTGCTGCCGGACATGGAGTGTTTTGCATTTCGCGTTGGACAGTATTGATCGTGCATGCAATATTTAATGTCAATGGTCATGGAATTGACTTGGTCACTGACTACAAGCACTATTTCATCTCTGGTGAGGAAATAAAGAGTGAATCTGTTCGATCCATCTGACTAATTTTCAAAATAGAGACTGAATAAAGACTGTTGCCAATCTTCAAGGGAAGAAAACTTTGACGAAAAACGTTGACGGAAGACGCTTAAAAAGACGTGTGTATTCGCGTCTTTGCATTGGCTTTGACTGTAATCAGTCGTGCGAAAAAATTTTTTTTGCGTCCAGTGTGCAAGTGCCTTTACTGAGCATAGAACGCAAGCATTATATATATGCAGTTTTTGGTTGGCTGGGAAAGATGTGAAGTCGTTAGTTTGCATCACAGATTCAGCTGCGTTGCCAGGTTGAGTTTCCACTACGAGTGCCAACCGCCTTTAATCTGACATCTTGACAATTGATGTAGATAAGATAATTTATGTCCTTATTCAGATAGTTATATTCAATAGTGCTTGCTGTAATTATTTATTGCATTGAAATGCGCCTGACATTCTGGAAACCTGCCTGTGAGGTTTCGGTGATGTGTGCGCACTGTGCGCCAGTCAGCCAAATTACCACTGCACAGAAAGCAAACCAGGTTGGAGCTGGCGAGCTTTCTGGGCAACTTCAGCAGAGACCTTTTCTACAAAACTGTCACTGCGTCTTGATGAATATGTCACCCCTCCCCCTACTACGCTGCCACACCCATCTCGGCGCACGTCCGTCAACAAAATTGCCAAAGTGGCTGCAGACGGTGTTGCACCGCACAAAATTACCACTGTGCAGGCGGCACCGGATGAAATTACCGCTGTGTGGGCTGCACCACGCTACACCACGTTGCGCCACCCTGCGCTGCGCCAAGAAGTTAGAGCCCAATGTATTTTTTGAGCAAATTGTAACTTGTCCAGTGGGGCAAGTAAATTTCTCTTCCACTTGTCCAACAATAATATCTACTTGTCCTGGAGCGTTAATGTCAAGCCCTGTCTGATAAATTCTTTTTAGTTTTGTTTACATGTATTAAATGCCATGTGTAGTACATAAAAATTATTATCAGAATACATCACTTTGTCATGTTCACTTCAATCTCCCTTTCCATTTCCATCTTGCTGTCCATTTAGCAGTGAAAGGGCCGCCATAAGTTGGATGATAATGGCTTAATGTCAATACAGTTTCCATGCTCATGCATACCTTACAAAACCAGGCATTACTTCTGATCTGTAAATGTGACATGTTCACTTCCCAAATTTATTCTTTTGCAACACCTTGGCTTTGCAGCCACTTTATTAAGTCTAATGCCAAAAGCACTGTTGATTTTTCAATTTGGGTCATTCTTCAGATTCTAAAATTGATTATTTACTATACACCCCACCCATAGAAGTACCTGCATAATCTCGACTAGAGCCACCAGGTCAGCCAATGAAACTTGGTCTCCAGCAACGAAGGGTCTGTCCTGGAGAAATTTTTCTTCAAACAGCATCAAAGATGTATTGAGGTCCTCCATAGCAGAGTCCATCTTCTCCTTAGGCACTTCCGCCCCTGTTATGAGGGGAACCATGGCCTGACAGAACAACAGGTTACAGAGCAGTAAAATGTACTTGCCGCCTTACTGATTTCTTCTATTATTACATATCTGTCATACTTAAATGTTTCAACTCATCTGACTTATTTTAATATTAGACAAAAAATAACAAACGACCACAAAATGCAGTTTTTAAAAGATGATTTAATTTATTGACGGGAAAGATTTATCCAACACTTCAGGGAGTTCCCGATAACAAAGGTTAATGAACAGGACCACTCCCAATCCACTCCCAGTCCTTATGCCTATAAATACCACCTACATTCCCACAATCCCCACTCGTCTCATTTCTACGTCCCTCCTCTCCAAGAAGTAAGCAAGAAACAACCACCACATGGGACTCCGGGGGGGCTTAAGAGCCTACACAGACTCCGACGAGAGACGCGAGCCCCACCTTGAGCCTCGCCACCTGGGGCTCCCAATGTTCACACAATGACAAACCAAGTCCATACAACATCACCTAAGCCCCGATCCCCTATCACCACCAAATACTCTCCTCCACTTTGGGAGTGGTCCAGAGTTCATTAACTGGCTCAATGCGAACAATTAATTGTCATTACGTAACTATGTCCCCTGCCTCGAGGTCACCAAAATCGACTGGTGTCCTGGGATCACCCAAGTACGCATTGATGCGAAATAGGAGTAAAATGTTTCTACTGGTTCTTGAGATATCGCATTGCGCTGTGACCTTGAAAATGACCTGAAGGTCGCCAAAATCGACTGGTGTTGCGTGACTCCCCAAGTACATATTGCTGGCAAATATGAACAAAATCGATCCACTGGCTCTTGAGATGTCGTGCCAACACCAACGGGACGGACAGATGGAGCTGAATATGATATCCCCACTCTGCGACGGCAGGGAACAATAACACAAATGCACGAAATACAAAAAACACAAAAGGTATTAAAAGCAAAGTCTAAAGGAAGTTTAATTTACACAAGCATGAGGTGACCATACTGACAGACAGATGGACGGATGTACAGACGAAACTGGACGCTGTGTCCCCTGCTTTAGCTCTAACGCGTAGCGGGGGAGAATGAGAGGAAACCATAAATGGTGTTTAAGATAACACAGCAAAAGCCTTCTCACAGCCACATATCACAGGGCTCCAATGGGGGCTGTGCATCCCCAACACAGACCTTAGTACCAAATATAAATGAAATCGGAGATGCATATGCATCTTTAAATGTATAGTTAACGATAGAATTAAAAATGATCATTTAGACCATTTTGACCATTAAAGGGGACCTATTATGCTATTTTTCCAAGTTTATATTTTGGTCTTTGACTCCCCTAGAGTACTCCTGATTGCGCAAAGTTAAAAAAAAAAAACTTATTTCGCTCATACTGCCATCCTCAAAAAACCCCATTTGTAGTCCATAGTAGTCTTTGCCTGAAATGCCTCACTGGGGTGGCTCTTCGACTAAGGCCCCCACTCCCCGTTTCCCCACTTTCTTCTGACTGGCCAGCTCTGTGGAGGGCGGATCTAAGCGGGACGAGGCAGCATAACGCAGTTTTCCTGGTCCGGCTCCAGAGTAAAACTGACGCGTCAACCGAAGGACTAGATGGGCATATTCTGTAATCTAACGCAGTACATGTGTATAGATCTAATGAAATTAACTTGTTCAAATAAATGCAACGGCAAAAGTGGAGGATGCAATGTGAAAGTCTGGCAGCTCAAGCACGAATTTGCTATCGGCTACAGTTGGTAACAGTTGAGTACAGCGGTTTTACTTCCCCGTAGCTCGGATGCAGGAAAGCTAGAATCCACCCCGTATCGACACATTTGTAGAACGGGTCGACATGCCCAAGTGTAGACCGGAGACTATAGAAATCCGATGGGTCTGAGTTCAGAGGGAAACATGGACAGTGAGGAGCAGCTAAAAATGGAACAACAGCTTATGGACTGCTTTGGTGTGTATTAGGACCTGCTGGTTCGTGTGCATAGCTGTGGTGTGTTGTTAGCATGGAGAAATGAACAGCTTCCGCGCTGGTATATGACGGGGCGAAAGCTCCAAACTAAACTGCCTTTTCGGAAATTGCCTGTGGTAATGGTTTACTTATTGCTTCGGAATGACCAGCTTTTCCGCGCGGAAAATGGGCGCATTATGGATAGCCTGCGAGAGCTAGACAGAGCGCCGGCTATGTCATGAACATAATATAGGTTTTACAGACCGTAAGTTCCGTCTGCGTGAACCGTTGCTTATGTGGAGCAAGCGAATCGATCACTTCTACAGGGAAGAATTTAATATTCAATCGATGGCAATGCAGCGTTTGTTATAACGGACACGTATACACGGAAGCCTGTGCTCTTCCCTATTGCTTTCACCAGTAGTATCAGAGAGCTTGCCCAGACATTGGAGATGTATTAAGCTGACCCCGGTCATGGATAAGAAAAGCGATAATTTCATAAGCACCCAAAAATGCACCCTAAGCTCTGCAAAATCTACGTCTGGTCTAACTGCAGCCCAACTCGGCAAACATATGCAGCACCTCTCCGTTTAGCTTCAACTGTAGTGGCTACAATCAGGCAACTTTATGATGAAACTGTCACATTGATGCTTACCAAAGTAACACAAGCATACCAATCATAATTGCTGCACATAAGTTAACCAGAAGCATTTTTAATTTGCAGAGCACGCGAACTAACATGCAGTAGCTGATAAGCGGTCATGACTTTGAATGTAAACTGTTGCACGAAAAATTTGTTTCGCGTCCGGTGTGAGAGCTGCTTAATGAGCCTATAACGTCTGTATTTGCGTCTTTGCATTGACTTTGAATGTAGCTAATCTGTTCCGTCAAAAATTTGTTTCGTGTCCGATGTGAAAGCGGCTTGACATGCCCATAAGTGTATTCATGTCTTTGCATTCACCTTGAATGTAAGCTAATCTGTCCTGCGAAAAATCTGTTTCATTTCTGATGTGAAAGCAGCTTTATGGATAGTACACAACAGCTAGAGAGAGCTCAGTTATGTTATGAACATAACACAGGTTTTGCAGACTGTAAGTTCCATTAGCGCGGACAAGTTGTTTAGGTGGAGCTAGCGAATTGATCACTTCTACAGGAAAGAATTACCTATTTAATCTCCGCCTTTTTTGGCTTTTTATTAGCCACAACAATTTCTAAAGGGGGATGAAATTATGTGAAGGTAGTGCAGAGAAATCATTTGTAAACCGGTAGAGCTTCTGTGTTTCTAATTGCTTTCATGGTAGTGTTACGGCCCCAATTTGTTATGACATTTACGACAGCAAGGGATGACAGACACAATTTTAAAACTTAAACACATTTTTTTTTTTGTGATTCTGATTTTTATTATCATATAAAAATGGCATTACATTATAAGGGCATATAACTTGGAGTAATTAAAAGAAAAGGCATAAAAGAGAAAAAAAAGCAGAACCTAAAACATGTCCTCGAGAGAGAGAGAGAGAGAGAGAGAGAGAAAGAAAAGAAGAGAACACACAAAACACACTGGCGATAAACTCGTATCGACAATAATAGATCCCAACTCGTTGACTTTTTCAAAACAGCTCCTTAAGGGCCGAGGCTATACTCATCCAGGAATTTACTGTGGATCCCTTTGCCTTGTTAATCTTTGCGGTTGTGCAATCTAGACAAACTATGTAATGGAAGGAGACTATCCAAGATTGTTTCAGATTTATGTCAGGGGAAAACCATTGCTGTATTATAGCTTTTTACCAGCTGTGAATCCCGCCATCAGTAGTCTTTTCTGTTGTAATGAAAACTGGTATTTTGAATCGTCATTCAACAACAACAAACAAGGATCCAATCCAAAGTGCACTCCAGTAAGATCACATAACGTACAAGTGACATGAAGCCAGAACGACTGGACGACAGGACAATCCCAGGACATGTGAAGAAATGTATCTGCAGTACCTGAGTTACAGATGTTGCAGTACAGATGAGGAGTAAGTTTCATGAGGTAACGTTTGTAAGGAGTGTAATAAAAACGGTGGATAATCTTAAAATGAATGAGCACATGACTAAGATTTTTAGAAGTAAGACAAAGATTTGACCACAGTTTCCCAGTCCGGGTAAAATCCTAACCAAGAAAGTTCCATATCCCACTTTGACAATATCTTTCAGGGCTTATGGGTGCTATTGAGCAAGTTATTATATATCTTCGTGACTGCACCTCTAGAGATTTCCGTAGGATCGATCCATCTATACATAGGGTGGTCACACAACACTGAGTTCCAAGGCACACCATAAGCTTTCATTGCGGATCGCAACTGTAGATATAAGATAAAGGAAAAACCTGGTAGACCGTATTATGTTTTAATATCCTGGAATGTGCGTAAACCATTGGAATCAAAAATATCAGAAAAAGTAAAAACTCCTTTAGAGGACCACGGAGGGTAAACAAACGGTTGGAGGTTTGATAAGAGGTGGGAGTTGTTCCATAAAGGGGTTTGCAAAGAGAATTTCTTTGAGTGGCCTATTGCTTTTTCGGCACTGCGCCAGGCGGTTAGAGTGGATGAAATAATGTGACCAAACTTATGTAATTTGCGAGCCCCTACACCTGTGAAAGGTAGATCTTGAAGCCTGTGGGGATGTGCAATAGCTGATTCGATATTTCTCCATGGCACTTTACTATTTAAATCTGTCCAGATGAGCATTGCCCTTATTTGGAATGCCCAATAATATAGCTTAAAATTAGGCACAGGTAGGCCACCTCCTGATTTTGTGCACTGTAGAACAGAAAATTGGATTCTAGGTTGTCTGCCTTTCCAAATAAATTTAGCTATTATGGAGTTCAACTCCTCAAAATATTTAGGGGGTGGGGCACAAGGGATGATGAAAGACAAGAAATTAAGTCTTGGTAGGATATTCATCTTGACAATGCTGATTCTGGCCTGCATTGATAACTGAAGTTTAGTCCATCTTTGTACATCCTGTTTTATTTTATCTTTCATTTCATTGAAATTCAATTCAGTGATTCCTGCCAGAGAGCCTGATATTTTAATTCCTAGGTAAGTGAATGATTTGGTAAATGAAAGGTCATTGAGGAGTGAGATGTGTTATGATCTATTATTTAGAGGCATCAATGAAGACTTTTCCCAATTTATTTTGTATCCAGATAGACTGCTGAAGTGGTTAAATACCTGTAATACATTTGGTATGGAAATGTTCAAGTTTGAAAGGTACAAAATTATGTCATCCGCATATAGAGATATGTAATGCTGAGTATCAAATAAGGTAAGCTGCCTTATACAATTCTGCCAGCTTTAGAGGTTCTTCAAGGAGGTTTCTGTCATATGTTGTTAGAACAGGTAAGTCCAAATTCTGTAGAAAAGTTGAGCAGGCATCTCTGTCAAGAATCACATCTGAAGAATATAGAGTGGAATAAAAAGTTTTAGAGACGTCATTAATAGCTTCAGGATCAGTCAATATTTTGCTCTCAGTATTTCTTATCATATTAATATTGGTTTAAGATTTGGATTCTTTCAGTCTCAATGCAAGCAAATTACTAGACCTGTCTGAATGAAAATAATACTTTAGCTTAGTCTTGTGAATTATGAACTCAGCTTTAGCCATAGAATGAGTATTATATTCTTTTTTTAGTTTCAGTATTTTTTGGCATATCTCTTCTGAGAAAGACTGAGCTTGTTGAAGTTCTAAAGTTTGTATTTTTTTCTCCAAATCAGTAAAGCGCTTCATTTTCAGACGTTTAATTTTTGAGGAAAAGGCAATGCATTTCCCAAGTAGATAGCATTTGGTGACTTCCCATAGAACCTGTGGGTTTGAGCAATGTTCAGTATTACATTCTAGGAATTCCTTTAGGCCTGATTTAAGTTGGTCTAGAAATGAGGGTTCATATAGCAGGGAGTCATTAAAGCGCCATCTGCTAGCTTTAGCATATGATGCAACTGGTGTAATACTACGGATGACAGGAGAGTGGTCTGAAATTAGGATAGGCATTATGTCAGTAGTAGATATGCACTGAAGTAAGGGAGCACTAGCCAAAATGTGATCGATTCTAGAAAATGATTTGTGCCTTGGAGAATAAAATGTGTAACCTTTCACAAGTGGGTTTAGTATACGCCAAGGATCAACTAAATTTAATTCTGCCATAAACCTTTTAAGAAAAGATGAAGATATTGAGCTATAGGGATAAGATGTAGAAGAAGAGCGATCCAGCTGAGGGTGAATTATACCATTAAAATCACCCCCTATGATAAATTCAAGTTCAGTAAATTCTAATAGTTTTTTGCTGATCTTGTTTAGAAAGCCTTTATCCGGCTCATTTGGAGCATAGACTGATGTTAATAGCAGTTTGGTGTAATTAACTGTTACAATTGCGTAAGTAAAACGCCCGAGATCATCTCCTCCTGATAGGGTAACGGATAAGTGTAATGACCTCTTTGCTAAAATCAATACCCCTTTAGATTTGTTTGGTGCGCAGGAATGGACCACCAACCTGTATTTCCTATTTTGAAAACGGTGTACATCCTCCTTTTTCAAGTGCGTTTCTTGAATTAAAGCTATGTCTATCCCTTTGCGATGTAAAAATTCTAAACAGCGCGTTCGCTTAATGGGTGTATTGAGGCCACGCACATTCCAACTTATAATGTTTAGCTTAGATATGGTCTGCTGGGTTGTAATTGTGGCGCAGGATTGGAAACATACTTTCAGGGAAACAGTGATGTGAACTTAAAGCACCATAGCACTAAAAAAAGTTAGTGAGAAGAGAAATAATAATACATAAATAAAAGTCCGCCAGTACAACTGTAAAAGTAAGAACGACAAAAACTATATACAAAACGTACTTTGCAAGCCGCAAATAGATCATTGATAGAGCAACTTTGGCTTGCAAGAGGTTAGAAAAATGAGTCGTGACTCCTAGCGATGCGTCCCCACCCCCCTCACACCACACGTATTGCAAGTAACTAGATTCAACAGAAAGGAAAGCAAAATGATGTCTATTGTAATGTGAATATAGGCCACTAGATGGCAGTATTTACCTTTTTTTTGTTAAGCTCAGACTGGAGTCATGTTTAGACATGTCCTGGACATGTCTGGGGCAAGTCTCAGAAAATTAAAAAAAAGAGGTCTAAATGTGGGTGGGGTCTGCAAAAGAGTATATAAGGAAAAGAATTGAGACAGTAAAGTAGTAGGAGAAATTGCAAGAAGATGACCAGACCTGTCATTCTGTTCAGGACCTGTGACGTTTTTTTTTGTGGATTTCTTTGCCTGTGTTTGAGCGTTTTCTTCATCCGGGACATCACCAAGCCACCCCACCAAAAAGGGACTGTAAATATTTCAGTTTTTTCAATTCAATCTTGGTCAGAATATTAGTTTAGTCGTTATTTGTCTTTGTTAAAAATTAAATGTGTTTAAGTTTTTCAAACTGTGTCTGTCATCCCTTGCTGTTGCTGTTGTGTTATAAATGTAATAACAAATTGGGGCCATAACAAATTGGGGGCTCAAGGTCCGGGATAGACCATTGTGTGAGTAATTTATTGAAAATCTAACATTCCAAATTGTGAAATTGTTTTTGTGAATTTTCCTAGATATATATTGACAACAGCAATGGATGATTTCTTGGCATCACCAACCGTAGGGGTTTTGAAGTCTTTTAAAAAGACAGAACTGCTAGAAATTTGCCGACAGTTGGAGCTGACAGAGGTAAAACCAGCCATGCGAAAAGCAAGACTGGCTAGAGAGATAGTTGAATATTACATTGATGAAAATGTGTTTGCACCAGGAGATCTGGAACAGTTTCCAGTGGAAAATCCAAATATAGAAATGGAACTTAAATTAAAAATGCTAGAGATTGAAAGGGAGGAAAAAGAAAAACAAAGGCAGTTTGAGTTGGAAAAATTAGCAAGAGAAGAAAAACAAAGAGAATTTGAGAGGGAAGAAAAAGGAAAACAAAGGCAGTTTGAGTTAGAAAAATTAGCAAGAGAAGAAAAACAAAGAGAATTTGAGAGAGAGAAAGAGGAAAGAGCAGAAAGAGAGAAACAGAAACAGAGAGATTTTGAATTAGAGAAATTCGATAGAGAAGAAAGACTCCAAATGGAGCAACTAAAAATTAAAATTGAAACTAAAAATAAATTTTGTGCCAGTCAGGAGGTAAAACTGGTGCCTCCATTTTCAGAAAAGGATGTTGACAACTATTTCCAGTGTTTTGAAAAGGTAGCAAAGAGTTGCCAGTGGCCAAAGGAACACTGGCCTCTGATGTTGCAAACTGTCCTCAAGGGTAAAGCTCAACAAGCCTATTCGGCTTTGTCTGCAGATGATTCCTCTGATTATGAGGTTGTCAAAAAGGTTATTTTGAGAGCTAATGAGTTGGTTCCAGAGGCTTACCGACAGAAATTCAGAGGTCTGAAGAAATCTGAAAATCAGACTTATGTTGAATTTGCTAATGAGAAGCAGGTTTGCTTTGAGCGCTGGTGTACTTCTATGGAGGTCAAGGATGATTTCAACTCACTAAAAGAGATGGTGTTAGTTGAAGAATTCAAGAACTGTGTTAAGGATGATGTTAAGACCTACCTTAATGAGAAGCAAGCACTGAACTTGCAATCAGCTGCCAAATTTGCAGATGAATATGTTCTCACTCATAAGTCCAAATTTCAGTCTAGCAGTAACAATAAATGGTCCCAATTTCAGAAAAAGGGTTACGGTGATACCCAAGATTCCTCACCCAAAGACAAAGACAAATCTGGTTATGGTGCTCAGAAATCCAGTAACAGGTCTGATCAAAGTGTGAAAGCTGACAGTGACAAAAGTGGTCTAGTTTGCAGTTATTGCAAGAAATCTGGTCATGTTACAACTAACTGTTGGTTCCTTAAAGCTAAGAAAGAAAAAGAAAAGGATACCAAACCAAATGCCTTTGTGAAAACAAGGTTAGAAACCCCTGTAGTAGATAACCAATCTGCTAAATTGCCTGCTTCTTGTGGGGCTAAAAAGCCTAATACAGCTGACTTTGTGAGGGAGGAATTTCTTCTATTTGTGTCAGAGGGATTTGTGGCTCTGAATGAGCATACTACTCCTGTCCCCATATATATCCTAAGGGATACCGGAGCTTCTCAGTCACTTTTGTTGATGGACTCCTTGGAGTTACGTGATGAGACCGCTTCAGGGGATTTCATACTTGTACAAGGTATTGAAGGGAGGACTGTATCTGTACCCCTGCGCTCTATATTCTTGAAGTCAGATTTAGTTACAGGACAGGTAAAGGTGGGACTTATGTCAAGTCTACCTATAAAGGGTGTTTCTCTGTTGCTAGGCAATGACCTGGCTGGGGGCAAAGTAGTTCCCCCTGTACATCTTACTTCACAGCCGAGCACTGAAAATATGGATGAGGACCCATCTCTGTATCCTTCTTGCGCAGTGACTCGTGCTATGGCCAAGAAGGCTAAAGAAGATGATGTTGTGGTGCCGTCCAGTACATTGAATAGTCAGGACTCAGGTGGTTCGCCTCATGACTCTGATTGGCCTACTATGGTTTCTCCGTTTGAGGACTTATCAGATACTTTTATCAGTTCTCTATTCAGCCAGCCGGATGGGTCTGGTGATTCTGATGTGTCTGGAGACTTGTCTCTGTCCAGAAAGCGGTTGATTGAGGAGCAAACTAATGATCCTGAAATTGGTGTACTAAAGAGGAGAGCCCTTCCTGAAAAAGAAATAGATGCAGTTCCAGTTGGGTATTATCTCAAGGATGGTGTGTTGATGCGGAAGTGGCGCCCTCCTGATATCCCTGCCAATGCAGATTGGGCAGTGGTCAGGCAAATTGTTGTTCCGAAGGTCTATAGGAATGAGATCTTAACAATGGCTCATAGTTTACCTTTAGGAGGTCATCTTGGTGTTAACAAGACTGTTGATAAGATCATGAAACACTTCTTTTGGCCTGGGCTTCGGAAAGACGTTTCCAACTTTTGCAAAACCTGTCACACTTGTCAGGTAGTTGGAAAACACCAGTTAGACCCACCTGTAGCTCCATTGCAGCCTATCCCAGCATTTGGGGAGCCATTCTCTAGGGTCATTGTTGATTGCGTTGGTCCATTACCCAAGACTAGATCTGGAAATCAGTATTTGTTGACAATCATGTGTGCATCTACCAGATTCCCCGAAGCCATACCTCTACGTAACATCAAGGCAACTGCAATCTCGAAGGCTTTGATAAAGTTCTTCACGTTGTTTGGTCTTCCCAGGGAAATTCAGTCAGACCAAGGTAGCAATTTCACTTCAGGATTGTTTCAGCAGGTTGTGTATGAACTAGGTGCAAAACAGATTCTTTCTAGTGCCTATCATCCAGAAAGTCAGGGTGCCTTAGAGCGGTTTCATTCCACTCTCAAGACAATGATGAGGACTTATTGTTATGACCATGAGAAAGACTGGGATGAAGGGGTTCATTTGCTGTTGTTTGCAGCTAGAGAAGCAGTGCAGGAGTCTACTGGATTCAGTCCATTTGAGCTAGTGTTTGGTCATGAAGTGAGAGGACCTTTGCTATTACTGAGTGAACAATGGCAAGAGGAAGAGCCGCAAATCAGTCTGTTAGACTATGTTAGCAAGTTCAAAGAAAGATTGCGTGCAGCTTGTGACCTTGCCAAAGAGAACTTGAAATCAAGTCAGGGAAAAATGAAAACTTGGTATGATCATAAGGCTAGAAGCCGTGAGTTTAAACCAGGAGACAAGGTCCTTGTGTTGTTTCCCTTGCAGTCCAATCCATTGCAGGCTAGATTTCATGGTCCTTATGAAATTCTGACAAAACTCAATGATCTCAATTACATTGTGAAGACTCCAGATAGGAGAAAACCAAAACAATTGTGTCATATTAACATGCTAAAGCCTTATCATGACAGAAATGCTAGGGTTGCAGCTGTCACTTCAGATTCTCCAATGGTCGAAACGTGTGAAGATGAGGGGGAGTTTCAAGATGATGAACCAAGAATTAAAGCTGAAGTTCTTT
Source organism: Gymnothorax reevesii (assembly GCA_029721435.1). NCBI lineage: Eukaryota > Metazoa > Chordata > Actinopteri > Anguilliformes > Muraenidae > Gymnothorax > Gymnothorax reevesii. Next base: position 60,430,245 of record CM056580.1, on the reverse strand, counting down.
CATGTAAATTGTCAAACACTGAAGTGTTGCAAAATCTTGATGTAAAACTCCAGCACTTAGAACCCTCACAGAGAGATCAGTTTGAAAGGTTGATCAATAAATATGAGGATTTGTTTCCTGATGTTCCAAAGAGAGTTACTATAGCCTCTCATGATGTAGATGTTGGTGATGCCAAACCAATAAAACAGCATCCATACCGGATGAATCCTGAAAAGAGAAAGATTGCTGAGAAAGAGGTTGAGTACATGTTAAAACATGATATTATCAGACCCTCCAACTCCGATTGGAGTTCACCCTGTGTGCTAGTTCCAAAATCTGATGGAAGTACTAGATTCTGTACAGATTATCGCAAAGTCAATGCTGTAACTAGAACTGATGTGTTTCCAATACCTAGGATTGATGATTGTATCGATAGAGTAGGGCAAGCAAAGTTTCTGACCAAGATTGATTTATTGAAGGGTTATTGGTGTGTGCCTTTAACTGAGAGGGCCAAGAGCATCTCTGCTTTTGCCACACCATCTGGATTGTACCAGTATGAAGTCCTACCCTTTGGCATGAAAAATGCCCCAGCCACGTTCCAAAGGATGATACAGTCTACAATCGCCGGATTGCCACACACGGGTGCATACATCGATGACCTGATCACATGGAGTGACTCCTGGGAAGAACATCTAAAAGATGTAGAGACGTTGTTCCAGCGCCTGACCCAGGCTAACCTGACTGTTAACCTGAACAAGAGTGACTTTGGTTGTGCTACTGTCACCTATCTTGGCTACGTCATAGGCCAGGGTAAGGTGGCACCCATAAATGCTAAAGTCCAAGCCATCAAGGACTTTCCAGTTCCTGACAACAAAAAAGCTTTGCGCCGCTTCCTTGGAATGATCGGGTACTACCGCAAGTTCTGCAAGAACTTTGCTGAGATTGCTCTCAGTCTAACTGACCAACTGAAGAAAGGCGTAAAGTTCACCTGGGATGATGCATGCCAGAGAGCCTTCGATCGCCTGAAGTCTCTGCTGTGTCACTTCCCCGTGCTCAAATCTCCTGACTTCAACAAACCGTTCTCCATCGCGGTCGATGCTAGCGACCAAGCTTGTGGATCTGTGCTCCTACAGAGAAGTGACTCTGATGACATTGAGCATCCCGTGGCATACTTCTCCAGGAAGTTCAATCGCCACCAAAGGAACTATTCCACAATAGAGAAGGAACTGTTGGCTCTGGTCCTTTCTTTACAACACTTTGAGGTTTATGTTTGTACAGGACAAAAGCCAATGATTGTGTACACTGACCACAATCCGTTAATGTTTTTGAGTAAGATGAAAAACAAGAATCGGAGATTGTTGAATTGGAGCTTGATTTTACAGGAGTTTGACTTGGAAATTAAGCATGTGAAGGGTACAGACAATGTAATTGCTGATTGCTTATCCCGTGTTTGAATGTGTATGATATGTATATATAGACAAGTGTTCACTTTACCATTTTGTATTGAAAAGAAAAATTTTGCCTTTATGAGTCAAAATTTTTCCCTTTTGGAATGGAGGTGTAATGTGAATATAGGCCACTAGATGGCAGTATTTACCTTTTTTTTGTTAAGCTCAGACTGGAGTCATGTTTAGACATGTCCTGGACATGTCTGGGGCAAGTCTCAGAAAATTAAAAAAAAGAGGTCTAAATGTGGGTGGGGTCTGCAAAAGAGTATATAAGGAAAAGAATTGAGACAGTAAAGTAGTAGGAGAAATTGCAAGAAGATGACCAGACCTGCCATTCTGTTCAGGACCTGTGACGTTTTTTTTTGTGGATTTCTTTGCCTGTGTTTGAGCGTTTTCTTCATCCGGGACATCACCAAGCCACCCCACCAAAAAGGGACTGTAAATATTTCAGTTTTTTCAATTCAATCTTGGTCAGAATATTAGTTTAGTCGTTATTTGTCTTTGTTAAAAATTAAATGTGTTTAAGTTTTTCAAACTGTGTCTGTCATCCCTTGCTGTTGCTGTTGTGTTATAAATGTAATAACAAATTGGGGCCATAACACTATGAACATCGGTTATTCGTAAGATATACTGAAGGAGAGTCCCTTAAAATAAAACAATGCACATACCTCCCTAAATTAATAGCCCTGAGGAAAGTCCACAGTCCCAAGCTTAGATCGATAGTGTGAATAGCTAGCTTGCTTCGCCACGACTTGTAGGTTGGGAAGACCGGAGTTCCGCTACATCCATGCCCGTTTGCTCCGCTGCGCCCGGTCGGTGTGAATTCAGCTGGGTCTGCCTTGTTGCTCCGATTCTTCAGTGTGCTGCTTCTTGGATTTGAAACATGCCCAGTGGTATCTTGGCTGGTCAGGTTGTTAGCCAGGATAAATTGGTCAGCTTCCGATGGTGACCGACATAAAATCTGTCTGCTACGGTAAGTGATCTTCAATGTTGCCGGAAACAGTAGAAACGTTTGAATCCCCAATGCCGCTATCCGTCTTCTTACATCCCCGAAGGCCTTGCGTTTGTTGGATGTTTCTGGGCTGAAATCCGGAAAGAAAAGTAAATTGTCCTTTTTGTGTGTAACGGGATGCACGGCTCTGGCACCCTTCAGAATTGCTTGTCTGTCAGTATAGTCCAATAGCTTGAATATTATGGTTCGAGGGCGCGTAGCCTGGTTGTTAGCTTTATCATTATACAGACGATGAGCTCGCTCTCTTTTGATGTCTCGATCGGCAATAGCTGGGATCCATCTGGGAATATTCGCCTTTAAAAGGGTGATGCAGTCATCTCCCTCCACCCCTTCGCTCAGTCCGACTAACCGTCGCCTGTTTCGGTCTTCCATGTCTGTCGGTTTAGAATTTAGCTCGTCGATTTTCAGCCTCATAGCGCTGACCTCTGTCATGTCTTGCTGCAGACTGGGCCGAGTCACACCTCGCCTGCATTCGCTGCACTGAACTCTCCAGTTCCCCAATCCGTCCGGTGGCTATGGTCATGGCTTCAGCAGTGTTCTTCAGTTGTAGTCTTAAATCCGATATTTGCGGAAGTAGAACATCATCCAAGGCAGAGTTTCTGCTTTAGTGACAATGATGTTTAGTTCTGCTCTCTGCTCAGCAAGGGCTTGCTTCACTCCTGCTAAAATGGGGCTCTCCAGATCTGCTCTGGAAATGGTAGGTGACGATTCCTTGAATCTTTTCTTGACCGAGGAGTTTTCAGCGTCTTTTACAGACGCACTACCTTGAACAACCGACATCTTAGTGGATTTTACGTAGTTTAACATAATATGCTTTCTTATAGCTAGCAAATTAACGAGCGGTGAGAGGAGTGCTCCGAATTCATGTCTGCATCGCCATGAATGGTCACGTGACTCCTTAAACACATTTAATTAAACAAAGACTTTTAACTAATCTACTATCTACTCAACTGACCAAGATTGACTATATACAGGGAAAAAAAATATTTAGAGTCCCTTTGGTTGGGTTGCTTGGTGATGTCCCGACAGGGAAATGCTCCAACACAGGCAAAAATCCACAAAACAAAAACTTCACAGGTCTTGAAAAGAGTGACAGGTCTGGTCAAATGCACCCTTCTCCTTGCACTTTCTCCAACTTCTACTCTCAATTTTTCTCCTTATATACTCTTTTGCAGCCTCCTCCCACCTTTTAGACTTTTCTTTAATTCTCTGGGGCTTTCCGCCTCAGACATGCCCAGGACATGCCCAAACCTAGCTCCAGACTGGGCTTAACAAAAAAAGGCGAATACTGCCATCTAGTGGCTTCTTTTCACATTACAGTAGCACCAGAGAGCTTGCTCAGACATTTGTGAAGTATCCGGCTGATCCCAGTCATGGATAAGTGAAGCGATCACTAACTGTAGTGGCTGCAATCGGGCAACATTATGATGAAACTGCCACATTGATACTTACCGAAGTAACACAAGCATACTGATCAGAATTACTGCATATAAGTTAACCAGGAGCATTTTTAATTAGCACGACATGCAAACTAACATGCAGTAGCTGGTAACCAAGCGGTCATAACCACAGAGACAAACCCTTGCAATAGAGACAGCGAGTTCTGTTACTGTTTACAGTTGTACCAAGCATCCAAATTACAAACAAGTATTAAAAGTTAGGTTTAAATGAGGTTTATGTTCACACACCTTCTGTATAATTTCCCCAGATATCACTCTTGCATACTTGGGACACAAACATTAGCAACAGTAACTTGGCTACGTTAGCCACTGTGCTGCAGCCACAATCAACTGGCGATCATGTCAGATTGGGTTATGCAGTAAAACCAACTTACAGCTTCTGTGTCTGGACAGTCGCGACCGATACAGCCTTTATCTTCAGATATTTTACAAAGCCTGCGTTTGAGGCCAGTTGTTAGTGCTGACTATCTCTAGCGGTCCTGCTAGCCACCCGTAACACGTTAGCTTCACTTACATTATTTGCTGTTATACAGCGCCCCCCATAATAATTGGCACCCCTGGTTTAGATGTGTTAAAAGCCTTAAAATAAATTCAATTTTTATTGCAGAAGCACACTCTCACAATGAAAATTGTAGAAATTTGTAACCTTCAACTCAAGTGAATTTTAAGGAAAAAAAATCCCAGACTAACAAATAACTATTTTTCATAAAATCATCTGTTCCACAATTATTGGCACCCCTAACAATTCCAAGGAAATTAATGTAAATGAAGTATTTCTGTCATTTCTACAGCAGTTTACAAAGTTGATCAGAGTATCTAGGAACATTTAATTAGTAATTCTTCACTTCCTGTTTCCCCTGGGGTATAAATATGACGTGACACAAAGGCCATTTCTCTTATCCACTCTTCAATATGGGAAAGACAAAGGAACACAACATTCAAGTAAGGCAGATGTGTGTACCTTCACAAGTCAGGCAATGGCTACAAGAAAATAGCCACTCATCAGCACCTGCCCATATCTACTGTCAGAGGAATCATTAAGAAGTTTAAAACTACTGGAATAGTGGTAAATAAGCCTGGACGTGGATGCAAGGTGATTGTGCTACAACGCACAGTGAGGGGGATGGTAAGAGAAATAAAAAGTTCTCCAAAGCTCACTGTTAAAGAATTGCAACAAATGGTAGCATCTTGGGGTCACAAAGTCTCCAAAACAACCATCAGGTGCAATCTACTTGCCAACAAGCTGTTTGGGGGGCATGCACAGAAAAAACCTTTTCTCACACACAATCATAAACGCAAACGTCTGGATTTCGCTAAGTGGTACTGGGACTTCAACTGGGACCGTGAGCTTTGGTCAGATGAGACCAAGATAGAGCTTTTTGGGCAACAAACACTCTAAGTGTGTCTGGCAGAACACAAAAGATGAGTATGCAGAAAAGCACCTCATGCCCACAGTGAAGTATGGGGGAGGATCAGTGATGCAGTCGGCCTGTTTCTCTTCCAGAGGCCCTGGGAACCTTGTTAGGGTGCATGGCATCATGAACGCTTTAAAATACCAGGACATTTTAAATCAAAATCTGGTGGCCTCTGCCTGAAAGCTGAAGATGGGTCGTCACTGGGTCTTTCAGCAAGATAATGACCCTAAATGTGTGGCCAAATCTACACAGAAATGGTTCACCAGACACAGAATCAAGCTCCTCCTGTGGCCATCTCAGTCCCCAGACCTCAACCCCATTGAAAACCTGTGGAGTGAGTTGAAGAGGAGAGTGCAGAGGAGAGGACCCAGGTCGCTGGATGATTTAGAAAGATTGTACACAGAGGAATGGTAAAAAAAATCCCTCTTTCTGTATTCGCCCATCTTGTGAAAGATTATAGGAGAAGATTAGGTGGTGATTTGTTGGCAAAAGGGGGTTGTACAAAGTATTAACATCAGGGGTGCCAATAATTGTGGCACACATGATTTGATGTAAAAGAATTATTTCTTAATGTGGGATTTTTTTTCCCCACTGAATAAATGCACTTCAATTAAAGGTTGGATTTTCCAATTTTTTTCACTGTGGTCCTATATTATTTAGAAAAAAACTGAATTTATTAGAAGCTAAAGAACACATCTTAACCAGGGGTGCCAATAATTATGGAGGACAGTGTATGGTTACTTACAGCTTGTGGCTCCGAGCGCTTGATCGATGCAACTGCTTCAGGTGTGAGAAGCAGCTGAAACACTTATTCTGTGTCGAATTATCCTTTATTGACAAAGTTGTCTTTGGTGAAATGCTGAGCACATGCAGCTTACGTTCCCGTTTGGCCATGGCTGTTTGCTGCCAGCAAACAAAAAAAGCTACCCACTGATTTCTGGTGGCATTGTATTTTGGAACAGAAATATTAGTTTTTCTTTGTGTCCAAAAGTAAACTGACATGTAGCTTTGGGAGAGATACTGACAAAATTGCACCACAAATGATCTGCGGTTCTTCTTTTGTATTTCCAAAAGTGTAGACACTACTAAGGCATAGTATGATCTGCCGTTGTTGGTGCCTGCTAGAATAGTTTCCAGTGTGGGCAGGTCCAGCACAGTGGTTGCCTCTGGCTAGGTCTGTACTAATTGGACGGCACAACCTGACGTCAGGTTTTGCCCAGATCTCGTGAAGATCTCGGGAGGAGCTGTTCAGAGAAGAAATCACCCTCACGAAATCACGCTCTTGGATTAGGGCAAAATCCCTGTATTTTATGTTTAGAAACTTTTCAGAGGTTGAGCATGGACAACCAACATTGTAACACTACTAATATGTATTAATAGAAGGATCAGCATGTTAGGTCCCTTTTATGTCAAGGTCTCCACGATTTATTTGCATTTGCATACTATCAAAGTACCGGTTACAGGAGCCCCGTACTGCCTCCAGTGTTCTACCTGTGTGTGTGGTGCTGTGTTTCGTTTTCCCCCGCAGATGTCCCTGTCCGGTATTCACTTGCCATGACTCTCCCATCCCGCTGTCAATCACCGGGTCAAAGCCCTCCGATTCCTTCATCTCTCTCCGCCCTGAAATTCCTCCTAATTCCATCTTATCCAATCCTCTGTTACCCAGCCAGACCCTGGTCTATTTAGCGTGTCCGTTCAGTCTTCAGGAGCGCTTGTACATTTTGTGTTGTGTCTCTGAGTATTTGGCTGGTTTATATTTGTATTTTGCTTCATTGTTATGTCTTTTGTTAGACTGGATTGTGGGATGCAATTTGGTCTAGTGAGATGGGGGCCCTTGTACACTTGCACTCACGTAGAATATTTGTATTAGCGCACTAGTTAGAGACAGCTGCCACCCTTTGTGGTTTTTGTTTTGAGACTGTTAGTATAGGTAGATATTTCCTTTTCTGTGATTTAGCAGTTATTTGATTTTTATTTTATTAGCGGTGTTTATGGTTTTGTTATTTTATTTGGCAGTGTCATATCAACCTTTGTTTTTCCCACACCAGTGCCCTGTATTGAACCCATTGTACATAATCCTTCTGTTCCTGTCCAGTGTAGCATGTGTGATAACAATAGCACAAATTTTGCTTGCGAGCAGTTCCGACTCCCCAACTTCTATGCGCTATTAATGCATCCATCATACCGTTCTCTTAACAGTAGCCAGAGTTACTAAAAGAGTGAAATGCATTTAAACGTTAAGAAATTCTACTCAACCTTGACAAAAGGAAGCAAGTGACATTGACATGTTGCTTGCTTCCTTTTGTCAAAATTGGGCTGTATTGGACCAGAGGTCGGGTTAGAAATTGTTAAGCGGCTGTAATGATCTTGAAAGGTAGCTGAAGATCACAAATACTGACTAGTGTCTGCACATTCCCTAACACATCTTTTTACCTCATTAGAAGAAATTCCATCAACCAGTTCTTGATATAGTAACTGCCCCCTTAGTTAGTAAATCAAACAACTTTACACATTGCTGCAAATGTTTGATAGCAGCTTTTGCTGCAAAGGGTGGCAGAACCAGTATTTAGGTTTTAGGGGGCAATTCTTTTTTCACATGGGTGATATAGGTTTTAAATAAACCTTTACCTTAAATAAATGGAACTGTCATTAAAGCTGCATTTTGTGTTGACAGCCATTGTGTTTTATTAAAATTAGTTGGATCTGAAACATTTAAATATGACAAAATAAGCAAAAATAGCAATCAAGACAAAATTGCTCTCTTCAAAACTTTGTACGTAAAGCTACTTGAGCATGTACCTGCTTTTAGCAGTAAAATGAACTTGACTATATTATGTTAATTTTCACTTGCCATGTGGGGGACAAACTACCTCCCTCTCCAAAAAAAAAAAAATAAAAAAAATAAAAAAATAAAAAAATAAAAAAAAGAGACTTGTCTAATAAGGCATTAGATTACTATCACACCTTCTGGAATAAACTCCATAAATAATAAAATATCTCCATAAGTATGGTATTTTTTGTGGTCTGCCATTAACATCAAAGGAGACAGGACACATTTTTGCTGTGGTTACTCTTCATACTCAGTCAGCCTTTTAGATTCCATACACTGAAACATGGCTAATTATTTACTTACAAAAATAAGAATGTGAATGATGTTAAGTATACTACTTTCACCATAATATAAATATGCGTATCCATTTTGTTACTTGCAGGAATAGAGGGAGACCCCAAGCAGAGAGTAGCAGGCAAAATGACTGGTTTATTTGACATTGCCCAAAGTACACAATGACCCCACAAGCACAAGGAGCAGTGGCAATGAGGAAAACAAAATAGATATGCTAAAAACACTCCAAAAAGGGAGAGAGCCAATACCAAAATAGAAACAAAAAAAAAAGGAGACACAGATACAAACATTCAGAAAGGTAAATTTAGAAATGTGAATTAACGCAAGCTCTCACAAGAGAGAATTTACTCTCCCAAAGGGAGAGATCCGAACCAGCTCAGAGAAAGGGAAGTGAGAGGTCTGACAAACAAATGAAAACTAAACAGAGCAGGAACTAAATGAGGAGAGGTGAAAACTGAACCAATGAAAGGGCTGAACTTTAGAATGATTGCTGTCAGTGGTGGGAAACTAAGCTGGCAGGCAGACCTGACGAGCTTCAGCTGGCGCTCGTCACTCACTTAGTTGACCTACGCCCTGCTGTTGTAATAGCAAGCTTGCAGTAAGCAAACAAAACGGGAAAAAAACTGGCCAAAACCCTCCCAAAGAGACAATGAAAGCTTACCCTGAACCAGAAGACTTTTGAGCCATGTAATCTCATTGCTGTGTGCTGCCAAGACAGGTACTCATTTATTCGGGCACGCTTCTGTAGGTCAGTAGGGTACCAATGGTCTGGGGTCTTGAATTTCTGCGCCAGATACTTCAGAATTGCAATGCTGCAGGACAAATAGTGTATTATCAACTGAAAAGTAGGGCTGTCGCATTAATTAATCGCAATGAATTCAAGCGCAATAAAAGTAACTGCCACTATGAGGCAGACAGATGTGCTTGCTTATTACCTTTTATATGACACATACCTAATGCGGTCATCTTAAATGCAAAAGAAAACTGTGATTTGAAGTCCGCTAATTATCAGCAAGGTTGGACAGCCTACATCGTCTTGGCATAATTAGTACACCTTATATCAATTCCCGTGTACTTTGCCTAACTAGCAATCAAGCCATTTATTCAGCCAACTGAATAATCAAAACCAAAATGTGGCCAATAATGATTAAGAAGAGATAATAAGAAGTAGACAGACCTAACCAGGCTGCCGTGTTAAGGCTTACTTTTTTTAAATTTTACAATCATAAGAGATGAGGTTCTCACAGGTCTTAACACTGCTCTCATTTTGAGAACATTTGCATCCTTAAACTGATTTAGGTTCACACGACTATTAGTTGGGATGGCTTTAGGGTGCGGCAGATTTTTTCATAACACAAATATATGATCGCCTTAAAAAAATTTTAGTTTAGATCTCTATTCTAATGTAAGTGTAGATCCCTATTCTTACCTCTCTGTAAGAACAAAGTCGCCATCTCTCATTACAGGGATCTTCCTCAGAATACTGATCTTCCCAAACTCTTCACTATACTGCTCACCTGAGGAGTATAGGGGAAAGCAAGCTTGAGCCTTTTTGTGGACAACCATCTGCAACTAGCTAAATAATGAAACAGGCCAAGGAGTAAAGGTTTCCAAGTACCTGTAGGTCCCCCAATGAGCAATTGATCTTAGACAAATAATACCCTTCAAAAAACCCTGTGCTGCAAATTGTTTTACCCACCATACCATAGTCAAAGGTTGTCCCTGGCCAAGTCAAAAGCAAACATGGCTTTTACCTGGGTCATTGCTTCAGTGTGGGACAGAAGATTTATTCATTTCAGGTGGAAGAGGGTGAAATACATCCCAGAGTGACACACACGCACTCCGATTTTCAGAGGAGAGCAGGCCTAACAAGACCTTTCCATATCATATTTATAGAAACACACACACACACATGCCCGACTTTTTATACTATTCAGGGCTGGATCAAATGAGTTGTGAGGGGGGGTTTCCTGGCGGGGGTCCAGGGGATCGCATAGGCCCCTATAGGGGCTCAGTGGGAAAAGCCCCCCAAAATTCCTGCATTTTAGCTATTTCCATGCATTCTACATCCAATTTCAACCAAAACAGATCACATTAAAATATCTCTAGTAACCAACAGGAATGCCTTTTAAACCAAGTAGCCTACCCAAACAGCTTTTTAGTAAATCTACACCAAGATCATATGTCTTCACCCATGCAACTTAGAAAATATCCTAAATGTAAAAGCCTCATCAAAAATCAACTACAAAATTTCAAACCTTGAGTTCAAAGAGAGTATGATTTTTCTGAGATCATGCAAGAAAATGCACACTGACATCCTTGTCTTTCTGCACAGAAATATAGCAATGGTTCATTATGATTTTTGAAGATTCTTAAGATATGAGCGAGGAAACAGCCCGAGATTTTAGGTTTGCGCAAGCGCAGAACCGCGAGGTAGCATATTTTGATAGGTAGCAAAATTTGTCAGAGCACCGGCCCTGCCATTACATGGGTGATGAAGCGCTAATCGACTCAAACAGTACTTTGCATCCATAATGAGGTCATCAGACACTGAAGACACAGTAGCAAAGAAAAAACGGGAAAAACTGAGAACAAGCATATTTGAACCCAACACACTTAAGAGTTTGCCGAACTCAATGAAACACAGCTGTTCCAACATGAACTACATGCATACGTCACTCATAAAATTGTTTGTAATTAAAGTTCCCTAATAGTAATAAAAATGTAATTTCCACATTTCACGTCTTTTACCGTGAGCTGACCTCAGCCACACATTCCTCCGAAGTTCAGAGTCCATATTTGGCATATTTTGCCAAAAGGAAACCAATAGGCAGCTATAAGCAAACATCTCCAAAAGGTACGCGTAATAAACATGCTAATTGCTTAAACCTCTGGAAAACATCTGTAATTACTGTCATGCAAACAACTTGTTTAGGAACGTCAATGAAGTGCCCGACTTTTTTTCGCTTGACCACGGAGCTGGTTCCAAAAACAGTGATCTATACGAGACTACTAACAAGTCAAACAAGAGTCATTAGATGACAAACCCCCCGGCCCCCGCAATTTACCCCCAGAAATCCTAAAATATCAAAAGGCACCAATCTAAGACCTGATGAATACGCAGAGCAAGTTTCGTTGAAAAATATTGCAGTACTGTCCCGGAAACGAAATATCCACAGACGGATAGACGGACGAACGGACAGACGACCGCACTGACGACTTTGGATTTTCATATGTAGGTAATAATTTGATTAACTAAAAGTGTATCCATGTCTTAAACTTTGCCCATTTAACCTGAAATGCGAGAATGTCACCACTGTTATCGTAAATTGATACATCACTATCTTTCTTTCTGATGCAACAAAAACTTTGGTTTATCGCAGTATTCTAATCCCTCTTTATTACTTGCGGCAAAGTAACTTAACATTTTTACGTCGGATTTATAGCTTACCTGCAGCCAGGTCGATTTTCTTGAACTCGAACGGAATGCTATTTTTCTTGACGAACATAAAGACGGAGCGACATGGCTGAGAGTACAAGTCAAGGAACAATTCGAGCGGCATTTTGGACCATAAGTTGTGCTCGCGCGGCTGAACCAAATGAAGTGTCCTCATCTGGTCTCGCCGGTCCTCGTTTATGTATGAAAAAAGCTCCTCCTTTCCAGATGAATACCCAGAGTTAATATTGAAATTCTAGTTCAAGGACAGATTAATGATTATGCTGTACATATGTCTGCGTCCTGAAAAGGCGTCGGTATCGCACCGGTTAATATTTCGCAGAACGACATGATAACTGCCTATTGGTTATCTAACCACGTCGAACAACCTTAAAGCTGTGCATCAAGGTAGATGCAGCCGGTGGTGAACAACTAAAATTTCATGAGAGAAACTGCTTTGTCTATGCGCAAAAACGAGGCGAATTTTAATGTGCAGTAGGTATACAGCACTCAGTGAGGCAGTGATGGCACATGGAAACATATAAGGATCATTAATATTTTGAGCTCGTGAAAACGTTTTGTCCACCTAGATATAATCTACACGTGTGTGCATGGAGTTCGGAAGCTGAGGAAATATTTAGTTAAAAAGTCGTATGCACAGATCTAATTTGCACATGAGTAAAAAGTATTTGCAGCTGAAGAAATATACTGAGCACGAGTAATGAAAATATGTGCAGAATATTTTTAAGTGTGGTTTCGCGAAGCCTGAGGACGGAAGTATAAATATCCTATCCGCGTATGCAACAATTTAAGTTTCAAGCTAAAGTTTACGAAGAGAAGGTACAATCACTCCCAGCTACACAAGCCTCGACTGGCTGCTCCAGTTATCCCTGATCTACTGCGCGAATTTTGTCATCGACAGGCCTCGCTCACAATACTCCACATAAGGTTGCGTGCAGGAATGCGCGCCGTTATCAAAAGCGGACCAACAACCTGGGGTGTGACAGTTTTTTCTTGGCCAGGCAGAATGCTTAGATGCTTAGTTCTAAGATATAACCGACTTGTCTGAAGATGCCGTGTGCTTACTCTTGCGTTAATGATATAAACCGTCCTGGAGGGAGATCAATTTTAAAGGTTTTATAAAAAGTTCAAAATGGTGGAAAATTTAACGCGGCGCATTATTGCTCAGCTAGATCCAAGGAATCTGGAAAATGAATGTGCAAAAAAAAAAAAAAAATGTGTCTGAGATTTATGGTTCAAACTTACAGCAGAAAAAGTGGCAGCAAGTTTTTTTCACCTTGTGATCTTTCAATGTAAAGATTCCAAAATGACAAAAGGCACTACAACAATATATGGTCGATGTGTGCCAAGTTTAATAGAAAAATTTTGAAGGCAGCAGCTTAAGTAAAAGTAAATCCAAATCCTTGCAATGATCTGTCAAAGGGTCAATTTACCTTGTGTACCTGGGTTCTAGAGGTGAGAAACCAGACTAATGGTATGAAAATGTGCAATGTGCAATGATATCCACGATAGTGAAGTAGCAAGGAAATTGTCTCCCTTTTAACTTTAAGGTGTGGTTAAGCACATGGGGTATCAGGCACATACCTACTCTGATCAGACGATTGATTGACTGACTGACCACACAACTTAGCAGTATTTTAGTTATGGTATATGAAGACCTCTTTCCATTTCCTCAGCAGCAATTCAAAAATAAAAATGTAAGGCATTACAACTTTATTATGCTGTAATGGAAAACTTATGTTCCTCTTTTGCTTACGAAGACAGAATTACGTTGAAAGTTTGACCTTTTGAACTTTTCCCTTAAATTAAAAAAATTCAATCAAATTATTCCTTTCCATTCACATGCATGTGATTGCAGATTATATACAGATTTAGAATGAATTTTAATACAATTTGAGGTCTGCTGAGACTTATTCCCACCATCTTTATACATCTAAAGGCACTGCATTGCAGAACAGAAGTGTCTGGGTTTGAGTCCCGTTCAGAGCAGTACACAAGTGGTCAATGTGCAACAGGGATGCAAGTTGGGAAAGAACTGCTGGAAAATGTAATATAAAATAATTGCTTTGTTTGTGGTTGCCCTCCAAATTCTAGTGGGATTGAAGAGATTTTCTATACGACTTGAGGTACTAAAGTTCTATAGAATTCTATTGAACTGTCCCATAGGATTCCTATAGCACATTTTTTTGCAGGGTGGCTTAGTCAATTTGTGAAGCCATACATGAACTGTCACTAGCCAATTAGCTCAGTGAGATAGAGGACGGACCTCAGTCTCAGAAATTGTGAGTTCAAGCCTCAGCTTAGGTAAAATGGACATTCTAATGTGGAAGTCCTGTTAAGAAACAGAAGGGAAACACACTAGGAACTGTGAAAACTCGGAACTGAACTCGGAGCTAGGAACAAAGGGAAATGGAGGAGACAAAAGGGGAGTGAGACGCCAGGAGCAGGGATCAAAAATAATAATTTATTAAATCAAACTCAGAATAAGACAGGGGAAAAAAAAAAAAAAAACACGGGGCGCTCTGGCCAAATAAGACACTGTGCCAAGCACTGAACAGGGGGAGAACTCAGGAATCCAGAAAAACAGGGGCAAACTCAGGACAACTCGGAAAGCTAGGGGACACTCGGAAAGTTAGGGGACACTCGGAAAGCTAGCAAAGGGAAGGCACAAGACGAGACAGTGGGCACAGCTGGCAAATGGCTAACTCGGGCAGCACAGCTGGCCAGGAAAAGGGTAAGGGAGAACATCAGGAGGGGGGCAGACAGGACGGCAGGAATGCTGGCTTGGGAAACGGAGAAGAGGACTGGAACACAGGACTCAGGGCAGGAAGCACGCAGGGCTCAGGGCAGGTAGCACGCAGGCTCAGGGCAGGTAGCACGCAGGGCTCAGGGCAGGTAGCACGCAGGGCTCAGAACTCGAGGACAGGGAGCACCAGGGGCTGGGGGCAGCAGGAAGGGAAGGCTAGGCTGGAGATGCGGCTGAAAAAACACACACATCTGACACTGGCTTGCAGAGGGCTGACAGATATAGGCAGGGGCACACACAGACACAGGTGCAGGAACTTAATATTATTAACAAGGGGTGGAACACGAGGAAAACCAATTACATGAAACAGATAAACATTAACACACAGACGAGGATCACAAGACAATCCTAAATACGGGATAAATAAACTGGATAAAAAGACTCCTAAGTGTACAGAATAAGAGCCAGAATAGATAATAAGAATGCAGAGGGTCTGCAGAAAATTTAGCAAAGCCGGTGAATAGAAAAGCAAGGGGCGGAGACAGGAATAGGGCGACTGCTGGGAGATAATTAGTCAATTAATAAGTGCAGCTATACAATCCCGGGTGCTCGTTAGTAGATTAGTATTATATACAATGTTAGTTTGATTAGTAATTTTAAGAAAGCAACAAACTGTTAGTAGTGTTAGTACATATAGGAAAGCAAGGGGAAACTAGCAAACGAGAACAGAAGGAAGGATGAAACCCAGAATCCATTAAATCACCCGAAACAGTGCCACAATCAATTAAGACAGAAACTGCTACAAACAATGACGCGACTGGGGAGTGTTATGGCCCCAATTTGTTATTACATTTATAACACAACAGCAACAGCAAGGGATGACAAACACAGTTTTAACAACTAAAACACATTTAATTTTTAACAAAGACAAAGACTAATAACAACCTACAACTAAAGACCAAGATTGATAAATAAGAAAAAACAGAAATAACTACAGTCCCTTTTTGGTGGGGTGGCTTGGTGATGTCCTGGATGAAGAAAATGCCCAAACACAGGCAAAGAAATCCACAAAAGAAACGTCACAGGTCTTGAACAGAATGGCAGGTCTGGTCATCTTCTTGCAATTTCTCCTACTACTTTACTGTCTCAATTCTTTTCCTTATATACTCTTTTGCAGACCCCACCCACATTTAGACCTCTTTTTTTTAATTTTCTGAGACTTGCCCCAGACATGTTCAGGACATGTCTAAACATGACTCCAGTCTGAGTTTAACAAAAAAAAGGTAAATACTGCCATCTAGTGGCCTATATTCACATTACACCTCCATTCCAAAAGGGAAAAATTTTGACTCATAAAGGCAAAATTTTTCTTTTCAATACAAAATGGTTAAGTGAACACTTGTCTATATATACATATCATACAATATTCAAACACATGATATACACATTCAAACACGGGATAAGCAATCAGCAATTACATTGTCTGTACCCTTCACATGCTTAATTTCCAAGTCAAACACCTGTAAAATCAAACTCCAATTCAACAATCTCCGATTCTTGTTTTTCATCTTACTCAAAAACATTAACGGATTGTGGTCAGTGTACACAATCATTGGCTTTTGTCCTGTACAAACATAATCCTCAAAGTGTTGTAAAGAAAGGACCAGAGCCAACAGTTCCTTCTCTATTGTGGAATAGTTCCTTTGGTGGCGATTGAACTTCCTGGAGAAGTATGCCACGGGATGCTCAATGTCATCAGAGTCACTTCTCTGTAGGAGCACAGATCCACAAGCTTGGTCGCTAGCATCGACCGCGATGGAGAACGGTTTGTTGAAGTCAGGAGATTTGAGCACGGGGAAGTGACACAGCAGAGACTTCAGGCGATCGAAGGCTCTCTGGCATGCATCATCCCAGGTGAACTTTACGCCTTTCTTCAGTTGGTTAGTTAGACTGAGAGCAATCTCAGCAAAGTTCTTGCAGAACTTGCGGTAGTACCCTATCATTCCAAGGAAGCGGCGCAAAGCTTTTTTGTTGTCAGGAACTGGAAAGTCCATGATGGCTTGGACTTTAGCATTTATGGGTGCCACCTTACCCTGGCCTATGACGTAACCAAGATAGGTGACAGTAGCACTACCAAAGTCACTCTTGCTCAGGTTAACAGTCAGGTTAGCCTGGGTCAGGCGCTGGAACAACGTCTCTACATCTTTTAGATGTTCTTCCCAGGAGTCACTCCATGTGATCAGGTCATCGATGTACGCACCCGTGTGTGGCAATCCGGCGATTGTAGACTGTATCATCCTTTGGAACGTGGCTGGGGCATTTTTCATGCCAAAGGGTAGGACTTCATACTGGTACAATCCAGATGGTGTGGCAAAAGCAGAGATGCTCTTGGCCCTCTCAGTTAAAGGCACACACCAATAACCCTTCAATAAATCAATCTTGGTCAGAAACTTTGCTTGCCCTACACTATCAATACAATCATCAATCCTAGGTATTGGAAACACATCAGTTCTAGTAACAGCATTGACTTTGCGATAATCTGTACAGAATCTAGTACTTCCATCAGATTTTGGAACTAGCACACAGGGTGAACTCCAATCGGAGTTGGAGGGTCTGATAATATCATGTTTTAACATGTACTCAACCTCTTTCTCAGCAATCTTTCTCTTTTCAGGATTCATCCGGTATGGATGCTGTTTTATTGGTTTGGCATCACCAACATCTACATCATGAGAGGCTATAGTAACTCTCTTTGGAACATCAGGAAACAAATCCTCATATTTCTTGATCAACCTTTCAAACTGATCTCTCTGTGAGGGTTCTAAGTGCTGGAGTTTTACATCAAGATTTTGCAACACTTCAGTGTTTGACAATTTACATGAAAGAACTTCAGCTTTAATTCTTGGTTCATCATCTTGAAACTCCCCCTCATCTTCACACGTTTCGACCATTGGAGACTCTGAAGTGACAGCTGCAACCCTAGCATTTCTGTCACGATAAGGCTTTAGCATGTTAATATGACACAATTGTTTTGGTTTTCTCCTATCTGGAGTCTTCACAATGTAATTGAGATCATTGAGTTTTGTCAGAATTTCATAAGGACCATAAAATCTAGCCTGCAATGGATTGGTCTGCAAGGGAAACAACACAAGGACCTTTTCTCCTGGTTTAAACTCACGGCTTCTAGCCTTATGATCATACTAAGTTTTCATTTTTCCCTGACTTGATTTTAAGTTCTCTTTGGCAAGGTCACAAGCTGCACGCAATCTTTCCTTGAACTCGCCAACATAGAGCCGCATATCAGTCTGTTAGACTTTCTCTTGCCATTGTTCACTCAATAATAGCAAAGGTCCTCTCACTTCATGACCAAACACTAGCTCAAATGGACTGAATCCAGTAGACTCCTGCACTGCTTCTCTAGCTGCAAACAACAGCAAATGAACCCCTTCATCCCAGTCTTTCTCATGGTCATAACAATAAGTCCTCATCATTGTCTTGAGAGTGGAATGAAACCGCTCTAAGGCACCCTGACTTTCTGGATGATAGGCACTAGAAAGAATCTGTTTTGCACCTAGTTCATACACAACCTGCTGAAACAATCCTGAAGTGAAATTGCTACCTTGGTCTGACTGAATTTCCCTGGGAAGACCAAACAACGTGAAGAACTTTATCAAAGCCTTCGAGATTGCAGTTGCCTTGATGTGACGTAGAGGTATGGCTTCGGGGAATCTGGTAGATGCACACATGATTGTCAACAAGTTCTGATTTCCAGATCTAGTCTTGGGTAATGGACCAACGCAATCAACAATGACCCTAGAGAATGGCTCCCCAAATGCTGGGATAGGCTGCAATGGAGCTACAGGTGGGTCTAACTGGTGTTTTCCAACTACCTGACAAGTGTGACAGGTTTTGCAAAAGTTGGAAACGTCTTTCCGAAGCCCAGGCCAAAAGAAGTGTTTCATGATCTTATCAACAGTCTTGTTAACACCAAGATGACCTCCTAAAGGTAAACTATGAGCCATTGTTAAGATCTCATTCCTATAGACCTTCGGAACAACAATTTGCCTGACCACTGCCTAATCTGCATTGGCAGGGATATCAGGAGGGCGCCACTTCCGCATCAACACACCATCCTTGAGATAATACCCAACTGGAACTGCATCTATTTCTTTTTCAGGAAGGGCTCTCCTCTTTAGTACACCAATTTCAGGATCATTAGTTTGCTCCTCAATCAACCGCTTTCTGGACAGAGACAAGTCTCCAGACACATCAGAATCACCAGACCCATCCGGCTGGCTGAATAGAGAACTGATAAAAGTATCTGATAAGTCCTCAAACGGAGAAACCATAGTAGGCCAATCAGAGTCATGAGGCGAACCACCTGAGTCCTGACTATTCAATGTACTGGACGGCACCACAACATCATCTTCTTTAGCCTTCTTGGCCATAGCACGAGTCACTGCGCAAGAAGGATACAGAGATGGGTCCTCATCCATATTTTCAGTGCTCGGCTGTGAAGTAAGATGTACAGGGGGAACTACTTTGCCCCCAGCCAGGTCATTGCCTAGCAACAGAGAAACACCCTTTATAGGTAGACTTGACATAAGTCCCACCTTTACCTGTCCTGTAACTAAATCTGATTTCAAGAATATAGAGCGCAGGGGTACAGATACAGTCCTCCCTTCAATACCTTGTACAAGTATGAAATCCCCTGAAGCGGTCTCATCACGTAACTCCAAGGAGTCCATCAACAAAAGTGACTGAGAAGCTCCGGTATCCCTTAGGATATATATGGGGACAGGAGTAGTATGCTCATTCAGAGCCACAAATCCCTCTGACACAAATGGAAGAAATTCCACCCTCACAAAGTCAGCTGTATTAGGCTTTTTAGCCCCACAAGAAGCAGGCAATTTAGCAGATTGGTTATCTACTACAGGGGTTTCTAACCTTGTTTTCACAAAGGCATTTGGTTTGGTATCCTTTTCTTTTTCTTTCTTAGCTTTAAGGAACCAACAGTTAGTTGTAACATGACCAGATTTCTTGCAATAACTGCAAACTAGACCACTTTTGTCACTGTCAGCTTTCACACTTTGATCAGACCTGTTACTGGATTTCTGAGCACCATCACCAGATTTGTCTTTGTCTTTGGGTGAGGAATCTTGGGTATCACCGTAACCCTTTTTCTGAAATTGGGACCATTTATTGTTACTGCTAGACTGAAATTTGGACTTATGAGTGAGAACATATTCATCTGCAAATTTGGCAGCTGATTGCAAGTTCAGTGCTTGCTTCTCATTAAGGTAGGTCTTAACATCATCCTTAACACAGTTCTTGAATTCTTCAACTAACACCATCTCTTTTAGTGAGTTGAAATCATCCTTGACCTCCATAGAAGTACACCAGCGCTCAAAGCAAACCTGCTTCTCATTAGCAAATTCAACATAAGTCTGATTTTCAGATTTCTTCAGACCTCTGAATTTCTGTCGGTAAGCCTCTGGAACCAACTCATAAGCTCTCAAAATAACCTTTTTGACAACCTCATAATCAGAGGAATCATCTGCAGACAAAGCCGAATAGGCTTGTTGAGCTTTACCCTTGAGGACAGTTTGCAACATCAGAGGCCAGTGTTCCTTTGGCCACTGGCAACTCTTTGCCACCTTTTCAAAACACTGGAAATAGTTGTCAACATCCTTTTCCGAAAATGGAGGCACCAGTTTTACCTCCTGACTGGCACAAAATTTATTTTTAGTTTCAATTTTAATTTTTAGTTGCTCCATTTGGAGTCTTTCTTCTCTATCGAATTTCTCTAATTCAAAATCTCTCTGTCTCTGTCTCTCTCTTTCTGCTCTTTCCTCTTTCTCTCTCTCAAATTCTCTTTGTTTTTCTTCTCTTGCTAATTTTTCTAACTCAAACTGCCCTTGTTTTTCTTTTTCTTCCCTCCCACATTCTCTTTCCTTTTCTTTTTCCTCCCTTTCTTTTTCTCTTCCCTCCCTTTCAATCTCTAGCATTTTTAATTTAAGTTCCATTTCTATATTTGGATTTTCCACTGGAAACTGTTCCAGATCTCCTGGTGCAAACACATTTTCATCAATGTAATATTCAACTATCTCTCTAGCCAGTCTTGCTTTTCGCATGGCTGGTTTTACCTCTGTCAGCTCCAACTGTCTGCAAATTTCTAGCAGTTCTGTCTTTTTAAAAGACTTCAAAACCCCTACGGTTGGTGATGCCAAGAAATCATCCATTGCTGTTGTCAATATATATCTAGGAAAATTCACAAAAACAATTTCACAATTTGGAATGTTAGATTTTCAATAAATTACTCACACAATGGTCTATCCCGGACCTTGAGCCCCCAATTTGTTATGGCCCCAATTTGTTATTACATTTATAACACAACAGCAACAGCAAGGGATGACAAACACAGTTTTAACAACTAAAACACATTTAATTTTTAGCAAAGACAAAGACTAATAACAACCTACAACTATAGACCAAGATTGATAAATAAGAAAAAACAGAAATAACTACAGTCCCTTTTTGGTGGGGTGGCTTGTTGATGTCCTGGATGAAGAAAATGCCCAAACACAGGCAAAGAAATCCACAAAAGAAACGTCACAGGTCTTGAACAGAATGGCAGGTCTGGTCATCTTCTTGCAATTTCTCCTACTACTTTACTGTCTCAATTCTTTTCCTTATATACTCTTTTGCAGACCCCACCCACATTTAGACCTCTTTTTTTTAATTTTCTGAGACTTGCCCCAGACATGTTCAGGACATGTCTAAACATGACTCCAGTCTGAGCTTAACAAAAAAAAAGGTAAATACTGCCATCTAGTGGCCTATATTCACATTACAGGAGAAAGTAAAGACAGTACATGGGTAAAAGGTGGACTGGACTCCACGGGGAAGGAATGAAATGTGAACACTAAGACATGGACTAAAAACTGATATACCAAAATAATAAAAACCTAAAATTAACTAACCAGACACAGACCACGGAACACAACAAGTCCTATGTTCATGCATCATGCTACATGGATTAGAGCAGGGGTGGGCAATCACGGTACTGGAGGGCCGGTGTGTATGCAGGTTTTTATTCCTATCAATTACCCTGACTAATTGAGTTAATTGATTGCATGCACAAATACAGATTTTCGCACTGATACGATCAAAGGAAAATGTTTTATGAAGGGAGACAAGACTAGTGTTTGTAGTTTCATGATAATTTAAAGAAATGCACATGAAAAGAAAGATTTCATAAATGGTTTGGCTAATTGAGACAAACAACTAATTAAAGGCCAGACGTTGGCGTGAAAACCAGGGACAGATACGGCCCTCTCTGCCCACCTCTGGATTAGAGACTACTACGGTTAAAATAACTATGATACAGGCAGTTTTGCGGAGAGACAAATTTTCTTTATCAACACTTTTCTCTGTTATCCCTTGTTTCTTTTCCCTGTTTATTTGGTGTGGCTATCAGTCAATATTCAGTGTCTATCCAATAGCTACTTTTACATTTTAAAAAATGTTTTCATCTTTGTCATGTTTAGCTTTAAGCTAGATCAGGCCAGTTTGTTCATAATTGCTAGCAGTTAATTAGGGCCCTCAGGCAGCGAAGGTGAACGGAGTTTAGCGGACGCTCTTGGTGTGAGTGTAGCGTCCAGGTTTCGCTGCCATACAAGAGTGTGCTGATGACACAGGCTCTGTACACCTGCACCTTTGTGTGGACAGTGAGCTTCCCGTTGCCCCATACTCGAGCTATGAGCTTTCTAAATGTACAGGCAGCTCTTCCAATGTGGCTGCTGGGTTTAGCATCGAATGATAGGTTATCAGTGATGGTGGATCCAAGGTAGGTGAAACAGTTTACGGCTTCAAGTGTGTAGTTGTTGATGGTGATAGAGGGTATGGTTTCAGTGCCCTGTCCCATTGTCTTGGTTTTGCTTAAGCTGATGGTTAGGCTGAAGTCCTTTCAGGCTTGGGTAAACTGGTCCAGGAAGGTTTGCAGGTGCTTCTGGGTGTGTGCTACCACTGTTGCGTTGTCAGCAAATAGCATGTCCCAGATGACGAGTGACCTTACTCTTGTTTTGGCTTTCAGACGGGCGAGGTTGAATAGGTTACCACCAGTTTTTGCGTGCAGGTAGACTCCCTCAGTTGATGTTCCGAAGGCTTGCCAAAGAAGAAGGGAAAAGAAGATCCCAAACAAGGTGGGCGCCAAAATGCATCCCTGCTTGACACCACAATAGATTTTGAAGGGGTCAGAGGGGGCCCGTGAAACTGGATGTTGCCTTGCATGTCGGTGTGGAAGGACTGAAGGATGCGGAGGAGTTTTGGCGGGCAGCTTATTCGTTCAAGCAGCTGGAAGAAACCACTCCTACTCACAAGGTCGAAGGCTTTTGTCAGGTCTATGTATGCCATGTAGAGTGGTTTTCTTTGCTCTCTGCACTTCTCGTACAGCTGTCTGAGAGAGAAGCTCATGTCAGTGCTCGTAACCCTGCCTGTGATTCCGGGTAGATCCTCACTGCAAGAATATGAAGCCTGTTCACTGCAACTCTGGCAAAATATATATATATATATATATATATATATATATATATATATATATATATATATATATAATATATATATATATATATATATATATATATATATATATATATATATATATATATATATAAATAATTTGTTGTGGCCTGGGGCCTTTCTGTGTGGAGTTTGCATGCTCTCCCCGTGTTTGTGTGGGTTTTATCCAGGTACTCCGGTTTCCTCCCACAGTCCAAAGACATGCATATCAGGTTAATTGGAGACACTAACTTGCCCAAAGGTATGAGTGTGAGAGTGAATGGTCTGTGAATGGTGGGTGCGCCCTGCGATGGATTGGCAAGCTGTCCAGGGTGGGTCCCTGCCTTTGCCGTAGTCAGCTGGGATAGGCTCCAGCTCGCCCCATAAACCCTAGTGAGGAATAAGCAGGTATAGAAAATGAATGAATATTATTTGTCATTAATTGCTTATTTCCATATTCACAATACGGCGACCCTCAGGCCAATACCAAGGCAATGCGGAAATAAGCAATTTATAATGTTTTTATTAATTGCTTACGTATATTGTGCAATGATGACAATATTATGACAATGACTTCTGAAATACGAGACTTCAAGACTCATTAAAGAGCTAAATGGCTAGGTATGCGACTGTTGTCTGCTTCTTTGAAGACAGCGAGTGCCTCAGTTAGCGTGACCGAAAAGTCAATACTAAGGCAATACGAAAATAAGCAATTTGTAATTTTTTTTATTAATTGGTTAAGTATGTTGTGCTATCATGACAATATTATGACAATGACTTCTGAAATACGAGGCTTCAAGACTCATTAAAGAGCTAAATGCTAGGTCTGCGACTGTCGTCTGCTTCTCCGAAGGGAGCGAATGTCACAGTTGCCAATGGTTACTTGTGCATGTGTTGAACTCAACTAATATAGGTTTGCCAAAACAAAATGTATTGGCAGGCCATTTTTACTGTATGCGGGCTATAACATACATGACCAATTAATATACATATATATATATATATATACATTTTTTTTTTGAATGGCATTAAAAAGTACTTATTTGAAGATGACCTAACATGCTGATCCTTCTTTTAATACATATTAGTAATGTTATAATGTTGGTTTGTCCATGAGAAACCTCTGAAAAGTTTCTAAACAGAAGATACAGGGATTTTGACGTAATCCAAGAACGAGATTTCGTGAGCGTGATTTTCTCTCTGAACAGCTCCTTCCGAGATCTTCACGAGATCTGGGCAAAACCTGACGTCAGGTTGTGCCGTCCAATTAGTCCAGACCTAGCCAAAGCCAACCACTGGGCTCTACCTGCCCACACCAGAAACTATTCTAGCAGGCACTAACAATGGCAGATCATACTATGCCTTAGTAGCGTCTACACTTTTGGAAATATAAAAGAAGAACCGCAGATCATTTGAGGTGCAATTTTGTCAGTATCTCTCCCAAAGCTACTTCTCCATTTACTTTTGGACGTGAAGAAAAACAAATATTTCTCTTCCAAAAGAGGATGCCACCAGAAATCAGTGGGTAGCTTTTTTTATTTGCTGGCAGCAAACAGCCACGGCCAAATGGAACGTTAGCTGTTTGTGCTCAGCATTTCGTCAAAGACAGCTTTGTCAATGAAGGATAATTCGACAAAGGATAAGCGTTTCAGCTGCTTCTCAAACCTGAAGCAGTTGCATCGATCGAGCGCTTGGAGCCACAAGCTGTAAGTAACCATATAACAGCAAATAATGTCAGTGAAGCTAACGTGTTACGGGTGGCTAGCAGGGCTGCTAGCGATAGTTAGCACTAGCAGCTGGCCTCAAATGCTGGCTTTGTTGAGGTGGCAAAACCTCAACTGAGAATTGTGACAAAACATCCGTTTAAAACAGTCGTTAGTCCTGACCTGTTCTCAGTCATTTTCACGAGTAACCGAAGGTTCGCTCCGAGAGCACTCCACAGTTAACAGCTGCTGCTTGTTTTCCCCGATTACGTAAGAAGACAATCATTAATCTGGACGCTTATTTGCTGTATTTAAATCAACGTTAGTCAAACTTGCATACCTGTCGCCTCTCACGCAAACAGCTTGAGCAGCACGCTGCCTATTTAACTGCCAAGTGCCACTTTTTTATCAACCCACACAATACCGAGAGTGAAAGGCGATATTTCACTGGAACACGGACCTGATCAATCAACGCGAAGCACTGGCCTATTAATAAGTAATTTTTTTCTGTACTGAATATCGCCCATGATTTCATCGCTGTTCGATCACATATGGAGAGACCGTGTCTTAAGTTGCCAAGTACGATAATTGGAAAACGCGTCAGTAAAGGAAAATGATTGCGAACTACCCAGGACTAATTGTCATAAAGGGACGTACGTGTCTGTGCCCCGCCATTCCCGGGTCTAGAGCCGCTACTGCCAGGCGCAAAACATATTTTTCTCGTGACAGATTAGCTACATTCGAAGTCAATGCAAAGACGCGAATACAGGCATTATGGGCGGGTTAAGCAACTTTCACACCTGACGCGAAACGAATTTTTCTCGCAACAGATTAGCTACATTCAAAGTCAACACAAAGACGCGAATACAGGCGTTATGGGTGCGTTAAGCAGCTTTCACACCGGACGCGAAACTAATTTTTCGCGCAATAGATTAGCTACATTCAAAGTCAACGCAAAGACACGAATACAGGCGTTATGGGCGCGTTAAGCAGCTTTCACACCGAACGCAAAACAAATTTTTCGTGTGACAGATTACATTCAAAGTCATGACCGCTTATCAGCTACTGCATGTTAGTTTGCGTGCTCTGCAAATTAAGAATGCTTCTGGTTAACTTATATGCAGCTATTATGATCGGTATGCTTGTGTTACTTCGGTAAGCATCAATGTGACAGTTTCATCATAATGTTGCCTGATTGTAGCCACTATAGGTGAACCTAAATGGAGAGGTGCTGTATGCGTCTGCCGAGATGGGCTGCAGGTAGACCAGTCCACTGATCTATACAGAATAACTGGTTTGCTGACGTGATAGAGAACTGCGTTGGGCGGTTGAAGGAAGCAGAAGTGGTAGAGCGGCCATTTTACTATGCCCAGTAGTAAGAAACCGTTGTATAGTATTCTATGGCAGAGCCTTGCAATGCGGAGCAACAGTTTTTGGGGGATGTGGCGAGACGATGCACTGGCTGTAGTGAAGACGGATACACATAAATGAATATAAACTATTGTATTGCTTATTTTTAGCCACTGGCGATCTACCTTAACGGCAGATAATGTGTCAATGTTAGTCCAGCTAACGGTTATTATTGGAACAATTCAAATTAATGATCGCTACCATGATCCATCAGGTTAGCCGAAAGCTACCTAGATTACCGAACTGAAGTTAACCAGATCAATCAATGTCACACGGCATAAATTAGATAATCCAGAAAAACTGCTGTGTAACGCTGTCTATAATATATTAGACCAGACTTATTAGACAACAAAACCAGGTGTTGACTGGTCTAAGCCTTAAGGCAAATTTATGCCAGCACTAAAAAAGGCTAATGTTCTGCTGAAACTCAATTACCGTTAACGGACAAATTTAATTCTGCCAGGTTATCAATGTGGATGTAACGTGAGAGTACTTAGATAATGTGATTCACCCTCGGCAATGAATGGCAGGCAGTCTCACAATGCACAACTCACTTCACTTCTCATGCGAACAATGATTTAGCGACCTTGATAAGTTTACATTGCGTTCCCTTCAGCGAACCCACTTTCGCTTCGTAGGAAAATTAGCCCCGGGCTTCATGGCAGCTACAGATTGAAGACAGCACAAGAGAAAACTAATTACAAGACATCTGTTGGGAGTTACATATGCGTTATGCGTGATTGAATCTCACACCCAGTGTTTCTAAAATAAAGACAACAGTTGACAAGATGCGAGCTTACGGGTACTTTATTTTTTCATGAAGTTTTAAAACCCCCCCCTACACAGAATAATAATAATACATGCAGGATTGACGTCTTGTCTTCTTCAGTCTCAATGACTTTGGACTTCGTTGTACCACTGCCCATTCAGGTGAGATATAGAAAAATCCGTATTGATTTCCTATGGCTATGGAATGCACTCATTGGTCACACTGACAAATGCTGATACTGTCCATTGAAAATGTTAAAGGCACGTACAACTGCTGCCTACTGTAGATAAATCTGCGGTCCTTGAGGCATTTTTCATACGGTCAGGTCAATCTGAGGAGGAAACATAAAATACCGCCTTTTCCGTGTCTGTGAAAAGATATCTTCTCAATTTATAATATCGTTGGCTGCAACATGTTCAATGTGAGTAAAGTTCTGAGAGATTATAGTTGGGAATACCAATAAGGTGCCACGGTTACTTCAAAATTATGACGTCATCAGCTACAGTTCTTGTATATAGATCAGTGGACCAGACGTAGATTTTGCAGAGCTTGGGGTGCGTTTTTGGGTGCTTATGAAATGATCGCTTTACTTATCCAGGTCAGCCTGATACATCTCCAATGTCTGGGCAAGCTCTCTGATACTACCAGTGAAAGCAATAGGAAAGTGCACAGGCTACAACGTGTCTGGTACAAAAAAAAGGTTTCTCTGCATTGCCATCGATTTGAATATTAAATTCTTTCCAGTAAAAGTGATCGATTCCTTCGCTCCACAAAAGCAATAGTTCACGCAGACAGAACTTACGGTCCGTAAAACCTGGATTATGTTCATGACATAGCTGGAGCTCTGTCTAGCTCTCACACGCTATCCATAATGTGCCCATTTTCCGCGAGGTAAAGTAATATTTCAAAGTAATAAGTAAACCATTACCACGGGGAATTTCCGAAAAAGCCCGTTTAGCTTGGAGCTTTCGCCCCTCCTTCATATACCAGCGCGGAAGCTGTTCGCTTCTCCACGGTAACAAAACACCACAGCTATGCACACGAACCAGCAGGTCCTAATACACACCGAAGCAGTCCATAAGCTGTTGGTCCACGTTTAGCTGCTCTTCACTGTCCTCTAAACACAGACCCACTGGATTTCTAAGGTCTCCGGTCTACACTTGGGCATGTTTGCCCGTTCTACAAATGTGTCTATATGGGGTGGATGCTAGCTTTAGCTGCATCCTAGTTACGGAGTAGTAAAACCACTGTACTCACCAACTTTTGCCGTAAGCAAACTGTTGCCGAAAGCAAATTCGTGCTTGAGCTGCCAGCCTTTCGCACTGCATCCTCCACTTTCGCCATTGCATTTATTAGAACAAGTTAATTTCATTAGATCTGTACACATGTACTTTGTTAGATTGCAGAATATGCCCGTCGATTCCCGTCAGTTTCCCTCTGGAGCCGGACCAGGAGAACTGCGTTCTGCTGCCTCGTCCCGCCTCGATCTGACCTCCACAGAGCTGGCCAGTCAGAAGAAAGTGGGCACACGGGAGTGGGGGCCATTGCGGAAGAGCCACACCAATGAGGCGTTTCAGGCAGAGACTATTATGGACTACAAATGGGTTTTTTTGAGGATGGCAGTATGAGCGAAATAAGTGCCCTTTTTTTTACTTTGCGCAATCAGGAGTACTCTAGGGGAGTCAAAGACCAAAATATAAACTTGGAAAAATTGCATATTAGGGAGGAAACATTATCGTATCCATATTGACTACGCAGTCAACGCGGCACAAGAAAGGTTTTGATATTTGCTAATGGCATTGCGTAAGCTTCCTCTGAGAATATATGAACAATTTTGTTGTCTTGTGGGCATTTTGAGTGCGATGCACTAAGAAATAATGTCATGGATGAAATTGGCACGCCATTCTGCAGTTAAGACTTGTAAATTAGTTAATCAATCCTCTGATTGCAAAGTATCCCGCAAAGTAACAGGGAGGCGTAATAGGGAGTTAGTGATTCTGCCTCACCTAACTGAGCTCCAACGGCACATCACTGTTCTTAATCATGAACTCAACTTTCAATACTTATGAGTACCACTCTTGGCACTTAAATAAATTGATGCAAGTGATTCGAGTGCTCTAGTCTCATCTTTTATTTATATGTACTGTCCTGTCTGAGAGCATTGACCCCCGCAGATAGACAGGCTGATGTGCAAGGGGTTCCTTCCTAATCTCGACACTACAGTTCTAAATAATTTCAGACCTATGTCTAAGTTGTCATTCCTGTCAAAAAAATTTGGAGAAGGTCGTCTTTTAACAGCTTTTTTTATATCTTTATCAACATGAAATCACTGTCAAGTTTCAATCTGGTTTTACACAGTGCAGAGTCAGCCCTTTTGAAAGGGACTAATGATCTGATAGTATCTCTCGATTCAGGGTCCTGTGTTGTGCTAGTGTCACTGGACCTCTCCACGGACTTTGATACCTTTGACCATGGCATTCTGTTGGACTGTCTTAAATTTGGTGTTAATATTCAGGGCACTGCCCATCATTGGTTTGCATAAAGGACCGATCATTTTCTGTACAGATAGGAAATCTGTCCTTGTCCTCAGCTACAATCACCTGTGATGTTCCACAAGGGTCCATTATAGGCCACCCTCTTGTTTTCCCTGTACATGCGCCCTTTGGACTCTGTTTTTGCGAAACACAAGGCTTGGTACCATTGTTACGCTGATGATACTCGGCTGTACCTTTCTCCTGCTTGCAGCCCTTTGTCAATTGCTTAAATGATGTCAAAACTTGGATGATCAATAATTCTCTCCAATTAAATGAGGGAAAAACAGAAGTTATTATTTTTATGCCCCCTGGTTCGACTGAAATCATTAAAGGAAAACTTGGTCCCTTTGCTGTCAACATGCTCTCTGATAAAAAATCTCGGTGTGTGCTTTGATTCTTCACTCAGTTTTGAGAGCCAATTTAGTGCTGTAGTTAAGAGTAGCTTTTTTCAACTCCCATGTATTTCCAAATTAAAACCTCTACTCTCCTAAGCAGCCCTGGAGACTGTTATCCATGCGTTTATTATGTGTCAGTTGGATTATTGTAACTCTCTGTACTTGGGTATCTCACATTCTTGCCTCTCCCGACTTCAGTTAGTTCAGAATGCTGCAGCTCGGCTCTTGACTGGGTCTAGAAAGAGGGATCATATCTCCCCTGTGTTGGCAGCCCTGCGCTGGCTGCCAGTTAAATTTCAAGTTGATTTAGAAGTTCTTTTATTTGTTTTCAAAGCTCTCCATGGTTTGGCTCCAGGGTACATATCAGACCTTGTCTCGCTCTACTCCACTGCACGGTCCCCAAGATCATCCAATGAATTGCTCTAGTCTGTTCCTCGGTCGAACCTAAAAACCAAAGGTGACCGCACCTTTTCTGTTGCGGCTCCTAAACTGTGGACTTTATTTACCTCTGGAAATCAGGTCTTCTCCTCCTATTGCCATTTTTAAATCACGTTTGAAAACGTATTTCTACTCTCTTGCTTTTTAATCCGCTTGTTCATCTGTTTTTGTCATTTCAAGTTTTCATGTTTTGCATTTAGGCTTGTCTTTTAACTGTTGCTTTTAATTGCGGGCCCTTTATGTTATCTTTATTTGTTTATTTATTTACTTTCGCTTGCTCTATATGTTCTATCTTTTACTGATGGTGATTTTGTTTTTATAGATTTATTGATTTTATAAATGTTTTAGTTTGCCCATCTTATTCTTTGCCATTTATCATTGTACAGCACTTTGGTTCAACTTTTGTTGTTTTAAATGTGCTTTATGAATAAATTTGGCTTGACCTGACTTGACTTCATCTTTCAAATGCTTAAGCTTTGACTCCATACATTCGAAAGACATGATCAGCCCCGATGATGTCATGCACTGGTCTGGGAAGAATATTTCCTTTTGTTTGATTGGACGATTATTTTCTATGGTGGCAATGGCAGATTCTGAAATTTCTAGGGTTCTGCAATGTTTGAAAGCAGATTACTGGGAAAAAAAATTGTTGTAAATAAGGGCTTATCGTTTTGGATAGCAGAGATTTTGTACTTTATCAGGCAATGTAGGTTTAGCATGTTTACTTTTCCTTTAAAAAAGGCAGCAGGATCCAGTTTAGGCAGCAGTTAAGAAAGTTCATGAGCCAAGAATGACATAAAGAGGATATGCTGTATATTCTGTGAACATTTGTGAATAAAGCTCCAATTGTTGATTTAAACAACAAAATAAGAAACATAAAAAAATCATCTTTCAAAATCATATATCAATACCATGAAAAATTAGCTCATGAAAGCATCTTTAAATAAGTAAGCAATTACATCACAGGTGGTTAATTTACACTGAGCATATTGCCCAAAAACATAAGCTTCAGAAACCTGATACAACTTTATTCACATTGGCATATCTTCCTGCCCGTCATCTTTATAACCCATCCTTCCTCCCAGTTTTGAAAATCCGAATGCTTTGTGGAATATTATTTGTTCTTAATACTGGTCCAAATTGGTTTTAGAATGAGTGTGGATAAAGTGCACTTGATCTTGGGAATTTTCAGAAATGGGTCCATCTTCCACATTTTCTCAGTGGGACGTGAATGCGCATTCAAGATGCGAGACTGCTAGTGTGGGTACTTGGATGGAGCCACCATCTATTTTGGCTTTAGCGAGGGAAATGCATCTGTTGTACTGAGGTTAGTCAGTGATGTATTTCTTACTCTGTTTATATGATTTGGATCTTAATTCGATAAAATTTAAGATGAAACTCGTCTCATAACTTAATTTCAGCTCCAAGATTCTGCGCTTGACATATAATAATACATTGGTCTATGTCCAAATATATCTGCATCTGTCTGTACTTCCCTGTGAAACAATCACTTGGCAAGTATTACTATGAAGTCTGTATATTCCGAGCAATTAAATGGATGGACAATGAAAGGCATACAGTGGTTTCACCAAAGGGGGAAATTCTCCTGAGATGTAAAACCCCTTTGATCATCAGAATGTTTCCTCCCAAAGTGTACATTTGCAGTCCATGATTAACATCTCCAGAGAGAGCTGACTCATCAGAATGGTCTTCTGTGTGCAAGTTGTTGGACTGTGGGGAGAGAAAGGGAATCAGTGTGACAGGGGTGTGTGTGTGTGTCATCATTCTGTTAGTTGGGCTGAGTTTTGTTTTGTTATATCATGTATTTATTTGAGTATTCATTGTTCTAGTCATTTCATTTAGTTTTCTTCGTGTTTTCACATTCCCTCTTACTTGGGCTCTCCACTGTGATTTCTTGATTGTTCCCCATTTGAAGCCATGCCTTCTTGTGCTCTGTTTATCTGCGTCTCACCTGGTTTAGTTTCCTGATTAAATCCTACGTGCCTCCTCATCTGCGCTGTATCTCCTAATCATTTGTGTCAGTGTTTCATACATATGTTTATTTCATTTTTGTTTTATGTGGAGTGTTTTACATTCATTTCCTTTATCATTTCAGTTCTGTGCTACATTTCCATGTATCTTTTCATCCTTTCACTCGCTCCACCAGCTTGACCCAGTTTATTGTCTTATTTGTTACCACACCCGCTGTGACACTTCCCGATCTCTCCAAACCAGCTTTGAGTTTGTTTCTGTAATTTTTATGCCATTTAAGGCTGGACACACACTTGAGGATAAATGGCCTGATTTGCTCGCTGTGACAGTCGGAGGAGGGGGGGGCTTGGCCCAATTCGAAGCTTATCTCAAGCGATTATTTGTCCAAATAATCCTCAAGTGTGTGGTGTCAATACAATTATTTCACTGCTCCATATTGAGTCGGAGCATACCTGATCTCGAATTGTAAATATCAAATATGTTTGAAATTTATTACTCTTGATCGGGCTTTCCTCCGATGGAAATACCCGCAACAGCCAATGAGAGCAAGCAGACCGGGAAGCGTCATACTGGATGTTGCGTACGTGCACAGCTCACAAAGAAACATGACAGAGTGCACGCCAGGACGACAAGCTGACATTGTTGGTCATCCTCCATGTTGCTTTTCCTCTGAAGTTATGTGAGATCATGCCAGACATGCAAAATCTTGTGTCTGTGGAATCTCCAGTGTGAAATTGTTACTATAAACGGCAGGTGTGTGTGGTCTGGTGGTGTGGTTGAATCGTTTAGTGTGTGTGTGCGTTCAGAGGATTATAATGTTAAAGATCAGTTTAAAATGTCCACATGTCTGCGGTCTCATTTGCGGTTAACATTTGAAAATCCTCAAGTGTGTAGCTAGCATAGGATTCCAGTTTTGTCCAAGTACATTATTGACTTACAAGCTTAAAAGAAAAAAAAAAAATATATATATATGTATACACAACCCCAATTCCGAAATAGTTGGGACAAAGCAAAGTGTAAATTGTGAATAATATCAAAATGCAATGACTTTCAGATCACATGACCCATTATGTTATTTACAATAGAACATAGATAACATTTCAAATGGTGAAACTGATACTGAGAGCAAATCACCGCACTCACGACCAAAAAAATGCCAAGGTGCTAGATAACCAAATAACAACTAGTAAAAAAAAGAATATCTGCACACTTTGATCAATGCAAGTCTCTTTAATAGACCAAACTTTGGTACCCTGATGACGGTCCTTTGACCAAAAGCTTGGTGTATTAAAGAGACTTGCATTGATCTAAGTATGCAGATATTCTTTTTTTACTAAATGGTGAAACTGAGAAATTTTATATTGTTATCCACAAAATAAACTTATTTCAAATTTTCTGGCTGCAACAGGCCTCAAAAAAGTTGGGACACAGGCAAAAAAGGGCTGAAAAAGCAATTGATATATGAAAATCAGCTGAAAGAACATTTAGCAAGCAATAAAGTTAACTGGCATCTGGTGTGTAATATGATTGACTATAAGTGGGATGTCTTATAGAGGCTGAGTCTCTCAGAAGTAAAAATGGCCAGAGGCTCTCCAACCTGTGAAGGCTTGCGTAAAAAAAATGTGGAATACTTTAAAAACAATGTTCCTCAAAGTCAAATTGCAAAGGCTTTGAAGGTCTCATCATTGACACTGCATAACATCATCAAAAGATTCAGAGAAACTGGAAAAATCTTTGTGCGTAAAGGACAAGGCCAAAGACCTTTACTGGATGCCCGTGTCTTCGGGCGCCTCAGACGCCACTGCATCACTTGCCAGCATGATTCTGTCATTGACATTACTAAATGGGCTCTGGAATACTTCAGGAAACCACTGTCTGTAAACACAGTACGCTGTGCCATCCACAGATGCCACCAAAAACTCTATCATGCAAAAAGGAAGCCATTGTTGAACATGATCCAGAAGCGCCGCCGTGTTCTGTTGGCCAAGGCTCATTTAAAATGGACTGTAGCAAAGTGGCAAAGTGTCCTGTGGTCAGACAAATCCAAATTGGACATTCTTGCTGGAAATCATGGGTGTTGTGTCCTTCGGGCTAAAGAGGAGAAAGACCACCCCTCCTGTTATCAGCGTTCAGTTCAAAAGCCACCATCTCTGATGGCATGGGGATGCATTAGTGCATTTGGTGTGGGACTGTTACAACCCGGTCTAGGTAGTGCAACCACAGGTAGATAAATGAAGGAAGCACGGGGAGAGAAAACTGCGACACATACAAAAGAACTTGCACGCTGCCCAGCACTTCGGTCCCTATACTGCCTAACCAGAGCTAACTAAAACCTACCGCTAGTCTTCGAAGGTTTACCAGGCACGGGGCGGCTTTCAAACACCCAACTCCAGAACACTCCATCCAGAAGCGTGGACTGAGCGAGCGAATCGTGTACCCCCTTCGGAAACAAGTTTCCACCCAGAGTCACCTCCAAAAATAACAAAGGGAAAATAACAAAGCTAAACAATAAAGAGGTATCCCGATGGAAGGATAGTAAGATCCAGCTGGGATTACCCTTGCTAAGCAGAGTAACCTAACAGCGCACAGAGAGGGCGAGACGAGCGAGTTGGTCGGACACGCGAATCAAAGTCAAAAACAGGGCATCTATTGCCGAGCAACCAGATGGAAGGGCAAAAGCAAAAATCAAAGTCACAGAGCGACAGGCCAAGGGTCAATCACAGGAATCCAAACAAACCATAAACAGGGCAAGGCAAGAATCGTAGGTCAAAACAAACCGGTCCAACACAGAAGGCAATCGAAATACTCACAGTTTAGAAACGCTAATTACGAATGGTAGAAGAGCTAGTCTTCCACAGGAGTGCACGTGGCGCCCTTATAAACGCACCGCCCCGCCCCCCCGGAAGTGGAACGTTCCACTCAGGCCCAAGCAGAACTAATATTAGGGCAAAGGTCATAACAGGACACTTGCATGTTTTAAAAACCAGCATGAATGCTGAAAGGCATATGAAGGTTTTAGAGCAACATATGCCCCCCTCCAGACGACATCTATTCTCGGGAAGGCCTTGTGTATTTCAGCAGGACAATGCAAAGCCACATATTGCAGCTATTACAATAGCATGGCTTCATTGTAGAAGAGTCGGTGGGCTGAACTGGCCTGCCTGCAGTCCTGATCTTTCACCAATTGAGAACATTTGGCTCATAATTAAACAAAAACTCTGTTAAGGGAGACCCAAAACTCTCCAGCACCTGGAAGCCTGTATTAAACAATAGTGTGATCGAATTCCAATGGCTAAATTCAAAAAACTTGTCTCCTCAATGCCCAGATGCCTCCACTCTGTGATAAAAATAAGAGGGGATGCTACACCATGGTAAACAGGCCCCTGTGCCAACTTTTTTTAGACCTGTAGCAGCCATCAAAGTTGAAATGAGCTCATTTTGTGGATAAAATAGTACAATTTCTCAGTTTCAACATTTGCTATGTTATCTCTGTTCTGCTGTGAATAAAATACTGGCTGGAGTGATTTGAAAGTCATTGCGTTTTGAATTTATTCACAATTTACACTTTGTCCCAACAATTTTGGAATTGGGGTTGTATAAATATGCATATGTATACAAATGTAAAAAACTGATAGTCTTTCCATGTTAGAATTTAATTGTATCTCTGGTTTGCAAGTTTTGAATTGCAGTAAGTGCCTTGTTAGTTTCTGGTTTTTGAACTCTGGCTTGTTTAAAATATTGATTCTGCCTTTCAGACGTGTTCTGCATTCTGCTGGCCTGTTGCCAACCTAGACTGTCTGACCCTGATTTTATCTGCAATAATTTTGTTTTTGCCTTTTCACCTCTGACTGCTCCTTGGTCCATTCACCGTTCTGACTTGAGGTGCAAGAGGCCTATAGCACATTATATGTGCTGAATCTTGCAGTTAGTAATCTGCAAATTAACGTATATTCAGTTCCTTTCTCTAAACTATTTCTCTAAAGAGAAAAAAAAGTGTATGAGGAGACTTATCAACTTATCGAGCAACTCTAATTTCACAGGTAATTAGCCACTGATGGATAGCCCTGCGCCAGGGCTCTTGTCGTCCATGAAAGTGCCTGACCTTTTTGTTTCTTCTATGATGAGCTAATCATCTTGCTTTTGGCCCTTCCACTCATGTCTGGAAAATGGACAAAGTTCACCCACAACCAGGCACCGAAAACATTAGTGCAAGACAGAGCTCCTGATAATTTATCAAAATGACAATATGTCTTTCCAAGAGGAAATGGAAAGAGGCAGACAGGATTAACCCCAGGCCACATTTAAAATATGTAATTTGAGAGTTAAGGGGTTCAAATCTACTTCAGTGCAGAGCCATTTTATACTGCATGATATGATATTATTTTTTAATTATTTTTAAATTATTTTATACTGCATTATGATACTTAACAAAGACTATGAACAAACTCCGATGCTTAACCCCAAAAAACAGTTGAATGAAAAAACTGCCCGTTTTAAGATGAATCAGAAACAAAAAAGATTAAAAAAGCAAAGAAAAGAAATTGAAGGAAACCCCAGTGAACCTTTGATTTGTCTCAATGCAGTTTGTCTTTCTGAATTTTTCTAGTGTCAGCAGCATAGTAACCATTGTCCTCTGAGGTATGCTCAAAAGTCAATGTCACGCTGTGGGATCTGAGGAATGTGTCGTCTACATAAGCATTAGACCTGGTATGCCCACGGATGAGGTGGTGGGGACTGACACCATGTTTTACTTGCTTTTAAAGAACCCATATTATGTGAAATATTTTTTGTTCAGTACAGTCCACCTGTAAGGGGGTTTCCACTGCTGCTAACAGCCCAGAAAGAGATAACTTTGATGACTACCCCAGTTATTCTGTTTGAACCCCCTTTTCCTAGGTTCTTCAGCTTTTGAAACATGCAGTTTGGAATTCCTGCCGGTTTCTACATTGCAAACAGACCTTCCCAGCCTGGTTCATGCCCACCAGCTCAGTCTGTGTGCCCTGCTTCTTCCAACCTTCCAACTTCTCCCTACCTCATAGCACTAACATGTCTTTTTGAATTTAGCTCTGTTGGCAAGCCAATCGGTGCCCAGCTCATTATTAGAGAGACAGCCTGTTCTTCAGAGGGGAGAGAAAGACTGGCAATGAATGATCTATAAATTATGAATTTTTGGGGGATTTTTTTGGTGAAAAGCTCATAACCCTCGCCACAGGGCAGCCATGAATATAATATCTGGATAAAACAACATCATATGGGACTTGTAATGTTTTTATGTTGAACAGGCTAAATTTAACCTTGGAAGTCAAAATAGAGTGGTACTTTCACAGAGAGTAAATGTTTTGGCTCAGCTCTTTGTTACTATGTGTGTTTATAAGTGTTGTCAGTGGAGGTTTTGTTGGTGTACACAGCAGTGAGGTGGACGGCAGGTGTGCAGGGCCAGCCTGCATTCACCGGCAGTATCTTAACCCTATATTAACCAAACCCATTTCCAATTGTGTTAAAATTATTTCCCTATGCAAAAATGTTTATTTTGGGCCATTATTTGAAAAACGGTAAACAAAAAAATTTTGACACGTTTGGCCCACCTTTCCAAATTGTAGCAAAACTGCTACATTGGGTTATAATGCTAATGAAAAAATTAAACTAACCTACCATTCAAGTTATTCTCAAATGTTTATTTGGCAATAAGAAACAAAACCAACAGGGTGTCTGGGCTGTTAACCCTTTTACTTCATGTAGCAGACATGCTACGCTGGTTAATAGAGTCGCTCCAGGGAAGAGTTTAGGAGATAATTGCTCCTTCCGGGCAAGCTTTTATGTCTCAGCCGTGGCTGTTTCATGAAGCCGTCTGTGTTTTAGTTGCTTGTCGTCTAAAGGGGACCGGGCCTGAGGTCTGCTCTGCATTTAGGTCCTCTTTAATAAAGGGGACTGACAACAGAATAAAAAGTTCATGAGTATGGGTGTACTCTCATTACCAGGCTTAATTGAAGGTGTCCTCCTGAGGAATTTGAAACCACTGTCCACCTTGCCCCTTTATCTCCACACCAAAAAAGGAGTTGTATGGTGGGAATTCCTGAGTATTTTGTTGAACTTTTATATGACCCATTTGACAGGCTAGTAACTACAAGTATTGTTATTGATCCCTGTTGGCCATGTATCTTTTAGGTAACCACCCTGTTTAAATCACACATTTGCTGCAGTTTGCTTTTACCAGTGTCACCTTAAATGAAAAAAGGTCAAAGAAAAGCCTTATCGGTAGCTTGGTTGGGTTTCCACAAATTGCCCCTCTGGAAAATGCCAACTGCTTGGCTTTGTTGTTATTCTTGCATGATATATTATAGAAAACACCATCTTTCTGCATTACTGAATCTGTTTTAAAAAAATGTGTGGCGTGTTTTATGAGGAATATAATTATGTTATATATATTACATTTACCCCCTCCTGTGTCATTTTACCCTTCTATTCTTATGAAAAAGGTGACTTGAGGCTTCCTGGGGAAACGAGTAAAAGCTCATGGATGTCTGATTACATTTTGTGGTTTGAAACACAGCCAGGAGGTTATCGTGTCCCTGAACTTGCATGGTTGCCCCAGACCTATCGACTGCCACCTCTGCCAATGATCTCACTGGAAAATAATGACTCTCTAGTGTCATTCATGCAAATGCAGTCACTGGAGTACATGAGCACCCAAATCAGACAGCCAGAACGACAGGGCTCAACCATAGTAGTAAAATTTCTTGAAAAAGCAATAATAGCATGGTAAGCATTTTTAAATGTTTTTGTTTGCTGTAGTTACATTTACAAGGGAGCACCAGCATAGACATTCACTAAGGCAGATATATACTGATGAATTTTTCAGATGACAATAGGAAAAGTGATGATGGTCTAAATTTGGATTTTTTTCATGCCTGTGTCGCATGAAGTAACAATTTATAACTAGAAGTTCATCATCCAGAAATTGTAAACGTAACTTTGCACAATGTGATATACATGATATTTCTGGGGCTTATATGTTTCATATAAGGTTGTGTCATATACATAGAGAATGCTGACATTTATCCAATGGTACAAACTAATGGTAGGGTTTATTGATAGCAATACGGTAACAACGGGATGGAGCCCAGAAGGGATTAACACAGTTCAGTTGAAGGGTTCAGTGCAGTAACTTGTTAAATGCCAATCACATGCTTTATATGAAAGAGGGGGATAAAAAGATTATATATTTTGTTAAATTTCCCCATAGATAAGATTCAGAAACAACATATCATGAGAAAAGCAGATTTCTGACCAGTGCACAACATTGGTACATAGTGAATGT
The DNA here is from genome assembly GCA_029721435.1 of Gymnothorax reevesii. Lineage (NCBI taxonomy): Eukaryota > Metazoa > Chordata > Actinopteri > Anguilliformes > Muraenidae > Gymnothorax > Gymnothorax reevesii. Next base: position 60,390,486 of record CM056580.1, on the reverse strand, counting down.
ATATTCTGTGTAATACCATAAAACATGAGATTGGCATTTATCAAGTTATTGCACTGAACCCTTCAGTTCAGATGCTGTGGGCAAAACAGTGTGGGCATTGCCAATCTCTGGCCTGTGGCTTTTCAGTATGACTGCCAGATGGAATGCACACTTCACTAGAGCCGAACTGCGAACGCGGGAAGGAGTAGCTTAGGAGGAACAAGGTTCCAATTCTGATGACCGTCGATCAGGGGTTTGTTCCTCAAAAATTGGACAGAGGGACAGACTGGGAGAGGGTTAGCAGGAATGAGGTTCCAATGCTGGAGACTATGAGAAAGGCTTGGGAGCTTATCCTATTTACTGAACTAGGAGGGAAACTTCCATAAATTAATATCATTAAAGGTAACATTTTATTTTCCAAAGACAGAGTTTTACAAGTAAAAACTGACTGGTCCTAAGTGCACATCGCAAATTACAATCCAGCAACTTGCAACTCAAAAGAGGGAGTATAAAAACACTACTGATACAAGAGGTGGGGTAGCTATGAAGCGAGACAGACTTGGGGATAAAGTGCATGGACAAGACATAAACACATCAATGAAGACATTACTTCTAATAGACGCGCGAGTTGGTGAATGGGAGGAGACAGAACGCAATTATGCCGAGGTTGTGACAATGTTCACTATTATTTACACAGCAGGTATTCACACTTGTCTCTGAATCACGCATTCCATCTACAACCCCAATTCTGAAATAGTTGGGACGAAGTGTAAATTGTGAATTAAATCAAAGTGCAATGACTTTCAAATCACGCCAGCCAGTATTTTATTTACAATAGAACAGAGATAACATGGCAAATTTCGAAACTTTTTTATCCACAACATGAGCTCATTTCAAATTTGATGGCAGCTACAGGTCTCAAAAAAGTTGGGACAGGGGCCTGATTACCATGGTGTAGCTTCCCCTCTTCTATTTAATACAGAGTGGAGGCATCTGGGCACTGAGGAGAAAAGTTTCTTGACTTTAGCCACTGGAATTTGATCCCACTCTTGTTTAATACAGGCTTCCAGCTGCCGGAGAGTTTTGAGTCTCCTTTGACGGACTTTTCATTTAATTATGCGCCAAATGTTCTCAATTGGTGAAAGATCAGGACTGCAGGCAGGCCAGTTCAGCATACGGACTCCTCTACTATGCAGCCATGCTGTTGAAATAGCTGCAGTATGTGGTCTTGCATTGTCCTGCTGAAATACACAATGCCCTCCCTGGAATAGATGTCGTCTGGAGGGGGGCATATGTTGCTCTAAAACCTTTATATGCCTTTCAGCATTCATGTTGCTTTTTAAAATATGCAAGTGTCCCACAACATATGCAATAATGCATCCCCATGCCATCAAAGATGCTGGCTTTTGAACTGAACGCTGATAACAGGAGGGGTGGTCTTTCTCCTCTTTAGCCCGGAGGACACGATGCTCATGATTTCCAACAAGAATTTCAAATTTGGACTTGGACTTGACCACAGGAAACTTTGCAGCTTGGCTGCATTCCATTTTAAATGAGCCTTGGCCCAAAGAACATGGTGGCGCTTCTGGAAAAATTGAGCACACTGTAACATATGGAAGTACAATGACATGAAAAAAACATATAAGACGTGGCCACGAGACATAAGTCGTTCCCTCGATTTAGCTATTTCATACCCACAACTTAGCTATTTTGTGGCCACAAGATACAAGTTGTTCCCCTGATTTAGCAAATTATTCCCTCAATTTAAATTAAAGAAATTGAGGGAACAAGTTATATGTCATGGCCATGAGTTCATTCAATTGTGGGAAGGAGTTGTATTTCGTGGCTATGAATTTGCTAAATCGTGGGAATGATTTGTATCTTGTGGCCACAAAATAGCTAGGTTGTTGGAACTACTTATATTTTGTGGCCTTACATGATGCTGGTTGATCACTTAGAAAAATTTCTGAAGACATTAAATGCTGCCATGGCACTGTAAGAAACCATCAAGCATTTCAAAGAGACCGGTTTGCTGAAAACTAGTGGCAACAGAGGTACAAAATGGAAGTTAAGTGACTGTGATATTTGTTATCTGTGTAAGACAAGTAAAAAAAATTGGCAGCTTACAACACAACAACTATGTGATGATATTAACAGCACCAAAAATGAAATGCTGGATAGCTCACCCTATTAAAGCACCGCATTGCGGAGCGGAAGTGATTATCATGACGTGGGTTCTAGCCTCGGTTGTACTAACAGCGGTCTGCAGCTTTTTCAGAAGTAGCACACAATTGGCCATAGCGCTACAGGGATGCGAATTGGGAAGGGACTGTCGGGAAGGGTAATATAAAATGGTTGCTTTGTTTGTTGCTCAAGCGCCTCCTGTTGGCCCTGCTGGGCACTCGTCAGGAAGGTTCTAAGCTTGTTCATGTTCGGGTATCCTCTGCCCTCATACTGAACTTGCGACAATTCAACCATTGAGTGTAAAGAAGCAGTAGTTGATGGGCACATGCTTCGGGGGAGAGCCGTGAGCTGTCCCTCTCTCCTGAATTGGCTACAAGGGGTCGCATACGAGCAAGCCTTGTACGTAGATCCTCAATTGGATATTCCAGATTTGGGTGGGATTGGAGATGCCAAATTTTTTTTATTTTTACGTCACGCTAACAGTACTTGACCAAAGTAATCCAGCATCATTAACTTAGTTAATGCCTTTAACATATCTAATGAGTTAAAACAGTTGCCCCAAAATCTCATTTTACTAAGACTGAAGCAATTAAGATTCATCAGCTTCTCCTCATACCTTTTTTTTTTAAATCAGGAATGAGGTCTTCTTGTGGCTATTTTTATAACTTAAAAAAAATTTCTAAAGCCTCTATATCCGCAAAACTGTGCACCACACTCTAATTGAGGTCTGGCAAATGTATTGTACAACCCCAATTCAGAAATAGGTAGGACAAAGTGTAAATTGTGAATGAAATCAAAACGCAATGACTTTCTAATCACACCAGCCAGTATTTTATTCATTACAGAACAGAGATAATATAGTAATTGTTGAAACTGAGAAATTTTACTATATCATCCACAAAATGAACTCATTTCAAATTTGATGGCTGCTGCAGGTCTCAAAAAGGTTGGGACAGGGGGTTGTTTACCATGGTGTAGCATCCCCTCTTCTTTTTAATGCAGAGTGGAGGCATCTGTGCATTGAGGAGACAAATTTCTGGAGTTTAGCCATTGGAATTTGATCCCTCACTTGTTTAATACAGGCCTCCTGCTGCTGGAGAGTTTTGGGTCTCCTTTGACAGAGTTTTCTTTTAATTATGCGCCAAATGTTCTCAAAAGATGAAAGATCAGGACTTTCCCTGGAATAGATGTCATATGGAGGGGAGCATATGTTGCTCTAAAAACTTTATATACCTTTCAGCATTCATGTTGCTTTTTAAAATATGCAAGTGTCCCACAACATATGCACTAATGCATCCTCATACCGTTAGAGATACTGGCTTTTGAACTGAACGCTAATAACAGGAGGGGTGGTCTTTCTCCTCTTTTGCCCAGAGGACACGACGCCCATGATCTCCAACAAGAATGTCAAATTTAGACCTGTCTGACCATGGGACACTTTTCCACTTTGCTACAGTCCATTTTAAATGAGCCTTGGCCCACAGAACATGGCGGCGCTTTTGGATCATACTGACTTCCTTTTTGCATGATAGAATTTTAGGTGGCATCTGTGGATGGCACGGCGGACTGTGTTTACAGACAGTGGTTTCTTGAAGTATTCCTGGGTCCACCCTGCAAAAAATGTGCTATAGGAATCCTATATGACAGTTCAATAGAATTCTATAGAACCCTCGAGTCCTATAGAAAACAAGTTCTATTGGAAATTTCTAAATGTCTATAGGAAACAGTTCCACAGAAAATCTCTATAGAGCAGCTCTTGTAAAACTTTTCTCTCTTCTTCCCCCCCCCCAAATTTGGCATCTCCAATCCCACCCAAATCTGGAAGGCAACCATGTTATATTAATCCTTCACAGCAAACCCTTCCCAATTTGCATTCCTGTAACACAATGCCCAACTGTGCACAAGTCTGACTGGGACTTGAACCCGGACACTTCTGCCCCACAACACAGTGCTTTAACCAAGTGACCTATCCAGCAACTGGGAAAATGCTGATGGTACTTGATCCTGATCTATTTGAATTGCATTTGAATTGAATTGAATTGAATTGAATTGAATTTGAAGGAATTGAGTGCCTTCGCTGAAAAGGAACGCCATGTTAGTAATCCTGTTAGGTGACCATGATACATAAAGATGGTCGGAATAAGTCTTAGTAGACCTCATATTGTTTTCAAATTAATTCTAAATCTGTATATAATCTGTAATCGCATGCATGTAAATGGAAAGGAATAATTTGATTTAATTTTTTAAATTAAGGGAAAAGTTCAATAGCTCAAACTTTCAACATAATTCTGTCTTCGTAAGCAAAAGAGGAACACGAGTTTTCCATTATAGCATAATAAAGTTGTAATGCCTTACATTTATATTTTTGAATTGCTGCCGAGTAAATGGAAAGGGGTCTTCATATACCATAAATGAAATACTGCTAAGTTGTGCAGTCAGTCAATCAATCAATCGTCTGATCAGAGAACAAATGAGTTGGTATGTGCCTGGTACCCCATGTCCTTATAAACACACCATAAAGTTAAAAGGGACAAGATATCCTTGTTACTTCAGTATCATGGATATCACTGCATATTGCACATTTTCATACCATTAGTCCAGTCTCTCACTTCTAGAACCCAGGTACACATAAGGTAATTTGACCCTTCGACAGAGCGTTGCAAGGAGTCGTAAGATTTATTTTTATTTTTATTTATCCCTTATTTAAGATGTCTTTCCCATTAAGCTTTTGTTCTATTAGAAGGTCCTAAAGACCATCTAAGTCCTATAGAACAGGTTTTTCAATTAGGATGTTCTATAGGAAGGTCTTATCTTAATCTTATGGGACTTTCTTTTCGATAGAGGTGCTCTATAGGTTTCTTGCAAATACCTATAGAACATTTGGAAAATCCTATATAACATGCTGTTCTACTAAACTGTTCTATTGAGTTCCATTGATGTTCTATAGAGTTCTATAGAATTTAATAGAAATCCTATAGAACATTTTTTCAGGGATAGCCTCCAGTTTGGGGGTTTCCATTGTGGGCAGTGGGGGGGACTAAAGTATAAGGCAGGGCCTTTTATCAGATTGTCCCTTCCCCCTGGCCCTTTACCTGTCTTGTCTCCATAACAAGTGGGACCCCGGTTCGACCCACCAAACTCTGGAGAGAGAGCGAATAGCTGGTTGGCTTACAAGCTAGCACTTGCTTTGAAAATAAATGTAAGCGCTAGCATCCCAGATGACCCCTCCACCATATTCGAACCAAGAGGCGAGCGTTTCCTGGGAATGTTCTGAAGCCCCTGCCCCTAAATTAAAACAATTCTGCATAGAAGAGTGGGCCAAGATTCCTCCACAGCGTGAAAGACTCATTGCTAATTATCACTAACGCTTGATTGCAGTTGTTGTCGCCGAGAGTGGGTTTAAGTTTAGGGGGCAATTACTTTTTTACATAGGGCCAGGTAGGTTTGGATAGCATTTTTCCATTAACAAAGGAAATTATCATCTGAACACTGAATTTTGTATTTACTTGAGATGTCTTTGTCTAATATCAAAATTTGTTTGATGATCTGAAACTTTTTAATGTGAGAAATATGCAAAAAAATAAGAAATCAGGAAGGGGCCAAATACTTTTTCCACAACACTGTATACTGGTATAATATTGCTCTGCTTCCAATCATTTGGTATTTCTTGAGTTTCAAATGACCTCCCAAGAGTAACTGACCGTGGTTTAGAAATGATGTTACCCACTTTCCAGAGAACTCTTGGGAATAAACCGCCGGGGCCAGGTGCCTTATTTGCCTTTAATTTATGCAATTTATCTAATACTGTCATCTCCCCAGTCTCAATTTCTGCTAAATAATTTTGAGCATTGGAAATAACCTCCAGCCAATTAAAATCTGCTCCTTGGTAAAACTCAACACAGTAACTATTTAAGGCATCAGCAATATCTTTATTCTCATTCAGCAAGCATCCATCTTTAATGTTGATACACTTGACCTCCTCCTTAACTTTCCCTTTTCTGCTACATTACTGAAAAGAATGCTCAGGATCCACCCTCTGCAATATGCCTTTCAAGTAGTCTTAATTTTTAGCTTAGTGTGTATTTTACAATGTTCAACTTCAGTATTCTCATTACTGTTTGTTTTATAACGAATACTGTTCTCCCTCAAACTCTTCCGAATAGGTGTAGGTGCACTGAGGATTCTGCTTTTTAAACTTAATTTTGCCTACCTTTGCAATGAATTTACATAGTGCATCAACTACAACTCCCTAAAATATACCCTACGTTCATGCACAGTCTTGCAATTAAGGAATTTCATCCAATCTATGGCACCTACATATGAGTGCATTCTGTTAACGTTTGCTCACCTAAAATAAAAAATTTTGGTTTTTGAGGACACCCTTTTAACTTGCCATGAAATATGAAAACTAACAGTGGAATGATCACTACTCCCAGTAGGCTCCATTACGTCTACATTGCAAATTCTATCTGGAGCATTACGCCGCACCAACATACTGCTCCAAAAATTGGTCATTTATAACACCTATAAATTCCACACCTTTACCCTGTCCTTTTACAATTTCCCAATCAATAGCAGGATAATTGAAATCACCCATAATAACAGTGCTGCCTCCCCGACAAGCTTGCCTAACCTTCTCATAGACATTGCATTTACAAAACTGAAGCTGGCAGTCAGTAGCACCTTCCTATATTTAGACCTGTCCCATGTTTCCTCATGAGCATGATCCAAATATCCTCACATGGCAAGAGATGATCGATTTCATGAATTTCCTATGCATCAAGATTTACTTTCACATATTGCTACACCCCCTCCCCTTGTACTGGATCTATCCTTCCTTGTGAGCTAGTCACCTTCAATATTGTATCCATACCCATCCTCTTCATCAAGCCACATCTGTAATCCCAATGATGTAATAGCCCCGCTAATCCTAATGGTTTAAAGTTTTGAGAGTGTATTTTTAACACTTTAAGCATTTACAATAACACCAGACTATTACTTCTGCACCTTCCCTCCAGTTTTCCAGCTGCCTGCTGCTCCAAGCCCCTCACGTTGCCTTTTTGCTTTAAAAAGATAACCTCACCGGTGCATGTAGCCTTGTCAGCTCCCATTTGGGCAGGCTGCATCCCCTTTTCTTATCCCTCCCTTCTGCCCTGATCCCCAAGTCCCAAGTTTAAATATTCCTTAACATACACTGGCCCAGGGTAAAGGTACCCCTCCAGTTCAGGTGTATCCCAGCAGGCTTGTTTAGCTTGCACAGATAAACCTGTTTTTGAGCATATATGCCAGTCAAAGCCATGGTGTCACATTAATAAGACCAAGTAGGCAGCCCATATATCCCTTTATGATAAAGGGGTTTAACTAAACCAAATATGCAGGCCAAGTCTTTTTTGGGCAATGCACTTAAAAAGTGGTTTGAATTGATGTAGACTTATCCTTACTTTGGCTATTATTGCAACATTTGCTTACCTTGTACAGCCTCAACTGACATTGCCTGCAGTTAAGTCAGCGCTGAAGAAACCTTTCAAAGTATTTAATCTTTTATTTAGACTTAAAACCCTTATTCTATCACTTTTTTCACTGAGTAGAAATTTAGCCACTGATGAGGGATTATTTTGACTCTTTATTTGTCCATGGGACAAGTGACATTTTCTTACCCCGTAGAAATACATCTAAATGATCTCACATCAGTGGCAGAATTCTTTTTTTCTGAAATAAATAAATAAACAAGATACTCGACAAAAGTCTTTCAAGTCGATGCAAGATAAAAATGCTCGGCAAGATTTTTTTTTTCAGCACGGAAATTGCTTGCATCATTAATCCAACAAGTGGATACCGTTGTGTGATGTGGGCAGCATTAACCTTGATTACATGTTACTGTATGGACAATAAAATTCAAGAGCTGTGACTGTTTCCCAGAGAAACCTGAGATGTGGGGTGGTTGAGGGAGCGCGAGATCTCACTGCTGAACAGGCATCTCCCCTGTGTACAGCTGTATGCGAACAATTAAAGCATTCTTTTCGCTGTCTGAATCATTTGGGGAAAATCCCCTCTCTCTTCAGACTCCCCCCATCCTTCTCCCCCACTGCAGATGTCCACACAGTCCACACAGCTGCTGATGACTGATATCTGTAGTTTACATACCTGTCACACGGAGCAAAATGGATGCCATCGAGGCCACCAACTAGGCCTCCTCAAAAGCAGGTTTATCTGTTTAAAATCTGAGGAAATGTGTACTCCCTGAGTGGAACTGATAATGAATTGTTGGCAAAGTGTAACTTCCATGTACCAAATTTGCCCCTGAAACAGAGTCAAGAATATCTGTACTTCTGACATCTCACAAAGGCTGGCTTTTTTCATCCTGAGAAAGAGAAAAAAATTGTCAATACAAATTGCCATGTATACCAGTCACAGTTCAGTGTGAGAGACCACGAAGCTGGGTGGTTGGAAGATGTTAGGAGTCATCATAATGTTTTGAGAGCTCATATTTCATGCCAAGCAGAGAGAGGGTGATTTGTATTGTCATGTCACAGACCTTCCCATGGAAGTGGGAATCATGCATCGCCTCTGTGGATTTGTTCTCTCAGTTTGCGCCTGGATCTAAAAAAACCTGTTTCTCAAAGGCTTATAGGTGACCCACAAATATGAAATGGCCACCCACACGTATTACAGACACAGCTCTGATTCTTTGAGTTGAATTTATTTTGGTTCGCTGTCAGAGATTATCTAGCAATTAAAAAAGCAATAGATTCGAAAAAGTTGGCAGCAATTAAACATCAATTCTTGTATAACATTGCTATGATTGATGTTATAAAGCTCAAACCGAAATGGTCACCAGGGTTGAAGGATAAGTGTCCCATCTCTTTGGATTTATGGATACAGAACAGGAGCTCAGACACCGCAGTTTCAGGGATGAAATTGAAAAGGTATTCTCAAGCTTATTTCATCTCTGTTGCCACATGATGGAGCTAATGAAATAGAATTGATCCTATTTTTTGCCTTCTTGAAAACAAACTTAATGATTCTAAACAAACTGTTCACATGAAATTACAAGCTTATACTTTTTAAAAAATGTAGGAAAAAAATCTACATTATGGCACAGAGTGATTCAAATTAATTTAAAACTGTGAAACTACAGTATTGCATTACATTTCAATTCATTACACCGTCAACAACTCTAGTGGTGTTCCAACAAAAACTTTCCACACAGTATAAATTTGGGTATTTTCCCAGAGTTTTCCTAATTAGCGTGCCAGTATTCAGTCATTAAATACCTTTCATCTACTTATCTGAAATGGTAATTAAAAGTTTAATGGATTCATCAGAATTCCTGCAGTCACCAACTGTCCACTTTACCTGTGGATGGCATGATTTTTCCATTTTAGGTCAAACACATTAATTTAGATGTATACAAAGAGGGACTTAATAAGGAGAAATTACATGTGGACATGAGATATGTCATGATGACAGAATGTGGCTAAACCATGTTATAGAATTAAGCAAAATTATCCTGATTGATTCATATAACATTATGCCTTTGATGAAGGAAATATAATATGCTTATCCATCATAAGGTTTGTGAAACCTAAAGCTCTACACCCCCAAATAAATTGTGCAAAACAGTACACAGAAGTAATTATTTGGCTTGTAATCATATGGGAACTATGCGTAATGGATGCAAATAGCAGAAGTGCTTCTCTTATCCGCCCCGCCGCGTATGCTGCATTTACACCATGATTGCCATGATTTGGTCATTTTTTTAAAAACCGAGTTAGAATCACAACTCACCTCGTACAACGTGAGAGATCGCAGATCCAAATTGTGGTGATCACATGGGATCTCCATGATCCTGAGGCATCTTTATGATCAGGGCAAAGTTTTAAACATGTATAAAATTTGGCCACAATTGTGTCGATTCAGAGCATAGTAGAGATTAGGCATCGGAACAGATCGTGTTAACGCGTGGAAGAACGCAGTGGTGCGTGGCGGGCTTATCGTATTACAACGTAATAAAGCGTATCAGAGGTGCAATATGCAAGTTTGTTTACTTTCATTTCTGTTGACATTCAAACTCAAACAAAACAGAGTGGCCTGCCCCTCTCTCCGATAGTTTCCTCCTTCCCATGCTTCCATAACTGTCAACTCTTGTCGGTGATTGGCCAGGACAGTTTGTTATGTTATGGGGCACAGCCTGTGCCCCTTGTGTTTATTTGCAGTTTATGATGCCTGGGCGGTCTCCAGAGCCCGGGGGTTTTTTTTTTTTACAGTGAATTTAGGGACAGGCAGCTAGCGGAGCGTGGAGAAATGTTGGTGAATTGACACAAAAATATAATGGCGCAGAAAGTAAACAAACTTACTTAGTGCACCTTTAATGTATTGCGCCCTCTTGTGCCGTGACCGGCTCTGATGCATTTGCCATGCTTTCCTATAAAAGATGTCACGCTGCCAGACAAATTCATTTTGATCCAGCTGCAAAGATATATAATTTGATTTGATTTCTTTGTAAAAACATAAGAAGATGCCACCAAAGAATGGCTCCAAGGGCAAGGGGAAGGGAAAGGGTTCCAACTGAACTCCTGCTGTCCGAGAACCTCAGATGGAAGCGACCAGGGCCAGTATATAGGCATGCAGCAGGTGAGAAAATAAGCAATCTTGATCTGTATCACAAGCATCCATGTTTCCTCGGTGGAGTCACTGGACAAACAAACGAAATGTAAAATCTACCTCCTTTTTATACCAGTCTTGTCTCAATCATGTTCAATCACCCTTCTATATCTTAACAAAAGGCAACAAAAGCTACCTAATCTTTATGAACTTCAAGGAACATAAGAAAGTGTATGAAATCGTAATAGATTGTAGACCCAAATCGTGATGATCGTAGAAGATTGTGACAGATAGTCATAGAATCATAACAGACCTTCATGGAATGGTAACGGATCGGATATCCAATCATGGCATATATTGTTCAGGATCCTAACAAAACATATTCTATCCTTTAACAGCATATAAAACTGTAAAAAAGCATCAAAAATGGGAAAAATAAACAAAAACTTCTATGATCACGAAGATCTACTGCGATCTTTGGTTCGTATCAGATCGGCATGATCGTGCCTCTTGTGTAAACGTAGCAGTAGTGAATATCTCCGCTTCTCTTTCGGCCCACTGCAGCGCAGATAGCCTATCTCTTTCCCACAATTCGCCCCGCTGCTGGGCGAATAGCCACTTCCTTTGGGGAGAACAGCAAAACTATCGGGCAGGCTGGGTCAGGCTAAATCAGAATCTCTAGTGTCCATCTATTCTGTGCGGCAAGAGGGGACACTAAGTGGCAATATAACCTTTTTTAATATATTGGAATATCCCTCAGTTCTTATCCTGTCACTGTATTCTGGGAAAATATTTATTGTGTGCTTGCTTCATTGTGTGCTTGCTTCAGTGAAGCAGCACACTCTATTCTCTTACATCTTCCTCTTATTCTTTTTCTTCTTCCACCTAAATTTCGCCGACTAACTCCTCCTACACTGTTTAAGCTATTGATTCCGTTCAGACTTTTCAAGCTTTTTCTGAATTGTGTTGCTTCTGTACAGATTTTTGATTTTCCTTTTTAGTTTATGAGATATTTAAGTTTAAATTTCATTTTTGGGGTCCTATTAAATCAAGCCATTTTTGTGCTGATTCAGTAGATTCAGATATTTTCTGCTATTTTTTTTAACTCCGTCATACTTATACCTAGAAATGTCATTCAAACTGCAAAATGTTAAGTTAAGCTTGTTTAATTTCTTCATTTTTCAAATTTTTCATAACTTCTACCATTTTTAATTAGAATTTTTCAAAATAATTTTTGTTATAATAAATTCTGGGAACTTATAGTGCTGTGACGTCACCATTAGAGTGGCGAACAGCAGTAAAATCATCTAGACGTCTGCTCTTAAACTTAATCTAACTCCCACAGTTCTCACTCCACATAAATAACTTTACATCCAAGTTGTGGCAAAAGTTGTGCCGATCACAAAAATGTAGCTATGCAAGCAATCGGAGAGACGGTGTTGCCAGTATGAGCCGAAAAGTGATGGGAGCACAAACCGGAACTCCATTAACTCCTATATTAAATGAGACATGAAAATTCCGGTTGGGAAACTGAAAAACACAGTGTTATAACTTGCTCGTGTTCCCACAATTTTGGCACTACACACAAAATTTTGACATATTTTGCTCAGCAGACTCTCCTCTTCAGTATGGTTCCTCCATTTCATAGATTGGACCTACTATCTGTGAGGTAGAGGCAGTAGTATGTTAGAGATGCCTTTGCTAAAATCTTCGTTGGACCAAATGCTTCAATCATTTACTCAAATGGCTCAGAGTGACTCAGCGAAATTGTTGCACAGCGGTATTGCGGTTCAATTCTGCCCTCTGCTGGACTTTTTCCTGGCCACACATTATCATTGTTTGGATTGAGATTGATATGACTGTTGGGCAAATCTCATTCTTCTGCGTCAAACTCAGTGTAAGAATTTTGTGTATCGTCGTTTCTACAGTCGCTCAAACCTTCTCCAAGAGAGCAGATTTAGGGCACCAAAGACCGGTCTTTTTGCAGGGCGCGTCCATGAGAACACGTTACGGTAAAAAACTGCAAAGCAGAAAAGAATTGCTTGAGCTCCTATTCCAGTATATACAAGCAACTGTTCACACTAGCTAGATATATTTACAATTGAATCTAAAACAGGCAAAATATTGGTATCAAAACCACTGTAACTGCCATCCTTGCTAAGCCAGCAGACGTATCTTTTCCATACTCTTTGAGTAGTTTAATAGTTAATGTTACAGTATCTCACAAAAGTGAGTACACCCTTCACATTTCGACTATTAATTTAGAATATCTTTTTAAGGGACAACGTTACAGAAATGAAAACTGAATATATTCTAGAGTAGTCATTGCACAATACAGTAGTTAGCTATTGATTATGCCATCTGCAGTGATGGCAATTTCAACGTTCAAGTTCGACCCGTTTCAAACATGTTCTGTGCAGTTTTCACAAGCTAACTAGCTAATAATAGCACAGAAATGGAAAGGTAGCCGTAAATAATATCACAACATCTGTTAACAATATCTAGAAGCTTGTTATTATTAGCTATTAAGCTAGCGAGCAGTCAGTGTGCAGAAATGAACAGAGAGCCGCAAATAGTAGCATTTCACAACTTGGCCAGGTGAGCGTTGTACAGGTTGAGACTGGGGAAAACACTGACAATGAGCAATAAGCAACAACAGCTGTGGCAGTCTGCCAATGTGGCCAGCCATGTTTGCTCCGCTATAAAGCTAATTTCTCAGCATGCACTGCGTTGACCTAGATACGCACAGAGCCAAGAGAGATGAGTCAACCTCATTGACTCCAATTCAGCATTTTTTTTTTACAGCTGGGTTGAAGTGGAGTAGACTAGGTTGTGATGCAGCTGAAAAGTCAGAATTCCTTCACCAATTACTTTCAGCTTTAAAGTCTTGTGTTTACATTTCAGCAGTTTTTCAACATTTGTTCAGCAATTTCCTTTGCCTCTCAGTTTCCAAGCACCTTCATTTTATGAGCCAACCTCATCAACTTTTCTCCCTGAAGCAGGCACACAAATTTTCTTCAGAAAATTAATCATTTTCTTGTTTATTTTTATTCATTTATTTATTTATTTATTTATTAGGAAAAATTGCCTGTCATCTTGAACAGTTTATCAACATACATTGCCAAGAACAACTTAAGATCTGTATCAATGTGCCTTGTGTCTTGGCTCACAACAGTCCTTTGGTCATAGTCCCAAATCAGTCAGTGTACTTAGATCAAACAAATGTCGAGGTAAATCCCTTGGTTCTTCCTCGTACCCCATTTACAGAATTAAAGTTTTGCAAGGGACGACCTGTGCCTGAAGCAAACGAAAAACACAAGATAAACGCTAAACTTCCATAAAACAGAGTGGATAGAGATATATCCCGACCCGGAGAAAAGTACGAAGATACTGATCGATAAAAAAGGGATGCTACGCATCACATAAAATTAATACACAACTTTAGCTTAAAAAGCTGTTGTCCTGGGTCGCTGCAAGATAAAGACCACAGCGAGTGCAAAAGAAGGGTTAAAATGGGAGCGAGGTTATTTCAGTCCTGCCCATAAAAGCGGTAATTTGAAGAAAGAGAACAAAGAATCAGAGCGTATAAAACCCCCGGCAAGACATCTCTCGTCACTCTCTGGCTCCACTTGAGGCTGTTCGCGCCCTCAGTGTGTGTTGACTTGAAGGTGGTCTGTCTTACTCAGGCGTTGTGCAGCTGGGCAGTCTTAACCGAAGGATGCGAGCTCCGCAGCTTCTCTCAGGCGCTTTAGCGCTGCATCTCTTCCTTGTCATACATTCTGTGCCAGTGCCTGAAACGAAGAACACCTACAGGTACAAAGCGAAGGCGGTGAGTGAATCTCAGAATTCAAAGAGTATTGCAATTCCATTTTTTTTGTATTTTGAGTCTATCTGATCCGAGAGCGAAGATTCTGCGTTCATTACGCAAATCACGCAATCCCAGCTGTTCATGCAGTCACCGACAAACTAAATCTCGAAGTTGCCCTTGAGTCGGCTAGTTTCTGTCTATGAGATAAGAGATCGCCCGTCACATTGTCTTCTAATTTAGCAAAAGCACGGACACCGATTTTAGTAGTAATGCTTCACCATATAACTACAAGTGCTGCATTGTTGTCTTAAATATGCGAAATATCAAACAAGCGAACTCCCTTAAGGGTTGGGGATTGCTAAGGAAGTGAAATTCCATTATGAAAGAGAGTGTTATCATTGGAATCCAGTGTGATCGCTTTGAACCAGGTGGCTTCTACGTAAAATGACATTACTGTATTAAAGAAATGTACTATTTTTCATTCATACCATTGTAATATTACTTCAACATGAGCCCTCTGAACCTGAAGAGAGTAGTGAGTGATGGCTTATAAGCGCTTTACGTTACCTTTGCGCAAGGTTGGGTTACAAAGGACGGGTAAAAACGAGTCGATGCGGGAAAAACTTAGAAGCTACCGAGGCGGTAAGGACGCCTTTTATTAACCGGAAACTGAGAAACGTGTGAGACATTGCACGCGAAGTTATGAAATAAACATTTTTATAATTTAGCTGACATTCAGACTCAAAATTAGTTGGAATATTATGCTGTAGCCTATTTAATTTGTTAGGGTGCTTTTGCGCCATAATGACCTCTTGAAGTTGAATTGGCACCAAGGTATCCGGTACCATTGCTATAAATTATTCATCCTTAGGTATTCTATTGTACTCCGTTAGTCTGTTAGGATGTGTGGCCTGGTAAGTTCGTCAAAGACGAAGATTCTAAATATGATTAATGATATAGCCTACAGAAAGACGCTCAGGCACACCGCATGCACACACACGCACGCAAGTGCATACATACACACACAAGCGCATCTTGTGCGCTTGTGTGTGTGTGTGTGTGTGTACGTGTACGTGTGTGTACTTGCGTGCGTGTGTGTGCATGCGGTGTGCCTGAGCGTCTTTCTGTATATCATTAATCATATCATATTTAGAATCTTACGAGTACGGAATGTTATTGCATTTTGCGCTAATTCATCAATGACGTGTTCTTGAATTTACTTTGCTGCTAAACAGCCTTTTGTTTCTTCGTCAGTCATTTGTCATTTTTTGGGTCATTGTATACAAGAAATATAGACATGTCAACAATCGCAGTATTAGTCGAATTTATCATTGATCTGTTTTATTAATGCCTGTCCAATTAAAATTATCACCAAAATTGCATCTGAAGATATTAGTCTTTTTCTTCCTAGTCATTGAAGCAAGCGACTGCCCAAACAAACCGTAGCTGCCATGCTGATTTCTTGGTCATTTGAATCTAAAAAGGGTAAAAGAGATATTTCTGGTGAGGCTGGGCCTGACTCTGATTTGAATCATACCCTCATGTTCCCAACAATCCTTCAACGATGGGACCTGCAATGAGTCTGAAAAGATTTGTCTTGTCAAAAGGTAGGGGAAGAGGAGGTAATATGGACCCCCTTAGGTTGCCATGAGCTGTAGCCTAGATTAAGGACTCACCATAGCTCTTAAGTGATTGAACTATTAGACCCCTAGGCTTGGTACATATCAGCGTAATATGAGAAACGTATCTCTGCAGATGGCTCCACCACATAGGGAATCATGAAATCCATCACTGTGTCCATATTCCCCACCACGTGTCTAATATAGACCCTGACCTTGAGGCAATATAGACATAGGGTGTCTGACACCAGACAATATTAATACCGAAGCAAGTACACTGAGGAATAGGGTAAAACATTATTTTGACACCTGTAATCTCTTTGGTTCTCATGAGCCCACTGCTTACATTGATTCCATTGAATCCAAGGAAATTCTGGAGGGTCAAAATATAGTTCTTGGCAGTAAATGGGCAAATGGATTCGCTGGTCCTTGGAGATGTTTGTTAGCACGTTTCTTTGATTTGCTTTTAGCAGTTGAGCTCTTTGCTGTTTGTTGTTGGGGTTTATTGCTCAATTTTTTCCTTCAGGGTTTTTCCTTCTGCTGTTTTTGCTCCGTCATCAGACCTACTTCGGTATATGTTCTAACCATCTGCAAGAACAAAATAAAAGAATTTCAAATGTTGTCTTTACTGCATTTATGTTCTGGAAAATTGCTATAAGCACATTACAGACCTAGATCTTCAGATCTGAAAAGGCAAGCATATTGATATAGATTTTCATGAATTCAATTTCCATATGGGCAAAGCTACAAATGTCTGGGGTATGCATTGATTGATCCAGCTTACATATTTTGCTGATTTTCCCCTCGACAGATTGTGTGGGGAATATTGACCTTGGTCCATATTAAATGAGAGCAATGGGTCCGTATTACCCGCACCGTACTGTTCCATCATAATGGATCAATGCTCAAACACAGTATGCTTTGGTGGAGCAATCTCACACGTGGTCTGTAGTGGACAAATCTTTGAACAGAATCTTACCAGCACCTGATTCAGAAAATGACTTAATAGAAACGTCTGCATCACACAACACCTCCCTACATTGTAAATTTTTAGTCTGGAAACATCGGCGTGTTCATATTCCCTTGATTTGTATGCTTTCACCTTCATCTGTTGTCCATCACAACGGAGGTTATATGTGTTTGTGATGTCGCTTCCATAGTCCCGAAAGCGCAATGCATCGTGGGCAATGGAAGACTGTCCATATTCCCCAAAGGTCCATATTACCGCAACTTACCTTACTGCTTAAAAGAATAAATAAAAGAAAGAGAGGAGAATTTGTGCTGTTATGGGAAAAATGGATGCCTGAGATATTTAGAAAGTTTGCATTGTAACATGATCCAAATTCCGGACCAAAAAAATGAAAGGCACCGAGAACCATTTCCACAGCTATCAGTCGTACAAGGCGGAGGATCCTTGCAGGTTCAGGAGTTTGTAGTGAGTCATTTATTTTCATTTATAGCTTAATGAATGGTGATATTGTAGATACAAACAAATCTGGAGAAAGTTTGATAGGAAATAAAATAATTCTACAGCACAATAAAACCCCCAAGAGTACTGCTACGCGAGATACTGGTAGTCTAGGAACAATAGATTAGCAACTCCTAGCCTTGGCATAATTTATTGTGGTTGGGATCACTTGAATAAAGGGAAGTAGAGAATGCAACCAAGCTCTAAGAATGAAATTTGGAGGTGTGCATATCCATGCAGATTTCTTTGAAGAATTTAAAGCAATTCTTCAATTGCGGAAAAGGGACTAAATACGGCAATATTTTTAATTGCACGTAGTTGCATTGATTTTTGTGTAATTACCTCTGCCAAGGAGGTTATGTTTTTGCTTGGGTTTGTTTGTTTGTTTGTTTTTTGTCTGTCTGTTTGTTTGTCTGTTGGTTTCCAAAATTACTCAAAAAGTTATGGACAGATTTTGATGAAATTTTCAGGTATTGTACAGATTGGTATAAGGAAGAAATAATTAGATTTTGGAAGTGATCTGGATCTCCGTCTGGATCCAGGAATTTTTTAAAGGATTCTTTAACATTGGGATATGGGGCCATTTTTGACATTTATGCATATAACTCCACCAAAAATGGTCAGGGCACTTGGAAAAATAATACAGGACAAGTTTCGAACATGTTCTACAGTATATCAAAGACTGATCCTGAAAATGGAATAATTCCGGATACTATGATACTATGATCCAGAATACGAAAGTAGGGGACCTTCGGAACTTTCATTATAGGTAGAGAACAAATGAAGCTACAAACATCTGACAAACACCACTATATAGCCAAGATATTGCAGAATTAGGAAAGTGTCACCAGATTTACTGTATCTTCAAAAGCCAGGGAACTAGATCCAGAAGAAAACCACCATTACAGAAAATCGCAATATGGAGGGAAATGTTGTGCTAGGCGGACGTCTGCGCTCTCTGAGTGCTTTTCTAGTTTTATGATAAATTTGTTTGCTTTATTATTTGCTTTCATGGAGAGATTGGTAACCCTCTCTTAACGACTGTTTTCAGTGTGAATAACTAAGAGGAAGGGTGGTTATTTTTTATGTGAAAATGTATTTAAATTGATCCTCTTGGATATGATTGCATTTGGAGGATGATCAAAACCCCGCACAAATAGCAACCATCCTCTTCTGCAGCTGTGCATGATGGAACTGTGAAGTTCCTTGACACCAACTATGCTAGACATAACACATCTGTCAGGATTGAGCAATGTATTGTCTTGAAAAAAATACTGTTGCTGTTTTAGTAAATTCTTCGTTTGGCAAGGTTCACTGAAAGGGAGCATTCACATGTGCAACACCTGGCTCTGCGCAGTGGAGGTCAGTGGATCTCAGTGAGCTGGTGCCTGTGGCAGGTGTTTTCCTCCTGCAAATATACACACGGTATTACTCTTCAGGAAAGGTGCGAACCTTAGTTCAATTACAGTCCCTTTTGAACATTTGCTTGAATTTGATCAATAGAATTGGCTTCAGTGGTTTAAGGGATTATACTACAACCCCAATTCCAAAATAGTTGGGACGAAGTTTAAATAGTAAATAAAATCAATATGCAATGACTTTCAAATCACACCAGCAAGTATTTTATTCACAATAGAACAGAGATAACATTTCAAATGTTGAAACTGAGACATTTTACATTTTTATTCACAAAATGAGCTTATTTCAAAATTTTCTGGCTGCAGCAGGTCCCAAAAAAGTTGGAACACAGCCAAAAAAGGTCTGAAAAAGCAATTAATATACAGTGCAGTGAAAAAGTATCTGCCCTCTTCCTTATTTCTTTTTTTTGCACATTTTTCACACTTGAATGTTTCAGATCATCAAACAAATTTTAATATAAGACAAAGATAACCCAAGTAAATACTCAATGCAGTTTTGAAATGATGATTTTATTTATTAAGGGGAAAAAGCTATCCAAACCTACCTGGCCCTATGTGAAAAAGTAATTGCCCCCCTTGTTAAATCATGAATTAACTGTGATTAACCACATTTTTAGAGTCCAATTTCATGAGCCACACCCAGGCCTGATTACTGCCAGACCTGTTGAATCAAGAAATCACTTAAATGGAACCTGTTTGACCGAGTGAAGTAGGCTAAAAGATCTCAAAAAGCAACATGTCATGCTGCAAACTAAAGAAATTCAAGAACAGATGAGAAACAAAGAAATTGACATCTATCAGTCTGGAAAGGGTGGCCAACAAGCCATTTCTAAGGCTTTGGGACTCAGGCGGATCACAATGAAAGCCATTTTCCACAAATGGAGGAAATTTGGAACAGTGGTGAACCTTCCCAGAGTGGCCCGCCTTCCAGAATTACTCTAAAAGCGCATCGACGACTCATGCAGGAGATCACAAAAGAACCCAAAACAACATCTAAAGAACAGCAGGCCTCACTTGCCTCATTTAAAGTCAGTATTCATGATTCAACAATAAGAAAGAGACTGGACCAAAATGGCATCCATGAGTGGGTTCCAAGGCGAAAACTACTGCTGACCAAAAAGAACACAAGGGCTCGTCTCACATTTGCCAAAACTAGGGATGTCTCGATTGATTAATAGCGATTATATAAAAGTAACTGCCACTATGAGGCAGACAGACGTGCTTGCTTATAAACTTTTATATGACACATATCTAATGCGGTCATTTGAAATGCTTCCGGGAAGAAAACTGTGATTAGAAGTCCGCTAATTACCAGCGAGGTTGGACAGTCTCCATCGTTAGCATAATTAGCTCACCTTAAGTCAATTCCCGTCTGCTTTGGCTAACTTTCAATAAAGCAACTTATTCAGCCAACTAACCAATCAAAACCAAAATGTGGCCTATAATGATAAAGAAGAAATAATGAGAAGCAGACAGACCCAACCAGGCTGGTGTGTTAATAATCTGAATAAATAGCAGACCTCTTAATTCCACCTCTTGTAGAATTCGTACATATAATTGAAAAGACTTCTTAAAAATAGTCATTTTAAGATGGTCCTGGTTCTTAAGCATTTCAAAACATACGTGAAGTAGAAAACATTTTGTGAAGCATATCGAATGTGAATGCGAGAGAGAATATGTTTGCACTGCACGCAATAGTCAGGTGCACCGAAGATTTGGCATTGCACATTCAGGCGAATCTTTGCCGCAAAATTGCGGCATTTTTTATTAGATAATTGAACGAGAGTCATTTAAAATAAAATAACTCATAGCATTTGATTTTATTTACTTTTGAGAGTCTAAATAACCGACAGTGAAGGTGGAAAATATTTTGTTTAAGTATGTAGAACTCAAGTAAATTGATAACGCATTTGCCCGCAGCGCTGCGGAATGCAAAATTAGAAATAATCTAGCAGACACATTAAGGCAAATCTGTTGTGTCTCATGGTTATTTAAATTTTAAAATGTGACAAACAAAAATGATAGCCTATCCAAATAAATCAGACTGTCTTAAATGGTGAGCCTAATTGAGCAAATCAACTGTTTGATTGCAAATTGAGCAAAGTAATTTGGAAGGGGATGAGAGCAATTGTCGGGTTTTACGTTTGGCCACGTTGCGTGCGAAGTGCGAACAATTAACATGTCCTGTTTGATAGGCTACGCTTAAACAAAATGCTTTTCACCTTCACTGCTATTTAGTCGCTCAGAAGTAACCAAAACCAAGAGCTATGCATTAGGGTGATATCAGGTAAATTGGGCCACTTTTTGGTAAATTGCTTGGGACACTGACAAAAAAAAATATGCCATATACATGTGCTTTCATGATTAATAATAAATGTTTTTGATAATTTTGTGTTGAAATGATGTAATAAGATATTATTGTTTAGGCCCTACAGGTCTTGATACATCAGCCGTACCAACTTTTTTTTTCTTGAACAGTGTTCAGGTAAAATGGGCCAGCTGATCAGGTAAAATAGCTCGCTTATCAGGTAAGATGGGCCAGTCAAACTGCAAAAGGAAAGAGTCATTTATCATCAACTTTAATTTTAAAACACAACTGCTAATACAGCAACATAGCGTTTAAATTGCATTTAAACCACAAATTACTCACAAATTACTACAACCCCAATTCTGAAATAGTTGGGACAGAGCGTAAATTGTGAATAAAATGACTTTCAGATCTCATGAGCCAATATGTTATTTACAATAGAACATTGATAATCAATGATCAAATAAAAAATGCCACAAATTTGCTTTTGCCTGAAAGTGCATTGCCAGATCTTCGGTGCATCTGACTACTGCGTGCAATGCAAATATACTGTTCCGACGCGTTTGTTGTCCGGGCTATAGCTTTGAAACTAATCATCCGATTCTGGTCAAATGTGGCATCAAGGTGTGAAACCACATAAAGGTGTGTCATGAAAAACAATTTTGAAAATAATTTTTAAAATTTTCACGTTTTGGGGCAAAAAGCGACAAATTTGTGGGAAATCTGTAATGTGTCGTGTCGGGGCTATAACTTTGAAAATAATCATCCGATTGTGATCATATTTGGCATCAAGGTGTAAAAACACATAAAGGTGTGTCATGAGAAACAATTTTGAAAATATCTTTACAATTGTTTGTATGTTGGGTCAAAAAGCGTCAGGTTTGTGGGAAATCTGTAATGTGTCCTGTCTTGGCCATTAATTTGAAACTAATCATCCGATCGTGATCATATTTCACATCGAGGTGACATAAAGGTGCGTCATGAAACAATTTGGTATAATTTTCCGAGTTTTCTGATGCATACTCTCTATTTTTTTTTTGCAAGGAAATTAACAGCTTTGCGATTAGTACAGTTCTTTAGAAATCTAAATGCATATAAACATTCTCTTTTCAAAAATGCAATGCCAGTTGCAGGGGATATTGCTTGACAATATCAGCAGCTTGTTGTTCCCACTTCGCCAACGTAACACGACCAGTACTTGCATCCAGTCTAGCTATAGACTGCAATAATCAGGTAAATGTACAGTAAAATTAAAACAGATTTTGTACATATATAATGTTCACAATGTGCAATTGCTGACGCCAATGAATGTTTCTTGGTGATATTGGTTGCCATTTTACGATAATTAATGCATATTTTCTTCTAATGGACAGCAAAAGGTGGATTAAACATTCATACAGTGGATGCATATGAAGTGCTTGCCCTAGCTAGCATCCCAGTCTTTTAAAAAGTTCCTTTCGATTTTCGCATTACGTGCACAATCCGACCGTAATTAGGCTAATCTTTTTTCACGCTAGATTGGTTCAGTTTGTTTCAGTCCTCCATGCTTGTTTTCTCTGGTACCAGTTGCAAGATTCCATTAAGATAGAGGAACGTGACACATCATACCAATCTAGCGTGAAAGAATCATAGCAATGGTCGCAATGTGTTTTCAATTTCCCTATTCAATCTCGCAACCGATACGACAGTTAAGAAGTATGGAGGACAATATCGGTTGCGAGGTTGAATAGGGGAATTAAAAACACATTTCGACCATTGTTAAGATTTGTTCACGATAGATTGGTACGATGTGTTACATTCCTCCATTTCCCTTTTGAATTTCATAGCTGGTACCAGAATTATTTCCTTAATCTGAATCTCGCAACCGATACGAGAGAAGACAGTTACAATGAAGGGACTTGGGATACACTATCATCAGAGGTGTATAGTAAGGAAGTACATGCACTTTGTTACAGCACTTAAATAGTTTGAGGATTTTTACTTTTCTTGAGTTTTTTTTTAACCTGGACTTTTACTGTACTACATTTAAAAGATAAAAAGTATACTTTCACTTCGTTACTTTGACACTGGCCACTTTTTTACTCGTTACAAATTAAAAGATGAATGCAATTCATCATTTAAGGATTATCTGGATTTTGCATCTTTGAGAAGAACAACGGTGCTCAGTGGGGTATCTTTGTGTAGATTTGTCAGCCAATGGACACGGAGCTGTATGCGTGCAGTTACAATATTCAGTTATTGAATATTCACGAGCAAGCTGAGTTCGAACATGGTTTAGAATATGGACGAGTTCACTCCAATCCATGTTTTTCAGGAGTTGCCTGAATAAAACTCCTCAGCTAAGCCTGATGTGCAAACTGCCCAATATACTTGACCATAGTATCTATCCAGCCGTTCAAAAAAAGTTATCTCTCGCTTCAGAAATAATCGTTTTCCTCTGCAGCAACCACTTCAGCTACAGTGAGCAAAAATGATATCCCAATTAGTATTAAAGAAAAATCAATTTTCTGAAGCAAAAATTCAAAAATTGATACTTTGTTATTCTACTATTAATTATAATCAGTTATAGTGGTTTATAAAACCGCCAGTAAAGTAGAAGTACTTCGAAGAAGAATTATATAAAGGAAAGACTGCCTGTTTGTTTTTTGAATATTTTATTATTCATTCGCCTGAAAAATTGATTAAAGAGCAGAAGGAGAGAACAAAGAGTGGTGGCTCGCTTCTTTCTATGCGTACAGTGAAAAATATTTTGTACTTATACTTGCACTTTTGATATTTAATTATATTCTTTCACAAAATACTTTTGGTACCTAAGTACATTAAATATGAGCTACTTTAAGACTTTTACTGAAGAAATTTTGTTATGTTAGACTTCAACTTTTTCCAAAGTAACTTTCAGTAATGGTACTCCTACTGACAAAGTACAATACTCAGTCAGGCTGTAACTGTCACTTATGAAAATCTTTCACGCTTTCTTTCCTGAATTCTTGTATTTCATTTAATTTCTTTAAACATTGATTATATCTTTTTTTTTTTAACTATCTACCATATTTGGGGTAAAATTGACCTAAATTGCTCACTTTGCAACACTTTTTTAATCCGCAGTGACTGAAATAAATACCAAACAATTTGCTATTTGGGGGCACTATAAAATTCCAAAACTTTCTTATTTCTCGGCCAGTTCGCATGATCTTGAAAAGGCCTTGTATTTGACACTAAGAGCTTTCAATAGGTCATAAATTCATTAAAATTAATTGCATTTCAATTTTTTTGGACGCATACTTAACCATATTCAACCATCACAATATTGTCTAACGCTTTATGTAAACACATGGCAACTCCTTCACTCAAACATATTTACTGAGCGGTTTTACTCAAAATTGTGGATTCTTTGTCCATAACATGCCCAAAGAAGAAACACGGGGAAAAAAAGGAAAAAAAAAGAAAACTTTGACATTCGTTCTTACACCCTCACTATATAGGAACTGCCATGTGTTCACAAAAGTGACATCACGTCCCCGATTAGCACAACTGCTAACTTTATTGTTTCATTACGATTCAGGAACATACATACATAATTTAACTGCTATCTACATCTGCTGCTGCTGTCTCTCTCAAATTCACATTCACGATATCTTAACTGCTACCTTAACTCTAGCTCGTCTATTCAAATGTATAACTTACTTTTGATGTTTTCCTTATTCAAGACTCCCCCCACCTCGCACTCCCTCACTCTCACTTACTTCCACTATCTCACTCACACACTCTCACTTACACTCACTCTTTCACACTCTCCCACTCCCATACTCTGACACTCTCCCCACCCACTTTGTAAATAATTTATCAGCTCTAGCTCATTACTAAACTTGTACTTCATATAATTGCGTGAGCTTTGCCTCATTTGGCACCCTTTTCTCAGGCCCACATTCTCATACAGCACTTGGCGGCCCAGCCGTATACTAGGTTGCACCTAGTCTTGATACTAGCTTGCCAATGGGGTAAGTAAATTTCACTCATCAAATCGAATAGTAACTTGTTTTAAGAAAATAAAACTTAAAACAAGTTACTATTTGACATGACAAGTGAAATTTACTTTCCCCATTGGCAAGCTCGTAAAAATGACCTCAAAACAAGATTTTTTTTTGTCTAACTGAAAAAAATGGTGTTAGAAATAAGTGTTTTAAGTCTTAAAATAAGTAAATTCATCATACCTAGTATTTTTATCTTATCATTTTTTGCAGTGAGGTGGAATTCAGAGGTCTGCTATTTATTCAGATTATTAACACCGCAGCCTGGTTAGGTCTGTCTGCTTCTTCTTTATCATTATAGGCCACATATTGCAGCTATTACAACAGCATGGCTTCATTGTAGAAGAGTCTGTGTGCTGATCTGGCCTGCCTGCAATCCTGATCTTTCACCTATTGAGAACTTATGGTGCATAATTAAACAAAAAGTCCGTCAATGGACATCCAAAACTCCCCAGCAGCTGGAAGCCTGTATTTAACAAGAATGGGATCATATTCCAATGGCTGAACTCCAGAAACTTGTCTCCTCAATGCCCAGACGCCTCCACTTCGTGTTGAAAAGAAGATGGTATGCTATACCATGGTAAACAGGCCCTGTCCCAACTTTTTTGAGACCTGTAGCAGCCATCAAATTTGAAATGACTTCATTTTGTGGATATAATTGTAAAATTTCTCAGTGTCAACATTTGCTATGTTATCGCTGTTCTATTGTGACTAAATACTGGCTGGTGTGATTTGAAAGTCATTGCGTTTTGATTTTATTCACTATTTACACTTTGTCCCAACTATTTTGGAATTGGGATCGTATTTATCAGCTAAAACTAGACGCCAACATGTTTTTGAGTTTTTTTAGATGACCATAGATAATAGCAAAGAATCTTCAGACGATACACTCTGCCGACTTTGCCTGTAAGTTTAGGATCTCAATTAAATCCTTGTTTCTCATGGTCTCACTACAGAGTAAATCAACTTCAACAACAGTAATTCACGTACAATGTGGGCTCTAGGCCTTCACAGCCTTGCGCTACATACCTTGGCCTTGCAGGCTAGATTTGTGGAGATACAGTCATGGCCCATTCTGTTTTTGGTAATGATGAGATCCAGGAAAACAGCTTCACCATTTTGAAAAAATAAAGCCCTGTGTTTTGTCCCTGTGATTCTGACTTGGAGAGCCTAATCTGCAGTGTAGTCAATTTGTTCCTCATTGTTGACAGAGGGGAGAGCGGGAAAGATTATGCAGGCAGGGACAAGTCTGTCTCTCTGTGGCATCTGGTGAAGAGATACACAAAGCGTCTATTTGCTGATGTTGGTAAAATGGAGGGAAAAAGATAACTGGACTTCTCCTCCCAAGAAGAGGAATGAAATGCCTCACTGTCTTCCATCCACTTTTCATACCCTGCCTAAACACTAGCGAGAGTAGTTCGATGAGGAATTAGTTTTTATCAGCTTCCCTGTGTTCCCATTGAGTTCCTTTACGTGAAATTTGACCTTGGCTACAGTTTTTTTGAGGGGACAGGGGGAGTCTGGAAGAACTAGATTGTGATGTAGTAATAATGTGCTGAAAACACCTGGCAAAGTAGTTTAGCCAGCATACATTGAAATATGAAAGGATATGAAATTTTAGGACCAAAGAATTTTTAGAAAGAAGCCATCAGCTGCAGTGCTGCTGTGCTTGCTAACCTGTCACTGCCTCTCCAATATCACAGACCTCATCACTTCACTGAAAACTGGTGTCTAGTTGGGCCTGACATCAAGTAACTCATAAACAATGGAGAAAAACTGTATCTTTTTGAGAATACATATATATTGTGGAGTAAGATATATACTGTTGAAACCAGTGATGAAATAAAACTGAAATGTAATTTCAGGGGCCACGCAAGTGTTAAAGTAAAGCAGGAGAAATATTTTCTGAAATGAAAAATTACATTCAAAATGGAAATCTCATACTACACCTATACTCCTTTCAAGCCCAGATATGCCAGCTTGTGTTCCAAATGTGCTGGTCTTCTTTTTTTTTTTTTTTTTTACTCCCACCATTTTCAATGTAGCTATTACAGTGAGGGATTTTATGTTAAACCACCATAAAGCTCAGCGTCCCCCTAGCGGTAACGCCGGCGTTATTGGATTTTCCATTGCATGCCGTGAGCCGCTGACCCTTAAATGCATGATTGCTTTCAAGCTGCTCTTGTTTAAGATCACTTGATGAGCTAGAAAAGGTTAAATTTTCTGAAGAAAATTTGTGCACTTGCCTCAGGGAGAAAAGTTAAGGAGGTTGGCTTATAAAATGAAGGTGCTTGGAAGCTGAGAGGCAAAGGAAATTGCTGAACAAATGTTGAAAAACTGTTGAAATGTAAACAGAAGACTTTAAAGCTGAAAGTAATTGTTTAAGGAATTGAGACTTTCCAGCTGCATCATGACCCAGTCCACTCCGTTTCAACCCAACTGTAAAAAACAAAAAAAATGCTCAATTGTAGTCAATGAGGTTGACGGATCTCTATGGTTCTGCGCGTATCTAGGTCAACGCAATGCATGCTGAGAAATTAGCTTTATGGTGGAGCAAACATGGCAGACCACATTGGCAGACTGCCGCAGCTGTTGTTGCTTATAGCTCATTGTCAGTGTCTTCCCCAGTCCTGAACTGTGCAACACTGACCTGGCCAAGTAGTAAAATGCTATAATTCGCGGCACTCTGTTCATGTCTGAGCACTGTGTGTTTCTAGCTAAATAGCTAATAATAGCAAGCTGCAAGATACGTGATATTATTCACGGCTCCATTTTCATTTCTGTGTTATTAAATGAAATTGCCATCACTGCAGATGACATAATCAATAGCCAGCTGACGTTACCTATTAAACAACTCAATGAGTATGGAAAAGTTATGTCTGCAGGCTTAGCAATGATGGCTGTTACGGTCCTTCTGATACCAATATTTTGCCTGTTTTAGATACAGTCGTAAATGGGTCAATGACGTGACATGCAGATTTTTGTGTCTGAGCGCACTACTTTGGTTTAAAATAATTTAAATGATTCATAATAAGCATCAGTTTATTCTATAAAACCTGTTTAATTTGAGCGTATTTCCAGTTTATCATAAAAATTATGTTTTGCCATCTCAAACCCTCAAAATGTCAGGTGGCGCAAACCGTCCGAGCAAGTTAACACTATGTGAAATGTATTAAATATGTAATTTAAAATATTAATTAATATAATATTGATATGGGGGCATAATTTCACATTGAAAACCTTTCAAATAAACAAAGTTTAATGGCTTAATTGTTCTTACATTTTTTGGAATATTAAAAACAAATTTGTCCGGAAATCTGCACATCTGAAATGTCAGGGCGGCGCAGCCGCATTCGTACACCTTTTATTTTAAATTGAAGAGAGAAATGAGTAAACAGGATATTGCATCATTAAAAGTTCCCCAAGTGACCTTCACTGATGAGTGAAATGTATGTAGATCTCTCTCAAAAGTTGATAAAATAACTACTTTCTCTTCATAGTTAGACTTGCTCAGTTTACATGTCAGGTGGTACAACCAATATAAAACTACGAAAAAGTTATATTACTCTAAAACTCTTTATTGTATTGTAAAAATGAATGAATGAACTAGCTTGCAAAGCCAAAAGGTTATATAGCTGTCCAAGTAGATGGCTGAATAATTGGGAATTAGTAGCAAATCTCAGGCGGTACAATCAGTAAGTCAGGTGGCACAACCAGAAGGAATGTCCTTTCTTCATTAAATAAACGATAAAATATATATGTATACACAACCCTAAGTCCGAAATAAAATCAAAACGCAATGACTTTCAAATCACACCAGCCAGTATTTTATTCACAGTAGAGATAACATAGCAAATGTTGAAACTGAGAAATTTTACAATATTATCCACAAAATGAGCTCATTACCTCCGCCAAAAAAATTGGGGTGGAGGTTATGTTTTCAATCGTTTGTTTGTCTGTCTGTTTGTGAACAATATAACTCAAAAAGTAATACATGGATTTGTCTTAAATTTTGTGGGTGGATCGCTATTACATCCTATTGATTTTAACCGCAATCAGTGAAACAATATGGCCACCACAGGAGCCATCTTGTCCTGTCCTGCTGAAATACACCTTCCCTGGAATAGATGTCGTCTGGAGGGGAGCATTTGTTGCTCTAAAACCATTATATACCTTTCAGCATTCATGGTGCTTTATAAAATATCCAAGTGTCCCCAACCATATGCACTAATGCATCCCCATACCATCAGAGATGCTGGCTTTTGAACTGAACGCTGATAACAGGAGGGGTGATCTTTCTCCTCTTTAGCCCGGAGGACACAACGCCCATGATTTCCAAGAAGAATGTCAAATTTGGAGTCGTCTGATCACAGGACACTTTGCTACAGTCCATTTTAAATGAGCCTTGGCCCACAGAACATGGCAGCGCTTCTGGATCATGCTCAAAAATGGCATCCTTTTTGCAAGATAGAGTTTTAGGTGGCTTCTGTGGATGGCACGGCAGATTGTATTTACAGACAGTGGTTTCTTGAAGTATTCCCCATTTAGTAATGTCAATGACAGAATCATGCCGGTGAGCGATGCAGTGGCGTCTGAGGGCCCCAAGATCACGGGCATCCAGTAAAGGTCTTCAGCCTTGTCCCTTACGCACAGAGATTTTTCCAGTTTCTCTGAATCTTTTCATGATGTTAAGCACTGTCGATGACGAGACCTTCAAAGCCTTGTTTGTAACAATGTAACATTGTTTTTAAAGTATTCCACAAAACACAGGTTGAAGAGCCTCTGGCCATCTTTATTTCTGAGAGACTCAGCCACTCTTGGACATCCCTTTTAGAGCCAGTCATGGTACATACCTGATTACCTTAACTACCAGTTAACTTAATTACTTGCTAAACGTTCTTTCAGCTGATTTTCTTATATATTAATTGTGTTTTTTCAGCCTTTTTATGCCTGTCCCAACTTTTTTGAGACCTGTTGCAGCCAGAAAATTTGAAATAAGCTCATTTCTTAGATATAAATGTAAAGTGTTTCAGTTTTAACATTTGAAATGCTATCTATGTTTTATTGTAAACTAGAAAAGCACTCAGAGAGCGCAGACCTCCGCCAGGGGGCAGCAAACCGAAAAGCACGGCGATCGGAACTCCGGCCCATTGGAAAGACTTGAAATGTTGAACATTGGCGTATATCTCAGCAGTACTTTGGCCTAGATATGCCAAAATTTAAGCAGCCGTTCCTTGACTTAATACCCACCCACCCTAAAAATTTCATCAAAATCCGGCCATAAGTTTTTGAGTTATGTTGTACACAAACAAACCAACAAACAAACGCCACCGAAAACATAACCTCCTTGGCGGAGGTAATAACGTATTGACTCGTGATCTGGAAGTCACTGCATTTTTATTTTATTCACAATTTACACTTTGTCCCAACTATTTCAGAATTGGGGTTGTTTTATGTACTATATACCATATAATAATTTTTTATTATTTCATTTTTTAAAATATCCCTTTCAATGATTTCAGATGCCACTATCAAGCAAAGAAAAAGCGGCGAGCCACAGGCAGTGGATTAAAAATGATCCGCCTGCAAGAGAAAGATATCTTGCAAAAAGTAATGTCATGTAATGTTGCTCAAACAGTGCTCTTTCTGATCAGTTTAGTACAGTTTACTTAAATGAAATGAAAACTAGTTCACTCAACCCTATTCGGTTTCTACTGAATATGAAATGTCATTTTCGTTCAGCAATGTTGCCCAAACAATGTTGTTTCTGATCTGTTTAGTACGGTTCACAAAATAGAATGATAAGTTTTTATATTTACAAATTCATACTTGAATTGTCCCAAGACACCTGGGATTTTTAATTCTGTGAAATAAAAACGCAATTATTCAACATATTTGTTGCTAACATGAATCTTTTCAGGCGGCGCAACCGCATCGTCAGGTGGTGCAACCAGTTTAAAATGCTAATTTAAACCAAGAAATGGGAGATTAACGTGAACAAATGTTTGGAAATTGTGAGATAAATAATCATTCTATACAATATACTTTTTTAATTAGTAAAGTATTTATTCACATTTTAAATCTAAAGTTGGATGTTAGAAAACCAAAATACCTGCCCCTTACAAAAAAAATCCATAGGTTACTTTTAATACCTAGCTCAACTGCAAAATAGTAATGTTTTAGGCAGAGTGGACACTCTCAGGTATACTTACTAAAAAAAAAAATCACATAGAAAAAAAGAAGGAAGTGTGTATTTTGGTTGCGCCACCTGACATTTTTAGGCCAGTGAAATTGCAAATACTGTCTAAAACTATACTGAAACCCTGTAAATGTTGTGCAACCATTAATAATTGTTTAAACACACGCTTCCAACTTCAAATATATGTATTCTGTACTTTTTTAAAGATTTACAAAAAAAACTATTTTTTAAAGGCTTATTTGTCATTGACCCAAATATATCTAGCTAGTGCGAACAGTTGCTTGTATATACTGGAATAGGAGTGCGAGCAATTCTTTTCTGCTTCGCAGTTTTTTTACTGTAATGTGTTCTCATGGACACACCCTGCAAAAAGATTGGTCTTTGTTGCCTTAAATGTGAATAATGAAATCTAGATGGTAACTGTTTTGGAGAAGTCATACGCTTTAAGGTGAGGTGAGAGCAGGGCTGTAATCTCTCTGATGGCAAGTCCAGGATGGAAGAGGTTAATCCTTTTTTTTTTCCTATTGCCTATTTCCTATTTTTCCCAGTGTGTTTGCCTTATGCCTTCAGTAAAAGCTGAATGCAAAGTATATGCAGGAACCAACAGCCCAAGAGAGTGAGAGAAGGTGCAGTATGGGTCTGATATTGTCTGGTGAAATGATTGGGGACTTTTTGTTGCACTTACTCATTCAAGAGAGATTTCTCTTTTTTTCCCCTAATCTTGTAATAATGTAGACCAGCCATAGGTCTTTGTTCCTGTGGGGCTTATGTGCTTGTCATAATAATGATGTTGAAAGCAAGCAGGGTAAAGCAAATACGTTTGTGTATTGCTGCAACAAATGCAACTTCAAGAAGTATTAAATATTTGAGTCTAAGCTAATTAGTTATTTCTCAACAAGCAGATGCCTGTAGCCAATTGTAGTTTAAGTTCTAGCATGTTATTATACTCAGCAGCAGTAAGGATAAAAAAGAGAAATAGCAGACAATAACATTTTAGCTCTGCTGTGAAGATAGTCAGCAGTCAGCTGAGCTTTCCTAATGCCGAGTTGTCTGGCGTCTGTCCACCCGTCCGTCTGTCCATCCGGTGTCGTTTCACTTCACATTTGAATATCTCAAAAACTGTGTGATAACTTTTTGTCCAATTTGTTCTGAGCTTTCCTGATGATGTTCTGATGATTCCCAGCGAAAATTAGAAAAGTCTACCTCGTGGTTTTTGAGAAATTCAGCATTTTGGACTTAGAAAATCAGTGTTTGTACTCATTTTTTCAGTCTTTCATTAATATCTCAAAAACTGTCTGTTAACTTTTGGTCTAATTTGGTGTGAGCCTTCCTTATGATGCTCTGATGATCCTCTCCTTCCAAGTGTTTGAGAAATTCAGCATTTTGGACTTAGGAAATCAGTGTTTGTGCTCATTTTTAGCTCCTCTGTGACGATAGTCAGCAGTCCGCGGAGCTTTTCTAATGCCTAGCTGCCCAGCGTCTGTCTGTCCGTCCGACATCTACTTTTCCCTTCAAATTTCAATATCTCAAAAACTGCCCGATAACTTCTTTTCTAATTTGGTCTGAGCCTTCCTTATGATATTTTGAATATTCCCAGTGAAAATGAGAAAATTTTATGTCCCAGTTTTTGAGAAATTCAGCATTTTGGACATAGAAAATCAGCTTTTGTGCAAATTTTTTCTGTCTTTCATTAATATATCAAAAACTGTCTGATGACTTTTTGTCTAATTTGTTGTGACCCTTCCTTATGATGTTCTGATGATCCCCTGGAAAAATGAGAAAGTTCTACCTCCCGGTTTTTCAAAAATTCAGCATTTTGGACTTAGAAAATCAGTGTTTGTCCTCATTTTTTCAGTCTTTCATTAATATCTCAAAAACTGTCTGTTAACTTTTTGTCTAATTTGTTGTGAGCCTTCCTTATGATGTTCTGTTGATCCTCTGTGAAAATTAGAAAATTCTCCTTCCCAGTTTTTGGGAAATTCAGAATTTTGGACTTAAGAAATCGGTGTTTGTGCTCATTTTTAGCTCCACTGTGACGATAGTCAGCAGTCTGCGGAGCTTTTCTAATGCCGAGCCGTCCGGTGTCTGTCTGTCTGTCCGTCCGACATCAACTTTTCCCTTCAAATTTGAATATCTCAAAAACTGTCTGATGACTTTTTGTCTAATTTGGTGTGAGCCTTCCTTATGATATTCTGATGATCCCCCGTGAAAATGAGAAAGTTCTACCTCCCGGTTTAAATTAGTTAATTAGAAAATTAGTTTTCTAAATTTTAGAAAATCAGTGTTTGTGCTCATTTTTTCAGTCTTTCATTAATATCTCTAAAACTGTCGGATAACTTTTTGTCTAATTTGTTCCTTGTGATGTGATGAATATCCCCTGCAAAAAATTTGAAAATCCTACGTCTTTGTTTCTGACAAATTCTGCATTTTGGTCTTCGAAAATCAACGTTTGTGCTAATTTTTTCAGTCTTTCATTAATATCTCAACAAGAGGCCTAGTGGGTATTTGTTGGTTGATAGTATTGCTTACTGGTAAGATGATTGAAATAAATGATTGCAATTTTCAGTGTGGCTCTGTTGTTATACTACAAAACCCAAAACCAGTGAAGCTGGCACGTTGTGTAAATCGTAAATAAAAACAGAGTACAATGATTTGCAAATCCTTTTCAACCTATATTCAATTGAATACACTGCAAAGACAAGTAACTTAATGTTCGAACAGGTAAACTTTGTAATTTTTTGCAAATATTGGCTCATTTGGAATTTGATGCAACATGTTTCAAGAAAGCTGGCACAAGTGGCAAAAAAAGACTGAGAGAGTTGAGGACTGCTCATCAAACACTTATTTGGAACATCCCACAGGTGAACGGGCTAATTGGGAACAGGTGGGTGCCATGATTGGGTAGAGCAGCTTCCCTGAAATGCTCAGTCATTCACAAACAAGCATGGGGCGAGGGTCACCACTTAGTGAACAAATGCGTGAGCTGATTGTCGAACAGTTTAAAAACAACATTCCTCAACGAGCTATTGCAAGAAATTTAGGGATTTCATCATCTATGGTCCGTAATATCGTCAAAAGGTTCAGAAAATCTGGAGAAATCACTGCACGTAATCGACAAGGCCAAACACCAACATTGAATGCCCGTGACCTTCGATCCCTCAGGCGGTACTGCATCAAAAACCAACATCAGTGTGTAAAGGACATCACCACATGGGCTCAGGAACACTTCAGAAAACCACTGTCAGTAACTACAGTTCATCGCTACATCTGCAAGTGCAAGTTAAAACTCTACAATGCAAAGCGAAAGCCATTTATCAACAGCACCCAGAAACGCCTCCAGCTTCGCTGGGCCCAAGCTCATCTAAGATGGACTGATGCAAAGTGGAAAAGTGTTCTGTGGTCTGACGAGTCCACATTTCAAATTGTTTTTGGAAACTGTGGATGTCCTGTCCTCCGGACCAAAGAGGAAAAGAACCATCGGACTGTTATAGGCGCAAAGTTCAAAAGCCAGCATCTGTGATGGTATGGGGGTGTATTAGTGCCCAAGGCATGGGCAACTTACACATATGTGAAGGCACCATTAATGCTGAAAGGTACATACAGGTTTTGGAGCAACATATGTTGCCATACAAGCAACGTCATTTTCATGGACGCCCCTGCTTATTTCAGCAAGACAATGCCTAGCCACATTCTGCACATGTTACAACAACATGGCTCCGTAGTAAAAGAGTGAGGGTACTAGACTGGCCTGCCTGTAGTCCAGACCTGTCTCCCATTGAAAATGTGTGGCGCATTATGAAGCGTAAAATACGACAACGGAGACCCCTGACTGTTGAACAACTTAAGCTGTACATCAAGCAAGAATGGGAAAGAGTTCCACCTGAAAAGCTTCAAAAATTGGTCTCCTCAGTTCCCAAACGTTTACTGAATGTCGTTAATAGGAAAGGCGATGTAACACAGTGGTACAAAGGCCCCTGTGCCAACTTTTTTGCAATGTGTTGCTGCCTTTGAATTCTAAGTTAATGATTATTTGCAAAAAAAAAAATAAAGGTTCTCAGTTTGAACATTAAACATCTTGTCTTTGCAGTGTTGAATAATAATAATAATAATAATTCAATTGAATATAAGTTGAAAAGGATTTGCAAATCATTGTATTCTGTTTTTTATCTACGATTTACATAACGTGCCAACTTCACTGGTTTTGGGTTTTGTACATAAATTGAGACACCAAACTGGTTCACTGCATATTCTGGTCACCAAATGTGTCATATGTGTTAATATTGCAATAGTTTTCAAGGACTTATGTAATTAAGTTATGAAAATGAGATTTCAATTATCTTCAGCGGAGGTCTCTTGGCCAATAGGCCTATTGTTGTATTCATCTGTTTCTTGAAAGGGAAGATTATTTATTTTTGATTTTACACTATGCTGCTAGTGCATGCAGTTCATATTCCTTGTTCCCAGTGGCAAGCATGAAATCAATTATAGCCTCTAGATTCAGTTCAAACCTGGTTTGCATCACTTTGCCTCCGGAGTGATTGCCAGTTTTCATAGGTTCTTTGATTTCGATGGCAGATGAGTGTTTATGAGGACCAAAAAAACCCCTTGGGTACATGGCCAGTCCAACAATGACTAGTGGTCCTGCAAATCACTCAGCACAGGTCATGTAAGGTAATGGTGACAATATTTGCCTCGGGTCCTCAATTAGTGACTCCAAAAAAAGTTGACAGAAGGTTT
The DNA here is from genome assembly GCA_029721435.1 of Gymnothorax reevesii. NCBI lineage: Eukaryota > Metazoa > Chordata > Actinopteri > Anguilliformes > Muraenidae > Gymnothorax > Gymnothorax reevesii. The sequence continues at coordinate 60,354,134 of CM056580.1, read as the reverse complement.
AATCATGCTTAATGAGTGTTTGTTAGGTGGGGAGATAAGTCTGTAAACACTCCAAGTATAGAAACTTATCTTTTGCTACTTTGCTTTGCTTTGCTGATGCTGACTAATTTATTGGCTTTTGGGTATGAGGGTAGCTAACAAGATATTTGTTGAAAGGTTGTCCATCAGCTGCAGCTATCTTCCAGCTCATCATCTAAATAGGTTTCCTGTGCCAGTAATAAGTGATGTTTCTTCTCTCTGTATTATCAGTTGGTGCTTACATCCACCAAGCCAAGCATGTCTCCTCTGAGTTTTAGCAAGTAAATATTTATAAGGACAGATTTCCTGTGTCATTGCCATTCTTTATTGAAAAAGGAGTTTTTCTCTGTCTGCTGAAGGAAGCTTAATGTTCACCTTGCAATAATGCAAGGGTAGCATTTTTCGCTCTTTGGATTATAATAGATTTACTGCGTATGTTTGCGTGACAAAGCAAAGAACAATTGGGCAAGAAACAAGCTTAGTCGTTCTAAAAAGAAAACAATAAGGAAATCTGTTTTTTACCGTCTATGATCTGAACACTGCACAGACAGAAGTATGTAGACACCTAGACATCCACCGCCTCCCTCCAAAATTGTGGGCATTAATACATTAATATAGACCTGCTCCCTTCCCTTTCTAGCTGTTATAACAGTCTCCTCTGTTTAAGATTCTTTTTCCACAATATTTACTTTTGTATATTGCTTTGGAAGTTTTAGTTTATTTCAGTGGGAAAAGCCTCAGTGAATTCAGGAGATGATGTTAGGGCAAACAGACCGAGGTCAAAGTTGGCTCTCAATTGATTCAGAGGGAGTTTGATAAGTAAATACGCTGGCCAATTAAGTTCTTATAATCCAATCTCAACAAACTACAAACGGATCTTACCCTGTATGCGGGGGCATGGTAATGCTGAAATAGGAAAGGGCCTTCACCAAACTGTCAGGAGCTCATCGTCATCCACAATTTCAATGAATTCTTTGGTATTAATATATGCCCTCTGTGGAAGCAAGAATTCCTAAAGTTTGAATTTGGTCACGAACAAACTGCTGTTATATTTGCGCATGTTCATCAATTCATTAAGTCTTCTGGACGTTTCTCATGTTGAATAACGCATTTTCAGGCACTATTTTTATTTTGTCCTTTTCAGGGCTTGAAATTAACTTTTTTGCTTGGTAGCGCTGCGCTCCCAAGTTCAAAAAGTTAGGAGCGCGAGCCAAAATCTAGGAGCGCACACAAAGAAATCAAAGAAGCACCAATATGTATATATATAAATGTTTAAAAAACTACAATATAACACATTAACAATACAACTGTCTCCAACAAATGACAATTATTAAACAATATGAGAGTCTTGAATCCATTGATTAACATAGGTTTCCACAACATTGGCTTTATGCCATATCTGGAGGCCAGGATTTCAAATTGGGTCTCCTTGCTTTCTGCCCTTCTGTCCATCTCCTCACTGCGTGTGAGGCATCAAATATATCCAAAGGACCCTCCACACTGATCCAAATCAAATCTTCAATTGTGTTAGGGTTAAATGCAGATCTAACGTAAAGTCGTAAAGTCATTTTTTTCGCCTCAATATTGCAATATGAATCAGTCCACAGCGGAAACTTTGCTATTTTTCGGCTTATTATTACATAAGCAGACTTTATAATGAGTTGGATAAGTTTGTTTTAAGATATGCCACACGACATTGTCATCTAATTTCTGCATTTTCAGGAAAACGTTGCGTGTACTTGCAAATATAAAAACGTTTATTGGTCTAAAGACGTGCTGTAAAAAAATGTATGTAAAGGCCCAGTCACACAGCGAAAACGCATGAATTACGCATGAATTACGCACAGATTTTCGTTTCTGCGCGGAGCGTACGTCGTATGCGTAATTCGTAGGTGGAACGAACGTGGACTGTCAGTGATTGTAAGTGGATGTGCGTCGAAGGCGGTTTGTGCGTGATTTTGAGTTTTGAACGGTTCAAAAATTTTCCGACGCACAACTGTGCGTTGGTGTGCGTAATTCATGAGTCGGCATGCGTAGTTTATGCGTCGAGTATGCGTAACTATGGGCGGGACACTCGTCGGCCGTCAGTGCTTATGCGTCAGAACTGGTTTGAATCCGCGCACGTCCACGTCCGTCCACTGATGCCCCACGTTCATATCACGCATGAAACGCGCATGTGTCACGTTCATTTCACTGACATTCACTGACAATACGCGAGGCGTTCGTGTTTGGACGTGCTCCATCGGTGATTCATGCGTCGGGCGTGCGTCGAATGTTCGTGGAATACTGCACCGTGTTTGCTATTATGCGTCGATGTGCGCGATATGTCAGTGATTGTAAGTGATACATGCGTGGTTCATGCGTGATTCATGCGTGATTTGTCCGAGATTTCTACCCCCGACACCCTGAAAAATTGGTCAATTTCTCAACGCACAAGCACGCACAAACCCAATCTGTGCGTGATTTGTGAGTGATTCGTGCGTGATCGGCTGTGTGACTGGGCCTTTAATGATTTTTGCAGATAGATACTGAAGATATGAGCGAAGAAACCGAGGTGGAGATTTTAGGGCTGCGCAAGCGCAGAGCCGCAAGGCAGCATACTTTGTTGAGTTGCAACTATTAACAGAACACTGGACCTACTCGTTTACACACATTTATCTCAGTATTTTCTGTGTTTCGTGCTTTCTCCAGGTTTGGAAAGACTTTCACGTTTAAAGTGTTTGAACTCAGTAAAGAACTCGTTTCCAGCGAGATTCAGGCCATTATCTGTACAATGAACACGGTGCATTTCACCTTCTTATAACCTCAGTCATTCAAAATTTCGATGCAAATCTTGTGCATAGCTACAAAGGTAACTCTAAGTCCGGCGAAATGGAGTGATTGACGGCTAATATTAACCATTCTAGAATGGGTACTGAGGTTTACGATGGTAACCTCCCCTTTGACTGGTCAGAATGGTTACCGTCAGCTCGAGGCAACACACTGGGTCTGCTCCATTCTTATACCGGTACGCACGGCTGCGGTATGTCCAGTAGATTCATGCACTGCTCCGAGACATACGCTCATCTCTATTTAAGCTGCAGCAGCGGCTGGCATGCCTTCTGACTACCAAATGTAACTGAAAGGAGGCGTTTAATTCTGGGAAAAAGCGGTTGCTCAGGTGCGACTATTTTAATTTGAAGGTCGCACAGTGTTAATTTTGGTTGCAATTTCGAGTCCTGCTTTTGATGCCACCAAATGAGAAACGTACAAAAAACAAAAACAACAACAAAAAAAAATATTCAGCCAAAATGCTTGTGTAAGGCCTCATTCAAAATGCAACATTGGCTAGGTTCTGGAAATATGCTTGTGTATTATTGGACTAAAACACAAACATGAAGGATTTTTTTTTTTTTTTTGCCTAGTAGGCCAGTAATTTGGTGGGTTCTATCAGGTTAGGAATACTTGACAAGAGACTGGTGAGTCTCTTGGCAGCGGCGTCGCAGTTTCATAGTGTTTAATTTGCGGGATATTATCCTGTCATGCATTACTGAAAGTGGCCGTTTGGCTTTAGGGGATTTGCAATATTACTGATTCAGCAACGTAAATTTGTGCCTGAGAGCAAGGCATGCACTGGATGCACTTTGCCTGGCCAGCTTTCCTGGACATGTGTGGTTGTGTTACATAGTGAGAGAAGCCTGCAGTGGAGTGTAGCGGCACCCTGTATGGGCATGTTGACTCACTTCTCTGAATACCTTTCAGTATAATTTTTCTTGCTTTCCTTACACAGCTTACCATATAGTATCAAGAAACTTAATGTGTCTCTACTTGAAAAAAAAGGTTTACCACTCTCCCCATCCTGATCCACACACAGACAAATAGTCACACACACACACACACACATAAACACACATACACACGATTCAATCACCATTGTTATCTCAATGCAACTGCAAGTGATGTCAGAATCAGATTTAAGTTTTTTTGTTGCCCTAGTATCATTTGTCCAGCAGTTTCTGTGAAAATAACTAGCATGGATGCTGTCCTCATTTTAGAGCATTGGCTAAATTAATGGGCAATAAAGTTGAGACTAGCATGCCATCAGAATGAAATATTATGCTGAAGTAAGTATAGATACGTTACTTATCTATCCTGCAGAAAACAAGCAACTTTGAAGCTGTATGTTTTGCGGAAGACTTCTTGTGCTTTATGGGCATGGTGGCTTCAGACCCTGCTTTATATTGAGGGACATAAATTACTTTTATTTTGTGAAACAAAATAGAAATTTGGCTTCACTGGAGTGGAAACAGTACTAATTTGACACAAAGATCCTGACAGGATAACTGGCTGCAACTCGAAGCAATGATCGTGCGCACGGCCTCTTGTGAGAGTTCAGGAGACCTTGTTGGATCGTGCAGCTCGTTATCTTCTGCGAATGTTAACATTAGTTAGTTGTTTCAAACATGGCGACCTCTTTGTAGGGCAACCTGTACCTTGTAGAATAGAATAGCTCATTACCATCACCTAAAGCAATTTGACTTTTCATCTCATGTGAGTAGAAATGATTTAACTCATTCCCTACGGAATACTTTTATATAAAATTGTCTCGTTTGCATGGAAGATTGTGTAATTTTCCCAAAAAATACACATTATAAGGAATTGATGAACAGGTGGCTCATGACCGCGATCGTCAACCGATTTCGTGTTTTCATCGGACTGCGAATGGTCATCCACGCCGTTGGCACAAGCTTACCATAGGGAATGGTAGAATTCCCTGCGCTGTTGGCACCGGCTTGCCATAGGGAATGAGTTAAAATATATTTGTTGAAGTAATTATTTAATTTTGTTATTTTTGTTATAGATCTTTGACTAAAAATGACTTAATGGGCCTTTAAGAAATGGCCCAATTTCACAACCTGCCAAAGGTTCATTCAGTAGCTTGGATATCAAAACAAAAATCATCCTTGTTTAAGACAAAAGCATTGGGCTGATGCTGCATTCCTGTAGCACAATGCCGAAAAGCTCTTATCGCCGTTTCCTCTGCGCACACCAGATCATGTGAAAACATGCACCCCATTCTGCACTGATTTGCCATGTAGACTGGGAGCACGTCCAGCAGCCTGGCTCAGCTAACCATGGCGACCAGTGTGAGGAAAAAACAGTGCTATCAGGTGATAAATGCCTGTCAGCAAACCTGAGGCAGATTCGGGGCAAGGCACTGCAAAGAGCCCAGGAGAAACTGTTGCAAATCACTGGGATTTTACGGATGTCTCAGAAAGGCATATGATAACAACATCTGTCCTTCTGCAAAGCATTGAAATATATGAGTATATCTTAAATATGAATGGCATTTGCCGTAGCTGGTCTTGAACTATAGGAAAGCCATCCACTGCACATTGGTCCTCTGCCTACTAGGACACTTTTAGCATTAGGTTGCATCCCCTGATTTTTAAATGGTAAATTCTACTGTTCCTATTTTACCTGTTTTACCTGTGCTCTTATTTTATTGTGTTGTGCCAAGCTATAGGCAGCACAGGCTGTTTTAAAATTGCTGTAAATAAAAGTGACTTGACTTGACATTTCAATCACATGTTCATTCTTACTTTAGGTAAAGTAAGCTTGTTCTGATCCTAAATCCCTCTCAAACATGTAAACTACTGGAAGGAGTGCAAGCTCTCTGTTTGCAGCTGTCAGAAATGTTTACAAATTGAGATGTTCTTCTCTGGAAGGGCTCCAAGGACTAGAGTTGCTTGTTTTCATTCATTTAGCAAGTTCAGCCATTTTCTGGTATTCAGTTTTCTTTTAAGCCATTATTATGCTCCTTCCAGGAGACATGTCGGGAACACACAAGGACATCTTCCCAATTTTAATTTCTTCTTCCTATTGAACAGATGGTTTGTTTTTCAACTGTTTAAGTGAAAATTTAGACTCATGTTTAGATCACTCAGGTCATTGCCCTGGATCAGTGGTCACCAGTCCTGCTTCTAGAGATCCATGTGCTAGCGTTTCACTCCAACCCTAGAAAACCTTCCTCATTCAACAGCTAGGGACAGGCATTGATCTGCAAATACGTTTAATCGGATGTGCCAAATCAAGGTTGGAGTGAAAACCAACAGCAATGGTGCATCTGTAAGAACAAGGTTTGTGACCACTGTTCTGAACTTTGACCCATTTAGAAGGGGGAAATTGCATAAATGACTTTTCCCAATTTTGATGTAGCGAAAATTCTCAAAATGGCCAATTTGCTGTGCATGATTCTTCAGCAATTGCATACTTAAAGAGTTTGATTCCAAAATGTGATCAATGCCAGATTTGAAAATTTTAAACTCCCGCCACGAATTGGTCGGTAATTATCATGGGTTATCCATTCCATATTCAGTTTTTGTCAAAACAAGATATCCGTCATTGATCACACTCTGTATTAGGCACTTTTGCAATACATCCCTTCAACCAATCATCGGCCGCCATTGATGTGTCGTTTTCTAGCATGGCTGCTCCAGTCCTCACCTTACCACTCGATTGCTCTCAAAATTTTTTCATTAAAGTTTGCCTGATTAATAATCAAACAATTGACGTACTGAGTAACGAAGATCAATGCATGCCCTGTAATGATTGAGAAATGATGCTGACAAAGAGATTGCCTATTGGCGACGTTTAAATAATCGATGCAACATTGTAAAGATGGCAATAATCTGATGAAATGCAGAAAATCCAAAACTTGCTATCGTTCTGGATTTGTTATATTCCTGTGGATTATCGCCATACTTGCAATGTCATTTCGTTCAGCATCATACCTAACATCACCCTTTAGCCGTGACTTGGCTGTATTCACAGCATAGCATAGCCTTTCCTTCTTGCTGCTTAGTGAGCCTTGAAAACTGATGTACGCAAATCTATGTTGTTTCATGAGCTACATGAGTTCAGAATGTTTTAAACACTAATTGATGTTTTACGTCCTTATTTATGTACTGTGCAGAAGAAAACTCCATGACTTCTTGATGCAATGTGCAACAGTGCTATCAAAACTAAATTGGACAGTCTTTCTACCAGGTAGTCTTGGTAAATGTTGTGTGAGGTTTTACGAAATGAGCCAAGAGCGAGAACCAGATAGATGCAAAATGGAGGCTTTATTTCTGAAGGGGGAAACCCCCCCAACAGAGCTGGCAACAGTACAATGTCCACAATCCACAAGCAGAATCCAAAGGGCAAAATCCAAAACTGTAACCAGGGCACCAATAACAAAACTCAAGGTCAGGCAAAAATGGTTCGGTACACAGGCGTGGGTTTGGTGGAGAGGCAAACTCATTAGCCGTAAACAGTCCGAATCCAAATACCAGGGCAGCAAAAGACAATAGACGTGGTCGGGCAAAAATAGGTCAAAACTCACAAAGGCAATCAGATCCAAAAGGGCAAACCAAAAACAAGTGTCGGGCAATCCAGTCAGAAAGAAAATATCACAATGAGCAAGGCGAGGAACGTAGCACAAGACAAAGGAGTAAAGACGATCTGACAAGGAACTAAAAGTGCAGACACCTTATATACACATCCGGGGTGAACACATGACAAGGGAGCACAGGTGCGATCAATGAAACAATAATCAGGATTGACACATGAGGGTTTATCTAATTACATGAATCTGGCGAATGCCGAAACGCAGACAGGGATAACGAGACATTCCTATGAACGAATAAACGGCTCTGGTTAAGGAGTACTAAAGTGTACAGTCTAAAGAAAAGGGAAAGCCTGAGATATAAGTGGAAACTGCAGTAGAGATAATTAGTGATAAGCAAGGAGGGCGGAGATACAGATTGGGCGAATGCTGAGAGATCGTTAGTCTATTAGTATGTGCAGCTATACAATCCCGAGTGCAAGTTAGTCCGTTAGTAAAAATATACAATGTTAATCTTGGTTAGTAATTAATCGAAAACAATAAACTGTTAGTATGGTTAGTGGAAAGTAACAGAGAGAGGAAGGAAGAAAAACGAGATATGAAGAAAGATTGAAATCCCAGAAACCAGGAAATCACCCGAATGAGTGGCACGTCAGACAAGAGACCGTGGGCAAAGACCTACACAAGAAAAGACAGGGTAAACGAAGTGCAGGACTAGAACTAAAAACAAGACTATGAAGGCGTGGCAAGGCTATGAAAACATGGCAAGGCTGTGAAACATGGCAAGACTATAAAACATGGCAAAGACATAAATAATAACAAAACATGAAAAATAATAAAACATGAAATCAAACAACAAAACACAATACATAATCATGGGGATGGTCAGAGGCAGGCAGTGGTCACTTAAACACAAACAGCATACGTGGCATGGCCAGGCACAAAACTTAAACATGGAACTAGGAAAAAGGCATGACCGAAATGCAGATTCACAACATGTTGGTCATCTGGCTGAGTAAACACTTACAGGATTAGGTACAGTAATTGAGCATTGAAAGGTGAACTTTCCAAAAGCCTTTGACATCGCTGATGGACTGCTACTGGAAACACCATGATAGGGATAAATAGTGTTCTGCCAAAAAAAAAAAAAAAATTTTATTAGTTCAGTGAAAACCAGTTAATTAGACCTGGATTTGATTTTTTGTCTTATTCTTTAAACAGTTCACTGAATAAACTTCACACAGTAGATTTATTTTTTCAATTTCTCAAAATCACAAAAACACTGAGAATGGATATATTGCATTTTGGAACTAAAATTTTCACTTGTAAATGTGTACAAATGCGCACATACTGTACATAAAATGTGGTAAAACAAGTCAAAACCTAGAACATGGCTGGACTGTTTATGGTCTATGTGCAAAACTATGGGCAGTGTGCTACAGGGATAGTTGGTGGTGTGGTCTATTATGTTAATCCTGTATTTCAAGTATTAATTTTATTTTATGTGTTGGCTTTAGTACAATTATTGTTGAAGTGTCTCCATGCGCATCGCTATCCGGGCTTCTTGATGATGTTATCAGAACTTTTCACACCAAATCAGTTTGAAAGAGCTACGGCCAATGGGGAAGGTTCACTGTGCAGGCCAACTAATAGTGGAACTTCATAGTCACTCACTCACTCACTCACTCAGCCACGGACATGTGCGCGTGTTGGACTGGACTGTGTAGGTCCAGCCAAAATTGTATGTAGTGCCCTGCCAAACTGTTGGGGTGAACCTCTGCAAATGCTGATAATTATTGAGGCTTCAGGCTTTAGTGAGATGTGCGGCACATGCTATTACCCCAGGTGCTTTCTGCTGCCAGCGCTTCAAACCCTGTATCAGCTGGTTTAATACATTCTTTCAGGGAGCAAGGAATTGTGCCAGAACCTGTCTTCTGTTTATCATAACTGGGGTAGCTGCCATAAACTACCAACTGTCAAACTCTGAAACAGCTGTTGAATGAATCAGCTATATGAGTGAGAGATCTTCTTAGAGGGGGTTTAATTTGGTTTTCTGAGTACAATGGTTGTCCTTGAACTGCGGTTTGAAAATCATTGGCTTTAAATACAGTGGCTAATATGTTATGGCCTTGAAATCATTTGCATATGAGAAATATATTTCATATCAAGGTAAGTTCTTGGTGGTATATTTAATTGAAGTACATCCGTTGTGGAATGTGGCCCTATAACTGGACAGTGTGTATAGCACCTCGACATTGCTGGAACTCCACAGAGAAATGGCTTTGGACAGTAGGTTTTTTCAAACCGTTCAAGAGTGGGGACTTTCGGTCGATCTGGTTCCTGCAATTTGCCTCCATCAGCTCTACTGGTTGCTTGAGTGGACTTTGAAAGGAAGAGCAGGCTTTATTAGTGACATGGAAAAACACTAAAGTCTGGGCCTACTTTATACTTAAAGGGGACCAAACATGCTGATCCTTCTTTTAATACATATTAGTAATGTTATAATATTGGTTGTCCATGCTCAACCTCTGAAAAGTTTCTAAACATAAGATACAGGGATTTTGCCAGAATCCAAGAATGTGATTTCATGAGCGTGATTTCCTCTCTGAACAGCTCCTCCCGAGATCTTCACGAGATCTGGGTAAATCCTGACGTCAGGTTGTGCTGTCCAATTAGCACAGACCTAGCCAGAGCCAACCGCTGCACTGGACCTGCCCACACCGGAAACTATTCTAGAAGGCACTAACAATGGCATATCATACTATGCCTTAGTAGCGTCTACACTTTTGGAAATACAAAAGAAGAACCGCAGATCATTTGAGGTAGAATTTTGTCAGTATCTCTCCCAAAGCTACTTGTCCATTTACTTTTGGAAGCAGAGAAAAACAAATATTTCTCTTTCAAAAGACGATGCCACCAGAAATTATTTGGTAGCTTTTTTGTTTGCTGGCAGCAAACAGCCACGGCCAAAGGGAAAGTAATCTTTTTTTGCTCAGCATTTCACCAAAGACAGCTTTGTCAATAAAGGATAATTCGACGCAGGATAAGCGTTTCAGCTGCTTCTCAAACCTGAAGCAGTTGTATCAGTCAAGCGCTCGGAGCCACAAGCTGTAAGTAACCATATAACAGCAAATAATGTAAGTGAAGCTAACGTGTTTCGGGTGGTTAGCAGGACCGCTAACGATAGTTAGCACTAACAACTGGCCACGAACGCAGGCTTTGTAAAATATCTGAAGATAAAGCCTGTATCTGTTGTGACTGTCCGTGACTCACAGACACAGAAGCTGTAAGTTGCTTTTACTGCATAAGCCATCCTGACGTGATAGCCAGTTGATTGTGGCTGTAGCACAGCGGCTAACGTAGCCAAGTTACTGTTGCTAATGTTTGTGTCCTAATTATGCAAGAGTGATATCAGGGGAAATTCTACAGAAGGTGTGTGAACATAAACCTCATTTGAAGCTAACTTTTAATACTTGTTTGTAATTTGGATGCTTGGTACAACTGACTTGCTGTCAGTAAAACCTGTATTGCAAGGGTTTGTCATTGTGGTTATGACCGCTTAGTTACCAGCTACTGCATGTTAGTTTGCATGTTGTGCTAATTAAAAATGCTCCTGATTAATGTATATGCAGTAATTCTGATCGGTATGCTTGTGTTACTTCAGTAAGCATCAATGTGGCAGTTTCATCATAACGTTGCCCGATTGTAGCCACTACAGTTAGTGATCACTTCACTTATCCATGACTGGGATCAGCCGGATACTTCACAAATGTCTCAGCAAGCTCTCTTGTGCTACCATGAAAACAATGCGAAACACAGGAGCTCTGCCGGTTTGCAAATGATTTCTCTGCACTACCTTTGCATAATTTCATCCCCCATTAGAAATTGTTGTGGCTAATAAAAAGCCGAAAACGGTGGAGTTTAAATAGGTAATTCTTTCCCGTAGAAGTGATCAATTCGCGAACTCCACATAAGCAACTTGTCCGCGCTAACGGAACTTGTGGTCTGCAAAACCTGTATTATGTTCATAACATAACCAAGCTCTCTCTAGCTGTCGCGTACTATCCATAAAGCTGCTTTCACATCATAAAACATAAAACAAATTTTTCCCAGGACAGATTAGCCTACATTCAAATCAATTCTAAGACGCGGATATATATTGTCAAGCAGCTTTCATACTGGACGCAAAACGAATTTTTTGTGCGACAGATGAGCTACATTCAAAGTCAATGCAAAGACTCGAATACAGGCGTTATAGGCTCGTTAAGCAGCTTTCACACCGGACGCAAAACAAATTTTTCGCGCGACACATTACATTCAAAATCATGACTGCTTATCAGCTACTGCATGTTAGTTTGCATGCTCTGCTAATTAAAAATGCTCCTGGTTAACATATATGCAGCAATTATGATCGGTATGCTTCCCCTGCATCCAAGCCAGGAGTAGTAAAACCGCTGTACTCACCAACTGTTGCCGTAGCAAACTGTAGCCAATAGCAAATTCGTGCTTGAGCTGCCACACTTTCGCATTGCCTCCTCCACTTTCGCTGTTGCGTTTATTAGAACAAGTTAATTTCATTGGATCTATAAACATGTACTGCGTTTTATAGCAGAATTTACCGGCTGATTCCTTTGCTCAGATGGCAGACGCGTCTCACGTTTCACTGTGACACCGCATCGACCCGCCTCGATCCGCCCTCCACAGAGCTGGCCAGTCAGAAGAAAGTGGGCACATGGGGAGTGGGGGCAATAGCGGAAGAGCCACCCCAATGAGGCGTTTCAGACAGAGACTACAATGGACTACAAATGGGGTTTTTTTGAGGATGGCAGTAATAATAGCGAAATAAGTACCCTTTTACTTTGCGTGATCAGGAGTACTCTAGAGGAGTCAAAGACCAAAATATTAACTTGGAAAAATAGCTTAATAGGTCCCCTTTAAGTAAAACAAAGCATGAAGAAATCCTGAAAGGAGTATTCTAGAATATCTATCATTACCCCCTTGAAACAATTAATTAATCATTTTCAGAACAATACGCATTCATCCTCTGATACACCTTAGATAAATACAAAATTTAAGATTTTTCATATTTCATGAATACTACTAGGTTGTCCTCAGACGAGCCTTCCATTGTTGCTTCCTGTCATTCCGGTCTTCCATGCATCGGGCCTGTTCACTGGTGCTTTGAGCTCCTGCGTCCCCCCTTAGCACCTCCACATAGGTTAATGTGGGGCATCCTCGCGACCGGTGCCCATGTGTTGGCTCCCATAGTACAAATTTGCTGGCTAGCAGTTCTCTGTGCCTTTGGCAGTGTCCTGCAAGTCTCATCCTCCTGGCTGCTACTTTTTCGCTCGCCCTTGGAATAGCTTTGTACAGGATCTTGTTGGGAACATGTGCATCCTTGCTGATGTTAAGTACTGCAGGCAGCATCCTGGTGTAGCACCCGTCTAAAGACTTCTGCAGAGTCGGCGTCAGGGTCCAGCATTCACTGCCATAGAGGAGAACAGATTCTACTGTTGCGAAGAAGAAGCTTAGTTTGATTTGGTGGGGGAGGTAGGAGCTCCATACACAGGTCATACCATTCAGCGCCCTCCATGCAAGTGCTTTCCTCACTTTCAGGTCTTGCTCGGTTGAGCTGATCCATGAGCCCAGGCACTTGAATCCTATGAATCCCATATTGTTTTTTGTAGTAACTTTCTTATAAATAAGAACAGTCTAAAACGGGTTGTAGGGACAAGGCCCTATGAGTCATTTAAGGCTACCTACCTACTAAATAAGGCTTTGAGGCTTTATCTACATAAAAACGTAATTTTTACCCTGAGGACGAGAATTATTGGCAGCACTGATGTAAATGAAGAAAAACGCTGCATAAAAAGACACCACATTTAATAATTCATATGTTTAGATCAAATATATGGGCAGACTATATACTGAAATGATAATTTGCTTCATGTCTCTGTGTTTCTTATACAGCAGTCCGATTTTTATGAAAAATGTGGGTTTTAAAATAATTTTTATCTTCATGATAATCATTATTAATAAAATTAAATAAGTTAAATTCCAGCTATTTTTAACACAAATGAGTCAATCTTGGGCAAATGGAACTATATTGTGCAATTCCATCCTGTTTCAATGAGGTAAAAAAAAGATCAAATGCATGCAGACTCTCTTTCTCTGTCATGGTTTAGGCGTATTTTTGTTTGTCGGACCTTTCTTTGTTCTATCATCTGCGACAATATCAAAGTTCTTATCCAATGAATTCCTGGCCCAGCTGGCTAATTGAGCTGGAGCGGAGTTTTCCGGACTATATGACCGGGGGTTCGCCACACCTATGGCTAGAGTGTCTGTTTGTTTCTAGCACTTCGGCGAAAGAAAATCTCTTGTTAAATCTTCCTAGTGATTTGTTATATTCCTTTTATTGTTAGGAATTGCTTCTTTTAGAAATTTTCTCTCTCGTTATTTATTTTCCCTCCACGGCTTCTGTGTTGCAGACTTTTATTTGTCCTTGGAAGCGCAAGCCTTTACCAGAGGTTTTTACCTCTTTTATGTTTGTCCCTTATCTGGGCTCCTCATTGCTCTTTCTCTCGCTGGTCGCAGCACCTGGCGTCCTATCACCGCCCATTACAGTACACTCCAACCAAACATGGAGTCGTCAGCCGCGACTACGGTAGAGAGTTCTGGCTGGTGAGCAAGCCTCACTCTCGGGCTATGGCAAGGGCATGCCTACCCTTAACAGTCAACAGGCTGAGTTGGCAATCAGGATGAGGCTTTACTAAAACTGGAGAGCGTCCTATTAAGTCTCACTGAGAGTATTCAAGCCTTGTCCACTCAAATCACACAGAATGTCGCACAAACACCACACTCCCCTCGTGAGCCTAAGCTCCAGCTACCTCCTCCATATGGAGGCAATGCAGGGAAATTTAAATACTTCGTTGCCCAGTATGAAATATTTTTCAAAGCTCAGCCTTCACGTTTTGTAAATGAAGAATCTCGGGGTTCATTTATTTTATCCCTGTTGACTGACACAGCCCTTACTTGGGTCGGACCACTTATTCGATCTAATTCACCAGTCGTGAGTTCAGTGGAGACTCTCGTTAAGGAAATGGTGTCGGTGTTTGATCAAGATGTGTGAGGGCAAGACGCGGCTACACGTCTAATGCATCTTTGGCAGGGTACGGAGAGCATTGCTGAGTCTCTATAGCCTTTCACTCTCTAAGCTACAGAGACAGGCTGGCCAGAGGCGCCTCTAATGACTGTTTTTGTTCATGCCTTGGCGGAGGAGGTGAAGGACGCTCTGGCTACTTCTTTGGATTCGTTGGTTCGCACTGCTCGGCGAATTGAACATCGAATTCGTGAATGCAACAGAGAAAAACGTACTGCCTAAGCTCTTGTTGACACCAGGGCTAATCTTCCTCGTAGTAAGCTTATAACTCCTCCACCCACTTAAATTTCTGCTCCTGGGGAGCCTATGCAGGTCAATGGCTCATATGTGAGCGGGGCTCGAAAGCCCATTCGTAAACCGATTATCTGCTATCACTGCTACAAACCGGGACATATTCGCCCACACTGGCCTGATCGTAAGGGAAACGGGAAGTCCCTCTTGCGGTTTAGGGAGCGCTGAAGGGACAGACCCAAACTCCCTTCCGAACCTTGATTCCTGTAAAATTAACTGCGGGTAGACGGATAATTCCTGGGAAGGTGTTTTTGGACTCGGGGGCCGTGGATTGTTTTATGGATGCGGAGTGGGCTGAGAGGCATTCTATTCCTTTACGCCCTCTGCTACACTTACGCACGGTTAAATCTTTGGACGATCGCCCGTTAGGTTCTGGAGTTATAACTGAGGTCTCCGCAGCACTAACCATGTTCATTCCATTCGGTCGCCATTCTGAGGAGGTCCGATTTTTTATTATTCGTTCACTTGTTTTCCCTGTTGTGATAGGGCGCATGTTGTTACGGAAACATAAGTCTCACATCCGTTGGGGTAGTCAGACTAGCCCTATTGTCCAGTGGGGCGCTAATTGTAGATCCCACACTAGGGAGAGTTTGACGTTTAGTTCCGGGCATCAACCTAGGGGGGAGGCGGATGCCGTGAGTGATTCTGCTGAGTTTGTCTCTTACAGCCCTCCTAGTCTGGAAGAGGAGGTGGAGGAGGGGTAGGAATGGGATCCTCAATTTGACTGGCAGCAGGTAGAGGATGATTGTGATTTAGAGGATCTCTCTGACAGTGATTCGGTCATGGATATAGCAGGTCCCGAACAGGTGGAGAGTTTGAGGGCTGCTTTGAATTTTGATCTGCCTCCTAACGTTCCTAGTGATTATGCTGATCTCGCCGAGGTTTTTAGCAAACAACGAGCCTCGACTTTACCTCCCCATCATTCGTATAATTGCGAGATCAATGTCCGCCCTGGTACTACTCCTCCTAGGGGTTCGCTATACACGCTGTCAGGGCCTGAGCGTAAGGCCATGCGAGAATATATCCAGGAGGTTCTTGCTAATGGTTTTATTAGGCCATCCATGTCTACTGCTGTAGCGGGCTTTTATTTTGTTGGAAAAAAGGATGCCGGTCTGAGACCCTGTATTGATTATAGGGGTTTGAATAAGATCACCATTAAAAACCGATACCCCCTTCCGTTGATGAATTCTGCATTTAAATGTCTGCAGGAGGCATCATTTTTTACCAAGTTTGATCTCTGTAATGCTTATAACTTAGCTCACATTCGGGAGGGGGACGAATGGAAAACGGCATTTAATACGCATGACGGGTACTGGGAATATTTGGTCATGCCATTTGGATTGGTTAACGACCCCTCGGTGTTTCAGGCACTTGTTAATGACGTCCTTAGAGAGATGTTGGAGAAATTCGTCTTCGTTTATCTCAAAGACATTCTGATTTTTTCTTCAACGCTCTCAGAGCATAAACAACACATCAGACGTGTGCTTGAGGCCCTCCTTAATGCCAAGCTTTTTGTCAAGGCTGAGAAATGTGTTTTTCACACTAAGACTGTCTCATTTCTTGGTTTCATTGTGTCGGAGGGGTCGGTCCATATCGACCCTGTTAAGGAGGAAGCGGTCAAGAATTGGCCTGCTCCTCAAAATGTTAAGGAGGTGCAATGGTTTTTGGGGTTTGCCAATTTCTAGAGGAGGTTATTCCGTAATTTTAGGGCAGTAGATGCCTCCATTATTGCGCTTACCAAGAAGAATGCCTCCTCGCCATTTGATTTATCCCCAGCAGCTGAGTCTGCTGTTCAGGAGTTAAAGAAACGTTTTAGCTCAGAGCCCATTCTTGTTTTGCCCAATCCCTCCCTCCCTTTCGTTGAGGAGGTAGATACCTCTTGAGTCGGGGTGGGTGCCATTCTGTCCCAGCGCCCCCTTCGGGACAATAAGCTACACCCATGTGCCTACTTCTCTCAGTCATTGTCGGCGGCCGAACGGAGTTACATTATTAGTGACTGAGAGTTGCTAGTCATTGAGCTGGCATTAGAGGAATGGCATCATTGGTTGGAAGGGGCTGAGTATCCGTTTGTGGTTTGGACGGACCATAACAATCTCCAATACATTCAACAGACTAAGCCATGTAATTCTCGGCAGGCGCGGTGGTCGTTATTTTTTAATCACTTTAACTTTACGTTAATCTATGGCCCGGGTTCTAAAAACACCAAGCCTGATACCTTGCCGCGGATTCACGACCGCTCTGGTCTTTACCCTATGCCGGAACCGGTTATCCCTACTGATCAGATTGTGGCTCCCGTTCAGTGGGACATTGGGTCTGATGTGCGGGGGGCCTTAAGGTCAGATTCCAGTCCTGGTGGGGAACCACCTGGTTGTTTGTTTGTTCTGCCCTTGGTACGCACCCAGTTTCTCCAGTGGGGGCAATCTTCTCGTCTTGCGGGTCACCCAGGGATTCATCGGACCAAACAGTTCTTAGCCTGACATTTTTGGTGGTCCAGCATGATGGAAGATATCCGGGAGTTTGTAGCAGTGTGCGGGGTCTGCGCTAGAAATAAAATTTCCCACCTCCCTCCCTCTGGTTTGTTATGGCCATTACCCGTCACTAAATGCCCACGGAGGCATATAGCTTTTCATTTTATCACGGGTTTGCCTAATTCTGAGGGCAACAGGGTCATTTTGGTCGTGGTTGACCTTTTCTCCAAGGCCACCCATTTTATCGCACTGCCAAAGTTGCCTTCGGCGTGGGAGACGGCCATTCTTGTTGTGGACCATGTTTTCCGCCTGCATTGTCTCCCGCAAGACGTGGTTTCGGACAGGGGCCCTCAAGCTAAGTTCTTGGTGGGCCTTTTGCAGTCGCCTTTTGTTGGGGGCCACTGTGAGCCTTTCTTCTGGCTTTCATCCGGAGACTAATGGTCAGACAGAGTGAACCAACTAGTCTCTGGTGAATACCCTTTGATGTTTGGCGGCTGATAATCCGTCGTCATAAAGTTGTTTTTTGGCTTGGGCTGAATATTCCCATAATTCTTTGGACAACTCCTCCACAGGCCTCTCGCTGTTTTAGGCTCAGTTGGGCTATCAACCCCCCCTTTTTCCCAAGACTCAAAAGGATTCTGAAGTCCCTTCTGTCAATTATTTTATTCGACGCTGCCGCTCTGTCTGGGCCTGGGTCTGGTCCTCTTTGTTGCGATCTAGGCAGAGACAGAAGACCACTGCCGATAGAAGGCGCCGGGGGGCCCCATCTTATCGGGTTGGCCAAAGAGTTCAGCTTTCTACTCGGGACCTTCCCTTAAAGGTGGAGTCACGAAAGGCTTCATTTGCCCTTTTAAAATTGTGCGGAGGATCAACCCTTTTACTGTCAGGTTGAAACTCCCCAAGTCCTTGCGTATCCACCCCTCGTTTCATGTCTCTAGGCTAAAATCAGTTAGCTCTCACGACCTGGCTCCGGTTGACAAGCGTCCTCCGCCACCGCCACAGATAATTCAGAGGGGCTCAGTTTATACTGTGCGTCGCATTTTGGCCTAGACTAGTGGACTGGGAGGGATATGGGCCTGAGGAGCAGTACTGGGTCCTTTCTCGGGATATTCTTGATCCCAGCCTCACCCGTGAGTTCCATGCAGGGGGTTCTCGGGGAACTTCTGGTGCCGTCCCTTAAAGGGGGGGGGCCCTGTCATGGTTTAGGCGTGCTTTTGTTTGTTGGACCTTTCTTTGTCCTATCATCCGGGACGATATCGGAGTTCTTGTCCATCAAATTCCTGGCTCAGCTGGCTGATTTAGCAGGGGCTGAGTTTTCTGGACTCTCTATATATGATCAGGGATTCGCCACGCCTATTGCTAGAGTATCTGTTTGTTTCTAGAACTTCAGCTGCAGAAAATCTCTAGTTAAATCTACCTAGTAATTTGTTGTTTTCCTTTTATTGTTAGGAATTGCTTGTTTTAGAAATTTTCTGTCTTGTTGTTTATTTTCTCTCGCACGGCTTCCGTGTTACGGACTTTTATTTGTCCTCGGAAGCGCGAGCCTTTACTCAAGGTATTAACGAGGTTACCAATAATTCTGGGCCTGACTGTTATGTCTATGTGAGTCTGTCCACCAGTGTTCACACATGTTAGTGCGGAGGGGAGTGGTGTTCAGATAAGTGGTGGGGGCACTTTTCCAAAATAAAGAAATTGCTATTAGTGTGACTGGTTGATGACATTACTTGAGACCTGAAAAATTTCAGAGAGGTTTTCAGAGACCACTGATCCTAAATCCTGCCTGAAAGGCCGTTATCCTCAGCTCTGGAGATGGGTTGCAAGTCAGAAATAATATGCAGAATAAATGTGCATCCTGTGGAAGTGAACTCCATGCCCTCTCCTGACTTGATCCTGAAATGAGGAGGATCTTGGTGCAAAAAATGTGAGGCAGAACTCATGGTGAGAGGCATCTCAGGTCACTGCTGCATTCCTCGATTCCTGCCGGGATTTGTTGAACAGGCCCTACAGCTCCACAACAGAGCCTGCCGTGTGTAATCTCGAGACACTCCTCAGGGCAGTGTCTCTCGCAAGATCTCAGTATACCTGTTGCTAAAAAGAAAACGGAGTTTCATGTTGTTTTCACTATCATCCTCTCACATTGAGCAGGGAACCAAGATAAAGACAAACTTGACACAAAATGTATGCCTCTGCAGTGTATGGGAGACCCGAGTTTTTGGAGGAGTGGGGGGTTAAGGAGAAATGTGAGGGGGTGGGGGGTCCCCGACTCCTATACCTCCCTGTCCACATATAATACATGGTCGAAAAAGCTGATTAAAGAGGAGATGGATTCATTGGGATATGCCACAGGGGAAAGAATCCTTTAGTGCAGAAATTACATAGCTGTCATCATATGCTTAATTTATTGGAGACGCATTTGGCTTGCAAAGTGAAGGCTGATCATGCAACACTTTCTTCTTTCATTTTTCTGCCAAATAATATGTAATTCTATAATATATGTATTACAAGACAGGTATTAGCTTTAGTTGCAAGTAGGAGGGTGAAATAATAGAAACTAACCGCTTTACAAAGTTTATACAATTTTACTTAAAACACTCAGAATACTAATAAAGCAAGAACACTGCACAGAATTCATGTCACTTTCTCATTTCACTTCCCCGCCAATTAGCACTTTCCAGAACTTTTGCCTTTACATTGTTTGGGCAGGAATGGGCTCAAACAGCATGTGAGATGACCAGAATCCTGTTGGCTCCATCCAAGCTCATGTGTTCATTTTCAGAAATAAGAGAGAAACCTTGTGTGGTCTGTTGGGTTTAGACCACAAGATACTGGTTTCATATGTATTTTGGAATTAATGTATGATGATTAAATGTAAAAGATATGTGCCATCCTCTTGACTGTGCGTTGTCTGTGTATTAGGGATGGCCCCACAAGTCTCATCACTATGGCCTGAAGAAGAAGGGTAAACCAGCCCACCCACAGGACACACTGAAGCAGACTCCTTGGGTCAAAGGAGGTCCTCTGATGGCATACCCACAAAAGAACAGCTCTGACTTCTGGAACCGTCCTCGCTGCGGTGTCCCAGACTACCCTGCTGCCAAGAAGGCCATGTATGGCAAACGACTGCGGCAGAAACGATTTGTGCTGTTCGGTGGCCGCTGGGAAAAGACTGACCTCACCTATAAGTAAGGCTATTGACTGGATATGCATATAACTGAGACACATTGCTGCTTTTTAGGATTTCCGTGAAACCATGTCTAGTACACTGCAATAACTGTATATGGAGGTCATGTGGTGCCATGCCAGCACGTGACTGAGAATGCTATGTCAGAGCTGTAAATCTCCTGAGTCTTATTTCCACAGGCAAGACAAAGCAATCCCTATCAGGGCAGCTGTGTTTATTTGGTACAGTAGAGCAGCCAACACAGACACTCTGCAGGAGATGTTGTTTTTTGTTGCATGAGTGAAGCGGGGGAAGTGTAAATTTCCCTCTGCTGATCCCCCTTTTTTCCCCTCTGATGAGACATTCTTCGAGTTGGACCACCCAGTGTTACCTCACATCATGATGAAATTGTCCTGTGTTCTGGAGCCAAATTTCTTGTGAACCTTGGTGCAGCACAACATTACTGACCATATTCTCTAGCCTGATTTCCCCCCTCACAGCAGTAAAATTTAGCTGCGGCACGAGTGATAATCAAGGCTAATTTGTATACATTTATTGTAGATCAGCTGATTTCCTGGTATCCATTCGTGTCATACCATCTGGGACATTGCCACAAAAAGTATTTTTTGATTGGCTAAAATATATGGAATGGCAGCATTTATGATCTTATCACCATATGTCGTATTTCAGAGGTTTAGCGTTTGATTACTCGGCGCATAAAAATCACAAAAATCTGTAAAAAATAGTCTGTAAGGAGAAGAACATGTACTTTTATTGAGTAATAGCTGGAACAAATGTTTTCTTTGCCTTTAAGGAGATTCATTACAATTATACCTTTATTTCAAACTATTTTTGTTTGCACATTAGACTAAAGCATTTTATGAATTTGATCATGTTCACGGTATGCTTTCCCTCTGTTCTTGCTCTCACATCCCTCTGAAGTGCTGCTGTTCCATCCCTCAGATTTCCCCTCCCGCAGCCGTCTGTCACCCTTGCTTTCCAGTGCTTATTTTTTCTACGGACATCAGTTTGCGTATCCATGCCCATCCACTCAGGCTCATATAGTAGTCTTATGTATAGCTCCATTTTCCCTTTTTGGACTCTCAGCACTTAGGATTGCCTTTCATCAAGAGTGCTGGGTTCAGTAGATACTGAAACATACCATTCTGTTTTCTCCCTTCAAAATAGCTTCTTGCCAGATTTCTCCTGCAGGCATTACTCTCGTCCTTAAATGAGCTGTTCAGTGTCTGACCTCTTTTTTTCTTTTCCTTCTTTCATTTGCCTCATTTGACCTCCCCAGCTGTCTGGACTTTTTTTGGTCTTACTCCATTCACTTTATGCTAAAATTCTGGAGGATGTTAATTTACCACTTGGACTCACATTTGCCTCATTTTGCGCCATCCTGAGGAATCATTAGTTTTTCACTCTTTTTAGGCTCCCCCATTTGCCCTCCACACCAGGCGTATTCGACCTGTTCCAGAAGGGCCAGCCTAGGCTCCGGCTTTCATTCCAACTGAGCAGCACCTCATTCTCAATATCAGACGCTATAACAAGAACTCTGGTCAGATCCAAATTCCTTTAAATATTCCTCTTCCTTTTTCTTTGGTCTCGCTAGAAAATGTTACCTGGATGATCAAGAGCATGTGGCATGAAGATTTTGACCCCTTAAACTCACTTAATTTTCACTTAAGATTTCCCTTAAGTAGGTTTAAGGTCAAAAAAAGCTTTTTTTATTTCAGACAGGACACTCACGTCAGATTTAACCATTTATTTGGAATGACATACATTTGGATTTGGCGGTGACTCTGCTCAAGTGATGCTCTGGAACAATCGGAGCAAGCATGACAGAGACATCCCAGGAGATCACAACCTCCCCCAGCAGAGCCTGGTTCACCGTGTTTAAAATTTCAATTCATTAGATTTGTATAGCGCTTTTCACAGAGACTGTCACAAAGACACTTTACAGTGAGAGATGAAGTTACTGGAAGGGTAGTGCCCAGCCTATTCCCCCTACAGCAAATGAGGCAAAAAACTCCCAGTAGGGAGAAAATCCTCAAACAGTGATGAGAAAAAACTCCCCAGTGGGAAGAAATCTCAGGAGGAACCCGGCTATAGTGGGGAAGCCCATCCTCCGCGGGCTAGCTAAATAATATCAAGATAAAGTCAAAGAGTAAAATGGCAAAAAGAGTTCCATTTAAGTCCATCTGAACAGTGGCATTGGTAGCTCCAGGAAGTGGCTTGTCGAGGATGGAGCAGAACTGGATCAGGACCGGATCAAGACAGCAGGACAGCAGCAACCAGCGCTCAAAATGAAATGAAAGACAACAGTTAACAAACAATGCAGATACCATACAAAACAATGCCAATACCATATAAAGACAATAGTATGACACAAGTACTGCCAAAGACTGTGCCACTGGAAAGGAGGAGGCTGGGGAGGTGGAGGGGATGTTTGTGTAGATCTGTAATGGGTCTTGGTGGGAATGGTAGAGCTTGGCTAGTTGAGAGGGAGAGCGCCGGCTCATTTAAAAAGACGCTCAATTAGGTACGCGACGCTAAAGTCCAATGCGATTGGACAAGGGGTGGAGCCAAGACTGACTTCCGTGCCCGTCTGAACTAACACTGAAGCTCCATAACTATAGGACAGTGTCACATACATATTCTGTATCTGCTGGTTGCAGCGTTTCACTGAAGCTTCATCACATTGATATTATGAGAAATATTCAAACCCACGATGTCGTGTTTTTACGAGCACAGCATTACATAAAGTGGAAAATATCTATATCTACTTCATCAATTTATACACATTTCACTGTCATCAAGCTGGACATATTTGGGATTTTTGGAAACCTTGGGATGTTCACTAGAATTTCTAATAGGCCTGAAGTTCCATAAGTATGAATACAGCAGCAGTATTTGACCGACCCATATATAGGCTCGTAGGTTTTGTGGGATTAAAGATACCTTGGACATCTTTGAAAAAATCGAGTGTCCTTTCCTTCAATACATCAAGAGCTCGACAATTAAGATTCTTCACAAATTATCAAAAAACTTTTAGACTGAATGGCCAAAAAGCCACACTAGTAACATGACACTTCCTGGTTAGAGTGTTTCATTTTATCTAACTTTCTGAACTACTGGGTCCTATTAAGGAAGAGTCCTAACTAGGTACTAAGGTGATAGAAAGCCTCCTTGCAATTAAGGCAAAGGCAGCATCCAAATACTCTAAAGAGCAAGAAACATTCCTTGGAAATGAACATGAACCAGAAATAGTTTGCTTGGTAGCCATGACAAGGAGTGTTGAATTGCCTATTTCATTAAGGAAAGAAGGCAGTTAGCTCCTTAGTTGCTTCCTTTCAGCAAAGAAACACAGGACCAACCTTGTAAGAAAGGAAAAATCGAATATGGACCACAATCCTTTGCAGCTATAGCAATTGGTAATTTAATTCAGTGAGGAAGTTTTCCAATAAATTACGAAGGCCATCTTTTGCAAAAGTACCTTTAAAGTCTCCCTGCAGCCTTCCCTTAACCTATGGGACATTTTCTGGCTAGGTCAAGGAAAACTGGGGAGGAAAGGGAAACGGTCTTATATTTAAGAGAATTAGGATACAGCCACTGAATCTTCCTTTTCCATGGGAAACATTAGCCGTGTTGTTTGTGGAGCTTCAGTGCTCTAAAATCACATTGGAACAAATTTTTAATTCAACATTCTTTCTCACAAAACAGCCTATATTTGATATCGATGCAGTAAATTTTTCAGGAAAAAAAATTATCAGTAGCAAATTTTATGATGAAATGATACATGAAATTTACCAAAAACGTACTGTTGTCATGCCACATCTGTGATCCGAACGGCAAATCCTTAGCCTTTGTCTAGGCATTTTGAGATTTCCTTTGCTATAAAAGAACCACTTAATATTTCCTTGAAACTTCAACAAATTACCTAACCAGGATATTTTTTATGCTTTCTGCTGAAATGAGACAGTCCTAAGCAGTAATATTCCTAAAAATGGTATCTACTTACGAGCTTATAAGCAAATGAGATGGAGCCAACTACTCTGTGGCTGATTAGTTGAATCAGGTGTGTAAATGCATGCTGCAATGAAAGCTTGCAACCACACCTGCCCTTTAGAGATAAAGATGAATAACCCTGCTCAACCTATTCTCTCAGACCGCATTCAGACAGAGCTACCGCACTTTCTCTGCTACTCCTTCAGTTTCTGTCTGAATGGTGCAAGGCGTTTAAAAGGAGCATTAAAGTGAGTTGTCTCTGATACACCTCTGAAGGTGTTTCAGCACCGTTGAAAAAAAGTATCTGTTGCACTTCGGCGTCTGTGTGAATGGGATGAGCCATCGCTGTTAGGCTTATCAAGACAAGGAAACAAGCAGATGTGATTGTGCATAAAATGCACCAGGAACTGCCAAGCTAACAAACCCAAGTGCTTACATATTTTACAAGCATATTTTTTCCTAAAATACAATTTTGCTACGAGCTCTTATTTTGTCCTGCACATACTCTGAAATGATAGTTTGAACTATCAGACATCTTAAAGGCGCCTCCTGAGAATGATTGATTCCAGTATTGCCAAGCTAGCAACAATGCACACATAACTGGTGCTAAGGCAACGACTCAACCTTTCCCGTTGCAGTCTGAATGGTTTAAGATGGAGAAAAGTAGCAGCTGCTATGCAAATTCAATGCCGTATGAAGGGGGCAATTTAACACCGCACTGAAACACTTCAGCTATGCCTTTTTCTATCTGAATATGTCCTAACTGATACAGAGCTTTTCCAGAGTAATTTACTTCATTGCCTTTATTATTGTCTCCAACTGTGACAACTGTAGAGCAGTGCTTCTCAAACCTCTCCAGGAGGGCCACCTGACCTGCCTGTTTTAGATCTCTCCCTGCCTCAGCACAGGGATTCAAATGATCATGGGCCATATTTATAAAAATTTGCACGGATTTCCTACCTAAATAATTCGTATGCACAAAAAAATAAAAATGACATTTTGTGGAAAATAACCTAATTTATAAACCTATGGGTAAAATGAACTGCATGGAATTTTCATTTATTTAATCAGGATGGACTTGGAATTTATTGACATTGTGCATAATCTTAATAATTTCCCTTTTTTAATGTCAACTTTGTTTTTATAAATCAGAAATCTGCAAAGAAAGTGATGTACGTATCCTTTTTTGTGCCTGCGTACCGTTTATAAATGAGGCCCCAGGTTGTCATCAGTCAGCTTTAGGAGGCTAGTAACAAGCTGATCATTTGAACACCTGTGCTGAAGCAGGGAGAGATCTAAAACATGCAGGACTGTTTGTCCTCCAAGAGAAGTTTGAGAGGCACTGCTGTAGAGCATTCCTGGGACCCTGCTGATTGGTCTATATGCTGTTTTTTTTTTTGTTTTTTCAACAAGTGTTTCCTCATACCTATTTCCCCTTTTTGCTTGGTTTGGAATGTTAAACTAGCTTAAAAGTGTAATGTTAAACTATCAATCAGATTTGTTTAATACCAAAGAAAAGAATTCCTTGACTGGAAACCTGCAACCTCATGACATGACCAAGGGCATACTCATTGTTTTATTCATTACTAAAACCTCTGCTGTTGATTCAGGAGAATGTAGACAAACGTGCCCTCCACTGAAGCATGCAATGCCTAATGCCACTTTTTATCACATCTCCAGTAAAAAGTCAGGCTTGCTCAGTGATGATTCAGAAAAAGAGATCCGCAGAGGAAGCTTTTTTTTAATCAGATCTGTGACTGCCTGGTGAGCCAGACTTTGGGTAGTGATAAGAGATGCTTCCCAGCCTTAAGCAACCACAAACAATGTAGGGCTATTTAAAACAGTCGACAGTGGATGCGTTACATGGGTCCAAAAATCCTACTTATAATCGGATTGACAGGTTAGTCAGATTCAAAATGTCTCATGTAACCACCTTACCCGATCCGATTTACCCGGATCGGTTTAAATTTTTCGATCGGATTGAAAGAGGTAGTCTACGCTGATTGATAATCAGCTTGATGCTGCATATAAAGGGCTGAACAGAGTGGATTCGGTTGATGGATTGGATTATTCATTCTGCGCATGCGCTCCCTAGTACTTAGGAGTCACGTAATCACGAAATGATGTCAGTGGGACCTTAAGCACACGTCAAAGAAACTGTATTCGGTTGCAGCTGGGGCCATGTATGCAGATCGAACCAGATTCATTTCATCCGCTTGATTTCAATCAGATTGAGGATTTCAATCCATGTAAACACAACCATTGATACAATCAGATTCAGTAGCAGAACATGGGGTCAATCCACTAACAGGAACAGTGCCAGGTGGACTAACAAGCAACTCTATGTCACACATCTAAGCATACAACTTGAAGTAAAGAACACAGTACAACTTGAAGTAAAGAACACAGTACAAATTGAAGTAAAGAACACAGTAAATTTAAATATGTAACTTATAGTCATAGGAAAAACAAACAGTCTTTTTGTCACTTTGGTGGACATATTGCCTGCTATTGTCATATAGGCCTCATTTACATTGTTAGTGTAATGTGACCCAATTCTGATTTTTTGCTCTTTTGTGGCACAGATTGGATATGATGTTGACAGTATAAACAGGAAAAAAACGCATGCATTCGGATATTTTGAGATCAGATACAGGCCTCATTCATATGTGGAAATAAATCAGATATGTATCGGATATATACCAATACGACCGTTGTGTAAGCAGGCTGTTCGGATTTTCTTACACATTTCGTTTTTTAACGTCATCAAATCTGCGACCATTTAGCATAAACAGTGAACGCACGGTAAATGAATGAGGTTTTACATTTGAGAAGCTGGCAGACTGAACATGGAGGCTGTCTAACACCCAGACATTCCTATGAACGACTGAAGAGGCAATAAGATGCAATTCTGGCCCTTTTCCTTCTTCCCTGCCTAAAAATCCTGGCAATGTTAGGCGAAGTTTTCACGCACCGCAACATTACCATCAAACATACCGTCGGTCTGCTGATAAAACCTTGTATCTTCAAAATGATAAACTTTACAGGAAAATAAAAAATAAATATTAAATAAAATAAAAATAATATAAATATAAGTTTAAAATATAAATAAAATAAAAAATTTTAATTTTGCATGTAAGAATAGTGGACATACAAGTTTTTGTTTCTTATCAATTTGGAGATACGTGGTTTTATCAGCAGGCCGACGATATGTCAGCATCATCCATTTTTTTGGCTTCGCAGTTAGCGCTTGGTGCAGAAGTAGGCGTGGCCTAAAGTTTAGTAAAAACGACTAGTAGGAATGCGCGATGTTTCAGATGTTGTAGGTAAGTGTAATCGTGTGATATGGGTAACTAGATAAAATAAGTGTGACCGCAACGTAAAAAAAATCGTATTCAGGCAGCAAGTCCGATCTGGGCATCAAGACAAGATTACAGTGTAAATCCGGCCATAGTTACTGAGGCTCACATTAAGTTACCCATTGTCATATACATTTTCTCAGCACTCTAATTCTGTGAGTATTGAGGCATGATTGCCTGCAATTTTCCCCATGCTCGCTTCTTTCCAATAAGCTTTTTTTTTTTTTAGAATAAAAAAACATAAATTACTCTTTGTATGACCATAAGGTGCTTGCTTGCTGTTTAGTTTGCTTTTTGTTAAAACAGTTTGTATGCAATTTCGACTGCAGTTACTAAGTGCTTATTTTACAAGTTTAATGAATTTCCACAATCCAACTAACCATAATGACATGGGTTTTGCTTTTTATTAACCTTAATGCCATGATTTAGATTATTAGCTTCAATTTTAGATCACTGGCTTGGAAGAATGCAGAAACAATAGGAAATGGTTCTTACAATTCCAACTTATTCTCTCTCTTTAAGTCCTCTCGTGGAACACTCTTGTATTGATGCCTCTATCCTGTAAAGAGCCAACTTATTTTATTTTGTATGCATAACACTAGAGAGGGAGTCTGGACAAATGATGGTGTGAAGTCAGCGTCACCCTGCTTGAAAAAAGCTATTTTTATTAGGTTGCACAGCATGGCTTCTTCCTTTATTTTCAAGACTTCTGCAATAGAGTAGTGAAAAAGAGCTGACTATCATTTTTAAGAGAGGATAATCTTGCATTCCCCAAAGCAAGAACCCCATCTAGAGATGCTTTGTATAATATGGAGGATCCATGTATAAACTGCTACCTCTGCTTTTGTCCGGTGCCCCCTTATATATTTTTTCAAATCAAAACAGAGCTCTTTGCTGTGAAACGGCAGCAGCAAAAAAAATGACAGGAAAAGAAAAAAGCCACAAGCTAATGAGAGTGTGGAAACCCCAAGAGGATAAATCTGTCTTAGCATGCATGGTCTGACGGAATGAGCAGAAGAGCTTAGGCGGCATCATTCCCATGTTCAGGCTTGCAACTTCTCCAGCAATCCCCCATTGCCCCCGACCACCTTAATTATGATGCCCCATTCAATAGATGGATACTGAAATTGATAGCCATTGTGTCTGGTATCCTGGCACCAGGAAGAATGCCCCAGGTGGTATATGACTTAAACTCAGTGGAGATCTGGGAAACCGCAGTGTCTTACAGCCATACTCACATTCTCTCCCAACCCAGTGGCCCAGAGAGCAGGGTTTCAAAGACACTGAGACAAGAAAGTCATTCATCCCACATAACATGCATTTGAAACTTGTGATTCCTGGTTTTCTTATAATCTAATTAAGTAAATGCTGATCAAAAAAGACTTAAACATAGCAATAATTCTCTCATCCTGAAGTATAAATAAGCAGTAAAAATAGTCATTTGAGGTGAAATAATACAAAAGGCTGCAGAGCAGTTATATTTATTTTGATGCTTTATCCAAAAATTTTCTTTCCACAATCCATTTCCTCCATTTTAATGTGTAGTTACACATTAGATTACATTTTCAGAAATCATTGGCACAAAATGGACGGTGGAATATAACATGGTGGCAATAACTAAAGCCAGAGGCGGCATCCAGGGAGTCCCTGGGAAAATGACTCATTCAAAACTACTGTTTGCTTAATGAAAGATTCATCTGATTCTGTAATGAACGACCATCAGAAACCACACCCTAAAATGGCCTGCAATTTCTGGACCAGATTCTCATTTTTAGAATTGGTATTTCACCAATGGATATTTGTGTTGTTCTCACTGAATGAGGGAAGCTTTTGTTGTGTAGTCTTTCCATTGTTGAAATGAATCCCTGAGATGAAATGGTAGTTTGTTTGGGCCCTCCAGTTATGCCAAGCTGTGCAGGCATGGATTGTGAAAGCCATTCACAGCCTCTTTAGACCTCGTCATAAAGGGCAAGGTTAAAACTCTGCAGTTTCACAACACCAGGATTATCCTGAATCTGCCCCTGGAGACCTGAAGTTTTTTGAGCACGGAGACAGGCAGGGCTCTCACCTGCGAGTCTGTCGTAACAACAGAAGATCATGGGTCTTTTCAGCCAGAGAAGGGACAGAATGTGATCGGAGAGTGAGCGTGGTTGGTGGTCCGTAATGTTTCTGTGTCTCTCAGGATCGAACGCTTCCCCTGGCAAATGAGTGAGGACAAGGTGCGGCGTGTCATGATGGAAGCCCTACGGGTGTGGAGTGATGTCACCCCCCTTACTTTCACTGAGATACGGAATGGGAAAGCAGACATACTCATTGACTTCACAAGGTAATTGCATGGGATTAGGCACTGAGTGGCAGTAAGACCAAAGGGTCGATAGGGACCTTTTAAAATTATAAACCTATTACAGTGAAAAATTACAAAATTACAGTGAGCACTACAATGCATTAGACAGCGAAGCATGTATAATTTTGATTACAAAGCAAAGCAAGTTGGAAAAGATACAATGACAGTGAAGTTGAAGTGAGAGGCTCAGTTTTAATTTGAGGGTGTTTTCATCCATGTCAGATTAACTGTTTTGAAATGACAAAACCTTTTGTTCATAGCCTCCCACATTTTTGGGCACATCAAAAACTACTGGACAGTTTAACATAATGTGCAATAAACCTAATATGTGGTCACGTATTCTTTACATGTGATGACAACTTGAAGCCTTAGACACACAGACACAATCAAACAGATTGTATGTTCCCTGGTGATGCTTTTCTAGGTCTGCTCTAGCCAGTTCCAGCTTTTTTCAGGGACTTTTGGCCTGTAATCTCCACTGCAGTATGCAAAGAGCGAGTTCAATTGGATTCCGATCTGCTTATTGACTTGGCCAGCAGAACCAAAATAACAAAAGAAAAAGCGAGTCACTGTCCAAAAAATTATGGTACACATTGTATATCATGACAACTGTTTATTCTGAACAATACACCATGCACAGTAAGACTAAGGGCACTCTAATCAAATGACATCAAAAATAATAACAAGTGCCTGAAGTTCCAGCTTCTATGCAGCACACTATTTAATGAATGTTTGAAGGAAGACTTTCAAAAGTTGGACTCAAAGGTATTTGCCCAAATGCTTTGCTTTTGAGTGTTATTCTGTGCCTGAGGTATGCCTTCTGGTCTGGCTTCTTGCCATGTTTTAATAATGTAGTATAGAGAGGTTTCTATCTCAGTGCACAAGTACAAAACCTTTTTTGATTATGGAGTTAAAATGATGTCAGCTGTTGGACTGAACCTTAAGCTGCACTATTCAAAACTTAAGTCCCAAAAAACAGCAAAAAGGTCGACTAAGAATGTGTTTCCCTTACCAAAACCACTAACATAAAGCAGTGATTATAAGATCCGTATGATGGTGTAGCCTGCAGGCTCACGATTACTGCTAATTCTTCTGTAAGTTGTTAACTTGATGATATCATATAATATATAAAGTATATCACTGTTTGCGGTTTCTTTCTGTTACTAGGGCCCAGGGCCTGTTTGAAACATTGCAAAACAAGACTGGTTTTTGGCTATTTAATTATGCGTGCTATGGGGAAATCTAAAACAGCAGCATGTAGTATGCAGTTCTTGGCAGAGATATATTGCCTACTTGTTTTGGGTTCTTGTTTTATACTATCCAGTTTATGCTGGTGCTCCACGCTTCACGATGATACAATAGGCACTATTTCTATACAGACTGAATGAAAGATTAATCTTTTGTGAGTCACTGTTTTGCAATCATAATATTGTTCATACATCTGAATTATATTCCATACCCTTCAGAGTGTTCTATCCACACTTATGGACACTTGTTCCAATGTTCGTGTCATTTTTGAAAGCCATTCAAACCTTTCTCTTGCTCTTTAGTCATTACATTTATTGAAGTTTAGTTTGGTTTTACACAGGCACTTAAGAGCCCATGTTTCTGCCTTATGCAGGTGACAGGTATAGAAAACCTATATGGGGTGTCAGTAGTTTTTTTTTTTCTGACACACAGATCCTGATTTGGAAACTGGAAAAAATTAGCTAAAATTACATTGCTGAGGGGAAAAAAAGCTCTATAATGGCGATGAAAGAGAAGCATAACTGATGAAGCCCCTCCTTGTTGCAAAAGCCTTTACACTCACTGACTGCATCGTTTCGACAAAGTAAAATGCAGGAAACAGTGAAAAGAAGGATCCATGTCATGCAGTGCTGAAAAAAATGTGGCCACAGTAAAGCAATGATAATTATTGTATTTACTGTATTTTTCACTTTTTCGTAAGTCTTAGCTTTTCCTCATTCCAGTAACAGTGGTTTGGAATCACCTGTTGTGCTGCTCAGTTCAGCATTGAGCCACACACACACATTGAGCTGTGTTGCTGATGCGCACGTGAATCTCCTGCAACTTTGCCAAAGACCCAATCCATTTTAAATAGAAAATGAAAAACACGGGTGCTTCAAGTCACGTTGTGAGAAAAGAGGCATGTTGCTCATTGAAAACTCCAGTAACATGTGGGTCATTGGTGCATTGTTGCAAGCCATGCTGCATTAACCTGGGTTGTCCTGGCTACCATAAACTAAAAAACAAGACAATCTGTGAAATTAGTTTCCATGATGTAAATACCCTAATGATAGCTGTCAGATAGTGTCAGTCAGCCTTACTGTATCTAAACTGTAGGGCCTCTCTTTTACACTCAGGGCTTCCTTGTTTTTCTGATCTTAAGAATAACAATCTCATACAGGGAATTTCCTGCACAATGCCTTCAGTTGCTACAACTTGCTTGGTTTAGGTTATTTGTCCTTGTTAACTGACATAACTAGTTCACCTGAGCAGTAGGAAGGTGATAAGCAGTGTAACATCGTTCAGGAGGCCCTAAATGTCCTCTAAAATCAGGCGGTGCTTTTTTTTTGTATGGAATGCCGTGGCACCCCAAGGAGTCACCTCACACCTGTGGGGTCTTGGTTGCACCATCAAAACAGCAAGGCACACCCTACAAGCTCTGCAGGCTGTGCTCCTTTAGGGCATTACTTAGACCTGGGTGCATGCCAATCCTGTCTCACACTCCCTGTCACCCCACAGCAGTTCTCTGATCAAGATACCGCCATATCAGAAATGTACAGTCTGTTAAGTTCTTTTTAACTCTGACATTGCACATGTACAACTGTTTCTTTGTGGCAGCCATGACTTTCTTGTGATTCGTTTTCGGTTTTGGATCCCTTGTGCAATAGGTACTGGCATGGAGATAATCTGCCCTTTGATGGCCCGGGGGGAATTTTGGCCCACGCCTTTTTTCCAAGGACACATCGAGCTGGAGACATCCATTTTGACTATGACGAATCCTGGACTGTGGGCAACAACATGGGTAAACTTACTATAGTCGTTGCATTCACCTTCAGCAGTTTCAGTTTGTTTTTTCGTTTTCCGGCCTTATCCTGGAGTGACTGGTTGTTGCCTATTCTCCTTCAACTTCAGGATGTAATAATTACTTTTCCTTATTGGCATTATTGCTATTCCAAGTCTTTTGAAGGGGTCATAGTTTGCTTGTTGGGTTTTTGCCTTTCATTTTTAGCATTATATGGTGTAGTATTTGCACATGTAAAATATCTGCAAAATTACAACACCCAAAGTCCATGCCAAAGGGAGTTATTCTTGCCAACAGAAAACATAGCTCCTGAACTGCCAGAAGCACCTTGCTTGTTGTCCAGCCTTTTCTTCCATAACTTGTCTATGATAAGTAACACATCTGCATAATGGCTCGTTTGGCACGCCTGCAAACACATCTAAGTAGGGCAGCTGGGAGAAGAATTTAGTTGGTGTGTATTGCTATGTTGAAAAGCTGGTGTTTTCCTTTCTATTTCATATTTCCTTTCTATAGACCTCCAAAAGACGACGAAGTGAAGTGTCAGTGATTGAGATTAATTTTTACCACCATTCCTCGGTAGCAATACCCTAACTTTTGATTGTTTTAAATTCATCTTATGGAGGACTACTTTCTGAACAGCAGCTGGTGAATCACAACACTGGACCCTTTAAGGGAGGGGGCCTTACAATGATAGGCTCAGTGAGCCTGAGGTGCTGCTTACACACACAGCCTGTGCAGCTGTAACTATGGTTTTATGTAACTATGTAACTTTTTGACCACAAAAACATGCAGATGTTTGTATATAGACTACAAAACTAAAAATGTGAAACAGAGAAAATAGGAATAATATGACCTCCTAAGTGTCCTCCAGAAATCTCCCTTTTTGTAAAGTTTTTTTTTTTTTTTTAAATTGTGCTGTAACAATGAAAGCACTGAAGGTGCTGATGCCTCAGTGCTTACAGCAGTGACAAGTATGTCCCTTAATGAAGCTATAGAATTGGGTGTGGACATACCAGCGTGCCCTAGCTGTGCATCTGTGCTCGACATACTCAAGTATTTACCCACCAGTGGCAGTCTTTCGCCTTTCACACTATTCTATTTAACACTGACCAATAATTAGTGCAATTCAGACTCTGTGGGAACAATAGGTTTCTGGAGGGAAGCACCTCTCATACTATGCAGGACAGAGGTCTTGTTATCCGAATATTTCCGTCCATTGACGGATTTTTTTAACAATGACGGAACATTTTGTAGGCCGTCCGTCATTTTGACAGGATGTAATTCCTTCCCCCGTCCAACTGGTGGTGGGTGTTTTATTGTCTTGAGCATTGTCTTTGATCTGTATGATCCTGTATTCCTCATATTTTTGTAATATGATCATTTGCTGTTCAATTTTAAAATATGCTGCTCTGCTGCCGGTAGACAATTGGTCATATGCTACAAGCGCCATCTCTGTTATGTGAACACGCAGATATCTAGGTCAGGAAAGCCCCGGTTGACATAACGAGTTGATAAGCAGCTTTGTTGGACAGCTTAGCGAGACTGCGGTTGTTAGGCTTAGTGAAGCCCAGCAATAACTGAATGCATTGCTCAGTTGCACACTGTTACTGTGTGGGGGGAGAAATCATTTGTGATGTTTTATAAAGTTCATACAGCAGTTAAGTTCGAAAATCTACGCAGTGCTGTATTTAACACAGTGCGCAATGTGTGTCTGCACAAATCACTGTCAGCATTGTGCTCCATTTGTCAAGTTTTGCCATCAGCAGTGGCCATTGCTGTGATATAAATCAAACTCACAAGATGTAAAGCAATCCACTGTGAAGAGCTTTTTTTTCGTTGAAGTCTTGATCGCTCGCAGCTGTCATCGTGGTCATCAAATAGTGCTATAACTCGAAAACAAAGCTCTATCTCAAAAATCTGGCAAATTTAAATCCAAGAGATCATGGCATTTAACCTATTAAGCCATATTCTAGAACTTGATTTTGACCGGCGTAGCTGCTATCCTGGTAACAGACAGAATGTGAGTGAATAACACACAAACGCATGCGCACCGAGGCATAATACCTGTATGTTTTTTTGATTAAAAAACATTTTCCATTCCTCTTTTGAAAACCATGAAGTACTCCAGTCCCAAAAGCCAGCCTCACTCCCTAAAAAGACTGACTTTCAAATTACAAAGTAATGCGTAAGGAAGGGATTCAACATGTTTTGGGTTTCCATGCTTTTTGCTTCACTTAGCCTGCTTGTGTACCAATAGATCAATGTAAATCATACAACCAAGTCTATGGAGCGATGTTTATCCTTTCATAAGTGGTTTATTTCAAATGACTAACTGGTACTGAGGAACCTCACCCTCAACATTTTCACATTAATCGCCATCATCCCAAATTAACTCAACTCCTCTCGCACCCCCCACTTACCTTCAAACAGGTACGGACCTTCTCCAAGTGGCAGCCCATGAGTTTGGTCATGTTCTGGGCCTACAGCACTCCCTGGTCCCTGGTGCAGTGATGTCTCCCTTCTACAGCTTTTCATACCCACTGGCGCTAAGTGAAGATGACAAGCAGGGGATCCAGTACCTGTACGGCCCACGGAAACCCTCTGTACCACATATCAGCACTGAGACCAATGAGATCCTTCTCCCCATGGTAAGTGCAGCAGCACACTGTCCCATACTGTGCATTCAATAGGCCTCAGACAAACATTTCCAGTGGTGGTGGAGTTTCCAAATCTTAGTCAAATCCCTTTGTTGCATTGCACTGCTTTGCTTGTGGCTTTGACCAGCTTAAAAAGTTTAAATCCTGCTTACTTTGAACCTGCCCTCCAAAGCTTGATGCTACTTCCAGTCAACTGCAAGACAAAAAGGAAGGGAATACCACATCAATAGAAAATCTACACAGAAATATAAAAAAGAGGATTGCTGACAGAACACACTCCCTTCTTCCTCCTGTTCTCATGCTCGTTTTGTATTCTTTATGAAAATGAAGTCATATTATATCATATCCATAAATATAGACAGAAAAATGTGCAAAGAACTTATAAAGTTTAATTTCAACAGAGTGGTAATAATGGGTTACAAAAACATAGATCGACCGACACACTTGGCAAACTTTTCTGCAGTTTTGTCTAACCATCTCCATGAGTGAAGGGCCAGTTAGCATCCCTCTCTTTCTCTCTGTCCACTCTCTCTCTCTCATTCTCTCACTTTCCCCATCTGAAGCCCAATGCCTGCCACACAGACTTTGACGCTGTCTCCATGATTCGAGGGGAGCTATTCTTCTTCAAGTCTCGTTATGTGTGGCGCATTCGGGATGGACATCTGCAGGAAGGTTACCCAGCGCTGGCTTCCCGACACTGGAGGGGCATTCCCGACCACATTGATGCAGCCTTTGAAGATAGATCTGGGAATATCTGGTTTTTTCAAGGTAGGTGCAGGCAGACTGTGCTGGCTGGACTGAGGTTCTGTGGCTTTCTCTTTGCACACAAGATTAGGCAGGTGTTGGGATAAAAAATAAAACTTCAAAATATTGACAGTGTCCTCTTTGCTTTGTAGAATCTCTTATTTGTGCTGAGAAGAATTGCACTCTGAACAATAGGCTCTGTATATTTCCCTTTGATAACTAGCTGCTTCAACCCCAAGTTCTTTCTCCCATTTTGCCCTGGTGTGGGAGGGGTTTTAAAGTAACTGAAAATGTAATGGCTATTTGGAGCTCACTTGTACATCTGCCACCAGCCACACTGTCTGTTCAGACTCTCATTTGCACTGCCAATCCTGCAGTGTCAGAATGCATTTAACTCAAGTGTCAGCCTTTGGTCCAATTACCATTCAGGAGTTGTCTGGAGTGTGGGAAAAACAGGAATAAAAATGGAAGTTATACTGTACTGTAGTAAAATATGTTACTTTTAATTTTATGTTTGAGCAAAACCAACTGAATCATTTGCCAAATGAATAGGCCAATTCACCTTGCCTCTGCAGTTTTTATTCACTAGACTGCAGCTGCAATTGTGCCAAGCCTTACACATGGCCAAAGGAGTGACAAAGGAATTTAAAATTATACATACTTTTTGCATGTTCACTTTATTAGCTTCCTATCCCTTCAGCTGCTCCTCCTGTCACTAACATCTCACAGGTAAAATATGCTGCTACAAAAATTAGGTTAATAAATGCGAAGCTCCCAGCCCTCAGAGGACCCTTGGCTGGTCTCGGCTCAATCATAACTGTCTAGGCAGGTACAGCTTAATCGCTCAGGGCTTTCCATTGACCCCTTTAGAGGGTTTACATATCCAGCTGTGTTGTGCTAATAAGAGGCATGCCAGGGCAAGGCTGCTGGGGCCGCCCCCTCCATCAGCAGACACTCAGCACCTTTATTTATCTTTGCAGCAAAAATTAGCCTTTTGTTTCCCTGTGCTCCAGAGTCTGCAAGCTGACACCTGCGCGCTTGTTCGCTCACGGGCCTCAGACTAGCGGCGTTATAACAGTAAACCAGAGAGAAACAGTCACCACAAATGCTGCCCTTTTTCGAATATGAACTGCTCTCATAGGCGGTCAAAAATAGCATTTTTAATGACTTTACATAAAATTGTATTTTTGTTCTTATTCCATGTTTTCTTTCATCCACTTATATGCATCCAATCTGGGTTTTTGCTCTCTGTTTTCTGCAAAATCTCTACATCATATGGTCAAAAATCCAAGTAGCTGGTGCAGTTAACTACAGTTTGTGATTAGTAAAGCAAAACTTTTGGCCACAGTCCACTGGTACAGTAAACATTATTTTTTTTAGAATTGTTCCATTCATTACCTTTTCATGGGATTTCTTAATAAAGGTTCTCCTTCATTTAAAATATTTGACATTGACTGACATTAGGGATATATTTCATCCAGTACTTTAAAATTCCAAAATGTCCAGGAGATTGACCAGCTCATCTTGTGTCTCCTCAATGTCTGTGCTCTTCTGTATACAGGGGAAAACTACTGGGTGTTTGACGCAGAGAAGCAGATCACAGGGCCAGATTCAGTTCAGAGCCTGGGTCTGCCTGTATCTAACATCCAAGCTGCACTCATGTGGGGAGAGGAAAAGAGCCAGAAGATTTATTTCTTCAAGTCTGGGAACTACTGGCGTTTCAACCCCCTGGACAATAAGGTGGACACAGTGTACCCGCGAAACATGCAACACTGGAGGGGCATCCCCAGCAACATTGATGGTGCCTTTCAGGACCAGTATGGTGAGCCCGTCAAATGACCTTGGACAATGCAGTCCAAACAGTGCCTTTAAGAGTATATCAGTACCAACGGCTACTTCATTTTTATATTAGTTTGTTATTTTGAGAATTCTGGGATTTAACCTCAGATCATTTAAAATTTGCAAATTCAACAAGTCTCCATGGTATTTCATTAGAACACTACTGCTCTGTTTGAAATATTCTAGCACTCATCCATGAACTATGATGAAATTCTCGGTATCGCCAATATGCAAAAAATGCCCAGGTGTTGCGCTTTTGGCAAAATATCTTGCTACTTCTGGAACCCACTCACTTCTGATGCGTTGCTGAGATCACGGCAATCGTTTAGTGTCAGCTAGCTGCGCTTCAATTATGTACGCACGCATACATATATGCGGTCATTGTGCATATAAGTCTCTCATCCAGGGGCATTTCTGAAGTGTTCTCCACTTATTTTCGTTCGACTAACACATGGCAGCTTCTCAGTAATGGCCCATGGCCTTAATGACTACAGTTCAGTTACTGTTGGGCTCTGCAGAGACCGGAAGTATCCCATAATGCATCTGAAACGGGGCACGAATGCAACATCCGGGCATTTTCTGCGTATTGTCGATACCCTCAATTGTTGCATAGGTTATATGGCCAAATGTTTGTGGACACCTGCTCATCCAATGTCCTATTCAGCCATATTTGGAATCAACATAGATTTACATAACGGCCTTGCACCTTATTGGAACATTACAGCAGGGATTTTTAGCAAGCCAACATTTATGATGTTGTATAGTAAATCTGAGCAAATAAGCCTGTCTGGAAGTTGGCCTTCTTGGTGATCCCAGCTGAGCTCGATGGGGTTCAGGTCAGGGCTCTTTGCAAACTAGTCAGTTTCTTATGC
This sequence comes from Gymnothorax reevesii, assembly GCA_029721435.1. Classification (NCBI taxonomy): domain Eukaryota; kingdom Metazoa; phylum Chordata; class Actinopteri; order Anguilliformes; family Muraenidae; genus Gymnothorax; species Gymnothorax reevesii. The sequence continues at coordinate 60,314,815 of CM056580.1, read as the reverse complement.
ATTAATTTCAACAATCCAAGTTTGGACCTTGCTCTGTGGCTCTGTGCCTGGGGGCAGTGTCATGCAGAAACAGGAAACAGGCCTACCTCAAACTGTTAAAAGCACAAAATCTTTGGACCTAAATTTGTATCTTTATTCAAGAATGTGATATCTCGACTTGCAAGCAGACATATTGATCTCATGCTTAAATTTAGCAGTTTTTCCCCAAAACTCTGCTCTTGCACTCAAATAGCCCCTCCTTGCACTTGGATCTGCTGCTGTTTGGATGGATTTTTTGAACGCCAACTATAGCATTTTCTCCTCGTGCTGAAAACTGCCTGTGTGTGCTTGGAACATTTCTGCTTGTGCTTGGATTTTTTTTTGTGATACATTCCTGTTAGAAATGGTCAACCTACTGTATAGAAAGCCAGATTTTGTGTTGACCAATGAAATTGTCTCTGCCTCGTTGCTGCTCTGTCCATTTTACAGTTTACTCTGTTATTAGGTTCATACGCTCCTGCCCGTTTGGGCTACCTATGTACTTCCATTGCGTTACTCAGGACCTTGGAATAAAAAGAGCGTTTATACATTTATACTCTAGTGCCAATACTTTTGCATTACGCCCCTCCGCCATTACAAAATCACTGTAACCCACTGCTTCTCAGGACTTATTCCTTTATTAAATAATTTGTCTCTCACCTTGTCAGTTGCTAATATTGGCTAAATCCATCTTTTTTCGCCAAAGCTAGAAAAGCTAGAAAAGGTGTAGAATGCATAGACAACTATAGAAAATATAACAATATATCAATGTAATGAAGAAAAAACTAAGCCAATGTCTTGTGCTGAAATGTGATATTTTGTCCTCAGAATGCACTAGAATGCAACATTTAGGCCCTGTTTTAAAAAAATTTTCCTCCCTGTGGGAAAAAACAGCTTCGCGCATCATTTTTAATTAACACAAAATTATCAGCACACCCAAAAAATTTTTTTGCACTCCCAAAATATCTATTTCTACCTAAAACTGTGCTGCTGGGAAGGGTAATACAAGTTGTTTTGCTCATTCCGTAGGCGCCTCCTGTTGGCCAGACGGGCGCTCGTCAGAAAGAGTCTAAGCTTGTTCATGTTCGGGTATCCTCCATCCTTGTTCTGAACTTGCAACGATTCAACCAATGAGTGTATAAGAAGCGGTGGTTGACAGGCGAGTGCTTCGGAGGAGAGCTGTCCTCACTCTCCTGAGATGGCAACAGGGGGTCGCATATGCGAAAGCCTTGTACATAGTTCCCCAATTGGACATTCCAGATTCAGGTGGGATTGGAGATGCTAAATTTAAAAAAAAAAAAAGTATTTACTCTGCAAACATTACTTCACTTCAACATAAGACAACCAGCGGAATTGCCTGCTAATGTTATAAACATAGATATCATAGCTGTGCTATTAAGCTAGCTAGATATCTAGATATCCACAATGACCTTTATTTTCATACAAGTTTTGTAAGCCATATATTTATTTACTTCATTTAAATGACATTAGAAAACTAGCCGAATCACTAGTTAGCTACAGCGCCCTCAATAATTACTGGCACCCCTGGTTAAGATGTGATAAAAGCCTTAAAATAAATTCAATATTTATTGCAGAAGCATACTGTCACACTGAAAATTGTAGAAAAATGTAACCTTCAACTCAAGTGAATTTTAAGGGGAAAAAAAATCCCTGACTAAGAAAGAATTATTTTTCATTAAATCACCTGTTCCACAATTATTGGCACCCCTAACAATCCCTAGGAAATAAATGAAATTGAAGTGTTTCTGTCATTTCTACTGTAGTTTACAAAGTTGATCAGAGTATCTAGGAACATTTAATTAGTAATTCATCACTTCCTGTTTCCCGGGGGTATAAATATGACGTGACACAGAGGCCATTTCTCTTATCCACTCTTCAACATGGGAAAGACAAAGGAACACACCTTTCAAGTAAGGCAGATGTGTCGACCTTCACAAGTCAGGCAATGGCTACAAGAAAATAGCCACTTGCCGCACCTGCCCATATCTACTGTCAGAGGAATCATTAAGAAGTCTAAAACAACTGGAACAGTGGAACAAGCCTGGACGAGGACACAAGCTTATTTTGCCACCACGCACAGTGAGGAGGATGGTAAGAGAAATAAAAAGTTCTCCAAAGCTCACTGTTAAAGAATTGCAACAAACGGTAGCATCTTGGGGTCACAAAGTCTCCAAAACAACCATCAGATGCTATCTACTTGCTAACAAGCTGTTTGGGAGGCATGCACAGAAAAATGCTTTTCTCACTCACAATCATAAACGCAAACGTCTGGAGTTCGCTAAGCAGTACTGGGACTTCAACTGAGACCGTGTGCTTTGGTCAGATGAGACCAAGATAGAGCTTTTTGGCAACAAACACTCTTAAGTGGGTCTGGCGGAACACAAAAGATGAGTATGCAGAAAAACACCTCATGCCCACTGTGAAGTATGGGGGAGGATCAGTGATGCTGTGGGCCTGTTTCTCTTCCAGAGGCCCTGGGAACCTTGTTAGGGTGCATGGCATCATGAACGCTTTGAAATACCAGGACATTTTAAATCAAAATCTGGTGGCCTCTGCCTGAAAGCTGAAGATGGGCCATCACTGGGTCTTTCAGCAAGATAATGACCCTAAACAGGTGGCCAAATCTACACAGAAATGGTTCACCAGACACAGAATCAAGCTCCTCCCATGGCCATCTCAGTCCCCAGACCTCAACCCCATTGAAAACCTGTGGAGTGAGCTGAAGAGGAGAGAGCAGAGGAGAGGACCCAGGTCGCTGGATGAATTAGAGAGATTGTGCAAAGAGGAATGGTCAAAGATCCCTCTTTCTGTATTCTCCCATCTTGTGAAACATCATAGGAAAAGATTAGGTGCTGTTTTGTTGGCAAAAGGGGGTTGTACAAAGTATTAACATCAGGGGTGCTAATAATTGAGGCACATATGATTTGATGTAGAAGAATTATTTCTATATGTGGGTTTTTTTCCCACTGAATAAATGCACTTGAATTAAAGGTTGGATTTTCCTCTTTTTTCATTGTGGTCCTATATTATATTTAGAAAAAAACTGAATTTATTAGAAGCTAAAGAACACATCTTAACCAGGGGTGCCAATTATTATGGAGGGCGCTGTCGTAGCTATACGCAGATATCCATGGTGATCTTTTCCTTCACATACAGAGTTTAGCTGAATAAGTAGCTGGCTACGTTGTGATCATATTGGAAGATAGATATGGCTGTGATGAGGCTCCCCTCCATTCTGAGATCTGAAATTCCCTCATGCCGCCCTCTTTAAGTGATGGTTATTGGCCAGCGGTTAGCCATCACCGCACCTCATTCGAATGAGATGCAAGTTTTGGCCACTTGCTTTGCCTACTTTGCGCCGCTTCACTCTGCTACTGGTCCCATGGTGCCATGCGCAGGTGCTCAATAGAAAGTGAATGGGAATCTGTCTCTGTCGTCCGAAATTTTGCATTGCTCCTGTGCAGAAGTACGGTTACAGTGCATTCACACTGGTGTGGTGCTTCAAGGTCTGCAGACACTTCGCTCCCTTTGGTTTGGCAACTTACAGGCAGCTCAGCATTCCCAGAGACATCGCTGAAAGCAAAATACTTCCATCAACAGTTGTTGGCCAAAGGAAAATTATACCAAAAGTGATATTAACTCATCCAACTGTAATTTTTTCCCGCCTGGATTTCGAAATTCGGAGGGACTGCAGTTGTGTATAAAAACTTTTACAGTTAGGATGTTGAGTCGAATACTTTCGAACGTTATATAGTCTTCCTATGCAGCACATATCTCACTGTATAAAAATGCAACTGTGCGGCCCTCCATTGGCATTGAGCTGCATAGTACAGGATTTAATTTAATTTTTCGCTAAAATGTTAAACCAACTAGGAACATCAACCATCTCTGTAACCTTCCCCATTGTGCTGTTTCTTTTGTCATTTGTTCCTATAATTTGGCAGGGTACCCTCTACTAAAATCAGAAAAGATGATTTAGCAATAATCAGCTTCTCCTCCATATTTATACAGGGAACTTGTGAGAAGCAGAACCAATATTTTTTCATGTGCCGCGGCCTTGAAGACAACGTACAAACTGCCTGTCATCACTTGATTCGTTATTCGCCTCGAATTTTCCAGATTCATTTCCATAAACCTAAGCTCTCCCAGCTTCATCAACATGGCGTAAGCAGAAAATGAGAAGCACCACTGCCATTATGCATCGTGCTGCTTTTTCGGAAGCTCTCGCCGCTCCCAACAGAACATGAAAGGGAAGCGTAGGCCTCAGCTGACACACCATGCCAGTGTAAACGCACCATTAGCTGCTTTGTTGGGGCTCAAACATTCCACCTCTCTGCTCTTTTGGTTTTACCAGGAGTTAGGCCAAGTCGGGCACTGCCAAAATAGTGGCTGCCGGGAGCAGCGAGGAGGACCAACTGAGCTTCATTTCGGCCTTTCAGAACTTAATGGGTGATGTAATAGACACTGTGTCCATTGTTTTATACAGTCTATGGTACTATGCTGTGTGGAAAACGAGTCCTTGATAACAGAAGTTATCATTGAGCATAGAGTCGAGTAGAGCTAATACTATGCAGTGGAAAAACCCCAAAAGGGAGTAAGCCTGGACCATGTAAAACCGCTTTTATAAAGGTAGTGACCACAAACCTTTGGCCATGTTGTGTATTTATAACATGGTTTCTACCCCACATTTTGTGCATTTCTATGGATTATTTTTGTCAAAATGTGTACAGACTCAGAAAAATTAAACGCAGAAGACTTTACTAACAATATTGTCACTGTCACTCTCTTCCATAGGTTTTGCCCACTTCCTGAGTGGGAAGCAGTACTGGAAGTTTGATCCAGTGGAGGTAAAGGCACTGGATGGATACCCACGTTATATTGGAATTGATTTTTTCAGTTGTAACCAGCCGTAATCTTTGATTAGGCTGTCTCTGGCATTGAAGATCACTGTCACACAGAGATGGGTGGCAGGAAAATATGCGACTGTCTCTTTCTTTTGTGTCAGTGATTGGCACAATTGTATCAATTTGTTTAAATTCAACATCATGTGACTTTCAACCATTCTCAGAGGATTTCCACTGGACATTTGTTTTTTGACTAGACAGTCATTTAATTCTGCGAGCCATTTTATCACCCGCTAGCAGATGCAACATTCACACGAGAGGCACTCACAGGTTTTATCAATTAATGTACATTTTATTCTACGCTTAAACTTTAATTATTGACTTGATTCTCAAGATGGAAACATCATAGTAGTACCTGCGTTCCTTTCAATTATATGTCCTTATATATGTCTTCAAACCTTATTCATTATGGCATTACTCTGGATTCACAATGTAGCCTCAAGAGAACTAATGACTTCTCAGGAAAAAAGTGCATATACACATATGTGATTTTCAACTCAGTGTTTTGACTTTCTATGCAGGTATATTCTTATTTATTTTTTTCTTTATGGTTGTGTTTTACCAAGTGAAACAGCATTGCATTTAAATCTGCTCCGTCAGTGTATGCAAAGTTGCACTCATGATCCTTTGAAGAGGACAAATTCTTTTTGCAAGAAAAACAGTGCCTTTTTTTATTATTTCTCTATTTGGATTAGAAGTTGCAATCATGGGCCATGTCATCACTGCCCAAGTTGCATCTTTCTCAAGTGAGCAGAAAGAAACATAAATTGATCTCTTTTAAACATGGATAGATCTTCTCGAGGGTGCAATCAGTCAGTTACTGCTGTTTTTCGTATTGAAGTCAACTAGCTTGAGGTACTGAGAAAGGCAGTCACTGCTTTGAATGAGGTTTGCGGTCAATGCTTTGGACCACTACACTTTCTGCACTCCTCCTGTCGTCAGAGAGCCAGTGCCCAAGCTTTCAAGGGTTTTGATTTTGCTCTGTCAGAAGAAATGATTCATGGTAATTTGAAAATCTTCAGCTATGCACAGACATCTACCATCCTACAGGCCTGCTGCTCATTGTTGGTATTGGTATAGACCAGTTTTTATACATTTTTCATTTGAAATAGTATAGTGCAAACCACTAAATTGCTAACTTGTGATATAACCAGATAAACAACAAGCACCCCTTTCTGTGTCCGTTTTGGGAGCTTCTGTCAACTGGCCAAGAATCGATAGGAGAGTTACATTGTTGGACTTGGTGTTTCCCTAAGAGCTAATCTGTATAATGACTTATCATTAAGCAGCCTCCTCAGGTTGCTCAGTGTTCTGACACAGACTGGCAGATTACTGAGACAACAAGACATGTTCATTCAGCCATGTGGAGTGTATGTTTGAGTGGACTTTATTGAATGTGTATACCACTCTCCCACATTGAGAGAGTACGTTGCTGTAATTGAGCATGACAAAGTGTTTTGTAAGAAATAATTAAGCTTCCCAGCATACCTTTGGACAGACAGACATAATTGCCGTTTCATTCTTAAGTATACAATTACAATGCAGTAACACAAGCATCTATCTCACAACTACAGTAAGGCACTCTAGTTTACGCTCTATATTTGTAGGTCATGTAACAAACTTGTGCTTTTTAAATAAAGCAGTTACTGGATAAAGGTGCTAAAACATGATACACACTTACTGATCTTAGGCTTTTTTTTTTTTTTTGCTTATGGTGTAAACATGTTGTTTGCGTTTTTCATTTTTCATGCAATTTCTAACAGTGACTCAATTAGTGTCATGGGTGTTGGTGTAATAGTGTACGCACAAGACAGTATTGCCAAGCTGGGTGCTATTTATATGTACATGGATCAGTCATGATCTCACCATTGTTCAGATGTAAGACTGGGAAACTGTGCATTTAAAATCCTCAGGAACAAGGCTTTCCTCATCTTGAATTAAGTGTACTTGTGCCAACTCCTCACGATGCTTTCCACTTGAGAGTAATGTTCAAGACAACTGAGAACTGTATTTCTGATGACAGTGCATGACCATTGTAGTGTGTGTTTGTATGTGTGCGTGTGTGTGTGTGTGTGTGTGTGTGTATGTGTGTGTGTCTGTATGCGCGTGTGTACGCGTATGTGCAAATGGTTGTGTGCAAATGTGCAGAAAGCATTAGGATGTTTTTTGTTATTGACAAATTGTGCAGTGCATCAGTGCTGGACACTGGTGGAATTGCAATTTTCTATGTATTTTACACTTAACGTTTTGCAGCATTTTGTGATTACTTTATCCCGTATAGCTTATGTAGAGGGATTCCAATACAGAAGCTGCTGAACAATTCGCATTACTCTGGACTCTCTTTGCTAGCATTAGTGCTAACTGGCAGTCTGTTGAATTGGAAATAACACAAAATCTTTTGTTTAGAAGCTAAATGCTGTTCGTTTATTTAGATATTCTCTTTGACATGCATATACCTGATCTCAGCATAATCATTAGTTGTTTCTCTATAATTGTTTTAACCTAAATATCATATTTACTATGTAAATACAAATGTATAAAATCTGTTCAATATTTTGATACAAATAAAAAACATCTTCTGTAGTCTCATTTTCCTCCAAATCTATTTACAAAGATCCCGGGTGAGCAGTTATGAAAATAAGATGATTTCAATCTGTTCACAACTGAATTTCCCTGCTCTGCCATTGTAGAAAGAAACTGCCATGAGCAATTGGTTAGGGAGAAGTAATTGTATTCTTTAGAATGGTTTAATCTTGGTCAGGCTCTAGTAATGCTAGGTTTCAAACCCAGAATGTCACCTGACTTAGATCAGACTGCTTAGTGATTTTACAAAGTAGACCAATGCTGTCCGTGGACAATAGAAGGGTATATCCCTAAGCCTCTTGAACTCTTCCCATGGTTCAAATTCACCGTTTGGACTGGTGATGGCAGGACACAAAAAGGTATAGGTTCCAGAAAATCTAATGGGAATGATTGTAAGCTCCAGGAATTATTGTAGGCTCCTCAGCCAATTTTAACTGATTCACATTAGAACTGTTTGTGTAATAGCATTTTTTGATAAAGTTCATTTTAGCCTAAGGGTGCTGCTACAAGAACAGTCATGTTGTTACTATAACAATTGGGTTATTCTTATTCAGACCTAAATGTTTACAGACAAATTGATCTGATTTCCATGAAAATTGTTTGACTTAGTGCATTTGGAAATGTGGACTTGCTTAACGGAGGTGCCAAAAAGTAATGAAATATCAGTCAGTAAGAATAAATGAGGTTCCTCTCTTTGCACCGAGAATGTTGACAACAGAGTTATGAAAATTTCATGCGAAATTTGACATTTTAATCAATAAAAATCAATGTCAAGGTTATTAAATAAAAGACCCCCTGTAATACAAAGACGATCGTAAGCTCTGCAGCAGTTTTGGTGATACAAGTGATTGAAAATTCACTATGTCAATTGTAAACTTTAAAGGTCACACAAGGTCAAGTCGAGGTCAGCAAATGGACTTCATATATGACTTTCTAAATGTCTCTATACAAACCTAAGCTCAATCTGTGACCATTTTGGTGATAGAAGTCATTGTAATTTCAGTTGAGTTTGACCCTCTGGTCACTGACAGTTAAAGTGAATGTCACAAAATGAAAGTTGACATGTGACTTCCTGTAAGTAATGTAAGTAACACAAACTTAGGCTCCATCTTTGACCATTTTAGTGATACAGGTCATTGAATTTTCACTGGGTCACATTTGATGTTTGAAGGTCGAAATGAAGGTCACCAAATGAAAGTTCATAAATGACTTCTTATATGTCTCTAATACAAACCTATGCTCCATCTGTGACCGTTTTCGCAATACAAGTCATTGTAATTACACTCAACAAACATATAAACGCAACACTTTTGTTTTTGCTCCCATTTGTCATAAGATGGACTCAAAGATCTAAAATTCATTCCAGATACACAATATTACCATTTCTCTCAAACATTGTTCACAAATCTGTCTAAATGTGTGATAGTGAGCACTTTTGCTTTGCTGAGACAATCCATCGGACCTCACAGGTGTGCCACATCAAGATGCTCATTGGACACCATGATTAGTGCACAGGTGTACCTTATACTGCCCACAATAAAAGGCCACTCTGAAATATGCAGTTTTGTCTCACAGCAAAATGCCACAGATGGCGCAAGCATTGAGGGAGCGTGCAATTGGCATGCTGACAGCAGGAATGTCAACCAGATCTGTTGCTCGGGCATTGAATGTTCATTTCTCCACCATAAGCCGTCTCCAAAGGCGTTTCAGAGAATATGGCAGTACAAGCAACCGGCCTCACAACCGCAGACCATGTTTAACCACACCAGCCCAGGAGCTCCACATCCAGCAGGTTCACCTCCAAGATCGTCTGAGACCAGCTACTCAGACAGCTGCTGAGACAATTGGTTTGCATAACCAAAGAATTTCTGCACAAACTGTCAGAAACCGTCTTAGGGAAGCTCAACTGCATGCTTGTCGTCCTCATCGGGGTCTTATCCTGACTCCAGATCGTCGCCGTAACAGACTTCAGTGGGCAAATGCTCACATTCGATGGTGTCTGGCACGTTGGAGAGGTGTTCTCTTCACGGATGAATCTCGGTTTACATTGTTCAGGGCAGATGGCAGACAGCGTGTGTGGCGTCGTGTGGGTGAGCACTTTGCTGATGTCAATGTTGTGGATCGAGTGGCCCATGGTGGTGGTGGGGTTATGGTATGGGCAGGCATCTGTTATGGACGAAGAACACAGGTGCATTTTATTGATGGCATTTTGAATGCACAGAGATACCGTGATGAGATCCTGAGGCCCATTGTTGTGCCATACATCCATGAACATCACCTCATATTTCAGCATGATAATGCACGGCCCCATGTTGCAAGGATCTGTACACAGTTCTTGGAAGCTGAAAATGTCCCAGTTCTTGCATGGCCAGCATACTCACCGGACATGTCACCCATTGAGCATGTTTGGGATGTGCTTGACCGGCGTATACGACAGCGCGTACCAGTTCCCACTAATATCCAGCAACTTCGCACAGCCATTGAAGAGGAGTGGACCAACATTCCACAGGCCACAATTGACAATCTGATAAACTCTATGTGAAGAAGATGTGTTGCACTGCACGAGGCAAATGGTGGTCACACCAGATACTGACTGGTTCTGAGTCCCCAGACCCCCAATAAAGCAAAAACTGCACATTTCAGGGTGGCCTTTTATTGTGGACAGTCTAAGGTACACCTGTGCACTAATCATGGATTCTGATGAGCAACTTGATGTGGCACACCTGTGAGGTCCGATGGATTGTCTCAGCAAAGCAAAAGTGCTCACTATCACACATTTAGACAGATTTGTGAACAATGTTTGAGAGAAATGGTAATATTGTGTATCTGGAATGAATTTTAGATGTTTGAGTCCATCTCATGACAAATGGGAGAAAAAACAAAAGTGTTGCGTTTATATTTTTGTTGAGTGTATATCCCCGAAATACGAGTTTTGGGGATATCATGGTTTCGCCCCACCCGCCGCCGCGTCCGCAAATTTTAACAGATAGTGCAATAACTCACAAAATGCTTTACATTGGCTTCTCAATTTTAGCATATGGGTAGATATGGTAAAGAGGATGAGCTGATTAGATTTTGGGCGAGTATGCACTCCTAGGTTTGCCACCAGGTGGCGCTATATATTGAAAAAATCAGTTTTTAACCATATCTCTGGAACAATTACTTACACAAACCTCAAATTTGCCTCATATTGTAGGTCTAGTAAAGGGGAATCTAATAAAAGTGGCTTCGGGGATTGGGGAATTTTGGGGATTTACCCCTTGCTGTCGGCCACCGACAACGTAGACCATGTTGTATTACGTCAAGTTTGACCTTCAAAGGTCACCAACAGTCAAGTTGAATGTCACCAAATGAAAGTTCAAATGTGACCTCCTAGATGTCAGTAACACAAAACTAGGCTCCATGTTTTAACAGGTAGAAGTCATTGAATTTTCACTAAGTCAAGTTTGACCTTCAAAGGTCAATATGAAGATCACCAAATTAAAGTTCATATACGACTTCCTATACGTCTCCAATACAAGCCCACACTTTATTTGTAATAGTTTTGGTGATAGAGGTCATTGAAATTTCACCATGTAAAGTTTGACCTTCGAAGGTCACCGATGGTCAAGTTCAAGGCCCCTAAATGAAAGTTCATATATAATATAAGTTCCTATAAGTGTTCAATCCACATATGTTCCCTATCTTCAATATTCTCAACCCTAGAAGCCTTTGAAAATTGAAACATTTTGCTTGACCACAAGTTTGACCTTTCAAGGTCATCTGAGGTCAACTTTAACACATCCAAAATATAAGTCATATATGACTTCCTATCTGTTGATAATACAAGCTTAATCTCTGTCTGCAACCATTCAGCTTCCACAGGCAATTTTGCCCATTCTCCATGAGATCCAATTTTAAAGTACAGCGCCCCCACTAGACCTACTTCCATCGATTAAATCAAAATGACACTTACACTGCACATAAAGCATATCAAGGTGAGCAGATTGCCAGATTTAGAAAAAAAAATATCGCACAGTTTTGGAGAAATTATTTTTTGAAATTTCAAGTCCTGTCTTTTAACATGGTTAACATTTTCCCTGACCTCGAGTTTAACCTTTCAAAGTCGTCTATGGTCTAATTTAATATTGCCAAAATATAGGTCATATATGAGTTCCTATATGTTGATAATACAAACTTAATCTCTATCTGCAACCATTTGGCCTCCACAGGCCATCTTGCATATTCATAAAGTACATCGCCCCCAATAGACCTACTTTCGTTGATTCAATCAAAATGGTGCTTGCACTGTACATTGACAGTACCAAGGTAAGTTCCCAGATAGCAAGCAGCTCCACTCCGGATCTGCCCCAGCTCTGTGCCGACTCCAGCTGAGGAGCTTGCTATCTGGGTTGATTGCCTGATTTAGAAAAAAATTTATCACACAGTTTTTCAGAAATGATTTTTTTTATTTCTCAGTCCTATCTTTAAAGGCCCAATATGTAAAATTTCCGAATTCAAAGATCTATAAAATAGATCTTTGTATAGAAATGTTATATACGCTTTGGTGTTGTGTACTTACATTATCTGTGATGTATTCAATCATTATCAAAGACAGAGATATCTGTATTATCAATGTAGGGACACGGGGTGTTTCTTTTCGTCACATATTTGACTTCACTCCCAACAGAAAGCTGCACAAGAGCGAGAAAATCGACCGGCACGCATGCATGCTTCGCCGTTGCCAAAGAGTTTCAAGCCAAGGTGGTAACCCATCTTGTGTCGGGAACTGAATTTTCTACCAGAAATGGTCGTAGATCAAACTTTATTCAGGTTGTTAGCTACCTTACTAAATAAACTTTTGTTATCTTGGTTTTTTTGTAACTAAATTTCTAATAAGAGAAAAAAAATTAGAAGAAACTAAAGCTAAACCGGCGTAACCGGAAAGGTACAATGGCTGCTGCTGTGTGTCTGTTGGAGGACATAGTGAGCCGTAAGATATCTCTCTCTCTCCCTGTCAAAGTGCACATGAGGCTATTATTTATTTATCCTCACATAGTTAGCAAATCAGCCTATTACACCAGCAGTATAAGTTCAAATTTTGCCAAATTGTAACGGAACGTAGTGTTACTCCACTTCAAAACATTCTTCTTGTGATGCCTCATGACAAACAGAAAGCTGATGTGTTCGGCAAATCATTTGTGCCTTATGAGAAGTCACAGCTATGTTAGCTACATTACTTGCAGTCAAGAATGTAGCACAATTGTCTTTGCTACTTTATGACTGACGAAAATACCAATTTACTGTCCAGCATCGTTAAATAGCCAATTTATTTGCACAAAATTGAGTGCCCACGGGCGAGTTGGTCTTAAAATGAGGTGTGGTCAAGCCCATAGCTATCATGATACCACAAAAAAACAATCGTGCTATTGACCAACAAATACCTGGTCTTAAGTCAATGGTCAGTTTTTGACTGCTCATTTCAGGGAGGATTGTCAAATAGCATTCGGCGTCTTCATAGGCAAATGCAAAATGCATGTACACCCTGCTAGTTACCTATTGCCCATATAGGGATGAACAGCACCTTCCACTCATGCAACTGCTGAAAAATAAAGGGATAACGATGTGAAAGATTTTGTCAAGATATTTAGAAAATGCATGTTAGAATGGTTAGTGCGACCAACATCCACACATCATGGCATGCTATGATACAGACTATTTAATTCGTAAGTGAACCCATTCCATCAGGTAATTTGCCATTCAACGAGTGAGGTTTAGCATGTAGGTGTTTGCAGAGTCTTCTGGATAAAGCCACAACTTGTTGATACTGGCGAGCTCTGTCATTTCTACTGTTCTGCAGAAGATCCCATCTGGAAAGGTGGCTATTCGGAGACAGTGGTTAGCCTATGTATTCATTACATGACATCATTTAAAACTGCGTGGATTTTCCTTCCATCACACAAAGCTCAAACTGTTATAGAACAAATGTTTAAAATGCTGAAAATGTGCTGGATATGTTGTTCATGGGATGACCCATTATCCACAGTTATTTGAAAAATCAGTTTTGAATCCGTACAGATTAATTAATACGGTGCCTGCAACCCATCTGTTCCACTTCTATCATCAAATCCAACACCAAGCATTTCATTTGAAATGTCAGTATTATTATTTACAGTTTAGCTGAAACCGAAATAGCCACAATAAACAACCCCGAGATGGGGACATTGTCACCCTCCATAGTTAATCCGAATTTCTTCCATGTATCTGACTTGACCTTCAATCGTCAGCCAATCGGAAGGAAGTTCTTTGCAATCCAGTCAGATATTATTCAAGGGGTTACAGTTGCAATCAAAATTATATTATTTTCGCCTCTTTCTCGCAGGCTGTTTTTCTCACTCGTTTCGATTTCTGTCAGTCGTTCCACACTAGCATGCAATTATTTATTTTCCTGCGACCCTGAATTAAAATCACTTTTTTTTTCATTTGCTTGTTTCATCCGCAAGTTGTAACGTAATGTTAAGTTCAAATGCAGCCCCAGAAATTCACTATGATGATTTTTTCGCATCTGGATAACAATAAAAAAAATTTTGAACAATATTGAAAAATGTTTTTATTACATTTTTGGAGATTACTGTGTTCTGGTTTCCATACTTGAAGTAGTGGTTTACTGAAGCGCTTCGCAGACCCTCTCATCTGCAGCGTTCACTCCCCCCCCACCCCCCCCACCACCCACCCCCACCCCCCCCCCCCCCCCCCCCCCCCCCCCCGCGAGTAGACAAGTGGGCCCTTATGATAGCAGTTCGCTGAAGTACAAGGGCTTTTAAAGGGCATAGGACATGACACTCTGATTGGCTTATTTCCTGTTATGCCCAAAACACGCCCATGATTAATTAAGAGATTGTGTACGACCCCTTGGAACTGTGCGCCTTGCATTGCGCAGAATAACATACCAATAATCTAGCAAAAATGGATTTGGACACGCCCTTAATGCACTTGCGCCACAAGCTTCAGACCGACCGCTTAAATCATTAAAATAAAGCCTCGTGATACTGCCTGTGACACAGCACAAAGTTCATTTCACCTGAAGTACAGGAGGGACTGACCATCAGAGGTAATTTTGCAGAATAATGTTGCCACAAACCAGTTTTAACAATTTTTTCTGCATCAATAATCACGGGATGAGCCTTCAAACATGCATTCAGGCTATACTAGAGTCAAACAACAACAACAAAAATAACATAATAATTGCAACACCTTTCAGATGTAATAAAAATTGTTTCAGTGTTTTTGTTTGTTACCCATATTTTACTACGATATACTAGTGGGAATGACTACTTTTCTGTTCTTATTGCTTACAATAGTATTTTTAAATATATTAACACCAAAAATTCTAGAAAAGTAATATATTAGGATGATGAAAGTGGTGGGGTATAATCCTAACTGCACACTACTGTATATACAGTATACAAATATACACACAAACACACACACACACACACACTCACACGAAGACCACAATGGAAAAATGATCAGTTACATTTTCACATTGTGGAGAAATGATGAATTAAAAATTTTAGTAACAAAGCACTGAAAAAATATGCAAAAAATATGAAATATATAAAATATTATAATAATATGTATTATTATACAACCCCAATTCAAAATAGTTGGGACGATGTGTAAATTGTGAATAAAATCAAAATGCTATGACTTTCAGATCACTTGAGCCACTAGGTTACTTACAATAGAACAAAGATAACATTTCAAATGTAGAAACTGAGACATTTTACATTTTCATCCACAAAATGAGCTTATTTGAAATTTTATGGCTGCAACAGGTCTCAAAAAAGTTGGGACACAGGCAGAAAAGGGCTGAAATGGCAATTAATATATAAGAGAATCAGCTGAAATAACACTTAGCAAGTAATTAAGTTAACTGACATCAGGTGTGTAACATGACTGGATATAAAAGGGATGTCTTAGAGAGGCTGAGTCTCTCAAAAGTAAAGATGGCCAGAGGCTCTCCAACTTGTGAAGGCCTACGTAAAAAAATTGTGGAATACTTTAAAAACAATGTTCCTCAACATCAAATTGCTAAGGCTTTGAAGGTCTTGTCATCAACATTGCTTGATATCATCAAAAGATTGAGAGAAACTGGAAAAATCTCTGTGCGTAAGCGACAAGGCAGAAGACCTTTACTGAATGCCCTTGATCTTCGGGCCCTCAGACGCCACTGCATCACTCACCAGCATGATTCTGTCACTGACATTACTAAATGGGCCCAGGAATACTTCAGGAAACCACTGTCTGTAAACACCAGTTTGCCGTGCCATCCACAGATGCCACCTAAAACTCTATCATGCAAAAAGGAAGCCATTATTGAGCATGATCCAGAAGCGCCGCCATGTTCTGTGGGCCAGGGCACATTTAAAATGGACTGTAGCAAAGTGGCCTGTGGTCAGATGAGTCCAAATTTGACATTTTTGTTGGAAGTCATGTGCATTGTGTCATCCGGGCTACAGAGGAGAAAGACCTCCCCTTCTGTTATCAGCATTCAGTTCAAAAGCCAGCATTTCTGACGGTAGGGGGATGCATTAGTGCATATGGTGTGGGACACTTGCATGTTTTACAAAGCACCATGAATGCTGAAAGGTTTATACAGGTTTTAGAGCAACATACGCTCCCCTCCAGACAACATCTATTCCAAGGAAGGCTTGTGTATTTCAGCAGGACAATGCAAAACCACATACTGCAGCTATTACAACAGCATGGCTTTGTAGTAAAAGAGTCCGTGTGCTGAATTGGCCTGCCTGTAGTCCTGATCTTTAACCAATTGAGAACATTTGGCACATAATAAAATGAAAAGTCCATCAAAGGAGACCCAAAACTCTACAGCAGCTGGAAGCCTGTATTAAATGAGTGGAATCAAATTGCAATGGCTAAACTCAAGAAACTTGTCTCCTCAATGCTAAGGCACCTCCACTCTGTGTTAAAAAGAAGAGGGGATGCTACATCATGGTAAACAGGCCCCTGATCCAACTTTTTTAAGACCTGTAGCAGCCATCAAATTTGAAATGAGCTCATTTTGTGGATAAAATTGTAAAATTTCTGAGTTTCAACATTTGCTATGTTGTCTCTGTTCTATTGTAAGTAAAATACTGGCAGGTGTGATTTGAAAGTTATCAAATTTGATTTTATTCACAATTTACGCTTGGTCCCAACTATTTCGGAATTGGGATGTATATTATTGTAAACATATAATGATTTATAAAATATACAAAAATGTATACATATATATATATATATATATATATATATATACACACACACACATACTGTATGTACACACTGTGGGTTCAAAGATGACTGACACTCCTGACTGGCAATGCACAAACAATACATAAAAATATATAAACAATATAATTATAGACAAACAGAATATACTAACGTGTGAATTAATTTATTCATATTTCAGTGGAAACAAACAACATCATAACAATCATTTAATGAAAAATAAATTCCAAAAAAAAAATCAAGGTTTCATAATTATTGGCACCCTTCATTTTGTACTTAGTGCAACCACCTCTGGCAAGGATAAATTTTTGTCAAGGATAAGGCATACATTTGGGGATTTTTTCAAGATCCCTCACATTTTTTGGGTTTGTGTTTATCAACTGCCCTCTTCAACTCAGCTCACAGGTTCTTGGTTGGATTGTGGTCTGGCAACTGATGGCCATTGCTGAAAGTTGATTTTGTTGTCAAAGAGCCATTTCTGGGTGGATCTTGAGGTGTGCTTTCGGTCATTGTCTTGTTTGAAAGTCCTGTGGCCAACTAGTAACAATTGGATTGAAGATATCTGAAATGGGAGTTTTTCCTAGTAAGAATTCAGTTGCAGATATCCAGAATGGTAATTGTAGATAACTGAATTTGAAAGCCCAATACACATGAATGGCAAAATTGACGTCATTTGTCCCAGGAAGAATGTCATTGTGGATGTCTGAAATGTTCTTTTTGACAAGGAAGAATTGAATTACAGATATCTGCAATACATATCCAGTCTCGCTATTAAATGTTAAAATGGCCACTTACAGTTTTTAAGGATTTTTAGGTATCTTAAATTTAGTTTTGACTAGTACAAAACCCAAAAGCAGTGAAGTTGGCACGTTGTGTAAATCGTAAATAAAAACAGAATACAATGATTTGCAAATCCTTTTCAACCTATATTCAATTGAATACACTGCAAAGACAAGTTACTTAATGTTCGAACAGGTAAACTTTGTAATTTTTTGCAAATATTAGCTCATTTGGAATTTGATGCCTGCAACATGTTTCAAAAAAGCTGGCACAAGTGGAAAAAAAAGACTGAGAGAGTTGAGGAATGCTCATCAAACACTTATTTGGAACATCCCACAGGTGAACGGGCTAATGCGGAACAGGTGGGTGCCATGATTGGGTATGAAAGCAGCTTCCCTGAAATGCTCAGTCATTCACAAACAAGGATGGGGCGAGGGTCACCACTTAGTGATCAAATGAGTGAGCTGATTGTCGAACAGTTTAAACACAACATTCCTCAACGAGGTATTGCAAGAAATTTAGGGATTTCATCATCTACGGTCCGTAATATCGTCAAGAGGTTCAGAGAATCTGGAGAAATCACTGCACGTAAGCGACAAGGCTGAAACCAACATTGAATGCCCGTGACCTTCGATCCCTCAGGCGGTACTGCATCAAAAACCAACATCAGTGTGTAAAGGACATCACCACATGGGCTCAGGAACACTTCAGAAAAGCACTGTCAGTAACTACAGTTCGTCGCTAGATCTGCAAGTGCAAGTTAAAACTCTACAATGCAAAGCGAAAGCCATTTATCAACAGTACCCAGAAACGCCGCAGGCTTCGCTGGGCCCAAGTTCATCTAAGATGGACTCATGCAAAGTGGAAAAGTGTTCTGTGGTCTGACGAGTCCATATTTCAAATTGTTTTTGGAAACTGTGGACGTCGTGTCCTCCGGACCAAAGAGGAAACGAACCACCCGGACTGTTATAGGCGCAAAGTTCAAAAGCCAGCATCTTTAATGGTATGGGGGTGTATTAGTGCCCAAGGCATGGGCAACTTACACATATGTGAAGGCACCATTAATGCTGAAAGGCACATACAGGTTTTCGAGCAAGATATGTTGCCATCCAAGCAACGTCTTTTTCATGGACGCCCCTGCTTATTTCAGCAAGACAATGCCAAGCCACATTCTGCACGTGTTACAACAGCATGGCTCCGTAGTAAAAGAGTGCGGGTACAAGACTGGCCTGCCTGTAGTCCAGACCTGTCTCCCATTGAAAATGTGTGGCGCATTATGAAGCGTAAAATACGACAACGGAGACCCCGGACTGTTGAACAACTTGAGCTGTACATCAAGCAAGAATGGGAAAGAGTTCCACCTGAAAAGCTTCAAAAATTGGTCTCCTCAGTTCCCAAACGTTTATTGAGTGTCGTTAAAAGGAAAGGCGATGTAACACAGAGGTACAAAGGCCCCTGTGCCAACTTTTTTGCAATGTGTTGCTGCCTTTAAATTCTAAGTCAATGATTATTTGCAAAAAAATAATAAAGTTTCTCAGTTTGAACATTAAACATCTTGTCTTTGCAGTGTATTCAATTGAATATAAGTTGAAAAAGATTTGCAAATCATTGTATTCTGTTTTTATCTACGATTTACATAACATGCCAACTTCACTGGTTTTGGGTTTTGTACTTTAGAGGCGTGGCTTTCCTCTGGTCCTCGTCCGATAGAGTCAGATCCACCTCTCACGTCCGTCCCCGGATCTTGATTCTCGCTCTCGTCCAATAGAAATCACATGCGATTTCAAAATGACAACATGGCGCAATTCAAATTGCCAAAATCGAGGCTTCCTTAATGGTATGTTGAAACCAATGGGTGACGTCACGGTTGCTTCATCCATCTTTTTATACAGTCTATGCTCTCTCCAGCCTTGCTCATTGCCAGCCCTGAAGCCTGCGGCGGCCCCTTCCAAGTGTTGGGAAAACTATGAGGTAGAGGACGATCATCAAGTCAATGAGGAGGATCCAGTCACGCTCTTCAGAGACGACAGTCCACCATTGGAGCACTGGTACCCGCTGGATGGCCTTCTTAGGCTTTTCAAGTCGGCGATGGACCAGATGAGGATGCCCCTGCCTCCTCACCTACCCTATCGGATGCAGGCGGAAGACTTCACCATCGGCATCCCTGTGCAACTGACTCTTAAACCAGGTACTCGAGTAGTATGCTCGAAGATGGCCCCTATCTTCAGATATGTGCCACGGGACTGGGTCACTCTGCTAGCTGCCAAGTGTCCAGCAGTGGTGTATGAGCCCTACTCCAATGTAAAGGGCAGGGAGCTGGAAGAGGGAGTAACATCCTAGACCAGGAGCCCGTGGCTAGAAAGTTAACCAATTTATCTGTGTAATACAATTCTCCATATGCACCTCTGTTCAAAATGTCTGGTCATTCACAGTATATAAGGGTATACTGAATATTTTGTTTAGAGTTTCAAGTGGATAATTATGTGACAAGCTGATCTAGCTCAATTTTTGGATGCTATACTTGAGTCTGATACCGCCCCCACCACCGTGCGTCCGGCAGACGTCCATTTCCTTAAACAGAGGGGCATGTGGAGCATTGTATTACACAGATAAGTTGGTTAGCTTTCCATCTACTCTGACCCCCACGGGCTCCCGGTCTATCCAAGAAAATACTATTTCGTGACAACATCTCGCGGAAATCTTGACTTCAACTTTGAAATAGAGAGAGCGGAAGCAACAAAAAAAGGTCTACTCTCAGTTTTCAATGGCCGTTTCTTAAAGCCTAGGTTGCATTAGCGGTCGTCACTTAGTTCCATCTGCTAAACTGACATTTAGGGTAAGGAAAAAGTGAAATTTAGGGGTAGGTTTTGGGTTAATGGTTAGAGTTAAGGTTAAGGTTGGGTAAACCAGTGACAACTCACTTAAACCAAAGCTGTTTAATGGAGATAAAATTACGCCACGTAACTTCGACAGATGGAATTAAGTGACGACCCCTAAAAATGCAGCCTTCAAAGGATGCGGCCTATGCTTTGAGATGCGCCCACTCAGTATTCAGCACCAAGTGGGTGCATCTCAAAGCCTAGGCTGCATCCTTCGAAGGCTGCACTTTTAGCGGTTGTCACGGCATTCCATTTGCCAAACTGATGTAATGTAATTTCATCTCTGTTAAACAGCTTTGGTATAAGTGAGTCGTCGCTGGTTTCCCCAACCTTAACCTTAACTCTTACACCTAGGTCTATTTCTAACCCCAAACTTAACCTTGTCCCTTACCCAAAAGTCAGTTTGGCAGATGGAATTGAGCGACGACCCCTAAAAATGCTGCCTTCGAAGGCTGCAGCCTACGCTTTGAGAAGCACTGCTGGAACGGACCCATGCATAAAAAATAGAAATGGACTGCAGGGCAGGCCATCATTAAAGTATATAGTGAAGTCGCAGGCATAACGCTGACGGACCTGCTCAGTCTGCACGAAGGCACCTTGAAGAAAGCCCGCTCATCCCTGGCTGATCCTAGTCACTCCCTGGTCGAGGAGTCATGTTGCTCCCCCCGGCCGCAGATATTGCAATTCTGACAAGATGTAGGACCAATAAACAGGAGAATTCATTTGTCCCTGTTGCAATTGGCCTGTAAAATAACTCTGAGTAAGCAGTGTTTTCCTCAATTTGATGTCAACTGTTGTCGCTATTACTGTTGGATGTGCAACAAATTGCCCTTCGGGAATAATAAAGCTCTCTTTGACTTTGTCTACCAAATTCAAGTGCTGCAGGTGTGAATGCGAACTGTCCGAAGTTGGAATGTAAACAAAAAAAAAAACTAAGCAAACCCAACTACTCATCTGTAGAATGATAAATTAAGTCGTGACAAATGATTTATAGTAGCAAAATGAGTGCAATTGTAGATACAAAGTTTAACATCCAAAGTCAAAACAAGCGATTCTATTCGCGAAGCGTCTGTGACAATTCCATGCATATGAGCAAGCTAATTCAATGTCACGCTTTCGAACCGTATATTTCCCCAGAAATACGCTTTCATAGTTATACCGCGCTGAAACGAAGTATCTATCATCGCGGCGTACAAGGCAACTCCTCATCGGAGACGTAAATAGAACGGTCGGATGTCGCGATTGGTTAAACGTAGCGAATAGACGGCATCGTGTGAGACTGTGGTTTGTTTCTCATCAACTTTAGTCCACGTGGATGTCATTAACTGCTCGCCATATCACATGGATTTGAACAGCCAACAGCTACGTCTCATTCACTGGTTACTATACTAGCATGTAGAAGTAGCCTAAATGAGAAGATAGGACACATGCTATGGAGTTAAATTAGAGCTAAAACCTTGTAACCAAACTGAACATTTTTGGACCCACGCTTTAAGGCGGAACAATCATAAAACATTAGGCGGAGACGGTAGTCAATTTTATGTTTTGATATTAGTTCCTGGTTCCGCAGTTATTCAGCGACTTACCCTGGCTAGCGAGTAAGTGGGCGTCTCTGCTCTTATTTTGACGGAGGTGCATTGGATGGGATTTAAAGCGACCGCGAAGACCCTCAGAGCCTCCCAAGCAAACGTCATTGAAAACATTAACAAATAATAATAATAAGAGAAATACACCTTTAACTTTAAGGATCAACATGGCTCACAGTTTCACTGAAGAATATTTCCAGATTCCGGCCGTCACCAGGGCGTACACAACAGCCTGCGTTCTCACCACTGCTGCGGTGGTAAGCAATTTTCCAGGTGTGCTCGGAGGACATGCATGCTGTGTACCAGAGTATGAGATGAGAACGGAATCATAACGTTCTGTAGTTGGTGTCATCTTTAAAAATGATCGGAGAGCCTAAATACATGCTGATTTAAAGATTTGAACGCAGATGGAGAGATATGTTTGAGGAATAAAATTAACTAGCCCTCTTAAAAACTGGAAAAAAAGATTTTCAAGAACCAACCATCAGAGTACGGTAGATATAGGCAACTAGGAAAAGCTCATCTGAACTAAAAGCCTCAGGCTTGTGAGTTACCGATAGCCTCGGCTGGATATGATGTTAAGGGTGTTTTGAGGTTGGAAATGGCTGCACTATTTTGCCATGTACCAGCGCGTATTATTTTTTTATTTTGATTATTTTTATTTTTATTTTTGCATGGTTCAATTCCACATACAGTAGTGTTTATCATGTCAGATGTGTAACTGTATTTGGTGGGTGTATTAGAAGTTATACGTGTTATACAGTACATGAGTTCGGACATGGGACGTAGGATCCCGGGTATTGGTACTTTATAATGAAGTGAATAAATCTTTTCATTGCATTGGGACGACACATTTTTGCGTGCTTTATTAAACTTTTTATCTGGCATACACTGTAAGGTTTTATTAGGCTGAATCATTATTTTCATCCGAACTTATGGTTTTGAATGTTTGCTATACTGTTTAAAGTAGAAAATTTGTGTGCTTTACCTTGTGTATGTTGTTCATTGTGGAATAAATGTTTTTATTAGTTCATACTGTTCTTCTTTGTTTAATCTTTACCCAATAATCAGGGTCTATGTACAACAGTTTTCATGGTTTTTTGTTTGTTTGTTTGTTTTCAGCAGCTGGAGTTAATCACTCCTTTTCAACTGTATTTCAATCCTGACCTGATTATAAAAAGATACCAGGTTAGAAGGAACGCGTTTTTTAATTCAATCAAAAGTACATATATTGTCATTGCTTTTCGCATTATCGGTGTGAAAGAGCGCAAACTAATGCACGGTGTCTCCTTTGTCTCTTGCTTTAATAGATATGGCGCCTAGTGACCAACTTCCTCTTCTTTGGCCCGCTTGGATTCAGTTTTTTGTTCAACATGATTTTTATGTATCCTTATTATTTTATTAGCCGTTTATTTATGCATTTGTTGTGTTTTATTTTCATCAGCAAAACTAGGTCTCTGTGTTCAGTGTGTGCCTTGTTTCCTTGACAAGAATTTGCTTGAGAAAATTTAAGGAACGCTAGAGAGAGTAAAATGTGTTTTTGAGGTCACCCGACTGTGACGTTGCACATCACCACACTTGGTCAATTTTCATGACAGCATTTCCCTATCTGCAACTGGTTTTTTTTTTCCGTGACAAAGCAGGTATCGATACTGCCGGATGCTGGAGGAGGGGTCTTTCCGGGGTCGTACTGCAGACTTTGTCTTCATGTTTCTGTTTGGCGGGATGCTCATGACTGTATCCTTTTGACCCTCGTGTATCTGGTAATATTATTTTACCGCTGTGCTCCGTTGCTCTGCAGCCAGTTTGTCTTGTGTCGAGGACTCGTTCGGTCCACAGTCTTGACTTGTTCATGGGCAGTTTCACAGTCTTGAGTATATTTCATATTTACTTGTTTTCTGTTGATTTGCTTGACTGTGATGCACTTCACATGAAAGTATGAATTTCTGCAACATGAAGTATTCTTGGAGGAGATAAAATCCAAGGACGGATTTAAAATATCTGCTCGGAGCATGAAATAACGCAATTTTAACCTCTAAAAATGTCTTATTTTACAGTCTCATTTTCCTAGTTTTAATTTAATGGCATTAATCGATTCATATCACAACATTACCTTACATGTAACAGATCTTGCGTTACTCCAGTTTTTTCCTGGGCCTCCATAGAGTTTTGCATTACATTATTAGAAAATAAACCGTCTAAAAGCACTTAATTTTGTTTGTGTGTGTTTGACAAATATAGCATCAGAACTGTGAAACTACCCTAACACATTTATTGTGGAATCTGCAAAGGCGAATTTATGTATTTTGTCTATTGGCAGATCATGAACATATACCCTATTTTGAACATGCGTTCATTATTTTAGTCAACCAACACACTACTACAAATTTAACCTCCATGCTCAGCCAGCTCCTGGAAGTTGTGGCCCCAATGTCCCCCAACTTTATTTGGCTCTGAAATTAGGGAACAGTTCTCTGTATATGCTGTACATTTCTTCTTTAACTGGAACGTTCTCAGCTCTTTGGCCTCTTGGCTAATTTGTTTTTCCTTGGTCAGGCTTTTACCATCATGCTAGTGTACGTGTGGAGCAGGCGAAACCCCTTTGTTCGTATGAATTTTTTTGGCCTGCTTAACTTCCAGGCACCTTTCCTGCCCTGGGTGCTCATGGGATTCTCCTTATTACTAGGCAACTCCATTGTCATTGACCTCTTGGGTAAGAGCCTAATAATTATCTCAAAAACATCTTTTCTGCATAGAAAAAAGTGAACAATTGCTTAAATAGATATGCTGGGGGGACGGGGGACATTCAAAAGATAACAATTGAAGTGGATTGGAGGAATAGCCAGGTACAAGCACAGAATGATGGGGAAGGGGGAGGAGTGCCAACTCCTACCACAATATCAAAACAAAAACCAACAGACTCTGTAGCTAACTGGGACCAGGAATGAAGACCATTGGGTTAGAGACTTGAGTTAAGCTGAAAAATGAATTGTTGCTTCCAGTGGGAACCCTCAGTATGCTTCAGGACAATGTGTTGTGTTTTGATGGGAGGCATGGCATTCCAGATTCATGATCCACTCTATTAAACCCAAGGGAAATTGATCTATGACACAGCACTGCCTCAGACATACAATTCAAGATGCTGTACTCTGCAAATTGACAGAAAGACAGAAGTCCGCATTCTTGTAGGCCAATTTCTGTTGAAAATGTTGCCGTTTAGCTATAGAAGTTTGATTGACTGGATTAATTTGTGTTTTTATGTGCAACTCCAGTTTCAAAGTTCGCTCATCATGGAAAATGCTAATGACATAAAAGGGACTGATTTGAAAAATTATTTCACCCTTCACTACTTTGAAAAATAATGCAACTACTCATTAATTGATTTTCTAACATGGTTATTTAATTGCTTAGTGAAAGCACAGAATGTGATCACTGCAGCAGAGTCCAAGAATGTTGGCACAGTCAACTGTTGACCTCCTGCAACTTCAAGTTTTATAATCACCCACTTTAAGCATTTTGGGCATAGTGGACACCAGTCTGGCGAGCAGAACTTTCCCCTATTCCCACATTATGCAGGTCTTCAGTTGTGAAATTGTGCATATACCTTGTTGCGGTGTATTTCACGCCATAATGTGCCTTGCATTCTTAATCAGAGATGGATCAGGACTGCAGTCAGGCCATTGCTGCACCTGCATTCACTGCTTAAGAGGCCCTGAATATCATTTGGCGGTGTGTCGCTAAAAAATCCAGGGACATCCCTGGAACGTATGACATCTAAATACCAATATACAGTCATGAGAAAAAGAGAGTACACCCTCTTTCAGTTCTATAGTTTTACATACGAGGACATTAAAAAAAACCGGCTGGTCCTTATCAGGTACAAAAATTATATAAATCTAACCTCAGTGTAAAACAACATACAACAGATTCCAGTGTGTCATTATATATTAAACCTGAATTCAGCCAAAAGGCACAAGTCATCTGTGAAAAGTTTGTCGAACCACCTTTAGCAGCAATAACTTGAACTAATCATTTTCCATATGATTTTTGTCAGTCTCTCACATTGTGATGGAGGAATTTTGGCCCACTGTTCTTTCTAACATTGCTTCAGTTCATTGACATTTGAGGGCATTTCCTCATGCGCTGTCTATGAAGGTCCTGCCACGGCATTTCAATCGGATGGAGCTGTGGACTTTGACTTGGCTATTGGAACACCTAGATTTTTTTTTTCTCTTTTCTAGCTGTTCTGTCATAGATTTGCCAGTGTACTTGGGATCATTGTCCTGTTGCAATACCCAACTGCAGAGAGGCTTTAGCTGTCGAACAGATGGAATACTTGGTACACGGAGAAGTCCATGGTCGCCTGAATGACTGCAAGGTGCCCTGGTCCTGTGGCTCCAAAATAAGCCCAAATAATCACCCCTCCACCTCCATGTTTGACAGTTTGTAATTGGTATGAAGTTGATATGCTATGTTGGTTTGCACCAAATGTGGCGCTGTGCATTATGGCCAAACTAATCCATTTTGGTCTCTTCTGTCCAAAGGACATTGTTCCAGAAGGCCTGTGGTTTATTCAGATGCAATTTTGGAAACATAACCATGCTGCCATGTTCTTTTTTGAGAAAAGGGGCTTTCTCCTGGCAACCCTGCCAAATAAGCCATACTTGTTCAGTCTTTTTCGAATTAACTGTCATGAACTTTAACATTTAACTTGCTACTTGAGGCCTGTCGAGCCCTAGATGTAGTTATTTGGTTTTGTGCAATTTCTCTGAGCATTGCACGGTCTGACCTTGGGGCGAAGTTGCTGGGATGTCCACTCCTTAGAAGATTGGCAGCTGTCGTGAATGTTTTCCACTTGTTAACAATCTTCCTCACTGTAGAATGATGGACTTCAAATTGTTTGGAAGTGGCCTTATAACCCTTCCCGGATTGATGGGCAGCAACAACTGCTTCTCTAGGATGATTGTTGATGTCTTTCCCCTTTGGCATTGTGTTAACACACACCTAACTGCTCCAGACCAGCAAAGTGCTAAAACCTTTGCTTTTATAGAGGTGGTCACACTTGCTAATGATCAATTACTTTGTTTTTCACGTCTTCTGCATTTTGGCAAAATTTTTGTGAAATAAGTAATGGCATGGTGGAATCTGTTGTGTATTGTTTGACGCCAGAGGTTAGATTTACATAAATTTAGGACCTGATTAGGATTAGCAGATTTTTTTTATTACGTCCTGATATGTAAAACCATAGAACTGAAAGAAGGTGTACTTTCTTTTTCTCATGACTGTATATTGTTTTAAAATTCATGCATAACTTTCTACCCTTATGGTGCCCTGGCAAATGTGCAGGTCATTGACGCCATGTGCGATGAAACACCCCATACTATGACAGATGCTGGCTTGTACTCCTGACAGTGATAACAGCTCTGGTTGTCCTTGCCGTCTTTGGTCCAGAGTGCACTGCAACTGTTTTTCCAACTTAATGTTGACTTGTCAGACCACAAAACATGCTTTGACTGCTCTGCTATCCACCTCCAGTGACACAGAGCCCAGAGAAATTAATGACACTTTTGGACAGTGTTGGTGTACTGCTTCAGTTTTGCATGGTAAAGCTTTTCATTTGCATCTGTGAATGCAGCAAGAAATGGTATTGACTCGCAAAGGTTTACTAGAGTATTTCCGCGATGTCCATTAATTAGGGTTGCATAGTGTTTCTTAACACAGAGAAATTTATGGGATCGGAGATCAGAAATTATTTTAAGGCTTGCTCTTTACGCACCAAATAGTTGGGACGAAGTGTAAATTGTGAATAAAATAAAAATGCAATGACTAACGGATCACATGAGCCAACATCTTATTTACAATAGAACATAGTTTCAACATTTGAAGTGTTATCTGAGACATTTTACATTTTTATCCACAAAACGAGCTTATTTTAAATTTTCTGGCTGCAACCGGTCTCAAAACAGTTGGGACACAGGCAAAAAAGGGCTTAAAAAGCTATTAATATACAAAAGAATCAGCTGAAAGAACATTTAGGAAGTAATTAAGTTAACTGGCATCAGGTGTGTCACATGATTGGCTATAAAAAGGATGTCTTAGAGAGGCTGAGTCTCTCAGAAGTAAAGATGGCCAGAGGCTCTCCAACCTGTGAAGGCTTGCGCAAAAAAAAAATTTGTGGAATACTTTAAAAACAATGTTCCTCAATGTCAAATTGCAGTGGCAATGCATCGACAGTGCATAACATCATCAAAAGATTCAGAGAACCTGGGAAAATTTCTGAGCGTAAGGGACAAGGCCGAAGACCTTTACTGGATGCCCGTGGGACAGGCCCCTGTCCCAACTTTTTTGAGACCATCAAATTTGAAATGAGCTCATTTTGTGGATAAAATTATAAGATTTCTCAGTTTCAACATTTGCTATTTAACTCTGTTCTACTGTGAATAAAACACTGGCTGGTGTGATTTGAAAGTCATTGCGTTTTCTTAATTTACTCTTTGTCCCAACTATTTCAGAATTGGGGCTGTAATAAAATTTGATTTTCCACACCTGTCAATTGTTATAAAAAGTTGATGTTTTAAGAATTTTTGTTTATTATGCATGTTTTTACCTTTATATTTTACCTTTTTGTTTTCACTACCGGCAATAATATTTTCAATACAATTTCACCAAAAAATTATTGAGAAGTAGTATATTTAGACCCCTTTTAGACGTAAGTGGTGGTGTCTAATCATCACTGCACACAACTGTACTTTGTTCTTATTACGTTGCTACGTTCTTTTTGTACTTTATTTAAATCAAAGATTGCTTAGACCAGGACCAGAATACTTGTCTAAACCGCAAACTGCTATATTGAAAATCCTAGAATGAAGACAACTGTACTGTACTGAACAGCTTAAATTGTATTCTCCAATAGGCATTGGTGTGGGGCACTTGTACTTCTTTTTAGAAGATATCTTCCCAAACCAGCCAGGAGGAAGGAAACTGCTAATGACCCCAGGCGTTTTGTAAGTACCAGGTTTTGGATTATTTTCCCCTTTTCCTGTGAATCAAATCCAGGATGATGGGGGAATTTATAGACTCCTGAACATGGAGGCAATGTTGCTTGTAATCTGTGAGATCTGTTTGCTTGAGGAGGGCTGAAATAGTTTTTTGTCATACAAACAAGAGGACTTGTATCGGCCATCCCTCTGTCCAGCACCTGGAAAAACCTCAAACTGCACTGTCTTAGCGCTGCTGCAGTAGGGTACTCCGTGAAAGTTCATGTTTTTGAACAATTGTTTTGATTCTTTCTCTTTTGACGCCGCTTGGTGAGTTAATTGGATAGGACAGCCCAGTATAGACGTTGCAGAAGCCATTGTTCATTCTAGTTCACAATGAGACGTCAGAACCTAATTTTTACTGGCTAAGCCCTACTCTAATCAGTAGTTACTAAGTGCAAAAAAGAGGACTGTATACTGCCTGCTAATGCTGAATTTGTGTTTTTTTTTTTTTCTTTTTTCAACAAGCCTAAGAACTTTGTGTTACAGACACCAGAGTAATTGTCTGAAATTGTTTTAAAAACCCTCGATATTAGAAGTTGGAACAATTTGTTAGATTGAAATCAAAACTGAAATCACTGATATATATAATTACTAATATTGAAACAATTGAAAAGCCTGTGTCACCACAAATTGATTTTTCAAAATAAACAATTCAATTTTGATTCTTGTAACACATTTCTAAAATGGTCTGGACTGTAAAGCATTTACTACTTTATGTAGCCGTTTTTTTTTTACAACCCTTAGGAAAAATTTAGGGACTGCGGACACCAAGTGCTTAAAGGGTACCTGTACCCAAAATGTACACCAACTGTAAACTGTTCATTATATTGATAGACACATTAATGGCAGTGTTGGATTGAAAGTGAATGTCATTTACAGGCTTATTTCAAGTTCTGTTTTCGACCAAATTAAGCTGTGCAAGAGTATGGGGTCTTCATTTCCAAATGCCCCACAGGTTTTCTATGAGCGATCAGTCAGGACTGCAGGCAGGCCAGTTCTGCACCTGTACCCTGTCAGACAGCCATGCCTTGGTAATGTGTGCAGAATTCAGTTTTGCATTGTTTTTTTGAAATAAATATTGATTTCCCTGGATAAGACATCTCGAAGGGACCATATGCTACTTATAAATGTCAGTGTACTTCTTAGCAGTAATTGTACCCTCACGGAAGTACAAGTTACCTTTGGGAAGGACACTAACACTACCCAATATTGCAACGTACCATAGGCTTTGGACTTGTTCTTGGAAAAAGACTGAATAGTCCTTTCCGGCTTGGGACCACAACAAAGAACATCCATTTTTTCCAGAAAAGACCTGAAATATTGATAGGTTTGACCGCAATATACATTTTTGCTGTGTGATTATCCCTTGTAGATTCCTCCAAGTTCAGAAGTTGACACTGGACATTCTTACCATAAGGCTTCCTATTTTGCTTCTTAAAGTTTTAACTGCTATTTGAGGATGCAATTATGTATTGTTGTCCTTGAGAAAGATTTGCTGAAGTAATCCGGTCCCCACGTAGTCATATCACTTATAGATAAATGAATGTTCTTGGTATGAATTTTTGATTGATCATGTGCTGTGCGTTTTGAGTGATCACAATTATTCAGCTTAGGCTTGCATCCTTGCCCTTACAGACACAAAATCCTCCAGATTACTTTAATCTTTCAATTATATTATGCAACATAGAGGGTAAAATATCCAGATCCCTGCATCTTTCTTTGAAGAACATTGTTTTCAAACCTTTTAATGATTTTGTCATCTTTTTATGGGCTAATTGGCAAACCCCAGCCCATCTTGAAGGACTAGACCTTTCCTGGATGCTCGGTTTGTACCATATCATAATTATAGTCACCTGGTGATATCAGCTGTTTCAAATCAAATCACTATTCAATTTATAACCACTTTTATAGTCTTAAATTGTCCCAATCCTGACTTTTTTTGGAAATCATTGCTTTCCTGAATGGTAACAATGAATTCATATTCACAAGTAAGCTGCCTTCATACTATCTGCAATGAAATACAAGTCAAAGTTAATTTCAAAATCACTACATTCTGTTTTAATATGCATTTTTCATACTGTCCCAACTTTTTGGTGAGGGGGGGTCATAATATAAAATGGTCCCCTCAAAATCTGGGAACCCCTCACTGTGACTAAATCTGCATCAAGCTTGTGTTGTGCCTCATCAGACTGCTGGGAAAATAAGTCAATGAAGAGAGTGATGGTGGAGGGCCACGGTGTGTTTGGGATCGCTCAGTAAGGCACTATATTTTCAGATATTTCAGTCCAATTAATCCACAGCCAATGTATTACACCAAAACCTTCCACTTTTCATTACTATATCCATGGCATATAATGTGGGCGATATAGTCATCAGTATGTCCGTCCATCTGTAATCATTTCGTTTTTTGGGGCAGAACTCGAATACCATTAAAGGGGACCTATTATGCTGATCCTTCTTTTAATACATATTACTGCTGTCATAATGTTAGCTGTCCATACTCAACCTCTGAAAAGTTTCTAAACATAAGATACAGGGGTTTTGCCATAATTCAAGAACGTGATTTCCTCTCTGAACAGCTCCTCCCGAGATCTTCGCAAGATCTGGGCAAAACCTTACGTCAGGTTGTGCCGTCCAATCAGCACAGACCTAGCCAGAGCCAATCACGGCGCTGGACCTGCCCACACCGGAAACTATTCTAGCAAGCACTAACAATGGCAGATCATACTATGCCTTAGTAGCGTCGACACTTTTGGAAATACATAAGAAGAACGGCAGATCCTTTCAGGTGCAGTTTTGTCAGTATCTCTCCCAAAGCTGCTTGTCTGTTTACTTTTAGATGCGAAGAAAAGCTCTTATTTCTCTTCCAAAAGAAGATGCCCCCAGAAATCAGTGGGTAGCTTTTTTTGTTTGAGGGCAGCAAACAGCCACGGCCAAGGGGAACATTAGCTGTTTGTGCTCAGCATTTCACCGAAGACAGCTTTATAAATAAAGGATAATTTGACACAGGATAAGCATTTCAGCTGCTTCTCAAACCTGAAGCAGCTGCATCGATCAAGCGCTTGGAGCCACAAGCTGTAAGTAATGATATAACAGCAAGTAATGTAAGTGAAGCTAACGTGTTACGGGTGACTAGCAGGACCGTTAGCGATAGTTAGCACTAACAACTGGCCTCAAACACCAGACTTTTTAAAATATCTGAAGATAAAGCCTGTATTGGTTGTGACTGTTCATGACTTACACCCAGAAGCTGTAAGTTGCTTTTACTGCATAAGCCAACCTGACATGATGGGCAGTTGATTGTGGCTGTAGCACTGCAGCTAATGTAGCCAAGTTACTGTTGCTAATGTTTGTGTCCTAAATATGCAAGAGTAATATTAAGGGGAAATTCTACAGAAGGTGTGTGAACATTAACCTCATTTGAAGCTAAATTTTAATACTTGTTTGTATTTGGATGCTTGGTACAACTGTCAATGGTAACAGATCTTGCTGTCTGTAAAATCTGTATTGCAAGGGTTTGCCTCTGTGGTTATGACCGCTCGGTTACCAGCTACTGCATGTTAGTTTGCGTGCCGCTGTGCTAATTAAAAATGCTCCTGGTTAACTTATATGCAGTAATTCAATTGTAGCAACTACAGTTGAAGCGGCTGCTTGTGATCACTTCACTTATCCATGACCGGGATCAGCCAGATCCATATCACAAATATCTGGGTTAGCTCTCTGATTCTACCGTGAAAGCAATCGCGAAACACAGAAACTCTAATGTGTCTGGTATAACAAAGGATTTCTCTGCGCTACCATGACATAATTTCATCCCCCTTTAGAAATTGTTGTGGGTAATAAAAAGCCGAAAAAGGCGAAGATTAAATAGGTAATTCTTTCCTGTAGAAGTGATCGGTTTGCTGGCTCCACATAAGCAACTTGTCCACGCTAACAGAACTTACGGTCTGCAAAACCTGTTATGTTCATAACATAACCGAGCTCTGTCTAGCTGTTGCGTACTATCCATAAAGCTGCTTTCACATCGTACGCGAAACAAAATTTTCGTGGGACAGATTACACTCAAAGTCAATGCAAAGACTTGAATACACGCGTTATGGGCGTGTTAAGCAGCTTTCACACCGGACATGAAACTAACAGATTACATTCAAAGTCAATGCAAAGACTCGAATACACAAGTTCTGGGCATGTCAAGTCGCTTTCACACTGGACGCGAAACAAATTTTTCGCGCGACAGATAAGCTACATTCAAAGTCAATGCAAAGACTTGAATACACGCGTTATGGGCGTGTTAAGCAGCTTTCACACCGGACATGAAACTAACAGATTACGTTCAAAGTCAATGCAAAGACTCGAATACACGAGTTATGGGCTTGTCAAGCAGCTTTCACACCAGACGCGAAACAAATTTTTTGCGCTAGAGATTACATTCAAAGTAAATGCAAAGACAATGCATTGACTTTGAAGGTAATCTGTCACGCAAAAAATTAATTTTTCTCTCCGGTGTGAAAGCGGCTTATCACGCCCGTGTTCTCCGAGCAAACGCTGGTCATTCCGACGCAATAAGTAAACCATTACCACGGGCAATTTCCAAAAAGGCTGTTTAGCCTGTAGCTTTCACCCCTTCGTCATACACCAGCTCAGAAGCTGTTCTTTACTCCATGCTAACACACATCACAAACCAGCAGGTCCTTATACACACCGAAGCAGTCCCTTGTTGTTGGTCCACTTTAAGCTGCTGCTCACTGTGCATGTTTCCCTCTAATCTCAGACCCACCGGATTTCTATGGTCTCCAGTCTACACTTGAGTTTTTCGACCTGTTCTACAAATGTGTCTATATGGAGTGGATTCTAGCTTTCCCTCAGTCCGAGCAAGAGTAGAAACACCGATGTACTCACCATAGTAGCCTTAGATAGACCACAAATTCAAGCTTGACCTGCCAGACATTCGCACTGCATCCTCCACTTTCACCGTTGCGTTTATTAGTACAAGTTAATTTTATTAGATCTATACACATGTACTACGTTTGATAGCAGAATATGCCCATCAATTCCTTCGGGAGACACGTCAGTTTCACTCTGTGGAGCCGGACCCATAAAACTGATTTCTGCTGCCTTGTCCCGCCAAGATCCGCCCTCCACAGACAGAGCTGGCCAGTCAGAAGAAAGTGGGCACACGGGGAGTGGGGGCCATAGCGGAACAGCTACCTCAATGAGGCGTTTCAGGCAGATACTACTATGGACTACAAATGGGGTTTTTTGAGGAAGGCACTATGAGCGAAATAAGTACCCTTTTTTTTACTTTACGCGATCAGGAGTACTCTAGGGGAGTCAAAGACCAAAATATAAACTTGGTAAAATGGCATAATAGGTCAAATTTAAGTATTTTTCAATGAAACTTGCTGTGTGTATTAATCAGGTCCTTGACTGGTACCTTCTGATATTTTGGGATTTGAGATTGTGGGGGACGCGGGGATATGTCGTCACCTGGTTACTCATGTTGATATTTACCCATCCTTTGAACATGAGTCATTAACATGTCCAGCCTATGGTGTTGTTGTTGCAAGCTTTAAGACACTGAGGAAGGGCACTGAAATGAGAACAGTCCTTCCCTGTCCAACAGGAGAGCCCTCTTCGACACACCAGAGGAGGACCCGGCTTATTCCCCTCTCCCAGAGGACCAAGCTGGGATGCCCCAGGACAGGGCAAGGGAAGAAGAGGAACTCAATCGGGCTCAGGACGAGTGACATGAACAGCAACATGAACCCCATGATTTTGACAACCAGCAGCAGTAGGACACCTGCAGTCCAAAGGAAATGGAGTGTACAGTCTGTCAGCTTCATCAGTGCACATTGTGGGTGGTTTTGAGTGGACACGGCGTGCCCTCAGCATACAAACCCGCTTTTCTCCAGCCAGAAATAATGAAGAACTATACAAGATCCAAAACTCCCACAGCAATGCTGTCAATTTTTTCATCTAGAGGGACATTTTGCATATGTGAGAAGGACAAATGACTAATGAAGGAATACAGTCATTTTCTATTATTATGTGAACATACTTTGTTACAGCAACATAGGTCTGGTACAAAATATCTAACATTATAAATCCACATTTGATATGCAGGAGCCATATTGTTTTGTTCTTGTTTTTGTTTTATCTATTTTTTTGTTCCTCCAAGAAACCTCGACAGGCAATGCCAACTGCCAATGGTACATATTCCATATTAAAACAAGGAGGTACAAAACATGCAAAAAGTCTTGCTTAGGCGAATTGACCCTCTTCTGACAATAAGGGGTGCTGTAATTGATACTGATGTTTTTTCGCCTCTAACTGGAGAGCCATGCATTGGATTTTAAAGGTTCTTATTTCCGCTGACTCTCAGCTAGTTGACAAATCATTCACACCCCATAAAATGTATTGCATTTGGATAGTTTCAGCACAAATTAAATGCAGAGAATAAAAATAGCCCCCTATCTGAAAATGTATTGCTGCAGAACCACAACCTTGTAAACTTCCGTGCCACTGGCTGTCAAATGGTAATTTAAATGCCAACTCTTTTTGGGGTTCTGGGAGAATCCAAAAAGTATTTGATAATTAAGTTCTGAAGCAATATCTTTTTTCTATCATTGTTTTGTTATGATTTACAAGAACTTATTGAAATGATGTTGTGCATGTGAGCAGCAGAAGAAGAAGGCCCAGCTGCCTGCACTAATGAAAGCAGTCAGTGCGACCTGGTGCTGTTTGACCTTTGGCTGAATTTGCGGAAAATGAAATTTTGAAATCAGACGTGTTTCTGAAAATTCAGTCAATATCAAAATCAGCCCTCTGCCCTACTGGCCAATGTGACTCCCGTAACTAGCTATGATATGAGATACATTTTGTGGCCTCGGGCAGTGTGCGGTGTCCTTTTACCTGTCTTTGAGTGTGTGTGTGTCTGTGTGTATATATATTTTTGTATAGTGTTCCAAGGGCCTCCTTTTTTGTATCCCCCTGGCATATAATGTAGGGGATATAGTCATGGGTGCAGTTGTCTGTCTGTCTGACCGTCCATCCGTCTGTGAACATTTCGTTTTTGGCGCATAACTTGAAAACCGTTCAATGTTTCAATATAGCAAAACTTGGCGTGCATCTTAATCATGACCTGAAGTGGTGCCTTTTGCTAATCCGAAGTTAATATGGGGCCAGGGGGATATGCAGTCTTCTGATGTCTTGTCAACTATGTGGTGACCTTTGAACGTTTATAGTGTAGCACTCGGAGACCAGCAGGGAGTTCCATAGGAATGACTGGGGAATGGGCCATTTTTTTTAATGCATCCTGCTGTAGCCAGTCAGCCATTCCTGTCAAGGGAAGTCAAAAAAGGCGAGCGACTTCGTTGGCCAGATGCTGTTAAAGCAAATGCTATTTTGATAGCCAAATTGAAGGTATAAGTAATATTGGCTATGGTAGCTGGTGGGCTAACTTGCATTAGTCCATCTCTAGCTACATTGCTGATGTAGGTCACAGGTTATTGCCCAAGTTAATGCTCACAACGTCGGCAGGTAACCATCTGGTAAGCTTACTAGCTAGTATACAGGCAGAGCAGCAGTTCCAAAAACATTCCATTTTTGCTTTGCCATGTTTAAAGTTGTGTGCAGCAGAGTGCTCTGTGCTCCTATTGGTCAAAGTCTCGTGACATGTTGAAGGCAAAACAAATTCAATCATACCAGTCTTTTTGTCGGGACATCGTGAGGCATCCCAGATGTTGCATCCATAGTCCACAATGAAGATTTATTATCACACTGGGATTAACATTTTTGTTCCTGACTGGACCTGATGCCCATAGTCTGTTCAGTCAGGTCACAATTGGGCTGATATCATGTATTCTGAACCTGAAAATAAGAGAACATGAAAATTTGGTTGCTTATGACAGCGGATGTATCCCTCATATAGGGACAAAATTCCTCCTTTATCACAGACATCCCAAAATACATTTCAGAAATACCACCTGTTTATGTGCCCATCGTCAGTGATAATGGGAGTTTTATGGTATGGCGCCGTCTGTCTGCCTGTTTATGAAGTTTTCTTTTAAAGGCAACATGTCCTTTAGTTTTTGTGGATTGCCTCCAAATTAAAGTCCCATAATCCTGTAGGGGTGACAGTGCGCAAGTGTGTTTTTGAGAACTCTGAGATGTTATTAGTTTGAGTCGTTTCCCTCTGCAATATCAACCTTGGTAACAAAACTAGTTCTGTATTTCCTAGATTTTTTTGTGTATTCTTTGATTGATCCCATCAGATTCAAATTATGAGTGCATTGGAGGTGGGTTGAGAAAGTTCTTTTCAAAAATGGGTGTGCTGCGATTTTCAGTTTGGCTACAAGGGCAGTCATATTGAAACTGATTTTCATAGATTTTGTGAACAGATTATCCATTCAAATTAAAATTTGCAGCGTGCATTGATGAGAGAAGGTTCCTTTCAAATGGGCATGCCGTTTTCAACATAGCCATGTTGGATGTGGTTTCCATCGATTTTGAGAACAGATGATCTAAACAAATTCAACTTTGCTGTATGCCTTGTTGGTAAGAGGATGAAGGTTTCTTTCAAAAATGACTGGTAAATTTTTCATTATTAAAACTAGCAATTAGCTGATTGCGTCAAAAAGTGATGGGTGCGGTGATCTCTAAATCGTAAATCAACCCACCAAATATAAAATCACTCCATCCAGTCTTCTGAACTGCAGTGTGATTCCGGGCTACACTCCATAGAAATCAATCAAGTCTGCATAAAAATGTATAAATTGATGATTATAACTAGCAAATCTTAAACAAAATTGATGAGTGGCTTGACCTAAAAACCACTGACAATCCCACAAAATTTGGGATTAATTTGATTTAATTTGTGGCCAATAGAGCCATTTCGTAAAAATCATGTATAGAAGTAGCAGCGGTCGATGCAGAATGGAGTGCGATCCACAGCATCTTTTGATACTTCCATTTGGGGGAAACAATCAACTGAGCGATAATATGCACAGGACCAGAGAAGTAGCTCTTCCAGTCCATAGGATAGTGACATTGGAGGGGCAAACTAATGATTTCATCGGCTCCATACAGGAGGATACCTATATGGCATATCTCTGTGGCTAATAGACTCATCAGTCAGGGGTATTGGAGGCTGAGAAACAAGTTGTCATGCTGGTTTGCCTTCCAGTTGGGCATCGTCATTGGCATTAACTAGGCTTCATTGGGACAGTAAATTCGCAAATATACTGATTGGACCAAACATTAGTTAGGCTTCATCAAACTCTTCTATTAATGAAAATATTTATTGGACCTAAAAATAATTAGGCTTCATTCAGTGACTCAACGCCAGAAAATACTGACTGGACCAAAATATGCCTCTTTTTAAAGGATATGGACCTTTTCCAAAGTTGAGGTCAGTTCTATAGTATGTAGATATTTATAAAATGCCACAACTAAAGCATATGACCTGTGAAGCTGTAAAACCGCATACCCAACAACTGAAGTATGCAAAGGCCTATCAAATTTAGAAAAGGGCTCACCTCAATCATAATGAACAGAAAGCAGCATAATAACTACAGGTGCTGGTCAACGAATTAGAATAATTTGAAATAGTGAAGTCGATAAATTTTTTTTAATGCATTTTTTGTGCAGAAAGCAAATCAGGTGTTCACCGCGCCTGTCCTACTTGTCAGAGTAATCACAGAACTCGCTACCTGTAAAAAAATTTGCTCAGCTGAGCTTTCCAAAAGGCCCATTTAGGCCATTTAACTGTGACTCTGTTGTTTTATTGAATTAGAATAATTTTTATTATAATTAGAATCATCACTTTCTCAGTATTTTGTGGCTGCCCCCTTGGCTTGTATGACTGCCCGAAGTCTCCGCGGCATGGATTTGACCAGCATGTCACAAGTTTCCGCACTCTCAGCTTCCCAGGCAGTGGCAATGTTCTGCTTCAGTTGGTCCAGCGTAGTCGGATTTCTGTCATGAATTTTCCGCTTGACGATGGCCCAAAGGTTTTCAATGACATTGAGGTCAGGCGAGTTGGCCGACCATGCCAAAACTTCAAGCTGTTTTTCGGTGAACCAATATTTGATCGAATTTGCCACATGAGCTGGTGCAAGATCCTGTTGAAATATGAGGTCTTCTTCGCCGAACTGTTCCTCAACAGTCGGAATCAGGAACGTTTCCAGAACATCTCGGTATACGGCAGCATTGACAGTCTTCTTGAGGGAGCAGAGTTTACCTACACCACGAGCAGACATGCATCCCCAGACCATAACGCTCTGGGGAAGCTTGACGGATCTTTTCACGCACTCGTGGTTGTAGGTTTCGCCACGACGCCAGACACGAGGACCTTGGACACCGAAGGAGATGCAAAAGCGTGATTCGTCACTGAAGACCACTTTCTGCCAGTCTTCAGCAGTCCACTCGCCGCGTTCTTTGGCCCACTTCAGCCGTTTCTCCATTTGTTTCTTGTTCAGCATTGGTTTTACAGCTGGAACGCGAGATTTGAAGCCGAGTTCGCACAGACGACGGTAAGTGGTTGATCTCGAGACGTTAGCGCCGGTCTGCTCGTGCCACAAGTCGCTGAGCTCGGAAGTGGACTTGAACCGGTTGCTGACTTCGATCTTTCTCAGCTGTTTGTTGTCGCGAGCAGAAGTTTTTTTGGATGCCAGAACAATTGGTGCGCTTGCTGCAGTCTTTCTTGAGAGA
Organism: Gymnothorax reevesii; assembly: GCA_029721435.1. Classification (NCBI taxonomy): domain Eukaryota; kingdom Metazoa; phylum Chordata; class Actinopteri; order Anguilliformes; family Muraenidae; genus Gymnothorax; species Gymnothorax reevesii. The sequence continues at coordinate 60,275,021 of CM056580.1, read as the reverse complement.
TTTGCAGATGGAAGACTGGCTGATGCTGAGCTGCTCAGCAATTTTAGTTTGGGTCAAGCCTTGTTGGCTAACGGTTGAATTTGAGCCACTATTCCAGTTGAGAGGTCGCGCTGCTTACCCATGATTGATTTTACAACTTAGAAATTCTAGTCAACCCTGACTTTATACTGCACAGTGAACACTCTTCACAGAAAACAAAAATTCGAGCACTTATTCTAATTCAATGAAATGACTTATGAATTATTCTAATTCAATAAAACAACAGTGTCACCGTTAAATTGCCTACATGGGCCTTTTGGAAAGCTCAGCTGAGCAAATTTTTTACAGGTAGCAAGTTCTGTGATTACTCTAACAAGTAGGACAGGCGCGGTGAACACCTGATTTGCTTTCTGCACAAAAAATGCATTCAAAAAATATACTCAGCAACAAAAGTTTCTGTGACACCAATATTGTTAATTATTTTTCATAACGCAATTATGAAATTGTCATACATGGTGATATCAGACTGAAACAGTACACGTAAACACAACATTGAAATGGAAATCATGAAAATGCGAGAAAATGACTTTGCACGTGAAAATGTGCGTAAATCATGCTTGTGGATGGCAATAAAAGAGGAGAATTTTTGGAATGTTCACATTGTGCCTGATGAACGACGGAAGCATCACTTATCGAAAACACAGCCATTTCGGATCAGGAACTCTACCCTCTAAATGCCAAGACTGTCTGAAAATGATCGGTGGAGGGCCATTGGGATGATTGAATCCGGAACCTCGCAGAGGGAAGTTGCTCATCGCCTGAATGTCCACCGAAACACCATTTGGAACTTATGGCAGCGTCATCAGCAGACAAGACATGTCAGAGACCGTCCTCGCAGCGGCAGTCCACGAGTAACCACTCCCAGACAGGACAACTGGATTCGAACAACCCATCTCCGAAATCGATTCCAACCTGCAACCATAACTGCAAGAACGATACCTGGTTTGAGGCGACTGTCTGCACAGACAATCCGTCGCCGTCTCCGTCATTTTGGCATTGTCCCACGTCGGCCAGCAAGACGTCCAATACTCACAGTACAACACCGACGACTGCGTCTACAGTGGGCACAACAACATCGACGGTGGATCCAACGTCAGTGGGATCTTGTACTCTTCACTGATGAATCAAGATTCATGCTTAACCGATGTGATGGTCGTTTACGTGTATACCGTCGACGTGGAGAACGTTATGCCAACAACTGTGTTCAGGAATTTGATCGTTTTGGAGGTGGTAGTGTCATGATTTGGGGAGGGATCACGGCTAGAAACAGAACAGATTTGCTTGTTATTGATGGAAATCTGACAGGTCAAAGATATCGCGATGAAGTGCAACGGCCATTGGTGGTACCGCTTTTGATGCAACATGGTCCCGGAATAATGCCGCTACATGATAACGCCAGACCACACGTTGCAAGGATTGTACAGCAGTATCTGATGCAACAACATGTCAATGTCCTGCCATGGCCAGCCAGATCCCCAGACATGTCCCCAATCGAGCATCTTTGGGACGAGATGGATCGACGTTTGCGGCGGTTGGATAACCCGCCAGCTACACTCCAGGAATTGCGACAACGTCTACGTCAGATTTGGAATGACATCCCACAGCAATTTCTGGCACATCTGATTCGGTCCATGCGCCGGAGATGCGTTGCTTGCATCACGGCACGAGGAAGTCACACCTGGTATTGAAGTGTGAAGGTCACAATTGGTTAGACGTCAGACAAGTGCTTCATGACGCATGAAAATGACATTTTTCGTTTTGAGTGACGTTGGCACTGAAAAGTCAGTGTTTCTCCTGTTAAATAAACATATTGATTGCATTGAGATCTTTGCGCGTCATTTATAACATACACATAAATGGTGTCACAGAAACTTTTGTTGCTGAGTATATAACGATTGCACTATTTCAAATTATTCTAATTCGTTGACCAGCACCTGTAGTCTGAAAAGCTATACCCCATTGTTGAATTTGAAAATTACTTTCATTTTGTGCCGTTGCCTAGACTCGTTCATAAATGTGCCGACGGCCTGAAATCCTGTTTCCAGGAGAATGCTGGGAACAGAAGGCAGAGTCAGCGCTTCACCCTTGCTGTCTTTGTAGCCAAAGCATCATTACTGCAATAGAGAGCACTTTCAGTGCCATTGACAAGGGGGGACAAATCGAGATGGTCATAGAATAGAGAGAGAGAAAAAAAACTCAATACACAATAGTTCTGCAGCATCACTACCCCACCTACCATCCAGACACCCCACCCCCCCACTCTGGAATCCACTCTGTAAACTTGGCATAAGAATATCAAATGCATTAGCTACAGATCTGATTGTTTGGCAGAAATACTTGTCCATGCAACAATTTTTTGGAAAAACTTTTCAAAAGCACACAATGTTGTGCCTTCTAAAAACAAAGGCAATATCATTTGCATTCTTCAGAACAGCCAATGCACTTCCAAATTGTGGTCACCAATCAGTTCAGAAAGATCATATTTGAAGAACATTCCCAAAAAGTCTGAAAACATTTCAGGCCCAAAGCTCACTTAAAGGGAACCAGGTGTTTCACATGCATGGAATAAGCAAATATAAAACATGGTCTCAATTATGTGTTTTTTTATTTTTAAAAAAGAACAAAGCAATCACTTTCAGTAAAACGGCGTCTATTAAAAAAAAATTTTACAGCACAATTTAACAGTAATTCTTCTGCTGAAGACAAACTTTGAAGGGAGAGTAAGAACTAGGGCACCAGTCTAAAGACTGGACAGGGATGGGAGCCACAGATGTTCTATACAAAGTCCAGATGTTTAATTCCCATGTTCCTTCTGATCTCTGAACTTGGAAGGGGGTCCTGCTGCCTGGTAACGTGGCATGCTTGTTTTGTTTTCAAACTTGGATGCTCAGGCTGTGTGCGTTGGCAGTGATGGCCCATAAGAGCTCAGGAGTCTGTAAGAGTGATCAGCAGTACGAAGGACAGAAGCCGAAGGTCACAGGCCTGATTTTCAGCCCCGCTGGGAGGGACTGCGGAGGATCACCGTACTCAGATGCCCAGTGGAATGTCTGATGCCTGTTTGTTTTACAGCCGAGTCAGACTACAGCAGGTCCCAAACAGTATTATCATAACGAAGTCCCGAATGCAATTAACCTCGTCCTTTTTACCAAGCTGGGGCTGTGTTTGCAAGTCGTCTCATGCGCCTGAAATATCAAAGTATACATACACTGAGCAACATAAGAGCAGGGGGTAGACCCAGATCAAACCTACAATATAGTCATTTTCCACAGCGACAGTCTCTGAAACCAAGACTGCGTTCATGGCAAGGAATACATGGGATAAATTCCATGACATTTATTGACTTTAATAACAGAATATCGTATGTCATTTCTAAAACATGGTTCCTAAGGCACGCACCTCGTGTTCCTGTCCTGGTCGCGAATCTTTTTCTCCATCTCTGCGTCTGTCAGCGTCTCCAGTAGGGGGCACCACTGATCCGCATCACCCGTGTTCCGGATGGCAATCTCCACAGTGGGCAGGGGGTTCTCACTATAGACAAATTGCCGCAGCACACTCAGTGAAAGCACACAATGGTCAAGGGCATGTTCTAGAGGCAACTGATCAGGAGAACAAGGGATAAAGATTGTTAATTCTGCAATCTTGTTTTAACAAGGCAAAAAAGAAATCATTGAAGCAAATGTTGTACATACTTCTCAAAGTAACCAAAGACCATTTTGGAAACTGCTAGTCAAAACTAATATGTTTTTCATTTCACTCAAACTATGTAAAATGTAAATATGCCTCTGCACTGGTTTGAACTCTCCCACTGTGGTGCTGTTCTCTTTACAGTGTTTACATATCCCGTCTCCAGGATTAATTTGGTGCATGCAAGGCAAAGCATTCTTTTTTTAAATAAAGTAAAATAACTGCAAGAACATTTAGTGCATGACAAAATGTTCCAGAAATGGAATTCCCTTCTGTGTGAACCAGTTGGCTGATTTTTACACAGTAATCCAACTTAGATAAAGCTGAGATTCCAGCATCAAGCAAAGACACCAAGAGGGAATGGAGAACCAGTTTGTTACACGGATATTAACCTCCCATCCTCCAGCCTTAGTCTGCATACAGAAAATTTACTGAGGAATGTCTCTGTTCTCCCAAATCAAAGACAGAAACGAACACAAACAATTTTCATTTAGGGACTGGCCCTGCAACATCACATTTTGAAAAATGTAAAGTACTCAGCTTCCCAGGACATCAAGAGAGAACTCAGGAGGGGTTAAGCTTGGGGTTCAAGAAATGCACAAGTATATTGACCTGAAATCAGACCTATTGGAACAGACAGCAAGGAAAGGAACAATTAGATTTTTGAAAAGGAAAGGCACTGAATTTCAACCAATCAAGGGGAAAAAAATCACATAACATAAAATAGATGATCAGAAGAAATTATGTTCTGTAAGCATCACAATAAAATGAAGTGGGCTGGATAAAATAGCACAACATAACTGCGTACAACATGCAATTTCAAGTCAATGCAAATGATCATGAGACAAAAGAAGAGGTTGAAGCACCATTTCAAACCAAAAAGGAAAAAAGTACTTCAGTGCAGTTAATGCATTTCAGAACAGTAAACCACAAACCTAAACAGGAAAAGCAGAGCCGTACATATGATATCAGCTCTGGGAGAGAAAACATGATTAAGGATTTAATTCAACAATGGGGCTCTTCTCAGAGTATGCTGTAAACTAGCTGTATATTTTAGAAGTGTGTCAGCTGGATTGAAGCTCAAATGCTGGTATTTGGAAGTTCACGCTGGTGGTGACAAAACTCATTTTTCTTCAGCTGTGACCCCTCCACCCCAGCCTTATGTTTACAGTGTCTGTGCTTCGAGCGCATGCACACTCCTCCTCACAGTGACAGCCATTCAGGGGTCATAGTGGTTAAAGGCACTCAGGCAAGTATGTCCAGTGAAAATATTTTGAAGTACCTGAAGGCATACGTCCTCTGATGCCAGCTGAGCTGCCCACGAATACTGTAGGCTATAGTGGTGACAAACTCGCCACCCAGACCCAGCTCAGAGCACAGCTTCAGAGCAAACTTCTCCGGAGAGTTCTCCTTCTCCGACATGTCCCACTCAAACTGGTCCACCAGGGAGATGTTCCCCACATGAATGTTCAACTGCAAGGGCAGGAAAGAGTGCTGAAGAAAGGAAATTAACCACCCTGCATACTTTCATAAAACTGCCAGATCTGAGATCAGGAACACAAACGTCATTTTTTCTTATCCAAGCAATTCAGCTTAAATAATTGATTCTAAGAACAATCCCATCATGAGGACAGGGGCATGCCAGAAGTATCTCCTGGGTTCTAACATTGGCAGTCCCCCAACCACCCTCCACAGTGAGAGGAGGTCTATCGCGTTCTTTCAAAAAATGGTCGTTTCTGAAATGAGAAACTTCATATTTTTAGCTAATCAAGACAGGAACAGAGAACTAAAGGATTTTAAGCTACAGAACAAGCCACCTAATGAATCCAAGTCTGGACACATAAATGATTGACCATACTGTCCCATGACTCAGTACCCCAGTGCACCTGTCCATCCTTACTTCTTCATTTACAATTGAATTCCTCAGATATTACCAGGAGCCAAACTGCACCTTGATAATGACTCTCTGGTCAGTCTGCTCATCCAGAATGCTGTCTGTTGGGTAAGACTCAATCTGCTGTCGGATGGCAGAGGCAATGGCCGGGACAAAAGTCAGAGGATTCAGGTCCAGGTCATCACACAGAATCTCTGCAAACATCTCCGGCGTCATCAGCTTCTCTGGAGGTAGAAAGAGTGCAATGTCACCATTAGCCAAATTGACTGTGGGTGTTTCTCTACACAGTAGCAGAGGTCGCATTAACTGAATATTTTCTGCCATTGATCGATTTTTTTTTAACAATGACGGAACATTTTGAAGGCCATCCGTCATTTTGACAGAATGTAGGCCAATTCACACCCCCGTCCAATTAATGGTGGATGTCATATTGTATCGAGCATTGTCTTTGATCTGTATGACAGAGATGCTAAGTCTCACGCATTCAGCGTAGATCTTAGGCATTTTTTAGGCTTATTCGCCGTAGTCCGCAATTATTCAATGAACGCTTATTACTAAGATTGTCACGTGGAATTACAATCCTTGTGCATTGAAGTTTCAGTTTCACTTGTGTGAAGGTGGACCTCACCATGGAAAGCGATTATGACTCCGGACTTCTCATGCTTCTCTTTACTCGGGGATTGGAAACAATGCATGTGTGTCATGATCGTTTAAATTTTTTAAATGAAATAAGACCATTTGAAACATCTTAATGCAATTCCATTGCTTTCAATCCTTCAGTAAAGACAAGCATGAGAATTCCCAAGTCATAATCAATTTCCGTGTCACTAGTGGGGAAATCCACCGTAATGCATGTGACCCTGATTAACTTAATGCACAATGACTTGAATTCCGTAAGTGAACTTCTTCAGTTTGCGTCGATTGAATAATTGCGGACTACAGCACGGGAACTTGAATGCCCCGAAGAGGTGAGAGACTCAAGCCGAATGCATCAGTCTCGGAATCTCTGGTATGATCCTGTATTCTTCATATTTTTGCAATATGATAATTTGCTCTTCGTTTGTAAAATATGCTGCTCTGCTGCCGGTAGACAATTTGTCATATGCTACAAACGCCGTCTCTGTTATGTGAACACGCAGATATCTAGGTCATGAAAGCCCCGGTTGACAGTTGATAAGCAGCTTTGTAAGACCACTTAGCGAGACTGCGGTTGTTAGGCTTAGTGAAGCCCAGCAATAACTGAAAGCATTGCTCATTTGCACAGTTTTTTTTTTTTTTCGGGGGGGGGGGTGCAGAAAGCATTTTTGACCTTTTATAAAGTTCATACAGCAGTAAGTTCGAAAATCCACGAAGTGCTGTATTTAACACAGTGCGCAATGCCTGTCTACACAAATCACTGTAGGCATCAGCTAATGCATGATCAATAAATTATTCTGCTTATTTTATAAAAAAAAAAATAAACGATTATCATTTTAAAAAATAAAATTACAATAACGGATAATAATTGATTAGGACAGAATTTTTATGCCCCTGTCCGTCACAATGACGGGCAATCAGAAAGTGTAACGCGACCTCTGCACAGTAGTGAAGTGTACAACCCTACCGTTCATGTTCCAGGTGAAGGCATCTCTGAGCTTTTGTCCGTCTATCTCCATGTCCAGTCGGATAGGAACCAGCACCTCGGGCTGGGAAGCATTCTCATGGATCACAGCAGGATCATGGTCATCAAAGCTGCAAATTAGAAGGGAATTGCCACAAGATCTTGCATATGGGTCTGTCTCAGAAACTGGGCCCATCAGTGGGTACCCCTCTAGAAATACTTGTAGTTAATACTATATTTAGTTTTGAATGGTGGCATTTGTTCTTATTTGAAATATGATAATCAAATAAACATTAAACACAAAAGTGGGTAGTTTAAGTGAATATTACATTCCGTGATTGTAAAAAAAAAAACAAAAGTCGTTGCAAAATGGCTGCTTGTACCATGACATGGAAGAGGATCAATTACATTTCTGTTGCCTGAAATATTTGTGGTCCACAATAACATTCACAATTTTCAGATAAGTTATCTTATTTAATTGCTTTACACAATGAAATATTGACTTTTCCACATAATCATGTGAGTAATGTTAAAACCTTCGACGTAACATTTGATCACTTTCGTATCACCTTTTTTCCGACCAGTCTTACCCCACAAATGTGAGTTTACTCAAACGAGAAGCCTCGATGTCATATTATATATGTCATCCAAATTGTAATTGAAAATCACTACACTTCATGGAATTTAAGTTATAATCACGCAATTTTGTCTTTCGTAGCAGGTGCTGAAAGTATGTGTTCCGTGTATGTTTCCTAGATATTATGTTACGACAGTAGACCATCTTTCCCGTATTAAAAAGGATATATAATTATTAGGTGATAATTTCTCACTGTAAGGTGTCCCTTTTTTGCACGGAAAGATATCAATTAACATTCTGTGCGTCTAGACTGGAATTTCCCCTCACGAGAGGTCATGTTTATATGCCTTTCCGCACGCGAGGTGGCCGCTATGCAAGCGATATCGGCGGATATCAAGTTGGCCTGCGACAATATTCACACGTTAAAGGTGAGTTTTTCACTCGTTATTTTGAAATTTCCACTACATATACAGAACAACAGTGCTTATTTTTTTATTTTGCTTCCATGTTTGCATTGTTTACTTATTTATATGCAAAATAAAAACGTATGCGACTTAACTGTCGAAACCATCTAGCTGTTCGTCTCATGTCAGTGTCGGATTGATTTTGAGATCACTGGCTATCAAATTGAGTACACTTCGGATAATATAAGCCTTAAGTAACGTTGAACGACCATAAGACCTACCTGTTAGTCATACGTTGATTATGTTTCTTTGTTATGTTAGTGATGACAAAGTGTATTACTCAATAATTGACATTGGCTTTGCATAATGATTTCAAAAATATATGTTTATATATCAATAACGTTATGACTTATAAACTAGTACTAAAAAAGGTTGTACCTCTAGGACCATCTGCACACACAAAAAAATAAACCCGAGAAAAGAGATGAATATTGATGGACTTCTGAACCTATGATTAAATTTAAAGGGAATAATGATAACAATGTTAAGCATATATTTTACTTCAACGTCTGCTGCCAATGAAACAAAAAGCAGTACAAAAAAATTTATGTAATTGTTATTAAATAGACTTTTTCATTCCATTTTCGTTTCCATGTTATGCAAGTGATCTGCTCATACGTCATTAATGTTTTCCACATTGCTGGTCATGAAAACAAGATGCTATGTTTTTCTTATTAAACATGAAAGACCCGTAGAGGTATATATAAATACCTAAAAACATTATGTTTTTTTAAATTAATTTTTCAAAAATATCACAATTGAGGTTCCAGATTCTGAGACGGACCCATATAAAAACTCATTGATTTAAAAAAAATCAACAGGAAACAATCAAGAAATGAATAACATCTACACACTCTTTTTCAGCTTTTGGGGTACACATGTGTAACAGGCTATGAGAAGCGACAGCAGCAAGCACCCTCTACTCTAAGGCATTTGCTGCTAACAGCCTGCCTCAAGTGTGACTGTCTAACACAGGGATACTCACTCTTTTCCAGAATGAGCCACAGTGGGTGCAGGCTTTCACTCTATCCAACCTGTCTCACACCTGATTCTACCGATCAACCCTTAAAGCTTTTACCATAGACCCTTGATAAGTAGAATCAGGTGTGTAACTGCATGGTTAGAATGAAAGCCTGCACCCACTACGGCTCATTGTGGAAAAGAGTGAGTATACCTGGTCTAACAATTACAAACAAGGAGATTCAAGAAAAAGGTTATACATTTGCTTATTTTTACAATTCAAAGTTATAATTTTGATCAGCCTGCCTAAAGCCTCTGACTGCCCAACAATTACAGAGAAGGAGGTTCAAAAAAAAAGGATACAAAAATGCTGAATATAACTTTTCAAAGTCAAAGTGCTTCCAGAATATATAACTTCCATAGAAGAAGACTTTCTTCATATCTGAAAGTAGGTTATCTGCTGCTCAGAAGGGCAAAATGACCTCCAACCAACTGGCAATTACACAATGTGAGATTCCTAAAAGTGCCTGGTTTACCCAGAAAAAATGCATCTTTAGCAATGAAATTGTATACAAAGTCAGTTTAGACAAAGTGCTTCCAAATTATCAACTCCATGTGTCTTTATCTACAATCTGGTTGTCAGCGCGATGGCCAACAGACTCAAGGGGTCTGGACCTCATGTGAAATGGAGAAACAGACAACCTGATTACAAATTGTTATAAATTGCTTAATACACACCGACTGATGGCAAATTTGATATGGCTGTTTTACTTACCTTTTTATCAGAAAATGTTAAGATAATTAGTATCTGACCCCTTAGAGCCATGAGAGGGAGGAGAATGTGTGGAAAGTTTGAGCCTTTTGTACCAGTGGAAAATGCTAAAATCACAGCTTTGGGGAATAAAACACCTTAAAACATAAAAAAATATTTTAAAAAGCACAAATATTTACACATATACATTTAGTTTAGATTCTGTACATTAAATACATAATTGATTGATTACTGTGTGATAATAACTTTAGGAGTAATTCAGTTTTAAAAATTGAGAGGTCCTACTTGTAGTGCTTCATGCAAGTACAACATCTCTGAATTGGGGGATATAAATATATAGAGCCAGTTTGTCACACTTCTAAGCACTCTGTGGGTCAGAGTCATGTCGCTCAGAGTTTGCACGATTGAGTAAGTCATTAAGCGAGGATGTGCCTGTGTAGAAGCATGCCAGGTGCGCAAGTATGCGTGTCACCATGTCTCACCAAAGTGGGAAGGTCCTCTTCTTGTCGCGGCCCATTCGGTTGCGGTTGATAGTCGTGGAGCAGGGGACAGCATCCAGATGGTGAGAGCTGTTTGGCAGGGTGGGGACCCATTGACTGTTTCTTTTTGCCTTCTGCTCCCTATGTACAGAATGGAGAATAAACACAATTGGCAATATTAATGGACAATGGACAACAGAGTGTAATACACATGCTCCATGAAATAAGCAATACAGAATGTGTTCAATCTGTCACCATAACTATATAAAACTGAATAAGAATTTTTAATGACAGATTATAGACAAAATTACCGAAAACAAAGCAGCAGACTGGAACTTGCAAAAGACTAATGCGTACGGTTGCCAAGGGATTAGTTTTTCCGATGGTGAATTGTTTCAATGGTTTCTGCTAAGGAGGGGTCTTGTCCAAGAAGCAAGAGTTTTGGAAGAGTTTTACGCAATATATGATCATGCATTGGTACAGGGAATTTAAAGAGCAGGCTGGAGTGAAAATTCAGCAACAGATAAAGACTAGAATGTAGGAAGTTGTAAAACTACTGTAAAACCAAATGCTACAGTACAGAAGAACACAAAGAAATTTTGAATCTCCAAAATTGTATTTTGAAATACGTACGACCATAACCAAGGAAACATCAATAAAATATTAATTTTTGGTTACAGTATCGCCATATCAGAACACCTACGGTTGGTTAGGCTTCTGACAGTAGCTTGATTATTTTTCTAGGCTGATAAGCTTTGGTCACAGTGACAGAGCACCAGAAGAAAAAAAAAACAAATTTTTCTGACAGTCAAAAATGAACATTTCCAGTGTTGCTACTCAATTTGGGTAAAATTTTAAGTTCTTCAGGAGAAAAATAACTTGAATACGAATAGTTTTTTTAGATTTCTTCAGGTTAGAGACTGTGTGAAATCATTTATGCAGGATTATATAATAGCAATTCCAGACAAACTTCATGACTGTTTAAAAAGACAAGCTGATTTAGAGAAGCTGATATCATACATTTATAATGTTTTACAAAATATTATCAATCCCTCTTCGGAGGTTTATAGATGGGCCTGAGAGGAGGAGCTGTGAAACCAAATTTCTCAAGATGAATGGGATACAAGTCTGCAGAGTGTACACACCAGTTCATTAAATGCTAGACATTGTTTGATACAGTTCAAGGTACTACACAGGTTATATTATTCAAAATCTAAACTCAACAAAATGTTTCCCAACATCTCCCCTGAGTGTGATAAATGCCAATCCCAAGAAGCCACTTTAACCCATAGTTTCATACTCTGTCCCAAGACAGAAAGTCTATGGATCCGAATTTTTGTACGTCCTCATTTCTATTGAAGACCCCCCTGAAACCAGAACCTGAAATGATAATATTAGGGACGTCGGAGACTTTCAGGAAGCCAACTACACCTCAACAATACTTCCCACGGGCTCATAATTGCAAAAAAAAAAAAACTTATTCTTAAATTTTGGAAAAAAGCAGAGGTCCCCTCTGCAAAATAGTGGCTCACAGACCTAACTGATACTCTGCACCTACAAAGAATTAGATTTCTTTTAAATGATAAACTAAAACAATTTCTTAAGATTTGGTTGCCATTTATACTCTTTCTCGAACAGCATATATAGCCATTATGAACTTAAGAATTACAGGTAACACTAGATAAGTGATTGGTTGGTCTCCCTGATGGGGTTTTTCCCTCTCCCCTTTTTTCCTTTTTGTTTTATGCTTATTATTATTTGAATTTATTTTCATGATAATATAATTTGTGTTTTACACACACATTCAAATTGATTTTTTTTCTCCTTCTTTGTAATTTTTGATTTAACGAATCAACTTTTTTATTTTTCTTTTGTCGACTCACATGTATATAAAATACTGCTAAATATGAAGCAAGACATTAATTCTTATGAATCCCTTAATTCTCATACAAATGCTTCAAAAAAAATTGTGAATCACAAGGAAAAAATTTCAGTACTTCTCACTACAGGTGAGTAATGCACTGATTGTCGCCTTTCTGCAGAGACTATGATTATGCCTGTAGTCAAAGTGGTTCAGGAACAGCCATTACTTTGGCTTGAGTGAAGATTTGCTCAATAAAGGGGATACGGTTAAATGTTCAAGTTTACCTCCATAAAAAGTGACAGAAAGTTAATGGAGAGTGCTTCCTGAAAGAAATGCAAATGCATGTATTGTAACAAGAAATGTAAACCACTCAAATTTTTTTCAGGGAAATTTTAAATTAGATGGTACCATTGGTTTTCACACTGCCGCATCACCCAGTAGGATCTCCTCAAATCAACTAGATCCTGGTAAAAAGCATACAGGCCAGAAAAAAACATGGTCTGAATGCTTACTCTGAATACAAAAGAAATTCATTTAAGATCAGGTCAGAATTTGGCTTTCACTGCCATTTCATATCCACAGTGAGCCTCACCCTTTCAGCAGTATTTCTGGCATTACCTGAGGTAGGCTGGGGGCTCTGTGCTGATGGAAACTGCTTTGTACTTCTCATCGTTCCCTTCAAAGATCTCCTCCACTTCTGACGCCTTCAGCAGTGTCACACTGGTGGCTAAAGTTGTGTAACCATGATCTAACACAAAGAAAACACTGAACACACTGCTGCCCAAAAGCAGATTATCTGTGGACTATGCTTGCACGATATATCCACTAACATTTGATCTCCTACAGTATTAACTGATGTTTGCACCGACTGAAAACATGGCAACATCTTAAAATAAGATCTTGTGCATAAACAATAAAATCTAACCAAGATTTGATACTCACCATGAGATGATGCAACAATTTTCTTCCGCTCTTCCACAGAGGCTAATCGCCGCCAAAGCGATGGATATCTTTTATATAAGGAGCCTCTGAACATGCGCAGATAGTTGCCAACCTGAAAGACGTCACAGATGAATATCAAAAACAGTTAAGACCCAGTCCTGCGAATAGGGACTCCAGTTTATCTGAACAAGAGAAAAGGGTCATTTCACGTGCATGTTACAGACACGAGATTTAGAAACTCAAAGAGGCCATGAATTGCAAGTTTTTTGTGAACACGTATAATAGTTTAAGTCAAGTTAAAGTTTATGCTAAGGTTGACACACAATACTACTCAGAAACACAACACATTTAAATCTGACATGAACAACAACAAAAATTATACCGTAGTAGAGACAACACCTGAGAATTTCATATTTTTGGTGTGGAATGTTTGATTTGGGGCCAGGTCACGCGATAACGGAGTTACAAAATTGGTGTGTTTTGTATCATAGCTCCAAAACTAAGTAAAATAGAGATAGAATTTAAATGGCTTTGTGTAGGTCTCCCTTCATACTTCAAACAAAAAAGTAGCTAATTTTTTTCATTTGATTTACTTTGGGAGAAAACAGCAAAAAAACTGGTCGGTAAGGAAGTTCCGTTACCAACCAGTTTTTTGTTGTTGAGGGTGTCAGGCTAAGTGATTTGATACGGAATTACCCAGTTCAGACAGGAATTGTACATCAGTTTTAACAATTTATTACAGAAAATTATGCGTTTGTGTTTGGTGGTGACTGCTCAAGTGATGGACTGGGACAGCCTGAGCGAGCACAACTCAAATAGCCCCTGAAATCACAAACCCACCCCCAGCAGAGCGACATTCAGGATGTTTAACTAATGAATACAATATGAACTAGGCCTAATGTTGCATAAATAAGCAATGCCATTTATGATGGACGAGGCAGGGGAGCAGGTGGAGATGCAGATCTATAGAGGGCCACAGTAGGAGCGGTGTAGCTGGCACAAGGCAGGAGAGAAGAATGAAAACTGCTTTGGTTGAAGTTCGTCAATTAGGTGGGAGATACTGAAATCAAAAATGATTGAAGGGGCTACCGACAAGGACTGGCTTCCACGCCTGCCTGAACGAATGCTAAAGCTCTGTGTCACTCAAAAGACAGTGCATTTAATTTTGTTGTGTTTCTACTCAAGAGAAATAGCGTAAGAGAAGGAGCATTACACCTTGTCGAGAATAAAGGTTTGTAAACAATCCCACTACCATATTAAACAGAGCGTCCATGCACTATATGCTGAACGCTTGTCCCACTATTATGTTCATATAGAAACTATTTTTTAAATAATTAATTAAGCACAGATCGAGGAAAATGAATATCAATTTAAAAATGTCCAATGTTCAAAACTGATGTGTAATAGGGATGAGCATTTACAGGGCAGATGTTATACAAGTAAAAGCAGAGATGTCTCCACTAGCAACGTCATCCGTAACTCTCAAATGTAAACTTTCGTCATTCAGTCAAGTCAGAATACTTCGCAGATAAGAACAAAGGCAGGTACGTTGCTAGCCAGCTGTGTCAGCTAGCAAGCCGGGAAGATAGAGATGCTTAGGCCCAATACTACAGAACACCCACTTGTCAACTCGCTAGCTGAAACAGACAAATTAATTTGCGTGCAGCACCTGTTTTGAGCATACTGACGGCAAGAGTGAAAACTATCTGGCTTGCTAGGAATGTGACAGCACGAGCAATGATATCTAACCTACGGCTCATTCAAACAACACAGTGAGATCGACTAACTTCCAGCCCTTCCAACCCTAATTCAAACAGCTACCCTAAACAACAAAAAGATACATATATCATTCTGTTTACGCAAAAAAGTACGAACCTCTGAGCCAATCATGAAAAAATCACCATCTTCCTCCAGTTGGAATTTAACTGGTTTTTGTCCAAATGTTTTGCTTAACGCCATCTTAGCTGCAATAACAAAGCGGCATGATACGCATGCGCGATCACTGTACCGGGGACACCATTGCGCATGCGCGTAAAGTTGTCACGACGGTATTTGTATAGAATTTGCCGTCATAATTTAATTGCCGTTACTTTTCAAAGAGCAAATTTACCTTTCAAGAAAAGATTATTAAAATTGTTCTTTATTTATAAATATCGATGTTCATGTTAATTACAAACATATCTCTGAATGCTAAATGTAGATGTATTTATAATATTTAGACTTACATATCCTATTAACATAAATTATTCATCTTTAATATTTTTATTTAACATTCATGTTTTCAAACAACAATAACACTATTTTAAATTTCCATTTTACATTCAATACTTTCATGCGGACTTTATATAAGTCATTTATATTTACATGAAACACATTTATTTGCGGTCACAACCCTCACGTGAATGCCATCTGTGTCTCTTCCTCTTCTGCGACTTGCGTGTCTACAGTGGAGGAAAGTGATTCATTTCAGATGTAATGGGCGAAGTTGAGGGGGTCTTGCCAGTTCCCAGTCAGTGGCTGTCTGGGATGACAGCCAGATGGAGCGAACACTTCACCTGAGCCAAACTGTCTCAGGACAGGAAAGTGTAGCTTAGGAGGAACAAGGTTCCAATCCTGATGACCGTAGAAGGATTGGGAGGATTAGGATCTTGTTTCGAATAAACTGGATGAAAAACAGACTTGGACAGGAATTAACTTGAATGTGGTCTTAAGTCTAGGACCCTTGAGAGAGACTTGGGAGCTTGTTCTTAATTCGTAAATTAGGAAGGTTGTTTCCGTAAATTACTGGCGTTACAGATTCCACTTTACTTTCAAAAGACAGTTTAACTAGTGAGTACTGACTAGGTTTATGCACACCTAGCAAATTACAGTCCAGCAACTCACAACTCAAAGGAGGGGGCACAGCGCTGATACAAGGGGCGAGAACTATGAAATGAGACACAGCCGGGGACAAGGGAGCACGCAAGATTCAAACCAGTTAAAGAAGACATTACTCAGTAGGTTCCACCCCATTGTTGCCATATTACTATCAATAAACCCTACTATTGGATTGTACTCTGCCTCTGTACTTCATTCCTAGTCTATAGCCCCTTTGTACTTCATTCCTAGTCTATTTCAGCCCTATAGCCCAGACTTCGGTATTTACAGTAAGCTTAGTTCAAGCTCATTTGCAAAGATAGCATATATTGCTACTACATATTTTCTTAGACAAGACTATTGAAATCAATGCATGAGTACCATTTATTGGAAACAATACAGGTGGCTGGAGCTCACACAGTTTTTGAGTACTGGTCAATTTTTGTCTGAGAATTTCAAAAGAATGCTGCAGACCAGCAGAACAATTCATGGGGTTCAAGAGGTTTTTTTTACAGGAGGGATTTTGGTCTTCAAACATTTTGTCAGGACATTTTGTTCGGAAACTTTTCTGCATTGTAGTGCATTCATTCATTTTCTATACCTGCTTATTCCTCACTGGGGTCGTGGGGCGAGCTGGAGCCTATCCCAGCTGACTACGGGCAAAGGCAGGGACCCACCCTGGACAGCTTGCCAATCCATTGCAGGGCGCACACACGCGAGAGCCCGCTCGGGGCTCGCCTCCCCGCCTCACCGGGTAAGTGAAAAAACGATAAGAGTAGTGGTATTTCACCGGCAGCCAAGGCCTCCCACTACACCTCTCATGTTTCATGTCTCTTCACATCTTAGTGCATTAGGTGGCCAAATTGAATTGTATTCTGACAACAATCCAAACAAGTCTCTCAGCCAACTTAATTTGGTAAAGCAGCTCTCACAAGGTAAAGGTCATCAGAATGCAAAAGGGACACAAAAAGGAAAATTAATTCTAACAAAAACTACAATTCCCTCCCTTCCCTTCCTTCAAGCAATGAATTTCTGGTACAACTGCTGGGCACATAAAGGAAGTACCATTGGTAGCCACATTTCTGACAAATGAATATTATCTCAGATCTGCTGTATTAGTGCAGATTTAAGCCATTTAATGCGTGTGTTACTGTGGGCACCTACGTGGCAAAGTGAGGAGGTTGCAGTCAACATTAAAATGGCGAGTGCAGCATGAGCCATCTCTACAGAAGAAAATCACATATGGCAGCTGCAGGAAAAATTGTGAAGTATGTTCAAATGTGGCATTTCTGATTAGTTACAGCAGTTACAATGTTGAAACAAGGGCCTCAATGGTCTTTATCTTACACCAGTGTGTGGTAATTTTTTCATATATCTTAGCACCTCCTTGTGGTATTATGCTATACTTACTCCAGTAAAAATACGTGAAAATAACACTCCTATCATATACTACCTATTCATGTAACGTCATTTAATTTGTAATATTTGAGATAATATCACCATTTGATACTTGCAGTATTATAATGCACCATACATTGCTTTTTAAATTTATGCTCCCGACGTCAGTAATTAAAAAACAGGACTTGGGGATAGGGGGTGAATTCCACACCAATACTTCCATAGTTCCCTCTCTCCAGGAAGCCTAACCATATTTTGGTGATTAAGATCTGCATTTAGTAAAACTGAAATCTTATCACAATAAAAATGAGTACCCAAAGAAACTAGTAAGTCAATGAGATATCTTAAATCCTCTATTATAAAAGTGCTGGCTAATTCCGTCAATGTTTCTTTATGCTTTAAATACATTAATAATCTGTGTGTAACATCATACTCCTAATCTGCTGTATCTTCCAGAAAAATTGTCTGTGAATTGCAACAAACTGAAATGTTTATTTTTTTGGTTGAGTGACAGAATAATACTTAAAAATAAGCTGCAGTTCATTCATTGCAATGTACAAACAAGACACAGAGTCATCATTTATCTGCATCGAAAGATTTATTGAACAGGTTCATCTATATCATAAAGAGTGCTTTGAGTAAAATCAAATCCAATCATTCCAGAATACAAAAGGCTTAAACTGACAGAGGGACTCAAAGCAGGAGGGACTGAAGAGACAGGTGAACCCATGTTTACGGTTATAAACTTAGTGTTTATATGTACATATATATATTAATTTCAAATTACATTATGAAAGAAAAAGATGTACAATGCTACAGAACAACACTATATACAAATCAATAAATAAAAGGGCATTTCATCTTGTTCTTTCTTACATAAATATAAAAAGAAATACTGAATATAGAAAAAGCAAAACAAATTGCAATTCCTAACAATATCAATGCCATTTTTCAGAAAAAGATTTCAACTTTAAATGCAGCACAACAAAAAGCAGCAGAAAGCAATGGCACCAGATTTAAGGTTGAATTTTGCAGAAAGAATTCAGATCATGATCTAGGATGGGCCAACCAGGATAAGTTTCCCCATACGCATGCCTGTGCGATGAAATGGTGAAATGTTTTTAAAGGTTAAACGGTGAGACCATGCTTCCACGCCATCTTTGGTGAAGGCTGGGACACAGAAATAGACAGTGTTTCCAGCTGTGCTAAATCGCTATTGGCTTATTAATCACTTTTAAGTGAATTAGCTACCAATCACATCCCTTTTACTGAGAAAAAACTACTCCAGAACTGCCCAGATTTTTTTCAGAATGGTCCACATAATTGTAAAAAATAATGCTTCATTCAGCTGTCCAAATAAACGCATAAGCACAGAACAAAGAATGGCATGCAATTACGAGGATGGCCAAATGAATAGCTAGCTGGCCTCGCATGAAAAGGCTCAATAACCAACATCCAGTTATTTTTAAGTGAGAGTGATAGTGTTAATCATTGACTGTCAGCTTACACAGATGGGAAGTGCACCAGCAGTATTTGACTATTTATTTTAAAAAGAGGAAATACACCATTTTACTGTCAGATGCATTGAGCACTCAGAGCCAGTAGCCCTGTATAAAATTTGGATAGCAGTAGATGATCCGGTGTCTGAGAGACACATAAAGGTCACAGAACAGTGTCACGGTCTGCATGTAAGGGAAACTTTAAGGGCATCTTGTGAACACACTGAGCTTTCCTAACTCTGTATCCCTGTTTAGTTGCAAGAACCCCTTCACCCCCAGACCCTCCCTGCTCTTTGGCACACGTAGAGTAAACCTGGCAATACCCACCGTGTACCCGGCTTCCTGGAGAACCAGTGGGCTGCATGATTTAGGCACATGATTTAGGAGTTTCTCTTCCCCTATCTGCCTTTCTACCCCAAACACCATCCACTGACAAACACTGACACTCTCTTCTTCACCTTTCACACCATCAGTATTCTTCATCCAAATGTACATCTACTATTTATAATCTAAGTTCCGTTATTTACACAAATGACTTCCAGGAAAATTCAAGAATTTCCTTGTAAGTAAACATTTTCTTTACTCCAGATACCTCTCCCTTGCTCTAGCAAAGTATTTGGAAACTGGTGAAAACTGCAGAGTTTGTGTGTGTGTCTGTGTTAATGTGCACGTCACCCATTTGAATGTTGGCCTCAATAACATGACTGAGCCAAGGAGAGTAGAGGGCAGTGTAGGCAGACAAGAGAGGAGGCATTCACAGTTCCCCATATACAACGGGAAACAAAAGTGGAGGTGGAATGAGGAAGCAGTGTCACATCAGCAATCTTTTCATTGATTTCATACTGACATTAATAAAAAGGCTTTAGATTTAGCATCACTAAAGCATAACTAACCTCAAAGTCCATTTTACAGCTTACAGCTCATTATTTTCCTGCCCCCCATGTCCATTTCCCAAACACTGGTGTTTACAGTCAGATCTTTCAAGCACCTTTGGGGTCAGGCAAACTGTGCCTGTTACAGGATGAACAAGGCACCCTCAGGGGATGAAAAGGGATGAAAAAGGCAAGCTTTCCTCCTGCAGGCAAAGTGACTGGATCCATCTGTCGTGAGGATCCATCAGACTGCTCCTGCCGGCCGGAGAACACAGGCCTCCTCCTCAGGCCCTTCTTGTGTGAAAGGCCCTTTGAAAGCACTTCTCCTGTAAGGCCTGCAGTAACTGTATTCATCGAATCCTTGAAGTACAACTGCTGTTCCAGCCACACACCACTGTCACAGGACAGCCACCCAGTGTCAAGTGATCTCACACCCTCCCCCCCAAAATCCAATGTTTAGAGACATTAGGGTTAAATTTTGAACATGGTATCTGCCTGAAATTTATCCAATGTCTTTTAGCACCACTTAAGTAGAAAGTAGCAGAAAACAATACCAATGATTACATCAGTAACAATATAAAATAGTAAGTGTTTTACTTCTTTTAGCTAACTTTTTTTTTTAAATGACACATTTTAGTCAAACGCTCAGTCATATTAAGTCAGTTGCTTCATCATTCCTGTCCTTCAAAAGAAAAAATCCAGTCAAGAACAGAGGCTTGTGTTTTACCTCCCAAAATCAACACACAGCAAGAAAAGAAGTGGCATCAGTTCACAGTTCTGAGGACCAAAAATGTGCGTACTTGGTGAGTTGCTCAAAACTCCCATACTGTAGTGGTCATGAACCAGACACAGAGTTGCATGTCTCTGGACTGAAACAGAAGGGACTTACGCCCCTCTCCACCCGTCAGGTTTTTCTCCCTGACCCTGTGAAATCATGTAGAGTTCAGGAGGCCTTGAAGTTCAGGTGGAGGGCGGGGTTTTAAGTGGCAGTTTTCAGGCTTAGAGTTATAAATCAAATAGTGTTAGAAAACAGGAGGATCTCCACACATCAACCCAGCTGAAGAGCTCAAGGCAAATAAAAGCTCAAGGAACCAGGCCCGGCTCAGGCTCACGGAACCTGCCACCATCACGCTCCTTCATCTGTTACACTAGACAGCATCCCATCAGGAGCAGCACACGGTTTCTCAGTCCCACTGAGGGGACCAGACTGCTGTCTCCTTCTCGCAGGAAAGTAGTGGGATCTTCATCTCATTATAAACACCTTCCATTAGTGCCACAGTATCAATTAAACGACACAATCTGTGACACAACTTCGCCTTGCACAGTCCTGAGTGAGGGCACTCAGCACCAACCCACCATCCCCCTTTGCGTAAACTAAAGATTTTGATGAAGCCTTGAGACTGGGTAGGTTCCACCGGGGCCTGCCGATTTGGGAGGCCTTGTGGGGATACTTCAAAAGATGCCTTTGGCTATTTTTATACCCTTCTGCTTCATACGGGGCAGGGTTGAGCTTGCCACATGCTTCGTACGCCCTCCTTTTGGGAAGCCCCGCTTCTTCAGCACAAAGTCATAGTTGGCCGAGGAATTCATGGCATAAAACACGTTGGCATTATCTGGAATCTTCAGTTCTGAGGAGGGCAGAGAAACATTCATGACTCAATAACTGAACTGGGAAACAGTCAAGCTTGGGTAGAGGAATGACAGAAATAGAATCTTAAGCATAATTAAACGGAAATATTAAATCACGCATATTGAAATTGCATATTAAATGAAACTGTAATGCCAATAAATTAGTAATTTCACCACATCTTTTGTGACTGACCTTTTTCCTCTGAGATCTTCTGAAGCAGTTCAAAGTCTTCAGGTCGTTCTCGGTCAATATTATGTTTGACCATGGCTTTCCTAATCACTGCTGGTGTTTTATCCTGACTGGTCACCTGGATAAAATTACCAAGAAACAACTAAAAATCAATCTAAGGAGAAACTAACATAAATGGGTACAGTTGCTCCCAATCCATTTCTCTCCTTCACATACAACCAGTCCCTATCTATCTCTCACATACCAGATATGAACATTAAAAGCATTTTTTAATTCCAGATTTTTATCCCAGTTTGGTATTCCTTATCACAGCCATAGGCTTTTATTATCAAGCTTAATCATCTAAGCTTATATGCAAAAAGATTCAAGAATATATTACAATTTAAAAAATGGGCAAAAATAAATAGAAAAGTCATTTCCTACCTCCCATTTCCCATCTATCTCACAAACTCACCAAGATGCTCTTGTACATATTTCCGTTGTCCACATCCAGGCTGACGCGGATGATGCAGCAGTCATCCACCTGCTGGTTGTAGAGGGGCAGAGAGAGGGAGGAGTAGCTGGAGACGCCGGAGACAGAGCGCTTGTGGGAGCGGGAGGCCGTGACGGGGGTGGAGGTCATGGAGGAGGAGGAGGCACTGCTGGAGCCCGAGCCCATCCCTGAGGTGTCCAGAGACGACAGTGAGGTGGACTCCCAGAACTGACGGAACAGGGGGCGATGACCCAGGACAAAGGGAAAACAAGGGGGAATAAGTTAGGCCACACAATGGTTATAAACCCCTACAATAATCAGTGGAAATGTTGCCTTGTGGCCCTGAGTTGGGCCAGCAATAAAAATCTATTGAAGATAAAAGCCATGGTGTCATATGGCATTATGTTCCTAATACTGGAAAATCAAAGCAGAACTTTAATATTAGGAGCTTTACTGAAAAATGTGCAGCCATTACACCAGTTTGACCCACTATCAATGTCTAACAGGTAGAAAGACAAATTTAAAAGTAACATTGAAAAGAAATGCACTTGAAGGGCCTCAGCAGAAGATTATATTCAACACTTATGTCATGAATGAACACGTGTGCAGCTACTGCCATCAACGTGCAACTCTTGTACCACACAAAACCTGACAAGACAGGTATACAACAAACTCACAATCAAATTCATACATTTGACAAAAAATTTTATTTCAAGCGTCCTAAAAGCAGCTAGAAAATGGAGTTGATGTAGTAACCGCCATGTGTAATTCAAATAATTGTTCAACCTGACTGTACATTTTCTCTCTGACATCACCACGCACTACCACCCAACTATCTTGCACCGACAAAATCTGGTGAACCTGTTGAGATGAACACCAATGTTCAGTATGAGATAACACTGAGTGTAAAGGAATGATGGCGAAGGGTGGAGGGGGTGAAAGAGCCAATGAAAGTTGAAAAAAGCAGAAGTACCGTGGGAGTGGGATCAGGCATCAGACCTCCCTTCCCTAAGGTAGAATTGGAATGTTTTACAGTAGGCGTGGAGGTCTATAAGGAGGAATTAAAACTACAGTCACCAGGTAGTCAGTCACAGCCAGAGCAAACAGAGTGGAGTTTGCCCCCATCCAGCCACACACCTAATTACCACCCATAAGTGTGGATAAAGAATTTGAAGTTTGAATAAAATGACTGACAAGAGATTTCATAATCTGTAAAACAGACAATCTGCAGTATGATACGGGCTAAAGGCCAAGATGACTTCCACTATCTTTATTTCAGTTGGAAGAGCTAAGAAATGCAACATTTTGGTCCACTAATGACTGAGCTGTGCATCAGTGTCTATAACCAATGATCGAGATTGATCAGTGACACGATACTGTTACTTTTTGGGTCCAATCTCAACGCACATCTCCAGGAAGCTGAACTGCACTCCTGAACTCCATTTCTCCATTTTTGGACACCGGTTAAACCCCATTCCCTCTGCTGCTCTAATAACCTGCTGAGGCTCAATCAGATCCCTCTCATGCTGCTTCTCCCATCTCGACTCACCTTCTTCTCGTGGGCGTCTGGAGAGTCCGAGATGTAGCTGATGCTGACCTCCTCCACATCAGAGCTGCTGGAGCCAGCGGAGGTTACGCTGAGAGAGTCACCTCCGTCGCCTCCCCCTGAGCTCCCGACGACACACCCGTAACGCAGCTGGTCGAAAGACTTGGAGTGGGAGCTCCCTGCACTGCTACAGCTGGCCTCTACACTCGCTGGCTGCCGACTGAAGGACAGAGAGGGGGAGAGAAACACAGAGCCACATCAAGATACTGCAATTAAACTGGGATGCAGGCGCATGCACACACATTCCAGCATTATGCTCACATTTACATCCACATGCGCGCATAAATCTGTACGCATATGTACAACTGACACTGACATGCAGACCCAGGGAAATATTCATGTAAACACAAGCATTCATACCACAGGCATTTGCATCAAAGGCATAATTTTCTTTATCCAAAAATATTCCACAACTGTTTGCAATTCACTATATGGACTACAGTGATTCCTTTGCACTTGTCGCACTGTGATTTGGCTTCTGTGCACATGCATGTATAATTTAGTCTATGCATGGCTTTATAGCTAACTATGTGGTAAATGATGCAGAGACAGTCATTTCAGGATTTCTAAACATTTTGGTGTGAATCTCCAGTGTCCAGAGTGACCCAGGTGTACAGCTGGAGACGAAAACACGTAATAGCAGTAGAGGGTACGTCACAAGACTCACTCGCTCCAGCGCTTGATAATGCCAGAGTTCTTCTTTGCTTTGAGTGTGTTGCTAGCAGATTCGGACAGAGGCTCGATTTCGCAGGACTGACTGTAGCTGTGAACATCGTAAGTGTGGAGTGAGCATGAGGCAGTGGGAATGAGCATTTCTGTGCTTTAAAAGACTTCATTCATCAAATCTAAACCTCTCAACACTCATGAACACACATGCTAGAGCTTGATTAAACATTAAATTCTCATTGGCTGTGTGAGCTGATAATCTTTCATACAATCTAAGCAGAGATGTAGCACTGTAATACAGGGTGATAAAACTTTTCTAGACAAAAGTGACATCATCACAGCTCCAGATTAATACCCAGATTCATGTCCTTATTTATCCAGCACCAGTCCAAGAGGAATAAACGAGCTCAAACTCAAATGTAATGCCCTTTTCTCCAGGGTAATTAACTAAACAGTGAGTGCTTCTGATTGGCCAGCCTGTCTGAACACCCAATTCCATATCAAAGCTCCCTTCAGAAAATCTGCAGTTCTTTGCCCTCAAGGATCATTGTTTTATTACTTGTCTTACATATTCCACTACTATGTTTTTTTTAACACTGATCCTAGTACAAATGAAACCCAAAGTAATGCACCCTCACCTTTCAGCCTCTGTGAGTTTGTCCACACCTGAAAACCATTCTCTGAAGTGGTTGTCACATGTGAAGTTGTAGTTATTACAGGCCAGCTGCA
Source organism: Gymnothorax reevesii (assembly GCA_029721435.1). Taxonomy (NCBI): domain Eukaryota; kingdom Metazoa; phylum Chordata; class Actinopteri; order Anguilliformes; family Muraenidae; genus Gymnothorax; species Gymnothorax reevesii. Next base: position 60,249,829 of record CM056580.1, on the reverse strand, counting down.
GAAGCTTGATCTGAGCAATCACCTCAAACTCCTGAGAGCAGGTGGAGAGAGACGGCAGTTATTCACCAGACCATGCATCTTTCCCACAGCACAGCTGAATGTATATTTAACTGCCACTGAATTACTGCTGAATGTGATGAACTCTCACCATTGCATCTTTGTGATACTAGATGACATCAATACCTCATCAATAAAATATGTTTCATAATATTGAATAATACCATTACCACATCTTTACATCTGTCTTTGTTATGCTGAAAGATACCAATCAACAAGTGTTTTGTAAGCAGGAAACAAACCCTCACCTTTCGCCTCTTCTCAAAATTTATCAGCCCGCCCTAAAACAGGAGACAAATAAAGAAGACGCAGTGTCAGTTATTTCAACCCGACATGAGAATTTTTCAATTCCTTCATTCGTCTTCAAAGTTTGTTAGGTGATGGTGTAACTACAGTACCAGAAAATTAAAATAAATACAGTGCATTGCACTAAACAGTGTTGATAGAAGCATTTTGTACAGCTGTCTTCTAAACACAATCAACAGACTAACATCAATGACTCTAAAAGTTGAGTATGCATAATGATGATGAAAAATAATATTCTGCAGTCCAGGCAGCTAACTCATACAGCTAGCAGAACAGAAAGCAACATGGGGCCAGAGGAGACTTACGTCCATGAAGTCCTTCATAGCGGTATCCATCATTACAAGGTCGGTCAGGAAGGTTCCCAGGTATGGAATGGTCCCCTGCATTACACCCTGCAGACAGAGAAAGGTGTGAGGGAGGCTTAGTCCTGTCTTAATATGCGCAAGGAAAACAGACAAGACCTATCATTACGACCAACAGTCTATCGCAGACCACTTACATTAATAACTTACCAAGAATGCAACTACTGTCTATTTACACCTCTAATTCAAAAGAGCATCATTGTTCACGATTGTAACACAAACTGTTCATAAATTTCCAAAATAATCCTATTGGTTAGGATATGTTGTATTGTTTGAATGCGGGACATTAAAGTCTACATTTACACACACAGACACACACACACACACACACATATATATACATTTAAAAAAAAAAATGAAAACCACCCTTTTGCCAGAATAAGCCAACATACCAAAAAAACAGTTTACATTTATTTTGCTCATAAAATTTGAATGCACTTACAACAGCAACTTGATAATACAGTGGGATGACATAAATTGTAGTCATTAACAACAGGTATTAATGCTAGAAACTCCATCACAAAATCATAAACAGAAGTAATGCCGTAGAATTTGCATGTAGCATACAGCTGGCTAATTGCTAAAATGATCATGCATAATCACGAATAAAGCCATCCATTGTTATCCGATTGTCAAATGCAGTTTTTGCACATTGGCATTAGGGGGCATCAAATGACCAGACAAGGATGAAAAAAATTGATTCCGCGTCATGTCCACTAGGTGTAGCTACGCATGACACACAAAGCACAGGAGAACAGTTAACGCTTAAAAGGCTTTCATTTTGAGCATTAATTACGCTAATTTTACCCACCATCTGGTTTTGATTTAAGAAAAAATAAGATACCATCATGTAATTAGCATTAAATGAACAGGAAAAACTAAATTGAAACTCATGAAAACAACACATAAAATCAAGACTGAGCTGAGAGGCATTTACGCTCAAAGGCTCTATGGTGCACCAAAAGGCCCACATGCCATGTGCAGCAACTATTACAAAGTGGGAAAAGACAGCATATTTAATAAGCATATTTAGAATACAGGAATTGGCTTGTTACAAGAAAATGCCCAAAAGAAACCAAACCGCAGTCAGAAAGTGAATTATTACATGCAAAAAGACAATGTTTCTTCATTCACAACAGGACCAGGTAAAGATGACTGACAATATTTTTGGGCAAACTTGACATATTAGTAATACCTGGTACCATTGCTACTCACGGACAAATATTATGCCACTTTACACTAAATGCCTAATTTTAATGTCCTCTGGGTCCTTCACTGCTGAAAGTTCCCTCTGATTTGTAATGCTATGTGTGCTGGACCTATTGAGTGGTTGCTTTCACTCATCGTAGGAGTTCCACAGAGCATTCTGTTCATGCAATCACACCCAGCCAGTGAGCCCTCCCTCTCCCCCTCCTCCCCATCTCCCCCCACCCTCTGTCACTTCTCACTGAGCTTACCAGATCTCTCTGCTGCTGGTGCCTCTTCTGTGCTCTTTTTGGGTTGATCTCCAAGGTGGCGAATTTCGAGGTCCCCTCCTAAGTAGGGTTGAGATAACAGATAACCCTGGGTGAGAAAGGCAGCTAATGCTGTGTAACTAGGCCACCTCTTGAGCCTCTTACAAAAGTATCGCTATCATGTACAGGTCATACCATTGTCTACAGTCCCCTGGGTGGACAACTTATACTCACTTCAAGATAATATGATTGTATTTTTCTTTACAGGGTGTACTTCTCATGTGTGGTTGTTAAATTGCCACAAAGGTGAAATGTATTTATGTCATCATACACCTGGGGCTCGGGTATTGTATTAGAACAGGAGCCCCTTTGAGATGGGAAACCGATATAAAGAATATAGCAGTCATATCAAACTAGGTTATAGAAGATATCCACTAAAACAGACTTTTCTGTGTCTTACGCAACAGCAGGGGTGATTCCAGTTTCTGTGTTTGCGAACTAACACAAGCCACGTAGTGAGGCGTTGACTGGCCGAGAGAGATAGAGTGAGAGGAGGGTGCCGCCCTGGGGTGAGCCCTCTCTGGCGCTAGCATCATCAAAAGGTCCTTATCACTCCCACCACCTGTCTCTGATGTCAGCAGGGATTCCCTCCTCAAACTCCGCCCCAGCTCTGCTGAAGCCCAACCCACTGCCCAGTGTTGAACCCAGGAGAAGAATCTAAAGAATGAGGAACTGGGGCTCTCAGGAAATGGAAGGGAGGGGAGCAGGATTCCCTGGACGTCGTGTTTGTTCAAACGCTGGCCAACATACGGTTCACAGGTAAGGAATGTGCAGCAAAACAGTGGAGCACTAAGACATGGCTCAACTGTATCCCACCCAAAGCTCACTGCCACTCTTCCATTATGCATATGGAACTGCGGTGAGGCAGCACAACTGCTTTTTTCATAAATTCTGCGTGGGAACTTATTAAAGGCGAGTCGCTGAAGGCGAAGAGAATCATGTAGTCAGCGTGAATCTGATACTTATACAAAAGCTGATAACTGGGCTGCCTTGCTCACAATTGTTGTGACAAAGCGTAAAGTATCAGCTTTATGTTACAGTGGAAAGCAATGAAAGCAGCATGACTGAATATCTACTGAACAGTGAACTTTAGACCAGCAGGCCCGAAATACAACACCGTGCCATGCTGTGTTAACCAGGTCCTCAAGCCAAACAGTGACTAATCAGCCCCCTGATCAATATCCTGCACCGCGGCTCAAGTGTTATGTTTGTTTGCGGTTGCTCAGGAGGCAAAACAACAAAGAGAGGAAGCGAGCTGCAGCGCAAGAGCACACTGCCTGTCTGCTGTTCAGACCCTGCAGTGAAACCCATCATCTCGCAGTGCTGCAGCCCCTACTTCGCCCCTGGTCGGCAGGTTTTGACTCACCACGCTCAACTTAGGTCCCTGAAGTGAAGAGGGATCTGCCTCGACCGAATCACATATTTCCCTTCAACTATCAGTCATAAAAGAAACCAAAACAAAGTGCCGTTGGACACTGTAACCTTTTTCCTTGACCCTCCTCTGACTCCAGAGACGTCTGAACCTGCGCCCCAGCCCCCTCTATCACTTTCACCTTCAGCATTCACTGATCTCCCTTTACCCTCTGGCCCCATCCTTTAAAAACATCCGGCACTCAGGGCAGACCTCCAAAGATTACTAAGATGTTAGTACTCATTTCTCCATCCTAGGCATCAATACAAACACCCTGTGTGCTGTCTGCATCGTGTAGACCATGTCGACAACAAGAAGCATGAAACACGAATACTGAGCTGGCGATGTTAGCACTTTATTGGCAAGCCATTGTCAAAGGGAAAATCAACAATAAACTTCAGTATGCTAGCCCAGCCGCCCTTCTACGTTTGGCAGCATCAGGACTCGCAGACAGTGATTTACGTTTTTAGGCATAATGCAAATGTTAGTGTGACAGTTCTTGTTCTTCTTCTGTTATATTTCCAGCAGATTAGATGCTTAGCCTTACAATTACTACCAGAGCCAAACCGGAAACACAATTTGTTCTACGCATGAGCAAAAAGGCAGCTTTTATGTCATTATCAAAAGTTTCAGCTAAAAAAGCATGGGGTTTACAGTAATCGGCAAAAAGGTCCATAATTAAATGAGCGCAAGGAAAGCATAACCATTTTGTTTATTGAGATAATGTTGTTGAATACTCCAAAAAATCAAAGGCTTTGAGACCCTCAAAGATGAATGTTGCTCTCGACATAGTATGAGGTTGAAGTAATACTGAACTACATACTGAACTGTTCTCAGATCGTCAGCTCATTCAAATGTCGACCATGCTTGTCGTACAATTATTGCTCATGATTGCACATTCTTAGCTGCAATTGGATTTCATTGACATAAAGTGTTTTATTTTCACTTGGTTGAAAGGAACGCGTATGTTATCCAAATAAACAAAATACTAATCTCAGGGACAGTATTACCCATAAACCTTATTAATTTGACATCAATTTTCATTAAAGCTAATTTTAATTAATTTGAGGTTAATGTATAATAAATGCAGGTGCCACCCCCTTCTACAAATTTCCAGCTGTAATCTGAATCAATGCAGACTGAATCCAGGAGACTGAACAGTACTTATCTCAAGCAAGGCTTACCTTGATGAGTAGCTCTCGGCTGAGGGAGTGGTTGTTCTCATCAGAGAAGATCTCTGAGAGCTCCTGGAAGATTCGGAAGCTCTCTCTACAAGGGGCCAACCAGGACAGAGAGAGAAAGCAGGAGGGAGGTCAACACGAAACTCGAAAAAGAAACACTATCCCCCCCCCCAAAAAAAAATCAGCACATCCTTCCCGCAAGCCACATCGTCTATGCCCCACCTGGACACCTCATCCCACGTCCTCTTCAGTCGGTGAAGGGAGTTACACTGTAGAGCAGAGAGAATGGCACGCAGGGACGAGAAGTTCTTCAGAATCCGGCACTCCTGTTCACAGAAATAAGAATACCTTATGTTTTCTCACTTTGTATTTATTATGACTATCATGATTATGGTTATGATGATTATTATTTTGACATTCTATGGGTTTAGGGGAACAGTGAAAGAGAGCAAAAAGGCACACAGCTGAATTGACTCCTTTAAATGCACAGCAAACCCCACTCATTCATCAAAGAAAGGATCAGGTTACAGGGCCTCACCCTCGCCACCTCGATCCAGCGCTCCACCAGCTTGGCGCGCTGTGCGGGCTTGAGCGAGCGGTCGCTCAGGCAGGTGGCGATGACGGAATTGGTAACGCAGTTGAACTGGGCGACGGTGGCGCGGATGGTCGGGGCCAAGTGCTCCTTCCCCTTCTTGTCTCTCTGAGACCAGGTGCTGCCCAAACAGTGGTACGGGACCACCTTCTTAAACCGCTCCTGTGGGACAGGGAGTCGGACACGAGAGGGAGGAATAAAGAGATGAGTGAAGGGGGGGGGAGACGAAGGGAAGGTAAGAGCAAATAAATGAGGCAAAGGCCTTTAGATAATGCAGCTGGGCTAAATTAATCTTCAAAAGTGGACGAATGGGAGGAGGATAAAAGGGAGGACATGCCTGCAGGTGATATCTATGAAGTGTGGTTTTGTATGGAGAATATGTCCTCACAAGACCTCCATGGCACAGAGTACAACATTGTGCTGGAGCATTACAGCAGGGAATTATGGGGGAGTCTGTGCAGTCCCTTACAGCGTCCATGAGCGTGAACTGTTCTGCTACCACAGCTGGGTCAAAGGACAGGAAATCCAGACGCTCCTCCTCATATCCGTTCTCCTCCAGCATGGCGAAGGGGCAGGAGCTGTGGTCCAAAACTGGGAGAGATGGGGACAATGGAAATCACAGTGAAAATGATATTATAGCAGAAATCATAATGGTCTGCCAGAGGACACTTTCTTTTGATTCATCGTAAACCCACATCTCCGTCAGTGTCCAAAACAATTTGGAGACCAGTTCTTTGGTCTAGACACAAAGCAGTTTTCAGTCATAGAGCCAAAGACCCTGGTCTCATATACGTTGACTCACAATGCCAACATTGATTTGGCTGCCATTCAGATCATTATCACAGCTAAAACCAATCCTGTTCCCTCGCCAACCCCTGTCCAACTCAAATAAACTTAAATCAAAGGCCACTCCCACCTTACATAACACCGGCTCCTGAATGAAGGCAGCTAATCGAACCCCCGCCCCTCCTTCAGAAGACTCACCCTCCTGCTCCAGCTCTCGTTCCCGTCGGTGGAACTGGGCCAGCAGGTTGCAGGCCCGGCGCTCCAGGTCCGACCCTGGGAAGTTGAGGTGCAGGTAGGAGATGAGGCGCCGGAGACAGCTGTACTCCGGAGGCTTCCAGAAATCCTCAGAGTACTGATCCAGCCAGGCTCCCAGAATGGAGGAGATAGTGCTGCAGGGAGAGAGAAGAGACAATGAAGGACAAAATGGCAGGAGGAAGACATGGAGAAAAGGAGGGTAAGGGCCGTAAAGGGTAAAGGGGGCACAGTAAGGACCGCAAATACAGTATTATTATTATTATTACTGATTCGCTGTCTTTTCTGGTTGAGAAACTCACTTCTTCAGCTCTGTTCGGTCATCATGGTTCATTCTGGACCCCTCGGTGCCAGAGAGCTGCTGCAGCTTAGCATACCTGTGAAACACAGGACAGGAGCCTGAGAATCCAGCTGGGCCACCCATGTAAAAAACTGCCCACCAGCCCCAGTGTCGCACAGTGCCCGCCCCCCCTCCCACTCCATACCTGTTCAGCAGCAGGTCCAGCACCTGCTTGGTCGTAGTGAAGGAGCGGTAGGTGCAGAGGAAGATGGTGACGTACGTGGAGTCGTTGCCTCGGAAGGCTGTCACCATGTACTCCACCAGCTTCTCCAGCGTCCCAGCCTTGATGGTGCGCACCTTGCAGGTCTCATACAGACTGAGGGCGGAATCCGTCTCCACCCCAAGCCACCGCTGCCCCTTGCTGGCCGTTTGGTGCACCTGCACCTTCCGCAATGTGATGGTGTAGATAGCCCCGTCCTCCACCTCCTCCCCAATCTCCTGGGTGGAGTTCTGTGAGAGAGGGAGAGGGATATGGAAGTCAGATACCAAACAACAACCACTGCACTCCTCTGGGCTCAGCTTGCCCTTTCAGTCATTAACACTGCCATGATCCAATGTTTGTTTCTTCCTTTTTTTGGTTATTCCAGGGTAATGCAAGCAAAGTGGTTGGGAAGCGTTAAAAACTAGGAGCAGTATTGTGTCTGATTTACTGAAAGCCTTTCAGCCATAACAGAACCAGAGTCACAGCCTCAGTAAAGACAGAATGCTTAGCCTCCCAATAAATAAATCAGAACTCTACGTAAAGACGCCAACCATCCGAACAAAACAAATTTAATTACTTCAACATTAATGCATTTTCATTGGTGGGTACGTCAATACTTCAAACGAAAGTCATTTTTAATTTATAGACAGGGCGGACAGGACCCATGATTACAGCTTTGTGATGCAGCTTGCTTGCGTCACAGAATAAACTAAAAAGATAAGCAACTAAAAAGCTTATCTTGTTCAGTGTATGCACTGAGAACTGTGAGTCAAAGCACTTCTTAGTGTTCTCAAACTGTATATACGAGAGTGGAAACCCTGAAGATCTGTTATAAACACAAATCACAAAGCCCTCAAAGATAGGAGACCATTTAAACCCCAAGAAAAAGCAAAGCCGCAGTTCCAAACCTGAGCTCAGATTTCAACTAGACCAGCAAAAGTCTCAAGGGCCCTTTCATATAAAAGAAAACTCGTTGCAGCTGAGATCCACGTCAGTGTTCTCTCTTCTTGCAATCCGTATATTTCCCAGAATAGATAAACAGCCAGGATGAGGCCGTCTTATGACCTACAAAAAGCCTTGTGCATCTAATCAAAGCATGGCCCTCCAAAGGAAGACAAATACTGTGCTCTCATCTTCACTGTCAGACAGAGACAATTCATAACAAACATAAAGACCTGTTGGGAGACAGGATAAGTTAAGATTAATTTACAAAGCAGCAATCTGCAACTATGAGGCTAAGCTGCTTACGTAACTGTTTGCAAACCTGCATGGTCAAAAAAAAAAAAACACAGAAGACTACCAGACAAGAAGAAGAGAAAGAAAAGACTACATTAAAAGGCTGAAAGGCAGGAACTGAAGGAAACCAGGGACAGATGTCACATTGTTCTACTGCACTATCCTACTAGCCCTTCTCTGGTACCACTGCCATCCAACCCAGCGCCCTGATAATGCTGATACCTATCCAGGGGCAACACTAGCAACAGAGTGAGAGGCCTCAGCCAACCTCCAGTGAGGCCGGGCTCGGAGAGCCCCAGAACCTCAGCCGTAAGAGAGGGGCTATGTGTAATCCAATCAGGGAGGCCCCGTCTCCGGCTGTGAGGTCTTATAAGGATGAGCACTAAGCACTCTAATCTGCAACAGTGTGAGTGAAAGTTAAAAAGGAGAAGGATATCACCAGTGGTACAAATAAACATGGGGCTATGTCTGTTCATTGAGTTTTGCTGGTTAGGCAGTAACCCTGCTGGGGGAAACCCAATGTATGACACATTTCCTTTCTCTCGTTCTCTCCATCTTTCTCTCTCTCTTGCTTTCTCAGCGTCTCTTTCGCTCTCTCTGTCCCTATCTCTCTTTCTCTCTGTCTCTCTCTCTCTCACTCACTCAAGCAGAGAGATCTGAAACTTGTCCTCCTGGGCACCACAATCCCATTAAAAGTGTTCATTATTCTCTTTCACTACACTGCACTGCAAGCACACACCTCCTTCATGTGCTGATCCAAACATCACAGGTAACCTCACCTTTCATCAGCACGTTCTGATCCTTTGCATTCTCACATCACACAGAAAATGGACACCCTTCATCTACACCCGCTACTGCCTCGGCAACTTCAAGGCATTGATGGAACCTCGTCCGCCTTTGATAAAGAAAAGACTGTTTTCCCTGTCCGTCTCCATGGTGTGGATTGCTCATGTGAGACACCGAAAAATAAGGGAGCAATGCCTGGAATGCTAATCTGACCACAGCACTTTCTTATCATTGGTCTGCCGAGAAATAGAGGCACTTTGCCTCTTTGCTACTCAGCAATTCTCCAAAATTTTTGCAGTTGCACCACTGCCCTAATCTAACAGATAATAAATCACAAAGAAATTAAAATCACTTTAACAGAAAAACCGTAATGCTGCCGGGAAAGGGCATGCCGGAGAGGTCCTCATCTGGCAGACGTGCCCATCCAACAATCCAAAAGAACGCTAGTCCACGTTCTAAACCTCATTTTTCGATCAAAAGTTACTTTGTTCCCCGTCATGACATTAGTTATGAGCACTGTGAACCAAGCTCTGAGGGTTTCAGTGCCTGTAAGGAGGCTTTAGTTACTTTGCCATCATTTTTACTGATTTATTTCCTCCATTGATCAATGAGCCCACAAAAGGCCATGTCTCTCTGAGTCACATGATTGCTCTCACATTAATTATACAGAGATGACCGCCTGCAGAGAGGTGAGAAGCATTTCCTGTTCTCATAGCTTAGCAGGCTATGCCTCACCATCCACAGAGCCTGCCTGAACGACGCCAAAGAGGCACAATCCAGAGCATGGAGCAGCTTAACAAAGGATCAGCTGTGCTCCCCTCAGAGGAGCTCCACAGGCATGACACAGCAATGAGTCACGACATTTTTGGTTTTTATCCCCTATAGACTGTGGGCCTCATCACCTGCTTTTGTTTGTCACATTAACCCCCAACTCCATTTGTCAATCCATTACAAGAGGCTGCTTCAGTACAGTTAAGAGAAAGAGCCAGTTACTCCACCGACTGGGTCAGGTCACCCAAGTATCAGGCTACGCTCCCCAGCACAGGTACATGGCCAAAGTGAACCTGAATTCAGAGTATTTAAAAAATATTGCTAAAATTGACAAACAACAAATACTGGGGCCATAATCAGACAGATACTGGGGCCACTTTGGTGAAATCATATCCCATTTCTAGGAGACATAATACACACAAACATTATAAATGTGATTATCGGTATGATTCATGTGAATGAGACAGCTTTGAGCGAGTGAAAATCCTTTTGTGCTCAACAGAGACAGCAGACTGCTGCCTCTAAACGCCAAATGACTTGTAATCCTTGAGAGGATTTGTTCCGCAAGATTATCGGAGGGACCCATGGGAACAAAAATCCCCCTGAAATTGATACATTTGCTTTTTGTTTTGCTTTTGTTTTCTTTTTCTCTGAGAGTTACCCCTGTGTTTCGTTATATCCCTGCAGTTAAAGCAGGCATTTTAAAGGCCAGACCTTGAAGACAGGCAGTTGAGCACTAATCAGCTTAGCTGCACAGACCGCGCTGCGCCATCTTCCCGAGCGCTGTGGGCGGCGTACATCGGGGGAAAGTGGGCCCCACTCCAAAAGCTGGGGTTACACTGCACTCCGTTACCCCGCCACCACCACCAGAATTACAGGGGGAAAATCTCACGGGAGGGGCAGGTTACCAAAAGCGATTCTCTGATCGTCACTAAAACGGCACAAGGTTTCCCTCAGTTACTTAGCCTGTCGGTGCTAGTGAAAGCTAGAATTAGCGTAAAATAGAAAGGAGGACAAAATGAAACCCGCAGCTTAATGAAAGGATTAATTCATGTGTAAACAAGGAATACAGAATCAAAAATCTAAAGGCAAGAAGAATCATGCAGCAACAGACAGCCGCTGCCTTCCAAAGTGGAAATATACCTGCGGCTGACCGCTGACTGGCGGAAGACCAACAGTAAGTCTATTGGCTACGTCTCCATGGCTACAGAAGAAAATCCCAGGGAGGCAGGGGAAATGAAATGAGACGGAGTGAAGGAGAATGCCAGTGCCAGTCTGAGTCAGCAGTCAGTCATCAAAGTGGATTCTTCAAATATAGAGTTGGTCCCTCTCAATGCCCAGGATGACTGGTTTCATGGTTACAGTGACATAAACACAAACAGCAGTTAGCCTAGCAGCAGATATGTTTCTGCCTGCCCATTTACTCTGAAGTAGTCAGTAATTAGCCCAAACACGAGGGACAGGGAAATCCAGATCTCTCATCGCAGGAGATATAATCACACCCATGCATACACACAGGTCTACGTACAACAGCACAACCACGTGTGTGCACATGTGTACATAAAAATAAAACCTAAAGGATAAACCAACATGCATGCACATACTATGCACATATAGAGCTACAGATCTATGAAAATTGACTGTCGCACTCCTGCCCTCCAGTCATTGGTCAGCGGATTAGACTTAACATGCTGAAACCAAGGGGATTGAAGAGGAGGAGTTTCCAGGGTCAGTGAGGAGAAAGGCTGGACTGGAGGCCAAAATAAACACAGTGGCTTCCTTGGGCTCAGGGGTGGCTGACTGGGTCTTGAGCTCTCATTGTCCCCCCATTTCTCGCCGTGTTTACTCTGGAGCGCTCACCCCGAGAGCCCTGCTCCAGAGCCAGGGGTGCCATCTGTGGAGAGCAGCAGCAGCACAGAGCTTTTGTTAGCGGCCTCCACTCCCCTGTTGACTTTACCACCTTTATCATTCCTCATGTGCCATTCAGTATTTTACCTCCTTTTCTTTTCATACCAAATGAGTAATGTTATTGCCAGGCCACCCCACCTCCACCTTCCGAGCACTGCAGCTGGAGAGCAGTAAATGCATGATGCAGCAGGGAGAGCCAACACACACACACATAGACAGACACAAACAGATGCCCTCCCTTTCTCTACTGTATCTATTCAAAGGTGGTTTCCATGGGCCCAAAAATCTGCAGAGCCCTCCCTCTAAACAAATCAGAGATACACCCTTCGTCAAGAGGGCACAATAATCCAAAACTGAATGGAAGCTCAGCTTGTGCATGGTTTGGCGGCTTTTTTGTATTTTAACTAAATCTTAATGGCCACAGCGTAAGGGCCCTTGCCTCAGAACTCACTTGCAGCTCAATCTCTTCCTCTAACCCCTTGGGCAAGCTAATTGGACAGGAATTCCGAAGCAGGGGGTCTGCAGTAGGGCAGCAGGCCTCTCAGAGAGCGAGTTTAGTTTTGCTTTTGTGCCGTTATTATTATTACTCACCAATAGACATTCCACAGGCACTCCGGCGGCTTTGAGTGGCGAACAGGAGGGATTTGGGTGGATTTACTCATTCACCGTTCCAGCACACAAAGAGACAGAATTAACTTGAGGACTCAGCAAAGAAAAAGCCAAAAAACAAGGTCAGTCACTTCAGGAGTAAAGACAGAGGCTGGGGGAGGGACCGGGGAGATTCAATTATTGCTTTGGGGAGGCCGTGTCCTTCAATTGGAAGATTTCACAATAATAATGATTATCAGGCTGAGGCCAGGAGGTTGAGTAACAGGTGCTAGTTTCACACAAACAAAAAGAGGCAGCTGAAAAAAACAGCCAAAAACAAGAGGAAAGAAAACCCAAACAAAGCCCTCCGGAGTACTGAACGTAATCAGGGCTACCTATCAGCGTGAAGGATGGGAGGGGCTATCTGTGTCCGGCAATATTTTGGTTAACACACGCACACACGCATTCGTGCGCACACACACACACACACACACACACACACACACAAACACACACACGTACACCAGCACGCAACCAGGCTTATGAGACGAAGAGCCGTTTACTTGCGTAATGAGATGGGAGGCGGAAACCGCGCTTCCCTGCAGCACTACCCACAGGGCACAGAGTAAGACAGGAATGAACATGCTGATGGGCAAATGCTCACTGTGCTAATAACCTCTGCTGTGTCACGGTGGGTTTACAGCGTGGCTCATTCTCCACGTAATGGAGAGCAGTGGGGAGACTACAGTGTTGCTAAAAAAGGGAAACACAGGACACATGTAGAAAAGGGGAAGAGCAGCGGCATCTGATTCTGATCTGACAGCTGAGTTCAGATCAGTTCAGGCAGGCCTGACCGCCTCCTGACCGGAACCATTAAAAGGGGAAACAAAGTGAAAGGAGACCAGAAATATAAGTAAGGAGGGGGTGAAAGAGTCCTCACTAAAACCAGGGGAAACACAAAACCAGGTTTTTACAAATTACCACATTCTTAGGGAAAATTCTCCCTACACAAATTAGCCATGAGCCCTTCACCTCAGCCAACCCACGAATACATCAAAATGGAAAGGGAAATAAACACTTCAAGCTTCAATCGAATCCGCGTCTTGCATGAAAACACATTCTTTCTTTGAAAAGTGTGTTCAACCGACGAGACAGGAAGGCCAGTTAGTGAGAGTAAGGGTTTCTTTTGTAAGGGAGAACAGCTGAAATGAGAGCAGTGGGTGTTGTGAGCCTGCTCTGAATATGGCACCACAGACATCTATGGGCTCAAAGAACAGATTTAATTTACAACTAGCATTCTAAAGTTACAAGTGTAATGTACGCTGATACAGCCTATGCAAAAACTTGTGTTTGCACAAGCAGGCCACTGCAACTCAATATCCCATCGAGGAAAATGTCTGTACAACATTTGCTGTCAAAGCCAGGAAGCTCTCCCCACATTGTACTAAGTTTAAAATTTCGGGTTTATTTTTTGTTGCTTGTTTAATGGGCACATTATGGTGCTGTCTGAATATGTGACTGGCACACTAGGCAATCTTACAAAAAATCAATTTTATCATTCATAATAATGTTCCTTTTTGAACAGAAGCTTGAAAAATGAATATGATTCAGAAAATTAACTACAAGGTAGAACAGAAAGAAACCAAGAACACGCAGTATACTGTCTCATAAGGCTGACTGCTGTATAACAAAGCTGACTGCACATATTGCATGTCCAGTCATAAAACGACCTAGCAGCTCTTTTCTGCTTACTGCCGTCAAAGGATTGGCTCCAGGTTGGATGAGTTTCTGCAAATGATCAGTGAGACTCTCATTCTACCATTCACTCCCACCCCAGTCCAGCTAGTCCAAGTCTCAAATTCCACAGTGATATTTCCCATGGATTATTTTGTTTTTCATTTTGTGGCACTTTTTACAGAGGCCTGTTTGAATCCCTCTGCCAGTGTTTTGACTGCCAGACTTCCCTTGATTCTATGTCAAAAACACACCATGACCTCCTCAAGAATCATAATAGTAAGCAATCCCAAATAGTTAGCAATAGGCATATTCAGAATTTTGGGAGAAGTTACTAAAGTGTAATTTTCAACATTGGTCTGGGGTTCAAACTATTGTAAATTAGGTGCTGGTTGCTATGATGGACTAGAACTTCTTGCAAAACCTTGCGCTAGGAAAAAATGTATCAACCAAATCATAAAACATAGGTGTACTACAGAATATTCTACATACAATGGTTTTACAACCATTCCAGGAAAGCAGAATGTATGGAGCAGAGCCAAGATTGAGTAATGTTGACCTACAGCTGTCAGGGGAATTTTAGGGACACAGCTGCCAAAGCTTTACTCTAAGCTTAATCAAATCTGTGATAACGATGTATACCGCAGGCGCAGATAAAACGTTTTGTACACACCCAAAAAGTTCAACAAATGTTGAAGCAGAGAATCAAACAATAAACAATTAAAATTAAAATGTATGAAAATATTGAATATTATACATTTGAAAAGTAAAAAGTAATGGATTAACAGGTCAATGCTTATATTGTATTAATCTGAGCACAGCAATCCTATCAAATCCACTCAGAGTAGCATTTAATGGCGCAGTAACATCAAGAAAAACTGATTTCAAACTCTCGCTTTTAAAAAAGGAGAATGAACAAAATGTATGAACCTTGGTCTGCTTGCTGGCAGGTACAGCGGACTGCCCCCAAACCTTTTGAATGTTCAGGTGCTATTGAATAGGACCATCAAGGTAAAAGAAGAGTAAACAAGAACAACGGCAAGAACCACAAAACCCCCCAACTCCTACACCGCGCCCCACCCCCATCCACTGAATGGGACAGTTGCTTACCCAATAACAATTTGACTCGTGTAAGAGAACCCTGTCATTTTAGGCTCCGGCACATTTAGTGTGGTCCACTCCACCACAGCTGCATATACACACTTATTCTGCTCTCAGTAAGCCACCTGAGCAAAGGAGCTATGCAAAATCAGGGTCTAAAGGAACCGAGCCCCTAATGATTCTGTGAGCCATCATTCTCCCTTTATCACTCTCACTCTATGAAAATATTTATCCTAGAGCGCTTCAAGAGCCAATACAGCAATCTCCACAACACTGCAGAGCTCCAAATACTGTACGGTCCAAGGCTGAAGATTCTGATAAACAAATCTGGCTTTTCACCCTCATCATCAGCTCTCACGCTCTCACATGATTAACACTCATCCACTCAGTGCAGCCAGAAAATGATCACATGTGCATGCATTAAGACTAATGTAAAGAATTCTAATCTCAAAAGCTCCATCGCAAAAACTACAACAACGGTTTGTTGCATTTTTGTTAGTTTTTCTTTTTTGTTAATAGGTATTCTGTTTTAGGTAGCAATTCCAAGGACCTCTGGCATGCACTGCACAGTCACTATGAATAAAACTACCACCGGAAATGTAATTCAAATTAAAGGTAAAGCGACAGATTCATTATCAGTCAATTCCTTTACAAAGACAAAAATTTGGTTACAGCCCCACTTATACAGTATATGACAAAGTAAAATGACCAAACGGACAAACTTGCCAAAGGGTTTCCCATAGTCAACTCCTTTTATTATAATTATTATTATCTCCTAACCATTCCTCACTTCAGGGAAGGTGCTGGCTAGTTTTTTTTTTTTTTTTTTTTTGGGGGGGGGGGAATAGTATGTCCCTGGAATTTCATTTCCACGAAAACCAAACCCATAATCCAGATTTCTCCAGTTTCTAAGGAGTTCTACTGTGTAGACACTAGACCTGGTCTCTGTACTATTGACGATATAATTGTTATACCAGAATGTATGCATGTTATGTCTAGCATAGCAACTTAGAAAAAAAAACTTGCATTCAACTTGCTTGATTCCTCTCCCTTTGCACCCGCTATACTCAGAAAGATGCCAGCTAGGGCTGACTTGAGTTGTAATACCTGGTGAGCATATGTTGGCATTGACATGCCAAATTTAACAACGGCACGTCATGGTACATTAAGCTTCAGCTCCCAGCTGTGGCATTGCCCGCCTCTGTTCAGGCAGCTGTCTGTTTTTCTTTTCTTTTCTTTTTTTTTTGCAATGAAGCGCAGAAAATGCTGAGCTGTTTAATTTTTCTTTTTCCCTTTTTCCCCGCATATGGTGAAGCAAATTTTGAAAATGAGTCGTTTTTCAGCACTCTGAACCTCAATCACAATAGTGGTCCTCTGAATGCTGTAGCAACTATTCCTCAGCAGTTGGGTGCTTTTGGACCGGAAAATGGGAAAACGGTTTGTGGAGATTTCTGCATTTATTGTATTTAAACAACTGCAGACCAAGACGGCCTTCACAGTAACACTATGCAAGACTCCAGAGTAGTCTGTAAGTACAAAAAAAAAGGAAGAATAATGCAGTATTTGCAGCCAGACAATAGCGAAATCAATTGAAGACAGAGGACATGGCCTCAAAACATAAACATGCACATGAACACACATACAAGGAGAAAAACATAAAATAGAGAAGACAAGACTGACAGTGCTTACAGAGCACTTTATTTACAACTGTTAAGTGCAAGTGAGAGAGAGAGAGAGAGAGAGAGAGAGAGAGAGAGAGAGAGAGAGAGAGAGAGAGAGATGGCAGGAAGGAGATAGGATTACAAGCTGGTTCTATCAGCTCAAACCACTGGGCCTCATTTTGCTCTCTGGAGCCCAGCAGAGATGAAGGAAGCCTGGGACCAGCAGGCACTGCTTCGGAATACACTGGAAAAAATGGGGGCCTACATTTTCCAGCCCTGGGCTCTGTGCATTCCATTGAAAAATCTGTTTCTCTCATTCTGTTTCCAAGCAAATAATATGCCACACTGTAACGTTACCCTGAGCCAACCATAGCAATGAAGGGCCAGGCGAAGGGTTCACATTGATACCGGTCTCCCCTTTCATTTAAGTGCTTCCTGTCCCAATACTTTCAAAGGTTGAAGAGAGCATTAGACAAGCCTGCCATAGTGAAAGCAGCAGGTGAAAATGACAGCACCGTTACTACAAATTCAATCCCCTGTGAGTCCCTATCTTCACAGCTACACTCACTGAAGAAAATGAAATACAGGTAAATCAAAGCTAGGTGTAACATCTCACAACTTATCATCAGAGCTGCTCTTCACCTCTTATGAAGCTGAATGGATCAATCAATTTCTCCATTTCGTCAACACTAGTAGTCAGTCCTCTACTTACCTAGTCTTTTCTCCTATGATCCTGTACTTTAGTCCTTGAAGGAACATTCAGTGTGAGAGCAGTGTAAACAATCATCTCTACAGCAGAAGCATGATTCTCTCATAACACTCAGCCTGGCTTCTGCCAATAAAAGCAATACGTAGCCCAAGCAATGCTGAGTAAATCCAAACCAACCTTCTGCTTCTGAGCCAGTCAATTTAACTTGATCTGTTTCCCCACTTTCCCAATTATTCTTCTGAAAAGAAAAGAAATCCCTGTCGTCCATAGTTTTTTTAACAAAAGATATTTCAAAACTTCCTCAGGGCCCAAACCCTTTTGACCAAAATTATCCTTTTCTAGGTCATGCGTTGAGAGTGCTCAATGAACGTGACTGCACTTCTGACCCTTTAACACGCATCCAGTTCCTTAGCCTATGTGAATGTCTTACCGAGCCCTGAGGAACCACCAAGCCTGGAGCATGAAGTTACCCATAAGCCTCTGAACTACCCAGCCAGCAACCTTTAATAAAACCCCCTTTGTTTGCTTGTTAAAAAGAAAGGTTTGCAGATGCATTCATTTTTCTTTTTAAGAACCCATACCTCTCACAGTAACAAACTGAAACCATGACTACATTACTGTACAACAGCACTTTTCAACACATGATACTGCTGTTCACAGTTGATGGCCGTAGGACTTTAAGAAGAACTGTTTGTAATATGACATCATTGAAAAAACAGAGAGAACTTGTCCTCCCTTCCAACTGCATTCACAAGGCAACTAACTGAATTTTACAGAAGGCATGCAGAGAAAGATCCCCGCAGTGTGGTACTGACGCCAGCAGTGATCACCAGACAGCAGCACGGTGACCTGCTGTGTCCTGTACAATCAAAGATGGCACCTCTAAACACAAAGGAATACATGGCTCAGGAAATCAGTTCCCAGCAGTTACAGTAAAATCAGTGAAAAAAAAGAGTTATTGAGAGAACACAGCTTTTAATAACAATTGCGGATGAATATGTGCATGTAGATGAATGCATGTGAGAATGTGATAAATGGTACTTTGTTCTGTTTTTGGAGAAGCGCAGCTAATTTAATTGAATAATGTGTAATGACAATAAAGGCATTCCATTCTATTCTATTTTATTCTATCTGCGCGTGACTACTTACGATTTACCCACTAACTAACCCAACAACCACAGGGTTTTCCAAAGTTGGTGGGAGAGATTCAACTACACTGTACATAGACACACAGACACAATTACTCTAAGACGATGAGAGATATTACAACAGAAATGAAAACAGTACATTTCACAAACTCCAGATAAATGGAGTTGTCAGAGAAATATCATCTTTTCCCTGAGGTTTTTGCCAACTTTGCTCCACTTTATCCATTCCTCAGAAAGAGAAATGAAAAGCACTTTTTTAAGTAAATTTCAATTTGTCTTTGTCTACATTCTTATTAGCACTGGGGGGAGAGAGAACCTGAACCTGAACCATATTTTTCACCTTCATTGTTGCACAAAAAAATGTCACACTGGATCCATTATCAGGAATACAGGTCTTCCCATAGCACTGAGAGAGGATTTAAAATCCTGTAGGCTAAAAATTACAATGATATACTTTAGTGAACTAAGTGGACAGGACAGTTTACCATGGGTCACCATGCTCACGTGCCCCATAAAGTACAGCACACCCTGGGATTTTCCCATGGCTGACCAGGATATCTCAGAGTGAAGCAGAGCTTCATCCACAGTGAGGACCAATAGGAGAGAGTGAGGAGGGGGATTACCTGTGCTTTCCTCATTAGGTTATGCAAGGGAGGATTAGATATCTGGAGGACAGGGCTATACAAGGAGAGAAAGCACTGAGAAAGCCAAGCTTACAAGTGGCGGTCCGTCGGCAGAAACACAGGGCCAGCAATAACTTACACTGCTGAATGACCTACACCACTTGCAGTTTATCTCTCCCGTTTAGCAACAGTTGCTCAGACTTATTGGTAGATCCAACGAGAGCCTAATTTATTTTTGAAAGCCTTGTTATACATTGCACTCCGAAATTAAACAGCGTTTTCTTCCGCAGATCAATGATTACAAAAAATATCAATATGTCTCTATGATTTCTACACTCGTGTAGCTCATGAAACAACACAGATTTGCGTAAATCAGTTTGCAAGGCTCATTGAGTAATAAACCACGAGAATCCGTTCTATAGTCTGAATGTTGTGACAGCTGCAGGGACCACAGGTGCAAATTAGCAATAGAGCTAACCCTGGTACATGACTTGTGCTGTACAAGGGCCCTGTCAAATAAGCCAATAAACTAAACTAAACTAAAGGGCATTGTTAAGTACGATGTACAGCTGACTGATGGTGAAAATAATTGCTGCGAAGTCAGCGAAAGTTTAGGATTTTTTGCATTTATGTTTCCATCCTAACAATGCTATATCAATTATATACACGTTGGCAATAGGCATTTATTTTTTTCATCATCATTTCTTATAATGGAAAATGGATTGGTCTTGGCCCTTCAGTCAATAAATCGTTTGATTGTTCGTCAGGCAAACCTGAATGAGAACAGCGAGAGAACAGGCGAGCGGTAGAGGGTAAGGTTACTGAAGCCCCTCTGAACATGTCTGTGACCGCACGCCGCTGAAGCTTACTCAGTCTGCAATGAATACACAAGAAACACACTTACTCAAAAAGAGTCTCCTAATTCCTTTCATTTTAAAATATCTATGTGTTTCTCCCAAAAATTAGAAATCAGCAAATTTACCACAGTCAACTTGGTCTGCTGGAAGTGTCATGATATATAGTGAGGTGGGCAACAAGGGCTGAATCTATCCCTGGTTTTCACAGCAACTTCTGATCTTTAATAAGTTCATTGTCTTAATTAGCTAAACCATTTGTGAAATCAGAAACTTCTGCCACATTTCTTTAAATTATCATGAATGACCACCAAAGGAGGAGAGCCGTGAACTGTCTTCACTCTCCTGAATTGGCAGCAAGGGGTCGCATATGAGCAAGCCTTGTACACAGTTCACCAATTGGGCATTCCTGATTCGGGTGGGATTGGAGATGCCAAATTAAAAAAAAAAAAAAATGAATGAACCACTAAAGACTTTTCTTGTCTCCCCAAAATGTAACATTTTAATTTGGCCTTATCTATGAGCAAATCTATGTTTGTGTGCACAACAAATCAGCTCAATTAGGGTAATTAATAGAAATAAAAACCTGCATACACTCCGGCCCTCCAGGACTGGAATTGCCCACTCCTAATATAGAGGATCAGATACATTGTCATCCTTCCTATGCATGTCTGAAAAGTAAATCGAGGCAGCCATGCTGAAACTATCACACAGCACAGAAACTAGCACAGCTGGAAATATAACCCACAGCAGGACAGTCGATTCATGCGCGAACTGAGAATCAACAGCTCAGCAGACCTCACCACACGAGGCCTACTCAAAAAGATTTTCAAAATTTGAAAGGAATTTAAAATTTTGCCAACTGCTGCTGATTTACTGAGATTACTTTGCAGTTGAGCAAAATGTGTAGCATATAAGCACAAAGGCCTGGTGGACCACTTTAGAAAACTTAACATAATTAATCTGCCCACAAGCACAGTGAGGAACACAACAAGATACAAGGAAACCAACTTCAACATAAACAGTAGTTTGGTTATTCTATGAAACCAAATGACAGTGATGATGTAATATTCAAAATAAGAGCTACCTGTGAGCAGTATGAATCATGCACTTGTCCTAATCTGACCTTCCGGGGCCTTATGTCAGAGAAACACAGATTTTATAATGCAGAGTCATTTCTCCGCTGTCCAACGCTGATTATTGAGGAAGACAATCTGTGTAGCTGGAATCAGTACCCAGCATGGATCCTTTACTGAGAGAAGCTGTACGGTTTGGCTCAAGGCAGCACAGCTGACAGCTGTGGTTAAGAAACTGAGACACTGACATCAAATGGACGTCAGATGTCCACTACTTTTGCATATCAAAATAAATACTTCACATATTACACAATCTTTTTTCATCTTTTAACGTGGTGCATTGCTTGCCACCGTCATTTACAAACAGACCATACTGAAAATGAGTGGAGAGGCACAAGAGACTGCTTTTGAAGTTTCCACAAGCAACTGAAATAGAACACAAGCACATGAGCAGCAATTAATGAGCTGGACATGGCATGCAGACCGCTGCCAGAGCATCCCAAAGAAGGAAACAGAGGCAAACAGAGGCTGTCCCAAACACCAAAGGCAAAGTCCGCAGAGCCCAGGGGTCAAACACTCATCATCACACCACATCATCAACTAATCAGCTATTTGTTGTTAAACAAAAGTTTAAGAATCAATTTAGACACTCCATTACACAGTTAACTCACCAAAACATGGCAGTCAACTTGAAGGTGTATATAAACAGCATGCCCCATTGCTAGCCAGGATGACACCAAGGACTGCCATAAAGAAGGTGTACAGATGTGCGGGTCTGTATGCGAGAGTGTGTCTATGTATGCAAATACTCTCTCCTACTTTCTCTTTAGTTGGAGAGCATGTTATGGCTGAGTGGCTCATTTTCATCAACAAATGTTTTCATGCTCTGAAGGAAAAAAAACTGCTTGTAAAAATGGGGTTTCAAAATAACGTACGAAACAAAAACTTTATGCCTGAAATGGTACAACTTCGAGAGGCAATCTGTGAAACTTCGGACATATAAAGGTGACAAATGACAATTGAATGAGGTCAATAATTATGCTTATAATGCATAGATGGTGTATCAAAGAGTACTATAAACAATATCGAAAACATCTGCCAAATGTAGTATAACACTACATACATCTGCCACTTTAATATTGTACAACTGAACTTTTTCTTTATATCAATATCTAGAGTCCAGAGATACTTTATATAGTTTCCTCCAGTCAACTGCATGCTATTTTCTTTATAGGTCACCACACCCTGGCTGTCTTCTAATCTAAGTACCTGCATCATAGATGAACTTACTCATCGGTTGATAATAAATTAACCAAAACAAGTCGACATGGTCAACAACATCCCCCACCAATCGTGTGCTTCTAATTTTCGAACTCCATCAAGGTCTTTATGGTCTGAAGCTACACACCAAATTTTGTTACTGTATCTGTAGTAGTTTCTGAGTAAAGCTGTCCCCTTTATCTCAGACGCACGGAGGGACGGACGGACTGACGGACGGGGGGTCAAACCTATATCCCCCTCCCACTTTGTGTTGGCGGGGGATAATAATTACATAGGAAAATGTAAATCTGCAATAGTGTATGAGTACTCTTCATTGAATCTACTATTCTGATGAGAGAAACTGTGGCCCATGTAAAATAAAAAGGAGACTTCCAGTGTTCTGGTGTCTTTCATTCACTGTGCATCAGGGATCCTGTCAAGTGAATAATTAATGACATCCAGATCTCATTGCACAAATGCTATGTGGAAACTCCAGCAAGAAACCATTTGGCACTTTGCATCCACAGCTCTATTCGACCAACCCCCCCCCCCCCCCCCCCCCCCCCACACACACACACACACACACACACACACACACACACACACAAACAAAATATTCACACCATCTATGTCCACCCACAGCACCAGGCTCAAACAGTGAAATCATGTTGAATGAAAATAAATAATACCCACCCACGCTGGCAAACATCTCAAGGACTTATCTAATGTTATACTTGCATTAGTTAACAAAGATTAAGAGCAAACAACTACATAGGTGGTGGAATTAATAATAAAGCCTCGTGCGTAAGAGTGTGATTCCAGGAGCAAATGACATGGTCATACAGTGACCACAAGCCAATTAACCAATTCAAATAAGAGTTTAAAAAATACCACTAAGTCCTGAGGAATGAGCCATAAAATTGAACCTGTTATCACACAAAATCAGTGGGACTACTACGACAAACAGCACCGAGCAGAGAGAGGCCACAAACAATGGCATTTGGTTTCCCAAAAACCAACGACATGTAACATGCCCACTTTAAATAAACAAGAAACACTGGAAAAGTACAGGAAAACTCATCACACCATATGACCATAGCATAGAACAAGAAATGTGTTTTGACGGTTTGACAGATTAATGAGCCAAAAAAAAAAAAAACAGATCTGGGGTTATACTTCAGTTTTTATGAAGTATTGAGGACCAAATATATGCTATATACACTGCCCGGCCAGTTGCACGCGCAAATATTTAGTTGGAACCCCTGTAGCTTTGATAAAGGTGTATATTCATCTTCTCAATGTTTTGACAACTGTATGCAATGCCAGAACATTTATTTTCGATCAGAAATGCCATAATTTTTGGCCAAGATCTTGTCTTCTTTATTTATGTTCAACATAATGGTTGAACCATGCGATGGTCTTTCTTGAGCACATCCCAATAACTTTTAATGTGTTTAAGGTCAGGACTTAGTGGTTGCAAATTTGTTTGTGAAAATGATTCCTCATACTTGTTTTTGTCATTCATGGTTTTCTTTGCTAAATACAGGCCAATAATTTGCCTGCTCTGAAATACTATAACATCTTTTCCACCATCAACGGATGTGTCTTCCGACATGATTTTTTTAAGAAATGAGTATCGATGCGCTTCAGTCAGGGTTAAAATGATTATTGCCAGCTGAAACATATTAATAACCGCAGCAATGATCCAGTTAGAATAGAATTTGTTCATTAATTTCCAAACGGTGACTGTTTTTTTGGCCGGGCAGCGTATTATTGTCGGTTGGGCAGGTATTATTGGAAGCATAGAATGTAAATTACTGTAAGCACGTACGCTAGGAGTAAAGATGTTCAACTTCATGAATAAATATGTTTGTAAATACACGGTACATCTTTGAAGTAGGCTATCAAAGTTACACAATTATAAGACGTGAAATTAATTGCAAACATAGACAGGGGCAAGGAACTTATTGGTTTCGTCACATTATGGCAATAAACAAATATAGGCTGTGTTAAAAGCAAGAAGTGACAAACGCAAACCCGATACAACTCCTTCTGCAAAAAGTCTTCCTGAATAAACAAGAAACCTATCTTGAGGGGCAATATTTTCAAACCAAGAATTAATCACAATGCGTTTTCCTAATTGGAATTCACAGAACAAAATCGAAATGATCACAGGTAATTGATTCGAAGAGCGCTTATTGGCCCATCATCAGGCGCAAAATACTACAGCGAAAGACTATTTCGGGACATAGAAGCAAACATACCTCCAGCAGAGGTAGGTCCGGGTCCAGCTGAGTGAAACTATGGAGGACGACCGGGCTCGCGTCCCCAGCCACCTCCAACTTTACTCCATCCCAGATGCTGCGTACCTTCCATGTGCTTGCATCAAACATCCCATCAAAAGACCCAGATTTCACCGTCTGCGTCTCGGATTGCATTCCAATTAGGTAAACCATTAGTCTTTCGAAACCGTTATGGGATCATATGCTAAAAAATCTGAAGGCGATAGATTCCATTCATAAAGCTAATGAAACGTTGAAGTCTCAGTAGAAGAAACGCCGATAAATCAGTCTCAAAGCACATGGGGTGTATGGCACTCCGTCGGTCGGCTCCTTCTAGCCACTCTGTCTCACTGAGTACAGCGAAGTATGCACTATTTTTTCCTAGCGGAAAGCCCGAGCTTACGTGGCTCCTCCCCGCGACTGACAGATCGTACGCCCCTGTTCACAACCATGATGTAATTTTCTCATCGCGAGGAAAGTGGAAGTTCCGATCAACTAGGGGAACAACTACTGTTCAAATAATAATCAGATTGTTCATATTGTTGACGGCCCAGACATATGTCCCTCTCATGTCAGCGATGTCATTCAAGAATTCAGCTCAGCGTTTTGTTTCTCTTGCTCACTCGGGTACCAATGACTGTACACAGCAAAATGTTCAGAGTAAAATTAACTCCAAGAGTCTATTTGGTCCCACTTTGGCAAGACTGTACTCAAATAGACTCTGTAAGAGTAAATTCCACTCCATAAAAGTCAAATTTACTCAGATCATTTTGCTGTGTTCAGACACGACTAGACAACTCCAATCTGCATTGGACTCATAAAATATGGTCAATTTGTGCAGTAGAAATGACCGAAACTGAGAATTAATCATTTTGAGAATACTGCTTTCTGCTACATTTAGACAAACTTTGAAATCTGAGTTCAATTTGTTTCCGTTGAATAATGAGAGTAAGAGAAGGAACATTTAAAACATTGACAATCTCTCTCTCTCTCTCTCTCTCTCTCATTCTCTCTCTCTCTCTCTCTCTGTTCTATTTCCACATGTGTTTTGTGTTAAGCGTGGGCTGACTTTTTACTCACTGCCAGTAAGTTCAGGCTGAAAATGCTGCCAGGAAAACAGTGGTATGTAAGAAGGTCCCTACAAAGAGAGGAGGCTGAAAGCCCGCATCAAAGGGTCATACACCTGAATTTGTTCTTTACAATTCTGTGCTAATTTGGATTCACCCTTCCCAAAATATCCATAGATGTAGTAGAAAATGCTGCAGCACATTTCCACCACTTTTGAGCTGTTTACAAAGAATGGCTGTCATCTTAGGTTCTCAACATTTTTTTTGCATTAAACACTGAGAAAAAATAATCTGTCATGTGCATTAATCTCCTCCTCAAAAGAGTGATTGTTTTGTCTGGTAGCGATTCCAGAGATGAGAGTGGCCTTTGTGATATCCTTAGTGCAAAGGTATGTACAATAATCACTGTTCAGAAGAAAAATCAATATTATGATCACAGAAGTTGGTTTTCATTGATAAATAGTGTTATATCACTGATGATATATAACATACTTGACTGTCTACAGTCTTATCACTGATTCTTCAGTGGTAATAATAAATGCATTCATTTGTTAAAGAATGTTAAAGAAAAAATCATTGTCCTTTGTTGCAACCATAGTGAGCCAATGGTATCCCAATTAAGTGGTGAAGAAAAATCAATTTTCTGAAGCAAAATTCAACATGGTGTCAGTACTATGCTATTTTACTATCAATTATAGTCATCACATATCAAAAACATGTAATTCCCAATCATGGATATACACATAAATTCCTCCATCGACAAATTCAGCGCTCCCTTATATCCTCCTAAGTACTCTCCTTGATTAGCCCTCTCACTCAGTTTTTTAATTAGGGTCATCTGCAAAGCTCAGTTGTAGTTCATGCCCAAGTGAAACTTCCCCGGTAATGATCTATTGATTGCCAAGTTTCTTATCCAATTCCAGAGGGTGTAAACTTTCCACATTAACTGGAAGACATTGATTGGACCATCAGAAAAGTATTTAATCCTTTGCGTAACAGCAGTTGGGTCGTATTCTCTTAACATTGCCCAACTAATAATGATGCGATTGCACAGAAAAAAGACCTCCAAAACTGGCCTGAATATGCTCACATTTAAGGTACAGACTTAGTCAATGGGAATTATTCTGCATGAAACAGGACTGGAGGGTTCCTTCTACCGAATAGATCTATTTAACCAGAGAAGTCCCATTGAGATTGAAATCTCTTTTTCAAGGGAGCCCTGGAGGGGTTGAGGGAGACGACAAGTTGCATAGCTAATTAGATCAGGGGATGATTAGGTGACCAGTTGAAAGGAGCCAGGTTGGGAATTTAGCCATGACACTTGGGAACCCCCTACTCTTATCGAAGGATGTCATAGGATCTTTAATGACCAGAGTGAGTCATGACCTCAGTTTAACATCTCATCTTTCAGCTCCGCTTCTAAAGGCACTTACGCACCCACCTGTATTCATAAAGCTCAGAGTTAAGTTAGGCCTTTTAACTTACAGTGGCTGGGGCATTGAAAAGAGTTCCCTAACCCTGATTTGACTCATTCTTCAGGCCTAGCCAGAAAATAAATCACAAAAATAAAGAAAAGAACACTGTAGGCCTTCTGCGGCAAAATTAGTAAAACAAGCTGGAAATCCTGGACAGATGGACAAACACAAAGCTCAGATCTGGCCTTGGAGAAAAAGGAAAACATTGGGGACAGAAAAGAGTAACAGACATTACAGACACCATTTAGAAAAAGGTGTCAAAACATCGATGAGGCTGAGGCTGGTCTCCACTTGGGTACAATATACAACCCCTGGCAAAAGTATGGAATCACTTTACATTGAAGATGTTCATCCACCTTTCTAAACAAATTGCAGATATGATGCTAAACACTTTTTGTTCATTACTTATAGATTTGGGCTTCATGAAACACACCTCAAAAAAAGTCAGAATCAGTTATTTTAATTACTGGCATATTTTTATCATAATCAAGTAAAGGTATTGAATCACCTTCTAACTACCATAACTGAATAAAACAATTAGTCTGCAGTTAAAAGAAAGTGCAAATTGTAAAGAGGTGTTGGACCTGGCAAATTAAAAGGATGCATGGCACCAACAAGAGAGCTGGCAATTGAAACAACTGATAGGATCATAAAATTGCTCCAAGAAGCAAATTCAACCTGGAAAGTGGCAAATGATGTTGGTTGTTCCCAGTCAGTTGTGTCTAAAATTTGGTCCAAGTATAAAAAAATTGGGAAGGTTATAAAAGGACAACATGCCGGGAGACCACAAAACATATCAATGCATCAGGACAGGAAACTCAAGACAACATGCCTTGAAAATAGAAAATAGAAAATCCACGTCAAATGTGCAGAAACTGGAGTCAATGTTTGTGACAGAATTGTAAGAAATCGGCTGAATGAAATGAGATTTACATGCAGAAAAGCCAAGCAATAACTGGCTAACTAACAAAAAAACAGAAAAAAGCAAGGTTACAGTGGGCTACAGAGAAGCAAATATGGACTGCATATGATTGAATGAAGGTGATATTCAGGGATGAATAAGAATCTGCATTGGCCAAGGCAATGCTGAAAGTTTTGTCTGGTGTCATTCCAATGGAACATACAAAGATGACTCAAACAAGAAAACAACCAAATTTCCCCATTCATTTATGATATGGGGTTAGATGTCAGACGAGGGACCAGGGAAGACGGTAATCATTTGCTCAACAATTAATGTGCAGCTGCAATTTCCAATTTCTTATTCCATCAATAGAAAATAGGCTTGGTGAAGATGAAGTCATATTTCAGGGTGACAGTCCATCTTGCCACAGAGCAAAAAACTTTTCTTCAGGAAAGGCATATTTGCTAAATGACAGTAAACAGTCGAGATCTCAATCCAAATGAAAATTTATGGCGCAAATTTATAAACATAATAATAATAAAAGGTCCGTGCAAAGGCGCCATTCCTACAAAGCTGATTTGTCAACCGCGTTTCGAGAAGTTTGAACCAGCTTGATGGAGAATATTGTTTTTCATAGGTAAAGTTCATGTTTCAAAGAATTCAGGCCATCATAAAAGCCAGAGAAGGAGCAGGAAAGCACTAATGTTGATGATTCCATAATTTTCCCTACATTTGATCATGAAATTAAAAATCCTAGTAATTAAAATGTACATTGTTTGAGGTGTTTTTCATGGAGCCTGAATATTTAGCCAGAAATTGTTTTGTGTCATATCTGCGATTTGTTTATTTGCTATGAAGTAAAAAAGCTGGATAAAAATCCTCAAAGTGTGGATTTTCCATGATTTTTTTTTTTGTACTCGTCTGTGAGTGCTACGCTATGGGAAACATGATTAGGAGTGGTCATTACCTAATCCTTCCCCTCCAGGAGTCACTAGTTGTGCAACTAAAATGAGAGCCTATAATGATTCACTTGATTGAATATCTCATGGCTGGAGAGCTGGAATTAAGACTGAGGTGCTAATCCACTTGTCAAAGAGGAGTTACCTGCAAATGAGACAGTGAGGTTAAAAATATTTGGGTTCCAGATGATACACGTCAGCTGCTTTTTTCACACAATTACATCATATGGCAGACCCAAAGATGATTTATCATAATTAACTGAGATGCTCATGAGGGGGAATCCATTAGCCTATCTCAGCTCGTCTTTCAAAGGGTAACAGCTGTCTTGTCGTGTCATGAGCAGCACTTTCCCAGCGTTGTTTTGGCAGAAGGCCTCAAGGGAGTGAAACAAAATAGGCATTTCCAGCACATCTCATGATTATCTGCAAAACTTCAATTATAGGATTACGCTGTGACAACAATAATACCAAAAACTGTTTAGTGTTTATCATGACAGTTATGGCACACACATTATTCCCAATTGTTTCCAATTTTCTTTCCAGCCTAAAATATTTTTATGGTGGAAAGTCTCATATTTTATCACAATTTATCATCACCACCAAACAACTGTCCTCCTACAAAAAATATTTCTGCCTCGTCTTATTCCCTGTGTCGTTTTCCATGCAATCTAGCCATCTGTGTCAGTTTCAATCTTTTTTTTCTGTGACTGATTCTCATTATGTTATTAACATTTCATTCCACTCCCCTCCCTCCTTGTTTCATTCCGCTTCCTCTCGCACTTGTTTTCCCTCACTGCTGATTGTCCTCATGTGTATTTAAGTTCCTGATCTAAATTTCTTCATTGTTGGATTGTGTTATGCATTTGTTGACCACGGACCAGCCCCTTCGACTACGCCTCGCCAATCCGTCCTGTGATTCAGTTCGCCCCGTCTCACTTTAGACCGTGTCCTGATTTATCTGGCCAACGTTCCTTTGAGTTAAATCCTCGTTCAATAAACTAAGTAGTTAATTTGGCGTTTTCTGTGATCTGCGTTTGGCTCTCGTTCTGAAAATGTGACAATTTTATTAAATGCTGACACATATTGCTGACATCTTTAGTCGCTTCAGGTTGTGTTACCTACAATGTAACAATGGAAAAAATATGATCAATTAACAAACAAACCTATAGACTGACCCAAAAGATACTGCAGATTTATAGATCAATAGAACAACCAATCTGATCAGTTTTGACAACGAAGACACGGGCCACTGCTGGGTCTTTCCAGTTTCGTGTAATATGTCCACTCCTATACTAAAACTACTATGCCAAAACATACCTGTTTCAACCAGTGGGCTGACCTTGAAGAGTTTTATACTGTGAAAATTTTGAATACTTGGTGAGTTTGCTGATGTTGTTTAAATTTTGAGTCTCAATGAGACCACAACATGTTGTAAACCTTACCTTTACCAAAGCCATTTTAACTCATGAAGGCCAATGCTGTATGATGTGCTGCTCTGTAGTGAACATCATCTCAGTAAACATTTCGCAGAAGAAAAGCGACAGCTGTGGCCATGAAGGGGGCCATTTTGCATTTAATATAATTTGGGAGTTGTTTCACAACATGATTCTTTGCCCTGCGGCTCTCCCAGCCCTCTAC
Organism: Gymnothorax reevesii; assembly: GCA_029721435.1. NCBI lineage: Eukaryota > Metazoa > Chordata > Actinopteri > Anguilliformes > Muraenidae > Gymnothorax > Gymnothorax reevesii. The sequence continues at coordinate 60,219,049 of CM056580.1, read as the reverse complement.
TACTTCTATCAGTTTCACAGGGAAGAGCTAGCACCCCTGCACTTAACTTTCAGCGGCAGGGCAGATGAAGTCACAGCTGTGGAGGGGTGCAAAGCTGCAGTGCGCCTCTGAATGAAAGTGTAACTTCTTTTGGCTTGAATATTGGGGGATGAAATTGATAAATAGAAGTTGATACTCCAAGAGGCCATTACTGGGAGTTCCTGTTGGCAGGTTTATGATATGGGGGGTGCGATCACCCCCAACCCCCTTAGAAATTCCACCATGTTTCTGGCTTAAACCAGCATCAGAGCCCCAGGAACCCACTGGTGACCTGTATTTGCAACAAATTTATGGAAGAAAAGTAGAAGAGTAAATGTGTGTATTAAGATGCTGTCCAACAGAGAGGGGAATCCCATTCTTCGACAAACTGCTTTGAATCTGCAGTTTTCTGCTGTATGGCCCAAAGCACTGTATGTGAACACCTGTTCATATAAAGTCTCATTCCATATTCATGGAATTCAATTCATATGGAGTTGGTCCCCCTTTGAAGCCATACCAGCCTCCACAACTCTTGGAGGAATTTACACCCGGATACAAGAACCCTGCTTTGGGAATTAGCTTCGACTCTTGCCAGATACAAGTCAGAGAGGTCAGGTAGTGAGGTTCTGTGATTAGACCTGGCTCGAAGTTGGCTTTCCAGTTGATTATAACAGAATCTCCGAGAACAAATAGTCTGAAATGTCACTGTATGCTATAATGTCAAGATTTTCCATCAGAGGAACTGAGAAGCCAAGCCCAAACCATGAAAAACAGAAGAAGGTGCGCGTTCATACCTGCGGCCATGTAGTGTATCTCACTCATGACATGACCGCATACAACAACATTGCCAAGACAATTATCAGTACATCAACGTGGACAAAAATGAGTGGAACAACACTGACAGAAAGGGATGTAATTATAAAACGGTCTATAAGTTTTTGAATTTGAGCCAAAGAAAATCCAACTTTCAGCTCTGTCTGCCACTGTCAAGGAGAGCACTTCTCTCTTAAATTTTGATAGGTTTATTACAATATTATTATCCTGATGCAATATGAGAATATACAGCAATGAGTCACAACATTAAAACCACCTGGTTAATACAGTGTAGGTCCCCCTCATGCCACAAAAACTCTTTTGTCAAACTGATGTCCGCTTAAAGTGCAAATTCATTGAATTTTCTCAAATAAAAAGTAATCCGGCGTACATTTGACCAAATAGTTCATGAACAGTATCCTGCTGATTTAATGGCCCAAATTTGTCACTTTTTCTCAAAAATGAGCCTTTTATTGTAGTCCGAACGGAGATTTCTGAAAACCAAGTGAAGATTGATCCACACTAGCCATTTAGCAGATGTGGCGTAATGGGAGGTGTTCCAAATGCAAAAGTCAAGCTGAAAACTAAAGGAGAACAAGGTGTTGTCAAAGAATTTTATCTTTTGTTGATGAAAACAAATGAAGACCACAAAGGAAAAACAATCAGAGTCCAAATTTTGCATCGATTATATTTATAATAATTCATTTTCTATACCCACTTATTCCTCACTAGGGTCGTGGGGCGAGCTGGAGCCTATCCCAGCTGGCTAAGGGCAAAGGCAGGGACCCACCCTGGACAGGTTACCAATCCATCGCAGGGCACACCCACCATTCACTTTCACACTCATACCTTTGGGCAATTTGGTGTCTCCAATTAACCTGATATGCATGTCTTTGGACTGTGGGAGGAAACCAAAGTACCTGGAGAAAACCCACACAAACACAGGGAGAACATGCACTCCACACAGAAAGGCCCCAGGCCAGATTCAAACCCACAACCTTTTTGCAATGAGGCAGCAATGCTAACCACTGTGCCACTGTGCACATTCTCTATATCATATTTGAGGTCGATGTCTGCCTGTCTGTGTGTATGTACACGTTTTTCTCCTACATTTCTCAACCGATTATCACCAAATTTGGCGTGAATATCCACTTGGACACCAGGAAGGACTTGACGTCGCCCGATTTTTGGAAAAACGGTCATGCACGGAAAAAAAATGGCAATTTCACCCCGGGTAGCGGGTAGCAGCTAGTATTATTATATTTTATATTTTTGGCATATTTTTTCAGTGCTTTGTTTCTAAGATCGTTTTAAATTTTTAATTCATCATTTCTCCACAATGTCAAAATGCGACTTCGATCATTTTTCCATTGTGGTCTTCAAATATATATTTTTCCCTTCAGAATAAGAAGAACATGACAGTCAGCCTGTAGGCATGGTGCACCAAAACGACTTACTAAGAGTGTTATGAGGCCGTGATAAGAAAAGGTGTCTGAAAATAGGTAGCCTACATATATGATGACAACACAAGACCTTCAGAGTCTATTAACTCTGATTCCACAGTGCACACTCGACAATCAAACATGGCCCATGCAGGTAAAATGAGGCCTTGTTTGCACAGCTAGGGTGAGTTTCCCAAAATTACAGATGCTAACTTACATAGTTGGTACCATTGACTGAATGGACAAACGATATAAGTTGCTACCTTAACTATGCTTTTGGGAAACATACCCCTGGCTGACAAGTATGCCTAAGCTTTTTGCTATTAAAGCGTTAGGCTGCATGTATAACAGTTATTGTAGAAACTTGCATTTAATAATTCAATGGCGAAAAGCGTTGGCATGCTAATTAGCAAATTTTTCATCCCATTGACTTGAACAGACCCGAAGTTACGCTTTTTTCATTCTCCAACTGCAGGTCCTGGTTTTGGTCCGGCTTCGCTATCATAGCCGAAGTTTCGATTTTACTCAAGGTCTTGAGGTGGAAGATGGATTTTATTTGGTCTAGAGTCATTTTTTGCATAAAATATTTTCTGTACTCATTTTAGGATGGGCTTATTAACCTGCTTTTCTGAGAGCAGAATGGATGAGGAACATTGGGGACTGTGGCAGTTTGGTCTCAGCTTATTAAGAGATGGCTTATTAATTGACAATTTCAGTAATTATGAACCCATTATGATATCCAGACTTTTCCTGTGAGCAGATCACCGATCCTGATCCGAGCTCCGTGAAATCTGCCGATCCCTCTTCACAAAATACACCCATGCCTTTCCAATTGTGGGGTTTCTGGGGGTCTAAGGCATCGGCCATATGTTGCAGCCATAAACAAGGCAGGAATTTGACATTTTCCGAAGGAAATAATCCACAATTACGAATCACTGAGTCCAGTGACATCAACAATGTGTTTCCTGCCGCTGGCTGGGTTCCTCTCGTAACGTGATCGCCAAAGATAGCCAAAGATAAATTCTGTCTGAGATGATTGTGATTTGCAGTGATTAAAATGTAAATAAATTTGTAATAGCTAATTATAATTTGAAATGACCAGTGCACAAAGGATATATTTATATTAAAGATTTTGTGGTCCAAATCTTATTTTTGGATGAAAAAGCACTTTAAATTCCACGACCCAGGATTTCACAAACATTTCTCAGAACAGCCAGCTCCCTCCACTAGCTTGTCTTCTTCCATCAGTGTGACCTTGAGCCGTCACCTCCCTGAGTTTGGTGCACAATGAATCTGGCTGGTGCACATGATGTAAAAGAAAACAGGATTCTCATTGGACCAAGTGACCTTCTCCAAGGTCTCGTTCTGATGCCCACACGCTCATTTGTTGGTGCCTCTGGCAGTGGGCTGATATTAGAATGGACATTCTGAGTAGTCTGCAGCTACAAAGCACAATAAACAGCAAGGTGCCATGCATTGTGTGTCGTGACACATTCCTCATGGAAGCATCATTAAAACTCTCTGCAGGCTTATTCCACAACAGCCCTTCTGTTGGTTTGATCCAGACAGGATACCCTTTGTTACCCTTATACATCGATGAGTCTTCCGCGACCAACACCTGGGTGGTGGTTCATGGTTCTTCCCTCTTCGAACCACTGTTGGTAGGTATTCAACATAAAGATTTGGCCATTGTCAAAGCTGCTCAGGTTCCCTTTTTCCCACATTCAACACATCAACTGTGAGAACTAACTGTCCGCTTTACATCTAAGTATTGCTTGCAGACCTTGAAATGTGCTCTTGTTACAAGACAATGTTGTTTGCTTCATCCGTGAGTGGTGTTAATGTTTTGGCTCATTGCTGTATATTATTGGGACAAAAACTGGATGCGCATCTTTGCAAAGCAGTTCATTACCAGTACTTGTTTCAGTTGGATTTGGAATTTTAAACCTGAGGCCCCCTTCTGCACAATGGCCAACTTGCAGTTGTTTATGTACTGAGTGTAGGGAGTTATACAGTATGTTTTACTGCAGGGGATGTACTAACTGCTCTGGAAGTGCCTGAAGCTTTCATTGGCACCAGTGTGTGAGCGCATAGTCAGCAGAGGCCTCCCTGTCCATGCCCTCACTTTTCCTCTGCTACTCTCAAATGAGCCTCTCCATCGGATCACGTCCGGCCTCGGGGCTATGGCCACAGAGCGTGCTCACAGGCAGAATCCCACAGGAAAAGCTGCGACATCAATCAAAAGACAATGAGGTAGCTTCTCCTCCCCACCTACTGTACAGTGTCATGTAGCACTGACTGGGGCAGCCGCTGAAATGAGCAAGGCGACCTGCCTCCAGGTGCTGCCTGTTTGTGTAGCAGCATAAATCTGCAGAGGAAATATTAAAGCTCCAGCCTACCCCATCAACAGGGAGACCCAACCTCATACAAACTGCTCATTCATGACCTCTGTCTGCAGCCAATCCCTGATTTTCACAGCACAAAAGCTGACCTGCTTCCTACAGCCCAAGGGCACTTATCAGCTGAAATAAAGATTATGAAAAAGGAAGGGTCTGAGCGTGGTACACAGCAAGCAAACACATTGTGTAATTGACGTCCTCATGTAACCTGGCTTTTAGCTGTCAGGCTACATATTGTCATCATGTTATAACCACATCAGCTTCATAGGAGCTCATTCTGAAACAGTGCTTTAGGCTACCTACACTTTTAATGCTCCCCTCTCTCAATTGGCTCTCTTTCCCCATCAGGGCAAATTCCACATGGCCCCCTGGGTATTTATGCTACCCTAATGCAAAAAAAAAAAAAACACATTCAGGAACAACACCTCTTAACCAGAAAAAATTGTTTCATGGCAAACGCTTCAGAGTGATCATATTCCAGAAAAGTATATATAGTAACCATAATATGCAGTAATAACAATGGTCTCACGCTATTCGGGAGACAGTGCAGAACTCAGACGGAGGCCCCCGGCCCACCCATGTGCACAGCTTAGACAGAGAAGCACACTCGTTGAGCCCACATACAATCACACGGCAAGAATTGAGAAAGTAAGTCAATCTTACCAAGCATTTCAGTCTTGTATTAAGACCTAAATAAATTATTTCTATCACCTTCTTTCTCAGTAAGACAAATATCTACCAATGAGCTGTGATTATTTTGACTCATTTCTAGACTTGCCAATGAAATTAGAAAATTTCATTTGTCATGCACATAGTGACTTAAAATAAGTGAATATTTTCCACTTCAGAGAGAACAATAAGGAATTTGAGCCTCAAAATAAGATTGAAAGATGTGTTAACACAGATACTTTCTGCAGTGAACCCACTGAAATCTCTGAAGTAAAAAAGGAGGAGGAGGTGGCTGAGAAGAGGCTGCTGTACCCAGGAATAAGTTAATCAGATGGCCACTTCTGTTTGCCAAACTGCAGCGAGGGGATCAATAAATAAACAGCAGGATGCTTCCACAGTGACACAGCCCCACGCCTGACCCCCAGCACGACTTACTGCTCTCTAAGGAGGGTGACATCATCTGTCTCCCCCAACACCCCACCCCACTGCCACACCTCAGACTGCAAGCAGTTGGAGATTGGAGAGCAGGGGGACACAGATCAATATAAACGTCAATACCAGCAATTCTGCGATTCACAGGCCACTTTCCCATTCTGACCAGCTGTTCCCCTGTTTCCACTCTGAGGACATGTAAATGATTCATCATCACAAAGTGACAACGATCACAGCATCAGGTGATCAGGCCTTACGGATAGAGTGGATTTGACCACTTTTGGCTCAGTACCTCTCGTATCTCAGGAAATTAACACTGGCTGGAGAATGCCATCTCAGGGTCAGGATGAGAATGGCAACAACTCCCACAACACGCACATAATCACCCATACACTAATCTCCAGCTTTCTTTTTGCACTGAGTAAAAATTAATAGGCCTATGGGCAAGAAATTTCAAAATAGATTCAATTTCTGAGAGGAGATGACTATCATATTGTAGATTTTTTGGCACCAATTCTTGCTGGTAGTCCACAGGTGACCGAGTGTATCAATTCCAGTCCACACTGACTGATGAAACAATGACTTGACCTCTCTTCTAATTTTCTATTAGATACATATATCAAACATTCTTTGTCATATGGTAACAGTTGCCAAATCAATATATATAACAAAAGGGTGAGAGACAGCCGGGTTTCTGGTACACTTGTCTGATAAATTTTCAGAGATCTGCTGTTCTGTTCCAGCAGCAAATCTCCCTGGTTTCCATGGCAGGTAATTGGCCACTATCCACGCTGTCATATAATGAGCTAGAACGCACAGCTCCAGAGACAGGTTTCCACTGGACTATCCCAATGACCTGTTTCTGACTCGCTCCTGAGTCAGAAATTTTATGCTGTGTTCAAACAGCCCACTTGCTCATTATTGCCCAGAGAGAGATTTATTTAATCCTAATTAGTCCCTTAAATTCCCCCTTGTTACCATCTAATAATTATCCCTGTAACAGTGGATTATCCATCTTAGAGTAATTTTGGGAAATTACACCTTCCTTTTTGTAATGCCTAATGGGAAAACCAGCTTCTTTTCTGTGATGAAAAGTCCATCAGGCTCCCTGGTCTCAGAGACAGGTGCGTTTGACTCTGAAGGGGCTCTCCAGTTCTCATACCCATGTCAACAAACAAAAGCAGAGGAATAGCCACAGATTTACCTTCTCTCACAGATGGCAGGTTCTGTGGGTTCAGGTCACCGCAAACATTATCAACACAAAATATTAATTCAGCATTGTGGAAACAACAGTAAAACGTTTTTTAAAATAAATTATACTGTTTTGAGGGACAAGCCCCAAGTGAAAAGCCTTATGTATGCAAGCCTTTTCATGCATACATACACATTAGTATCCTTAGGCAGGAGAGCAAGGCAGATTCCTAGAATTGGAAAGGAGGATATCTGATTTTACCTCCTCATCAGAGAATCATCACCTCTTGGGACTTTACTATCAATAGTTACAAATTTTTACCACTAGAGGGGGCATTTAAGGCCTGCAAGATCCAGATACTCAGCCAAAAGGATACATTTCACTGCTACAGGCTGCATGAATTTGCTTACGCTTGGTAATGTGAGCTCTAATTATAAACTGTGGCTCCAAATGAGTAAATTCTGCAGAGCAAAGAAATACTGAAGTAAAAATAAATTTATCTTGTGACCGGCATTTTTTGTACTTGCTTAGAGAACCACATTCAAGTAGAAACATACAGAAACAAAAACAACGACACAAAATAAATACAGAGCAAAACTATATGCGATGGCTCAGAGGTTCTATAAAATGAGTGTAGAATTTTCAACATCTCAAAACTCCCACACAGTAACAGAATTATACATTCACAGAAAACACACCACAACAAAAGGGTCATAAGAACCTGCTTTTCTTCTTACAGGGTCTCTGAAACTAATGATACATCGCTGGAAACGACCATAGACCTTGTTTTGAACACTGTTAAAGTATACATATACCCCACATCGCAGCAGCTCTCATCTTCAGATAAATGTGTTCAGTTGTTTTTTGGGGGACTTTGGGCATGGACTTATGGGAAACCCCCTATGGTTAGAAGTTGAGTACAGAAATGAGGATGAGAGCTGTGGTTAAAAACAACATGAGGCACCTGACCTTTATGAAGCACATCATCAGACCAACATGGAGAGTGAACAACTGAACAAATATCAGCTTTTAGCCATCCCGAATGAGGGATTATGAACAGCAAAGAAATTGTGTAACGTAAAGCCAACGGGCGGGAATTTGTGAGTTCAGCAACAAACCAATACGGTGGAAAAAATAAAACACATCTGAAAATTTTTGCGGGTGCATTCACAAATCTAACTCCCCCTGAGAGGATGGACAGCGCACGTCCATACATGTGTTTTCCATTATTCTCAGCCTTAGAGGTGGCTGGAGTAAGGCGCAAACAGAAAGAGTCTGCTCTGCAGTTAACCTGAGAAGACAGGTCAGGGCTGGGTTCCGCTGGCCTGAGCTGTAGTCCAAATAAAGGTAAGGCCTGTGCTATATTTGGGCATTTCAACCTGAACACTTAAATCTCACAGTCATGCAACCTCATGTTCATGCTCCAAAATTCGGCACAAACTGGCGGAAGTGAGCTGGGGATGGCCTCAGCCCAGTCAGTGTCAGCTTTGTTGTTGCTGATGGTTTTGCCAGGCTTTCTGAGACTGCAAGGGCCAGTTGGAATTCTTAGCACATTGTAGAAGATCCTTAGAGCAGTTGTTCTTTGCCAAAAGTCTTCACAGGGGCTTATGTGAGTATATTTGTATGAGTATATATGTAGAGCATCTGTATACAGTGCCATGAAAAAGTATTTGCCCCCTTCCTGATTTCTTTTTTTTTTTGCATATTTCTCACACTTACATGTTTCAGATCATCAAACAAATTTTTACATTTGACTGAGATGACCTGAGTAAATACAAAATGCAGTTTTTAAATGATTATTTCATTAGTTAAGGTAAGAAAGTTATCCAAACCTACCTGGCCCTACTGTATGTGAAAAAGTATTTGCCCCCTGAACCAAAACTTACCCTCGGCGACAACAACTGCAATCAAACGTTTGCAATAACTGGCAATGAGTCTTTCGCCTCGCTGTAGAGGAATTTTGGCCCACTCATCTTTGCAGAATTGTTTTAATTTAGCCACATTGGAGGTTTTTCAAACATGAATGGTCTGGAGCTGCCCGGTGGCTCACACGGTTAAGGTACTGCTCTGCAGTGCAGAGGTGATCACCACGTCGCGAGTTTGAGCCCTGGCGTACCCACCGGCAGGGGTCGGCAGCTTTTTCAGAGTAGCGCACAATTGGCTATCGCGCTACAGGGTTTCAAATTGGGAAGGGACTGCTGGATTTGGGTATATAATATATCAGCTTTGTTCGTTGCTCCAGCGCCTCCTGTTGGCCAGACGGGCGCTCGTCAGGAAGACTCCGGGTTAGTTCATGTTCGGGTATCCTCCGCCCTAGTTCTGAACTTGCGAAGATTCAACCAATGAGTGTATAAGAATCAGTGGCAGACAGGCACGTGCTTCGGAGGAGAGCCGTGAACTGTCTCACTATCCTGAGTTGGCCGCAAGGGGTCGCATATGAGCAAGCTTTGTACATACTTCCCCATTTGGGCATTCCAGATTCGGGTGGGATTGGAGATGCCAAATTTATAAAAAAAAAAAAAACATGAACAGTCTGTTTAAGGTCATGCCACAGCATAGCAATTGGATTTAAGTCCGGACTTTGACTAGGCCACTCTAAAACGTTCATTTTCTTTTTTAAGCCAGTCAGAGGTGGACTTGCTGGTGTGTTTCAAATTATTGTCCGGCTGCATCACCCAAGTGCACTTGAGCTAGAGGTCACAAACTTTTGGTAGGACATTCTCCTTCAGGATTTTCTGCTAGAGAGCAGAATTGATCATGACAAGTCATCCAGGTCATGAAGCAGCAAAGCAGGCCCAGACCATCACACTACCACCACCATGTTTGACTGTTGGTATGATGTTATTTTCATAAAATGCAACACATACCTTCCAAAAAGTTCAACTTTTGTCTCATCAGTCCACAGAATATTTTCCCAAAAGTCTTGCGGATCATCAAGATGTTTTTTTGGCAAATGTAAGACGACCCTTTGTGTTCTTTTTGCTCAGGTGGTTTTCACCTTGGAACTCCCCTAAGAATGCCATTTTTGCCCAGTCTCTTTATTATTATTGAATCATGAACACTGACTTTAACTGAGGCAAGTAAGGCCTGCAGTTCTTTAAATATTGCTCTGGGTTCTTTTGTGACCTCCTGGATGAGGCGTCAACACGCTCTTGGAGTTATTCTGGTAGGCCGACCACTCCTGGGAAGGTTCACCACTGTTCACCACAAGGTTTCTTCATTTGTGAATAATGGCTCTCACCGTGGTTCACTGGAGTCCCAAAGCCTTAGAAATGCCTTTATAACCGTTTCCAGACTGACAGACATCAATGATTTTGTTTCTCATCTGTTCTTGAATTTCTTTAGATTGTGTCATTATGTATTGCTTTTTGAGATCCATTAGCCTACTTCACTTTGTCAGACAGGTTCTATTTAGGTGATTTCTTGATTCAACAGGTCTGGCAGTAATCAGGCCTGAGTGTGGTTAATGAAATTGAACTAAAAAATGTGGCTAATCACAGTTAATTCATGATTTAACAAGGGGTGGGAGAATTATTTTTTCACATGGGCCCAGGTAGGTTTGGATAGTAAATTAAACCATAATTTAAGAACTCAGTTTATTCGGGTTAACTTTGTCTAATATTAAGATTTGTTTGATGATCTGAAACATTTAAGTATGAAAAATATGAAAAAAAAAAAAAAAAAGAAATTAGGAAAGGGGCAAAAACATTTTCACGGCGCTGTATGTGAGTGTATTTGTACATGTATGTATGTGGTGCGTCTGCATGCATGCAAGTCTATGTGAATGTGTATATAAGGGTGAATGCGCAGGTCAGTTTATGTGCGGTGTGCATGCGTGTGTGAGTGTACGCGCGTGTGTGTATGTGTGTGCGCACGCGTATGCCTGTGTGCGTGAGCACATGTTTGAACGCACACATTTGGACATTTGTGATTCCCCGCAACAGCTGGAACCTGTGAGAGAGGATTCCAGATCACATTTAGTTTCCATAATTTACAGCCTCTGCAGCAAAAGAACAAAGAAACAGGGGCCCTGTTGACCACTTGGGCCAGCAGACTACCTGGAGAGCTTTCCTCAACTATAACTGCGCTGTGATTGGTTTTGATGTCAGATACACTGGCAGAAACAATTAGTGGCCTGATTTATATTTGCCTGACATTATCACGAAATGTGATGAGCAGGGAAACAACAGCATATAGATATTTCTCAACAACAACTACAGACTTTCAAGGAAAGACAACAAAAACAGTCGACTACTAAGGTCATCCAGGCTCTGTAAAAGAAGCAAAAATTCTATATTTCCCATTTACATAAAGCTTGATTTACTTGTTTTTTTATTTAATCAAATCTACTTGTTGTTATATCAATGAATATTCAGGAGCAGTATCACCACTCCAAATAAGCCCCCAGTTAGTAGCAGAATGAGCTCCTTCAATTATAAAGCACACAATTAATCAGCTCTTTATGACATCAACAGTACAGTAGCTTTAGCATCTAGCTTTAGAGATAAATGCTACTCTATGCTCATTAGTGGCCCTATCTGGCAGCCATCAGCCCTGCTTCTCCAGCTCAACAGAGACTCACAGCCACATTAATAGTCACTGGGCCTAGAGAGGAGAGCAGATCACAGGAGAAGACAGCTACAGTGCATTTCCCCCATAGAATGCCTCAGTCAAACAGTTATCCTGCAGGTCCCTCTCCAGAGCTCCCGGGCCATCAGCATGAGCACAATGATATTAATCACATGTGGAAACCAGAGGCTAATTTGGCCCAGATACTTTACTGGACTGGGATCAAAGTACAGCAAACATTACAAGCTGAGATTGGTGCTGTCATCCCTGAACAGTAATTAAGAGACCTATGCAATCATACCTGTGCTGCCATTTGGGTTTTTTTTATTTGGATAATTCACTTTTCGAAGAGAGAAAACAGCACAGATAATCAAGTTCTTTTTTTAGTCCAGCGTTTCTAAATACTCTCCGCCAAGTGCCCCACAACCACCAAATGTCAAGAGCTAAAAATAGTGCACGAATGTTTCTGCCCTTACAGACACCATCATCATAAGGCACACACTCTCTTACACAGCCTTAAGGTTTATTAAGATATTGCAACATGAGAACAGTGGACGCATCCACTGTATAAACATTGCAAAAATATGCCACTGTGAAATTCTTAAAATTATGTTTTCAGAGTCTGTATTTTTCTTTTTTTTTTTTTTTTGCAACAACTTGTGGGATAATTTTTAGGGGAAACACACACATACACAAGCACACTCTCTCACATACCCACACACGCATGCACACACACACACATACACACATGCAGGCACACTCACACACACACACACACACACACACATACGCCTAGATGAGTAAACAAAACTAGATGAGCAGGACAAAAATAAACATGACAGGCTTTGAAGTTGCACGCTCCAGCTGAGTCCGGGGTCACTTTTCTTTAAAGAGCCGTCATAGCGTTTTTGGCCAGTTCCACATATTTTAGTCGGGAATGGAAAGTAATTTCCTTGGCTCAGCCACTCAAGAGATCGCCCCTGTCCTTGGCCTGGGACAGGATGTCTGAATCTTTCCATAGCAGCACAGAACAAAGGGCCCTTAAAAAATAGTGCATCCAGTAGGTGGGGGATCTCATACGTCTGCGGCTGAGGACAAGGACTGTAAACAATGGAGAAAGCCTCAAACTGTTTCCTCTAATCATCACAGCCAACCACTGGTGCCTTGCGCAGCCCTTCTCCAGGTCATTATAAGAATGTAAATCAGAACCTAGGTGAGGTATGTCCATACAGGAGCGGAGATACTAAAGAGGTAAGGGACTTGTCTGCAATTGAAAGACGAGTGGATGTATAATCACAGTGCTCAAAGTCAGTCCAGCATGGCTCTGAGTCTGGTACATCATGTGCTACTCGGACACACTAAACAAATGGGCACAGGCACACTGTCTGACATAACGAAGGCCAACCAATGCTTCATTCTGTGGCAAAAGTTACAGGCAAAATCGAGGCTGGTCAGTACAAACAAACCACAGTCTCCTCTGATGCAACAGCACTGGGTACACACAGCACACCACGCACAGAATAATAAACGAGGCATGATGATTCATTAATTCGATGATGCCATTATTTATAAATTGTGCATAAATTCTAGTATATTCCTGCTGTCAAGCATATGCAGCTCCCTCTGTATTCTGGGAACAGTATGATGACTGATTCAGCGCAAAAGGAAATGGCAGGGGTTTGCTGGGAACAAAAGCAGCAAATGAGCAGAAATAAATCACAATCTGAAGTCAAAGACCGAATGGGCTGAGGGCACACAGTGCAAAATCCGTTCTATTAGATTTGGGTGATAGAGTTGCGCAGTTCCCTCTCTTTGCTCTGGCGCATTGATTCCTACCTGCCTGCCTGCTGCTCTATGTCTCCATTTAAGGAAAGCAATCCTGCATATGTTCTCATTCCGAAAGAGGCCTCCCCTCCATGACAGTCCATTAGTCCCAAATGTGCACAGCATGGCCGCCCTCTGCGAACAGCATGAGACTGCTGGATTGAATTAGAAATCCTCCGTATAATATCAGGTGCCGCAGGCACGGTTGCTGGTTGGGGGGGGGGGCACACGGACCTTCCTCCTAAACTTCCCCCCTATCAGTGGCATCAGTTACCAAGAGGCAGCCTCTCAAAGCAGGCATCGAGACCCACTCCCACAGGTATACACATTAACAGCAGAGTCAACACTGCCCAGGGACAAACAAAATAAAACATTAACCTCCACAGAAATTTTTACACACACCTGCTTTAAAGGGACGGCAGTGTTGCCCATCGTGGGTATGCCAAGCCAGCAGCTTAATCTCCTCCTGCTGCAATGCTGCAACTGTTAGCGAGTCTTGATGCTCCCATTCTTAAAGGCTTTGTTGCCCAAGCAACCAAATGAAAAATGAAAGTATAACTGTGGACTTCTGAGGGATTTCCTATTCTAGATGATCTAATCAGACAAGAGACCAAACAACAATTTCTTGAAACCCCATTTTCTCAAAGTACCTTAATAGGAAGACTTCGAACACAAAATCCTCACAACACTAAAGGTAAATCACAAGGGTTACTTCAGTTGATGGTTATTTGGCATGCAATTCAATTATTTTTGACCTTCACAAAGTAAACCAGTGACTTCAGTTATCTGGTATACTGTTAATAATCAAAACAAAGGCAGCTCTGATGATAGCCCTGAATATTTGCAACCAACCAGAAGAAAACATACCTGTTTACTGATACTGATATGGCCAATCATGTTCACATCACAATGCTCATTGCTGTGACTTTGTGAATTCAAGAGAGCAGACAAGCATTGCTGCCACTTCTCAAACCATAGTGCACTAACCAGGTTTGTACGCACCATCAGCTGGTGTGTGCAAAATATTCCAACCCCAAGGTAACGCCAAAGTAGACACAAGACCAAATGGTGCATTGCCTGGCAGGTCCAACTCATTAAACTTGTTTGTACAGTCAATTTTGCTTAAGTGTCTGCAGTAAGATGTGATTAGGTTTTCATTAATTTGGCAGAACTTTAGTTGTTTGGAGCTTCTATTCAGTAAAACTCAGTTTTATTGGTATACTACTTTACGCCTTATTGCACTCTCAGTTTTGAATTGCCTTCTTGTTATAATGGAAGTAATAAGTGGAGTGTGAGTCATCGCTTGAGGACTTGAGGGAATATTTTATTGAAAATGCTGCAAAAGGGTATTAAAATGAGCAAAAGAATAAAGAAAAATACCTGGGCCTCTGGAGCTGGGTACACAGCTGAGTTGATTGTGATTCATTCAATGATTCGCCTTAAGAATGCCAGCAAAAAATGAATGACAAATGCTGCCGCATGGAGTGTTTTTTGCAAGAGTATCAGGCAAACTGCTTTAGCAGTTTTCAAATGAATGTTATGAACATTTGAACATAATTTCAATGGTGAGAAAGTGATTCAAATATACAATACAATATTTACTGGGATAATTATTTTTTAGACATATTATTACAATCTGGTCAGTGTTGAAACTGATATTGGACTCCTCTCATAAAATTCCCAAAGAAATAGTTCGTGATTTTGTTCTCTACACTACCTCTTAAAAGTTTGGAATCCATTACCAGTTGAGTAGTCCTTGTGATTATATTCGAAATTAAATGACACAAACACAAAATGTATCTGAATACTTTTTTTTTTTAGCATTTCAAGTACGCAGGGGCAAATATAATTTTAAAATCATTAATACCAAAGTGTGTTTAAATTATTTCTTCTCAAAGTACTCACAGTGCGACTTAATCAGTTCTTCGCAAATTTTTAGACCTTTGGGGCATTCATTTTTTTCATTAATGGATATCCATGAGGCAAGTGTGTCTTTGAAAATGAGCTCAATTCACAAACTTCACAATCTACATGATCCCACCTCTACTCATTGGGGTTTAAATGGGGAGATTCAGCTGGCTGCTCCATATTTTGCAGAGTTTGGATTTATCTTTTTGGGTCATTGGCCTGCTAAAACGTACAGTTTCTTCTATTAATTTGATGAGAAATTCTCTCAAATTCAAAATGTGGGCAAGAGTGTAGAAGAAACTGCTGCCAAATTGGTGAAGATAGAGGTCACAGCCAACAAATCAGATCATTCTTAAGAGAAATGGCCTCAGTGGGCAGATTTACAACACTCATTCATTTGAAGAAGCTGTGAAGTGATGCTTGTTGAGTTCCTGGCCTTGACTCTTGGCTCGTTGGCATTTTAAAGCACTTTCCTCAGGACCAAGCCAGAGAGAGACTTTTTTGTTTTTAAAAGTCAGCCTAACAAAGTCAAGTTAACAGTCGTGTTTGAGGAAAATCTTCTAAAGCAATAGATCTTTGCGGTAAGGTCAAGCTCAGGGTGCATCAGACCCATGACTCGGTGAGATAGTTTCCTAGTGCCCAAAACTATCAGATGTGACCTTGATTTTTATTTTATAGTAAAAAGAACATAAATGATAGTATAGTAATTTGAATGGGATGAATCCAACGGAATCAAAAACTGACTGCATTTTATTTTCTAACAAATAATGATTTTGCTCAAATAAATGTTATGAATTTTCATGAAAGGCCAGCCCTCCATCCAGCAAATCAAGCCAAGATTGTAATGCATCTACATATATTTTTTGTTGCCATTGTTGTTATTTCCTTATTCTCAGAGACTATACAAATGTGCAGACTTGTAATAAAGCCATTTTCTCCCATGGAACAATGTATTATAACCTCATAACTGTTCCTCACCAACAAAGCCCTGAAAATGAGTGCAATCCGGTCCTCAGTAATGAACCAGTAACCATTTACTGAACAAAACACCACATGGTAAACTACTGGAGAGTTAGGCTGACACCTGTAAGAACAGAGACTGCAGCTGTAACTCAAGCCATTGAAACAAATTCCCGATGAGAGAAATCCACAGCTGCGAACTCTCAGTTTATAGCACAGGGTAGGCACAGATTACATAGCCCAGACACTAGCAATGATTTCTGGGTTATGGATCTGAGCAAGTGTGTGTTAAAAGGCCAGGACACTCTGAAGCTGACAGTCACTTTTCCATTCTGGGCCTCACCGCTCAGGAGTAAGACGAATGCACTGTTTCCCTTCTCTTGAGGTATGGTCTCAGCCCACAGTGGAGCCTGTCAGAGCTGGTTGAAAGTGCTCACGCCTCACGCCAGCACTTGCTTTTGCGATTGATCTCAAACTGATTCCAGGTCAGGCATTTACAGTGTAACCATGGGGATACAGCCCACAGCACACATGAACACAGCAGTTTCAGCAGATTCGGCTAAACGGGACGGGGAAAACAGCACTTCTCAAACTGGCGTCAGGTAGATATTTTGTGAATTTGCATTTTCGATGTCCAACTGAAACAATTTTACTCTTACCAATACCACAATACTGCCATCATTGTGGCAATGATTTATGTTGTGCTAAACACATGTTTTGAGCAGACTGGTGTCATGCTGACCTAAAGCTGACATGCTTCATAGATCAGGTGGAAATACACCACAGGTTTCAGGAACACGATGGTTATTTTATGGGATGTGGAATTAAAGGGAGTTTGAAGGCTCCTCCTCTCGGGCACGAGATCTGCTGCAGTCTCTAAACAGCCTGAGTCCAGCCACAAGGGCACTGACAAGGCACCAGGCACTACCCTCTTCTCCATTAAATGGCTTATTCAATGATATTATTAAATATTTTTGTTAAATATATATATATTTTTTTTTATTATTTTGGCATGATTGAAAATAATTTCATGACAATTTCAACACACAGCATGTATCATGACCGAAAGGGTCGCGGGGGAAGCGAAATCGCTTATTAGAGTCCCGCCCCCAGCTTCCAGAAAAAATATTTTGGTTATGATTAAAATATCATAAGGATTATAAATCACAGCAGAGTTAATGTCCATGTACGCTACGTTTTAACTTCAGAAAATAAGATCATGAAGTTTATGAATATCATAAGAATTATAATTGCAAATTAAGTGAGTGATCACATAACTTAGATTCAAATGTCACTCTTGATCCAAAGCGACATTTTATAAATATTATTATAATTTATATTAAACAAGTCATCTCATTGAGTATACAAGACAGAGCACAGACAGTTTGGCAAAATTATGGGTTAAATATGACATTACAGTATATATATATATATATATATATATATATATATATATTTAATATATATTTGTATACAAAATGAGCTCTAATGTGCACGCATCATACCAACACACGCGACCAAAGCCATGATACTCTGTCTTGTTCTGTAAAGCAATACTGAAAACACCTGAAGGAGAAATAGCTAGAACACATACATACATCACACACACACACACACACACACATACACGCATGTGCCCACGCAGAAAACACACTCACGTACACACACACAATGCTGATTTCCAAATCAATGGGCTAAGCGTGAAGGAAGAAAAACCCGGACACATGCAAGCTTGCTTGCTTACCAGGTCATCCAGTATGGACACAGGGAAGTCGAACATGCACATCTTCACCGGCTGAGCTAACGCCTTGTGAAGGCTGAAGACAGACTTTGCCTCCATGGTTCTTGATGGTATAGTGACAAGTGTGCTCTATTCTGGCAAACACCCCTCCAGCTGCTGCACATGGGCTTCACATAGAAAACGTCCTAAAAAATAAAATAAAATAAATAAAACAAAAAGAAGCGTGCGGCTGCCGCAATTTCTCCCTCTGCTACAGCCGTTGGTGCTGGAGACACAGAGAAGTCTGTGGTAAGAGAGCCAGCTCACCCCCTCCAACCCTGACTCCTTACAGCCTCTCTCTCCCTCTCTCCACTCTCGGTGGCTCCCTCTCTCTCTCCCTCTCTCTCTCTCTCTCTCCTGCAGAAGAGGGAGGAGTGCTGTGACAGGGGGCAGTCAGGCAGCGGCCTCAGCAGCAGCTTTCTCCACTCCTCCGTCTTCAGCGCCGTCTGATCCTGAAGTAGCAGTACCACACCACAGGGTATCAGCCGTTGCTCAGGGCCGCTCGCGCCAACAAGTATCATCCACAAGGAGCGAGTACAACATGTGCTCCATCCTTCTCCCTCCACCTCCTCTCCAGTCCTCTGAGCGCACACCACAGCCGTTTTACGGTCCTCAGAGAACAATCCCCATGCAGCACGCGCAGAACACGATGAGCAAAACAATATGTAAAATCAGGCACTGCAGCATGGTTGATGCTTATCAGGCAAATGCATTTCTAAAGTGCATTTTAACCCCAGCAGTGTTTCCAGTGGCTCTCATCAGTTCCCCATGTCCCCGGTGATGCTCTCTGATTGTGTGGCTTGTGTTTTTCCAGCGCTCACTCAGTTTGTCCACTTAGTCACGTACTGCTACTTGAAAAAAGCAAAAGAATAGGCTGAAATGAATGAACAATGTTTGGCTGCCCAACCTCTCTTTTCCCATTGTTGGCTGACTGGGGGAAAGTGGGTCTGCCCCACTGGCTAATGCTGACCCATACCTCGGGTAACCCACTGCCCCCCTCCTCAGTGTTCACTCTGCACTGCAGAGAGGGAGATGGGGGGCGGGGGGTGTTGGGTCTATTAACATTGCTAAAGGCCATGGCTGATCACAGAGGGCTGTGGAACTGTTCAATGGAGACACGAGGAACAGAATGTGGGTCACAAAGCTTTTTACTCTAAATGCCTCGGAGCCAAACAGTGCTAACAAACAGGGTGGAAAAAACCCTAACCCTTCTTTGACTGAGGTGAGAACTATAAATAAGTAAATTACAGCAGCCAGATCACCATCATTTGTTTGTAAAATAGGCCAATTACATGGCTAGTAATTCATAGATGTAATATATTTTACCTTTTATTCTGAAAACTGCTGAAGAATTTTTATCATGAAATATTATACTGGGATAAAACATATTGTTTGCCACTGGAATGAAGGAAAGTTATGTTGCCCTGCCCCCAGCCACTACTCTAAAGAACGCATTTCAGTGGTCAAGGCATTAAAAAGAGAAGAGGGGTCAGTGGTGAAGAAATAAATCCCTATGAGAGGAGCTGTTGAGAAAGAAGTCCCATCACAGAGAGATCTACACTCTGAGTGTACTGTTTAAGTAAGAGAAACAAGAAATAACTCTGCACGAATTCAGCTCCAATTCAAATTCAGCTTCATTAGTATGACCAATCAAACGCTGTATCCAAATCAGTGTACACCACCTTTCAAACATTAATAATAAACAAAAAATGTGACAAATCACATTTTGAACACATTATAAATCATTCAAATTATACAAAATATACTTTTAAGAAGCGCTTTGTTTCTCACAATCACACAAATTCCATGACCTATGAGAGAAACAGAATTGCAAAAAGACATTCTATATATTTGTCTTGTCTCCAGGTTTGAAATTCACAGTGTTTATTTGTCCATCCTGTCACTGCAAATCAATTTTGAAGTGTTTGCAGCTGTTTTCATGATTTATTTGCGGTCTCCAACAGTAAACTTATAACTTGACGGAGGTGCCCTCTGTTTGGCCGAGCATGATTGTGCCACATCATGAGGGCCTGAAGTCCAGCATATTGGAGAAAGCCCTGAAGACCTTCATCCATCAATCTTTATGCTGCATCCACTCACCTATCAAGGTAATTAAACACATTCAATGTATTTCGCTCTAGCCTCTTCCCTTCTCGGACCATTCAACTGCTCTGGGGTCACCCAACCAAGGCAAAGCAAGTGAAATAACCAAAAGTGGGTATAGAAAGGAAAGGAAATAAAGCTGTAGAGAAAGAGAGCGATAAAGAGGGGAAAAGAGAGGGGTGCAGGTGGTGGGACTGAAGAGAAAGCACAGATGCAGAGAGCAGGAGAGAGAGCAGAAGTGCATTAGGATGCAGAGGCTGTCTCCGCGCCATTCCTGCGAACAGAGTGCAACCCATGGTCGCCATGGAAACTGTAGAGCTATCCCCCCATTGGGTGCAGGATCTCAGCTGTCCCAGCACACCTAGCGGAAACTCAGCTCAAAAACATCATCCTCACTGTGCAAATGGGAAACAGAATACAGCCTCCTGAGAATTACTTGGTACGGGGACTCGAGAGTATTTAGGGATCACCCATTGCTGAACTAAAAACACTTATTGTAGGACACTATGAGACCTGCCAGTCTACAGTTGGGGAATACAATTCATGCTCCCTTTCTTTGGCAAGAAAATAGCTCTTCAAATTGACAGCATAAAGCAAAAATAGAAAAAATGAAAATTTATCCATCCATAAATCCATTTTCTGCCGCTTATCTGGGGCCCGAGTCACAGAAGTTGCAAACTAAGCTCAGTGGCTCAGACATCCCTCTCCCTAGCTACATCCTCCAACTCTTCCTGGGAGATCCCAAGATATTCCCAAGCCAGCATGGAGATACTGTATAATCCCTCCAACGTGTCCTGGATCTGCATCGGGGCCTCCTCCCATTTGGACATGCGTGGAACACTTCTAAAGGGAAGTATCCATGGGGCATCCGAACCAGATGCCCGAACCACCTCAACTGACTCCTCTCCACATGGAGGAGCAGTGGTTCAACTCTGAGCATCTCTCAGATGTCCGAGCTCCTCAAAGCCCAGCCATCCTGTGAAGAAAAGCTCATTTCGCCCGCTTGTATTCAGGATCTTGTTCTTTTGATCACTACCCAAAGCGTATTACCATAGGTAGGGGTTGGAGCGGAGATTGAACAGGAAATTGAAAGCTTCGCCTTTAAGCTCAGCTCCCTCTTCACCACACCGGACCAGTACAATGCCCACTTCACAGCAAATGCTGCATCGATTCGCCTGTCGATCTCCCGCTCCATCCTACCCTCACTCGTGAACAAGACCCCAAGATAGTGAAACTCCTCCAATTGAGGTAATAACTCACCCCCACACAGAGGGGATAATTCACCTTTTTCCAGCAGAGAACCATAGCATCCAATGTGGCGATGCTGATTATCATACTGACTGTTTCATACTGAGCTACGAACTGCTCCAGTGCATGTTGGAGGTCACAGTACAATGAAGCCAACAGGTCTTCATCATCTGCAAAGAGCAGAGATGCAATCCTGAAGCCACCAAACTGGACACCTGCTAAGCATCGGCTGCGCCTGGACTCCCTATCAATGAAAATCATGAACTAAATAGGTGACAAGGCACACCCTCAGTGGGGGAAATGAGTCCAAATTAGTGCTGAGACTGCAGACACAACTCCTGCTTTAGTTGTACAAGGATCAGACGGAACTAATGTCCCCAAAGCCCAATGCTCCCACAGCATCTCCCACAAGATACTTCATTAGACACAATCATAAGCCTCCTTTCAGTCCACAAAACACAGGTAGACTGGTTGGGCAAACTCCCACAACCTCTCCAGTATCTGTGCAAGGGTAAAAAGTTAATCCACTGTTCCAAAGGCTGGAATGGAACCCTTATAGCTCCTCCTGAATCTGAGGTTCTACAATTAGGCGGTGTCTCCTTTCCAGCACCCTGGCATAGGTATTCTCTGGGAGGCTGAGCAGTATGATCCCCCTATAGTTGGAGCATACCCTCTAGTCCCTGTTATTAGCAGAGTCATCAGAAGATGAGATATCCCGTGGCCCCAGCAATCTCAAAAAACCCAAAATATCAAAAGGCACCAGTCTAGGACCTGATGAATATGCATAGCAAATTTTGTGAAAAAATATAGAATGGTATTTGAGTTCTGCATTGGAAAACAAAAAGATTACAGACAAATGGATGCATGGACGGAAGAACATAATGATGACTATATCTCCTTGCGTTATATGGCGGGGGATAAAAATGGGAACAACCACCCCAGTCTGCCAATCTAAGGTTTCTGTACCAGACATCCAAGCAAAATTGAACAGGCGTGTCAATCATGACAGCCCAACATAATCCAAAAACTTCAGCATCTAAGAGTGAATCTCGTCCATCCCTGGTGACTTGCCACTGTGGAGCTTTTCAACCATCTCAGTGACTTCCACTGGGAAAATTAGCCAGGACTCACCTGAGTCTTGTCTCTGCCTCCTCCATGGAGGGTATGTCTGTCGGATTCAGGAGTTCCTCAAAGTGATTCCTCAATCACCAAACAATATCCCCACTCGCAGTCAACAGTTCCCCACCACAGCTGAAAATAGCCTGGGCGAAGCCCCTTCCTGAGTCGTCTGACGGTTTGCCAGAGCTTCTTTGAGGTCATTCGAAAGTTCCTCTCCACAGCCTCCCCAAACTCCTCACAAGCCCATATTTTTGCTTATGCGACCATTGTGGCTGCAGTCCTTCCAGCCTGTCAATACTAATCTGCCGAGTCAGGAGTCCTCTGAGCCAAACAGGCCAGAAAGACCACCTTCTTAAGCTTGACAGCCGCTGGTGTCCACCACTGGGTCCGTGGGTTGCAACCAGGTCTGGCACCAAAAACCATCAGGCCACAGCTCACAGTAGCCGCTTCCACATTGGAAACTTTGAACAGGGTCCACTCAGACGCCATGTCCCCAGTCTCCCCTAGGATGTGGGATAAGCTCTTCCTGAAGCGCGAGTTGAAAATCAGTCGGGTAGGGTCCTCGACCAAACATTCCCAGTCAACCCTCACAACACATTTAGGTTTACCAGGTTTGTACGGCAATCTTCGCAGCCATCTGATCCAGCTCATCACCAGGTGGTGATCGGCTAACAGCTTTGCCCCTCTTTTCACCCAAATGTCCAAAATATACGGCCACAGATCGATGACATGATAACAAAATCGATCATGGATGTTTTGCCCGGGATATTCTGGTGCTTAGTACAAATATGAACACCCTTATGCTCAAACATGGTGTTTGTAATGGATATTCCATGACTTACACAGAAATCCGTTAACAAAACACCGTTTGGGTTCAGATCAGGGAGACTACTCCTCCCAATCACTCAACTCCAAGTGTCTCCATCATTCCCTACGTGAACGTTGAAGTCCCTCCAGCAGAGCTATAGAATCCTCAGTTGGAGCCCTTTCCAGGACCCCACTCAGGAACTTCAAGGTTGGATACTCCAAACTGCTGTAAGGTACTTCAGCACAAAAAACAGTCAGAGCTTTCCACTGTGCAACCCTCAAGTGCATTGCAGAGACTCTCTCATTCCCTGGGGTAAACTCCAACACAGCGGAACTCAGCCAAGGAGATAGAAGTCTCCCCATGCCTGCCCGCCACCTCTCACCATAGGCAACTCCAGAAAAGGAGAGAGAGTCCAACCCCAGTGCCAGAATTGTGCGTAGAGCTGAGTCTGACTTCATCAAGCCATTACTGATCAACCTCCCGCGCAAGCTCCAGCTGCCAGCGTGGTGACATTCCACGCGCAAGAGCCAGTTTACATAGCTGGGTGCCAGAATGCCAGGGTTCTCCACCTCTGTCTGCCACCTGTCCACAAGCCATCTAACCCCTACCCCTCTCCTCGTGGGTGGTGAATCCACAGAGAGGCGGTTTCCTGCAGCCTTTTCGGGCTGAGCCCAGCTGGGTCCCAGGTAAAACCCGGCCACCAGGCGCTTGTCAACGAGCTCTGCTCACAGGCCTGGGTCCAGGAGGGAGCCTTGGTGTCCCTATTCCGGGTAGGATTCTCAAAATTTTCTGGGAACTCATCCAAAGGAATCTATTGAATCACATTTTGTCTGGCCCCTGGGACTAATTTGCCATGGGAGACCCTTCTAGGAGCCAACACTCTAGGCAACATATCTCTCAAGATTCCAGAGGCGTGCTAACAAACTCCTCCACCACAATAAGGCAGCGATTCTCGGAAAAGAATGGGATGAAACGCCATGATAGGATACTGGGGATGGAACCCCTAGGAGGATAGACAGTTCCGCACAGTTGTAACAGGCTACACTTGAGCTGCTATCGCCGCCCAGACCTCCGCTATGCTGTCACATAAGACAGGTGTTACATAAGTTCCGCCAACACTAAACTGCTTCAGAAGATGGAGAGGTTGCTTGAGGGGAATACGGTCCCAGCCCGTGCTCCAGTTCAAGATCGGAAGCTCGTTCCCAACAAACTGGACAAGGAGAGCGAAATGGCTGGGTTGTTCAAGCTTCTTCTTGATAACTTGAGTAGAAAAACAGGAACAGACTTCAATTGAGTTAACTTGAACTTCATCCCATTTCTCAACCCTGATTAAGATTAGAAGCTTTTTTGAATCAAATAAATAATTAGAATGACTTCTAGGGAAAAGACTGTCACTGAAGTTGCAGCTGTATTAGACTAAGACAAAAGAGTTTTAGAACTAAACACCAGCTGGGATAATTTGCATTAGAGCAAGTTTACAATCCAGCAACTTGCACATGAATTAGAGGGCTTAAATACTTGTTATGCTGCCCTCAAGCGCACAACCGCAAAACGAGATTCAGCCAATGTGGAGAGGCACACAAGACATTAACCAATCACAGCACACATACACTCAAGGGTTGTCTGTAATGTTCATCATCCAAATGAAATCTGTTCCATGTATGAAAGAGAGGGGGAGAGAGAGAGAGAGAGAGAAAGAGAGAGAGAGATAGAAGCCGCTCCCTTGATAAGCACTGCCTTACACATTCTGTGCCTCACTTCACCAGTGCTGAAGTCTTAGAGGCATTTAACTGAATGCACACCAGTAAGAGCCAATTAGCATATAAAAGAGCATGAATGGAAAGATAAGCGATATAATTGTCTCAAAACTTGCAATGCCACTGCTGCCCAAGGCCGACATGCTGTTTAGTCCTGGCTGACTATTTGAAAATTAATGGCATTCACTTTGGCAGCAATATTTTGCAGGGACAGTAAAAATTCTAGGTAAATCTAGATAAACTGTTAAACTGCTCACATACTCAATAATGAATCAAATAAATTCAGAGACTGATACTTGGAGATCTTAGAGACTATCTATCTCGGGCAAATTCACTCTCGGAGAGAGTATAGGACTAGTCTGACTTTCTCCTCTCCCTTACAGCTGCTTCTGTTAATCATCCATTTAGCCAGATGGAACTGAAAAGTGATCAAGCAGACAGACGGCAGATATTCTGTGGAATGCTAGAACAGGAATGGTAAAATCTTTTAGTGCTCCAAAATAGAAGGTTACATTTTTTAAATATTGCTGGTTTCAACAGAACTAAAAATACACCCAGGAATGCATAAGATTTTTTTGCGTGTGTGTGTGTGTGTGTGTGCGTGCGTGTGTGTGTGTGTGTGATGTTTCCTGCATATCTTCAGTACAATAAACAAAAGTCAAATAAACAAAATTAGTAACTTGTGATTAACGATAGATAAAAATTAAGAAGTAATCATGAAACAACATCAAAACCACTCAGTATTAAATGATGTGAGTGCACTCCTTGTTATCAGCATTGAGATTCATGATTGTTCAAAGGTTTTATCTTTATTTATGGCAATAATAATGAGTATAAAGCGTTAGTGTTAACTTTTTTGGAAGATGTAATGGATCCAAATGTAGAGATTAATAAATGTCCAGGTACCAATGACTGACCAAGGTAATATTCCTGAATGCAGCTTAGATGGAGAAATAGCAAACAGTTGCATGGCCCTGAGAAATTGCAGGGCTGTAAGAAAGAAGAGCCAGACAGCAGAGTAATAAGGGACACACATAAGAGGTTTTCCCCCTGGGGGTGTTTTGCCATCTTGCCTGAAATCACTAGGAAGTACAGGGCACTGCTCAAGCTCTGTTGGGCAGCCATTAAGCTGATAACACCAGATGCACTGTATCACAACCCTCTTGTGAATGCCCTCGGTGCTTCCTCTCATTCAACACTTGCATGCCAATCAGAGGTTTGTCTCTCTTGATTGGTTTAAGTGAGTCTGTGTCTTGTTTTTTGTTACTTCCTAATGTGCCTGTGATGTGCATTTAAACCCTGCTTTGAGTTACAAGTTGCTGGATTGTAATATGCTATTTGTGCTTAGAAACAGGCAGTATAAACTCTTTGTCATTGGAAAGTTAAATATAACCTTTAATGATAGTAACTTCCGGAAGCCCTCTACCTTACCAAATTAATTTGAACAAGCTCCTTAGCCTATTCAGGGTCCAGAGTTGGGACCGCGTTTGATTTAACCCAGTTCAAGTCTGCAACTTTGTCCAGTTTAACAGGAACAGGCTCCCAAGCCGAATTCAGGATTGAGGATTGGGACCAAGTTCCGCTCAAGTTACTCCATCGTCCTTCTGGTCAGTTTGGCTTTTGCGAAGTGTGCACTGCGCCTGGCAATCGTCCCGGGAAGCCACTGGCCAAAAATGTACTTTGTCCTGCTTTGCCAACAACATCTGAACTGAACTGTGCTTCTTCTTCAGGGTTCTGTCCTACTGTTACTGTATTACCATGAAGAAACCTTACTACTGGATTGTACTCTGCCTCCGTACTTGATTCCTGCTCTGGATTATAACAGGAATAGTTAAGACTTAATATGGCATTGTTATAGGCTAGTTGGAAGAATGCAAGAGCTATGAGAAAAACTTGGGAAATAAAAAATGGTAAAAATAAATAAATGAATAAATAAAATAGAAGCAGAGGGAAGCTGCTGATATCGCCTCAAAAAACCTCCAGTTTGACTTTGATTCTGATCTTGTTTTTTTTTTTCCCCAGAAAAAAACTAAACATTTGTACAGCTGATAAGGAACAGGGACTGGAGGAAAAATCCATTGTGCAACAAAAGAAAAGGTTATTTTGAGTCACAAAGTCCAACGTATGGTGAGAAAAATTAGTCCAGGAATACGTGGCAAACACACTTGTTTTCAAAAGGAATACATTTTAAAAGAAAAGGATTCATTTTTAAAAGAATCAAATCTACCGTTCTAGTGTTCATTTCATTTTCATCATAAAGTACATCGTTAAGCCCTGTAAAGGCTGTGCAGGCAAATGCTAAATATCCCTCATTTTCACTCGTCAACTTAATGTAACAGATCCCAAAGATTAAAGACTGGACCAAAGTGCATTTCCCATCATACCATGTGCTGCTCCCTTTCATCGTTGCTGACTTTGTTCAGTGAATACTCATATCGCAAGAAACATACAACGCTGACTGAATAACACATGAAACTGTTCCATTTCAGTGGAGCTGCAACTTCAGTTCTCCTTCGCTGCATGCAAAGAAAGTATCTTTATGCGAGATTACAGGTGCCTGTGACTGGACGGTCATACCAATAGGTTTTGAATGCAAGGGCAACAAGACGGGAAGAGGCCGTGGAATTTGTGCATTGAGCAAATACTCGGTGCCAGTTCTTGGAGGTCACATGACAGCCCGGCAAGAAAAGATAAAATGTTGTGATCTTGCCACTTATTAACAGTGCCAGCATGGTTAGGACCAACAGATCAATTATCATTTAAGCACAAAAAAATTGCGAAAATTGTGCACAAACAGACATGCGCATGCACATTCCCTCTATCTCTCTCTTTCTCACTCTGACCCTCTCTCTCTCTCACACACAGACACACACAAACAATAAATGGAGATTTTTTACCCCAGCAAAATACCATGATTGTGTTGCAGTACAAAAGGCATTGAGGGCCGATGAGCTGTACTCTTGTGAAATACAAGAATGAACCTTATTCTGATAACATTAAATATCTGTATCTTAACTACTATTAAAATTAGATAACCAGGAGATTTTTTTTTAGATTTATAATTGCTATGTATGGTTTCAGCTCGATAGTGAGGGCTATAAGCTTTCTTGTAATATTTAATATAGTATTAAATTATATTTTTTTGTCCATGGTAGTTTTTTAATGGTACAGCCTGATTTTCAAATGCTGCCAACTACTAGAAAGAAAACTGCTGAATGAAATCAAATTAAATGCAAGACTGCAATTAATTTAGTGTCTTTATTTCATTTAAAAGTAGTAGACTAACCGGATGGGCCTGTTTCCAAATTTGGAAAACGATGTGTTGCATTTATACCCCTGCCTACATCCATCCTATTAATGCTGCTTACAGACAGCTGAAGTATGAGCATGTTTGAATAATTTCTTAGCATAAATACCAATTTTGGATCATCTTTCTTCTGGCTTATTAGGAATTTGGAGAGGGTTTGATTCCAGGGGAGGGAAAATCAGGCACAAGGGAGAGGTAAATCCTGTGCATAACTCATTCAGCCTTGTGCAAAGCTGCAAATAGTCATCCTTTCTTTCTGAAGCGTATATATTTAACTCTGTTGATTATAGAAATTATTTTGCACAGGTCATTTTAGAAAGAACATTATTAACCATTCTACTATAACCAGTTATTATTTTTAGAAGAGGCATTAGAACACTGATACAGGAACATATAAATAACGTTTCTGCTCAGAACAAACCAAAATGAAAAACATTTTGTTTTTAATCTCTGTCGTATTTAAATGTCTCAATCATCCGATTAATTTTATCACAAGACTATAAGACAACCTGGGAAAGTATAAAATGCAGCTTCACTGACCTGACCTGAAGAGGTGATCACCAAACTATCGGCAGGATTAAAATGCAACAACCAATTAACCCCTTCCATCTGGATATAAGGTGAAATTAACTCAACTCCACCACAAATCTCGACACCTCTATTAATAGCCCCAACTATTGCCAAGAAAACAATATTGCGAAATTGGGAAAACAAAAAACAGCCAAAAATATCTCAGTGGTTAGACATTTTAGCAAAACAATTGTCAATCGAACACTAGTACTCAGTCCTAAAAACCCACCCCCCGCAAAAAAATATGCAAAAACACAAAAATAAAAGATATCTGTAAAGGGGGAAACTTTTTTTTGAAAGCACTGTGCCTGTTTATGTATGGACTGGGATCTTTCTGTATGCATGAAGTCTGAATGACAAAAATGCAGTCTATACTAAATATGTATCAATTTATTTTACGCATTAGTTGCACTGCAAAAATTAGGAGATGATTATACCCTTATTACATAATGTACTGCATTGGCTGTCTAGTGAATGCAAAAAAAAAAAAAAAAATGAAAAAGCAAACTTATCAATCAAAGCAATGGTTCATATGAATCGTATGTTTTCTCATGTAACATATTTTTTTAAAGTCTCATCAAGGAAAAAATTAAAAGTTCGTCAACATAGTCTTTTCCCCCAATATCGGGGAAGATAAAGGCAGCAGTGCACTTACAGAACCTTGAGTGACGAGACTGTTCAAAGCCAGATCTCGCAACGGTCAGGGGACAGGGAGCTCTATAAACCTGCAGTGATGTAATGCAGGACAGCCCAGGCCCTCAGCACAGTAACATCCTGCACCCGCCCATCCTGATGATCGCTGCCCTTCACCAGCCAGCCAGGTGCTGTTGCCACAGCAACAGGCCTGTATTTTCCAGTCCCTTGCATGAAAGAAGAGGAAATGCCTTGACTTATAGCGGGTGAGGACTCTGACAAGTTAACAAGACCTTGAAAAAAAAGGAAGTCCGGTTGGTCATGCTGTCTAAGAATGTTTTTTTTTAATGATTTCTAAGATGCCCTCAAGAGTTGGAAACAATGGGAGGGTAACACTTGAAAGAGGGGGTCAGCTAAAGAGCAGCCTGCAAGAGTTTTCCAAAAGCCAATTTCCTGCTTAATCCAGCCAACAATATCTATGGGGATATTGTTTGTTTGCTTAAATGTTCATGGAAGAGGAGGGAAAATAATAAACAAATCCAGTGAATGGGGTGTAAACAAGTCTTGTCGGGCCTGGAAAGACAGAATGTATTCGTGCAGTTTTCTATTAAAAAAACAACAAACGCTTCCCCACAGATGTGACGCACATATCTGCTGACGCCTGTTTTGTAAGTTAGATTGTATACTAATATTTAGGGGATATTCCTTCTGTATCATCAAAGAGCTCGGAACAGGGGGCTTCTATACTCATAAATACATCCAGTCCAAATACCTTTCAGTCTGGTAACATGAATGTATTTTAAACCAATTGATAAAATTGACCACATTACACAGTACACATGCCTTTTCAAAGAGTGCTGATGCACGCAAATATGGAAAAATATACCGTATTCATCAAAACATCTGATGTAAAAAAGTATATAAAGAAAAGATTAAAGTTGCAATTAAAAAAGCAACTACACGGAGATGGCTTAACCATATCTTCTAAGGAGAATTCCCTGCTCGGAAGACCATGCTCAAAAAATATACTTTTGGTAAAGGCAGCAAACAGACCAAAAAAAAAGCATCACCCAAATATGGTTATAATACACAAACTATGTATCTGTCCATTGATAAAAATCTAATTCCATGCAAGTGGTTTGAAATATAGAGTGGAGAACTAAGATCTATCAAATGTAAACAATCTGATCTCAGCAAGGACTCTTTTAACTATTAATTTTGACTAAGTCCTGAAATGAGGTTGCTAACATACTGTGAGAGTTCAGTAAGCTACACAACAAAATGTGTTATGCAAGTATGATATTGCCCATGAACTCGTGGGTTCTGCTCTCCACCCCAGATGCCTGCACATCTCAACAAAGCAGGTGCACACCACATGCCAGACTCATAATTCAGGCACAAAATCTCATCTTCTGAAAATAGAAGGGAAGAACACTTAAGAGGGGAGAATAGAGACAGGACTGGATAACACTGAGGACATAGCCGCCCAAGTTTGACATTTCAAGGTCATTTGAGGTCAACTTCAACACTTCCAAAATATAGGTCATATTTGACTTCCTAAATGTCGACAATACAAACTTAAGTTCTTTCTGCAAGAGTTTGGCCACCACAGGACATTTCATGAAAAACTGGTGAAAAATGACTGAGTCCAGACTGGGCCCCCACGAGACTCACTGCTGGGGATTCAATCAAAAGGGCACTTGCACTGTGCTTTGAGGGAACAAAGGTGAGTTGAACACCTGATTTAGGAAAAAGTTATTGACAGGTTTTGAGAAATAATTTTCTGAAATTTCAAGGCCTGTCTTTTAACATTGGGCCAAAATTTCTAATGCCCTTAAAACAGACTAAAACAATTCAATCAAAAATTGGGAAAAATAAGAAAAAATCTGGATATATGATCTATAAGTATGTTATGGAAAATTTACAGGAACGTTCATTAGGCCAAATGAAAGGTTGAAAATATCCCGGACGAGAAACCATGACGACAGCTTTTTGGCCCTATAAAAAGTGGTCCTGAGTGCTGCATATCCTAGCCGTTATGTTCCTTCCGCAGCTTCCAAAATGTAATTTCAAGACATGTTTGTTTTTGAGAGCATCTAAGCAACCACTACAGCCTAAAACACAAGTTGAACACATTCCAATCTCAATACAAGCTCAAAGCTGAGCTCTTGTGTTCTTGTGTATTGTACAGATATGCAAGATCCATAACAGATGCAGAAAATTGGCGATGTGGAAGTAAGGGTCTGGTGCCTGACAGCTGCATGCCTGGAAAGGGCTAAACCAAAAAGCAAGGTTAGTAACCTCTCAATCCTGCAGTCAGCTTCCTCCCAACCCCATAAAAGCAAGGATTCTCCTGCCTTTTTCTCTCCATCCAGCAAGGGGAGCAGTAAAACTTTGTTTCGGAAAGGACAAACTAATCCCCCCCAAAATCTACCTTGAGTACAAGCAGGGCACATCATATCTGTAGGAATTAGCCAGTTATAAAGTGCAAATTTATAGCAGCTTTCCTTACAAGGCAGTGAAGCCCTACATAAAGAGAGAAACAGAGGCAAGGGGCCCCACTGTGGCCAGAACAGACTGTGAGTAAACACAGCCCAGGCTGTTAAATCAGGTCTTATGACACTGATAGATCACGCAATTCAAAGATACAGTTTGTTCTCAGAGAGAGAGAGGGAGAGAAAAAAAAACACTTGAAACAAGCTCTGTCCGCAATCGTAGGAGGAATT
Source organism: Gymnothorax reevesii (assembly GCA_029721435.1). NCBI lineage: Eukaryota > Metazoa > Chordata > Actinopteri > Anguilliformes > Muraenidae > Gymnothorax > Gymnothorax reevesii. Next base: position 60,186,772 of record CM056580.1, on the reverse strand, counting down.
TGGCAGCCAAAGCAGCCGGACATTAGCAAAAGACACATTAGTGTCGGTTAACTCCCCCAATCACACAATATTGAGAAAGAAAATTTTCAGAACAGAATGTATTATTGTGCCAACTAAATGGATGTGGCATTGTGGGTGGGGAAAGAGCATGAACTTATTTCCAGTAAAAGTACTCATTTCGTTTGTTCATTGCTCAGCATTGCTTGGTTCTGTCAAAAATTTGTATACATTTATTCCACAGGTTTTTGCTGAAAAATACACATCAACACAATGTACAAAACCCAAAACCAGTGAAGTTGGCACGTTGTGTAAATCGTAGATAAAAACAGAATACAATGATTTGCAAATCTTTTTCAACTTATATTCAATTGAATACACTGCAAAGACAAGATGTTTAATGTTCAAACTGAGAAACTTTTTTTTTTTTGCAAATAATCATTAACTTAGAATTTAAAGGCAGCAACACATTGCAAAAAAGTTGGCACAGGGGCCTTTTTACCACTGTGTTACATCGCCCTTCCTTTTAACGACACTCGGTAAACGTTTGGGAACTGAGGGGACCAATTTTTGAAGCTTTTCAGGTGGAACTCTTTCCCATTCTTGCTTGATGTACAGCTTAAGTTGTTCAACAGTACGGGGTCTCCGTTGTCGTATTTTACGCTTCATAATGCGCCACACATTTTCAATGGGAGACAGGTCTGGACTACAGGCAGGCCAGTCTAGTACCCGCACTCTTTTACTATGGAGACATGCTGTTGTAACATGTGCAGAATGTGGCTTGGCATTGTCTTGCTGAAATTAGCAGGGGCGTCCATGAAAACGAAGTTGCTTTGATGGCAACATATGTTGCTCCAAAACCTGTATGTACCTTTCAGCATTAATGGTGCCTTCACATATGTGTAAGTTGCCCATGCACTAATACGCCCCCATACTATCACAGATGCTGGCTTTTGAACGTTGCGCCTATAACAGCCCGGATAGTTCTTTTCCTCTTTGGTCCGGAGGACATGACGTCCACAGTTTCCAAAAACAATTTGAAATGTGGACTTGTCAGACCACAGAACACTTTTCCACTTTGCATCAGTCCATCTTAGATGAGCTTGGGCCCAGCGAAGCCGGCGGCGTTTCTGGATGCTGTTGATAAATGGCTTTTGCTTTGCATTGTAGAGTTTTAACTTGCACTTGCAGATGTAGCGACGAACTGTAGTTACTGACAGTGGTTTTCTGAAGTGTTCCTGAGCCCATGTGGTGATGTCCTTTACACACTGATGTCGGTTTTTGATGCAGTACCGCCTGAGGGATCGAAGGTCACGGGCATTCAATGTTGGTTTTCGGCCTTGTCGCTTATGTGCAGTGATTTTTCCAGATTCTCTGAACCTTTTCACGATATTACGGACCGTAGATGATGAAATCCCTAAATTTCTTGCAATAGCTCGTTGAGGAATGTTGTTTTTAAACTGTTCGACAATCAGCTCACGCATTTGTTCACTAAGTGGTGACCCTCACCCCATCCTTGTTTGTGAATGACTGAGCATTTCAGGGAAGCTGCTTTTATACCCAATCATGGCACCCACCTGTTCCCAATTAGCCCGTTCACCTGTGGGATGCTCCAAATAAGTGTTTGATGAGCATTCCTCAACTCTCGCAGTCTTTTTTGCCACTTGTGCCAGCTTTTTTGAAACATGTTGAAGGCATCAAATTCCAAATGAGCTAATATTTGCAAAAAATTACAAAGTTTACCTGTTTGAACATTAAGTAACTTGTCTTTGCAGTGTATTCAATTGAATATAGGTTGAAAAGGATTTGAAAATCATTGTATTGTGTTTTTATTTACGATTTACACAATGTGCCAACTTCACTGGTTTTGGGTTTTGTACAAAAGTAGTCTGATGTGATAATAGCTGTACATTTCAAAACAAAACAAAGGTACAGATATAAAGCATACAAAATGTAGACAACACACTTCAAAAGAAATATACATAGGCACGAGTGGTGTAAACTCCAGTTCTTAGTCTGAGTTTGGTATGCTATCTTAATGGTAATAGTGCAGCCTTTCCTTGTAAGTAATCAATTCAACAGCCAAATAGGTACCACTCTGATCCAAAGGCCATGACCAGCCCCTTGAGTGCAATGATAGTGCCAAATTCCATCACAGGAGAAGAGAAAGAAGAAATATTACTGCTTAGCGATAGTTCTAGGGCTGTAAAACATGAAAAAAGCAGAGACTGATTTCAGGTCCATGTAAAGGCTCTGCTGGGAAAAAATAAGCAGGTACCACTGCCTTACAATTGCAAAATGATTGCAGGAGAAACACCGAAAAGATGGAGGAGCGTTCTACTTGAACAAAATAATTCTCTGCGGTCTCCAAAAGTCACACCACAGTAGCATGGCTGTTTAACTCTGGGTTTCCACCAGGCAGGAACAGATATTCTACAAAAATAGACAGATTTAAATCAGTTTGTACTTCAAGAATTCCTAGTCCTAAAAACCAGGTAGAATAGGTTTAGCAAGAGAACAGAGTATCGAATTTCCATAGTATACTCCTAGGCATGCTTCCAGCATAATATTAGAAGTTTCCAAATAAAATAAAGCAGGGCAATAGGGTGGCTCTAGAATCACTAAAGATAACCCAAAATGAGCTCAAAATCCAAGTGCTGTTCACAAATGCATGCTGCCAATGTGAGTTGTTGCAACCCCAACAGAATGCAACAAACCCCTGATCAGCGAAATACACACAATGACGAAGGCCGCAGTGACCTGAACTAGAATGCAGTACGCTTCTCTTAGAGTGCCTCGACTCCCTATTCAAGAATGGCTGTAAACAGTCTGATAGCCACAGACATCCAAGGCCATCAGTAGCCAGTTGATTTATTTATTTTATTAGGAGGGGGTGGACTGTGTCTTGTGAGTCTACTAACACCTTGCTGATGTGCAGTGACGCCAGTAGACCTGGCCCGCAGCGACACAAAACACGCACACGCTAAAACACGCACACACTAAATCTCTCACGCTCTAAAGCAGCCTGAGAGGAGGTGGCTCAGACAGCACTTTCAATACCCCATGGTCTCCAACAACAGGAAGACCCTCACTAATCTTTGCTGTTAACAACACAGGCCCTGCTCTGTTTATGCCCAGTCCTGGCCTCTAAGCAGGTGAAAAGCAACATCACAATTAGGCTAAAACCTTATGGGAACAATTATTTGCTCTCTTTCAACTTTCCCTTTATGGTATTATGAACGTCAATGAGAGCAAAACAAAAAAAAGGCGAATGAATGCCCAGCTGAGAAGATCCTTAGTACAGTTTGTGATCACAAGGTCCACAGAAGAGTCTAATAATGTGAAAACTGTGTACATTACAGACGTTCACCAATCAACCCTCGTGTATTGTGATTTGTTTCTTTGTAATTGTATTTAAGGTTAAATAATGGACAATTAATTGGAGTTCCACCCCATGACTGACAGACAGCTTTTTGGTTTAAGCGAGATGTTTAGCAGTACGATAACATAAAAAGACATTTTTACAAAAAAATTTAATTAAATTAAAAAGCAAAAAGCAATTTTGCCAGTTTTGCCATCATACCAAAATAAGTAAATATACTGAGTACAAATGAAAACGCACCACTCACGAAATCTGGAATAGCTCCACGGATTGATATGTGAAGTATATACGTATGATGCATTTGAGATAATGAATGATTTAAGAAGACATGTAAACATCATTCAATTTCATTCACGATAATGTTAATCCGCGAGAGAGGTTTAACTGGTGCAGGGGTCAAACAGGAAAGTCAATAACGAGTGTGACCGCCATTTGTGTTCTGAGGGATAGCATTCCACTCCTGAACAAGGGCAACCTCAAGTTCTCGGCTGTTGTCCATCTGGCGTCGATGTGAAAGACGTCGTCCAATTTCATCCCATAAGAGCTCGATAGGGGAGAGGTCGGGTGACAGAGCTGGCCACTGAAGCACGGGGATGTTCTGCTGTGCAAGGTACTGCATGGACATCCTTGCAGTGTGTGCCCTAGCGTTGTCCTATTGGAACGTGTGGACATCGTGGTGTTGGTTGAAGAACGGCACAACATGGTTCTTCAGCACCTGGTCCCGGTAGTAGACGCTGTTCACCCTTCCTCTGCAGATATGGAGAGGGGTTCTGTGACGGTAGCTTATTCCACCCCACACCATAACGCTGCCACCACCCCAACGGTCCATTTGAACGACACAATCGGCATTATAACGTTCACCACGTCTCCGCCAAACACGTATACGGCCATCTGCGTTCCTTAAGTGACTTGTCAGAAAAGATGACAACGTCCCATTGTCGTAGTCGCCAATTCTGGTGCCTGTTTGCCCACTGTAGACGCTGGTTTTGGTGACGATTCGTCAATATGGGGCCGAAATAAGGACGTCGTCCGCGCAGGCCTGCAGCTTGCAGACGGTCCCGTACAGTGTAGGGGTGAATGAATCCACGTCGTCCTTGGACTTGAGCAGCTGTTCTTGTCGCTGGTATTGTTCGGTCTCAGACATGATCCCGTACGATCTGACGGTCCTGACGTGCCGTTGTCACACGTTGTTGACCCGGTCGAGGGCGGTCCCGAGTGCTCCCCGTTTGCAGAAACCTTTGATGGAGTCTTGCGATCGTTATGTGTGCGCAGTGTAGTCGTCTGGCAATTTCCCTGGTGCTGGCGCCAATTTGAAGCATGCCTATGGCACGTTCCCGTTCAGGGGCTGTACGTCGCGGCATGGTGTCGATGTTTCACAAGTGTCAGTGAAGAAGTGAAATTTTATTTGGGTTCACATGCTTTTAAAGGCAATGTGTGCACAAATTCAGAGTGAAATTCATTTTTCCCTTGGTGAGCATGCAAGATGTTGTGTTTTTGCAAAAAATTGCCTAGCGATACAGTTAACTTGAAATTCTCGCATTTCTTGCACCTGGCATGTCGGGTGACGTCACAGTAGTGATGTAGTTGTATAAAAATTATATTGAAGTTCATTTGAACTTAAATATTGACTTTTTTCAAGTGGTGCGTTTTCATTTGTACTAAATAAGTATATTAACCATTTTGAGAAACAAGCCAATCAGACTGAATTAAGAGCCAGACACACAAAGCTTCAGGAAAACAAGACTTGCCCGTGTACATTAATTGAATGTACTTTCAGGCAGGACAGCTTTGGAGTTGACATACAGTTTGACACACACCATGGAAATATTTTTGGGGTAACAATCAATTTCAGTGAGTAAAGCACGTCAAAGAGCATGAAATACCACATTAGGTGAGAAGTGTCTCCACAACCATGCTGGATCATTTAATGGGCTTATGAAAGTGATGTTCAATGCATCAAGTTTAATGAAGGAGACAGGACTCATTGCACGGGTAAACCGGAAGCCAGTTATTATTGAACATAATTTTAGGAACAACATCGCCATCTGCTGAACATATCTTATTTTCATGCAAATACGAAAGATCAAATACAATCTAATCTCGAGATTATTATTGTTATTATAATTATTATTATTATTGTTATTATTATTTTCCTCAAGGACTTATCATTCTCGCAATTGGTACTCCGCTGTACCTAATTGAACATTCATGTGAATAGCCACATCCAACTTACCATGTTGGAGGGCATCAGTCCGCAGCCAAGCAAATTATAAACTTGACTATGTAATGCAAATAATGACAAAATCGAAGCCATTGTTTTCACATTTAACAAGATTCAGTCACTTCCACAATACTATTTGGTCAACTGCCACTGGATCCGACACCTACCTTGAGTCATATGGATGATGGGTCCACACAGTGATCCCAAAGAGGATTTTTAAGGTTAGCCCAGTCCGGTTTACATGGGTTACCCTGTAACAGGAAAAACACCTGCGAACATAATGCCAGGCCTGACTTCAGGGACAGGTGCCCACAACCCTAATCTAGACAGGAACTTCTTGAATCGGTTTTCCATAGGACTGATCTGATTGGATTGAGCTGATCAGGGTGTCCAGACCAACTTGCCCAGGGAATGCAGACTCATGCCAGTAGACTTATTCCTTACCATTACTTCTGCTGCAACAAGGCCACAACCCAGGCCTGACTAGTTTGAAGTCATATTAAAGAAAAATGATTGCAGCAAAGTTTTAATGGCAATCACATCCTTTTAAGTCACATTCCTGGATAAAGTCTGCAATCGGGCTTTATGGCAGTGAAGGAATTAACATTAAAACAGGATATTAAATGTCCCACTGATTTATTAATGAAGATTTTGTACGTGGACCTTAAATAGAGTGTTCCACCTGAACAATCAAACTACATAGAAAAGACAGGTTGGTGGACACAGTCAAAACTTTGGAAATCCTGTCAAGAGTGCAGAATGCATAAACTTCAGGCCTCAGATTGCATGATGTTTTCATTTCCAGGCTATTTGGCCATTTAGATCATTTAAGTCATTTTCTTGGCTTAGGCAATAGGATGTATACCCAACTCCATCTCACAGATCCCCAAAATACTTCTGAAATTGATTTTTTTTTAAATGTTTCTTCATTCCAGTCAGCTTTTTTCCTGCCCCTTGCTTCAGTAATATGAATACCTCCATCAAGGAGTTTGCGTGAACATTCATTATTGATAGTTCTGAAAATGGGTTTTCGCAAGTTCAGTATGTTAATTGTCATGTTTCTCCATCTTTCTTTGAAAAATTATAGAGACATGACCAATGCCATGTTGTCTTGTCTTGTGTTTTTGAATTTTTCCATATATCATTCCATAAGCTATTTTCTGTTTGCCTGTTCATCAGCGAATTTACTCAAAAAGCTTAGAATGGATTTGATTTCTTTTTTTTTTTTTGGAGGGATAAAGCATGACCGAAGAAACAAGCCAACAGATTTTGGTCGGGATCTGGGTCACCATCCAGACCAAGGAATTTTTTAAAGGATTCTTTTTAATTACAAGATTGCAAGACAGTGCATTTGGTGGAATTAATGCCATTCATCTTTTAAGGAGGGTATAAAAAATCCACTAGATGGTAGTAAAGTTTTATGTGACAAAACATCCCTAATTATAGAAATGCAAGGCTGCCCTTACAGATTTCTGCATCATAGAAGAGTGGACTGTTGTTCTTGGCAAAGATCTGTGCTCTCGAATTGCCACCAACTGTGACTGTAAGCCTTCATAGCACATTGATGCCCATGATTATGCTCTTTGTTCTTCCTCTGTAATTGTGCAATTATGCACATACAAGCGCAGACTGTGACCCATGCCCTACTGCATGAGTTTGCAATTCACGACAATGTATAAAATGCCTTACAATGCAGCACTTCAAAACAATATGGTTTATCAGTAAATAGTGACTATGAATGCTTTGCATATACAGATTCTGTTTCAACAGTTTGATGCAGAACTTCAGATGTTGTTAACAAGAAGTGTCTTCAAAAGAATCAGTTTAAGACAGCTTCACCTATTCACATGCTCTGTCAAACACACAAGTATAGTCACACACGCACACGCACACACACATACACACACGCGCCCGCACACACACACATACATACATACTCACACACGCTCACGCACATGTGCGCACACACACACACACACACACACACACAAGTGTGTTTTCAAGTCTTGTGGGGACATTCGATAGACTTGCATTCGTTCCCTAACCCCTTTCCCTGACCTTAACCCTCAACAGTAAATACCTCACCGTAAACCCTAACCTTAACCTAACCCTGACCATATCCCAACCCTAAACTTAACCCCTGAGCCTTAAAATAGCTCAATTTCCTAAGGGGACCTGAAAAGTCCCCATAAGGATGAAGAAATATGGTATTACATTACTTATGGGGACATTTGTCCCCACAAGGGTAGGTAAACAAGGACCACGCACACACACACACACACACACACACATAGACAAATGTCACAGCATGGGTACAGTGTCTCAGTGCACAGATGGCCAGAGAGAGCACTGATAGATTCAGTCAAACAAAATGCACCAGTGAAGCACAGATCCACACACAAATCAGACTCAGTGAGGATCAACTCAGTGCAGATACACAAAATCAGAGTCTTTGAGGAAGAACTCATGTTTAGATTAAAAAAAAAAAGGCCACATAAATTCTGCCCTCTGTTTAGTAGTCATTTTAGAAGCATGAATGTCCTTGCAAACCCTTCCCAAAGTCAATTTATTCCTTGCGTCTGCTATTTCTAATGGCATTGCATCATAATCTCATTGATAGCTGTCTCGGTGGTACAGCCAATAGAGCGCAGTCCACATGCTCATTTCAAGTCATGTTATTCATGGTTTGAATCCAACTTCTCAACCTTTGTTGCTTGTCTCTCACTCTGTAATTTCTTTGCATCTTTACACAATCCTGTGAAGTAAAGTATATACTGCACTAAAATTATTTTTTTTATTAAAATGATTGCATGGCAAATTTTGAATATATGCTGTAAGCACACTGGTGAAAATTTCAAAGTTCTACACTAAGCATGAGGGCTATTCTTTAAATGCAGGAGAGGGAACACAATCTTTGCCATGTTTTTATGGCTGAATTGTATAAAATCATATTTTTAAGAGGCATAACCATATGTCTCCAAAGCAGACAAAATTTATCAAATTCAACCGGGCATAGTAAATGTGGAAACAGAATGTTCAAATGTGTCTCCCAACTGTGCACAAAAAAATCAATGCCTAAGTATAGCCACAATGAAATATGCATAATAAATCCATAAAGAGCAAGGACAGACATGAAGTTAAAATTTTTTGTTCACATCAATGGGCTGCTTGCAAGGACCATTCAAAGTCCCACAATCAGAAAGGTACAAATGACAAATGTAACTGGGATGTAATGGGGACAATCCACAGAATTTGAAATCACAAATGAAAACTGTGCAAAGAGGAGCGGTGGTGTGGACCTGGACTGAAATCTGTGCCTTAGAAGAGCGTACTGTACTGTAAGCACCACAGCAAAATCTGTGCCCCCTACTGGTGACAATAGTCCAGCTGGAATTCCTTGGAGAATGTTGTGTTGTTACACATTCTGATAGCTTGTGTGCATTCCTTGTTTGCTTCCTGACCCACACAAGCACTCAAGAATGTGTCACAAGGGAATTTACTCCACTCCCATTCCTGCCTTCAGAGACATTCAAACAAATAATTACTGTTTCCAAACTAATTCAAATTCACGGCCAGAATAATCACAATAGACACCTGATACTCTTTCAACAAGCTAGCTCTGTGCTGAAGTCATAGGCACACAATCTGGAAATTAGTCGAAGAGCAGCTTACAATACAAAGGAATCCACTAAAACACACAAACAGACACAGGCATTCTGTCAGTTAGTAAGCTTCTCAGCCAGATTTTTAAAAAACAGCTTGCAGCCGTGGGAGGTGAGGATGATGGAACTTCTGTGGACATCGAAGAGGATCTAATGTGCTAATTTTATACAAATGCTTCTGCATCTTTACCAGCCAAACATTTTCTCAGCAATGCAGATATGGTGCATTATCCAAATACGAAAGATGCCACAACACCACAACTACATTGTTTGATTCTGGATGGAAGAGAATATTGAAAACAAATATACAAAAATAAAATTGCATTACCTGAGACACTCTCTGAGCCAATATAAGTTATACAGATATGATGCATACCTGTGTGCATATCAAGGATTTGGAGCTCAATGGTTATACGTCGAAAATTTGTGGTTTTGAGATTTTTTCCCCCGTCACAGCTTACTGTCAGCTAATCCTTGGAGCACAATAACTATATGTCCATCTGCATTCATTTTTACTCAGAATTCACATTTTAAGTTTGTGATATGTCCAACAAAATCTGCTTAAATTAATTAAACATTGACATTTTGATGAATAAACATGAATTTTATTTCATAACAGTCTGTCTTCCATCGGAAACGAACTTACCTTCAACCAATCATCATTGTGTTATGTCACATCATGTGCTGCAATTGTTGGAGCACTGAGGTGACATGTCCATTTTTGGTCATTTTGACCATAAAGTTGCAGTTACACTCCTATGAAAACTTAGGTGTTAAATATACGTCTGAACCATGCAGCAAAAGATTTACTGGGAAAAAAATGATATTAACTACCTGATTTAATAGAACACTTGGAAACCTAAAAATCAATTTTTCTCAAAACCTCTAAAATGGGCATATAACCATTGGACTCCAAACCCTCAATATATTGTTTAGACATATCTGTTAATATTCACTTTGTTGTTTATTTTCATTGCCCCTCTTTGGGTATTATTTTGATATTATTGTATGTCCTTTTTTTTCCCTATTTTGGGATAAACGAGTGGGGAGGGAGATATACAGTATTTATTGTATAGTTGTTTGATTTCATTTCTGTTTATCAACCAACCCCCCCCCCCCACATTCGCCACATTCATTGGCGAATGGGACACCATTCGCCAATGAATGTATTTGATAATTACGCTGTATTAAAGCTCTCAGGTTGAGTGAGTGCAGATGGTCAGCGTTGAACTACTGTTCAATGTTCAAAGGCTCATATGACAATGCACATTTTATAACAATCGAATGTAATGTAGACTGAAAGGAAGCTCCGAAGAACTTCACTGTAATGATCTCAGGTCATGCACATAGTGTTATCCACACATCATCCTCCATCTGAACTTCTGTAGATACCGCTCTTGTTCGGGGTAAATATTTATCACCACACAAAAAGCTATATTTCGCGCCTGATTTGTTCAGTTGGTATCGCAACCTGGAGAGACAATTCCAAACTTCTACCACGCTCTATGGGTGCGAAGCTTCCAGGTACTGGGCGCTGCCTCTCTTCTGCACCGCGTGCCAGGACAGAGGTCCCATCGAAAAGTGTTCGTGACTGTTCCATGTTCTCTTTCGTTGTCAAGTACTATGCATCAATTCAGCTTAGCCACAGGCCATAATTTGAATAGACTTTTGTCACGTTAATTCATTTAAATTTTTGGTTAATGTTTGAACCCGACTCTGTTTGTTGAATAATCATTCACATGCATTTTTTTTTATTGAAAAGAAAACTATGCGTAAACCCTTATACCCCACGTAGCCCATGGTTCTGTCTGTTTACGGGCATTTTGGTGGAATTTCAAGCAGCGCATCATTACTTACCAATTGCCTTTTTTAAACTTCATTTGCATGACAATAAGTGTGAACAGCAAGGACGCCGGTAGACAAGATTTATATCTGGCTTCGTCCCAAAGAAAAACAAAAAAATATGATTGCATGGTAAATTAATACAGTACAGATGGTCTTATTACCTGCGTATCCAGCATCATTAACATCATCCCAGGTTCATCACTCCACTCGTGTCTGCGATCAGGGGAATCTCGACGGACAGATGTCCTCCGCTACACCTTTTCACACATTTTGTGCAGCATAGCAAAAACTGCCAGACAGAGTTCTGACAGTGTCGAATTCCAAAATGTAGCCGCACGAGTTTAGAAACCACCAAAAAATATCCAGGGTTTGACACCGCTGCCAATTAGCTGCATGTCATTAATGGCACATCCTCGATTAAAAATGTCACTCGTCCTTAAAACCAGTCTTGAGAGAGCGTTTTAGGAAAAGCAATCTGTGCTTTCTTACGCATGTGACAGCAACTTGAAAAACAGGATTTTTGTTTAAAATGGTTTCAAAATAATAAATAAGAAATCCATTCAGCGATGAGCCTACACAACACTGTCAGGCTTAAATCCACGAATGGGTCAAAAACTCTTGCCGAAAGATTTGAACATGGAAGAAAACATCTAATAATAAACGTTTGGCTGTTGATATCTGAAAACACAAACATTTATCGTGCATTGACAAAATACACACCCATTCAGTAATCCAACGACTAAGCGCGGGGTCGATAAGCACATTGCCAGTGAGCAGGTCCATGTTTACAATGACATTCGCCTCCAAATACATTCTACCATCAAATGTCCAACCGGCATATTAACTATACCATGAAAACATTGGCTACTGTAAGCCAATTGAAAGCAAAGATATTCAGGCACCATGAGTGCTTTGTTGAGGCTGTAAAAGCTTTCTCTCTGTTTCCCCTCAACAATGGGTTGATTTATTTATGAAATGAAAAGCGCCAGACACTACAATTTAGTGCTCCGGTACAGCCGCTGGAATTTCTTTTCAAAACCAGTAATAGCCTATCAAATGCAATTCCATTTTGAATAGGTCGTCAAGGTTCAAATGCCATAACCTTAAATGTAGACTAAAATCTAATCCTCCATAAAATGGATTCTTACATCGGAAAGGCTGGAGGATTGAAACACTACTGGCACAGTGATCCACATTTCTAGGTCATCTTCCATTTGACACACATTTTCATATCCATATATTTTCATTTGGCTGCTGGAGACGTATTAGCCAAGCGAACACCACTGCCTTTCCCCTCTAATCAGATAGCACATCACACACAACAGCTTTCAATGAATATTCGTCATTAATCTAGAAAACGATTGCGCGGCTTCTCCACATTGCGATGAAAGCAGTTTTTTCTCCTTGACACAATACGATCAGACGAAATTGATGTCTTGAATTTGAAGAAACATCGCTATTTCGTGCCAATTCATGTAAAACTGCTCAGAATTTCATGCGAAGTACGCGTCCCCAGGGTCGAATCCATGTTGGCAGTCAGCCGCATGTGCATGTTCCTCCTCAAGAAAAATAGGGAGCTGTCAAGGTCGATCCTGCACGCTCTGCTCACGAATCAATAAGTTCACATGCAGATTACGTGAAATACAAGAATAAAAGGTTGTTGACAAAACGAAATTCCTTCATTAAATTCTGCCCTTCGCAATGAGTTTGCGGCTAAATATAGGCTTGCCTCCGAGGACTGAGAGCAGTTCACGAAATGGGAACGTTCTCTTGACCGGTTTCAATGCAGCCGCTCATCCAACGTCGGTTATCGGGTTTCCCGTTGCTCCTCAGACTGCTATTTTGAGTCACTGTTTTACCGGCACTTTTAACTTAGTTACACTTAGGGTCTGTTTAATAAATGATGTAGGCCTAAATCAATTAAGTTCCAGTCGGTATTAGGTTATGTGAGAATATTGTTGCATTATTCTCTGTTGTATGCCCGTATTTCATTTTCGTTCTTTTTTTTTCTGTGAACTGAGAGGACGAACAAATAAAGATGATTATGTACCCTGCTTGATATGGCCAATAACAGACTTCTTTAGCAACAATTATAGCCTACGTGTGAGCTCAAACAAAACAAAAGAAAAAAAATTGGAGCTTTTCTGATGTGGCAAGACTTCTTGGGTCCTCCTTGTCAGCAGATGTGAGTACCTACTGACAGTGCTCCACGGGGGACAAACCATGAAATGGCGACAAGCCCAGGGCTCATTGATGCTCGAGGGCCAAGAAGGCTACTCCCTCTGCTCCAAACTGACTGAAGGGCAACTGTGGCACAAGGCGCTGAGAAATTCAGTACTATTTGGAATGTGATACAACACACGGTGCATCACACCCTGCTGTGTATTGCTCTTTCTAGCTTGCAGACCAACCAGAATGCCCACTCTTTTTCCAGTCTACCTCTAACAGCGCCCCTAATGGGCACCTGAGCTTCAAAACTTGGAGCAGTTGAAGAAGGTCTCCAGGTGTGTGTGTGTGTGTGTGTGTGTGTGTATTCTTTTTACATGTAGTTTGGATGGGTATGCGTGCACTATTTACCTGGGAAGAGATGGCATCAGGATGGGAATAAGAAAAGCTGATGAAGCAAGAGTGATAGTCTGGGAAAGGTTCTGCGGGGAAACTCAGTTCGGGAATTCAAAAGACTTCAGTTTGATAGATCCATTTTGGAAACACAAAGGGGATCTTCACTAAAAAAGTCAGGTGGTTATGGGGCGCCCAGGTGGCACATCAATCTAAGCCTGCGAACCATAAAGGTTGTGTCCTTCTCGTGGTGACTTGGGTTCGATTCCGCCCTTGGGTCATTTGCCACAAGTCATCCCCATTCTTCTCCCCAACTTTCCTGTCTCTCTCTGCACTCAGTCAAAAGAAGGTGAAAATCCCAAAAAAATGTCAGGTGGTTTTAGTCTTGTGATCAGTGTGTATTGATCCATCATGATTTGGGAACAGACTTTGCCAGTTTTAGACTGTTTTGAATTTGCCTTTCTCTTCCCTAAAGACATCAATATTCAAATGAGGCAGATAAGGGAGGGCAAATATGTTTGGGATCCAGGTTGCCCCAAGTAACCATGTCCATTGCCATGATGAATCATACATAAAGAATGTCACTCAAAAAACAATAATTTATAATCTAGCATGAACATGTACAGTATGAAGACAAATGAAATAAAATCGTTCTTTAACAGTGTTCAGTACCAGTCAAAAGTTTGGACATACCCGCATTTTTCTTACAAGACATGTTAACTAAAGAAAAAGGTACTGTTTATTTTGCGAAAAAAAAAGAGATCTAATTCTTAAATCCATCCAACTAAGTAGTATTTTCTGTCATATTTACAGAGCATACTGACAGTTTTTTTTTTTTTTTTTTACAAGAGCAGTTATATGGCTGTAATGAGTTTGCTGCTGAGCGGCCACCTAAATTCCTAAAGATGTGCTGCACTTGTGGTTTGCTTTTCATTGACTTTTTTGCCCAATAAGTTCCAAAAAGGCTCGTCTTAAATTCGGCTGTTGGAAAATGGAAAGAGCTTGTTTGTCTGCTTACTTTACAAAATATGGCTTCTTTGAAAATTCTAAAATTTTGGACACTATTCAAACAAGTAAATTATTCTCTTAACTTCTTACTGTTTACCTCTTACCAGATTCCATTTGAGATTATATAGAGAAGTTAAGCCATTTAAATTTCTCTAAAAACAGAGTGCTGTGACATTGCCCAAACTTTTGACTGGTACTGTAAATACGCCATGTTACAACCCATGTGTGAATGTCTCCTCCGTTTCATCTCATTCAGCAGCTTATGTGTCTATGAGAAGTACAGTCTCCTTTCGCTGATTAGCATCTCGTGTGCTACTCCTTTACCAGCTGTCTCTCATTTCAAAGTTACCCCACATCTGACGTATCATCACCCTCATAACAAAAGTGCCCGAGTCATTTTTTGTCATTCTGAGAAAAATACAAAAAACTGTTGCATTTTTATATCAATAAGAGTTCACTTTCACAGTGTGCCACAGGACATGGTCTTAGACTGTAGTACCCAGTTCTCCAGCCATTTCGGGAAGGCTATCTGCACCCTGGTACATCCTACCCTGCACCTCTCCACAGGCTTCCACCCAGAAACTACCAGCCCTATGGAGAAGCTGAACCAAGCACTGGGCAAAACTCTTTACCGCCTAACTGAAGATAACCTTGATTAGTGGTCTTGTCTGTAAACATGGGTGAGGTTGGCTCACAATTCATCACCAGTGGCTGGATTGGGCATGTCTCCAGGTCAGTGTTGTCTGGATTAACAACCGCCTTTATTTCAGTATCTGGAGAAAGCAATGGCAGCCGCCTCTGCTCATGTCGAGGTTCGCTGTGCCCATCAGAGTTGGAGAGGAGCCTGCGCTTCACTATTTAGACCTTCCAGAAGCAGAGGAATTATTGCACTTGTGCAACCTCATGTATTGCCGAAGTGGTAAAAGGCAGAGATACAGAATTGGGGTCCAAGTCCTGATTATTTTAGGAGTCGTTATTATTTTTGTCATATTTCCTAAATTGAATTAAGCATGTCAAGAATGATTCTCAAGTAGACTGAATATGAGCAATGATAAGACAATACAGGTAAAAATTGTCCTGTGATCCAGAAAAAGCTGACGAGTTTATCAGTGGCAAGGATCTCACAATTGAATAAAAAATTGAATTAAAAATAATAATAAAATAATGGAAACTTAATCTTAACAGTTCAAACAATACAAATAGCTTGTGTTTTAAGATTGTCACTACTCTTAATTACTGCAAGTGAGAGCCAAACTCAGATTCTACCAAAAATGACATTTGTACTAGGTTTTTCATGATCCTAGTAGAATTTGTATTCCATAAAATACAAAAAAATATAAAAATAGGAACAAGGGTCCTTTAGCTTACCAGCAAGCAGTCTTACAGCGATGAGACAAGTTATGAAAATTGTTTGTGAAGTTTGACATTTGAATCAATAAAAATCAATGTCAAGGTCACTAAATAAAAGTTCACATTCATTGAAGACCTTCTGTAATACAATCCTAAGCGCTGAACCAGTTTTGGTGATACAAGTCATTATAATATGTCAATATGTATTCAATTTGTAAATTGTGAACTTTAAAGGTCACAGAATGTCAAGTTTCGGTCAGCAAATGGACTTCAAATTTGACTTTCTACATGTGTCTATACAAACCTTGGCTCAATCTGTAACCATTTTGGTGATACAAGTCATTGTAATTTCACTGTCGAGTTTGACCCTCAAAGGTCACTGACAGTCAAGTAGAATGTCACCAAATGAAAGTTCATAAGTGACTCCCTAGAAGTCAGTAACACAAACCTAGGCTCCATCTGTGACAATTTGAGTGACACAAGTCATTGAATTTTCTCTAGGTTACATTTAACCTTTGAAGGTCAAAGGTCACCAAATGAAAGTTTATTTATGACTTGACCTACATGTCTCCAATACAAACCTAAACTCCATCTGTAACGATTTTGCTGATATAAGTCATTGAAATTTAACTGAATAGTTTGGCCGTTGAGGGTCACTGAAGGTCAGGTTCAAGGTCACCCAATGAAACTTCATAAATGACTTCCTATATGGCCACAACACAAACCTAAGCTCTATCTGTAATAGTTTTGGTGATAGCAGTCATTGAAATTTCACTATGTGAAGTTTGACCTACGAAGGTCGAGTTCAAGGCCACTATATGAAAGTTCATGTATGACTTCCTATACAGCTCCAATAAAAACCAAAACCATCTGTAACCATTTTGCTGATAAGTCATTGAAAGTTCATACATGGCTTTCTACAAGTGTTCAATGCACATATGTTCCCAAACTTCAATATTTTCAAGCCTAGAAACCTTTGAAAATTGTAACATTTTGCTTGACCTCAAGATTGACCTTTCAAGGTTATCTGAGGTCAACTTCAACACAGTCAAAATATAGGTCATATATTACTTCCTATCTGTCAGTAGTACAAAATTAATCTCCATCCGCAACCATTTAGCTTCCATAGGCAATTTGGCCCATTCTCCATAAGAACCAGTGTTAAAGTACAGCGCCCCCACTAGACTCACTTCTGTCAATTCAATCAAAATGGCACTCGCCCTGTACATAAAGTGTGTCAAGTTGAGTTGATTGCCAAATTTAGAAAAAAAGTAATCAGTTTTTGAGAAATAATCTTTTGAAATTTCAAGTCATATCTTTTAACATTGTAAATATATTCCCCGACTTCGAATTTGACCTTTCAAAGTCATCTGAGGTCAACTTTAACACAACCAATGCATGAGCATATTTGACTTTCTATATGTGGATAACACAAACTCAATCTCCATCTGTAACCATTTGGCCTCCACAGGCCACTTACACATTGCATAGGCGGCGGGTCCTGATGGCTTATATCCTAGAGTGCTCAGAGAAGTTGGTGAGATCATCTTTAAGCCACTATCCGCCATCTTCAGACGGTCTTTAGAAACTGGAGAAATACCAAATGATTGGAAACAGGGCAATATAATACCATTATATAAGAAAGGGAACCGTACCGAGCCAGGAAACTACAGGCCAGTCAGTTTAACTTGCATTGCGTGCAAAATATTGGAATCTATCATAAAAGGTGAGCTGGACTTATTTCTTGAACGTAACATTATCTTGAGGGATAGCCAACATGGTTTTCGGAAGGGATGGTCATGCCTAACAAACCTTCTGGAGTTTTTTGAAGAGGCCACCAGGACCAGAGCAGAGCTCATGACATCATATAATTGGATTTTCAGAGAGCATTCGATACAGTACCGCATAAGAGACTAACTTTTAAAATGAGCTCCATTGGAGTTACAGGAGATATTCTGAAGTGGATTCAAAACTGGTAACAGGACAGAACAGAGGTGGTCAGTGGTATCTCATCTGAGCTAGGTATGGTGGGGAGTGGCGTCCCCCAGGGATCGGTGTTGGTTGCTGTTCCTCAACTACATTAATGACCTTGATAGGAATATTGAGAGCAGATTGGTTAAATTTGCAGATGATACTAAATTGGGGGGTTTGCCAAATAGTTTAGGGTCCACTAAAGTGATTCAGGACGATTTGGATAGAATCCCGAATTGGACAGAAATGTGGCAAATGAAATTTAATGTAGCAAAATGTAAAGTTCTACAACATTACTTCATGGGAGGTTTAAAACTGGAATGTGCTGCATAAAAGAGAGATCTGGGAGTGATTGTTGACCAAACTCTCACAGGTTCTAGCCATTGTGCCGTAGCAGTTAAAAAAGCTAATCGGATGCTGGGATACATTGCCAAAAGTATTGAGTACAAATCTAAGGAGGTGATGCTTCTTTTGTACAACACGTTCGTTAGACCACATCTGGAGTATTGTGTACAGTTCTGGGGACCATACTTTAAGAAAGATATAGAGGCTCTAGAGAAAGTTCAGAGAAGAGCCACTAAGCTTATTCCAGGTATAAAAGATGAAAGCTACGAGAAGAGGCTGAAGATCCTTAATCTCTTTAATCTTAGGAAAAGGGGTGATTTGATTGAGGTCTTTAAATATGTTAAAGGATTAACAAAGTGAATTATGTAGGATTCCTTCGACCAAGTGTTGCGAGTAGAACTTGGGGTCACAAATGGAAGTCGACCAAAGGTAAATTTAGCACTGATATTCGGAAATATTTCTTCACCCAAAGAGTAATTTCAATGTGGAATAGCTTGCCTGACCATATTGTTGAAGCAGAGACCTTGGGGGTTTTCAAGAGCAGGCTTGACTTAAAGCTAGATACCATTGAGTCATTCAGTATCTGAAGGGATATATTCACAATAGTATAAATAAACTGGCGAGCTTAGTCGTGCTGAAAGGCCTATTCTTGCCATTCATGTTATGTTACGTTATGTTATATACATAAAGTGCAAGCCCCCAGTAGACCCACTTTTGTCAATTCAAACAAATGGTGCTCGGACTGTACATTGACGGTGCCAAGGTAAGTTGATTGCCTGATTAAAAAAAAAAAAAAAAAAATTATGCAGTTTTTGAGAAATAATTTTTTTTCCAAATTTCTCAGTCCTATCTTACACATTGGAGCCAAAATTTCAAGGTCCCATAAAATGGACAAAAATGATTCAATAAAAAATCTGAGAAAAAATTCTGGAGATATGGCCTAGTAGTATGTTACTGCAAATTTACATGAAAATTCATCTGGCCAAAAAAAAAAAAGAAAAAAGATAAAAAATATTGCAGACGACGGACGTCACATCATGACAATAGCTTATCGGCCCAGAGGGCCATAAACTAAAAAAAACACGTAGAAAACATTAAACCAACAGCTGTGTTGAAACCAAGTCTGGGACGTGCAATCCAGATAAATGAATAATTACAAGGGAGCTCTAAAGAATGGCTGCCAATTATGGCATTCAGTTCTGGGATAGATTCCACAAATCCACTAGTTATTTGAGCGTCTATTTCCAACTTAACAAAACAGAGAACAGCTTCTCAAAAAAAAAAAAAAAACTGCATTTTACTTTTAAGACCGGGATCTATGGCACATTTCAGACTCTGCTATAGTACAAGACCTGATTTCAGGGCACCAAACAGTATATGATATGATATGTTCCATAGCTCAGGGGCATATCTGCTTTGCTGGAGCATCCAAGGACTTCGCAAAAATCAGAATGAAAAATGGATCCCAAAGAATAATTTCATAAGCAAAAACTCTGCACTCTGTAAGCACCACACTGAGCTCGGACACTAAAGCTATTTACATTACTGACTCCATAATGTGTCAGAAGAAATGTACTCATTAGTCATGAATTAAAGCAAAAGCCTCCTGTTCAGCAACATCTCAGCGGTGGTTTATGTTGCAAATGAAGAGTTTGTTTCCAAAATGCAATACATCCATTTACCTCATTTTAAGTAAATGAGCTTTTTCTATGTTGCCGCCTATTGCATTTTATAGAAAAACACAAATTTTGACCATGAAAAAATACACCTTATACTGTGAATTTCTAAAAATGGGTTTTTGCCCCGTGTGTCAGAAGCACAGGGTCAACGCTCTGTGGCACCATCTCAATTTTTGTAATTTTGGCACTTATTGAGTTTTGGAAACAAACTCCTCAAATGACTTACAGGCAAATAAAGTAAAAATAAATAAAAAATACAGAACACAAGCAAATATTTTTGTAATGTTTATTACATAATTGCAATCACTGTAAAAACATGTCATAGGATACTAAAAGCTATAACTGCCTCAATAAAACAGAATTCACATGCAAAAAAGGAACCAAGATAATGCACATGGGCAAAGACAAATTAATTACATGGATGTACACACAGTGAGACACAGAAAATCAAAAAGGAATCAAGACTTGGATAAAATGAAGCCATAAGCGCAAAATGTGTGTTAGAAAATGCGTGGACACAGCCAAAGTTTCTTTCTTGAGCACTTCTGCTGCAACGCTTAGTGCCATCCATAACATCGAACCCCAGCAATATCATTTATAGCTGTAATCAGATTCATCTGAACACTGAAGTCGCAATTCTGCCAAGCAATAAAAATGACGGACATTTCAACTCATTAAAAGTATTAAGTATTGAATAACTGGATATCTGATTAAAGGTTCATCTTCCAGCACTACCAAGTGAACTCTATAGTAATCCTTTATCCATGCATATACTCGCTTTCAAAAACCAATTTTTTTAAAAATCTGAAATACTGAATCAATGTCAGAATTGGTATGCATCTGGGTGATGGTCAAACCACTATTCTCCACCTCAGACACCCGAGTGTTCTCCTGCAGTCTATTCAGTTGACACATAAAAGCAGCTTAAAATGGCAGCTTCATGTTACATGGAGTAAACACTGCAACGGGACACTTATGAACTCAACAGAAACCTAAACTTATGATCTGCATTATTTTCATTTTACAATTTTGGAAAGCTTAGTGATTTAAAAACCTTTCACCACCCCCCAACAAAAGAAACTGCCACCACCAGCAAAATGACCATTTCATCCAGTTAATTTCTCTAGAGCCAGGTAAATATGAGAATAATCGCCACACGCAAAATAAAACCTGACCCCTCAGTTCTACATCCACGTTTACAAGGCGAAACCAGATCATCAGGTACAAAATCATTGCGTCTTCAGCATACATTCACAAATAATTTATGAGCTTGCAGGAAGTGCCTCTCAGTGCAGCCAGTTTCAAAGGAGATCCTTTCTGGATCTGCGAAGCAAAGTCAGTGTTGTCATTGGAGTAAAAGTGAACGGGAAACTTGCCACTCTTCCTCATCATTCCCTGCACCGCCTGCGTCATTAGTGTTAAATCAGGAATCGTGTACCAGGCGCAGTAAGGACACTGTGGTTTTATTTTCAAAGGCATTGGGCTGTACTCCCTGGCCTTGCCCCCTGCTCCTTATCTTAAATGGTGTCGAAAACAAAAGTGACCACAATGCAATACATTCAAAATTTTCTGGCAGAACTTCTTGGGGAGGGTTTGACCTTTCCAAACAGGCTGCTCAGATATAACACTCAAACTTTTGATTAGAGGTACTGTAATATCCAGTAACTAACTCCCAAGTCCAAAGCAAAGGCAATGGTTACCCAAAACTTCAAAAACAATGCACGAGTATGAGGATTTGGTGAGTCTAGAAAACAGCCATATATTTAAATTTCTCATTTGCATTTAAAATGTATTCAGATGCAAATTTTCAGCATTCTAATCAGAAACACAAATGAGTGCACTTCCAGAGATTTGTAATCAGAACAGGATAACCATGACCACAGCAGCAACAAATTTTCCTTCATGTTACTGTTTTTTCTTTTTTATTTCGGGTTTAAATAACTGAGACAAAACTCAACAAAATGAAAACTATTGCCACGATATGTACAGTTTTGACAAGACAGCCATCAATCCCAGAAACACCATAACCACCATTACTACAAGGAGCCAAATAACATACTGAAGAATGCATGCAGTCTTTAATTGAGCATTTTTAAAACAACAAATAGAACACATACCTGCAAAAAAAAATTAAATTGCTGCGCACAAGCAAAGTATCAGATATGCAGTTTGAAAAGGCACAATCTGTATATTTACGGCAAGTTTAGACAGCCTCATTAGGCCAAGCCAGCATCAGCTCTGTTCACCTCACACGAAGACATAATATAGCCTCCCCAGAAATATCTTTCAGGTCAAAACATTATTGTTCTCTTGAATAGCTTGATATCTTCAAGGTATCTGAATTCTGAAAACTTAAAATTAAACAAACAGGAGGAAGATTTCATATCACTGAGCTGACAAACGGTTACAGGCTAAACAACAGGGAGAATTCCCAATTTCAGCTACTTGATATCATGGAGGTATACAGGTCAAGAGAACACCTCTGGAGGAGGCATGTGAGTGTTCGAGAGAATTATTGTGGGGTGGGGGGTTGAAGTGTTGTGGAGAAGCTCTGTCTCCTGCTGTACCTGAGGGTATGAGGTCAGGCAAACCCCCAGAGCACAGAAAGGACCAGAGAGCCTGAGGGACCTCAGGGGTGTGATGCGTGCAGAGGAGACTGAGGCACTGAGCGAGAGGCCCAGCCTGAGGCCACATCGCCCCCACTGCACAGGGCAAGAAAGAAGAGACATGAAAGATGACACTGCTGATGGAAGATATGGAAAAATAAAAAAGTAGGATCAATGGCCCTGTAGCTCACCGCCCGACATTCAAAACCAGTCAGGGTAAAACCCACGTGAATCTCACTATGTCAGAGAATACTGAGCAACCGCTAGAGGGCACAGTCACATCACTTTTAGCCATCATTTAACTAAGCGGGAAATTTTAATAAAACTTTTTAAAAATCCAAAATGGAAAATTTTTATGAACTGCAAACAAACACTTGACACATGGTCCCAAGGCAGGTCCATACGAAATGTGAAGAGAATCTGGCCAGCAGTTTCTGAGGGGAAGATTATGATGCACTTTGCCAACACTGCACTACCACAATGACCACGGCGGACGGCGCCTGATCCCAAATAGCTTGGTCTGCCAATCTGCCGATGACGTAAAAAGAGAGCAAAATTAAGGGGAGGGAGGCAGGCCCAGGAGGAAGCGTGACATCGCCGGATGTGGGATTTACAGTTTACTTCAACAGTGAGACAAAGATACCAGGGCAAAAGGAGCACAGAAGTCAACAAGTCAGTAAGTTTACCTGGCACAGGCTGAGAACTTCCTCTACACAATACAATAAAAACCCTAAGCCCTGAAATATGTAGATAAGAAATACAGTACACCGTAGCTTATTTAATCTCGAAGATTTGATGCGATTGGTCTCCTCGTAATTTTGTAGCGATATTCCACCAACATATTACCAACATACCAAAGAAAGAGAAATTTATCACTTAAGACTTTAAATGGTGATAGGCTTATCAAAGTCATCTGATCTGTGGTTACAAAAAACAAAATCTGGCAAAATTACTCCAACATTAACACGGATCACCAATCAAATATCCTTCATTATTTAACAGCTCCAAAAACCACGGTACAGCTTAACTAAAAACAATCAAAAAAGGCAGAATACTTCCCAAAGCAAAAGTAAGTACTCCGCACATAACCTGTGGCACTCAAAATAGATAAAGTTTAATGCATTTTCCACCCACAATCCTTTGATTCCTATTCCCTCCCAGTGCAGTGAAAAAGTAACTTGAGATTTACAAGAAGTGTTGCAAGACTGTCAATTTCTCTTGGTGGCAATTTCCAGCACCAAAGAAATTAAACCCTTTATACACAGGCAAGAAGTCCACAAAAAAGAAAAGACATCATTAAAAAACAACATAAAAAGACTTCCACATTGGAAAAATATGTTCACATGCAACATGGCTTCATATTGACAGATGATGTATACCTCTGCAAAAAGAGGATATTAAATTCAAGATCTCAGCGCTTATCTCATGCCATGGGATTCCCAATCCAAAGAAAACATCTGCAGTGTAACCCACCTTAAAGCTGCAGGATGGTACAATGCCAGTAACACTAAAGCACCCTCGTCGACTCACTGTAGGTGCACGAGAGCAAATAGGACAAAGTGGGAGAAGTTGTTAAAAGGCCCTTATCAACAAAACATCCCATGCGTAGCACCTCAGACTGTCCTGCAGATCTGAGGTCAGTTTAAACAAGTAAAACTGTACCAGTTCAAGTACATTGGCTAGTGAATGAGAACAGACCATCAGTGGTATATTTATAGGCCACACCCACAGCTTCAGTTTGGAAGCCCTTATCAGCACTGTCACAGACGATAGAAAAGAGGACTTATGACATTCACTTTCTTCACACACACTCGCACATCTGCACAACATGCTCCGATCAACACAGATTTGATTAAAAATAAAAAAATTTTAAAAAATAACAGGCAACGACGACTTAGACAAGACCATCAAGATCCAAAGTCCAGCCTGTGCGGTGAACACAATGGCCGACAGTTTGCAGGATAGTTAGCTGAATATGGAAGGACCCATTTTTTCTCTAGGCAAAACACACCAAGATGATTCAACAACATCTGGCCTGTTGCTCACTGGCAGTTTTATATCTGTGAATTTCCAAAGTGGACATGAGAAAAAAAATATACATTTTCCCATCTTCGATACACTAAAGGCGGTAAAGTCAGGAGAAGGTCTGGAATATTTCATCGGCCTTTCAGTTTAGGATGGGTGCAGCATCTGTGACCACTTAATGCCAACGTGCCAATTTTAAAGATTCAATAAAAAGGCAGTATTCTTTCATTTTATGATTAAAGGCCACTTCCAATTGAAATACTGCATCAATTCAAAAAAAAGAAGTAAAACTTCCCATCCTGATCAAAGAAAACTAACAAAAAATAAAGAACTCAAAATACTAGCCATGGAGCGTTTTAAACTTATTACTGTATCTGTAGCTACTATAGTACTTTCAGCTATATCTAGCGTTGCTTTACCTTTCGGTTTTCAAAGTCTTCAGTGCAAAAATAAATGGCTTTAACATAATACCATCTGCAGGGAGTGGAGATTGACAATGCTGAGAGGAAACCTGTAGACAGTTTTTCCCCACAGTGCGCAGCAGAGCGGTTTTGTCACAGAGGTTCACACAGTCACTGCTGTCACTGTCCATGCAGCCAGTTGGCCATTTCCCAGAATGCTGAGGGAGAAAAGGAGGGGAACAAAGGCTATGCTCTATCCTGCAGCTCCTTAGCCTTCCTCAGGATAGTGTGTACATCAGAGATGGGGTAATCCTGTGAAGAACAAGGCAAGGGCAAAATGAGCCCACCTTTCCATGTAATACACACCCCACCAAGCAGCTGCAACCCAGTGCAATCTATCACAGTTCTACACAAAATGTGCCGCACACCTTATCCTACTGAAAGAGTGCCTACAGAGGAAGTGGCCAGACTCTCAAGAATTTGCCAACTGTTAATCTCCATTCAAGAGGGCATCAGATACAATCTCACCATCAACTAGGGCTGGGTTAAAAAAAAAAAAAAAAATCGATTTTCCGATTCAGACCGATTTTTAATTTAAATTTTAGATATCGATTCATTTTATTCAAAGATCGATCTTTAATTAGTGCATTTCCATCTTGCTTGTGAATATTCACTAACTGATACGGGAGTTCCATCTAGTGATACAATATTGTTCTGCATGCATAAATTTGCAGCTCCATGTCTGCTGGCGGACACGTCTGTACAAGGCGCTTAAGATACCCTGCCGAGCACCGTTGTTCTTCTCGAGCATGCCAAATCCAGATAATCCCTAAATGATGAATTACATTCATATTTTAATTTGTAACGAGTAGCGAAGTGGCCAGTGTCAAAGTAACTAAGTAAAAGTATACTTGCTATATATTTAAAATGTAGTCCCAGTAAAAAAAACTCAAGTACAAATCCTCAAAAACTACTTAAGTAATGAATTTCCCGATGTAACGGTTAACAATTAATAAGTTAATTGCAGGTAGAGGCATTTTGACTACGTGTCATATAAATGCACATCGAGCAGTTTTTTACTGACAGAAAGCATGCTGCAAATGCGAAACTACCTGTTCACGGTAGAAATGTACTGTGATTCGTACGTAACTGCAGTGGACACGACTGGTTACATACGGAACAGTAAATTGAGGCCGGATTTTCAAGCTACAAGTAATGATGAAAGAACAAAATCAACGTTGAATATAAATTTCGGCGTCAGTTTTTTATTTTAAGAACTACATGTGCTGGGAGATATATTTTCAATAACAGTGTCGGGTGGAAGTTTCGTAATAAAACGTCCCAAAGGTCGTCTTCCATTTCAACCAGATTTCGAATAAAAATCCAATATTATTTTCTTTGTTGAATGCTTTGTAATATTTATTTCTGTGCAGTCAAACATGTCCAGGATATTGGTTTAAATTCAATAACATTTACTGGAAAATTAACTTGCAAAGTGAAGCATGTAAAATTGACCCAGTTTCAGAGAATAATAGTCTACTGACTGTTAAGTCTATGTTGCACCTTATTATGTTGATTGATCAAATGTGTTGGCCAATAAAAAGTATTTTCAGGAAACAAATGTGGGGTCACTTTTTAGTGTGAACCTTAGTATTTTAAATATTGTACCTAGTTAGAAGGTTTCTTATTAATAATTCAACTGAAAGTATAATTTCTGCCGTTAGTTCTCTGTGACTCCCTTTCATATTCAAGCAAAACAGGTACTGTAGCTGAAATATACTTCAATTAATCGATATTGAATCGAATGGAATTGGAAATCGAATCGAAACCTTGTGAATCGAAATCAAATCGATTCAGGAAATAGGTTGCAATACCCAGCCCTACCATTAACCTCTACACAAAACAATCAAAAAAATCTCTCCAGTTTTCAAAATACTGCATTTCCATCTTCTTATCTTAATGGGATCTTTACTTGTGTAGCATAAATGATGGCAAATTAATACAACCCTCTGCATGGGAAGAAAGTTGTAACAGTATGTAACAGCAGTGTTCCCCAAACTCGGTCCTGGAACGCCCAAACCAGAACGCCATTCCAACCAGAGTGGCAATCAAATAAGTTTAAGAAGCTATTTATTTTGCTTAAATGGGTGCAATTAAATCAGGGCTTACGTAAATTCTTAATCACAAGGTGATCAAAACGGCTACACGTGACATGTAAAA
The DNA here is from genome assembly GCA_029721435.1 of Gymnothorax reevesii. Classification (NCBI taxonomy): domain Eukaryota; kingdom Metazoa; phylum Chordata; class Actinopteri; order Anguilliformes; family Muraenidae; genus Gymnothorax; species Gymnothorax reevesii. The sequence continues at coordinate 60,159,501 of CM056580.1, read as the reverse complement.
TAACATCTGGGAACACATAGTGCTGCTTAGACCAACATATACAAAACCCAAAACCAGTGAAGTTGGCACGTTATGCAAATCGTAGATAAAAACAGAATACAATGATTTGCAAATCCTTTTCCACTTATATTCAATTGAATACACTGCAAAGACAAGATGTTTAATGTTCAAACTGAGAAACTTTTTTTTTTTTTTGCAAATAATCATTAACTTAGAATTTAAAGGCAGCAACACATTGCAAAAAAGTTGGCACAGGGGCCTTTTTACCACTGTGTTACATCGCCTTTCCTTTTAACGACACTCAGTTAATGTTTGGGAACTGAGGAGACCAATTTTTGAAGCTTTTCAGGTGGAAATCTTTCCCATTCTTGCTTGATGTACAGCTTAAGTTGTTCAACAGTCCGGGGCCTCCATTGTCATATTTTACGCTTCATAATGCGCCACACATTTTCAATGGGAGACAGGTCTGGACTACAGGCAGGCCAGTCTAGTACCCGCACTCTTTTACTACGGAGCCATACTGTTGTAACACGTGTAGAATGTGGCTTGGCATTGTCTTGCTGAAATAATCAGGGGCGTCCAATGAAAACGAAGTTGCTTGGATGGCAACATATGTTGCTCCAAAACCTGTATGTACCTTTCAGCATTAATGGTGCCTTCACATATGTGTAAGTTGCTCATGCCTTGGGCACTAATACACCCCCATACCATCACAGATGCTGGCTTTTGAACTTTGCACCTATAACAGTCCGGATGGTTCTTTTCGTCTTTGGTCCGGAGGACACGACGTCCACAGTTTCCAAAAACAATGTGAAATGTGGACTCGTCAGATCACATAACACTTTTCCACTTTGCATCAGTCCATCTTAGATGAGCTAGGGCCCAGCGAAGCCGGCGGCGTTTCTGGGTGCTGTTGATAAATGGCTTTCGCTTTGCATTGTAGAGTTTTAACTTGCACTTGCAGATGTAGCGACGAACTGTAGTTACTGACAGTGGTTTTCTGAAGTGTTCCTGAGCCCATGTGGTGATGTCGTTTACACACTGATGTCGGTTTTTGATGCAGTACCGCCTGAGGGATCAAAGGTCATGTTGGTTTTCGGCCTTGTCGCTTATGTGCAGTGATTTCTCCAGATTCTCTGAACCTTTTGACGATATTACGGGCCGTAGATGATGAAATCCCTAAATTTCTTGCAATAGCTCGTTGAGGAATGTTGTTTTTAAACTGTTCGACAAGCAGCTCACGCATTTGTTCACTAAGTGGTGACCCTCGCCCCATCCTTGTTTGTGAATGCCTGAGCATTTCAGGGAAGCTGCTTTTATACCCAATCATGGCACCCACCTGTTCCCAATTAGCCCGTTCACCTGTGGGATGTTCCAAATAAGTGTTTGATGAGCATTCCTCAACTGTCTCAGTCTTCTTTGCCACTTGTGCCAGCTTTTTTGAAACATGTTGCAGGCATCAAATTCCAAATGAGCTAATATTTGCAAAAAATTACAAAGTTTACCTGTTCGAACATTAAGTAACTTGTCTTTGCAGTGTATTCAATGGAATATAGGTTGAAAAGGATTTGCAAATCATTGTATTCTGTTTTTATTTACGATTTTCACCACATGCCAACTTCACTGGTTTTGGGGTTTATACATAGATGAAAGGAGGTAAATCAACAAAAACAGCTGAATCGATGGACTGCGGACCAATGAAAGTCCAGACAGCTGCCCACCGATCATCACGGAGAGGGCAGGCTCCAGAAACAGATCTTCCCTTTAAACAAATGATTGACAACTTCTCATGCATTTTTTGGTGGCTGTGGAAGGCAGTACAAAATATGCAGGTGCGCTCATCATCGGTGCACTTCCATTGCCCTCCCGTCACTCGGGTCAATGTGAGATTGCTCTGGCGGGATCATGAATCTCTCTTCAGTGGTTGTCAGAAAGAAAAGCCAGACCACTAGAGGTCAGGGCACAGCAGAATTTACAGAGTCTCTGTATTTTGAGCAAAGATGACCACAACAGCCAGTGACTGCTGTACAGTACTGTCACCCCTAAGGTACAGTGGGGAAAATAAGTATTTGATACACCACCGATTTTGCAAGTTCTCCCTCTCACAAAGAATGGAGAGGTCTGCAATTTTCATCGTAGGTACACTTCAACTGTGAGAGATAGAAGCTAAAAAAAAAAATCCAGAAAATCACATTGTATGATTTTTAAATAATTATTTTGCATTTTATTGCATGAAATAAGTATTTGATACAAAAGAAAAATCGAATTTAATATTTGATACAGAAACCTTTGTTTACAATTACAGAGGTCAAACGTTTCCTGTAGTTCTTGACCAGGTTTGCACACACTGCAGCAGGGATTTTGGCCCACTCCTCCATACAGATCTTCTCCAGATCTTTCAGGTTTCGGGGCTGTCTCTGGGCAACACAGAGTTTCAGCTCCCTCCAAAGATTTTCAATTAGGTTCAGGTCTGGAGACTGGCTAGGCCACTCCAGGACCTTGAAATGCTTCTTCCGGAGCCATTCCTTCGTTGCCCTGGCTGTGTGTTTCGGGTCATTGTCATGCTGGAAGACCCAGCCACGACCCATCTTCAGTGCTCTTACTGAGGGAGAGGAGGTTGTTGCCCAAAATCTCCCGATAGATGGCCCCGTCCATCCTCTCCTTAATACAGTGCAGTCGTCCTGTCCCCTTTGCAGAAAAGCACCCCCAAAGCATGATGTTTCCACCCCCATGCTTCACAGTTGGGATGGTGTTCTTAGGATTATACTCATCCTTCTTCTTCCTCCAAACACGGCGGGTGGAGTTTATGCCAAAAGGTTCCACTTTGGTCTCATCTGACCACATGACCTTCTCCCATGCCTCCTCTGGATCATCGGCAAACTTTAGACGGGCCTGGACATGTGCTGGCTTGAGCAGGGGGACCTTGCACGCACTGCAGGATTTTAATCCATGACGGCATAGTGTGTTACTAATGGTTACCTTTGAGACTGTGGTCCCACCTCTCTTCAGATCATTGACCAGTTCCTCCCGTGTAGTTCTGGGCTGATTCCTCACCTTTCTGAAGAGCATTGAGACTCCATGAGGCGAGATCTTGCATGGAGCCCCAGTCCGAGAGAGATTGACAGTCATCTTGAGCTTCTTCCATTTTCTAACAATTGCGCCAACAGTGGTTGCCTTCTCACTAAGCTGCTGAGCTATTGTCCTGTACCCCATCCCAGCCTTGTGCAGATCTACAATTTTGTCTCTGGTGTCCTTGGACAGCTCTTTGGTTTTGCCCATGATGGAGAGGTTGGAGTCTGATTGACTGAGTGTGTGAACAGGTGTCTTTTATACAGTTAACGAGTTCAAACAGGTGCAATTAATACAGGTAACGAGTGGAGGGTAGGAGGGCTTCTTAAAGACAAACAAACAGGTCTGTTAGAGCCAGAATCCTTGCTGGTTGGTAGGTGATCAAATACTTATTTCATGCAATAAAATGCAAAATATTTATTTAAAAATCATACAATGTGATTTTCTGGATTTTTTATTTCAGATTCTCTCTCTCACAGTTGAAGAGTACCAACGATGAAAATTGCAGACCTCTCCATTCTTTGTAAGTGGGAGAACTTGCAAAATCGGTGGTGTATCAAATAATTATTTTCCCCACTGTACCAGTGCCGTCTTTACTAAAGCCCCATTGGCCAGTTGGTCACAGCCTTCCATGGCGTCTATAACAGCCTTCGAGTCAGATTCACACCACAGTTAATCTATCCTGGCAAAGCTGTAATTTTCCTGTTTCCATTTCTTACAACCCTAACAAGGGGTAAGACGTCAGGGAGACAAGTCCAGACACCTGCCCAACAATCCTAACCATCTGGTAGAAAATGAACAATTAATTCAAAGACAAAGTAAATCATAATGAGAAAAACCAGCACTGTGTTAATTCTTAAGGAAGAGAGAGGATTACTGATAACCCAATTAGGAGCCTATATACCTCACACTTTCATTTTACCTGTTAGTACATAATTGCCAGAATAAAATAAGCACAATATGAAACTTGAGAATTATTCTTTGTGGCATTGGAAGGATAATGTTGATTAAGACGATAAGTAAACATCAAAACTAAACATCAAAAGCACCTACTGAAGAAAAGTTAAGAGCCTGTTAAAATTCCTTGATTACAAATGAAGTTGGAGCAAAAAGCAGCACACATGCCGGTACTCCAGAACCAAGTTTGGGAACCATAGAACAGATTTGCAGCCATTGGCTTTTCTAGTTTATGGTGAGCAGTTTTCAGTTCTTGCACCAAACACTGCCGACCCAATGAAGTTAGAGGAGAGCCCATTACCTGTAGCAACCTCATGTTCACCGTAAAGTCTCCAGCCAGCAGCTGTTCCCGGATCAGGCTGAAATTTCACACACACAAAAAGAAAAAAGAAAATCATTCTGAACCAGTATTAAGCAGAAAGAAGCACCCGTGAAGTATCAATGAATGCAAGAACACATGATTCACTGCTATGGGCTCCATCTTAGAGACAGTTTTTCAGGCAGTTGAAGTACAGCAGGGCAAGGGCTTACATCAGCATCGCACAGCACACCAAGATGAGAAAATCAAAGCGGTCCTTGTCAGAAAAGAGCGAGTCCCAGATGCGGATGACGTCTGGCAACAGGAATTCCTGGGACAGGAGGAGGGTGAGCCAGCGGAAGGTGAAGTACTGTGGCTTGATGTTCTGGTCTTGCTGGGGAGACAAAGAGAAAAGGCAAATGCAGCCCAGTGCGGCAGCAGGAGTTTCTCTGAGAGTGCGCCATATATCGGGATGAGACTGGGTCGACAAGGTAGGGTTATGCACATGTTCTTCCATGCCAGGCATCATATTTGACACTATAAAGACATGAAAGACTAATTTCTAAAGGGGCGCCAACAAACTACACAAGTATTTTAGCAAGTTTCTCATGACTTTAACTAGCAAAAAACCCTGCAAGATAAAGATAAAGAACAAATAAAAGTTGGAGGTCCACACAGGCCTGCTGACCAGTTTGAGGTAGAGCTCTATGTCTCTTTCTTTGAGCGTAGAGAAGACACTCTCCATCTTGTAGGTGATCCCACACTGGGAGTCGTCCAGACTCTTGATGAAGTTGTCCCTGTTCTCCGACATCAGATTGGTGAAGCAAAAGAAGGTGTCTGCCTCAGCATGCTCTGCCCAAGCAAACACATCAGAGGATCACTTCAGTGTTTTCACTTTAACATCATCCAAATGAAAAAAGAACATAATTGTAGTTAACTGCAGAGATGATTACAACAAACAAGACACAGAGCATATCATGCAGTTTCAGGCCAGATGAAATGTATCCATGAGAGCTGGGAAACAGTGTCTGGTTCTGTCCGGCACCATTTATAGTTCAGCAGCCGCCTCTCTTCACCAGCAGGGTGAACAGTGACTACATGAACAGATAAGCCAATCAGACAAAGGAGGCCAAGCTGGAAAAATGCACTAATAAGCACAAGTACTTTCCACTCAATTATGAAGCAACAGGAAAGGGGCAAAAAGCACTGCTAGTAACAACCACCACCTGAAATGCTCATTGAATTTTATTTAGCAAAACTGAGTCAGAGATGCATTCCAGTAGTGTTTAGATTTAAATGAAACCCAACGCCCAAAATACATACAATATTATCCAATCCAAAAATATTGGGTTCTTGTCATTTTGGCTCTTTTCTCCAGCTTTTGATATACCACATATTCCTGCAGATTTGAATCAGATTTGACAAGATTTGAATGGATCAACTTGATTTTATACCAGCTTATTTCTTCAATTGATGATCTCACTTTTGGTAATGAAGATCAAGCACATATAAGAGCAGCACCACAGCAGAATGCACAAGGTCCCATTCCCAGTCTATTCTCCAGGATATTGGTAGTTGGAAGCATAAATACCCACCCCTGGCTGTCATAACACAACATCAGAACAAATGTGCATGTTTTTGCCTTTTCCATATTTGGGCCGGTCCATTTTAGCAATACAAAGTGCAGTGACAGAGGCCTGTCCTGATGAGATCAAAAACCACTGGGGGCAAGACATGCAAGGACAACAGGGCTTCAACATAGGGCAGAGAATGAGAAAGGGGATGAGCTCACGAGTCTCGCTCATATGACACTCAGAGATTACTTGCTCCATCATGCATCATATTACGCTCCATTCCTGGCAATAAAACAGATATTCACCATTGCCATTCAGTTATTTACTGTCAGTAATCATGTTCTGAACTATGAATAGAACATTAAACAGATCAGTGAAGTCATGAAATGGAAATCAATACCACCTCTTGCTTACATTAGTTAGCAAACCTAAATGCATACCTTCTGGTGGTAAGATTGGATCAGACTCTTAATAACAGACCATTTTGTACTGTAGACCTGTGGTCTTTGTGAATAATAGGGGTGAAGAAATTCAATAATTTCTCACACTGATTACTCATCCCATTGCTTAAGAGTACCTGAATAACTGCTTTGTAGTTTTTACTCCTAGATAAGGGAAGCTTAGGAAGGAGTGTTGTGATTAGACTCGCATGTCACTCACTAATCAGTCAATCAATTTAGCACGGCCATTGAATTCTAAACCAACAATGGAGTGTTGCAGCTTTTTTTTGTTTGCATTCATTCCATTTAATCCTGGTATTTTTGTATAGACCCAGTATTTCTGCATTGCAGCAAAGATGTAGCAATAGTAATATTACTATAATTCTACTTTTTGTAGAATTAAATTCCTGTGGCGGCTGCATAAGATTGTTTCCAACTCTTGTGAGCCAAACAATTCCAACAACTCCAGAAAGACGTGAAGTCCAACTTCCAAAAGTAAACATTTATTGGAAAAAAGACCGATTTAATAATTTCAAAATTCATTTGTTTTTATCTGACGAAATATTGTTTGTTGGCAATTAGAGTATCAAAACCAAATTTTCTGCTGAATTCAAAAACAGTTTGCTCTCCCCTGCTTGCCTCAGGTACATACATGCATAAACAAGGCATTAACAAAGATTAAGGCATCTGCTTTCACTTGGCAATCGGTGCTCCATCACTCCATCACTTTCCTGCCAACAAGCAGTGTGGAAAAATGTCAAAGAAATCACCAGTTTGGAAGCATTTTGAGATTGGAGATGATGATCACCAAGGACGCGATTATTGAGCTGTTCCATTATTATTTTATGCCTTGTTTTGGACCAGCCTGCTGCTTGGATGCATTTATGTTGAAAACTGATGAGCCAATACATTCATTAAAGAAAGTTGATTTTATAATAAAAATTATGTAACTCATTTAATGCAATGAGTCACTTTATTCAAATTGAGGATTTTGTCCGAAATTTTTTTAATTTTTTGGGGTGATGACGTCCGGTAGCTGATGAAACGGCAAGCTAGGCTAATAGGTGACACAGTTCTGCGCCAATGCTGCATAGGGCTTGAAACGCCCAAGACCATGTTTCCCAATTTAAATGTAAAAAATGCTACACCAGGAGATAGAATTCATGGAAAGTTTTTGATCAATTAATAACACATATAATTGTCATCCATACAATATCACATGTATTATAAGCACATTTTCAACACAGCCCATCAGTGGTCTCTTGGGAATTTCCCAATTGATAATTTCCCAATCATTATATGCTAATGCTTTGATCTTGGAAATTCAGTAAATAAATTGTATAATTGTTAATCAGGCAATCTTGAATGGAAATGGGTTGAGAGCAATCATGCGCAAAAGGTGAGAGGCTTCAACAGCACGCCACTGAAAATCCTGTTGACTAAGCATTACAAGGAGTTGGGGTTGAAGAGAGAATATATGAAGCAAAAAGCCTTTTAAATAACTAAACAGGCCAAACTAACACAGGGAACTTTTTGGGATGAAATATGACAATAAAAGGATTATCAATTATTCATTTTTTAACACCCGTTTGTACCCTTAGATATCCTCTCAAAAAAATGAAAATCCCTTTTCATAACCAATTTACCCAGTGGGTTCTGGACTTGAGGTTTTCAACAGTTCAATATCTTAGGAATTCCACATTCAATCATTTGTAGTCATTTTGTTCTTATCGCCATTACCAGATTTATAAAGGTGTATGACCATCTGCCTCTTTTGAACTGATGGTTGTTTTGTTTTCTTCGTGTTGTTGGATGAGAAAGGGATACTGCCTGTGTGTTACCTCATCTTTATATCCTAATGAAACAGGAAGTGATGTAATGGCTCAATACAGTTCCTTAACACTTTGATAAAACTTAAATAAGTGGAATTTAATACCTGGTTTAATTTTGGCAGATGTTATTTAGAATGACCTTTAAGGGTTCCATTAATTATGAAACCATGATTTGGAGGAAACTGATTTTTTTTTAATTTATTTTTTTTTATATTTGGCATCTCCAATCCCACCCGAATCTGGAATGCCCAATTGGTGAACTATGTACAAAGCTTGCTCGTATGCGACCCCTTGCTGCGAACTCAGGATAGTGAGGACAGTTCACGGCTCTCCTCCGAAGCACGTGCCTGTCAACCACTGATTCTTATACACTCATTGGTTGAATCCTCGTAAGTTCAGAACGAGGGCGGAGAATACCCGGACATGAACAAACCAAACAAATATATATTTGGGCACGATATACGGAATTGCAGTTATCACAAGCGTAATCAAAGTAACTGCCACTATGAAGCAGACAGATGAGCTTGCTTATTTCCTTTTCTATGACACATAACTAATGCAGTCATTTGAAAATGCTTCCAGGAAGAAAACTGATTTGAAGTCCGCTAATTACCAGCGAGGTTGGACAGCCTCCATCGCCTTGGCCTAATTAGCTTACCTTAAATCAATTCCCGTGTACTTTGCCTAACTTGCAATCAAGCCGTTTATTCAGCCAACTGACTGATCAAAACCAAAATGTGGCCAATAATGATTAAGAAGAGATAATGAGAGCCCATTGTATATAAATAGTTCCCATTATTTTGGTGGGCACTGTGCACAGCATGATCATTTTAGTGAACTAAAGCAAAGCTCCAGTCAAAATACTGTATATTTTATTTACCCATTTAAATGCAAACAAGTCGACATGGTCTACAACATCCCCCGCCAATCGTGCGCTTCTCATTTTCGAACTCAATCAAGGCCTTTATGGTCTGAAGCTACACACCAAATTTGGTTACTGTATCTGTAGTAGTTTCTGAGTAAAGCTGTCCCCTTTATCTCGGACGGACGCACACACGGACAGACGGACGCACGGACGGACGGACGGAGGTCAAACCTATATCCCCCTCCCACTTCGTGTTGGCGGGGGATAATAAACCTTTATAAACCAATCTACTGGATATCCTCTCTACAGAACTGAAGGCCTTGAAGGCTTTTATGAATGAAATTGCCCAAAATATAGGAAAATTAAAAGGACAGTGACATCTTTACATGCATCCTGTAATCTAAATAATCAATATCCCATAAAGATTTTGTACCTTTCCACTGACTGTTGGGATCTGTAGCAAAGGTGTAGTAGATGGGCCCTACAATCTCATTCATGCCCTGCACATAGGCAATGCCAGGATTCAGCTTGGCATAAATAAAGAGGATTCGCTCCACCACCTCCCAGTGCGCCTCACAGCCGTTGGGAAGCACTTCATACTCATTAGATGGGTACAGGTTCTGGGCCTTCCCCGGGGAGCTAACCTGTGATGGGACAGAAATTGCAAATAGAACTGTCTGAGCCCAAGGATGCCGAAAATGAAGTGCCCAAACACTACAATTACAAAGGATTAGAGTCTGCTGTCAAACAATACCATTGCCGCATAATACAGCACATTTTCTGTCTGCTAGGCATTTAGAGCCGTATTACAGAAACAGGAGTTATCAGCACCTCACCACACACAATAAAACGTAATTATGGTGCCAAAAGCTGTATCAGAACAAAAGACGGGAAACATGCATTGCACATTGAGACAACTGTCTTAGAAATCAAACCACACTATCAACAGAACCCTACTTTACTCACAGCAGTCCGAGCTTCAGAGCACTGGTAAAGAGAGACTGTTGTCAGAGATCATAATGATGGATATTAAAGCTTAAAGCTTTATGTTGATTGTGCAGCAGATAATATCAAAGATCAGGTTTTCATCTACCCATGTTATATTTAAATTTTTTAAAGTTTTCAGCCCAATTCCCACCCTGATTTGACATAATTTCTGCAACCAGCCACTTTCATAATGAAACCCATTGAACCACATCTTGTAATACAATTGTACCATGACAAAACAGGACATAAATTCAGAAAGTCCCAGTATCGCGACTATAGATATATCTAATGCACTCATGCCTTCTTTCAAATTTCTGGTTTTTGTAAAGCCATGAACCGCCATCAAGTCAGACAAAATCTCAATTTTGGAATCAATCAACTACAGCACAAAAAGATCATTGATAATGACATGATATCAGTTTCTGTAATTTGATTAAATATTCCAAGTCAACCATAAAGCCAAAACTTCAGAGTGTAAGTGAGGATAAGAATTCAAATCAGCGTCCATATGAAAACTCACATTCGTCACTCCACTGCGGTTACGGTCAACGGTCTGTGCTTTCAGGGTGGTCTGCTCCACACGGCGCCGAAGTGTCTCGTATTCATTCTGGGGGTCCAGGATGAGCTGGCAGGGGTACTCTGTGGGTCGCTGAAAGAAGGCCATGTCAGGGTACAGGCGTCTGCATGGGGAGGAACAACAGAAGCCATTGGGCACAAGAGCTACCGGCTGGGATGGTGCCCACTGACTATACAAGAAGCTCCAGAATGAAAAATGAATACATCATTTACACAGCACTTTTCACCAAATGAGACTCAAAAGTGCTTAAAGTGATGAGAGGGAAGCTTCAACTACCACCAATACATACATCGCCCACCTGGGTGATGCTTGGCAGGTATTTCATGCCACAACGTCCACCACACATTTTAGCAGAGGAGTGAAGGGACAGAACAATTTCACAGGAAATTACATCAAAGGATGATATGGTGGCAGGTTGAAAAAAAAAAATCTTGATATAAAATTCAGCCAAAATACCAAGGAAATCCCTACTTTTTGCAATGAGTCATGGGATCTTTAATGGCCATGGTGATTCAGGACCTTGATTCAAGGTCTCATCAAAAATGCAACACTCTAGAGCAGTACGCATAAGCAACAGCTAAGGCAACACTGTTACACTGAACAAATATGGAGCAAAAATTCATTAAAGGGACTTTAAATCTTTTTTGGTCTTTCAGTTAATTTCAACATGTATAAGGGACTAAAACTACCATAATACTGAATTTATCAGTCATAATTTAGGCAGGAACTTGCACATAAGGTTCGCGGTAAATTTTCACTTGCCTCTCTACTTGGCTTGTCTCTTGGGTTACAAGGAGCCCTGGTGCCAATATGTGTCATCTAAACCCTCTTTTACATCACAACTAACCATAGGGAAGTTCATCTCCTTTCCACCTCAAGTGGAAGTTAAAATTCAAAATGCATCCACAAATAGCCACTCAAGAGCAATGACAAAACTCAAGATATGTGTGCTCGAGAAACAATAAAAATCATATCGTACCTAGCTAATTATGTCAAGTGTAAATGTGGGTACAAGAACTAAAGCCAAGTCTTCCAATACTTGCCTGCTTGCATGACCCAAGTTAGCTCCATTGAGGGCACTGCAGTTGTAGATAATTAGATTGCAGTCTAACAGGAAACCAATTCTGTTTAAATTTGGTTATGTCCTTAACAATGGCTTGTTCTGAATTTAAGCAATAGATCTGTCATTAAAGTCATCAGTAATCTCAAGGTGAAGCCAGGTGAAGACCGTCTGTAATGCCAGTATAGTCCTGAACAAGCAAGAAGAGAGAAATTTCAAACTGATAAATCATGTTATGGAGCTTTCTCTCTCCAGACGGCTCTCACAGTCTTTATTGGGCGCAAATGTTCAATATTCCATGGTTAAATGCAGCATCTCCGCTGATGTTTCATGCCCCCGATAAAACATCATGGTTACAAATTAAAAAGGCAATATACTGAAAGGGAAACTATTAAATTCAGAATCATTGCACTGGGGGTTCACAAAACAGTGATGCTATGCCACCCCCCTTCTCCTGAACTCTAACTGAGGACTGGTTTCACACCTGGTCCCAGAAACCATGAAAGCAGCAGAGTATCACTTAGGTTCCGGGCCAGACAGTAATGATCATTTCCAGGAAACTCTCTGGGGAAATAAATGTGCTCTGGGGAGATGTGGTCCCCTCAGTATCCCACCTGACATCTTTATCAATCTGTAGCAACACCTCATTGTCCTTGAAGTAGTTATTCCACCTGCTGTCTGGGTTTGGATTCAGAGGCTGCACATGAAAGAGAAATTATCAATTTTACTTCCTGCCCCTCAATCCCACACAAACACAGAGCTGCACTGCAATTTGAACATATTTCATGCCAAATTTAACATAAATTATATTGAATCACACTGCTCTAGGGCAACAATTAATGGTTCATATGTCAGTTAAATTAAATGTGCCTTGTAAAGCTGTCGAGAACGGTGAAATTGAGGACAAAGGGATGAAAAAATTACAACACCCAGAGGGCAGGGATTAGATATGACTGAATGAATAAAAAGAACAGGAGCTGAGCATTTCCTTTTTATTAATATGGAATGACAGCCAGATTCAGAGAGGAAGAGGAACTCACATGGTCCTCCATGGTTACATCTTCCCTGGAGAGACCCAGGTTTGCCTTGGCAATGCCTGGTTGAATAATCATCTCCTTCAGGAACTGAGTGTACAGCTCCCTGCAGAAAACACACAGCCAGGCATGATGCAAATTAAAGCTACACTAAGTTACAGAACATGCACTTTTTTCAGTCAAATGACTCCTTGCAATATGAGTCAACATTTGAATGTCTCTTTCTCCCATGCAGTTTATAGCCAGCTTGCTGCTGTTGCCTGTCTGGTGTTTACAGAATTCCTTTGCCTGCCCTACAATTAGCTCCTCCTCTGCCTCCCACATCACCACTCTCCCCTCTGTTGCACAGAGCTCTTTAAAAACTTGGTTTTTCACCTGGATGAGCACGATTTTTCAGGATGTAGCAGTGCGCAGCTCAGCAAGCTCTCTCAGCGAGTGCACATTCATAAATGACTTTGCATAGTTTAACTCATGCTTGGGAGCATTTCTAGCTACCATATAAAATAAGTGAAAATACCCACTAATCAGAAAGATTTACCGATTAGTTTGCGAGTAAAACTTAACAGACCTTAATGTTCGCGTTTGACTACCGATTGGTTGAACTGTACCTTGGCTAGCTAGCAAACTACCGTTATATGGCAACCAGCCAACCACTGACATGGCCAGGTACCTCCTATTTCAAAGCACTACCGTTACTTACTGGCAAATACTCAGAATTTTTTATTTATTTCTGTTGTGCTGTTAAAAGCAAAGAATTCAGCTTCGCAATAGCCTTAACTCATCCTTGATGGCATCTGTATTCACATCCATTACTTGGCCATCAATGCAAGTGGATGTGGGTGCTGGCATGCTGTCGGTAGTAATGTCTCCATGTAGAATTAGCCCATTCTGGCAAAATAAGTATGAATTCTGGCTAGATATCACTGGCGAACTAGCCAGCTATATAGTTTAGACCAAGCTACTGATAACAAAAACTGAAAATTGGACTGAGTGTCAAAGTAAGGGCTAATTTTATTCCTAAAGTTAGGACAGTTAGGCAAACAGGACAATACACAAATACAATATGAAATCAACTTATTTAATGAATGTCAAGTATGAAGGCATACACAATAGAAGCCAACATTCCTATTATGCTATAATAGTAAATATTTTCCAACACAACATTGTGAGGGTCAATCTGAGAATGAACCAACAGTCAGGCGAAAGACATTTGAAAATCTACAAGGAAGTTTAGTTCCGATTGCCACTGTCAGCAGCTACAAGGAGCAAAAAATCAAAGATCATTTTTGTCAATCGATGATCACAAAAAAGAATCATCGCTGTTTGAAGTTGCAATTAGGTGTGAGGTCTCTGGTTGGTTTAATATTGGGTTTCAGACAAAGATTAGGTTAATAAGAAACATTTCAGGTTACATGTTTGCCATCTTGCTCAAAATTAAACAAGGCAATTGAAATACTCAAAGCGAGAAGACAAGAGCGCGCATCAGCCAAACAACCCATGTGATTCAGAAGGTCAAGGTAATGCCTTTAGGAGTCCCGAGGGGAGAGCAGGAGGGATGAGGCTTTTTTTTTTTTTTTTTTTACATACAACCCCAATTCCGAAATAGTTGGGACAAAGTGTATATTGTGAATAAAATCAAAATGCAATGACTTTCAAATCACACCAGCCAGAATTTTATTCACAATAGAACAGAGATAAAATAGCAAATGTTGAAACAGAAATTTTACAATATTATCCACAAAATGAGCTCATTTCTAATTTGATGGCTGCCACAGATCTCAAAAAACTTGGGACAGGGGCCTGTTTACCATGATGTAGCATCCCCGCTTCTTTTTAACACAGAGTGGAGGCATCTGAGCATTGAGGAGACAAGTTTCTTGAGTTTAGCCATTGGAATTTGATCCCACTCTCGTTTAAAACAGGTTTACAGCGGCTGGAGAGATTTGGGTCTCCTTTGAAGGCCTTTTCATTTAATTATCCACAAATGTTCTCAAACGGTGAAAGATCATATGTTGTTCCAAAACCTTTATATACCTTTCAGCATTCATGGTGCTTTTTAACCCCTTTGCGCAGAAGCCAAATTTGGCTATTTATGGGTTACCCAATTTGATGCTTTATAATTCAAGATTTAAGCTTCATAAAGGGGACAAATTCGACTCAAAAAATTCTGAGGATTGAAAAATGGCTGGGGGTTAAAACAATACATTTCTGGGATAATACACTCCTAGACCACAAGTACTCCTCATCAGAACATGAGTTATTAAATTATCCACTTTTTATAAGCCAAGTAAGATAGCTATCCAGGTGGCTCCCCAAACTCCCAGAGCCTTGAAAATGGCGCGCTTTCAATTCATAAAATAATCATATTTTTAACACAAATCAACTTTGTACTCATGATGTTCAATATGAATGGATGATTTTCTGGTTGAATTTAACATGAGTTTATCAATACAGGCGCAGCTGGACATCAATGGTCACCACTAACCTCTCCAAACCAAAAACATTTTTTCTCCACGATAAAGTTCAGAGTCTCCTCCATTTATCAACAGAGCCGCATCAGCAAGCACACATACTCATTAGAGGAACTGCATATCTTACAGTCAGAATGTTCACACAGATGGAAAGCTTGCTGTTCACAATTCTGATCATCCCAGCGAAACGCAAACTTGTAACAACGCTTTTCACACCCTCTATGGAGCAAGTATAACTCAGGTCACAGTAATAGCTGTTCGTACTTTAAAAGAGCGAAAATGCAAGGCATTTTGTTTCATTGAACATGGTATAAATTCTAAAGCTGATCACCTAGTTAAGAAAAATGCCAGCACACTGCAGTATCGACAACTCTTTTGTTACCCAATGTGACAAACTAGCTCTGTGATCATGGTGGTCAAACAAATATAAGAAATAGCTGGCTAGTTAGCTAGCAGGCTAAAAGTAAGATAGAGCAACACCATACAAAGACAGCTTTACTAACTTTTCAATAGAATTATTGAGCTGCTCCTCAGAAGTATCAATGCTGTCAGCCCTCCTGTCTGTTCCATTCAGAATAACTGCTATTTTCCATCTCAGAATCACATTTCCATCCCGCAAATAAGCTCGGCTCTCCAGGTTCAGTTCTGGAGGTTTTTTGTTCCCATGCAACCACGTCAGCCTGAGCTGCGTAAAGTGTATTGGATACAACGTAACCCCATTACGCAAGTGTTTTAATATGGTTTTCAAGGTCCAATCAATCTCTTTAACTTACTGAGGAAAGCTTAAACTGTCTCCAATTGGATAAAAATTGTGTCAACCAACTGGTAATTACCAGGAGAATTTCACGTGGGCGTGAACTACAGCAGGGGTTTCACGCAGATACCACTGAATCACCATTAAAGTGATTGATTTCTGTTAGCTCTTGTATGAGACTCTAAAAGACAGCTAAATTCTTCAACCAACATACACTGTCTGGCCAAAAAAAAAAGTCGTACACTCAAATATTTAGTTGGAACCCCTGTAGCTTTGATTACAGTGCATATTCGTCTTGTCATTGTTTTGACAACTATATGCAATGCCAGAACATTTCTTTTCGATCAGAAATGCCATAATTTTTGTCCAAGACCTTGTCTTCTCGGCATAATGGTTGAACCACTCGGTGGTCTTGAGTACATCCCAATAACTTTTATTATGTTCAAGGTTGGTGGAAAATTTGTTTGTGAAAATGATTCCTCCTGCTTGGTTTTGTCATTCATGGTTTTCTTTGCTAAATACAGGCCAATAACTTGCCCGTTCTGAAATACTGTAACATCTTTTCCACCATCAGAGAGTGTGTTTTCCGACATGATTTTGAAAGAAATGAATAGCGACGCACTTCATCAGTCAGGGTTAAAATGATTATTGCCATCTGAAACATATTAATAACTGCAATAATGATCCTATTTTAGAATTTGTTCATTAACTTCCAAACAGTGACTTTTTTTTTGGCCGGGCAGTGTATCTACGCGTTAATCCACGATATGAAATTGCACGTTCTTAATATGTGATGACTGAAATTGACAGTAGAATGACATAATGGCAATACCATGCTGAATTTTTGCCTCAGTAAACTGATTTTTTTTCTTTTTGACTACCTGGAATACCATTGGGTCACTGTAACTGAAGTGGTGGCTACAGAGGACAACAATTTTTTCTGTTGCAAGAGATCATTTTTTTAAACTGCTGGATAGATACAATGGGCAGGGATATTGAGCAGTTTGCATATCAGGCTTAGCTGAGGAGTTTAATTCATGCAACTCCTAAAAAATGGGGATAGGAGCGAACTTGTCAATATTCTAAACTGTGTTCCAGCACAGCTTGCTTGTCAATATTCAATAACTGATCCGGGGGTGCCATCTAGTGGTAAAACAGTGCAACTGCTTCCATAAAATGAGCTGCTCTTTGTCTCCAGGCTTCAACATCTGCTGAAAGGTGTTAAAATATGCAAGTGTCCCACACCATATGCATTAATGCAACAATGGCTTCCTTTTTGCATGATAGAGTTTTAGGTGGCATCTGTGGATGACACGTCAGACTGTGTTTACAGGCAGTAGTTTCTTGAAGTGTTCCTATGCCCATTTAATAATGTCAATGACAGAATCACGCTGGTGAGTGAGGCAGTGGCGTCTGAGGGCCCAAAGATCACGGGCATCCAGTAAAGGTCTTCGGCCTTGTCCCTTATGAATGGAGATTTTTCCAGTTTCTCTGAACCTTTTGATGATGTTATGCAATGTCGATGATGAGACCTTCAAAGCCTTTGCAATTTGACGTTGAGGAACATCGTTTTTAAAGTATTCCAAAATATTTTTACGCAGGGCTTCACAGGTTGGAGAGCCTCTTGCCATCTTTACTTCTGAGAGTCTCAGCCTCTCCAAGACATCCCTTTTAAAGCCAATCATATTACACACCCGATGCCAGTTAACGTAATAACTTGCAAAATGTTCTTTCAGTTGACCCTCTTATGTATGAATTGCTCTTTCAGCCCTTTTATTGCCTGTGTCCAAACTTTTTTGAGGTCTTTTGCAGCTGGAAAATTTCAAATAAGCTCATTTTGTGGATAAAAATGTAAAATGTCCCAATTTCAACATTTGCAGAGATATCTAAGTTCTATTGTAAATAACACATTGGCTCGTGATCTGAAAGTCATTGCATTTTGGTTTTATTCACAATTTACACTTCGTCCCAACTATTTCAGAATTGGGGTTGTACAAAAACAGTCAAAAACAATCAGCTTTCCCAGACTCTCCAATAGGGATACTTTCCTTTCCCCACAGACTGCTGACTCAGAGAAAAACTTTATTGAAAAAAAAAAAAAAAACACTAACCAAGGCAAAAGTCCACAAAAAAAAGCTTATGAGGTAGAAAAAAAAATTTTAAACTCAACAGAGAAAAATCTTCCGCATTCTGCAATCTCTGAATTAGGACTTAAGACAATAAATGGAGGTAAACACCAGCACTGCACCAGCTGTGAAGGAGAGTGAGCCACTAGTGACCCAAAAAAATGAAATAACTTCTATGCGCAAGACTCGCCATGGACCACGATGCCCAATCCATCACAGTATGCTGCAGAGCACCGGGGATGGAAGCATGAAACTTGCAACTGGCCATTTCGAAATTGGAAAAATAATATCCAAAGGCAAGCAGTTATTTTTACAACAGTTTAAAGCATACAAAGATTTTACTCTGATCACACAATGTAAAGTCAACAGTTTAGACCACCTTAATATCACACTTATATGGGCACTAACTACAGCCTGACAGTCGATTAATGATTGACCATTAACTGTATAGTCGCAGACCTTTCCAAGGTAAGCATATAAAAATGAGTTAAACAAATCATACTCCCTTAACCTAGCCTTTGATTATGGATTCATTACTTATGGCATGTGCAACAAAAAAATTACACAGGCCAAAATGTGTGCTCTCCCCGAAGTAAATAAGGCTGGAAACAACGGTGCATCCATATTGCAGAGGTTGGCTTGGAGTGATATGAATGATGCATGATATTTATCCATATTTGTAGGTGTTTATTTATTTTTTCCAGTAATGATTTTTCTGGGATGAGAAAATCCACCGCTTACAGAAGTCAAATTGAATTCTACTGACAGTTCCTGCAGATCTACATCCTGAAAAAAGGTGATCAGTAGAGGACTGATATTGTTTCAAATTATCTTCTCACATTGAGAAGAAACAAAATCAGTCAGTCGTATTATAGACGTAAACAAATGCAGGATGGGCATTTCATTCAGACTTCCATGGAACTCCATTTCTCTTCAACTAAAAGAAATAATCTGCTTCAGAACTTCACTGAGGGTCCCGGAACTGATAAATTAAACTCTAAAATTTCCAGAAAGACCAGAGAGAACAAAAACCCATGAAGGAAATTTATACCTCTGTTTCTTCAAAAAGGAGTCCCATAGTGTCTGCTCCAAAGGTAGGTAGTTAAGCAGAATCTGAAAGCAGCCAGGAAGAGCTGTTAGGTAATAGGGATAGACAATAAAAGGAGTTACAGGTTTCAATCCCAAGGCAAGCACTGTTGCTGTGCCCTTTAGCAAGACAATTGAGCGGTGTACACTTCAGAAGGTATCCAGCTTCCATAAATTGAAAACAATTCACAATATGCATTAAGCTGGATACAGAGGTTTGGCAACAAATTATTAACACTGAAAGTCAGAGATGGGTCTCTATAGTTAATCAATTCAGCCTTGAGACATATTTTCACAAAGCTTTAAAGACATATTTAGAGGTTAGACAGAAAATTATATTGACAAACAAGACCCAAAACCAAAAAGTCTCTTTGGGATATGAATCCAGCAGTATATGCAGCTAAGAAAGACACTAATTACACATAAAATACGCTCGGTGTGGTCCAGCTCGATGAGGGTAATCAGTGATTTCCAATAAAAGGCTGGTGTAAAATGGATGAGAGCTGGTGGGAAATGGAAAGCAAAGGGACTTGCCTTCCAACACAAGGCTCGAATTCCTCCTTCAAAGGGGATCCCTGTTTCAGACGCAAGGACGTTATTCCTCAACAGCAAAACATTAGTCTAATATAAGTTGATAGCAAATCAATAAACCAACATCAGTTGAAGTCAAGGCTTAACCATTTAATGGTAGGTAAGCAAAATTATCCTTTTGATCAGTTTTTTTGCTTACCACTGAAGCAAAGTTCACGAAGAGCCTGCAAGTTAATCTTCTCCTCTTTTAAGGCCACCTCAAATTCTTGAATCCTTGGGGGGAAAAAAATTTAGAAATTGAAAATCAACACAATATCGCAAAATGCAATATTGTGCCCAAATACAACTGCCTGGGCATAGTATGGCATTGTGAATTCAAAGCCAAGACAAAATGACAAGGACATTTTTTCCCATGAAATTGTCACAGTCCTAAGGACATTGTGTATTAAAGAAAACTAAAGGGTGCTGAAAAAAACTAACACAGGCTGCAAGTATTTAAAAAATGAATGTATAGGGAATGTTATAGAGCACATTCCAGTGCTACTGCCGCATGCTGAGGAGGGGTCAGCAAAGCTATGACTAGAAACCAAGCTCATGCAGGCAATGCAGCTGCAGCACAGGCAAACCAGTTATGTCATCAAATGTGTTGTAGTATATGCTACAGCACTAAAAAATTAGGATGCATAAAAACATGTCCATGGACACAGTCCGCATTTGCATCCACTTTGCTTTCCCTCTGCAGATCCCATGGCAGCTGGATCATTGCAGATTCTTGCAGGGAGGGTCAGTACATTTACTTTTAATCTGTTGCATCCTTGCAGGACTACATCTAAAAGTTTGTAAATAAACGGATCCTGCGAGGAACACAATTTAAATGTCTAAAAAAATGGGTTTCCTCTGACATGAAAATAATGTTTTTAGTTCAGACCACAGATAATCCAGTTATGAGGAAGTCTGCAGGAGCCCTCAGTTCTCTTGTTGGAAGTTTATACTGCCAAAAATGGTAAATAATCACAATAATTCTCAGACATTACTTATTAATACGTTAACTGAATTGATAAGGGGGCCAGTCTGATTTGATTTGCAGATGTCCGCAGAGAAGCTCCACTGTACATAAAAATAGTGACAACATTCTTTATACAAGATATTCTTTCATTCAGTGACCAGAGAGGATCTTAATAATATCAGAATCAATTAAGAAGATATTAAATGACAGATGAGAGAAACTGTCAGATACAGGTTCTTCAAATGTGGTTTGTTTTTGTCAAACTGAATGAATGAATGAATGAATGAATGAATGAAGGAAGTTTATTTTTGAACATTTCCATATTAAAATTTGCCATGGAAGTGTGAATAACAATCATGAAATTGTCAAAGAAAGTAACACAATCAATTTAACAAAAATACAACAAAAGGGAAATGTGACCTGTTCAAAAACGGAGAAGAGGGAAGCAGAAGCTAGTACATCTTAATCGTAATAGGCTATTGGAATTGCTTGATTGTTATTTAGGACAAGTACACGGGTGCAGATTTAGGGAAGGGTGGAGCGCCTGCAGTTATTGAAATCTAAACTCAGTCTTCTTCCCGATGGCATTTTAATTCGTGCCGCTTCAGGTGCGTCCGTTTCAAGAAATTACACGCGACCCCATTACGGCAAGTGGTCTTATCACACTTTAAAAAAATCCTCGTTCAACATCACCACATCCCAACTCAGCATTTCATCTCTCATTGTAGTATTTTTAGGAGATCCATAATGATAAAGTAAAAATAAAGAGATTTGTTTTCAGATCACAAGGTGGAAAACATTCTGTAAAGTGGATGAAACGTGAATGTGAGATCATTTATTTCACAGTCACATGAAATGCCGAGACAATGGAAATCGTGTTCATGTTGTGCCATTTAAATTTCAATATGCAGCAATCAAATATGCTGCCTTAATAAACAGCTCTACTCATTAAACTTCGAAAGTAAACGCATCCACCATTTGATTACTAATCAAGCAAGTAAACTGGAACAGCTTACTTTTCTTAGAGTAGCCTAATTGGTTAATAGGAGACGATTCTGTAGTCCTTTACTTGGCTCCATGCATCATGTCGCTGAAAAAAACTGATGTCAGTGAAGTTTTTTTCCGGAAGCATTTCACGTGCCCTTTGATGTTTAGCACTTTCGCCGCAGGTACTGGTACTACGCCTCAAAAAAGAATCGATTCAGAATCGTCCCAGCCCTAATAAGCATTGTACACCTGTCCAAGATTTGAATAAAGTCGTTTTAGAGATGGGTCTGAAATTTAATCCCAGAAATGATTAAGAATCAGTGCGATATAACCCATGAGCTATAGGTTTGGTATCACACACGGGTGTGATACAGCTTTTTGCGTTGTGTTGGCAAGATTCCTCTCATTTGCAAATTTGTCAACTAATAATTTCGCAAAAGTAAGTTTACCAAATCTGCTGGAACATTCACCATCGCTGGCTTTGTGACTGTTATTCAAGTCAGTGGGATGAATAATCTGTAATCTAGTTTGCTAATTCTTTTAGCCATAAAAGTAATGCGTTACACGTGTAACTTAACGTAGACGCTTAAATTTAAAGGCGAAAAGCTTTAGCATAATGGCTTTCTTTTAAAATTGTACTAGCAAATAAAAAAAGAGGAGGTTGGATACAGAATTCTTTACATGCAAGACTTTGCTTCCTCTTTCTGTATATTTTCTGGGGCATACTCAGGTGTGGTGTGACATTACTAGTGTGAAAGCTGACCAGCAGGGGGAGAGGGGAGGGGGGACAATCATACTGTGGCACAGTACGGAACAATCGCACAAAGTGTAAAAACACCCGCAAGCGGACACATGGTACGGTACGCTTGTGTTCACACCTACCAAATAAACCAGACTTTAAGGTACAGTGTGCTCGGATCCGTGCCCGAGTCCCAAGTGTGAAAGCCCCCTTATTCATCCCACTGACTTGAATAGACTGCCAATTTCCAAATAATTCAATGCTGTGGAATAAGTAGGATCTCAGATTCATGAGCCCGACATATCAAATTATCAAATTTGTGAAACTCAAGTGGTAATTTCATTGAAGAAAATTATTGGCTACTCTTGTTGCATAAATTTGATATTTCGAGCTCCCTTATTAGAGATCCTCCGTGTACTGATACCGTGCATGTCCAAGAGCATTGTATTCAATGCAGTGTGACTGAAAACATACTGCCTTGCGCTGGTGCGTGAGATTCAATGCCTCTTTCAAATCCCCTTCAAGTAGTATTTGTTGCCATCAATGACGCTTAACTGAGCCTAGAGACAACAAGTCTCATGGTAAAGTTAAATGTATGTTTACATTTATATTTAGTTTGAGATGAAAATCTCCAGGCGAGATGAAATTCCATCGACTGCAGCTGAAATGAAACGCGTATAAAAGCTAGCAGTTCTGCCACCTCAAAACTTGTTGTCTCCTGATACTGCTGATAGTGATTCCAAACAAATTATTTTAACTTGCAAGGCGAGCTACAAAATGAATATTTTTGCTAAAGGTTTCCATGAGCTGGCTTCGTTATTCCTCGTGTTCAAAATATATACAGCTCTGACTAGGACTGGGGCGATTCAGAATCGATTTTTTTTTAAAGGCGTAGTACCACCACCTGCTGCCATGAGATGAACATCTGAGCTTTCCCTTTTCCTTTATTAAACCCACGCAGGTTAAACAAAAGTGCCAAAAATCAAAGGGCATGGGAAATGCTTCTGGAAAAAAACTTGACTGACAAGTCAAACTTGACTATTTTTCGGCGATGTGCTGTATGGACCCAAGTTAAGGACTACAGAATTGTCTCCTATTAACCAATTAGGCAACGCTAAGAAAAATAACCTGTTCCAGTTTACTTTGCTTCATTAGCAATCAAATGGTGGATGTGTTAAGTCTCTAAGTTGAATGAGTGGAGCTGTTTATTAAGACAGCATGTTTGATTGCTGCATTTTGAAATGTAAATGTCCATAGAACAGTACAGCATGAACACAATTGCCATTGCCATGGCATTTCATGCGACTGTGATAATTTATGTGTCACAATCACGTTTCATCCGCTTTTCAGCATGTTTTCCACCTTGTGTATTTTTTAGACGCTTAAAATTCAGGGTGATCACAAATCTATTTTAAATGAATATTTAATAATGTGCTAAAATGCTACAATAAGAGATGTAATTCAGAGGAAGATTTTTTTTAAATCATTGGCATTCTTTTAATCAAACAACGAAGCCCAGTGAAGTTTGTCTGCTTTTAACCATCAGATCTTAATTGTTATAGGCTACTGAAATTGCTTGATTGTTATTTAGGAAAAGTACATGGGAGCAGATTTAGGGAAGGGCGGACCACCTACAATTAGCAAAATCTAAACTCAGCCCTCGTTTACACGTACATGGTTATTTTGACAAACGGAAACATTTCCCTGCGTTTGTGCCCTTCGTTTACACGCAAATGGAGTATTTGCCACTGAAAATGATTCTTTCTAAAAACTCCAGCCAGAGTGGAGATTTTGGAAAACTTTGGTTGCAAGTTTGCATGTAAACTGAGAAAAACAGAGTTTTAGGCAGCTGACGTCACAGTATGCGCCAGAACTTGCACCTGTGCCAAAAGTGCGACCTATGTTTACATTTTCATTTGGCTGTGGTGATCATGGATGATCGTGATTCATTTCTGTTGTTGCCATTTTCGGGATTCTGATTGGCTACCGTGGGCTTGAGCTTAGCGTTACACTGCCATCTACTGGTTTGATATGCTCTTGACTGCATGTATACATGGGTACATGCAAACAAAGACTTTTCGGAAAACTGATACACATATTATTTTTGAAAACGGAGACGGTGAAATGTTCGTCTATGAAAATACCCGGCCAAGTGTAAACCGAGTGTCAGGCTTTTCCCCAGTGGCATTTAAAATCACTTCAGGTGTATGTGTTTCAAGAAATTATACATGACTGTCTACACACCCCATGACAGCAAGTGGTCTTATTACACTTTTTAAAAAATCCTCGTTCAACATAACCATATCTTAACTCTGGATTTCACCTCTCATTGTAGAATTTATAGGAGATCTATAATGATAAAATAAAAATAAAGAGATTTGTTTTGAGATCGCCCTGGATTTCAAGCGTCTAAAAAATGCACAAGGTGGAAAACATTCTGTAAAGTGGATGAAACGTGAATGTGAGATAAATTATCACAGTCACACGAAATACCATAGCAAACGGCAATAGCGTTCATGCTGTGTTGTTCTATGGCCATTTAAATTTCAAAATGCAGCAATTAAACATGTTGTCTTATTAAACAGCTTGACTCATTCAACTAATAGAGTAAACGCATCCACCATTTGATTGCTTATCAAGCAAGTAAACTGGAAAAGGTTACTTTTCTAAGAGTAGCCTAATTGGTGAGACGACAGGAGACGATTCTGTAGTCCTTTACGTAACTCTGAGCACCATGTTGCCGAAAAATACTGATGTCAGTCAAGTTTTTTTCCGGAAGAATTTCACATGCCCTTTGATGTTTGGCACTTTCATTCAACCGGTGTCGGGTTTAATAAAGGAAAAGGTAAAGCTCGGATGTTAGCCCCACAGCAGCAGGTGGTGGTACTACGCCTTAAAAAAAAAATTGATCCAGAATCGCCCCAGCCCTAGCTCTGACACAAGAAATGATTGGTCATATGCTAATGAGCTATATCCTGAGCCCAGAACAGTGGGGGAAAAAATCTGCAACCAGGAGAAACCTGTCAGAGAGGAGTACTGTTGCTTTTGACATTCCTCGCAAATATGGCCTGAATTATTATTATAACCTTTATTTAAAGGGGACCCAATATGCTGATCCTTCTTTTAAAACATATTAGTAATGTTATAATGTTGGTTGTCCATGCTCAACCTCTGAAAAGTTTCTAAACAAAAGATAGAGGGATTTTGCCCTAATCCAAGAACGTGATTTCGTGAGCATGATTTCCTCACTAAACAGTTCCTCCAGAGATCTTCACGAGATCTGGGCAAAACCGGACGTCAGGTTGTGCCATCCAATTAGCACAGACCTAGCCAGAGCCAACCACTGCGCTGGACGTGCCCACACCGGAAAATATTCTAGCAGGCACTAACAACGGCAGATCATACTATGCCTTAGTAGCATCTACACTTTTGGAAATACAAAATAAGAACCGCAGATCATTTGAGGTGCAATTTTGTCAGTATCTCTCCCAAAGCTACTTGTCCTTTTACTTTTGAATGCGAAGAAAAACAAATATTTCTCTGTCAAAAGACGATGCCACCAGAAATCAGTGGGTAGCTTTTTTTGTTTGCTGGCAGCCACGGCCAAAGGGAACGTTAGCTGTTTGTGCTCAGCATTTCACCAAAGACAGCTTCGTCAATAAAGGATAATTCGACACAGCATAAGCGTTTCAGCTGCTTCTCAAACCTGAAGCAGTTGTATCAGTCAAGCGCTCGGTGCCACAAGCCGTAAGTAACCATATAACAGCAAATAATGTAAGTGAAGCTAAAATATTACGGGTGGCTAGCAGGACCACTCGCGATAGTTAGCACTAACAACTGGCCTAAAACGCAGACTTTGTAAAATATCTGAAGATAAAGCCTGTATCGGCCGCGACTGTCCGTGACTCACAGACACAGAAGCTGTAGGTTGCTTTTACTGCATAAGCCATCCTGACGTGATAGCCAGTTGATTGTGGCTGTAGCACAGCGGCTAACGTAGCCAAGTTACTGTTGCTAATGTTTGTGTCCTAAATATGCAAGAGTGATATCAGGGGAAATTCTACAGAGGGTGTGTGAACATAAACCTCATTTGAAGCTAACTTTTAATACTTGTTTGTAATTTGTTTGCTTGGTACAACTGTTCACAGTAAGAGAACTTGCTGTCTGTAAAACCTGTATTGCAAGGGTTTGTCTCTGTGGTCATGACCGCTCGGTTACCAGATACTGCATGTTAGTTTGTGTGTCCTGCTAATTAAAAATGCTCCTGGTTAACTTATATGCAGTAATTCTGATCGGTATGCCTGTGTTACTTCGGTAAGCATCAATGTGGTAGTTTCATCATAACGTTGCCCGATTGTAGCCACTACAGTTAGTGTGCGCTTCACTTATCCATGACTGGGATCAGCCGGATACTTCACAAATGTCTGAGCAAGCTCTCTGGTGCTACCATCAAAGCAATACGAAACGCAGAAGCTCTGCCGGTTTACAAATTATTTCTCTACACTACCTAGACATCATTTCATCCCCTTTTAGAATTTGTTGTGGCTAATAAAAAGCCGAAAAAGGCGGAGATTAAATAGGTAATTCTTTCCTGTAGAAGTGATCAATTCGATAGCTCCACATAAGCAACTTGTCCACGCTAACAGAACCTACGGTCGGCAAAGCCTGTATTATGTTCATAACATAACCGAGCTCTCTCTAGCTGTCGCGTACTATCCATAAAGCTGCTTTCACATCAGACACGAAACAAATTTTTCAAGCGACACACTAGCTACATTCAAAGTCCATGCAAAGACGCAAATACAGGCATTATGAGCGCATTAAGCAGCTTTCACACCGGACACAAAACACATTTTTTGCGCGACAGATTACATTCAAAGTCATGACCGCTTATCAGCTACTGCATGTTAGTTTGCGTGCTCTGCAAATTAAAAATGCTTCTGGTCAACTTATATGCAGCAATAGTGATCGGTATGCTTGTGTTACTTCGGTAAGCATCAATGTGACAGTTTCTTCATAAAGTTGCCCGATTGTAGCCACTACAGTTGAAGCTAAACCGAGAGGTGCTGTATGTGTCTGCCAAGTTGGGCTGCAGTTAGACCAGATGTAGATTTTGCAGAGCTTGGGGTGCGTTTTTGGGTGCTTATGAAACGATCGCCTTACTTATCCATGACCGCGGTCAGCCTGATACATCTACAATGTCTGGGCAAGTTCTCTGACACTACCGGTGAAAGCAATAGGGAAGCGCACAGGCTAGAACGTGTCCGGTATTACAAACAATTTCTCTGCATTGCCATTGATTGAATATTAAATTCTTTCTTGTAAAAGTGATCAATTCAGTAGCTCGACATAAGCAACGGTTCACGCAGACTGAACTTACGGTCTGTAAAACCTGCATTATGTTTATGACATAAGTGGAGCTCTATCTAGCTCTCACACGATATTCATAATGTGCCCATTTTCCGCGAGGAAAAGCTGGTCAATCTGAAGCAATAAGTAAACCATTATCACGGGCAATTTCCAGAAGGTCGTTTAGCTTGGAGCTTTCGCCCCTCCATCATATACCAGCGCAGAAGCTGTTTGTTTCTCCATGCTAACAACACACCACAGCTATGCACACGGACCAGCAGGTCCTAATACACACCGAAGCAGTCCATAAGCTGTTGGTCCACTTTTAGCTGCTCCTCACTGTCCATGTTTTCCTTTAATCTCAAACCCACCGGATTTCTACGGTCTCCAGTCTACACTTGGGCATGTTAGCCCGTGCAACAAATGTGTCTATATGGGGTGGATTCTAGCTTTCCCTGCATCCTAGATACGGAGTAGAAAAACCGCTGCACTCACCAACTGTTGCCGTAGCAAACTGTAGCCGATAGCAAATTTGTGCTTGAGCTGCCAGACTTTCACACTGCGTCCTCCACTTTCGCCGTTGCGTTTATTAGAACAAGTTAATTTCATTAGATCTATACACATCTACTGCGTTAGATTGCAGAATATCCCCGTTGATTCCTTCGGGAGACGTGTCAGTTTCACTCTGGAGCCGGACCAGGAAAACTGTGTTCTGCTGCCTCGGCCCGCCTAGATCCGCACTCCACAGAGCGGGCCACTTAGTAGAAAGTGGGCACACGGGGAACTATGCTGTCCAGCTCAGACAAAATGTGGGCGATTCTCGCGTTACATGCGTGACATTCGGAAGGTATTCTTGACATTTTTTAATGGACCATTACTTTAATTGGATAGCAGATAGGGATCAATGTAGGACAACCACAAGATACCTGGGCTGATACTGATGTGGTACATCAACTTGGTATTTGCCTAAAACATTGGAAGTACAGGATGAGAAAGAGGCTGCGTTACATGTGTGACACAGAAAATGGGCTAATCGCTACATTTAATTTACATTCCAAAAGTCCTGTGATTTGATCGAAGACTAAGACACTTTGGCTTCATCAGCAGTAGCAATAGTTATTCCTGTTTGCATTGATTAAAACTTAAATAAAACTTTAATACCTTGCTCATTAGCATACTACAACCTCATTTGCATGCGTTACGTGTGTGACGCCTTTGTTACACGTGTGACCGAGTGCAAATCCTGCAATGCTTAAGTCCTTTTCATTTAAATAAAATCATATCTCTAGCTATTGTAGGTCCTTGTAAGTAAGCATAGAGGTGTTTAAGATACATCCTTTGTACTCGCTAATGTTCATGATCAGAATATTGGGTTTGGCAGCATTAACATGGTGGGTAGAAGTGAACAACATGAACATTTCACAGGTTCGTTTTAGTCACCATCAAACTGGAATTGTAAACTGCAAGCTTTCCGTCTGAGTGAACGTTGTGACTGTAAAATAAGCAATTCCTTTAATGAGTAAGTGTGCTTGCTGATGCGGCTTTGCAGAGAAATGGACGAAACTCTGAACTTTATCGCGGAGAAAAGTCATGCTTTTGGTTTGGAGAGGGTACTGGTGACCATTGATGTCCAGCTGCGCCTATATTGATATAGTGTTAAAATAAACCAGAAAATCATTCATTCGTATTGAATTTCAAGCATCAAAAGTTGATTAGTGCTATAAATATGAATATTTTATGATTTGACAGTGTGCCATTCTGAGGGCTGTATGTGTTTAAGGAGCCACCTGGAGAGCCGTCTCATTTGGCTTCCTCTTTCGAAGCCAAATAAGATTTAATGCTTAGATGAAGAATACTCGTGGACTCAGAGTTAAAGATCCCAAAAATCTATTGCTTTAACCCCCAGCCATTTTTCAATCCTCTGTGTTTTAAAAAAAAATTATTTCAAATCAGAATTTTCATGAAGGTTTTATATGTTCGCAGCCCCGTTTCTCTACCACAGCCTTTCCCAAACCTCTCCAGGCGTAACCCCTGTCCTGCATTCTTTTGACCAGTGTTCCCCAACCCTCTCCTGGAGGCCCACCTGTCCTGCATGCTTCAGATTTCTCCCTGCTTCAGCACAGGTGATTCAAATGATCAGCGCGTTAATCACCCCCTAAAGCTGATTGATGACAGCCTGATCATTTGAATCACCTGTGCTAGAGCAGGGAGAGATCTAAAACAAACAGGACAGGTGGGCCCCCAGGAGAGGGTTGGGGAACACTGCTTTAGATCTCTCCCTGCTCCAGCACGGGTGATGCAAGTGATCCCGTCCAAATTACCCCAAGAAGCTGCTTGATAATAAGTGAATCATTTGAATCACCTGGGCTGTAGCAGGAAGAGATCTAAAGCATGCAGGACAAGGGGTACACCAGGCAAGGCTTGGGAAACACCGCTCGACCAAAATCATGAAAATAAAATGAAATATAATGGAATACTGAATGCTGCAAGTGTATTCAGTTGAACCATATTCCCCCTCTCTATGAAGTTTAAATCTTGAATTATAAAGCATTAAATAGGGTAACGCATAAATAGCCATATTTGGCTTCTGCGCAAAGGGGTTGATTTAATCCAACTAACAGCATTTTCACATTACTTTCTGAACACTACATATTCCACGACATCACATGTAAATCCTTTCCTGCTTTGTACATGGGTCTACACATCATAGTTGCAAAAATTTGGCAAAATATTTAGGTCTCGTGGTGGGGTGGCAGACCTTCATGTTGAAGGCTTTTATCCTTGTGACAGAAGTGTGAACTAAACCTTTATTAGCCTAAAGATAAAGGAAACAGGTAATTAATGTCCTGTCATAGCATAGGCTTTGCACTTTGGTCACACATGCAGCGTCAAAAGTCACACACATAATGCCGTGTTATGTGTGTGACAGGTACAGTTTTGGCTATAAAAAAAAGATTATTTTTGTGGGAATGAGGAAGTTATGCCCTCCATGCATGGAAGGTATGGTAATAATTTAGAATCTCAGGTTTTCAAATTTTCACTTGAATTTGTAAATTTTGTAAAAACCTTTGTTGCTATGCGTTATGTATGTGACATCATTCACCACCATATATTTTGACCCCCTTAAAGAGGGCAACTTCTAAGTCCGCAGAGACTTTTGCTGCAAAAGTTGAAAAAATAACAACCTCAACAGTAAATTATTTCTGCTGCTGAGTTTGACACTTATCTAAATCACAAAAAGATGACCTTCATTTCAAGAATGACCCATATTTCAAAAAACTGTGAAAAACTAAAGGTTTTTAAAGTTGGGAAATTTTGCCCAAAAATGCAATGTTTCTGAAATTGGAATTTGCCATCCTAAACTACAATAATAGTAGATAGAAACACATTCACTATTTATTTGATGGAGCTTATTTGAAAATTTGCCCTTCCAGGCTCATTTTTCAGAGAATGGCCCATGTAAGGCTCAGCTATCAGGACAAACTTATCTGCACTGAACAGGAGAGGGATGCAACCAAAACAAGGAGCTGCACTTTCTCACCTGACAACTCACATGTTGCTTCCTATTCCACACACTGTAAAACTGCCGAGCACCAGCAAATTTGACTTCCTGGAATTGCAGGGGGGGAACGCGAAGCACGGTTTATGGATGTAATCTTTCCAGACGCTATGTGTAGACAATGTGACAAATCTGGCTATGATCGAATACGCCAAAATGATCTAGTTACCGCAAAAATTGGCCGCTGTCAGTGTCTTCTGTTTTGCATGCAGAGTTCGTGAACCCCCGTCCCCCGTCCAGTCCTCCTAATGAGAGAAGCTAGACATATCCCATGCCATCAGTTCCCATTAATACGGTCACTGGAACGAGCACGACGATGTCATGTGCTGTCCTTGGAACAGCTCCAACAGAGTAATCTTGTTTAAAAAACACAATGAAAATAAAAATGTACAAGAATACCTTCAGGTCCAGAGCAGACCACTCAATTCCTTACGTCTTCTTCATATGCATTAGAAGAAATAAATAATCCATGTTCCAATATGTTTAGCTAAATATTTCAGACAATGCACTAAAACACGTCACAAGATAACTTTTCAAACTATGCTCCATTTCATCACACACGTGATGCCAATGCAAATGAAAACATTTCAAATATGCAATCATTTCAAATAAATATCTTGAGTTCCGAACACTGAGAAAGATAGCCAAGCTCAGTTCTGTTAATTTGATAGGAGGGGAATGCACACGAAGGCTGACTGCGCGTAATTTAATTCAACCCGAGCCATGAAATAGCCAACTCCAGGGACATCTTGTTCATTCAGAGCAGTATAACTGCGATGAGTGCTTGGCTGTGCTGCAAGCTAAAATATTCAGTTTTCCGTTGGCATTCGCGATTTTTAGCAAGTAAAACCACATGGAAAGTATGAAGACACTGGAATCCATAATATGTTATGCAGCTGGTTTGCCAGGTGACATATTAGTGAAAATATTCCGTTAAAGCATGTCGACAGCGATGTTTGTCCACATTTGGAGCTAGCTTCATTTATTCATTTAAGTTGAGAGGGACACTACAACTTAACATGGTACCATGGCTAAACATGATACTGACGCATTGAATAGAGTTCATATTTTGCTAAGCTTTGTAGTTTCCCTCACGAAAATTAACTAAATGGTTCATACAGTATACTATAAGAACTGGGTAGAGTTCTCTTGTGTGGTTGCAGTGTTCTATAGTAGCTACATTTCACCAGCTACGATGTTACCATACTTTTTTTTTCAGTCGTGGTATTTTATTAGCAAGAGTAGCCCACAATGTTTCACTAGTCGCATTAAACTCTCCATAACGTGTTCAAAAAAAAGAAAAAAAAAACAATTACTGGGGTCATACTGATAGTTTTACATGATAATTTATTATACGTTATTCCTAGAGGCTTTTTTTAGGTTGTGAAAATCCTGCAACCCACAAAGAATTTGACTTAAGGGGGTCCACACTTAACAGCTATTGCTTTTGAGCGACGGTCTAGCAAACTAGTGACATTATCAGAATAAGAATAAAAAGAATGTGGACATTGAAATAAATATTTGATTATAGACCATTGTTCACAGTATGACAGCTGTGTGCTAGCAACATTAGCTAGCTTTCCAAGTCACGTTCAGTGAGTGAATTAGCAAGCTAGCAAGCCAGACATAAACTTCTACTGTGGATGGACTTCGTTGCGGGTTAACAATAATTGATTAATGTATTTCAAGAGTAATAAGCGGTTTCAGATACGTCATTCATCCGATTGTGCCAACCGACCCGCGAATTGACGTTGGCTAGCCCAACCTTGGTGATATGCTAAATACATAACAGCTAACGTTATCTGGCGAGCTAGCTACGTAGCTAACTATCTAGCTAGCGTTCATTGAAACTGCATATCAGTCAGATAGTTCGGACATGTATCAAAACATTTTATAGAAAACTAAGGGGTAGCTAAATGCGACTCCAATGTCACAACTAAAGCACTTGCGTGTGCTTCAAATTAATCTCAACAAAACTGCAGCAAAAGCTCAAACAAACATTTACAACACATTTCTCACCTATTTCTGTACGAACTCGACATGTTGACTTCCTCATGTGAGCAGCAGGAACTCCGTGTTCCAACAAAAATATTCCGATTTGGAAACAACCCCGGACGTGACATTACCTAATGAGGCGAGAATGTCTTAGCGATCATTTCTGGTTAAAACAGGAGAAAGTTGGCTTTTTTTTAGGTGCCATAGATTTTTATAATCAGAAATCGAAGGTGTTCGCACATATCATGAAGTTCTGAATTTCCAAGAAAAAAATTCGCAAAGAAATTTTAGCCCTCATCCATGCTTGAATGTGCTAGCGAGTGAGATGTTTCGACTGGCAATAGTGCTTAAAATACTCACGCGACTGAGTTTATAAAAACATGAGTTTTAGTCACATTGAAATACACCGCAAGGGAGACTGGATGAAAATCAGGATATGACCCCTTAAAAAAGTTCTAGTTAATCCATGTTTGCTTGTCACGCTTAAATGTTTCAGATCAAACTATTTTTAATGTAAGGGGCCAAAAACGGAAAAAATATCACTGTTTTTTATCATATCTCTGGAAATATTTGTCCGATTGACCTCAAATCAAGTGCAAATGAATGGTCATGACCTGACGATGTGTCCCACGATGACATTTTACCTGTTTGGTTCAAAATGTTGACACAAGGTGGAGCTTTGTCACATAAAATACACCATTTTTGCTATATCTTTGGAACTATTTCTCCAATTGACATGAAACTATGTGCAACTGCAAGGTCATGACCTCACAACGTGTCACATGATAACATCATACCTGTATGGTTCAATATTTTGCCACCAGGTGGCGCTTTGTGATGGAAAATTACCATTTTGGCCATATCTTCAGAACCATTTGACCGATTGACCTGAAATTAAGTTCAAATGAAAGTCTATTCAAGGTCTATTCAAGAATTGGGGAAGTGGAGGATTGGTGGCTTTCAGGGATATACCCCCACCCGTCGCCTACGACGGCATAAGCCTAGTTATAAATGATGAAGCCAGGAATACTGCTCTGTACCTAGAGATCCTGCTAATGTCCGGCTATCAGTTCATAACCAAAAGCTCAAGCACAGTTGGGCTATGCAGCAGGACGATGATCAGCGACACTCAAGCAAGTCCTCCTCTAAACTGCTCAAAAGAAACAAAGTGAAGGTTACGAGGTGGCCTATAAGTCCTGAAGAGGGTTAATAGCTGCTCTTAACATAAATTTCACATAATTAAGACAAATTAACAGCTTGTTAAAATTTTATGATTGCAATTGTGATTGGAACAAAAATAGTCGTATGCAGGGGGTCCACAGGACTGAGTTTGGGAACCACAGCTTTACAGGATGATCGAAAATGGTAATGTGTTCTCCTCATAGCCATGTAAATGCACAAATAATTTTAATGTGTTTTGGGTTATTGTCCTGCTGGTGGACCAATGGTCATTAATTAATAGATAACAGATCATGCAATATCCTGACAGAGTAGCATGTTTTCCGCTGAAATATTGTGGTTGTCCTCTTATATCATAATACTTTTAACACATCAAAGTAATCCAGTAAGGAAGGCAGCAATTTTATACAACCTACAGCAGATTTTATTTTACATAGATGACTTGCTTTGAAAACTAAATATTTTCCCTTTTTAATCCTAAATTTGCCACGGTCCCGGCCAAGAATCAAGTGCAGAGATAGTGTACAATCTAATTGGTAGTTTATTGACAGCTGATACAGTAGTGCCCGGAAGGGAATTCCTGAGGAAGAGGTGGGGACAGAACCCTGAATAACGACAGCACAGTTCAGTACAGCTGTTTTAGATGAACCACGAGCTGTCAGTCACCAGCTACTGGCTACCAGGATTACAGCTACTGTTGTTCAGACTTCACAGCACAGAACTGTCCCATAGGAGGATGGTGTAGCTTGAGGGGAACACAGTTCCAGTCCTGATGACTGCAAAAGGATTGGGAGCTTGTTCCAAACCAACTTGATAAACACACTTGGAGAGGTTAACAAGAGCGGAGTCTCAATCCTTTACACTGCTTCGGCTTGAGCGCTTGCTGTTATAAATTGTATATAGCAAACTGACTAATTTGGGTTAACTTGAATGTGGTCCCAATCCTGGACCGTGGTTAGGATTGGAAGGTTGTGTGAATTACTGTAACTAACAAAGTTATGAGAATAGACTTCAGGAATTGCTGTCACTGAAGTATCATTCGCATTTAATGAAGATTAAGGAGGGGAGAGAGAGAGAGAGAGAGAGAGAGAGAGCAAGATGCAAACAACATAAACCAAACACACAAGACACACACCTAATAGACACTCAAGTTGCTGAATTGAACAACACAAAAAGAATTCACACAAAGGTTGTGACAAAACTGACATTGACAAACATTTGTCATTTAGTTTCTTTAGTCGAACGGATATTTTTTGAGAAAGTTGTTGGCTCATTTGTGAGGATTTTGGGGAAAAATCAGTCAGATTTTCTTCTGTTTTACCTACACGTCTTCCATGGTCTTTGCGCAAAAAATCCTGCAACTGGATGTGGCCAGTGGTGCGCAGTTTTAGATGAAGGATGAAAATATATTTCCAGACCATTCTGTACTAGATTTATGATGCTAGGATGGTATACATTTTTTTGCAATGGTTTATAGGTAGCTATATCAGAGAATAGAGTTGCTACACTTCTCTGCGCAAGCCGAATGTTTGTGAAAAATTGGATGAACAATAAACTTTTAAAACCTGAAAAGGTATTCATCCATCCATTTTCTATACCCGCTTATTCCTCATTAGGGTCACGGGGCGAGCTGGAGCCTATCCCAGCTGACTACGGGCAAAGGCAGGGACCCACCCTGAACAGCTTGCCAATCCATCGCAGGGCGCACACACCATTCACCGACCATTCACTGAAAAGGTATTAAAAGAAATGCAATTTCTTTTGAGATGTCCTTTTTGTCATTATTATGTTTTTTTACTTGTGTATTGAGGATCAGAGCAGTCTTGTCTCACAGGAGGACAAAATGACTATTAACGGTTTTTTTTTTTATTATAGCACCACCAATTGCCACCATTTTCATGGCGGGTGGAAGAAGGCGTGGTACATGAGACATGTATAAATATTGGAGTAAATAAAATAAAGGGTTTCTAAGTTATGACCTCACTTCCTTTTCTTGCATATTAACTATTCACTGTCAAATTTGTTGGAAAATGGCCAGAGCATGAGAAATATCGAAAGTCTAAATGACAACTGTGATTTTTTGAGATAATGGCCATATTTTGGTGAAGATTGGATGACATTTCTGAGATGAGATACAAAATGTGTTTGACATCCAGACCAAAGGATTCCAAAGGAGTTTTGAATTTTCAGAAAATGGTTCAGAATTTATGACCAGAAATATAAGTGCAAACTTCACCTGATGGTGATGCTAAAGCTACTGAGCCATAAACCCCAAAACTAATTTATTGGTTTCTGAGACAGTTGATTATAATGTTGCCAAATTTCATGACTTATTGCCATTTAGAGTTATGAGCTGCCATCAACTGCAATGCGATGGTGTAAAAGACAATTGACAGCAACAATATGTGCCTTTGCAATTTTGGTGCTAGGCCCCAAATAAAAAAAACCATCAATGGTGCTTGGCCTCCAATGAAAAATAATGTATACATAGAGCCATTAAAAATGCATAGGTGATGTACTGTATTTGCAGCAAATTGAAGAATCAATTGATTTTTTTATTGCTTTTCCAGTAGGGCACAAGTGGAAATAAAGAAAAGCATGTGGTATTGTAATCCTGATGCACGCCAAGTGAACGTGGCAGGTACTTCAGCAATAACAAACATTGAGCTGTTTGTGATGTGCACAGTCACACTTGACTTGTTCTTTTGGTGTGGTCAATAGCCTATATAAAGCCAACACAAAATATAGGGCATTGGCGGCCCCAGAAGCTCCCGCCGTTAAGATAAACAAAATGTCGAAGTTTTTGATGACGGACGCATGCATGGACATACGCACATACAGATGGAGCCCTATACCATAGCTCCCGTGCCACTCGGACGGCGGTAGCTAATTAGGAGCCTGTAACTGAACATGTTGATAAGATAAAGCAAATTGTCGAAGTTTTTGGTGATATTTTTAGGCCAGTGACCTTGAAAAAAAAGGCCAAGGTCACCTATAGGTACGTCATTTGTCGGACTTTATGAGATGCATGTCCAGTAAAAATTAGGAGCCTGTAACTGATATAGTTGATGAGTTAAAGCAAAATGTTGAAGTTCTTGGTGATATCTTGAGGGATGTGACCTTGAAAAAATAGGCCAAGGTCACCTTTAGGCATGTCATTTGTAGGCCTTTACGAGATGCATGTGCAGCAAAAATTAGGAGCTAGTAACTGAAGTAGTTGATGAGATAGAGCAAAATGTCAAAGTTTTTGGTGTTATTTTGAGGCCAGTAACCTTGAAAAAATAGGCCAAGGTCACGTTTTGGCACACAAGTCGTAGGCCTGTCTGAGATGCATGTTCAGAAAAAAGTAGGAGCCTGTAACTGAAATAGTTGATGAGATAAAGCAAAATGTCAAAGGTTTTGGGTGAAATTTTGAGGCCAGTGACCTTGAAAGAATAGGACAAGGTCACCTTTAGGCAAATCATTTGTAGGCCTTTATGAGAAACATGTCCAGTAAAAATTAGGAGCCTATAAGTGCAATCATTGATGAAATAAAGCAAAATGTGTTGATGGACGCACGCACGCATACACGCCAAGATGGAGCCCGATACCACAGCTCCTGCACCGCGAGCGGCAGGAGCTAAAAAACAAAAAACGCTACAGCATCAAGAAAATGGAACAGCTTGTGACACACGAGAGAGAAAAAGAGCCATTGGCATGTTATGGGCAGATCTCAGCCGGTGAGAGGTGGTGGGTCATTTGGACTGTCGCTGTTCAACAATCAGTCGGCTGTCTATCCAAGAATGGATCACAGGCACTGTCACTGAACGACCCCGCTTAGGGCAGCCATGAGTGACAATGGTAGCTCAAGAGCGCCACAAAAGCTTGTACCTGAGAGATTCCGGACAGCAACCCAAACAAACCATGACATGGGGGGTCCGAGATGATTGAGGCTGAGCGCAAGTACCGTTTGACACTGTCTGCGTTAGCAAAACATGCGTTCACACAGCCCCTCCAAAAAAACCCATTTTTCAACTATCAAAAGGAGTAGGAACTCTTCACTTCTGACTGGGGGCACCTGCCTCTGTGTGATTTTTTGGCAATTTAGTTCCCCGTTTCTGTCTGAGAATGGAAAACGGGGACTGTCACTGACTGACCACGGTAAGGGCAGCCATGCGTAAATGAGCAAAAACTGGGTTTTCCGTAGGGGCCGTGGGCACGCATGTGTTGCTCACGTAGTTTTTAATGGCGCTAAGTATAGTTTTTATGCATAAGCACTTTTGCC
The DNA here is from genome assembly GCA_029721435.1 of Gymnothorax reevesii. Taxonomy (NCBI): domain Eukaryota; kingdom Metazoa; phylum Chordata; class Actinopteri; order Anguilliformes; family Muraenidae; genus Gymnothorax; species Gymnothorax reevesii. Next base: position 60,120,762 of record CM056580.1, on the reverse strand, counting down.
AATTAAGAGTTAATGGTGACCTCTGCTGGAATTCAGAACAGCATTTACTGTTGCGCACCGAATGTCATGACTCTGTAGGCCAAGCTATCCAGCTGCCATGCCTTCCATGACTGATTAAATTATACTACAGGTATGAAGCAAATGGTCTTACCTGAACTTACAGACATCACAAAGCCTGGGCATTACATTATATGTGTCACAAAATGAAGTTCAATTCTTCAAGACAAATCCATCATAGACACACTGCAGTATTGATTGAACCCTTTCACTGGTCAATTTTCTTCCAGCTGTAAAAAACTTTAAAACAGGGGCAACAATTCTTCTAAAAATCAATTGACACATTTTTTTGTATCAACTGTTTTTTAACCATACAATAAAGACTTCAGCAAATATATGAATGATCACTCTCTACCAGAAAATCAATGGTGACAGAAATGTCCTTTGACCAGTAGAATGGTTAAATACACTCAACAAAAATATAAACGCAACACTTTTGTTTTTGCTCCCATTTGTCATGAGATGGACTCAAAGATCTAAAATTCATTCCAGATACACAATATTACCATTTTTCTCAAACATTGTTCACAAATCTGTCTAAATGTGTGATAGTGAGCACTTTTGCTTTGCTGAGACAATCCATCCCACCTCACAGGTGTGCCACATCAAGATGCTCATCAGACACCATGATTAGTGCACAGGTGTACCTTAGACTGTCCACAATAAAAGACCACTCTGAAATGTGCAGTTTTGTCTCACAGCAAAATGCCACAGATGGCGCAAGCATTGAGGGAGCGTGCAATTGGCATGCTGACAGCAGGAATGTCAACCAGATCTGTTGCTCGGGCATTGAATGTTAATTTCTTCACCATAAGCCGTCTCCAAAGGCGTTTCAGAGAATATGGCAGTACATCCAACCGGCCTCACAACCGCAGACCACGTGTAACCACACCAGCCCAGGACCTCCACATCCAGCAGGTTCACCTCCAAGATCGTCTGAGACCAGCTACTCAGACAGCTGCTGAAACAATTGGTTTGCATAACCAAAGAATTTCTGCACAAACTGTCAGAAACCATCTCAGGGAAGCTCAACTGCATACTCGTCGTCCTCATCGGGGTCTTAACCTGACTCCAGATCTTCGCCGTAACAGACTCGAGTGGGCAAATGCTCACATTCGATGGCGTCTGGCACGTTGGAGAGGTGTTCTCTTCACGGATGAATCTCAGTTTACATTGTTCAGGGCAGATGGCAGACAGCGTGTGTGGTGTCGTGAGGGTGAGCGCTTTGCTGATGTCAATGTTGTGGATCGAGTGGCCCATGGTGGTGGTGGGGTTATGGTATGGGCAGGCATCTGTTATGGACGAAGAACACGGGTGCATTTTATTGATGGCATTTTGAATGCACAGAGATACCGTGATGAGATCCTGAGGCCCATTGTTGTGCCATACATCCATGAACATCACCTCATGTTTCAGCAAGATAATGCACAGCCCCATGTTGCAAGGATCTGTACACAATTCTTGGAAGCTGAATATGTCCCAGTTCTTGCATGGCCAGCATACTCACCTGACATGTCACCCATTGAGCATGTTTGGGATGTGCTTGACCAGCGTATACGACAGCGCGTACCAGTTTCCACTAATATCCAGCAACTTCACACAGCCATTGAAGAGGAGTGGACCAACATTCCACAGGCCACAATTGACAATCTGATAAACTCTATGCGAAGAAGATGTGTTGCACTGAATTAGGCAAATGGTGGTCACACCAGATACTGACTGGTTCTGAGTCCCCAGACCCCCAATAAAGCAAAAACTGCACATTTCAGGGTGGTCTTTTATTGTGGACAGTCTAAGGTACACCTGTGCACTAATCATGGTGTCTGATGAGCATCTTGATGTGGCACACCTGTGAGGTGGGATGGATTGTCTCAGCAAAGCAAAAGTGCTCACTATCACACATTTAGACAGATTTGTGAACAATGTTTGAGAGAAATGGTAATATTGTGTATCTGGAATGAATTTTAGATCTTTGAGTCCATCTCATGACAAATGGGAGCAAAAACAGAAGTGTTGCATTAATATTTTTGTTGAGTGTAGTATTTTTTTATGTTAGAAATATGGCACCAAAATTAAATGGCTAAATTTTCAAAAGTAAAGGCCACCTCCCAGCACATCCAGAAAGTATAACTGCCACTTCAAGGCAAAAAGATTGTGGGTTTGAATCTGGCCTGGGGCCTGTCAGCATGTATTTCACATATTTTCTGTGTTTTAAAGTGTTTTCTCCAGGTACTCCGGTTTCATCCCACAGTCCAAAGACATACGTCAGGCTAACGGGAGACTAAATTGCCCACAGGTGTCAGTGTTTGAGTGAATAATGTGTGAACAGAGTGTTTCCCTGCGATGGATTGGCGAGTTGTCCACAGTGTGTCCTTGCCTTTTACCCAGTCAGCCGGGATAGACTCCAGTTGCAGAGGTGTAACAGGCATAGAAAATGTGGGGAGCCTATCCATGAAAACCACTTGTGTGACATTGATGCATGTAGTTCAACAGCTGAATCCAATTTTCAAAGATTATCCCTCTCCAGGCAAAAGCTTTGGGAATCTGTTGTGAAGGCAATAAATCAACACCTTGTAGCATTACAAGTGGAAGTTGGGAATATCTCACTACAGCACAGAGAAAAATTGAATGCAAAATATAATAATAAAGCTATGAAACAAAGTTGGATAGTTAGAAAAGTGTAAAAGGAAAGTATATAAAAACTGGCAATAAATAGCAAAATAAATAATTGTGTATAAATCATGTTTTGGCCAGACTGTGCATTGCATGCACTGTCATTTTGTAGCAGTGCTGTGAAAGGTATTTTCCCCCTTCCTGATTTCTTATTTTTGCATATTCGTCACACTTAAATGTTTCAGATCATCATTCAAATTTTTATATTAGACAAAGATAACCCGAGAAAATACAAAATGCATTTTTTAAGTGATGATTTCATTTATTGAGGGAAAAACTATCCAAACCAACCTGGCCCTACATGAAAAAGTGATTCCCCCCGTTAAATCATAAATGAACTGTGATTAACCACATTTTTTAAGTTCTATTTCACTAGCCGCACCAAGGCTCCTTCAATTTGAAGGTCTAAGAATAGGCAATAATTTTCAGCATAAACATCATAAGGGTCAAAGTTAATAACAATATTACAGGAAAATCTTAAACTAGAAGACATAAGTGAGAGCCATACTCACAAGATCCATTTCATATCAACGTACCACATTTTAGGGTTTACAAAGGTCGGCTGATGCAAGTGTTCCGATGAAGATGTTACCTGTGTCGACACATCCTGGTTTTTTCATTGAATGTTGGCCACACCCTACAGCAAATTTCAGAATATTCCCGTAGTATGTCATGGCCAGAAACTTTGTCGAATGTACCGTTGTTTACACACGTGGCCGTTGGAAATCTCCATTTCAGAGCATATTTTTTGAATAAATATCTTCCTATCGGTATGACATTAATTTCAATATTTTTTTTATTCATTAGAAAAACATATCAGCTACAATATGCATTGATAAGCACATGATTATAATCATTGGTGACACTTTGTGAGGCCCCAGAATGGGTGGCCCCTCCCAAAAACTAAAATCTGTTAAAAAAATATATATGTTTTTTTTTCATAAAGAAATTTGATATCACAGGTTTCTCTGGTGGATTCATGAACCCCGTGGGGTGGTTTATCAATGCTGAAAATTATTTCAGTGGTTTGGGCCAGAAAACGCCCTTAATGGGACTCCACCTTTATCTCCACCATGCTGTACCATGTTCAGGCTTTTTGCATTTTGTTGAAAAATGGCGATAACTTTCACAAATACTGGTAACTTTGTAGCTCTTTGGCAGGCGTGTAGAGGACCCCAGCCCAAAACCCAAAAGGTTGCATCGAAATAAATTTCGGTCCACAAGGTGGTAGTAAGTGCATATGTAAAACGTATCACATAACATTGCACGTGAAAATCACATCTGCGCATCTTTTCAGGCAAGTGAAAGGCAGACAGAGCGAGTAGTCAGCTCCCTAAATATTATGGGACCATAGTCCTCCCCGAGGCAGTGCGCAGGTTAGGACTGAAAGGGGATGAAGAGAGGTTGACCATCCGGACCATCCGCCGGGACACCAAACAGATCGTGGGGGCTCGGGTGAACTTCACAATCTCCCCGGCTGGGCACCCAGAAGATCAGTACCAGCTAAAAGGCGTCTTCACCGGTGACCAGCTGGCTCTCTCATGTTATGACTATCCAGCAGAGAAGCTGCGTCAGAAATATCCGCACCTAAAGACATTAGACCTCCATCCAATCAGAAGGGTGGAGCCTACCCTTCTCATTGGATCTGATAATGCCTAACTGATAGTCTTGCTTCTCCCACCACTTCGAGGCCTGCAAGGCTGTCCGTTGGCAGTGAAGACAGCACTGGGATGGGCGCTTCAAGGTTCTACTGAGTGGGGAGATCTTGAGCGCAGAGCTACAACCTCCCTCCACACTCACATCGAGGAAGTCCAGTCCCTTACGGGTCCTGACCCCAGCATCGAGCTTTCAGAAACAGCTCTGTTAGAACACGTCCGGAGTCTCTGGACACTAGATGTCCTCCCATTCCGGAATGAGCAGTATACCCGGTCGAAAGAAGATGACTACTTAATCAACCTCCTCAGAGCAAAGACTGTGCGCGTTGAGGTCGCGGGCGTTCAGAGGTACGCTACCCCGCTTCTCCGGAGGGGGCCAATGCCGGCGTTCAAGGTCACTCCGAGAGTTGTCATGCAGTGCCTGGCCAGCACTGAGAAGCGCATGGCAAGAGAAGAGACACTGGCTGTTTCCTACTGAGCTGAAATGAAGAAACTGGTCGATTCTGGTCTCGTTGAGAAGCTCAAACCAGCAGAAGCGGAGCAAAGTGCGGAGCCGTGGTACCTTCCGCACCATAATGTCCGGCACAACGGGAAGGACCACGTAGTATTCAACTGTAGTTACCAGGTCGGCAAGCTGAACTTAAATCGCCACCTCCTTCCCGGACCAACTCTGACGCCCTCGCTCATCGGGGTGCTTGTGAGGTTCAGGCAGCAGCCAGTTGCCATCAGTGGGGACATAAGGCGTATGTTCCATCAGGTGCGGCTGCTTGAAGATGACTGGCCCTTGATGCGCTTTGTCTGGAGAGAGAACCCTTTCGATCCTGAGCCATCTCTCTACCAGTGGAAGGTTCTCCCCTTCGGGACCACCTGTAGTCCCTGTTGCGCTACTTACGCGCTCCAGGCTCATGCATCAAACCCAGAAGCACCCACTGGAGTCCGAGACGTGGTCCACTCCAATTTCTATGTCGACAACTGCCTCCACAGTGTGGGGACAGTCCAAGATGCCAGGAGACTTGTCAGAGACCTGCGCACCTACCTGTCCGAAGGCGGATTCGAGGTCTGTCAGTGGGCCAGCAATGACCCTCGGGTCATCGAAGACCTCCCCAAGGAGGCAAAGTCCACAAGCAGTGAAGCATGGCTGTCACTTTCAGCAGACAGACCCCAAGAGCCGACTCTTGGCCTGCTGTGGCAGTTTCCAACAGATATCCTGCGCTACCGGAACAAGCCAGTCAAGCCACGTCGAGTGACAATGAGAGTGATCTACAGCACATTAGCCAGCCAGTACGACCCGCTTGGCTACATCGCTCCATTCACCATGCGGGCCAAAGTGTTTATCCGGGAGTTGTGGGCCCAAGAGAGAGGTTGGGATGATCCCCTCCCTCCACCAATGGAGGAAAGGTGGAGAAGCTGGGAGGCCGAACTTCCGACTCTTCAAGAAATCCAGCTGAGGCGGAGCTACTTCAGTCCATCTGTAAACCTGGTGCAAAGTACTATCACTCTCCACGTCTTCTACGACGCTTCCCAGATGGCGTACGGATCAGTAGCGTATATCCGTGCCGAGGAGCTCGAAGGTAAAGTGCATGTGGCGTTCGTCCTCGCAAGGTCCAGAGTTGCCCCCAGGAAGCAACAATCCATTCCACGGTTTAAGTTATGCGCAGCGCAGAATGGGGCACAGCTCGGGAGGCTTTTGCGGGACGAATTACAGCTACCTCTGCAGTGTGTGACCATGTGGTCGGACAGCACAACAGTCCTCACCTGGTTAAGGTCCAGTTCATGTCGCTATAAGGTGTTTGTGGGCACCAGAGTCTCAGAGATACTGGACCTCTTCGACGCCCCTTGCTGGAGGTATGTGGACACCAGTAAAAACCCAGCTGATGTCATCACGAGGGGATCAACACTCCACGACCTTGCTGGACCGAATCTGTACCACACAGGACACAGTACCACAGCCTTCTTGTTGGAGCAGGAAGCAGAGTGGCCAGTTACTCCAGTACTTCCAGCGAAGTCTGATGACACAGAGCTACGTAAGACCCTGTTCTGCGGAGCCCTCCGATCCGTGGAACCTGAAGAACAGGATGAGACTGAGTATGATACCCTTGAAGAGCTGCAGAAGGCGATGTTCTGTGCCCAGGAGGGCCTCCCTATCACGACAACACTCAGCGCCGATGACTATGCAGCTGCGGAACTCATAGTGCTGCGGAGCGCACAGCAAGACGCGTTTGCCCGAGAGTTGGAGTGTCTGAAGAAGGGGACACCAGTTCCTTCCGACAGCAGGCTGCTGAACCTGTCCCCAGAGCTTGACGGGGATCTCATACGTGTGGGCGGAAGACTGCGTCGCGCCGAAACCCTTGAATTCGACACAAAGCACCCCATTGTACTCCTGGTCAAGCATAGAGTTACCACATTGGTAATCAAGTACCACGATTGCAAGGTGCAGCACGCTGGTTGCGAGAGAGTCTTTGCAGAAGTGAGGAGACGCTTCTGGATCCTGCATGGGCGAGAAGCGGTGAGGAGGTACCAGAAGACCTGTGTAGTTTGCCAGACCTAGAGGGCTACTCCTTCTCAATTAATGATGTCCGATCTGCCAGAGGACCGACTGGGGTTAGGACAGATCCTGTTTTACTCAGCAGGAGTTGACTGCTTCGGCCCTCTCATCGTCAGAAACCGTAGAGCGTCAGAGAAGAGATGGGGTATAATCTACACTTGCTTGACAACCAGAGCGATGCACCTGGAGGTGCTGCATCAACTTACCACTGACAGCTTCCTCATGTCGTTCAGACGTTTCACCTCAAGTAAAGGAACCCCCAAGATCCTCCGATCTGACAGAGGAACGAACTTTGTGGGAGGCGAAGCGGAGCTCAGGGAGAGCTATGCCTCCATGACTGAAGAGGTACGCGACCGGCTGGCAGAGAAGCAGGTGAAGTTCATCTTTAACCCACCGAACGCTCCACACTTTGGGGGAGTGTGGGAACGTGAGATTCGTACCATCAAGAACATCCTCTACACTGTGCTTGGACAGCAGGTCCCGAATGACGAGAGATAGGCAGAGATAGAGAGCATCATGAACTCACGTCCTCTTGGCTACACCTCCAGTGACATTGCAGATCTGGATACGGTCACCCCCTATCTGCTGCTGACGGGGCGGCGAGATTCGGCCTTACCCCAGACCCCAGTCCCACTTATTCTTCATTGTTGTTAGTTCATTATTCATTTGATTTCCAGTGTTGTTTTACTGAATATATTATTTTCTATAACCCTCTAAGCGGTCCCTGCAGTGCAGGAGTGTATTACGTTTTCAGACAAGTCAAGTTCTGGGATATACCAAGATGTGTTTAATTTACGGCGAAATACATGTTCACATTTTCAATTATTCTCAGCCAATGAATGTATGTTGTTGTTGTCGAATGTGCCAGCAGCAAATCCGAGGTGGTAGAATTCGCACTTGATACATTGATGAGCGCGAGAACGTAATGTGTGACAGTCCGTTAACCTTCAGAGGCTGTTACGATTCTCTGTGGTTTATCATAGTGAGCGGCATACCAGTTAGATATCAGCTTTAACGGTTGTATCGCCACAGTATCGTGTTTGTGGGTCGAGGTCGCCTGCATTCCTAGTGATTAGTTTGGAGTGAACACCGCAAGAAGCGTTGTTCGTTAAATGAGGAGTTTCCAGCTAAGAAGCTCTCGCTGGGCTAATTTGACTGTGGCTAAAGCGAAAGTTGGAGCGCTAGCTCATCCACACCGTTAAATAAAGCTGCGGGCGCGTAACGTTAAACGTATCCGTCCGTAAGAAACCAACGGTTACCTGAATGCCAAAGGAGTGCGACGTCTGGTTTCCCGACTGGATTCCCCGCTGCCACCCCCCTCGGACCTAATAGCCAGCTGCTGGCTACAGTTCAGCCCGCTGCCTTCGCAGCCCACACTGGACTCTCCCAGGAGTCACTACAGGTCCGTTGGGTACCTCCAGCGGACATCAGACTCTCTACCAGCCTATCAGGCTACAGGTCGTACTTACTAGAGTAGGGAGTTGAATTGGCCCGGGCCGGGTGGGTGTGGGTGGTTTTGGAAGGAATGTGGGTGAGTGTGTGTGTGTATGCGTAGTTTGGCAAGTTGTTATTGATTTGTATGTGAATAAATGCTCATGTTTATTATTGTTAACTCTATTGTTTTGTATTGTTAACTCTATTGTTTATTATTGTTAACTCTATTGTAGTGTGAGTGTTTGAGTTTAGTCATTATTGTTCCCACCGTGGTTAGCCACCATTTTCTTTGCTATTATTATTACGTAACACAGCCAGTGTAATTCTAAGGTAAATCTAAAATACAGTCCTTTATTTTAGCTCCCCGGCTACAGGTTGTAATAATGATATGGCAATCATTATTGTGTCGCATGCGAAGCATAGCGGCACATACGGATCACTTTGTCCGGCGTCTGTCTGTCTGTCTGTCTGTCCGGTAGTCACACTTTTACATAAGTGCTTCGCAGGCGACACGTGTTCACCTGAACACTAGTTATTCTTATTGTTCCTCTTCTTCATCTTCCTCTTATTATTATATTCATTAATGGTTGTTGTCGTCATCGTTTTTGCGCCGTCGTCATTAGCAGCACTATAAAATAAGTTAATTTGATACTCAGTCCCTCGGATAGAATACCCGCAAACAAAACTTCTTCGAAAAAAATAAATAGATAAAAAACAAGTGGTGCCACAAACCCGGCCCCTAGCACATACTTTCACCTACTTGTACGAAATTCAATAAGTACCTATCCGAGGTCAGAGGCAATCCCAGTACCGAATTTGGGTTGAATCTGGCGATTAGTTTTGCCGCTAGAGCGTTAACACACAAACACAGAAACAAACCGACCCAAAAACAATACAACTTCACTCATCCTTCGGGTGGGGCGGGGAAACGAGAGAATAGGAAACGTGCATAATAATACGAAATAACATGGCAAGACTGTAAAATGGGCAACAGCCGGCTTCTTTCGATCGGGGACACTTTCCTCTCTTGATTCAGGCAAAGGAAGCATCTTTCCCCGATGCAGAATGGTTGAACCGGAAGCACAGTCTGTTTTGTTGACAGCAGAGGAGATCACGAAAAAACGAAAGGAGAGGAAATAGCTAAGTAAATAAAAATAAAAACTAATTAACTGGAACTATCACCTGTCGTTTACGGTGAGGTAGAATGGTGTCTAATAATCAATGCACTTTGGTAGGGATGACAGATCGTCTAAATGACGAATCTCCTTGAATAAATAGTTAGCTTGCTAGGTGATGTAGCTTCAAGCTTCAAAGCTAGTCTTACTTGCAAGGTAGCGCGCTAGCGGTAGGTAGCTACATGACTAGCTGCGAGGGAGCAAATCTGCACATTACTGTGTTATTGCGGCATATCTGGCTATTGTCACGATATGATCGAAATTACCTTTTATTAGCTGCTCAAATATGTATCATGCATTGAGGACGTTAGATATCGAAAACTACATGTAACGTTAAGGCTGTATAGTGAAGCTTTGAATCGTTAGCTTGCTAGCTACACAAGTAACGCACGCAGCTGAGTTAATGTGAGTTATTTTGACTGTGCCGACTTGGCTAGACAACAGAAACAGTGGCTGGTAAATGACTGGGTCCCTTGTTCTTCATTTGGCTATTTAGATTTAAGGGCGCGCTGCTATCTGCTTGCCTATAGATACAATTACTTGAACGTAGATTATCAAGCTAGCGAAATAAACGTTCACTTCACGTTAGCCTGCAACTGTGTTAGTTCGGTATTTATGTAGGCAATTGGTTCATTTGTTTGTGTTGAACAATTTGCCACTTCAACCCACTTGGTTAGCTGGTTTTCAAACTCATTGGCAAGATACATTAGATGGCTACTATTTTTCTTGTTCGATAGTCCATTGGCCAGCGAGCAAGTGAAGTACTCTACACAAGCATCGAGTGAACTCCACGGCGTTAGATAATGTAATGTAACTAGCTAAGTGAACGGCATTTTTGTTGACTTGCGCTCCATTGATTTTGACATTTAGATGTATCGTTAGCTGGCAAGCTACCTAGCTAGTCGGTTCCGATAAAGTAATGATAAGTAACCTCGCTTGAAGTTGCGGAATTGTTGTGCAGTTTGCTGAATAATTTAGCGAAGTCACGTCAACTTAACGCAAGATGTTGATTTTCCTTCTTAAAATTCCTCCGGCTTGTGATCATTCAGTTTATTTCATTTTCAACTGATGCCTAGTCGGCTATCATGACCTGCATTTATGTGATTATTATATTATTGATACTTATCGCGCTAACCCTGGGTATTTGTGTAACATTTGCCTGCGTTATGTCTCTTCATCTTGACTTCATTTTCTCCCTCGCAGCTGCCAATCGCGTGGCCCGAGTGGGGTGTTTTCAGCGCTGTCCGTAATTGGAACTACAACCCGATGTCGGTGTGAGGACCTGTGTCCACCTCCAGGCCCGTTGCTTTGTCCGTTTTGACGCTGTCGGCGGAGAGAAGCTGCCATGGCGGCGAAAGCGGGAGACAACCCTGAGTCCCTAATGGCACTGAGCACCGTGTACTGTCTTCGGAACCTTCGGAGGACGATGTGCTGCCTCGGGGACAAAAATAGGCTTCGTCTCAACCCAGATATATTTTTACCGAGCGAGATTTGCGATAAGCTTGTCAGCGCGTAAGATAATTATTTTAGCATTACTTTTGACTGTAGTGGATTTCCCTTGTAAATTATGCAGACATGTCCACGGAATTTTATGGTCCATTGAAATCGACCGTTGCTCAACTGCGGGAATGGCAACAGCTAAAACTTAAAACAGATTAAATGATTCAGCAAGATGGTTTCTTTATTCGCTTACAGAATTGTGGCCATCAACCCTGCAGTTAATCTTTGTTTACACATTTTATTCATTGAATACTTGATTTTCTATGTTCGGCTTTCACACACATGAATTTTCCAGTTAATGTATGGTCGACATGCGTACCTTATTCTCATGATGTACAATATATCCTGAAAGAAGTCATTTTTTTCCAGTTACGTGGAGCTGGTTCACACAGACAGCAACTTTGAGATGCACGACAGCTTCTTTTCGCTGTTTTCGGACCCCTACAGTACCAGGCTGACTCGAGTGCAACTAAGGGAGGACACTGTATGGGACAGAGACCTGGAGGCTATTGCAAAACAGGTAGATCGCTCAGAACGTCATCGGCTGGATGCAGCTTTCATCACTCACATCGGGCAAAATATATCAGAATAGACGAGCCGGTGTTCGGACAAATTTTGCTACCTATCAAAATATGCTACCTCGCGGTTCTGCGCTTGCGCAAACATGAAATCTCGGGCTGATTCATCGCTCATATCTTGAGTATCTTCAAAAATCATTAAAATAGATTTATTTTCAGTGCGCATTTCGACCTGTAAGCGTAGATATATTTGCATGTACACGCTGGGTTTTCCTGAAAATGCAGAATTAGATGACAATGGCGTATACGGGCACATATCTTCAAACAAACTTATCCAACTCATTATAACGTCTGCTTTTGTTATAATAAACTCACAAATAACAAAGTTACTATTGTAACCTGATTCATATTGCAATATCAAGGCGAAAACAAAGACTTTACGATCGCGTTGCATTACGGTAGCAGTTTTTGACAAGGAAGCAAAATTTGAAAGAACACCGGTACTGTTTCATGTTTATTGTGTTTAATGTCTGGTTTCCAGTTGGTAACACAGTTGTGAAGCAGAAGATTTTATCTGAGGTAATTTACGCTGATTAGTCTAAGCATGGGTCCTCTCCCTCATGGAACAATGTGGGATTATGAGCGTGTGTCTGAGGCTAAATTGCTGCACTGATTTTATTTTGGCTACACCACCACAGTCAGGCATATTAATCTCTTGTGTTTTCCTTTGATTTATCATTATTATCTTCCTGGCATATAATGTGGGGAATATAGTCGTAGGTATGTTCGTCTGTCCGTCCGTCGATGCGGATGTAATCATTTCTTGTCCGGAGCAGAACTCGAAAAGTATTTGAATGATCTTAACGAAACTTGATACACTTATTAATTAGCTCCTAAGGTTGTGCCTTTTGCTATTTTGAGATTTCTGAATTCTGTATTTTAGGGTTTCCATGGAAACATGATGAAATTGGACTTAAATGGGTGGTGGGGGGGGGGGTTACTTTGTCTGGAGCAGAACTTGGAAAACATGTTAATGATTTTAATAAAACTTGGTACACTTCCTAATCAAGGCCTAAGGTTGAGGTTGTGCCTTTTGGTATTTTAAGGTTTCTGAATTCTGTATTTTTTGATGTTTTTTATGGAAACACTATGAACTTGGACTTCAATGAGGAGGTTGTCATTTTTTAAGAAGTAGAACTCAAGCTGTGCAAAAGATTTTAATAAAACTTAGTACACTTATTACTCAGACCCCTAGGTTGTCTGTTTTGCTATTTTGAGATTTTTGAATGACATATTTGTGTTTTTCATTGGAACACAATGAAATTTGACTTAAGAGGGTGGTATTCACAATGTACGGAGAAGAACTCATAATCTGCGTGAACGATCTTCACAAAAGTTTATAGGCTTATTAAGAAGGTCCTAATGTGATGCCTTTTAAATGAAATCTGACTGATTTGAGTTCTGATGTGACAAAAATCAAAAATCGTTTCACCAATCTTAACAAAATTAGTTACACAGTTGTAGCAGACTAGAAAACCTAGTTTCTGATGAGGCTTTTTCTTAGTGTCTAATTTTTGGCTAACAAAATCATACAGAATGCACTGTAATATACCCATGCTGCCAGCCTTAATTTGCTTGTCAAAATATTAAAATAATTTCTACTGTCAAGAGTAGTGGGTGCATTGTGGGCAAGCTCTGATGCCTGTTTGTATGTCATTTGTATCTAAAATAATAATTTTGGTTTTGTCTTCTCCTGCACCCTCCTTCCCTTTGTTTCAGGACTTGATCGAGCTCCACCTCACTAATTGCAGTAGCCTAACGGCTCGCAGTCTGAAAGCTCTATATAATTTCAGGCAAACCCTGGTCTCTCTCAGCTTGTTTGGCTGCAGCAACATCTTTTACAAAAGGGGTGGGGCCCCACTGGCGTGTGACGATGAGGACCGCCTACCCCGGCATATATTAGACACCGACTTTAGCTTCCAGGGCTTCAACCGGCTGCGGCTTCTCAACCTGGGCAATTTAACAGAGGAGGTAGATGTTGAGGCTCTGCTGAAGCCCCTATCCTCCCTCACGTCCCTGGACCTCTCCTGTGTCCACCTCCCAAAAATTTCTTTTTTGTCCCAGTGGAAAGACCGCCTTGCCTCTCTGGTGTTGTACAATGTGGACCTGTCGGAGGAGCACATTCACACAATTGTGCAGCTGACCTGTCTCAGGTGATTACTTAGCCTAGTGGAGGGGGGGGGGGTACCAACTTGGGTTTCGCCTCTTTATTTCACCTTGTATGAGGGGTCCAGAAGGCTTCTACTACTCATCATTTAAGAGCACTTCTAGCTCTGTGTTTTCCATGGTACGTTGTTGTGTTTTTTTTTTTTTCTTAGAATCAGGTGTTTAGCATGATTGCTTGTTCATTGTGGGTGTATTCTGGAAGTGATTGGAGTCTTTGCAAATACTGGTACTGTGGTTGGTCTTTCAGGCACTTGGACATCTCACGTGAAGGCAGACGTAGCTCCAAATTTAAGATGACCAGAAAGATTCTGACTTTGATTGTGCAAAGCCTGGTAAACTTGGTCTCCTTGGATATCTCTGGTCATGTCTTGCTAGACAACTGTGCAGTTCCATATTTTGAAGAGGCCATGGGACGTCCTAGGTAAGTGAACTTTCAAATTTCAGTTCAAGTTCATGGGCTGTTTTTAAGAACTGTTGTAGTCATCTATGACCACTACAAACGTTATCCTCTTGTGCAGTGGTTCTCAAACTGGGTCCAGAGCCCCTCTTCTGTGTTCTGGTTTTTGTTCCAACCTCAGCTGCGACTGTCAGATTTTAACCACCTGGTCATTTTCCTAATTTATGTGCATTTCATGTTTTGTGTAGTTATTTACATTCCTAAGCCACATGCTAACAGAAATATATGTGCATGTTGTGAAAAATAGAAGAACCAACTGCACATTGTAGATATTTTTCTATTTGCAGGTCAGGTCATTTAACGTAAAGCATTTTTACGGACTAAATTGGAGACTGAGGAATTCGATAACCTCCTCTTTGGGTTTCTAGACTCAAATGTTATAAGGTTTTTTTAAGGTGCTTTGTTTGAAATGATAGGAGCACTATCATGATGCAAAACAGGTTTGAGTCTTACCATTTTCTGTCTTTCAGTTCTTCTTCATTGAATAAATGTTTAGATTTGTTGATTGTGTGTTCATGATTTCAACAATTTGGACCCGATTTGAATTTTAATTTGATTGATAACAACTGAAAGAAGTCTAACCCAATTTTGCACTGCGTGATTATTGACCTTCTATTTTCCATGGCCTGCAAAACTGTTTCTGAGATAATGTTTCTGAAAGGGTAGATGATCTCTTACAGTGTGTAATTGACACTGATGTACAACCCCAAATCGGAAGTGGTTGGGAGGATATGTTAAATTAAAACATTGAAAATAATATGGCAGCACACTATTTGATGTTTCACTGCATTAATTGTTTTGATTTTTCAAAATCCATCCATCCATCTTCCGCTTATCCGGGGCCGTGTCGCGTGGGCAGCAGTCTAAGCAAGGATTTCCAGACTTCCCTCTCCCTGGACACTTCCTCCAGTTCTCCCGGTCCCGGGGGTATCCCGAGGCGAGGAGTGACATAGTCCCTCCAGCATGTCCTGGGCCTCCTCCTGGTGGGGCATGCTCGGAACACCTTCCCAGGAAGGCATGCAGGGGGCATCCGATATAGATGCCCAAGCCACCCCAGCTGGCTCCTCTCGACGTGGAGGAGCAGCGACTCTACTCTGAGCTCTTCCCGGGTGACAGAGCTCCTCACCCTACCTCTAAGGGAGCGCCCCACCACTCTGCGGAGGAAACCCATTTCAGCTGCTTGTATCAGAGATCTCGTTCTTTCGGTCATGACCCAAAGTTCATGACCATAGGTGAGGGTAGGAATGTAGATTGACTGGTAAATTGAGAGCTTCGCCTTTCGGCTCAGCTCCTTCTTCACCACAACAGATCGGTACAATGACCGCATTACTGCTGCCGCTGCACCGATCCGTCTGTCAATCTCACGCTCCATCCTTCCCTCACTCGTGAACAAGACCCCTAGATACTTTAAGTCCTCCACTTGAGGCAAGAGCTCTCCTCCAACCCGGAGGGGGCTAGCCACCTTTTTCCGGTGGAGAACCATGGCCTCGGACTTGGAGGTGCTGATTCTCATCCCAGCCGCTTCGCACTCGGCTACAAACCAACCCCGTGCTTGCTGAAGGTCTTGGTTCGAAGGAGCCAACGGGACAACATCATCTGCTGAAAGTAGAGTTGAGATCCTGTGGTCCCGAAACCGGACCTCCTTTGGCCCCTGGCTATACCTAGAAATTCTGTCCATAAAGAGAATGAACAGAACTGGTGGCAAAGGGCTGCTCTGCCGGAGTCCAACATGCACCGGGAACACGTCGGACTTACTGCCGGCAATGCGAGCCAAACTCCTGCTCCGGTCATACAGAGACCACAAAGCCCTTAGTAGAGGGCCCCAGACTCCATACTCCCCGAAGCACCTCCCACAGAATGCCTCGAGGGACACGGTCAAATGCCTACTCCAAGTCCACAAAACACATGTGAACTGGTTGGGCAATCTCCCATGCACCCTCAAGCACCCTGCAGAGGATATAGAGCTGGTCCAGTGTTCCACGACCAGGACGAAAACGCATTGAACGAGGCTCGACTGTCGGCCAAATTCTCCTCTCCAGCACCCTGGAATAGACTTTACCTGGGAGGCTGAGGAGTATGATCACCCTATAGTTGGAGCACACCGTCCGGTCCCCCTTCTTAAATAGAGGGACCACCACCCCGGTCTGCCAGTCCAGAGGCACTGTCCCTAACTGCCACACGATGCTGCAGAGGCGTGTTAACCAAGACATCCTGACAACATCCAGGGACTTGAGGTACTCGGAGCGGATCTCATCTACCCCCAGTGCCTTGTCACCGAGGAGCTTCCTCAGCCCAAGTGATGGATGAATCGGCCTCTGGATCCCCAGCCTCCGCTTCCTCCACGGAAGGCGTGTCAGTGCGATTGAGGAGATCCTCAAAGTATTCCTTCCACCGGCCAACAATATCCCCAGTTGAAGTCAACGGCTCCCCACCTCCACTGTAAACAGTGTTGGCAGGGTTTTTCAAAATAAACGCTTATTTCAATTTTGATTATTGCTACGTATTTAATGAAGTTTGGTCATTAGTGTATGTACCACTTTGTAATGCTGCCATTCCTTTTCAGAACGCTTAATGAACATATAGGGACTGAAGTCACTATATGATTAAGTGTTTCAGATGTAATTTTGTCATGTATTAAGGTGTGCGACAGTACGGGGTCTTCCTTGTTGTGTGTTTGGTTTTAAAACGCACCACACGTTCTCTGTTGCGGACAAGTCAGGACTACATGAACCCCAGTCGAGTACCCACTGCTCATGCAGCAATGCCATTGCAATGCAAGCAAAATGCAGCTGCATTCGATTTTGCTCGGAAGTTGGAAGTCGGTGCTGGGAATAACGTCATAACCGAGCAGACTGCGTTCTATTAAGTAAGTCGGAAAACTGACCTGGGGTCAGTACGGTATCCTCTGGCCGAGTAGCCTATATTAGCTATTGTTAGCAATACTGGTTGATAACAATGCATTTCTCTCTATTTTTCGCGTGGAAACACCGCAGCAAGAAGTCCATCGAAAAACTCTATTCAGTACTGTGTCTATGACTGATTTAATGAAACACAAATAACACAGTATTGCAAATATACAGATTATTATTACAGCTTTCGCTTACTGTTGATGTACGGTGCTGCCATCTTGAACTCAGAACTCGGGATAGGTGAAGAATCTCAGAATTTCCAAGTTGAAATCAGGGATTCAAATTGAAATTTCCGACTGGGAGCTCAGAAATCCTGACTGCCCAAAATCGAAGGCAGCAAAAGATTAGAAGGCAAACTTTTGGCATGTAAGCAAAACTACAAGTCAAGGGTGACACTGATTAAGTTACAACCAACTTCGCAATCTTTCATAACACTGGCAGGAATGTACATTCTCTTCTTGGATTGTTTTTGTTTTTCAGTTGGTCTTGAGACCAGCCATGCTGCTGACACCTGGATATAACATATGGGTATGCTGGGGCATGCTAACTGACACAGAACCGCTTGTCAATTAAATTAAACTTACAAAACTTAGATTCCCTTGACAAAAAGTTTTGTAAACTGTGGTGACAAGCTAGCCAACATTGCTTGCCCTGCAGGAACTGACACAAAAGCAAATGTTGCCTCCATTGATGTCGGACAGAGGTTCAGCTAGCAATCAAATCTCTGCTGAAATGAGATGACTCTCTTATGATTTAAAAAAATGGCGATGGGACAACTTTGCTGACAGCCAAAAATCAAACAAATGCAACAAGTGCAAGATGTAGCAGGCCAGCTAATGTAACAGCAAGGAGACAGCTTGGAGTAGGTCATGTAACCTCTTGTTTCGCATAGCTCTCTTCAGTTAATCAACAGCACATGTCACGAACAAAGAAAAAAAAGAACGATGGCTGGACTTGAACTCGACTGAGGGGTCACAGACAGATTGCTCAGCTCATTGACTTTCAGGGGTCAGCCCTATAAGAATGAGCCAAAGATACAGCGCGAAATGTACAACGCCAAATCCGAAATAGTTGGGACAAAGTGTAAAATTTGAATAAAATCAAAATGCAATGACTTTCAGATCACATGAACCAATATGTTATTTACAATAGAACATAGATAACATTTCAAATGTTGAAACTGAGACATTTTACTCCTTTATCCACAAATTGAGTTTATTTCAAATTTTCTGGCTGCAACAGGTCTTAAAAAAGTTGGGACACAGGAAAAAAAGGGCTGAAAAAGCAATTAATATATAAGAGAATTGGCTGAAAGAACATTTAGCCAAGTAATTAAGTTAACTGGCCTCAAGTGTGTAACATGATTGGCTATAAAAGGGATGTCTTTGAGAGGCTGAGTCTCTCAGAAGTAAAGATGGCCAGAGGCTCTCCAACCTGTGAAGGCTTGCGTGAAAAATTGTGGAATATTTTAAAAATGATGTTCCTCAATGTCAAATTGCAAAGTCAAATTGAAGGTCTCATCATAGACCGTGCATAACATCATCAAAAGATTGAGAAACTGGAAAAATCTCTGTGTGTAAGGGTGAAGGCCGAAGACCTTCCCCGGATGCCCGTGATCTTTGGGCCCTCAGACGCCACTGCATCACTCACCGGCATGATTCTGTCTTTGACATTACTAAATAGGCCCAGGAATACTTCGAGAAACTATTGTTTGTAAACACAGTTCGCTGGCCATCCACAGATGCCACCTAAAACTCTGTCATCACAATAAGTCGATTAGCAAGCACGAACGAATAGATTGCAGTCTGTTCCCCTATCCTTCCTATTCGTTCGTGCTCTTCAATCGACTTATCGTGACTTTCAAGATGGAGGCGACTGGAAACTACTTCAAGGTACTGTTTGCATAAATAGTCATTTTTTAAAATACACTACCGGTGCATTTCAAAGTTCCCAGTGCCTCGTTTTAAGTGTCAGGGCCCTCAGAATTCTACAGATGAAGTGTGGAGCTACTTTGAGCCTTGTTAATGATGAAAAAAATAGCAATTTCTTTGCATGGCAAAGCTATGCTCGATTCACTACTATTGTAAGCCTGTTGGGAGCTTCGGCTAAAAAGCTATTTATTTCGAAATGTTGCGTGCGTACGGCGTTGGGGTATTCAACAAAGGTTAGTACTCGTTAATGTGTTTTAACACACCCCAAGTGAATTTCACACCGGAATTCTCCTTTAGAAAGAAGAGAGGATTCTACACCATGGTAAATAGGCTCCTGTCCCAACTTTTTTGAGACCTGTAGCAGCCATCAAATTTGAAATGAGCTAATTTTGTGGATGAAATTGTAAAATTTCTCAATTTCAACATTTGCTATGTTATGTCTGTTCTATTGTGAATAAATTATTGGTTGATGTGCTTGGAAAGTCATTGCGTTTTGATTTTATTCACAATTTACACTTTGTCCCAACTATTGTGGAATTTGTGGTTGTACTTTATATGCTAGAAGTATAAAAAAAAATACATTCTTGTAATGTGAGTTAATGATTAGTGGGGGCTATCATAGTTGTTGTTAGATATGTGGCTTGGGGAAGAAGATGGAGATCAATATAATATGTAAGGTAGCATAACTATAAGGGAGAACAGATTCAGTAAAAGACTTGATGTTGCTCTTTACTTGAAGGAAAATCTTGATGTGCTGGAAATTTTAGAAATCGATCACTTGTGAGGATATTTGGGTTGGGCTCATTGGGGAACATGGGTTGAGCCTTAACCGGTTTGGCTATGTTGGTGAAAGTGTTAGCATTAGAGCTTGCGCTTTTGTCCAACTAAAACCAAACTGACAGTCTCCTAGTGCCAAAGCTGTCACACTCAATTATTATTAGCATTTTTTAAAGAGGAAATTGACGTGTGGTGCCATGAATGTCTACAGTGTTGTTTTTCATTAGTTTTTGTGATGTCAAGCAGCTCATTGTGTGAATGTAAGGGAAATTTAAATGATGAGAATGCTAAATTATTGTCTGGCTTGGTCTGCTTTGCAGCACGGAGCCATCGAAGAGCAGCATATACCCTTTTCAGGAGCTAAAGAGGCCTCTGCAGTTTCTGGGGCTGTATGACACTACACTGTGTAACCTCACGCACATCCCGGCATACAAGGTAAAAAGAGTGCCATCTCTACAAACAATATTTGTTTGAGGGTGCAGTTTTGTTTTTTTTTAAATATATTTTATTTTGCATTTTCAAATAATGTAAAAATACAAACAGCACAAATACAACAACAAAAAAAAAGAATATTTCCAATACAATTTATAATCGTTAGGATTAAGATTGTTAATTGGAGGAAAAGAAATAAATAAAAATGATATATAATTAATAAAATAAAAAATACATTTAAAAAAAAAAAAAGGGGGGGGGGGGGGGAGATGAATTAGCCTTTTAAACAAAAGGATGTTATCTCGGTATTAATATAGTGAAGGCAGCAAAGCCGCAGACATGGTCATTCAATCAAATGTGAAGGGAGATTCTCCATGTAATCAATGGAGGGCTCCCATATCTAATAAAAGGTATGCAACCTATTTCCAGTGGGATACAGTTGTTTACTTGGGAGAGCCACATTCCAATTGACAGAAATGCATCTGACTTCCATTTTGAAGCTATGCATTTTTTAGCAATGACCAGTAAAATTTCTGTAAGCTTAACTGAATAACTGTTTTTAATGCCACAGTTTGAAAGGTTGTTTAAGAGTCATATTTCAGGGTCCAATGGAAAGGTAATCCCATGAATTGCAGATAGAACATTATAGACCCCTTTCCAAAAACATTGTAATTTATTAAATTGCCAGGTGGCATGAAGGAAAGTTCCGTTATCTAAACCACATCTAAAACAAAGAGGTGACACATTTGAGTTTTATCCATGCAATTTAGAGGGTGTAAGGTATGTCTGGTGTAAAAAGTAAAATTGTATCAGTCTATATCACGAATTTAACGTGCATGTAACCCCACTGACACGAAGGTCCTTCCTTAAATCTAAGTCTAGTTCCTTATCCAAATCTCTCTCCCATCTATGTCTAGAGCGGTCCGGGTCTCGGATAGACAAAGTAGGTAATAGGACATCATATGCCTTGGATATGGTTTTAACTATTCTGTGTTTTTCATGAAAGAGAACTTCAATAGCTGACATTTTGGGTAGATTCCATTGGCCCCGAAGATTTACCCTTATAAAATCTCTTAATTGGAGGTATTTTTAAAAAAATCTTTATCTGATAATTGATATTTCTGCTTCAGTTGGTGGAAGGACATGAAGACCCCATCCATATAGCAATGTTCAAGGAGGGTGATACCTTTTCCAGACCAAGACTGAAATGCTCTATTCTGATACAGGATGGGTACAAGCCTATTATCCCATAAGGGGGTTTTGGGGGACAAAAAACCATCTTGCCCAAAGATCTTGTTTATCTTAGCCCAATTCCTAACTGTATGTATTATGAAAGGGTTATAAGTGATCATTCTAATTGATATTACATCCCATTTCGTCAAGGATGTCAGTCGGAGTGGTCTCATCAACTTCAAAAGTGTCAATTTTCAACCATGCAGTTGGGGGGTCTTCAAACAGTTGAGCCAGGAATCGAGATTGTGCTGCCAAACTATACAATCTGAAGTTGGGGAGTTTCAGACCCTTGTCTGGATAATCCAAATTAAGTTTATCCAGAGCAACCCTGGGGGATTTACTTCGCCAAATAAACTGTCTAATTAGTTTATCTCATGAAGAAAAGAAAGAAGAGATTGAAACATATACAAAAACTTAGGTAAAATATTCATCTTTATGACATTAATTCGGCCCAACAATGTGAGCGGAAGGCGCATCCACTTATCACAGGTGTCCTCAGCTCTTTGCAACAGACTCAACAGATTGAGTTTATATAAATTCTTCAGGTGTTTATCCACCTTTATACTCAGGTACCTAATCCCACCGGTTGACCACTTAAAAGGAAATTTATATTTAATTGGGTCATAGTTGAACTCAGATAGGGGGAGTATTTCACTCTTCTCTAGATTAATCTTATATCCTGAAAAAGAGCCGTATTTATTCAGCATATCTATTAAATGGGAAAGGGAATTATCCACCATAGTTAAAAAAAAAAAAAAGAGCATCGTCTGCAAACAGGGAAATTTTGTGCGTGAAGCGGCCTATTTCAAAGCCAAATATATTAGGGTTTACTCTAATGGCCTCAGCCAGGGGTTCTGAAGCGAGGATTAAGAGGGCAGGGCTAAGAGGGCGCCTCTGTGTATTACCTTTATAGATGGGGAAAAGAGTCTGAGGTAATTCCATTAACTGCAATCCTTGCTTTGGGAGATCTATATAAGGATTTAATCAAATCGATAAATTGACCATCAAAACCAAATATTTGAAGGGATTTAAAGAGATATGGCCATTCCAATCGGTCAAATGCCTTTTCGGCATCGAGAGAAAGTGCAATACTGGGTATATATATTTTTTTCCTGTGCATAATGGATAATATTAAAGAGGCGTATTAAATTATTTGAAGAAAGCCTATTAATTATGAACTCTGTTTGGTCGGAGTTCACCAGTCTCGGAAGAATTGTTTCCAATCTTTTAGAGATCATCTTGGTCACCAATTTGTAGTCACAATTTAACAGGGAGATTGGCCTGTACTTAGCGCACTTAGTGGGTCCTTTCCTGTTTTGTGTATGACTGTTATAATGGCCTGAGAGAATGATTCGGGGAATCATTTCTCCTCCCTGGCCAAGTTAAGGACATCCATTAAAAGTGGAATCAGGAGGTCTTAAAATTCTCTATAAAACTCTGCGGGGAATCTATCCTCCCCGGGAGATTTACCTGAAGGTAGCAATTTAATGGCTTCAGATAGTTCCAATATTGTGAATGGTTTACAGGTAGCTTCTCTATCTTCATCCGTTAAACATGGAAGCTCCAGAGGGGAAAGGAAGGAATCAATATCTGTTATGTCATCCCTTGGCTGGGCAGTATACAAGTCACTATAATATTTTCTAAAGGTAACATTAATCTCAGCAGGGTTACTTGTGATTCTGCCGGTGTTTAATTCAATTTCATTTACTGCTCTGTTGGTTTCTTTTTCTTTAAATTTCCAGGCCAATACCTTGCTAGCCTTTTCTCCTAATTCATGATACCTTTGTTTTGGCCTCATTAAACATTTTTCTGTTTGATATGTATTCAGGTTATTATATTTCCTTTTCTGATTTACCAAAGTTCTATACAGGTCCTCGAGGGTGTAGTTTTGTTTCACGCTCCTTTAGAAATTCCTACCTTGTTTGATTGTCATTTGGAACCCCTTTTGTTCCTCCTTTCATTTTTATTTTATAATTATAACTTTGTTTTTTTTTTTTTTACTGTTTTTAATGCTATCCTGTTCAGGTCACAGGAGCCAAGAATGAGGATCAGATCCTGAATGCTATTGAGGCCTATACTGAGTTTCGCCCGGAGGTGGCACACCGAGCTATCAACCACCTTTTCGACATTGCCAGGATACAGCACTGCAACCAGCTGCTCCGGGCCCTACAGGTGCTGCAGGACCTGCCAGTCCTTGGTGGTGTGGTCGGTCGGGCGACATCCATCTAATCCATTAACAACCTGTTCATAACTCTTTCGGCCAGTTTCAGGGACACAGAATAAGCCTAGTCCTATATTTTAAATATAAATTCTTTGTTTAAAAAAAAAAAAAGACATTCCCTTTGGTTTGTTAACTGTACTCTTTGTTGAATAAGCCCTTTGGTGTGTGACATACTGCTTTTTTTAATCATACAATGCCTAATTTTAACTGGGTTGTATTTGCTTTTTTTGTGTCCAAATCTAGGACTTTCAGCTTCTGTGGCTGACAGACAAAAACTAGGTATGATGTGTGTTACTCTTTTCCTTTCTTGATGTCTTCATAGCTGGTGATCTCAGCCCTGAAGCTTCATAAGTATGACAAGAGTGTCCAGGTGACGGGGAGCGCGGCATTGTTCTACCTTACCAATACAGAGTACCGTACAGACCAGAGTGCCAGACTGCGCAGGGAGGTCATACAGGTGGTCCTGAACGGCATGGAGCAGTACCAGGAGGTCACGGTGAGCAGAGGGGCCACATGGATATGCTCCTCTCAGCTCTGTCAGAGGAAATCTCTGCTCTCATTCTGGGGGTCTATAGCATCTGAGTTCATCCTGTTCACAAGCTGCCTTTGTTGTGCCACAATATCTTTGTTTTTTAGTTCTGCATGTTTTGGGCAGAACTATTCATGTGCTGGAATGGAATTAAGATTTTTCTTCAGTTTTCTTTTGAGGGTTTTATGGAATCTGAAATGCTCAACTCCTATTTATTCCAGAAATACATTTGATATCAATTAATTCTATCTTTCTCTTGTGATTTTGCCTGCATCTGCTTTTAAAAGAGTTGCATGTTACTGGAAAAATTGACTGTTAAACTGAATACTATCAATGATGGCATAGCATTGATATTAACCCCTTTGTGCAGAAGCCAAATTTGGCTATTTATGGGTTACCCACTTTAATGCTGTATAATTCAAGATTTAAGCTTCACAAAGAGGAAAAATGTGGCTCAATTCAGGAAAGACACTTACAGCATTTAGAATTACATTGTATTTCAGTTTATTTTCATGATTTTGGTAGAGAAAATGAGCAGCAAACATAAAAAATCTTCATGAGAATTCACCATTGAAATTGCAAAAAAAATAATTCTGACGATTGAAAAACTGCTGGGGCTTAAAACTATACATTTATGGTATCATAAACTCCTTGAGCACAAGTAGAATTCATCTTCAACATTACATTCTAGATTACCTACATGCTATTAGCCAAATTATACAGCTACCCAAGTGTCTCCCCAAAGTCTCAAAATGATTTGCTGTCAAATCATTAAAAAAATCATGTATTTAACACAATTGAAGCTTTAAGGCATGAAATTTAATATGAACGAATGATTTTCTGGTTGAGTTTAGTATGAATTTATCAATATCAGTGCAGTTGAATATCAGTGGTCACCAGTAACCTCTCCAAATACGAACGTGCCTTTTCTCCATAATAAAGTTTAGAGTTTTGGCCATTTTTCTTCAAAGCCAGCACAAACACGCATTAAATAAACTGCTAATTAAACGGTCAGAACATTCACCCTGTAATGAAAGCTACCAGTCCCCTCTTCAAAGCTCACGAACCCATTTCAACACTTATAAGGAGCAAGTACACCTCACTAACACAGTAATATCTGAATTCTGAAATATACCTTATTTTAACTGAACAGACACTCCACTTTCAGGGAATATCAAATCCATTGCGTCTCCCGATTCAAAAGAAACGTGCAATGAACGTACCGGGGGTCCACACCAAAATGCACGGGCAGTTCGCGTTTAAACAGGAAAAAAACCTTGACATTCGACTTTGTTGAGTACATATACATTCCGAAACAGAAAAAAAAAAACAAACAAAAATAGCAGCCAGACCTTTTTCGTGAATCCCTCCTCCAGAGACATTGACTGTATAAAATAGAGACCGGCATGTATCCAGTAGCAAGAACCCTCCGGTCCTGTTTCATTCGAAATAATTCCAATAGAGCATATCGTTCTCATTTAAATCCTGTAAATGTAACTGAACACTTCAAGGCCAGTTTTGCGAACCGATTTTCTATAAATCCCGTCTATTTTAGCCGCGTAATGTGCATAACGTAGACAGGATACAACCGAGCCTGCTGATACGCATTGGTTTGGATGCTCTGTGTTTGTCCAATCAATGTGTTTCACTTACTCTAAAATGTTTAAACACTCGGGAATTGGATAAGAAACGAGCCAATCAATACATTGTTATCAGGGAAACTTCACGAGGCCATGAAGTGTAACTCTACAATTACGCAGAAGAGGTTGAGTGTATGGTTGAGTGATTGGCTATCAACGCCAGTACTCGGGTGGATATAAGGAAGCGCTGGATTTGGCAATGAAGGAATCTACGCGTAAATCCACGGTAGGGAACTACAATTTTTTTTGTATGGGACAACTGTAATAGGCAATAGAATGAGAGAGAATCAATACCATGTCGATTTTTTTGCCTCAGAAAACTGATTTTTTTTTTCTGTGTCAAGATATCGTTTTTTCAAACTGCTGAATCGACACTATGGGCAAGGATACTGACCAGTTTGCACATCAGGCTTAGCTGAGGAGTTTAATTCATGCAGCTCTCAAAAAACAGGGAGTGGAGTGAACTTCACCGTATTCAGAACCGCGTTCGAGGTCTGCTTGCTTGTGAACATTCAATAACTGATCCGGGGGTGCTATCTAGTGATCGAGTACAGTAACAGCGTACTTCCAATTTGCAGGTCTATAGACGCGGGCATCTACATCTGCAGAAAGGGGTTAATGTGATCTTTATAATGCAGGAATGAGTGTTGTCTTCTGCGTGTCCCTCCGTCCATCAAGCTTCTTTTCAGAGCCAGAACCCCAAAATCATTCATAATTTCTCAACCAAACTTCATACATGGATACATCTTGCTGTATAAATGTGCCTTTTCGTACATCCCTCTGTCCTTTTGTCCATTCCTTCAACAAGTTTTGTTTCAAGGCCTCATATCAGCCACGCTGTTTTCCAGGCCAAGTTCTAAGCCATTCAAGTATTTTTCAGTGAAATTTAATAAATGGGAGCATCTTATTGTGCACAGTAGATGTGCCTTTTCATACTTTCCTGTTTCCTCCTCTCTTTCTGTTCATCCCTCTGCTGCGTTTTGCTTGAAGGTAAAATATCCGCCATCCCATGGCGGCGAATCTGAGTATTTCACGCTTGTTTGAGCTGGTATTAGTTTTAGTGGTAACACTTTACTTGAAGGTATCGTCATAAGAGTGATATGACACAGTCATGAACATGTCATAAATATTATGTCAATGTCATAAACGTTGTCAATAAATGTCATTCGGTTTTTGAGTTGACAAGTTGACATTGTTTGGGTTGTCTTGATTATGACAACTTCGTCATAAGAGTGTCATAACACTGTTATAACCGTTACATGACACATGTAACAGTTATGAGAGTGTCATGTCACTCTTATGACCGTACCTTCAAGTAAAGTGTAACTGTTTAAGCTGTAAACATTTGGCTCTGTGCTCTGCGCAGGTCCAGAGAAACTGCTGCCTGACTCTGTGCAACTTCAGCATCCCAGAGGAGCTGGAGTTCCAGTATCACCGCGTCAACCAGCTGCTGCTGAAGATCCTGGAGCCAGCTCGGCAGGACGAGTCTATCCAGCGCATTGCCGTGCACCTCTGCAATGCTCTGGTCTGCCAGGTGGACAACGACCACAAGGAGGCCGTAGGGAAAATGGGCTTTGTCACGGTACGCTGGCCAACAACCTGTTTATCTTGTCATTGTACAACCCCAATTCCAAAAAAGTTGGGACACTGTGTAAATTGTAAATAAAAAGAGAACGTAATGATATGCAAATCTCATAAACCTACATTTTATTCACAATAGGACATAGACAGAATATTGATGTTGAAAGTAAGACATTTTACCGTGTCATGAAAACTATTAGCTCATTTTGAATTTGATGGCAGGATGTCAAAAAAGTTGGGAGAGCAGCAACAAAAGGCTGGAAAAGTAAGTGGTACTAATAAAAAAATAGCTGGAGGAGTATTTTGTAACTAATTGGATTAATTGGCAACAGGTCAGTAACATGACTGGGTATTAAAAGAGTATTTTTGAGAGGCAGAGGCTCTCAGAAGTAAAGATGGACAGAGATTCATCGATCTGCAAAAAACTGCATCAAAAAATTGTGGAACAATTTCAGAAAAATGTTCCTCAATGTAAAATTGTGAAAACTTTGAATCTACTGTTCATAATATTATCAAAAGATATATAGAGTCTGAAGAAATCTTTTTGTGCAAAGGAGAAGTCCGAAGATCAGGATTGGATGCTCGTGATCATCGAACCCTCAAGCGACCCTGCATTAAAAACAGGCATGATTCTGCACTGGAATACACTGCATGGGTTCAGGAACACTTCCAGAAACTGAACACAATTCACTGTGCAATCTACAAATGCAAGCCAAAGCTGTATCATGCAAAGAAGAAGCCATATGTGAACACGATCCAGAAATGCCACAATCTTCCCTGGGCCAAAGTTCATTTAAAATGGGCTGAGGCAGTATGGAAAACTGTCCTGTGGTCAGATGAATCAAAATTTGAAATTCTTTTTGGAAACCATAGACGCCATGTTGTGCCATCTAAAGAGGAGAGGGACCATCCAGCTTGTCATCAGCGCACAGTTCATAAGCCCACATCTCTGATGGGATCAGGTTGCATTACTACGTATGGTGTGGGGAGCTTACACACCTGGAAAGGCATTATCAATACTGAAAAGTTTATAGAGGTTTCACAACAACATATCCTCCCATCCAAACAATGTCTCTCTCAGTGAAGGCTTTGCATATTTTGGCAAAACAATGCCAAACCACATACTGCATCCATCACAACAGCATGGTTTCGCAGTAGAAGAGTCTGAGTGCTGAACTGGCCTACCTGCCGTCCAGACCACTCACTATTAGAAAACATTTGGTGCATCAGAAAACCAGATATCCAGCAAAGAAGACCCAGGAGAGTTGAGCAGCTTGAATCCTACCTCTTACAAGAGTGGGACAACATTCCTCTCCCAAAACTTCAAGTGGTCTCCTCACTTCCCAGACGTTTAAAGACTTTATTGTTAGAAGAAGCGATACTAAACAATGGTATACATGGCCCTATCCCAACTTTTTTTTACACATGTTCCTGCCATCAAATTCAAAATGAGCTAATATTTTTCATGAAATGGTGAAATGTCTCGCTTTCAACATTCGATATATTGTTCATGTTCTATTGTGAATAAAATGTCAGTTTATGAGATTTGCAAATCACAGCATTCTGTTCTTATGTACATTTTACACAGCACTCCAGTTTTTTTTTTTGAGTTGGGGCTGTAGCTCCAGGGAGCCTTTTCCGCCTTACATGCACGCTGATATGCAGGAATACTTTGTTACTTATGACTGAAGATTCATAGATTTTCCCCTTTATTTGTCCTCTTGCCTACAGACTATGTTGAACCTAATACATAAAAAGCTACAAGACAAGATGGTAAGTTAAAACCTTTTGAAACTAAAATGTGCATGCCCTGTATTAGCCCTCACATATACACACGCACTCTCAGTGTTCTATTTAGCAGCTGCCTCTACCTTTCTCCAATGTCCAGTGTGACCAGGTAATGGAGTTCTCCTGGAGTGCTCTGTGGAACATCACAGATGAGACGCCTGATAATTGTGAGATGTTCCTCAACTGCAGGGGAATGACTCTTTTCCTAGAGTGCTTGAAGGTGAGCTCTTTGCTCATTTGGAGGGATTTTTTTCTTCGTCACCTACCATCTTGAATTGCTGGCAAATATCTCAAGTGATGTGGATGGGAAGTGAACATTCCAAATCTGTTGGTTGCTCAGTATGTGTGAAACAGACCATGAAAGCGGTATTATATTGTGTACTTTCTGTTGCTCCCTGCAGAACAAGCTTCTTGTAAAACTAAGTTGACAAATGAATGGGGACGAGATAATTGCTCGCCAAAACTTGGCTAACTTTTTGTTGACTGTTGTGGATTTTGGTCACGTGACCTGCATTTTCTGCCTCTCTTCAGGAGTTTCCTGATAAACAGGAGCTGCATCGCAATATGCTGGGGCTGCTGGGTAATGTGGCTGAAGTGCGGGCCTTGAGGCCACAGTTGCTGACCAAAGAGTTCATTACCGTTTTCAGGTGAGAGTGGAGAGGCACGAAGGCTGTTCATCTACTGCACAGAAACTGCATTGTTGCCCATCATTATTCCACCCATCAGTCTTTGTCTCGAGAATGTCATCATCTCTCATCATGTTGACAGTTGTGTCTGTGTACGCCTTTTCTCTATTGTCATGCAGTGAATTTTAAGCTAACTTTACTTCATAGGATTTCCCTGAAAAAATGTATACAAAATCATGCAAAAAAAAAAATACTCAAACAAAAATGATCCCTCTCGATCACCACTCATGACCCCTTTGAACAGCAAGATGTTTGTGGGTTTGAATCTGGCCTGGGGCCTTCCTGTGCAGAGTTTGCATGTTCTCCCCGTGTTCGTGCGGGTTTCCTCCGGGTACTCCAGTTTCCTCCCACAGTCCAAAGATATGCATATCAGGCAAATTGGCGTGAGTGTGTGAGCGAATGGTGTGTGAATGTTGTGTGCGCCCTGCGATGGATTGGCAAGCTGTCCAGGATGGGTCACTACCTTTCGCCCATATTCAGGTGGGGTAGGTTCCAGCTTGTGACCTTCATGAGGAATAAGCGGGTATAGAGAATGGATGGATGTTTCTGGGTGTCTGCCCTTGGATAGAGGGTTTGTAGCCCCCAGCCAATAACAGTGCGCAGGTTGTGATGGTGAGACATATTTTTTGCACTGCAACATGGCATCTCTGTGGTCTTTAAGCTGGGGAGGCAGGGCCAACTTCAGATGTTCAGTTAACAAACTGCTGCAGACAAATCCAACTTGGTATACCTTTGGTACCATTAACTGTGAGTTCATTGGGAGTACCCACAGTATCCTTGAAATATTTTTGAAGTGAACATTTGCCGTCAAAAAAACAGGCTGCTAGGCATATTCTGGGTTGCCATTTTTCTGCTTTGAAGCAACCAAAGTAAATCTTTTATTTGATCATTGGGCAGTGGAAAGAATCTGAATATTTGACAGTCTGTAAGCTGCTTGTTTCTTCATGTCCCCATGCAGTGAGCTCCTGGACAGCAAGGCGGATGGTATTGAGGTGTCATACAATGCCTGCGGTGTGCTGTCCCACATCATGTTTGACGGTCCGGATGCTTGGGCCATGGATGAACCCAAAAGGGATGCTGTGATGGACAGGATGTGGAGGGCCATTCAGAGTTGGGATGTCAACTCTCACCGGAACATCAACTACAGGTATGATAGAGATGATCCCATTTATCTCATAAATGATTAAAAATCGGTGTGATACAATCCATGAGATACAGGTTTGGTATCACGCACAATACAGCTTTCTCGTGATTGGTCAGATTTCGTTCATTGACAAATGTCAACCAATATGTTCACAAAGGCACCTTCACCACTTTTGTTGGTAAGTGTTTACCATCGCTGGCATTATCTTATGGTTGACAGTTTATTCACGTCAATGGGATGAATAATTTGTCAGCTAGCATGCTAATGCTTTTGGCCAATAAAGTAACAAGTAACTCATGCAACTGCTGTGGTAGACCCTTGAGTTTATTAATTTATTGGCGTAAAGCATTAGCATGCTAGCTAGTGAATTATTCATCCCATTAACTTGAATTGACTGCCAACCAGACGCTAATGTTAACGCTATCTTCACATTTTCCAGATAGTAAAACACTGACAGGATCTCAAACTTGTGAACTCGAGATAGCAAATATATGACAGTCGAGTAGTATTTTTCATTTATTCCTTGCCAAGGGCACAGAGTAAATGAAAATTACTACTCTTGTTGCCTAAATTTGATATCTCGGGCTCACTCATTGGAGATCCTCCATATATGATATCTGAAAATATTGGTAGATCGTTACATTTTTCATGAAGTGTTCATTTTTGATGCTGTATGATACAATTTATAGTTGTGGTCTTGTACTTAGTTTTGTGCTATTATTGTGTTAAAATTTGGTATACGAAATGTGCCATTGCTGAAAAAAAATTCTTAAACAAATACTAGGTGACAGACAGTTGGTGCAAAGATGTACACTGTGACAAGATGAATAATACTGCCAACATTCCCTGGCAGGTCATTTGAGCCAATACTGCGCTTGCTGCCTCAAAGTATTGCCCCTGTTAGCCAGCACTGGGCCACGTGGGCTCTGTACAATCTGGTGTCTGTATACCGTAAGTATCTTGTGTGCCAGATAGCGGGAAAAGGGGTGTTTGCATGGCATGGCATGGCTTCAACGATCTGAGTGATGAATAATGTAAGAATTCTGCTATTGTCTCTCTCGTGCTCATGCAAACGCACATCAAGCGAGTAAATACTGCCCCCTGCTGATCAAAGAAGGAGGAATCGCACTTCTGCAGAAGGTGCTTGAGCTGGAAACTTCAGACAAGGAAACCAAGGATATGGCACAGTATGTGGAGATGCTCAAATGTACCAATAAAGAAATGATCTCTCTTTTTTTTTTAACCTCTCTAACTCAAAATTAAAATTTGGCATTTCCAGGAAGGTAATGGAGCACTGTGGGAACTTCAGAGAAGATCCCATGGATACTTCTAGGTAAACTGTGACAAGGAGGACTAAGCTGGAGCCGCAGAACCAGAAAAAAGGAAAGAAAAAAGAATGTTTTTTTTTTTGTCTCTCACCACGAATTATGCGCTGTTGATTCACTGTAACATATGTGACGAAAGGAATGATTTAGGGCCCAGATGAGTTTCTCGATGGAGCCTTGCTGTGGGACAGTCGTAGGCGCAGCTGCATAGGCGGTGTTCCTTTTTGTATTGCACACGAGACATACTAGCTACTTGTACAAGTCATATGGTTGTGTTTCATCTTTTTCTGGTTTGCTCCACTGTGTGCGTGCGTGCGTGTGTGTGTGTGTGTGTGTGTGTGTGTGTGTGTGTGTTTGGGTTTCATGGAACAAGAAAATTGGGAGATGTTCTGTACTTACTGAGATAAGAAAACGAGGTGCTTCCAGTGGTCTCCCTTGAGTAGGATCTGGTCTTAGGTGTAAGGCTTTTTCCCATCAGCCTAGTTTCTGCTCAGCATCCATTGTCAGAGAACTTGGTAATGGCCATTTATGAACGTTTCTGCTGGTCTCCCATACAGGATTGTTTTTTGTTTTTTTGCATACTGCAACCATGACATGATATAAACCCCTGCGATCAGGGGGTGGACAGTTTGTGTGGAGTTCTCCGTGTGCTGAACGGTTGTTATTACTGAGCAGAACAGTAAAATGTCTCTTAGTTAAGTTTGTATCTCTTTTCTCTCTGCGTGTGGGGCGGATGCTGACTCAAAAACAACTGGTTAAAAAATGAAAATTTTGTCTTCCCCCGCAGTGTGGATCCTGTTAACAGTGAGGAAGACACTTTGTTTGAATTGTACATATTTGGGAGTGATTTTCTCCTTTTTGTTTGTATGTTTGTTTTTAACATGATTATAAACACTCCTGTAATTTCTTGCAATAGATCTTTTTCTGGATCAGAGAAAATGTCTACGAAGCTATAAACCACACTCTGAAATTGATGATTAAGAAGACATCAACAGTGTATTAAACATTTTTGCTGTACTGTCATTTCAAGTGTTGGCTCATTGCACTTTTTTTCTTTCTGATGTTTTCTAAATAATAGTTTATTTATATTTTTAAAACTCATGAAACACATGACAAATCCATTACAGCTGTAAAAACAATGCTTGGAGCCAATTTTAAAACTCAATATTATGTGTTATTTCTGTTGTCAGAACCTTACATTTCCTTTCGTTAAACAATGAAGTAATCATTTTATCATTGTATATCACAAATGCCTTGTTGAGTAATGGAAATCAAATGTCCTGAATAAAGAAACAAGTAATACTGATGATTTGCAAGTCTTGCATATCAGGGTTTGAATTTCAGTTTTCATAACCGATCTTGCCGAGGTAGTAACGTTTTTAGAGAATATAATAATAGGAAAATGACCTTTGATACTTGCATTTTCACAACCATTGAATGGAGTATGTGTTTCTGAGTTAACTGGCATAAACTTATATGTGTGGAGAAATGTTCTTTTATCTTGTTGATAAATTAGTTATTTTCCCATTCCCTAGATAACAATGTTTAAAGAAAAAAAGAGAAAAAACTTTGCTCTGTGCAGATGTGCCTAGAATGTGAATGATAAATTCACCTAGAGATTTTAATTGTATTGCACATGGCCTGGGTGATGGCAATTTTTCCTCTCGTTTCCTGTCCGCTTCTTTAAAGTTATCAGCAGATGTGTATTTTTACTCGAGATGATGCCAAAAGGAGTAGTAGATTTGGTGTCAGGAACAGTTTCAGCCCTAAAAATGCAGAATTTTTAAAAAGCTGGTTCATGCAGAACTGAAGGGAAAAGTCACATGGCTTTGTAAGGTTTTCCGCAGAGCCACACAGTTGTTAATATTACAAAACTATGTGCACAATATAATTCTTGACTAAAATTTCAATAAAAAACCTTACGGGGTAATGCTTTTGTTTGCATTTTTTCACGCCAGTTTGTGTGCTAAAAGACTAGACTTCTTTCCTCTCCTATGTAACTCATTGCCAAGTATTTTCTACTTTAGTTTCACATCAATACATCTGGTCATGAAATACTTTGATACATTTCAATGGTATTGATGTTCAAACAGTTATGTATCGACCCTGCTTTTAATAGCTTGGGATAAGCAATACATCCCTCTAAATCACTGTAATAATAGGAGTAATTCACAGCCCATAAATAATTGAGAAGTACCATAATCTCTTTGAAGCAGAAAGTCTCATCAGGCCCAGTTCTGTAAAATGCATTGATGACTTAACAACATATTCCTCAAAATTCAAGACTGACTTATTTGGAATAAAAAGCCATCTTTTATATATACTGCTCAAAAAAATAAAGGGAACACTTAAACAACACAATATAACTCCCAACTGTTCCTTTATTTTTTTCCTATATTTTACTCCAGTCCTTAATGTTTTGAATTTGGTTTACCATTTTAGCAGAGGCAAAAAAAATTTTTCCAGATGTACAAAGTATTCTCTGTAAGTTATTTGCATGCTCACTTAAAAAAAAAAACCCTCCTATATTTAGTATGTGACTGTAAAGGGTTATTTGGAGCCCAATAACATGCCCAAATCCCGTTGGGGAAAGGTAGGCCAGGTTGCTAAAAGGATTCAGCTGCATCTTAGGTCAATATTCAACAAATCTCTTTCCTCCCCGCAGGAAGGCCTCCTCGGCATGTCAGTTTGATATATATATGAATATGTAGTTTAGGAGAGTGCAGTTCATTTAGGAAGGACAACCCCTTTGGGATGAGATGTTGAATTGAAATTTAAACTGAAAGCAGTAATTTGCAAGTTATCTTTGACCTGTATTATGTTGAAAAGAATGCAATAGCGTGTAATATGATGTTTCACCTCATATATTTTTTTGATTTTTTTAAAATAAACATTTCAATTTCAATTCTTGTAGCATATTTCCAATGAAGTTTGGACAGTAAACTATTTTCCACTCTGTAATTTTGCCATTCCTTTTCACAGAGCTTAATGTATTTTCAGGCACTTAAGACACCAAGTGATCAACTGTTTGAGGTGTAATTTTTCCCCCAGTCTTCCTGCAAGTAAAACTGCAGGTATGCAACAATATGGGATCTTTGCTGTCTTATTTTGACAAAATGTGCTACACATTTTCTATTGGTTGCAAGTCGGGACTGCATGCAGGCCACACTAGCATGCGCATTCTTTCACAGCCATGCCTTTATTTTACAAGCAGATTCCTTTTGTGTTGCCTTGTTGAAATATGCATGGGTATCCCTGGAAATAATGTCTTGAAGACCGTATATGTTGCTCCAAAATCTCAGTGTACTTCTTGGCATGAATGGTGCCTTCACAGAGGCGCAGTTACCTTTGCCAAGGGTACTGAAACATCTGCATACCATGACAGAGCTTGGCTTTTGAACTTGACACTGGTAACAGTCTGGAGTGCGTTTCCCAAAAGTTCATCCATTCACAGTCAATGGGCCCAACAATGTAAGTTAGCATCTGTGATTTCGGGAAACGCACGTGAATGGTTCTTTTCTTCTTTGGTTTATGGCACACACAGTATGTTGAATCCAGGATATGTTTACTTACCTTGTCTGATGACTATTGCATCATATATCGGCTGATCAACAGACATAATGTCACTTTAGCTTTCTTGCCAATAACCAAGATGAGGAAGAAGAAGAAAACAGGCTGATTTAAATGATATACACAATTAGATTCATCTGAGGAGCACATGCTCTTAAAAATTCTCTGAGCCCTATATGAGGCAGTTTAATTATCTAGGTTTTGTTAGCAAGAATTTAATTAGCAATCTGCTCTTGGAAAAACCGCTTAAAGTGGATTTTTGGGTATTTACACAGTTATCAAGCCATTTAAGGTCACTGTCAATCATTGAATGCTTGCTATAGGCAAATAAAACATTGTTCTTAAGTCTGTTTACGAATTTATTTTTCCATTTCCACACAACTCAAGCACACCAAATCTGGCTTAAATCCGTCCATAAGTGGCACTATCGCAAACAAATGGACGTAATCCAAAATCAATTGTCAGACCAACTTGAAATTTTTCATGCTTCATGTTGGTCAGGTTTCCTTTGATTAAGTTTTAGCTGAAACAACATGGCCAACAACTTTCAGTAGCCCTTATACTCACTTTGGCTGTCACCTATTATCATGATACTTTATAACAGTGATCGTCAACCCCGGTCCTGGAGGGCCGGAGTGTCAGCTGGTTTTTGACGTTACTCTGCACTTAATTGATGAAAGAAAGCAGTTCATTACACACTTAACTCATCTCACCTGGTGTCTTGGGTTTAAATAGGGTGGAGAAAACCAAACTCCGCACACCCTGCGGCTCTCCAGGACCAGCTACCCCTGCCCTATACACTTTTATCTTAACTTTGAACCTCTACTTTGTCCGGATTACTACTATGCTCAATGTCCAACTACATTGACAAATCTTGGTTTCCACTTAGACTTCTGTGACAACCTGCATGTCTGTTTAATTGGCTCTAGGAGTCTCGTGGGTAGTTTCTGGTGATTGATTGACTGGCTTATTAACCCCTTAGTGCATGAGTATTGCTAACAGCACAGGGTGTGCTGAGTTTGGTTTTCTCCATCCTATTTAAACCAAAGACACCAGGTGGGATGAGTGTGGCCCTCCAGGACCTGGGTTGACGACCACTGCTTTATAATAGTCAAGTATTTAAGTCTCTTTAATTGGCCAGATGGTAGCGCTAGAGCGCCACAACACTTTTCTGAACTGTAGGCTGTAGAGACAAAAATTTTTTCTGATGAATTTTGTGGGTTCAGACAAATCAATTCATGTAAGCCACGCCCATTCGGGTTTATGCTAATTTGAGATTGTGCGATCAGGAACCAGTCGCGAGAACCAAGTAATGCAGTGGATCAGATTTTATTAATAAGGGGGGGCCGGGACCCCCGCAGGGCAGAAGGCAAAGGGTACAAAATCCAGTTGGGCAAAAATAGAGACAAAAACCAGGCCAGCAATCACAGTACTCGTGGTCGGACAAAAATGAGTTTGGTACACATGTATAGGTATATCAGAGAAGCCAAGCCAAAATCCAATGCGTGTAAT
Source organism: Gymnothorax reevesii (assembly GCA_029721435.1). Lineage (NCBI taxonomy): Eukaryota > Metazoa > Chordata > Actinopteri > Anguilliformes > Muraenidae > Gymnothorax > Gymnothorax reevesii. Next base: position 60,083,244 of record CM056580.1, on the reverse strand, counting down.
CCAAACCATGACCAGGGCAGCAATCATAGATCTCGTGGTTGGGCAGCAAAGGGTCAAAACACACAGATGCAACAATAAATCCAAAATCACTAAACCAACAAGTTGATCAGAGGGATCTAATAGCTGCGACCTGGCCTAGCATCCGTCACGTGGCCTAGTGTCCATGACTGGTGGTTTCTTGTACAAGTGTGACCTCGAAATTGCCAAATGACCTTGAAAATCAATAGGGAACCCTTCCTCTGTACCAAGAAGCTTGTTGTCAGATTTAATAGCCATCCATCAAGTTAAACTTGAGTTACGGTGCGAAAACTGTGAAATCGGGGCAAAATCGACACTTTTTTGACCGGTGTGACCTTAGTAGTCGACAGATGACCTTGAAAATCAATAGGGAACCCCTGCTCTATACCAAGAAGCTTATTTTAAGATTTCATAGCCATTTATTGAATTTAACTTGAGTTACGTTGCGAAAACCGTCAAATTTGGCAAAATTGACCATTTTTTTTACCTGTGTGACCTTGGGATTTGACGGATGACCTTGAAAAACAATAGGGAACACCTCCTCTATGCCTAGAAGCTATTTCCAAAATTTCATAGCAATCCATGAATTCTAACTGGAGTTACAGCGCGGAAACCTGCAAACAAGGTGGTGACCTCTGCGAGCTTGACCTTTGACCTTTGACCTCGACCTTGTGCATGGACATCACTTTGGTGAAGGTCAATAACTCCTGAAAATTTCATGATGATACGACGACAGGAACATGGTGAAAAAGGTGTCACGGACGGACGGACGGACAGACAGACAGAAGCGTTCATAGAGCTGCTTGGTCGCAGCTAAAAATAGAAAAGTCAGACAGTCCAGTCAGAAAGGTATCACTGAGAGAACAAGGCGAGAGAAACGATCCAACAAAAAAGTGCTGTGAAAAGACTCATAATTTACTCTCCAGGGGAATCACATGCTACACAGAACACAGGTGCTGGAAATGAGACTAGGTACATCATCATGTTCATTCCTTTGTAATTAATCACATAAAATAGACAAAAGCCAAAATGCGGACAGGGATCACGGGACAATGCTATAGACAAATACACAGCTCCAGTCCAGGAGTTTAATGTGCATAGATAATGAGAGAAAGGAAAGCGCGAGCAATTGTGGAGAATCCACAGAAAATGCAGCAGAGAAGATTAGGGAAAGACAAGGGGCGGAGACCAGAATAGGGCGAGTGCTGAGTGCTTGTTAATCAATTAGTAAGTGCAGCTATACAATCCCTTTGTGCTTGTTAGTGAGTTAGCATCATATACAATATTAGTTTGTGTTAGTAACTCTAGCAAAACAACAAACTGTTAGTATGGGTTAGTAAAGTAGAAAAGCAAGATGAAGAAAATAAACGAGATTGGAAGGAAGGCTGAAACCCAGAAACCATTAAATCACCCGAAGAGTGTCACGCAATGACAAGACAAGAGAACAGACAGGGGGAGATAAAGTGCAATGCATGGTAAAAAGCAAAACATGGACCTGAAAAAAACTATGGTGAAAAGTAAAACATGGAAAAACTAAACGAAGACAATACATGAATAAATCAAAGCAACCAAATCCCAATACACATTACAAAGAATAGTCAGACATAGCAAAAATCCAAATATGAACATGGCAAACAGATTGTAGGCATGGCAAAGCAGACATGGACATGGCAAGGCAGGGCAGACACATGGCAAACAGGCAGAATCACAACATAATTTTCTGCCATTTTGAATTCATTAAAAAACCTTTCATTTCAATCTCCTCCAGCACAGTGCGATCAATTCACATGCAAATTCATCTTCAAACCTAAGACTAAAATCCCAGCATAAAGAATGTTGCTGCATGAAAAGAAGTGACCGCGGCAAACAAATGAATTTGTGGGCAAGACCTCCATTGATAAATTAAAATGTAGCTCCTGAATGCAATGTCATATCATCATAAAACATACATCCATAGGACAAGAAACTGCAGTGTACACACTTTGGTTCCAGTTTGCCGATGGGTAGCGCTGTGGGAAAAAAAAAAAAAATATTTCAACCATTTGACTCAAATTGCTCTTCTTTCGCATATTGCATTCCTGCATAAGGATCAAATAGTCTTTCTGATGAGCAAAATAAATCTTTAAACACATGGCCGCAAATTCGTCAATCAGGCCACAGCTGCTATTTCAAAGGCATGGCAATTACCAAACAACATGAAACATGCAGGGCAATTACGTCTAGTGCCATGAACTGGAAACTGATTTAAAAAAAATCCCTCATTGCGTCTCTTAGGTGCTACAGTTTTGATAATTGTCTCATGTTGCTTCGAGACGACCCCGTAATTATGGGAGAGCCGCCTTAAATGTAACGTGTCACAGTTGTAAAATGCACGTTTTCTCTTGATTGGTCAATGCGATGGTGATGTCATCACGTCAGCAAGTGACCAGTACCATAATACACATGCCCAGGAAGTTGCAAGTCTTTCCATCCATGCTACAGGGAGATATCGGCAGAGAAGTTGGTATTCCACAAAGTAAAAATTCACTCCCACTGTATTTTTTGAGTACAGATTTTTTCTTTAATGTTACAGAACTAAAATCCGCCTGGGTGTCTGTATGTATATGTTCGTCACTAGTTTGCATTATTTTAACACATTATAATTGTTAGGTCCGTTCTGTAAACAATGGCAAATGAACGGTACGCCAAGCGGCACAGTTGTAACACATGCTACAATTGAGACAATGGCAGACATTTGCAAGCACAGCTCAAATATTTTTGCTCTTTGTTTGCTTTTTTGGTTCGCTAGTGTAATTTTTTAGGCTGATTTTTACTTTGTTCTGTGCCTTATAGCCTAGGAAATGTTTTAATGTGAACATTTTAATATTTCTGGATGCAGTGTTTAAATGCACTTTGTTCTGTGTGGCATGTTCTTTATGCCATGAGGTCAGTTTTACCTTTAAATTGGTAGCCTATTATTGCAGTTTTACTTTTTAAAAAATGCACTAGATGCTGAACGGCACATATTATAATGTCCTTTGCATTGAGATGTAGGCTTAGTCCTACCCTGAAATTTAATAAGTTTTTAATAAGCTAACCTATTTGGTTCTGTCTGTAGGCAAATGCCATTGTAGCCTATTTTGGATTTTTGCAATAAAACTTTAAAATAAAAATAGACTGTTTTTCTATAGCATAGACTGTAAAAAAAAAGTGATTTGGGGAGTTGCTATATATTTCACTCTGCAGGGGTACCAGTGCAGGTATGAATGGGACTTTTACAAAACTCATGTGTCATATTTGCCAATATTCTGTGTTCAGTCAGCTGTCATTCAATTATATTCTACATCAAATGAGGGTTGTGTAACATTTTTAAAAGTCCATCAAAGTCACTAACTTTGTAGGTATAATCAATGCATTTTCCTATCAAGGAACTCACACAAACGCTCCAACTGGTACGTCTGCTAAGTTTTAATAATATACAATATTTTTGATAGAACATTCTCATCACATTATAGGTGTTAAAGAAACGTTTAACAGTTGCCTGAAAGAAATATAATTGATTTGACCTGGAAACAAAGAGCTTAATGCTACTTTTTAGCAGTGTTACAATTAAAACTCAAGCACGCTTCAGTTGTAACGTCGGACAGAGTCCGCTTTCAGTTTTATTACTCAAGACCTGTTTTATCAATTGAAAAACTTTAAGTGGTTTATGATAGCAGACATGTGTTGGTGCTTTGCCTGAAACTATTACATATGTAGGTAATACAATCTTTAAGTAATAGAGTGAATGTGAATATTACCCCGCCCCGCCTGAAGGGGTAGCGCAAAGGTTATTACCCCGCCCCACCCAAAGGGTGAGGGCAATGGGTGTTGTTTTTGGTTCGGTTTGTTTCTGTGTTTGTGCGTTTGTTTGTTTGTTAACACTCTAGCGGCAAAACTAATGGCCAGATTCACCCCAAATTCGGTATAGGGATTGCCTCTGACCCAAAATAGATCCCTATTGGATTTCGTACAAGTAGGTGAAAGTATGTGCGAGGGGAGGGGTTTGTTGTGCCTGGCACCACTTGTTGTTTTTGGTTTCGTTTGTTTGTTTCTGTGTTTGTTTGTTTGTTAACACTTTAACAACACAACCAGTTTCACCCCAAATTGCGTTCAGGGATTGCCGCAGACCCAGAATAGATGCCTATTGAATTTCGGAAAAGAAGTTCATAGTATGTTCGAGGGGCGGGGTTTGTTGTGCCTGACACCTCATGTATTTCATGATTTTTTAGCTCTATATTCTAGCCCATAGAAATTGAAATGGAAGCATGAATTCTAATATGTTTCATTGCGGACTGAAATTTAATTCAATGGAATTTTGAGTCATATTGGACCATTCGTGTGCGCATTTTTATCCGTAGTTCCATCATTTGGTAGGACTCATTCAAATTAAAACCAAACTGCTGAAATAGTCATAACCGCATACCACTGACCGATTGCTACTGTGTGCAAAATAGCCAGTAGTTCCAAGAACAAAATTGGAATATATTTAGCCAATTTGAAGTTTTGTGTGACCCAAATGAGTTTTAATCACCTACACATAATTTCACGTCTGGACTCTATGTTTGTTTCCAGATAGGATGTAAAAAGTAGGCTATGTTTTATGGCTTGTTTCGTTGGTCAACAAACAGCGTTCTAATTCTTAGTTGTTGCAAATGAGCGGAAGCGCTTAAACGATCAATGTCTTTTTAAAGCATAGATGTTGTGCTAGAGTCTATACATTCAAGCAACTTTAAATGATACCTTTACTTCAGTAATCCTCGCAGAATTTCCACAGGGAATAACAACTGTGATCGGATGGTTATTAGACAAATCAGATTATCCGAAGTCATATGAACCTTTACAACCAATCCACGAGCTAGCTTAGGGGACTTTGTTTCCAAAGGAATTGTGGGTATTTTATGTAAGAGAAAATGGCAGCAGTTTGCACGCGATTGTTGGGTCAGAGCGGACGGCATGCGTTCTTTGCTCAATGTTGTCACTCAGGAAATTTTGTGGCTCTTTCTCCGCGAATCTGTCGGCAAGGATTCGTAAGAGCCTTTGGAAACGGTGGCACGGGGTTCAGATCTAGACTGTTTAACACTGCCCCACTGATAGCCGGTGGTCGAGCCCTGGGTTGTGCATTTTTGTTCGGAGGTGGTGTCGGCTTGTATCAGACGGTCAAATACACCTTTCAGGGTCATTTCGCAGAGCAAAAGACAGACGTAAGTCTGCTGTTATTTATGTGCAGTTTGAAGTATTGACTTCAGTTATTTTGTTTGATGCAGTGCATGTTATACTATTCAACTGGTCGCACACGAACCAAACGTTTCAGTATTTAGAGGAAATCGATTTTAATGCTATACGATTGAATCATATTCTTGCCATTTTAGCTCGCTCTAGCTAATACCCTCTTTGCATGTATTGTCATATTGTGATCCTTCCCAGACATCCGAGGCAAAAGTCAAGTTGGTCCTGTATCAATACAAGACCTGTCCGTTCTGCAGTAAGGTGCGAGCTTTTCTCGACTACTCTGGGCTTCCCTACCAGATTGTGGAAGTCAACCCCGTCATGCGTCAGGAGATCAAGTGGTCTAAGTATAGGAAAGTCCCAATTCTAATGGTCGATGATCTAGTGGTAAGAGTCAAATACATGCATGAACTGAAAATTATTCATCGAGTATTAGAGAGAGTAAAAGGTGCTAAATGTAATCAACATTGCAGAAACAAATTATGTTCTATTCCTTATGTTTTCTCTCCCTTATCCACTTGATTTGTCTCCACTGTTGAATGACTACTGAACAGCAACTGAACGATTCATCCGTAATAATAAGTACACTGAGGACATTCATGGTGAGCAAGTAAGTGAATTTAAATGGAACGGCGATTTCATCAGGTCAGAGAGTTACTTGTGTCTGATGCGGTTATAATGTCTTCAGTATTGTAAGAAAATGTTTTGTGCTCCATGTATCCAGTGAGAGGACAATTCCTCAGATACTTATCTGCTACCCGGAAATGAAATCCACCAATGATCGAGGGAAAGAGATGATTGAGTACAACAACAAGTACTGGCTCATGCTGAGTGAAAAGGAAGCAGACCTGCTCTACCCACAGAAGGAGTCAAGAAAGTATGTTGCTGTCACTGTTTTCACTTCTACTTCATGAAGTAATTTTCATAATTCATCTGCCTCACTACTGGAGGAATTGTAATTGTAGCCCGTTATGCTGGTGATAGATATTAAAGAAATATTAAAGGAGCTGTGTCAGGATTGCTGCGCCTGCTCTCAATTTTGCACGAAATGAATCTGCTGAACTCCTACTCAAAATCTAGAAGCTACAACCCCAATTTTGAAATAGTTGGGACAAAGTGTAAATTGTGAATAAACAAATCTCAATGACAGAATCATGCTGGTGAGTGATGCAGTGGCGTCTGAGGGCGTGAAGATCACGGGCATCCGGTAAAGGTCTTTGGCCTTGTCCCTTACGCACAGAGATTTTTCCAGTTTCTCTGAATCTTTTGATGGTGTTATGCATTGTCGATGATGACACCTTCAAAGCCTTTGCAATTTGACGTTGAGGAACATTGTTTTTAAAGCATTCCACAATTTTTTTTTTTTTTTTAACGCAAGCCTTCCCAGGTTTGAGAGCCTCTGACCATCTTCTGAGAGACTCAGCGTCTCTAAGAGATCCCATTTATTGCCAATCATGTTACACATCTGATGCTAGTTAATGTAATTACATGTTAAATGTTCTTTCGGCTGATTCTCTTGCATATCAATTGCTCTTTCTGCCTTTTTTGCCTGTTTCCCAACTTTTTTGAGACCTGTTGCAGCCAGAAAATGTGAAACAAGCTCATTTTGTGGGAAAAAATGTAAAATGTCTTTGTTTTAACATCTGAAATGTTATCGGTGTTCTATTGTAAATAACACATTGGCTCGTGATCTGAAAGTCATTGCATTTTGATTTTATTCACAATTTACACTTTATCCCAACTATTTCAGAATTGGGGTTGTATTTTTCTTTGTCAATACTGAAGGACTTAAATTCTGCATATATTATTTACAGTGTGATTTCTGACCCAACGATTGTTAAGGAACAAAACAAAACGATTTAACGAAAAGTTGGTTATATAGCACATTCACTAGCAAGTGTTGGCTAAATAAGATCAATTATTCCATCATTATTGAAGTGCAGAAAAGCACTGTCCTTGGGTCATAAATCAGTCTGTAAAAAATATAAGCAGAATAAAGGTCCTTCAATATATGATCATTGGCGATTGCAACCAGCTTACATTCTTCATATCCCTTGGCTAAAGTTTAAAGTAGCACTTTGAATCATCAAAGCATAATGCTGGAGTAATGAAAATTTATAAATGCAATGCAACACGTAGATGGATTGGCAAGGATGGAATCAGCTTATGACTTTCACTTAAGCGGATTCACCACCTTGGGATGTACGTTCTGTGCATGCGCAGTAATTGTGACACCACTCCTTTAAATAAAAGCCACCTGAGAAGGGGCTTGTCCTGTCCAAGACGGGATGCGTTATTGATTCAGAATTCGCAACCCCTAGTAGTTCTTGGATTTTTGGTCCATTAACTTTGGTGTAATTTGGGTCAGTTTAACACCACAATTTTTCTGTGTCACTTCCTGTCTTTCAGAGAGGAGATGAAGTGGCGCCAATGGGCAGATGACTGGTTGGTTCACCTCATTTCCCCAAACGTTTACAGAACCCCCAGTGAGTCTCTAGCCTCCTTTGACTACATAGTCCGGGAAGGCAAGTTTGGCTCTTTTGAGGGCTTCTTTGCCAAATATGTGGGGGCAATAGCCATGTTCTTCATCTCGAAGAGACTGAAAAGCAGGTGGGTGCTGCAGATGTTTGTTTTTAATGCTTGTGACTCAATTAAAAAAGGTAACTTTTTATACTTAAGTCTGAAAGGAGTGAATCCATGACTGTTTAGGTCTGTTTATAATTCTAACCATTGGAAGCATTGTTATATTATAAAGTTTTGGCAGTAAATAATAAATGATATGACACAGAAATGATTTGTGTTGAAGAAACCTTGGCAGTGATTCATGACCCTCTTTCAATGTTTAAAACGGTTGAAACAACTTGTACATATGCAAACTAAAATTAGTATTGATGTAAGTTAAGAACCAAAGAATATTATTACAACTTCTGCTTCTTGTTTATTTTCCATAATATATCTCATCGTGAAGGGATAGCTACAAGGGGCTCCGATTCAGAAAACAAGACAGTTTTCAGAAATTAGCCTGTTCAACCAGGTCTATTGAAGTTACATTCAACAACTACCAGAAATTTGGACAGTTTTGGTGGATGTCTCAGGTACAGTGCTGCGTCATTGAAATGTGCATTAGTCCGTCACATCACTGGCTCATGGGGTAGACCAGATCAGGGTGACATTCACATTTGTTAATGTGCTTTTAACACCACATGCTAGCTGAATTCTATCCTCTGAAAACGGTGCACTACGTATTTGGGTGCAGCAGCAATAATATAAATGCAAAGGGGAAATCAGTCAGTTTACACTGACTGCCAGTTACCAAGCCCAATATCTTGAAAGTTTGATTGCGGCATTTAGAGCTGAAAGATCCGATGGTGACTCCCAGTGTTCATGTTTGATTGGAACACTTTAAGCATGAATGCTATGAACATATGAATGGTATGAACGTGATCTTTCAGCGGAGCTCTTGAACCTAAAGCTGAAGATGAAATTGAAGGCGGATGCCTTTCCGAGTATATTTTGTTTTCGTAAAGCCTGTGCCCCTCGGTAACTGTCCACGAGATGCCAGATGCTGAGCGAGTGACGGTACGTTAGTAGCACCATTGTTGCTGTCATGGTATTCCAGAATGACCGAGAGCTGGTTAGCTAGGCCAGGGTTAAACCCTCTGCGAGCATCAGCCTGAGGGCTGGCTGCCAGATATAATTGTGTCTTTAAACTGTCAATTATTAGGCTAAGTTGTAGAACTATGAATTGGTCGAAAATTTGAGGACTCAGCATTCTAACTGCATTAGCCATTTTATGATGCAAATTAGTGAAAATAATATTTAAAATTGTTTCAACGACCCTCAGCCTGACTATGCAGTCCTATAGGTTCACTTCTCCAGCATTGCTCAGATTTGTCAAAATATGTAGAAACCAATATTCTAACCTTGGTAGCGGGCCAGAGATAAAAACTTAGTTTGGACAAATGTCACTAAATTGACCTTGACATGGAGGTAGTAGCTGCACATCATTGTCACGGTCACTATAATTAGCATTTTTATTCATGATGGCCATGCTGCAAGTTGTACAGTAGCCCTATAGGAACATAATATGCCCTTTAAAGTCAATGGACAGTTTTAAAACTGGTGTTTTAAGGGCACATTATCAAGATGGTATTATTTGCCTTTGTAGGCGAGTGTACAGCACCGATCCCTCAGCTTGGGACACACATGGGGAAAAGCAGCAGCGAGCAGATATGCAAACATTTAAAAATTAAAAGATAATTAACTCATCTTTCAATTAGTAAAGATATATTAAAAAATGGATGTCACTATGGTGAGTGTGATCTTTTGCATGCCCCTGCAACCTTGTGTCCGATCATTGAATGCTCTGATTTATTTAAGTAGTGAGGTTACCCAGTCCATCAACATACAGGTGATTCGCAATTCAACATGCAGCTTTACATATTTAAGTATTCACAAATTATTCTGGATAAAGCCATGACTCCTTAATACTCCTTAACTCTGCCCTTTAGGCAGTCTTTAAGGAAAACCAATGAGTGGCTGCTTCAGAGGAGAGCCGCAAACTGTCTTCACTCTCCTGAATTGGCAGCAAGGGGTTGCATACGAGCAAGCCTTGTACATAGTTCACCATTTGGGCAATTGGGCATGGGATTGGAGATGCTAAATAAATAAAAAAAATTATAAAAAAGAAAGTGTGGTGCTAGATCTGTCAGTCCCAATCTGAGAATATTTGGTGCATAATAAAGCAAAAATGCAAAAATATAGCAACAAAGGCCTCTGATAATTCCGCGGATGAACACTTGCATAATGGAAAAATGAGGCCAAATTCAGGTTGCTGGAATTAACCTAGGGATGCTTTAGTGCTCAGATGATTGTGTGATCAAAAGAAATGATGTTGTAACACAGTGATACTGTGAAAAATTTTGGACTCTGTGGCAGTCATGACATAGTACATTTATATCCCCGAATGGCATTCCGGGGATATTATGTTTTTGGTCCGACCACTGCCGCGCCGACCTTCGTGTTAATGCGATAACTTCAGTAATATTTGAATCAGAAATTTCATGTTTTGCATACAAGTAAGTATGATAAAGAGGAAGAACTGATTCGATTTTGGACAATTTACAATTTCTAGATTGGCCACTAGGGGCCAAAAACTGAAATCACTGTTTTTATCATATATCTGGAAATATTTGTCCGATTGACCTCAAATCAAGAGCAATTGAAAGGTCATGACCTGAGGATGTGTCCCACGATGACATTAAACCTGTTTGGTTCAAAATTTTGACACAAGGTGGAGCTTTGTCACATAAGTCACCATTTTTGCTATATCTTTGGAACCATTTGTCCAATTGACATGAAACTATGTGCAACTGCAAGGTCATGACCTCACAAGGTGTCACTTGATGACATCATACTTGTATGGTTCAATATTTTGCCACCAGGTGGCACTTTGTGATGAAAAATTACCGTTTTGGCCATATCTTCAGAACCATTTGTCCGATTGACCTGAAATTAAGTTCAAATGAAAGTCTATTCAAGGTCTATTCAAGGATTGGGGAATTGGAGGATTGGGGGCGTTCAGGGATATACCCCAAGCCATCACCTCCGACGGCATAAGCCTAGTTTCAATTAAATTCACACATTAGAACATCACAGTATAATCTTGTGCTGTTTCAATATAGTTCAGAGTAAAGGGTATTTATTTTATGTGCATGTTCTGTGATGTGTGAAGTTTGTCTTCGAATTCAGTTGTATTTTTCCTAAAAACAGTATCTGAGCCTCTTGTAGCATCTTTTTCAAAAGTAGTATCCTTTTTCCTGTAAAATACAGCTGAGTGAATTCAGAAGTCGAGTGTGAAACCATTGTTCATTGAATTTCTTTACTGTATAATGAAATCTGCTTATTTCTGTGGTTCATGATCAAGGTTAGTTATAAATGAAAGTTATGAACTTGAGTAGTCTTTCTGTTGTGTTATCTTGTTCATAAAGGAATTTGGTGTGTTTGTTCAATTTTAGCCAATTGAATTCAAGTTTGAATAGGTAGACGTTTCCTGATCTTTGAAAAATCTGTTTGTTGAATTTTGAATGTCAAATGGCTTTGTTACAAAGTTTTGGGATTAGCCCCATCTTCACGCCCAGCACTTAAGACAGTTGTGGAGAGTGACGTATGTGTTCTTTAAGGGGTTTTCACATAGCACGCGGTTTGGGCGGCGCTCGGCGCTGGGTATGGCGCAGAATGCGGCAGAGGCTTTCACATAGCCCGCGCTCGGCGCAGATCTCGGCCATTCATTGTATACTGCATTGTCATTGCAAGAGTAGTGCATTTCTCATGATGTCAATCATCTAGATTTCTAAATTCTCCCCCCCTCTCCGTTTAAAAAATCATTTGTTTCAGTTTACAACAGTATCGGTCTTTAATTTCAGGAGAAAAAGAGAAAAAATCGCCTATTGTGGAAATGAAATGCATCATAGCGTTAGCCTCGTAGTCATATATTGCACAAATTGAGACATCTGGCTAAAGGGCCGTCCACACTAAGAAAGATAACGATAACTATATAGTTTTCAAAATCGTTCTAACTTGCGTTGATGGTGAAGTCTTCACCACAACTAGAACGACAATGATAATGGCAAACGATATCGCTGTGATCACTTTCAGAGCTACTTTACGAACGGTAGAAAAACTGACTGCCAATGAAATCCGTCGGAATTTAAAGGGCCTCACATCAACACGCCATGGTCATTCAACATGGCGGACGGCAACGCAGAGAAACTCATTACATAACGTTAATCTAAGTCCAAAAGGATGTCTTGTCGCTGAATTGTAGCCGTGAAGCCAGGCCAACGTTAATTTTCCAACGAAGCAAAAATGGGTTCGCTGAAGAGAAAGTATAGCCAATATAAACTAATCAAAGTAGCTAAATCAGCATTTAAATAAGAAGTGAGGTGAGTCACGCAAGTTATCATTCTCGGTGTGGAGGGCCCTAGGAGGCAATCAAGCTATGAGGCTAATGATTTATATCTGCCACTTTTTAAATACACCTGGTATTCCCAAATTGTGAGAGATCTCTCGCCGTCCCGGGGCTTTTTTTTTTAACGATATTCTGTTAGCTTTGCAGTCTATTGTCCCACAGCTCTGCGTGCAGAGAGACCGCCACAATGATGCTCTCCTCCATTTTTGGTGTGCCTTCCTGCCAAAATCAGTCTTTTTTCTGATTCCAATATTCTCTCATTGGACGCGCCCAAGTTAAACATTTTCAACTTGGGCGCAGCGCCTTATCCAGCGGCAGCGTCCTGTCCAACGGCGGCGCCAGCCTCACGCTGCGCCCCCCTCAGCGCAGAACGCTGCGCCCTCACGCCCTGCGATCATATGCACAATGAATGGCTGTGGCAGCCGAGATCTGTGCCGAGCGTGTGCTACAGTGGCTCCAATAAGTATTTGTACACTACTTGAAAATTCGACTACATAACAGCTTTTGTATATTCGGCTAAATGCTTGCTATTGTATGTAAAAGTGATTAAAATATTTGGTAATCAATATATTTTAATCAAATATTTAATGTCAAAATGGCATATTTGGTCAGAAAGGCGATTATCTGACCCAATAAGTATCTGTACAGTTCCATTAGTGAGTCACAAAACTTATAATACTCACCTAAAATTGACTCAAGATGTTTACAGGACATGGTTGACTCACTTGGTCTGATTTGGTCAAGTGTGACCATACTGGACACTCCCTCTGTACCCAGACTGGCCTATGTAAATGGCCTGACCTTGCCCTTAATGTATTCCTGTGATATATGGCTAAGACAGGTGAGATACCCCGTCGAATGCGGGAGCAAATCATTCAGCTACATTAAGAAGGCCAAAGAACCAGAAAAATTGGAACTCTGCTATCGTTGCGCCACACAACCGTGCAGTACATCATCAAGAAGTACAAGCAGTCTGAACGCATAGCCAATGCAACCAGGAAAGGATGTCCCAGGAAGACCAGCCAGCGCACTGACCGGTACATCTCCCTGCTGGTACAGAGGGAGAGACAGTCCTCGGCCTCCAGTCTTGCCACCAAAGTGGAGGAAGGAACTGGAAGCCATGATGGTGTACAAATACTTGTTGGAGCCACTGTAAATCCTTATTTTTTGAAGATTGGTATGAGAGGAATATATGGTCTATAGTTGACTTGATGGACATGAATGGCAATTTCTTAACTTATGAACAATTCTGTATGAACTTGGAGCCACTGTATATTTCATACAGAATTGTTCATAAGTTAAGAAATTGCCATTCGTGTCCATCAAGTCAACTATAGACCATATATTCCTCTCATACCAATCTTCAAAAAATAAGGATTTACAGTGGCTCCAATAAGTATTTGTACACTACTGTACTTCATGGAGCCGGTTACGGATGGCCTGGGCACAAACATGGCTTCCACTTGCTTCCTTCACTTTGGTGGCAAGACTGGAGGCCGAGGACTGTCTCTCCCTCTGTACCAGCAGGGAGATGTACCGGTCAGTGCGCTGGCTGGTCTTCCTGGGACGTCCTTTCCTGGTTGCATTGGCTATACGTTCAGACTGTTTGTACTTCTTGATGATGTACTGCACGGTCGTGTGGCGTAACGATAGCCGAGTTCCAATTTTTCTGGTGCTTTGGCCTTCTTTATGTAGCTGAATGATTTGCTCCCGCATTCGACGGGGTATCTCGCCTGTCTTGGCCATATATCACAGGAATACATTATGGGCATGGTCAGGCCATTTACATAGGTCAGTCTGTGTACAGAGGGAGTGTCCAGTATGGTCACGCTTGACCAAATCAGACCAAGTGAGTCAACCATGTCCAGTAAACATCTTGAGTCAATTTTAAGTGAGTATTATAAGTTTTGTGACTCACTAATGGAACTGTACAGATACATATTGGGTCAGATAATCGCCTTTCTGACCAAATATGCCATTTTGACATTAAATATTTGTTTAAAACATATGGATTATCAAATATTTTAATCACTTTTACACAGAATAGCAAGCATTTAGCCGAATATACAAAAGCTGTTATATAGTCGAATTTTCAAGTAGTGTTCAAATACTTATTGGAGCCACTGTATGTGAAAGCCCCTTAATGGAGTGCGTGGTGTGGCGAGGAGTTTGTTACTCGAACCTTAACCCCTTTGCACAAAATTTTTTTTTTATTTCCTGTTGTGCTCTGGTGTATTTAAGGCTTCATAACTATCAATAATTGTGTCACAGAGACTTTGGAAAATTATTCTTGAGAAGCAAGATGTTTGGAAATTCAATTTCAGAATTGTTTAGGAATTAAAGGTGATGTTACATCACTATGGGGAAATTGCCCATGTAAGCTTTTGATTCCTTACTATATTGACTGCGTGGAGAGATGTATGTGGGCCTAGAAAATGCATTATGTTTTTGGTATCCTATATGCTTGGACAGATGTGGGCCAAATTCAGATGAGCACCCCCCTAAAACCAACATATGGGGATAAATCAATGAATAACTCCCAATTATCACAGTGCTAGTTCTAAAATGTATAACTTTTATTGCTGCTGCCATCCCAAGGAACAATTTGACATGGCTTAATTGCTTTGAAAATATGAGACCCAGGAGGAATCGAAGCCGTTAAAAGCACAATTTGGCTACATTTTTCATCACAAATTAGTGTAACATTGAAATTAATATAGTTGCCAAAGTGATCCACCCTAAATATTTGGTAAAAAGTATAGGTGCAGTATGCCAAGTTCGTTTGCAAGTTTCTAGAAACTCTTTAACCAGTAACTATGTAGTAGGACGGCTGCATGTACACCATCCTTGGAAAATAAAAGAAAATTTAAAAACCCATTTTGAGAAAGAGGCGAACTAGATCATGAAAACGGTGAATAAATCGGTCAGTGGATCCAGTATTTATCATTTAGGGTTTTTACCATCATAGGAATAATTTCAAAAAGCAGAGATCATATCGGGATCTCTTCTGGATCAGATCAACCTTGAAAAGATCCAGCATGTATCATGTGTATTGTGTATAATAAAGATAAAAGATTTATGGTCAGCAATATGTTGTGGTTTAGTTAGTTGAATATCTAATCTTAAATTGACATCTAAGCCACTAGTCAGGGCCTGAGTACCGACCGATGACTGGGCCCTGAAGGGCATCTGGCACCGAAGGTGCGAGGAACCTATTGTTTTTTATGGTATTTTTAATCTTCTTAGTTATTATTATTCTGCTGTGAGAACGTATTTTTTAGGCCTTGCCATGCACGAAAACTCTCAGAAATTTGCATGTCCGGCGTGTGAGAGATTAAAGAATTTTTGTTTTTGAGCTTGAGCGTGCCCCAGTGCCTCTATAGCGCCTCCAAACATGCGGCCCATTTTGAACGCAGTAGTCATAATGAAGTTTTTTTTTGGGTCATTTTTTTTTGCAATTTTTTCACCTCACAGGAAGTGAGTTATGAGCCATTTCCTGTGTTTTTACAGATTTTACGAACACATTTTTGAGGGCTTTAGCATACTAGTAATCTCACCAAACTTTGCTCAGAGGTTAAAAATATGAAGCTCTTCGATTTGATATCCCATTTGGCACTGGTTGTGACATGGTGGCTCTATAGCGCACCTTAATCCATTATTGCATTTTAGAGGGCCTCAGCATGCTCAAACTCACAAAATTTTGCACAAGTATTAAGCCGGTCATACATTTTACTATGATGTAGGGTTTACAGATGGGCACGGCAAAATGGAATTATAGCGCCCCCTAGAAAATTTCAATGAAACAACCCTTGGAGCCCATTTTACCAACGTGTACGAAATTTGGTGGACCTGTGGATTCAGCTGAGACCTAAAAAAAAAAAAAAAAGTCATGCATCAAGATGTATAATAGAACCAGCAAGAACGAGGAAGTACCTTTGCTTCAGCCAGTTAGCATGTTAGCTTCCTGTTTCCGCGTTTCCCAAGGATGCAATTCTGTGGCCAAAAAAACGATGAAGCTCCATAGACGCCAGTTGAAAAGTGCGCATTTTTTTCTTTCCAAATAAAGCGAAAACAAAAGAAAATGTATTCGGTAATCCTTCATTATTTTGCTCTTTGTCGGAAGCAACTGTTCAATGCTTTCAAGAGGGCCTGTAAAATAAAAACTGCTACTTGGAGCTTGATGACCGTTCGTGCACGAGTTTGATTGTCCAGCTGTTACACTCATTGGCTGAACAGTCAGAGTATAATGCGTGCGCATTGCGGATTAACAGCGCTGCTCGTCATTTCCCCTCGAACACATTCGCCAATCCGCACGGACGACACACTTTTTTTGGCCGTTTGTGCTGTGTAATCAGATTGGCAATCTTAGGAAATGGTATTGGATATAAGCACCCATGGAACGTCATTTTTATAGATAGCATCAGTCTATTCCGTACTTCCTCAGCTGAAGTAGCTAGCCTAGCATCTCCCATTGAATGAAATAGCGGTGGTACTTGCATGCTCTCTCCAGTTCTACTAGATAACCTTCATGGTGCCATGACCTAGACTCAACAGGAACTCTGCCATTTTTAATTGAAATTGCAACTTTTTAAAAACTTTTCGCCATAAACAGGTGTTGCACTTTTTTTTTTTTTTTTTTTTTAAATTTGGCATCTCCAATCCCACCTGAATCTGCAATGTCAAACAGGGGAACTATGTACAAGGCTTTCGCATATGCGACCCCCGGTGAAGGAGAGTGAAGACAGCTCGCGGCTCTCCTCTGAAGCACGCGCCTGTCAGTCACCGCTCTTATACGCCCATTGGTCAAATCCTTGCAAGTTCAGAAGGAAGACGGAGGATACCCGAAAATGAATAAGCTTAGAATCTTTCTGACAAGCGCCCATCTGGCCAACAGGAGACGCCGAAGGAACGAACAAAATAATTTACTACCCTTCCTGGCAGACCCTTCCCAGTTTGCATCCCTGTAGCGCATTGGCCAATTGCGCTCTACTTCTGAAAATGCTGCTGACCACTGCCGGTTAGTACAACTAAGGCTCAAACCTCTGCCGTGATATTCACTTTAGCCTCGCAATGCGATGCGTTGAGTGAGCTATCCAGCAGCCAAGCATCGTACTTTAACAAACTCCTCATAGAGATTTCATCCGATCAACTTAAAATTTGTAGTTTGACATCTCAAGACCTTGCTGATGTTAAACTGTGAAGCTTTTTTGGATTCATTGAACGATGTATCTGTGGCGTCGCGGTGAATTTTGATGTTCCGCCATGAAGCAGGAAATTGGTTTTACCCATACATACTTTGAGATTTGCCTGAAACTTTATAAGTTTGATTACAGTCTTGTCCCAAGTATAAATATATGCTGATATTAAATCGGGGTTTGCCAGGTGGCTCCACAGCGCCCTCTAGCCACGGCCATGTTAAGACAAAAGTGCTTGACTGTTCATGAAATTTGGAGTGATCATTTAATTTTTCATGCAGCGTTTTAGTGAATTTTTTTTTTTTTTGAGAATTTATTTGAGCAAGCAGGAAGTGAGTTATGAGCCATTTTCTGTTTTTCCCAATTTTATGAGCACACGTTTGAGGGCCTTAAAATACTCAAACTTGGTAAACATTGCACAAATTGTAACTACCTTGTCTTTGATTTGGTACACCAATTGGCAGTTAATGTGACACAATGGCTCTATAGCGCCCCCAATCATTTTTTTAATAGAATTGCCCTTTTAAGGGTCTCAACATGCTTAAAAACTCTTAAAATTTTGCAGGCGTATTAAGCTGGTCATACCGCTGACTATGATATTGGGTTTACACATGGGTGTGGCAAAATTACATAATGGCGCCCCCTAGAATATTTCACTGAAGCAGCTCACGCAGCCTGTTTCACCTCCATGTACGAAATTCGGTGGATATGTCGATGATGCCGAAACCTTCAAAAAAAGTGTCTTGGTGCCTTGACCTAGACTAAACAGGAAGTCTGCCATTTTTAATTGAAATTGAAACTTTTTTGGATTTTTTGCCTTTTACAGATGTCATACTTTAATGAACTCCTCCTGGAGATTTTATCCGATCAACTTAAATTTTGGCCTGTTTCACCTAAAGACCTTACTGATGTTAAATTGCAAAACTTTTCTGGATTCATCGAACAATGTATTTGAGGCATTGCGGGGAATTTCAGTGTTCTGCCATGAAACAGGAAGTTGGTTTCACTCACACATACTTGTGATTCTTGCCCGAAACTTTACAAGCTTGATTAAATTTTTATCCCAAGTATAAATATGTGCTGATGTCAAATCGGGTGTAGCCAGGTGGCTCCAAAGCACCCTCTAGCCACGACCATGCTAAGATAAAAATGCTTGAATGTTCATAAAATTTGGTATGGTCATTGGATTTGTCTTGCTGGATAGTAAGAATTTTTTTTTACCTTTTTTGGCCAAACAGGAAGTGAGCTAGGAGCCATTTCCTGCATTTTTCCAACTTTTATGAAAACACGATTGAAGGCCTTAGGATACTCCAAAACTTGCAAAACATTGCACTAATTGTAATTGTCTTATGGTCTTTAATTTGATAGGCCAATTGGCAATTAATGTGGCATGATGGCTCTATAGTGCCCCCTAATCATATTTTCAAAAAAATGGCCCTTTTGAGGGTCTCAACATGCTTGAAAACTTACAAAAATCAACACATGGAGCCTGGTATTACTATTGCTATGGCATAGGTTTGCACACAGATGTGTCAAAATGGCACCATAGTGCCCCCCAGAAAATTTCAACAAAATAATTGTCATGGTTCAGTTCACCTACATGAATTAAATCACATGCCAAGACATCGTGCAGACAGTTACATTGTGCCATGACCCAAACCTAACAGGAAGTCCATTATTTTGAATTGAAATGAAACTTTTTTTTTTTTTCATTAAGAGGCATCATACTTAAACATACTCCACCTATTTATTTCAGGAATGGTGTTTGCAATCCACTCAGGAAATAACATTATTCACAGTCCAGCACTGTCCAATGGTTGTGAATGCACAGCTGCATCCATCACCATCTCGCCACCACCCCCAACGTGCACAAGGGGTGTGTGGGCCCTTTCAATGCTGCTTGCAGCTATAATTATAGGTTTTTTTTCCTTTTTCATTTGTTGAGAGCTTGTCTTAATGTATATGTGTTAGGCTGAGTGTCTTTGGTTTGAGACCTGATATAACCCAGTTAATATAATACACTTGCAACGTGCGCACACATGCCATTTGTTCAATTCCCTGCTGGGCATGTGCAATAATAGTCTGAAATGGGGTCATTAACTCGAGTAACATTAAACTCAATCCATATGTTGTACTTAGTTCTACTCTTGTGACGTGAATGTATCTGACAACGTATAAGGTTATCGAAGTGTTTGTACACCCAAACTTCATAGTCTCCCTCATCATTTCAGTGTTCAGTTATGTATCCTGGTGCCTGTTTGATCTGATAACATCCACATGCCAAAGTTTATAAGTACTCCAGAGAAAGTTCAGGAAACTTGACATCAGCAGTTTCCGAGGATGGTGTACATACAGCCATCGTACTACATTGTTACTGATGAAAGAATTTCTTGAAACTTGGTGCAAACGAACTTGGCATACTGCACCTACTTTTTACCAAATATTTAGGGTGGATCACTTTGGGAACTATATTAATTTTAATGTTAAACTTGCAATTTGCGATGAAAAATGAAGCCAAATTATGCTTTTTACGGCTTCAATTCCTCCTGGGTCTCATATTTCAAAGAAATTAAGCCATGTTTGATGTCAAATTGTTCCTTGGGATGGCAGCAACAATAACAGTAATAAATTTTAGAACCAGCGCTGTGATAATTGGGAATTATTCATTGATTTATCCCCATATGTTGGTTTTAGGGGGGTGCTCATCTAGATTTGGCCCACATCTGTCCTAGTACCTATGATACAAAAACAATTTTCTAGGCCCACATACATCTCTCCACACAGTCAATATGGTAAGGAATCAAAAACTTTCATGGGCAATTTTCCCATAGTGACGCAACATCACCTTTCAGAATTTGCAGACACCAGCGTCTGTTTGCGTGAAGGAGTTAAGGAGCCTTCCCAGGTTAATTTGATTTATCTTGTTCCAGCAAAGATAAGGATTTAGTAACGCCACAGTTTATTGGATCAACAAAACATGTACCATTCCATTGGTTTTTATTACCCCTCAGCCCTAAAGGCTGACGGGGTATTGCTATCCTTCGTGCGGTTGGGCGGGCGTCTCCAAAAACTTCGACATCGGGCTGAGGGGTATTCCGTGCATTGCACGCCTATTTTTTACATTGCTACCATGGAATTGATGTTAATTCAGCAAAATCACTGTCTGAATTGTGACAAGCCTGACTCCCTAACCACTCAACCAAATCACTTAATTCTTTTTTCCCTGTTAGATATGTCATATCTATGCAATCACTTAAGGATTTTCTATGTATTATGTATTTATTTTTTCTAGTGGTTTTTCTAAAAAAAAAAAAAAAAAAAATTCCTCAAATGGATGACACACCCATGAAATTGATACATTTGCCCATATCAGAAAAAGCCAAGGTGACTGCATGCAGAAATAACCAACAAGTCTACAGCCAAAATTTGAAAAAAAAAAATGTTATCTGTGCCACAAATGTTGAAAGTCCCCAGATTTTAGCTGACTTAGAAAAAAAATGGTGGGAGAGATTCAAAAGTCATTTTTTAATGAAATTGATTAAATTAATGACACGATGTTTTGGTTTTCTTAAAGTACACATCTGGGTGAATGTTAAGGGGGGGGGAGAAAAATGGAAAAAAATTCATTTTGAACCTGGGAAGGGCCCTTAATTTTCTTTTTTCCCTGCACATATTTTTATGGCTGGTGTCAGTGGCTACTCTGTGCAACTGGACATTCATCCATACTGCTCCTCTGTTTTCAGGCACAACCTGCAAGATGATGTGAGACAGGACCTGTACAAGGCTGTGAATGACTGGATGGCTGCCATTGGCAAGAAGAGGAACTTTATGGGTGGCGAGCAGCCTAACCTGGCAGATCTGGTATGGGAGTAGTTTTTAATCTTGGATGGACTTGGGTGAATCTACTGCACATTGGTTCATCAAACATGATATTTTTCATTTAACTCATTACAGGGCTTGAAATTAACTTTTTTACTTGGTAGCGCTGCGCTCCCAAGTTCAAAATCTTAGGAGCCAAGCCGAAATTTAGGAGCGCACACTGAAATCTAAGAAGCACCAATATATATATTATATTTTTTAATGTTTAAAAAACTACAATATAACACTCCACAATAACAATACAACTGTCTCCAACTAATGAAAGTTATACAACAATATGACAGTCTTGAGTTCATTGATTAACAATAGTTTCCACTACATTGGCTTTATGCCATATCCTGAGGCCAGGATTTAAAATTGGGTCTCCTGGCTCTCTGCCCTCCCATCCATCTTTTCACTGCCTGTGAGGCATCAAATATGTCCAGAGGAGGACTCTTCACACTGATCCAATACAAATCTTCAACTGTATCAGGGTTAAATGCAGATCTGACGTAAAGTCTTTGTTTTCGCCTTCATATTGCAATAGGAATCAGTCTACAGAGGTAAGTTTTATTTGTTAGCGTATTATAACATAAGCAGATGTAGTAATGAGTTGGATACGTTTGTTTTAAGATATATGCCGCACGCCATTGTCAACTAATTTCTGCATTTTCAGGAAAACCCAGCGTGAACATGCAAATGTATAAACGCTTACAGGTTGAAAGACGCGCAGAAAATTTTTTTTTTTTTTAAAGATTTTTACAGATATGAGTGAAGAAACCGAGATGTAGATTTTAGGTCTGCGCCAGCGCAGATCCGTGTAGCAGCATACTTTGATAGGTTGTAAAATTTGACAGAACAGCGGACCTACTCATTGACGCACATTTGTCATAGCATTTTCTGTGTTTCGCGCTTGCTCCATGTATGGAGAAGCTTTCACGTTTAAAGCGTTTGGACCCAGTAGCTAAAGCGCTATTAGCCTATCTGAGAGACCTGGGCCATACTCTTTAGAATGAACACAGTGCATTTCACCTTCTTTAAAGCTCATCCATTCAAAATTTGGAAGCCGCTCTTTGTGAGAATAATACTTCCTTTCCCCCTATCCGTTATACTGTAAAAATGTGGAATTTAAACTTGTCTTGCTAATGCTAAGAAGTTGTCATGACGTTCTTTGAGTCGCTATTGCCTGCTAAGGATCGATATATTTAAAAATTAAACATACTTTAATTTATGTAAACATACATACTTGGATTGTTGTTCATGCGTTTAATGGCCGGGACACACTGCGATTTTAGCAATTTTATAAGACCATTTCATGACACACTATACTACTTATATCTATTTAACTTTGGTACTAATAACTTTGGATAATTAGTAGACGTAGGTCGTAGCAGCTGTCACACTGTGAGATGGTCATCCTAAATTGCAGACACCGTCAGAATTTAATCTCAGGTTATCTTTGGTCGCAAGACGCTGACAACGGCCGTCCTTGAACCTGTCTGACAGTGTGACATAAGACCACCGTTTTAAAGCCACGGCCAAAGATTTCTCCACGTTTCTCCTACAATGGTCATCTTTCGTCTGGGACGGCCCAAAATCGTACAGTGTGTACCAGCCATGATAAGACTGGGTGAATGATCTGACTCAGTGGTCTGCAGACATACACGTTCTGTCGTGGGTTCCCGCCATAATCTGCCAAACTCGTCCTCTCTTCTGATAGCTTGAAGACAGTTTGTCCTCCTTTGTGGTTCCATTTTACAATTTGGTAAAACTTAAGTTGGTGATATTTTTTTATTTATTTTTTTTGTTTATTTGCAGTGCAAAAGGGCACATAGCAATCTTAGGCATTATGGCTAATGGCAGAGACTGGTTTTTCCCCCCTCGGCTCTACTTTTGCGGGTGTTCCCTTCGTTGCCGACTGTATCTATAGAGTACTAACGTGATGACGTCAACGCTACCTTGCTTCTGTTGTCGGAAGTAAAATCTCTAGGGGAATTTTAAGAGCCACCTCGCTCCGAGATTATCTTACAGGATATACAGATTCAAACGATCACATCAAATTCGTAGTTTATTGCCAAACATTATATGCTTTTGCACTTATAGTCCACTTCTCCGAACTACATATCCGCTGCACAATTCGGCGGGTATCGCGTGATTTGTTCCAAGCCAATGAAATACCTCAGTTTCAGCCAACGTTCATAATGTACCAAGACGGTAGCCCATCGGTGCCCTACATTGCCGTATGTCCCTGCACCCGTTCCCACGTAGCTGGCTACTATTAGCTAGCTATATATCTAGAAATGAAAGGATCACAATGAATAGTTATTTTGCCATTTAGCTAGCTAGCATTAAGCTAGGCTAGCGAACCCACCGAGCTAGCCAGCTAGTGAGCTTATTACATCTTGTGCACATAGCTAAACCGATACAAACAGTAAATGGTACCGTCACTTACTGTTATTTAGCAAGCTAGCTGGTATGATTATTTAATAAATATCACTAACTTGGCTAGAGATATAGTTAGCTAGCTAGCAAGCTAGCTTAGTGAATAAAAGCAGTGAAGAGCCATTATTTGGCTACTTAGCTTGCGTTGAGCTGCGAGCATTTCACAAGCTTCCATTTAACTAAACGCGCCAAATATAAAGTTAGACAACTACTGAATTCCGAAAAACTAGCGCGCTGGCTAAGTTAGCCTGCTGACAGTGAGCTCGCTGTCAGTTATGCTTCGACAAGGCTGATAAGGGGGGGAGCGGTTGCACAAGTATTAAAATGTGGCTAAAACGGTCACAATTTCGAGCCATGTCATTACACAGTGCAGCTGTTACGATTGTTCATTTATCCTGCCAAGTATCCACCTTATTCCCACGTCCCATGATCCCATGTGCGAATTCTGGGCGCAACTTCCGCTGCATCCTGTCACTGAACTGTTTACCATGGTAGCAGCTCACGCAAATCCTGTTTTTTTTAAGCGATTGGAAAATATGTGAGGGAACATCACCTTTTAGCCCTCAGATGGGATAAAGTTATGGTACCGCTGCCTTCTATTATCGAAGAATGGGAGAACGACCTGAAGCAGTGGCCACACTAGTGCAGTTGGCTACATTAGCGCTAGCCACAGACAGCAAAGCTATGAACAATCTACAACGCTCCGAAGCGTATGCAGTACTTCCACAGCAACAAGGTCAGTTGCGTTTTGTTAAGGGAGGTAGTATACAACCTTATATACCTTAAAACAGATATACAAGTTCTTTCTGATAATATTTATGAAGCAAACACTATATCTCAGTGGTAAATATTGCTCTACATATGAAACAAAATGGATTGTTATACAGAGTAAATTAAGCCTTCTGACAGTACGAGTCAAATTAGCTCTACTCCAGCCAACTACATTATACGGTATTAAGTTGCTAGCTAATCCAATACTATAACATGTAAAACACAGTGAATCCATTTTTCCCATACTTTTAATGTTAGTGAAATGAGGTTTGGAGTGCAAGATTATTGTTAGGAACAGAGTAGGCTATTTTCACTATTTAGACTATTGCTACTTCTACAGCCTCATCTTAAACTGTACGGGATGAAACGTTAGTTACACTGACTGGCATTACCGGACGAATACAACAATTTTCTGTTCTCCCTACAGGTGAAAACATACCTTGTGCTCTCCTGGCACTGCTGTCAAAATGCTTCTGAGAACCCGGCGTCTCCTCTGCGGCAGTCAGTCTGAGCCTTGCCATAAAGTAGGAATCGTTGTTTGTCGACATAATGAAATGAGCGCCTAATGTTTTCTGAGGTCTTTTCAAATTCAGGTTTTCAGCCAAATTCTGGCTTCCTCTTCTGTAGGTAGGCGATGGAAACCGTTTCACTGAACACAAGGACAATCCCCTATGTTCTGGGCGCGTGTTCAAAACACTGTTGATCAAACCTAAAATTTAGCTTCCTCTGGTTGTCGGTTCAGCCTTGAGCAGCACAGTAGGTGCTGGGGCTCTGAAGTGACATTTTTAAAAAAGCAATTTAATTCGTTAAAAAAAACGAGCTGTAATCGCAAAGTTAACTTAAAGAAAGGCCGCTGTTCTTGACTAACCACTCGCTAAAAACTACTTCTGCCGGAAGTTGCACCCAAGATCATATCTACAGTAGCGCCCTCAGGAATAAGGTGGATAGAGCTTCAGTCCATCTGTTAAGTTATGACATTATATTAATATTATATGAATATTATATTATTATGACAGTCAGGGGTCTGATTCTAGACTGCTCATTCTTGGTGCAAAAATAGTACCACAAAGCGGTACTACCCAATGGCTTCATAAGCTTTTTGAATATATATATGCGTCCATGTTCCCTTCACATAATTTCTGTCCTGGATTTATCCCATTTACAGGCTGTATTTGGGGTCCTCAGAGTGATGGAGGGACTGCAGTCCTTTGACGACATGATGGAGAACACCAAGGTGAAAAACTGGTATATGCGAATGGAGAGCGCGGTCCACCACAATGAGGGACAGAGCACACATTGACATTGCTGAGTTTGGAACTCGGCTTGTAAACTAAGGAACTTTTGTTCCACCTGGAGATGGACAAATTTGTGTTTGTTGAACCTGCAATAGCAGCTGGGACATTTTTTTCTGTTTTGGGGACAAATATCATAATGGAGAAATTTTTGTTTCTGCTTTCAGCTGGTGGTCAAAACGGTCTATTGCAGCAGTAATTTGCCAGTTTGTTGGTGCTCTCTGGTTCGTTGGCCAATGGTTGCTGCTCAGTCAGATTAATAAACATAATTATAAAAAGCATGTCCATAGAATGCAATTGATCTTTCACAAAATAGTAATTTGGGTGTTTTTATTTTGGTTCCTTCCTGGATCGCAGGTGTTTGTACTTAGGCCAACTACTTGCGCTTAAATTTTAAGAATAATGTGCAAATTTGCGTTTGTAACCCTGACGGCAATTGATATTTTTGGGCCTCATGGTAAAAATCTTGTATCTGGAAATTGACAATGTACTATTTCTTTATTTATTAATACTTTCTATTACATGGCCAAGTCATGCTGCCCTTCTGTCGGGGTACCGTAAAAATTTTTTTTATTTGTGTCCTTTCTTAAATATTAGACGTGAAAGATTTCATTCTAGAGTTTAATTTTAATTCCGTTACCTGAGGAACAGCCCCACTGCTGTAATAATTTGCCAGCTGTGATCACATCGGTTCTCTGCCGATTTGTTTTCTTTATCAGCCTCCTGACCAAGGAGTGCTACTCCTGCCTTGATTCAGCAAACGCAATAAATCACACACAATTCATGATTTACACAAATCTTAAGTAAATTCAGATTGTACTTCACCCACAAACATGTTGAGAACAACCTGGATTTCCATCCTCAGTACCTACTGTATCTTCAAGAGATGTGATGGGAATTTCCCTTTTCCCTCTGTTGTACTGTGGGGAAACTTGCGAACAGAGCCTAGACATTTTGAAATTCAAGATCTCACCCTGCTATGTAGCGATACCTACTCAATAAACTAAATATGGAAAAATATATCTCTGCTGCTTTTTCCTTTTGTTTCAACCACTTTCTGCTGAATTCCTTGCCCAGCTTTCATACACCGATGATCCGAAACATTAAAATCCTCACAGATGCAGTGAAGTTGATTATGTCCTCACAATTGCATGTGTCATGGTCTGCAGACAGATCTTAGATGCTAAGTGACGAGTCGGTCCTTGTATTGAACGTGTAGGATGTGGGAGAAATGGGAACTGGACAACTTTTGACAAGGGCCAAATCGTTATAGCCTGACGAGTGGGTAAGAGCATCTCTGGAGTAGCAGGACTTCTGGGGTGCTTCCCGTCAGCAGATGTGAGTACCTTCTAATAGTGGTCCAAAAAGGGACGATCCATGAACCAGTGACCGTATTTTGGATGCTCAAGGCTCATTGATGTACCAAGGTTATGAAGGCTATCCTATTCTGTTCAAACTGACAGAAGGGCAAGACACTGAGAATTTCAATAATATTTACATAAGGAATGTGTCACACAACACAGTACATTGTAACCTGCTACGCATCACACATTTTAGTTGGCTAACCATTTAAAGTGCTCACTGTAACCCCAGGCCACCACTAAAAGTACCCCCAATGGGCACCTAGAACTGGACCTTGTAGCAGTTGAAGAAGGCTGCCTGGTCCAGTGAGTCCCATTTTCTTCGACATCATGTGCTTATGCTGGGTATGGGAGTACCATTTACTTGGAAGGGATGGCATTGGGATGCACTGTGAGAAGACGACAGGGTGCTGCAAGGAGTATGATGGAGATGTTTTTGGAGTACAAGCGGGGACCTTCACTATATGAGGCAGGTGGTTTTAATGTAGCGGCTGATCCGTGTACTTGGCATAATTTACCCTTGTGAGACCTTATTTGGAGTGTACTGCTGTCATTAGATAAATGTATATTCTAATAAACAATTGCATTTGCTAGTTAAATGATCAAATTATGTGCAGTAGTGTTTTAATATACCAGCGAGTAAATGGACTTGACAAATAATTCATTTTTAGCTTACCGGCCCTGTGGGCCAATGAGCTATTGTCATTGTGTGGTGTCTGTTGTCTGTCATCCGGAAATTTTTTTATCTTTTTCTTGGCTTGACGAATTTTTGTGAAAATTTGCCGTAATATACTACTGGACCATATCTCCAGCAATTTTTTAAAGATTTTTTATTGAATCATTTTTGACAGTTTTATGGGCCCTTGAAATTTTGGCCCGAGTGTTAAAGATGGGACACAGAAATTCTTTAAAATTATTTTTCAAAAACTGCATGATGAATTTTTTTCTAAATAGGGCAATCAACTTTCCTTGGTACCTTCAATGTACAGTGCGAGCGCCATTTTGATTGATTCGACGGAAATGGGTCTAGTGGGGGTGCTGTACTTCAACAATGGATCCCATTGAGAATATGCAAGATTCCCTGTGGATTCCATTTTATTTTGTGACATTTCAACTTGACTGTTGGTGACCTTTTGAAGGTCAAACTTGACATAATACAATGACTTGTATTGCCAGAACAGTCACAAATGGAGCCTAGGTTTGTATGAATAGGAGGTCATGTATGAAGTCCATTTGCTGACTTCAACTTGACCTTTTGTGACCTTTAAAGTTCACAATTGACATATCGAGTTTTCAATGACACGTAACCCCGCTTCCAATGACGCGTATCCCTACGTAACTGCTTCAGAGCATAGGATTGTACAAAGTATTACAGGAGGTCTTATAAATGTATATGAACTTTTATTTAGTGACCTTGACATTGACCTTCAATGATTCGAAGGTCGAAATTTTCTTAACTTGTATCATAAGATTGCGTGCTGGTAAGCTGCAGGTCCCTTGCTCCTTTTTTTTAATTGCATTTTCATTAATGTGCCAATTTTTTCCAGATACTTTATGTACTGCCAGTCTATATATATTACAACCCCAATCAGAAAAAGTTGGGACAGTATGGCAATTGCAAATGAATAAAGAATGCAGTGATTTGTAATTTTCTTTTCACTTATATGTCATCATATATAGTCTGAACACACTATATTTCGTGTTTTATGAGGTTGGTGTCATTTCTTTTTAAAAATTTCATCCATTACTGTCATTCAGGCCATCTACACATTGAGAAAAAAGTTGTCATGGAAGGGAAATGAGTACTATAGTGAAGTATAGGATTGAATAATGATGTGATTTGAATCAGGTGGTGTCAACAGGTGATTGCAGTCATGATCTGGCACAAAATTAACACCCAGGGAAGCCCAAGTCCTTCAGCAGCAAAGATGGGCTGAGGATCACTAGTTTGCCGAAAATGAGAAAATTATGGAACCTTTTAAGAACAATGTTCTATAAAGAAAAATGGGAAGAGATTTGAATATTCAATCCTCCTACTGTACATAATACATGTAAAAGATTCAAGGAATCAGGAGGAATTTCAGTGCGTAAAGGGCAAGGGTGCAAAGGTAAACTAAATACCTGTGACCTATGATCCCCGAGATGGCACTGTATCAAAAACCAACATTCATCCATAGCTGATATGACTACATGGGCTTGGCAAATCTTTTTCAAGCAAAACAATATAGAGCTCCATCCATAAATGCCACTTAAAACTTTACTGTGCTAAAAGGAAACCTTCACTGTGTCCAGAAGTGTCATGGACTTCTCTGGGCTTGGAGGCATCTGTGATGGACTATGACTCAGTGGGAACATGCGCTGTGGTCAGACATTCTTCATTGAAATATATGGACGTGGTGTGTACTGGAGCAAAAAAGGAAAGGACCATCCAAAATGTTACCCCCAACAAGTCCAGAAACCAGGGTTTGTCATGGTATGGGGAGTGTCAGTGCCTTGGGCAAAGATAATTTGCACTTTGATGGCACCATCAATGCAGAAAAGTACATAGAGATTTTGGAGCAACATATGTTGCCTTCTAAATGGATTTACTACCAGGCATATTTCAACATGACAATGCAAAACCACAGACTGCTCACATTACAAAGGTCTGGTGAGGAAGAAGAGGGTTTGAGTGCTGGACTGGCCTATCAGCAGTCCTGACCTGTCCCCAAAAGAGAATGTGTTGCGCGTTGTGAAATGCAAGATGCGGCAATGAAGACCTTACACACTGCTACACACCTTAAGACTTGTTCACTGGAAGAATGGGATAAAATGCCTCCTGAAACACATCATCACTTGGTCTCTTCATTACCTTAACATCTCTCAATTTTACCAAGTCAGAGATAGAATTTAAAAAGTCCAAAGCAAAGAAAAAGGAATACAACCGATGTTTAGAGATTTTTCTACATGAAAAGTTTTATGGCTTGAAGGTTCCACCGATGAGCTGCACTGCTTAGTGATTCCTTCGTCATTTTTGTGTCCATTATGGTCTAAATTAGCTTGATATCTCCTGATGATTGGAAAATGGAAAAAGTGGTTTCACTGCTAATTTCCCCAACTACTAGTATTAATAACACCAAAATTAAGGGCGGTTTCCCACGAAATAGCAGTCTTCTAATCGTATTACTGTTCACATCATGCCTTGTGCCATTTAAGGAAATCAATTTTTGTGACTTAATCACAAGTCTGCCATTGCGTTCTGCAAACGTATATTAACAACCTTAGATAAATAACGGTTGCATCCTCTCGCTAAAATAGCCCTAAGATTCTTTGGTGCAGTTACTAAGGTAACGTTTGAAGAAAATGTAACACTGGGGATTATCGTGTTCACAGAGGTGGCTCGTGTCGGGCGCTGAAAATGCTATAATTACTTTACTCCATTTATATTTTAGTCGGAACTCTTTGGGCCACCACTGTACCACATAAACCGGAACTCTTTAGTCCGACAAGTGAACCCCGATTAGGTACAGTTGCTCTTTGCGGCTTTGAAAGAACGGACTGCGTCTTCAGTTCCTCCAATCACAAGCGAACAACCGTACAACATATTTGAATTAGCCAATCCAATACAAGAAGTAAGCGTGCCTCAGGAGATTGACAACACTGCTTACATCTGACCTGCTAGTTAGCAAGCTCTCCTGGATACAGCGAACAAATGTAAAAAGACTACTTTAAATTTTCAGAATTCTCTCCGCAAGTGGTAAGAAGAGATGATAGGGAAGAAGATAGTGTTTAGAGTCTGGTTTTGATATTCCTGTGTCTTTTAACTTCAGTGCTCGTACAGCCAGCGAAGATGTCGCTGTGAGCATGTAATTAATGGACCTATCACTCTGACGTGTAACGTTAACTTAACTGCAGATATAGTAGTTGGTCTATTTGCTACAATAAACTAACAAGCATAATTGAGATTTCGTTCAATTTTAGCTATAGCGAGTTAATGTTAAGTTTGAGTTAAACTTGCTAGCTTACGTTAGTTCAATGCTTCCCAAACCTCTTGGAGGCACCTGGTCTGCATGTTTTTGATCCCTCCCTGCTCCAGAACAGGTGATTCTAATGATCAGGTTGTCATCAATCACTTTTAGGGGGTGATCAACGAGCTGATCATTTGAATCACGTGTCCTGAAGTAGGGAGCAATCCAAAACATGCAGGACAGGTGGGCCTCCAGGAGAGGTTGGGGAAACACTGCATTAATTAATGTTGGTAAGCTAGCTCGCCAGCCCAGACGGAATAGAAATGAACACAGATAATGAACTAATTCAGTGTTTCTCAAATTCGGTCCTGGCGCCTTCCTGTGTATGCTGGTTTTTGTTCCAGCCACAACTGCAATTCTAAGATTTTAAAAAGCTGTTACTTTGTCTTAATTAGCAACATTCAATGTTAAGAGTAGTTATTTACCAGCTTAAGTCACATTTGGATGGACATATCCATTCTGCTATGAGGAATAAAAACCCTTGAACATATTGTGCTTAATTTTCAAAATTGCTAGGATTTTCAGGTGAAAACATTTTTAAACAGATTAAATTAGACTCTGAGAAAATCAATAGGCTATAAATTAGGTTTCTGAATACAGGTGTTTTGAGTTTTTTTCCAAATAACCTACCTGAACCAAATAAAATCGACAGAAAACACAACAGGTGTGACTCTATTGTTTGCCAAGTAAATTGTCGGGTTTTGCCACCATGTCACAAGAGTTTCACCAATGAGGAACCTTTAGATTATTTATGTTGATTAAATGTTTGGTTAAATTGTTTCCCTGTGCCAATATTTACGATATATCTCAATATGGATATTTGCATAAAGGCACCTAATTAAAACAAATCAACAACTTGTTAAAATCCTAAGATTGCAATTGTGGTTGGAACAAAAACCAGCATACACAGGGGGGCACCAGGGCCGAATTTGAGAGCCAGTGAACTAATGTCAACTAGCTGGTTGCTACTCTCTTTGACACTACTCAAAGAACGTTTTTTAGGCCTAACATGATGTGATACTGACATTTGAGCCCAGTGCCCTGATAGCTGTTTGAGTAGGTCATGCCCTTAATGTGTCTCACCCTGCACTTTAAAGGGAGCGGTACTTGACGCATGACGGAAGTGACCCTGTCCTAACAAATAAGGAATAACTTGAAAATTTGCAAATTTTCAGTGTTGCGTAGTAGTATAGTACACACCATTATTAGGATTTTCATGAATAAATTTAATGCAGAAAATGAGACTACGTTGCGAGACGAGCCTTAGAAATTCAGTTTGTATGCCGGTGGTATTCCAACTTCATCCAGAAAGGGCCAGTGTGGGTGCCTTTAGAGATTATAATCGACCTGTAAAGTCTTTTCTAAAGACCTTGATCAGAAGAATTTGGCGTGCCACTGATTAGTTGGAATTAAAGCTTGCACCTACAACAACTCTTTCCGTATTGGGTTGAATTGCCCATTTTGCATGCCTCTTTATTCAACAGGGAAAACTGATGAATACACCCTCCTCATTACAACGTCTACATGTGCATATTCCAGAGAGTACACCTGTGCATGTGCACCTCAAGAAGGCCCAGAAGATGAAGGAGCCAAAAATGAAGGGAGATCTAGGGACTCACCAAACCTCAGTTAGGAGGAAGGAAAGGGTGCCGTGGATACCACCGGGGAGGGTTTCGACACGTGATGTCCTGTACAAGTGGGAGGTTCCATGAAACCTTATTTTCACCCCTACATGAGTAGTTTTAGATTACTTTTCATTAGAAACCTGCAGGTCTGTGAGGGGTCTCATTTGCGACTGAGGTTGTCTGCTTGCCTCTTAGGTACCAACTCGCCACATGGAGATCAGGCATGTCCGAGAGTCTGACCTTTCCGTGCCTGCTGTGGGATTAGCTGATCTCTCCACTGATGAGGAGGAAGTACTGCAAGGCCGCATCCACCAATACGAGAGGAAAATTGACAGCCTTTTGACAGAGGTTGGCTCCCTAAAGACTGAGGTTAGTCTTGCTCATACATTTTCTTTTGCCAAAAGTTTAGTGCTCCAAAAATGGGAGTTATTGGGCTCTGAGAACTACCTCTCTCTTACCAATTCCAGATGTGTTTGTGTATAATTTTTGTAATACACCGCAGACCTTCACAGAACTGTCTGGATTGACTGATACTAATCCAGAGGGTGGGGTAGTGTCTGACCTGTACACTGCCTGGCCAAAAAAAAGGGCTGAGCACTCAAGTAGTTAGTTTGAACCCCTGTAGCTTTGATTGTGCAAATTTGTCACAACTTTGTTTTGACTACCATATGAAATGTCAGAATTAATTTTCACTCAGTGTTGCATTAATTTTTGGCGAGAGATCCTGTCTTGAAAGTGCTATAATTGAAGCCCTCTGTAGTCTTCTCTAGCACATCTCAATGACTTCCTCTGTGGCCCAGGTCAGGACTTCTTGGGGGCCAATTTGTGTGTGATAATGATTCCTCACCCTTGTATTCCTCGTTCATTGTTTTCTGTGCGCAATGCAGGCCAATAACTCACCCCATGTGAAATACTGTAACATCTTTCCTGCCATAAAGTGATGCTTCTTCTGACATGATTTTTTAAGCAATGAGAAGCTATGCATTTCACCAGTTAGGGTTATAATAATAATTGTCAGCTGAAACATGTTAATCACAGCTATAATGATCCAGTCATAGTATTTGTTTATTTAAATCCGCATGGTGCCTTTTTTTGGACAGGAAGTGTGTTTTTGGAAGAACTGCCACTTTAAGCCATGTGTTTAGGTTACTGCTGAATGAGTTTCTTAAACAGCCGGCCAGGTCCACTCAGCTTGTTCCTAGCTGAACCTGCTGACCTGACCTTGTCTATATCTTGTGTAATTTGGCAGACCCCGTTTTTTAATGTAATACCCCTGTTTTCTACAGTTAGAGCTGAAGAAGAGTGAACAGCAGTTGAGTGCCTCACAGCGTGTAATTCAGGAACAGGAGCATGAGCTGGTGGAATTCACCAAAGAGCTGGAGGTCAGTGATCGTGAGAACACTCGCCTGCGCCACTCTATTGAGAAGATGCGGGAAGAGACTGATTGCACCAGGTTTGTCTTGCGTGTCCATCCACCCAAATAATTCAGATACACTATTTGGGCAGAAAATGATCGTTTTAGATTTGTTCATTGCTGATGTTCCTGGAAAGTATAGATTTGCTACTGTTTAGGTTTTGTAAAGTTATGGGGTCATTCCATGTCAAGTCAGGCTCGGGTTCCAGCTCTGACAAAACCTGACGAAGATCATTGTGATCGAAACGTTGTTTGTTTGTTTGTTAAATAAAGAAGTCTCAAGACGAGACGGTGTGTGGGTTTTATCTGCTGTGCTAAAGCTAGCTGGCCATGCCATGCAGACAGGAGACAGAGGTGCTGTTGCAGCAGAGGGACATGCTGCTGAGGAAACTGGTGGAGGCCGAGGTGGACGGTGCCGCAGCTGCCAAGCAAGCGTCTGCCCTGAAAGAGACTGTGGGGAGAATAAGGACCGTGAGTGACTAGGGTTGGGACCTAGGGGATGGGGATGGGATGGGACCTAGGTCAAGAGATGCTATATATGTGTAGGTTTTATTATGTCCCGTGGTGGACTGGTGCAGTTAGTATATACTTGAGAAAGTTACTGCGCACAATTCCACTAATAGTGAGGAAGTTTGTGGCCATATAGTTTTTGAGCAGTAATTGTGATAATGAACAGCTGTAGATGCATCTGGGGCACAAATTTTGAGGGTATCATTTCTTTATGACGCTGCTCTCTTTTCTGGTTGTTGTACATCCTTACCATGTAGCATTATTTCTCTGTTTATGTGAATGCGTTCTCTTAACTCTGTCTGGGCAGGAAAAACGGATGTCGGGGCCTGATTTGTCCCTGCTGGGCAGGCAGAGGGACCTGCTAATGCAGAAACTGGAGACTTTTGAGGGCACGAACCACACTCTGCGTTGTCTTCTGAGAGATTATCACAGGCATGAGGTGTGCTGTTTGCTGTGTGCCTGGTATTGCATCACAGAGTAATGTATGTGCGTTTGTCCTGCTGCAAATTTTGCCTGATAATAATTTGCTGGATGGTTTTTGTTTTTTGACTGATCAGACAGATGTTATAAGACTGATCGAGCAGACGAATGCGCTCATGAAGAATCTGAGCAATTCTGAAGCAGAGAAGATGGTGAGTTTTTTTGAATATTGGTTGTAGGTTCAGGATTATTCTCAATTTCTTTGTGAATAAATTGTATTCATCCTGGCACTTGCTGTAAAAAAAAAAAAAAAAATCTACAATCAATGGCTCTCCTCAGCTTGTCAATCAGGCCCCTGGTTGGGGTGCTTTAGTTGTGTTGCTGAAGGGGAGAAGGGTGAGTTGGGGGATACATCTGTGCTTGTATGGTCCTCCGCAGGCCAAGAGTTCTGGTTTGTGCTTATCATCATTACAAGCTTGACAGAATAAGGGTTTACAGAGTAAGATGAGTGAGCCTCCTGGGGACATTGATTTTGCTGCGTCATGGTCTCATTGTGTGAATAAGTCCTTCATCAGCATTGAGCCTCAGAGCTTCAGTACAGTCAGCCCTTCCCTGTTTGTGATGCAGATTCTGCTGGTGAAACTGCAGGACAGGGAAAAGGTGATGGCTCAACTCACGGCACTCTTGGAAACAGAGAAGGTAAATGCTGAGTAATATAGCGCCCTTCAGACACTCAAGGACACTGTACAACAAGATTAAAAGAAAAGAATAAGATCACAATCAAATAACCACACAATAAAACAGTTAAACAGAATATGCCAGTCGAACCAGATGTGCCTTTAAGTGTGATTTGAAGATTTGGATCAAGTCAATGTTTCTGAGATCGGGAGGGGTGGAATTCCAGAGGCGGGAGGGCAGAGCAGCTGAAGGCCCGGGAACCAAAGGTTGACTGACAGGCAGAGGGAACAGTGAGATGAATTGAAAAAGAAGATCTGCGAGTGCGAGAGGGTGTGTTGATGTGAAGGAGATCAGAGATATGTGAGGGAGCGAGGTTGTGAATGGCTTTGAAAGTAAGTAGAAGAATTTTGATATCGATGTGGTAGCGGATGGGGAGCCAATGGAGATGTTGTAGAACAGGGGAGATGTGATGAGCGGCTGACATTCTGGAAATGATGCGGGCTGCGGCATTCTGGGCTAGCTGAAGTTTAAGGAGAGATTTATGTGGAAGACCAAAAAGAAGTGAGTTGCAGTAATCAAGACGGGAAGCAACAAGAGAATGAAAAAGAATGAAGTTGTGTTTGATGTGAGGGATGGACAGAGGCGAATAATGTTGTGTCGGTGGAAGTACACAGTCCGGGTCGCATTACTAATGTGAGCATGAAGAAACAGAGTTGAATCGAGGTTGACACCCAGACGCCTAACCGGAGGGGAAGGGAAAATCGAAGGCTGATCGACTGTGAGGGGGAAAGTACCAGATCTGGATTGGGTGGATGTAGTGTCAATAAGTAAAATTTCAGTTTTATCACTGCTACGTTTGAGAAAGTTGACCAAGAACCAGGATTTGATTTCATGTAGACAGTCACCGAGGGTGGAGGGCAGGTGGGTGGAGGGCGGGAGGTGGAGCTTGGTTTGGTTGAGAGGTAGAGCTGGGTGTCATCCATGTAGCAAGGAAAATTAATGTTGAATTTTTGGAAAATATGGCCAAGAGAAAGTAAGTAGATGCGGAAAACAAGGGGACCCTGGACAGAACTGAGAAGGTTGTGATTTGAAAGAATGGAGCTGAGAAAGAATGGAGTTGAGAAAGAATGGAGTTTAATAACTGAGTGCCGCCGGCAAGATATGATTTAAACCATTGAAGGGGTGTGTCTGAAATAGCAATATAAGGCAGTTGGTCAATGAGAATGTTGCGGGAAATGGTATCAAAGGCTGCACTCAGGGTCAAGAAGGATGAGAATAGATAATAGTCTAGAATCTGCTGCCATGAGGAGATCATTAGCTATTTTGACCAGAGCAGTTTCTGTGCTATGGAGGGGGCGGAAACCAGACTGCAATTGTTTGTACAGATTATCGTCGGATAGGTGAAAACAGAGCTGAGAGGCAACTATTTTTTCCAGAATTTTGGACAGAAAAGGTAGATTAGAAATAGGGCGGAGGTCGTTGAAATTGTTGGGGTCAGTACCAGGTTTTTTGAGAATAGGAATAATAGAAGCTACTTTGAAAGAAGAAGGAACAATGCCAGAGCTCTTTATGGGCATTCTTCACTGACTACCTTTACAGCAGTTGCGATTATTGCATCATCTTTTGTCCCAATGTGTGATAACTTGTTTACGACCCCAGTTCTGAAATGTTTGGGACAAAGTGTAAATTGTGAATAAAATCAAAAAGCAGTGACATTCAAATCATACCAGCCAGTATTTTATTCACAATATAACAGAGATATCATAGCAAATGTTGAAACTGCAAAATTTTACAATTTTATCCACAAAATGAGCTCATTTCAAATTTGATGGCTGCTACCGGTCTGAAAAAGGTTGGGACAGGGGCCTGTTTACCATGATGTAGCATCCCCTCTTCTTTTTAACACAGAGTGGAAGCGTCTGGGCATTAAGGATACATGTTTCGTGAGTTTAGCCATTGGAATTTGATCCCACTCTTGTTTAATACCGGCTTTCAGCTGCTGTAGAGTTTTGGGTCTCCTTTGACGGATTTTTTTTAAATTATGCACTAAATGTTCTCAATCAGTGAAAGAGTAGGGCTGTAGGCAGACCAGTACAGCACATGGACTGTTCTACTACGAAGCCATGCTGTTGTAATAGCTGCAGTATGTGGTTTTGCATTGTCCTGCTGAAATACACAAGGCCTTCCCTGGAAAAGATGTCATCTGGAGGGGAGCATATGTTGCTCTAAAGCCTTTATATACCTTTCAGCATTCATGGTGCTTTTTAGAACATGCATGTGTCCCACACTATATGCACTAATGCATCCCCATATCATCAGAGATGCTGGCTTTTGAACTGAACGCTGATAACAGGAGGGGTGGTCTTTCTCCTCTTTAGCCGAGAGGACACGAGGCCCATGATTTCCAGCAAGAATGTCAAATTTGGACTCATCTGACCACCGAAAACTTTACCACTTTTGCTACAGTCCATTTTAAATGAGCCTTGGCCTGCAGAACATGGCGGTGCTTCTGGATCAGGCTCAACAATGGCTTTCTTTTTACATGATAGAGTTTTAGGTGGCATCTGTGGATGGCACGGCGGACTGTGTTTACAGACAGTGATTTCTTGAAGTATCCCTGGGCCCATTTTGTAATGTCAATGACAGAATCATGCCGGTGAGTGATGCAGTGATGTCTGAGGGCCCAAAGATCATGGGCATCCATTAAAGGTCTTTGGCTTTCTCCCTTACGCACAGAGATTTTTCCAGTTTCTCTGAATCTTTTTATGATGTTATGCAGTGTCGATGATGAGACCTTCAAAGCCTTTGCAATTTGACGTTGAGGAACATTGTTTTTAAAGTATTCCACAATTTTTTAATGCAACCCTTCACAGATTGGAGAGCCTCTGGCCATCTTTACTTCTGAGAGACTCAGCCTCTCTAAGACATCACTTTTTTAGCCAATCATGTTACACACCTGATGCCAGTTAACTTAATTACTTGCTAAATGTTCTTTCAGCTGACTCTCTTGTATATTAATGGCTTTTTCAGCCCTATTTTCCTTTGTCCCAACTTTCCTTTGTCCCAACTGAGACCTGTTGCAGCCAGAAAATTTGAAATAAGCTCATTTTGTGGATGAAAATGTAAAATTTCTTTGTTTCAACATTTGAAATATTATCTATGTTCCATTTAATTAACATATTGGCTCATGTGATCTGAAAGTCATTGCATTTTGATTTTATTCACAATTTACACTTCGTTCCAACTATTTCTGAATTGAGGCTGTATGTATATATGTGTGTGTGTGTGTATATATATATATATATATACATATATATATATATATATGTATATGTGTATGGGGTTATGTTGGTGATTCATTGTTGAATAACATTGAATTCCGATATGTGTGTAGATATCAACTTCTCCTCTCTTTAGGGTCATTCCTTGTCAAATCACCCATAAAAAATGGGATTCTACACCTCACTTGCATTGATTTTCTGTAAATTTGGTATGTAAGTTACCTCAAATTTCTGCTCAATCAGACCTTCCTGTGCAAAGTTACGGCTTTTTGTTTTTTTTTTTTCCGATATTTCGCAAAAAATTTATAATTTTAATCTCATTCTAGTAACTCTGGGTGTGATGAATAATTGACCTGTATTTTGACCTCAAAATTGACCTTGAGTGTCACCTTGAATGTTTTTAAACCAGATGCACCCCGATGAGGTACCTACAACATATCAAAAACTTGGAAACATATTTTTTTGTTTTTCAGCAATATCCAATTAAATCTGGTATACCCTTACTGAAATACAGGTCTGTGTACACAAAATGTACTACGTACATACTTCTCCCTTCAGTTGAGTTCTGTTAAGTGTAGACTTGTTCCATGTATGGTTTTCCCTGATAGCTTTAACAATTTCTAGTAAAAATCTAATTCAAATTCTACAATTGAAGTTGCTCCTGGAAGTGTTGTCCCACTTGGTTTAGTTTATTCAGAATCAATTTGCCAAACTGGGCAGACTTTTGTAATTTTCATCAAGTCACTGCGGCTGAGAGTATAGTGCCTTTATGAGGATGATGTAAGTGATGGGGTGTCAATAACACACAGAATATCCACTTCAGGTAGCCAACAAATGACATTCTGTGATGACCAGTGTTTTGATTGATTTGTCTCCTAATACAAACAAACTGTAAACAAGATTTATTAAAGGAAGGCATCCTGAATAAAATGAAGATGTACACGTACTTACATTTTTAATGCTCTCAGTTGTTTACAAATACTAAAAATTGAAATTTAGAGTTGAAGTTCCTTTGTCTAACTTCTTAAAGGGCCAGTGTGTAATATTTGGCATGGTTCATTGGCAAAACTACCCACTAATTTGTTTATTAGGGCTGTCGCGTTAATTAATCACGATTAATTTCAGCGCAATCAAAGTAACTGCCACTATGAGGCAGACAGACTTTCTTGCTTATTACTTTTTCTTTGGCACATACCCAATGCGGTCATTTGAAATGCTTCCGGGAAGAAAACTGTGATTTGAAGTCCGCTAATTACCAGCGAGGTTGGACAGCCTCCATCGCCTTGGCATAATTAGCTTACCTTAAATCGATTCCAGTGTACTTTGCCTAACTTCCAATCAAGCCATTTATTCAGCCAACTGACTAATCAAAATCAAAATGTAGCCTATATTGATTAAGAAGTGATAATGAGAAGCAGGCGGACCTAACCAGGTTGCCGTGTTTGATTGAAGGAATTTCAATAGTCAGAATAAATAGCAGACCTCTGAATTTCACCTTTCATCGAGGAATTTTGTATGCATTATTAAAGATATTTCTAAAAAAAAGAAATTATTCAAAAATGGCCCTGGTTTTAAGAGCTTAAAAATATAGGCTACGTGAAGTGGAACATTTTGTGAAGCATACCGAACGTGAATGCAAGAGAGAATATGTTTGCATTGCAGGCAATAGTCAAATTAACGTTCAGGCGAATCTTTGCCGCAAATTTGAGGCATTTTTTATGAGATAATTGAACGAGAGTAATTTAATATAATGCAACTCATAGCACTTGATTTTATTTACTTTTGAGCATCTAAATAACCAACAGTGAAGGTGGCACTTCATTTTTGTTTAAGTGTATAGAACGTGACATGTAAATTGTTAACGAATTTGAAAATCTTTCAATACAACGCGGCAGCCTGGTTAGGTCTGTCTGCTTCTCATCATCTCTTCTTAATCATTCTAGGCCACATTTCACAAGGCCACAAAAGTTTCTGTGACACCAATATTGTTAATTATTTTTCATAACGCAATTATGAAATTGTCATACATGGTGATATCAGACTGAAACAGTACACGTAAACACAACATTGAAATGGAAATCATGAAAATGCGAGAAAATGACTTTGCACGTGAAAATGTGCGTAAATCATGCTTGTGGATGGCAATAAAAGAGGAGAATTTTTGGAATGTTCACATTGTGCCTGATGAACGACGGAAGCATCACTTATCGAAAACCCAGCCATTTCGGATCAGGAACTCTACCCTCTAAATGCCAAGACTGTCTGAAAATGATCGGTGGAGGGCCATTGGGATGATTGAATCCGGAACCTCGCAGAGGGAAGTTGCTCATCGCCTGAATGTCCACCGAAACACCATTTGGAACTTATGGCAGCGTCATCAGCAGACAAGACATGTCAGAGACCGTCCTCGCAGCGGCCGTCCACGAGTAACCACTCCCAGACAGGACAACTGGATTCGAACAACCCATCTCCGAAATCGATTCCAACCTGCAACCATAACTGCAAGAACGATACCTGGTTTGAGGCGACTGTCTGCACAGACAATCCGTCGCCGTCTCCGTCATTTTGGCATTGTCCCACGTCGGCCAGCAAGACGTCCAATACTCACAGTACAACACCGACGACTGCGTCTACAGTGGGCACAACAACATCGACGGTGGATCCAACGTCAGTGGGATCTTGTACTCTTCACTGATGAATCAAGATTCATGCTTAACTGATGTGATGGTCGCTTACGTGTATACCGTCGACGTGGAGAACGTTATGCCAACAACTGTGTTCAGGAATTTGATCGTTTTGGAGGTGGTAGTGTCATGATTTGGGGAGGGATCACGGCTAGAAACAGAACAGATTTGCTTGTTATTGATGGAAATCTGACAGGTCAAAGATATCGCGATGAAGTGCTACGGCCATTGGTGGTACCGTTTTTGATGCAACATGGTCCCGGAATAACGCTGCAACATGATAACGCCAGACCACACGTTGCAAGGACTGTACAGCAGTATCTGATGCAACAACATGTCAATGTCCTGCCATGGCCAGCCAGATCCCCAGACATGTCCCCAATCGAGCATCTTTGGGACGAGATGGATCGACGTTTGCGGCGGTTGGATAACCCGCCAGCTACACTCCAGGAATTGCGACAACGTCTACGTCAGATTTGGAATGACATCCCACAGCAATTTCTGGCACATCTGATTCGGTCCATGCGCCAGAGATGCGTTGCTTACATCATGGCACGAGGAAGTCACACCCGGTATTGAAGTGTGAAGGTCACAATTGGTTAGACGTCAGACAAGTGCTTCATGACGCATGAAAATGACATTTTTCGTTTTGAGTGACGTTGGCACTGAAAAGTCAGTGTTTCTCCTGTTAAATAAACATATTGATTGCATTGAGATCTTTGCGTGTCATTTATAACATACACATAAATGGTGTCACAGAAACTTTTGTTGCTGAGTATATGTTTCTAAGTTTTTTATATGTTTTAGATACCCCATCATGGTGCAATTTGGTGTGAAAAACAATTCAAAGTCACGCGATCCTCAAGGTCAATTCTGAGGTCAAAATATAGGTCAATAATTCATCACACCCAGACTTACCAGAATGAGTTTAAAATGGCAGATTTGGAATGCCATTTCCAACAATACCTTGTTTTTTTTTTTTTTTTTTTTTTTTTTTTAGATTGAAAGCCTGCACCCGCACCGGCCCTTTTTTTTTTTTTTTTTTTTTTTTGGAGTTGTCCTCCAAAGTGGGGGGGTGGTGGCGGGATAGAAAAGAAAAAAAAAAGAAAAAAAACAATACCTTGTTTGTCAAAATCGGTCAAGTAGTTTTGGAGATATGGCCATTTGAATGTAGGCGACCATGGCCATTTTTCGCTAAATATCGATAAAAACAAAAGGCCATAACTTTGCACTGGAAGGTCTGATTGAGCTGAAATGTGCGATTTGGGCGTTTTGGATCACGACCAATTCACACACAAATTTTTAGCAAAACTGAAGATGGTGAGGTTTAGTTCATTGGGTGATTTGACGTGGAATGACCGTTTAATCTCTGTGGCAGGAGAATGTGAAGACCACCACTGAGCTGTCTAAAGCACTGGAGTCGACTCGCGCTCATCTCCAAGGCCGGCTTCGTAAAAAAGATTCTGAGAATAACCAACAGAGCATCCAGATCAAGGTACAGGCCCTCATCCTAATTCACTGTGCCCATTCTCTGTACGTCTGTCTAACTGCTGTCAGTATGAGGATGAGTTTGAGCCATTGTGCATTTCCTCCCCTTATTCCGGTCAGAGTCTTCAGCAGACCGTCAGTCAGCAGCTACAGGAGGTGGGGGAGCTGAAGACGGAGCTGAATTTGGCCCGGGACAGATTGGTCTCTGAGAAAGAGGCTCTGAAGCAGGAGCTGGAGTTACAGAGGCAGCGGGCAGAGCGCAGCGAGGACATGTCGGGGAAGCTTAATACACAGCTTCTGCAGCAGGTGTGAGAGGGAGGGGCTGAGGCAGAGCACAGCGAGGACATGTCGGGGAAGCTTAATACACAGCTTCTGCAGCAGGTGTGAGAGGGCGGGGCTGAGGCAGAGCGCAGCGAGCACATGTCCAGGAAGCTTAATACACAGCTTCTGCAGCAGGTGTGAGAGGGCGGGGCTGAGGCAGAGCGCAGCGAGCACATGTCCAGGAAGCTTAATACACAGCTTCTGCAGCAGGTGTGAGAGGGCGGGGCTGAGGCAGAGCGCAGCGAGCACATGTCCAGGAAGCTTAATACACAGCTTCTGCAGCAGGTGTGAGAGGGCGGGGCTGAGGCAGAGCACAGCGAGCACATGTCCAGGAAGCTTAATACACAGCTTCTGCAGCAGGTGTGAGAGGGCGGGGCTGAGGCAGAGCACAGCGAGCACATGTCCAGGAAGCTTAATACACAGCTTCTGCAGCAGGTGTGAGAGGGCGGGGCTGAGGCAGAGCGCAGCGAGCACATGTCCAGGAAGCTTAATACACAGCTTCTGCAGCAGGTGTGAGAGGGCGGGGCTGAGGCAGAGCGCAGCGAGCACATGTCCAGGAAGCTTAATACACAGCTTCTGCAGCAGGTGTGAGAGGGCGGGGCTGAGGCAGAGCACAGCGAGCACATGTCCAGGAAGCTTAATACACAGCTTCTGCAGCAGGTGTGAGAGGGCGGGGCTGAGGCAGAGCGCAGCGAGCACATGTCCAGGAAGCTTAATACACAGCTTCTGCAGCAGGTGTGAGAGGGCGGGGCTGAGGCAGAGGCTGTCCAACAAATTCAGGCGTGTGTGATTTCACCAAGTAACTATCCATTCATTTGCTTGTAAAACAAACCCCTTCCTGACATGCTGGGTATGGGGTCGATGAAATATTCTGGAAGCCACAGTTACTTAATTTGCCATTCAGTGTTTTTGTCATAATTGTTAATGCAGGAATGATTCTGTTGTGTTTATTGGTTGTGCCAGAAACCCCAGCATATATTTGGACCTGACCTTTGCCCTTCGGTCTTGAGTTGTGCAGGAGACCCAGCTCGCAGATGCCCTGGATGCAGTGGAGAGATGGCGTGGACTTCACTCTCAGGAGGTGAAGGAGAAAGGCCACCTCGAGCTTGAGATTACAGTTCTCAAAAAGTGAGTGCTTTTGCTTGCGAGAGATGGTGGTCACTAATGGTGATATACAGTGGTTTGTTTCTGGATCCTGAAGGTTTTATTGCAACATGATTTGATAAATT
This sequence comes from Gymnothorax reevesii, assembly GCA_029721435.1. NCBI lineage: Eukaryota > Metazoa > Chordata > Actinopteri > Anguilliformes > Muraenidae > Gymnothorax > Gymnothorax reevesii. Next base: position 60,038,433 of record CM056580.1, on the reverse strand, counting down.
TGCTGCCATTTGAAAGCTCTCTAAAGCTGTGAGACCAACATTGGTGTGACTGAGTTGAGGGTAGTGTGATATTGTCAAGACAAAGGCCTATTCCGTTTCTGCTGATGTTTCCTTTAGAACACATGTCAAACTGGTGCCATGGAGGGCCAAAAGGCTGCAGGTTTTCATTCCATCCGAAAACTCCACCTGGTGATTTCATTGATTACCTCACCTTCCAGCAGAGAGAAGGGACTAATCAGTGAAATCAGTGAAATCAGTGAAACTCCTGGTGGAGTTTTCAGATGTGATTAAAAACATGCAGCCTCTTGGCCCTCCAGGGCACCAATTTGACGCCCCTGCTCTGGAACTTATTTGGTGATTTGTGTTGGATGGCAGCTGTTTACCTGTTACGGGAATGATCATAAAAACTCCTTTCTAAAGGTTATGACTATAAGATAGCCTGCTGTATGTTAGCTTTTGTAGGTGGTACTGTGTGGGCAGTGCTGGGGGACATGTGCTCCATGAAAGTGATGCTTGTGTTATGTTGCGCAGCCAGGCGGCATCCCTGACTGATCAGCTGGACAGTGTGCGGGAGAAGTCTCGGGCTGAGTCAGAGGGGCTGCTGGAGCGGCTTCACCTCCTCACGTCTGAGAGCACCGCCACCAGGCTGGAGAACCAGAGGCTGAGGGTGAGCTGCACTGCTACACACCTCTTCTGAATCCTCTTAATCATTTTTCCACCATCTTCAGTTATATAGTGCGCCTCAGCTTCATGGTGAAGCAAGATAATACCGAGACCCTGGCAAAAACTAGGCTGGCACTGTTGGCAAGCATATACCACTATGGGTATGTATTAGTATTGCAACACTCAAGTCTTCTGAAAAGAAATGCATGGAGTTACAGTGGGGACGTCAATAGTGCGGGAGTCAGCTGGTTTGGACGGAATCTTGGCGGCCAAGTGCAAGTCCGCAAAAATAAACAGATCACAGCAAAAGATAAGATTGCTGAGCCTGGCCTTTAGCCCAGTCAATGAGCTGCAGCTGATCTCCGGCATGAGAATGCTGCCGATGTGCTGATTGGATAATTGTATTGATCAGCCTGCAGCCCGCTGCATTGAGGCCTGTTCACCAGCGCTGTCCCTGAAGTTGAGGTGAGCCATGTTTTGTGAGGTGCTGAAGCGGGTCTTCTCTGGAGCGTATTCGGCTCGCGTCACAATAGGAATGGAGTCCTATCATTTCAGATAGCTTCTCAGATTTGCTCAACTTGAAGTGCGAAGTTTTATAGCTGTTAATGATGATGATATAGTTGGCTGTTTAATAATCTTTTCTTGAATCTTGTAGCTACCCTTTGAAATCCTGTTGTATTTTTTTGATGACTAGTGTGTCCAGCATCACTGTTGGTTTGTTTGAGATTACTATGTGGCATTATTTTACAGATGTGAATGCTGGTTGTTCATAAAGACTGAACTTTTGTTTGTGCTCTGTTTCCCAGGCCACCCAGTCCACCATGGAGGAAAAACAGGGCTTGTCCAAGTCAGAGATTGAGCAGCTGAAGTCCTCAGTGAAGCAATATGAGGGCCAAGTGGACAACTATAAAACCCAGGTGCATCACATTGGCCAATACTAACAAACCTAAAATGCAACTGTTGGTGTGTCTTCATTGGAACAAAGTTTCAAATGAGCTGGCTATTTTGCGGTTTTGAAATTGGCCTGATGTCAAATTAGCTGGCAATTTTGTAATGAAGATGCAAATAGCCCACTGTTTTGATCTGGAAATTTTCCTGAAATCTTCGTCTAGTTTGCGAAATAGCCAGCTATTTGTGTTGCGTCTTCATTTCTCGAGCGAAGGGATTTCAGGCTAATGGCGACACAAATTCATGCTATCGGGCTAATTTCCCTAACCGCAAAATAGCTGGCTAGTTTAACTTCGTTCTGAAGAAGACACACCTTGTGAGACTGGTTCACTGTACTGGGATAATTACCCCTGACAAGTCTAACTGCATAGGCCACTCTGATGTACTTGATTTAATCAGTGTCCTGTAAATTGCAGGCCTGTTCCCAACTCAACTGTTTTTGCTTATTAAAGTGAATGTGAAAAGTCATATCTTATCACCAAAACTCATGACTACTTTTTTTATGAAAATGGAAAGCATTGGTATTCAGAGGCAGTGGGTTAATAACCCTAGTGCAGTGATTTGCTTTAGTAAAGCTGCTGTGGCCTCTCACACATGTCGGGCGCAGCTTCATAAGACCCGTGCGGAGGTGGATGAGTACCGGCTGAAGCTGGGGCAGGTGGAAGAGGCAGCGCAAGAGGCACGGGCGGAGCTGGAGCGGGAGGTGGAGGTGGTGCGGAGGCAGCTGATGGGCCGACTGTCGGAGCTGGAGCCACTGCCAGCACTGCTGAAACGCACAGAGCAGCAGCTGTGGGAGGCCGAGCAGCAGGCGCACGCACAGGAGAAGAAGAGCAGTGAGCAGGCCTGCGCCCTCTCTGAACTCCGCCTGCAGGTGATCTCTTACCATAAATGCCCTCCTTTAATCGGAAAATGGGTCTACTTTTGCTTGAAAAAATGAAGGATCAAGGAAGAAGAAGAGGCGATTCTGTTTTCAAGCTTACATGAGAATAATACGTTAAATGTTCGATGAAATATTGAAAATACAACGAGGCTAAATTTTATGAACTACTGGCACATAAACTTATTGTCTTACGTTAGTTGAATTGGTATGGCTCAGCGCTGTTGCAAGCCAGCCAAGTGCTACTCACATGACTAAGTTCACTTTACTTTTGTATCTAGCTATCTAGCGTGCACGCAGTACTTTCTCATGACTATTATGTCACAGTAGTTTGTTTGCTAGCAAGATAACGTTAGCTTGCTGCTCACTTGACTGAATTTACAATTGCTCGTTCAAACGTTTAAGTCTGTGACACAGTGACTGATTAAGATCAGAGCGATGGCGTTAGCTCAGTGCCAGCATATTATGGGTGCTAACTGAAATTACAATTATTTTCTATTAAATTGTGGAACTCAGTTCGGTGATAATCAGAATTTTATACTCTTGGTCGTGTCACAAAAAAATTATGAAACTTGTAGTGTTTGTTGTGAGCTTTAGCAACTTGTTTCATAACTTTCATATAACATGCCCACTCGTGTCTGTTTACACCGTTGTGTTAAAATGTTTCCCTCTGAAGAAGGGCGTTGTGGTGTGTATGAGTAATAAGAATAATCTGTAAGTGTGGTTGCTGCATGTAGATGAAGAAGCAGGACACCCAGGTGGAGGCCACTCGTGAGAAGAACTTGTTGCTGCTGGAGGAGAACAAACACTTGAAGCAGAAGATGGAGAGTCTTGAAAGGTCAATAAACCAAGCAGCTATGATGCACATTTACACGGTTATTTTTTAAAGTGCCAGTAAATACCTTGCATGTCTTCAATGTGACAACATATAAAAATGGTATCAGTAGGTAGGGAAATCATTCATCTTCACATCGATAGGTTATACAAATTTTTACAAAATCAAAAATTATGGATTTTGATGTTAAAAACTCACTCAACCCTCAAACTGTCGCGCGAGCGAAAATCTGATGTCATTAGAGTAAGTTCCCTTTCTTGTGTACCACGTGACGTGTGACGTAGCGCACACAACAGCAATAGCGGAAAGAATCAAGTTGACAGCCTCGGAGAGAAAACGCCGGAAAATTGCCCTTGATGCCAAAAGAAGACGATCCCTCCTATATATTGGGAGTGCTATTGATCGGTGGAAGAGTCTGAGAGAGCGACTGGGCATTGACAATGATGAGTTGGCCCTAACTTTGATGGATTAGTAAGTTGAAATACCGTGTTGGTTTCTCTTAGCAACATTTCTCGCGCTACTCGAGTTCATAAAAGTAAACAACGTAAATGGTAGTGTGCCTCGAATGAGGGAATTATGTTTTGCTTATCGTGTTTTGCTTAACGTTTGACAGGTTATTGCAGTCGTGAAATCGTGATGTATTTAGAGAGCAATCAGAATTTAATCAACATGGGACCCGATGTTCTCGTTATATGTTATATGGTCTGCGATATAGTAACTAAATGTCAAGGATCTACAGAAATGAAAGTCTGAAGTAGATAGCCTCTTGAAACAAATATGGAGCCAAGATAAAAGACCTATAAATATCATTGCCCACTGAACATTACAGAACTCTGTTTGTTGCATGTGATGTGCCACAGTAAATTAAAAAATTCTTTTATTGCATTTTACTGCAGATTACGTATCAGAATGCTGCCAGATAAAATATAATTTCCGATATTTCGCCACAACCTTTTGTAAATACATCAGTTAGATTGTGTTATTTTTCTTCGATTTAAAAAAAATCCAAGTTAACAAAATCTGGGTTTTTAAAAAAAAAAAAAAAAACAACAATGACATCCGTAAGACAAAAACATTCCTGCTGTAAAAATAGACATTGTAACTCCAAGGAAAGCCAATCTATGACATTCAATGAGTGTCAGAACGTAGGTCTACAGTACTGTTCATTTAACAAAATCTTCACGGAAAAAATAAAGAATCGATATACTTCAATTACATGATGCTTATGCATTCATAATATGTTCAAATGGTCTTCCCATATGTCATGAAGTGATTACTCGCCTCCACATTCTCCAGAAACGTTCCTGTCTGTCTTCTTTTTCGTTCGCGCGAGGCCATCTTTGTTTACAGTGCGCGATTTCGACCCACAATGCTTTGCGCGGTGAATAATCTAGCCAATCTATTTTTAGACCGGGAAACCCCTTTTTGAAAAATTGCATTTCCTCAGGTTATTTTTGGTCAAATATTTTTTATAATTTTTTTGGGCCATATTACGGACAGCTTGATTTTTGGAATTTAAAAAAAAAAACACATGCAAGGTACTTACTGGCATTTTAATGAAAATGAAGAAGCAAGTCTATCACGAGTTTTAATAAAGGTGCCTTGAGTTCTCCACAAAAATTGGCAGATTTCTTCCTCGGGAAGCTACAATAGTAATTTTATGCTTTTAAATAATTTTTCACTAGAAGTGTGATCACTTATATTAATCACTTTTATTTCCTTCGCCAAGTAGGTTATGGATTACGTCCAGTTTGTGGGCCAGTGTGTTTGTTTGTTTGTTAGCAGAATTCCAGAAAAAGTCATTGACTGATTTGAAATGAAATTTTTACCATCTTGTTTAAACTTAGGAGTGATTTCATTTTTTGAGTGATTTGGTTCAAATTCTGGATCCAGGAATTTTTTACGTGTCATGGTACTGTTACGGGAATGATGACCTATCAGTTCGGCTCACGATGTCTAGGAGTATACAAAGTCATTCCCTAACAAGTGCGTATAAACTAAAGGTCTGGCTGGTAGGGGGTGAATGGATGGGGGTCTTACCCCCTATGTTCCCTTTGATGACAAGCTCCCACGAGCTCTCCACAAACGGCCAGTTCTGTCAGCGTCTGTAGAAGTTGTTGGTTCAAGTTTAGTTTGGTTTTAAAAGGTTTGCAAAAAGAAACAGTCGTTAACAAAAAGGCTGGGGATTAATTTAGGTGAAGGTCCATGTAAACGGGGTAATTTGTTGTTTTTTGTAATGTTGCTCTTCCAGAGAGGACAAGATTTCACACACGCACGCATTACAAACAAAAACTCCTCATTTCAATACCCAGGTGCCTCATAGGCCCTGCCCACTTCCAACCAGCCGAAAGAAACTAATAATAATGTGAAAACTCAGAAGCTTAAAGCGTAACCTAACGGTAAATAATAGCTCTACTCGTATGCACCCCAGACTTGGGGGACTGCCGTGCCTTGACGAAAGTACAGTTGCAAGAAAAAGTATGTGAACCCTTTGGAATTGCCTGGATTTCTGCATAAATTGGTCATAAAATGTGATCTGCTCTTCATCTAACTCAAAGCAATAGACAAACAGCCTTCTTAAACTAATACCTCACAAACAATTATATGTTTTTATTGAACAAAACATGTGAACATTCACAGTGCAGGGTGAAAAAAGTATGTGAACCCCTAGGCTAATGACTTCTCCAAAAGCTAATCGGAGTCAGCCAACCTAGAGTCCAATCAATGTGATGAGATTGGAGGTGGTGGTTAAAGCTGCCCTGCCCTATAAAAAACACACACCAGTTTTGAGTTTGCTATTCTCAAGAAGCATTGCCTGATGTGAACCATGCCTTGCGCTAAAGAGCGCTCAGAAGAGCTACAATTAAGAATTGTTGACTTGCATGAAGCTGGAAAGGGTTACAAAATTATCTCTAAAAGCTTTGATGTTCATCAGTCTACGGTAAGACAGACTATCTATAAATTGAGACAGCTCAGCACTGTTGCTACTCTCCCTAGGAGTGGCCTTCCTGTAAAGATGACTGCAAGAGCACAACGCAGAATGCTGAATGAGGTGAAGAAGAATCCTTGGGTGTCGGCTAAAGACTAACAGAAATCTCTCGGATATGCTAACATCTCTGTTGACAAATCTATGATAAGTAAAACATTAAACAAGAATGGAGTTCATGGGAGGACACCACAGAGGAAGCCACTGCTGTCCAAAAAAAACATTGCTGTACGTTTAAAGTTTGCAAAAGAGCACCTGGATGTTCCACAGCACTACTGGCAAAATATTTTGTGGACAGATGAAACCAAAGTTGAGTTGTTTGGAAGGAACACACAACGCTATATGTGGAGAAAAAAAGGCACAGCACATCAACATCTAAACCACAGTGAACGAAAGAGCCCGGTTTTATATTTTCAGTCTCATTCAAGTGAAAACAGTGAAAATGCGACATTATTTTGCTTCAACAGTGCCTTCCTGAAAATAAGGCTAAAGTTTCTTCCACCATACATAAATAATATGTGGAATGTACGCAAAGGACAGTCATGTCGTTAACCTAAGGGCGTAAGGCGGCGTGTCTTGGAGACCGTAAGTGTTGTCGGCGACAACCCCAGTTATTATTATTATTTCTTTTCTTCAGAAATATTTTGCAAATTCCTGTGAGATGGTAAATGGTAGAGACCTGAAATTTTACACGTTGGTTTGAAGTTGTGTGTAAATGCTACTCAAGGCATTTTTATCTCAATCGGCCTGATGGGGGCGCTAAGGTCATAACACCTATGCTGTTAGTCCGATTTACACGAAACTTGATGCAGACATTCCTGGGTCCAAACTCTACAACTTTCCCAAAAGGACCCCTAAGGTCCGCCATATTAGATTTTCTGCCATTCTGAATTTTTGAAAAACATGTTTTTGAGATCTCCTCCTAGGCCGTTGGTCCGTTTCCTTTGAAATTCGCTGAGGATCATCATTGAACTAAGCTTATCAAAGATTAAGTAAGGCTTGTAGAAATGTCATTTTGTTTCCAAGATATTGACCAATGAACTTCAGCAGGGGCATGGCTTAGCACATAAATGGACAAAAATCAACAATAGCAACAATAGCGGTAGGAAGCGGAGCGGGGGGACATAGTATTCAGCTTCGTCTGAATGTCCGTCATGTCCCGTTTCTTCTGAATGCGACATCTCAAGAACGGTTTGACCGATTCCATTCATCTTTGGTGTTAAAGTATATTGGTATGATACGCCCACCCCAGTAGATTTCCGTGACCTTGGCATTATTCTCAAGGTCATTAAGACCATTTGACCACTTACAAATTCCTTGTCAATGATATCTCAAGAACGGTTTGACCGATTCCATTCATCTTTGGTATCAAGGTGTATTATGGGCAGGGGACATAGTATTCAGCTCCATTTGTCCATCCGGCTGTCCGTCTGTCTGTTCGTTCCGTCCCGTTTGTTGTGAACGTGATATCTTAAGAACGGTTTGACCAATTCCATTCATCTTTGCTGTCAAGGTATATTAGGGGAGTGCTCACAGCCCACTTGATTTACGTGAACTAGCCATTATTCTCAAGGTCATCACGACTAATTGACCACTTACAAATACCTAGTAAACATGATATCTCAGGAACGGTTTGACCTATTCCATTTATCTTTGGTGTCAAGTGTATTAGGGGTGGGGGACATGGTATCCACCTCCATCCGTCCGGCCGGCCGTCCATCATTTCCCGTTTGTTGTAAATGTGATATCTCTAGATCAGTTTGACCGATTCCATTCATCTTTGGTCTCAAGGTGTATTAGGGGCGGGAGACATAGTATTCAGCTCCATCTGTCCGTCATGTCCCGTTTGTTGTGAACGCGATATCTCAAGAACGGTTTGACCGATTCCATTCATCTTTGGTGTCAAGGTGTATTAAGGGGGTGCTCAGAGCCTACTCGATTTACGTGACCTTGGCATTTTTCTCAAGATCATTACAACCATATTACCACTTACAAATACCTTGTCAACATGATATCTCAAGAACGGTTTGACCGATTCCATTCATCTTTAGTGTCAAGGTGTATTAGGGCCGGGGGACATAGTATTCAGCTTTGTCAGTCCATCCGTCCGGCTATCCATCTGTCACGTCCCATTTGTTGTGAACGCAAAATCTCAAGAACGCTTTGACCGATTTTATTCATCTTTGGCTTCAATGTGTATTTGTTTGATAAGCCGACCCCAGTCGATTTTCGTCACCTGGCTGGGGACATGTCAACTTTTAGTGGCAACACTTGTTAATTAAGCTGTTAAAGCTTTCAACTACTAATGGTCTTTCTTGGCTTGAGCCCAGAATTGCCGCTTGCGGCTATATTTCAGTTTGTGTTTGTGTTTTCCTGAATTCACATCAGAACCAAAACCTTTGCAAGTTTACCTTTAGCTACTGTGGTCCCAGGTATTATTTCAAGACATTTTACATGCAAGATGTATCTGGATGAGTACATATATCCTTTAAGTGGGCCATCTAGACTGTAAAATAGGCCTCAAAAAACCATAAATTGCCAGAGCTTTGGGTGATGTCCCACCCCACTACGCTGTCAAACATTTCTGGTGAGACCCCTGCTGTGGCATGACCTTCAGAGCGATTCACGCCAGACATCCCAAGAATACTGCTGAAGTGAAACAGTTTTGTAAAGAGCAATGGTCCAGAATTCCTCCTGACTGTTCTGCAGGTCTGATCTGCAACTACTGGAAGGATTGGTTGAGGTTATTGCTGCCAAAGGAGGGTCAGTCATTAAATCCAAAGGTTCACATACTTTTTCCACCCTGCACTGTGAATGTTTACATGTTTTCAATAAAAACATGACTTTTGTGAGGTATTGGTTTAAGAAGACTGTGTTTGTCTATTGTTGTCTTAGATGATGAACAGATCACATTTTATTGCCAATATATGCAGAAATCGAGGTAATTCCAAAGGGTTCACATACTTTTTCTTGCAACTGCATGTACTCATTGAGTGCTCGTTGTCTAATGTACAGATTTGTTGGGTAAAACTTGTCTTATTGGTACATCATGCATCCATTTCTATTCACCTAATTATCCTTAACTGTTACCAATAACGCTTATTGTTGACTTTTTTTTTTTTTGCAAACCCACATAATGTCACACAAAAGCAAATGGCTACAAAAAACAGTCGGACCATAGTTTCCCACTATCCTTGATCAAGTCCGTTTGTCTCTCCCTTCCATGACAGGAAACTTGAGGAGACTAGTGCTCAGAACCGAGACCTGGTTCAGGTGATTGCTAAACGGGAGGACACTATTCATAGCAGCCAGCTGCACTTACAGGAGAAGTCCCAGCAGTGTAGTCTTCTGACTCATAAGCTGGAGGATGCTTTTATTGACGCTCAGCTGCAGGTTTGTTCAGTAAAAAATACTGTGGACTGGAATTTATTGGAGATCTTGACTCTTTACTGATGCTAATTCATAATTAAATGCCTCCAAATTTGCATGGAATTTTGAGAGTGGAGGATCCATATCTGCTATATTTCATAATTGTAGCCCCCAGACGAAGTCGGGGGGCGACTATAGGTTTCTGCTTGTCGTTTCTGCCACCGCCGCATCCACGTCTGCAGACACTTCCTTGTGGGCGTTGTTCATGCTATAATTTCTGACCGATTACTTTCATATTTGGTACGGAATTGTGTTTTACTTCAGTCATGATACCTATTGATTTTGATTGCCATGGTGACACTGTTGGCCCAATAATGCACAAAAAATGGGAGAAGTGGGCTTTTGGGGGCTACACCCATGTGGTTGCGGGCGACCGGACTGTTTAGTTTTTTTTGGTGAAAGGTACTTCTGCTTATGGAAGGAACATTTCCCTTGCATCGTTTGTTTTTAAATTCCTGTTGCATTGGTGCAGTTGCCCTAAAAATCTTTTTCTGCGAAACGTGTTCACAGCTGGATCAGAACAGAGAGAGAGCAGCCTCCAAGGAACGACTGGTCCAGTCCAAGGTTCTAGACCTGGAGGCACAACTGAGTCGCACCCAGACTGAGCTCAACCAGCTGCGTCGCAGCAAAGAGGATGTAAGCATATATTCATTCTAGCCTGCAGCAGGTCCTATACAATTATTGTTTGAAAAGAATTAGCTATATATAACAAGAATACTCAAATTATGCTTAACATCAATGATATGAAAGAGTGTTGATAAGACGTTAAAATGAGATTTGTCAGGTCCACAATATTTGGAGGTCAGAGGTTCTATTTGATAAATGGATTCATTTATAATCTCATCTGAATGGTTTTCTTGGAAGCAATTGCTTGGGTCTGTTCAAAAGATCTTGGGGTCAACCAAGCTATTGAGATATTTTTTTTTGCATGTGCAGTCATCAGTTTTCCTCTCTGCAGATGGAGCTTCGGCATCAGACCCGGGTGCAAGACATGAAGGATCGCTTGGAGCAGGCTGACAGCGCCAAACGAAGTCTGCAGAACTACGTGGAATTCCTCAAGACCTCTTACGCTAATGTTTTTCGTGACTCTGCATTAGGCAGCTCCATTCAGCGTCCCTTATCTCCTCTTTGATTCGACACTTCATTTTCCTGTTTCTTCGCTTGTAGAACATTGCTTGCCTCCTGTTTTCCTTCTTCTTCAGTGTATTTTTGCTGACTATTTTTTCACTCATTAAAAACATATATTGTATGGTATTACAGCATTTTCAGTCTTACAGTTATCACTCATAATAATGCCCCCCTTGGAATATTTGAATAAAAGTGATTATGAATTACTGTCCTTATCGCTTTTCCTCTTGATGTTTCATTCTGCTTATCAAATAAAATAAAACCTTTAATTAAAAAAAAATGCATCTATTGAAAGGAAAAATTATCATGTAACCCATATTTTTCACAAAAATCTGTAGCACAATTATCCCCTTCAATTAATATTTTGTGAGGCCTTCGTTTGGCAAGAAAAAAAGCTCTGAGTTGTCTCCCGTAGTGTATACTATGAGTTTGAAGAAATGGCAAGGGATCGGAGATCATTTCTCCATCCAGAATCTTTTCAGATCATTTAAATACCCAGGTCTACCTTACTGGGATCTCATCCTCCGTTTGTCCCACTAATTTTCCATTGCATTTAGATCAGATGACTAGAAAGGCCATGACGAAGCTTGATAATATGGTTGCTGAACCATGTTTGGTTTGATTTTGATGCAAGGTTAGGATCATTGCCCCATAGGAGGATTCAGCCACAGCCAAGTTTTATGCTTTCTGGCTTAGGTCGCTTTTTTTTTTCTCATGATATTTGCTTGATGGAACTTCAGTCCATGAATTCTAGTTGTGTGGGGCCATTGGAAGAAAAAATGGCATCACAACATCAAAGATCCACGGTCATATATTCACAGTTGCGATTTTTACATTTTTCTTAACATTTTGTACTTAAGATTGTAAGGATGAACGAAGACTGCATTTTTTAAAAGCATTTTAGCAAATACTAACCAAGGTTGTCAAAGTTTGTGGAGGGCACTATACATACTCGGACATCCAAATGTACTGTTCATGGGTATGGGTGGGAGTCAGGGTCTGCGTTCGTTTTCAAACCATTCTGATGAAGGAGAAATGCACGATGGTAGGATGGGAACATTACTCCAAGAGGGTAAGGGAGATGGGACTGAACCATTTCACTGCTCACTAGTCATTCCATTATTATATGACTTAAAGGTGCACTATGCAAGTTTGTCTACTTTCATTTCTGTTGACATTCAAACTCAATCAAAACAGAGGTAGCCCGCCCCTCCCTTCCATAGTTCCCTCCTTCTCATGCTTCCATAACTGTCAACTCATGGCGGTGATTGACTGGGACGGTTTGTTATGTTATGGGGCACAGCCTCTGCCCCTTATGTTTCTTATCCACCACCACGAAGTGGATGGGGGAGATATTGGAATGGTGCTCGTCCGTCCGTGCGGGTTCAATGGGGACAAGTTTTTTCAGAAACTATTGCGCCTATGTGAATGGAATTTTGTATGTGGCCAGTACTGATGACCCTACTGAATGAGTTTGACAATTGATTCTGAGAAATTCATTTTCACAGAGTTATGGCCCTTGACTCTGTTCGTGGACTTAAGTGTATGGGTGTTGCAATGGGGACAAATTCTCTCAGCAACTATTGCACCTTCGTGGATGAAATTCCGTGGGTGACCAGTACTAATGATCCTATTGAATGAGTTCAACAGTTGATTCTGAGAAATGTATTCTTGCGGAGTTATGGTCCTTGTTGCTGTTTGTCGACTTAGTGTATGGGATTTACAATGGGCACAAGTTTTCTCGGCAACTATTGCACCTTCATGGGTAAAATTTTGTGTGTAGCCAGTGCTGATGACCCTATTGCATGAGTTCGACAATTGACCTGCGTGAAGTTGGCACCCCATATGTTGAAAATATGTGTAAAAGTATTTTGATTCATTTGTGCTTTGTTTGTGCAGTCAAAATCAACATTAATGCACAAACCGTCCTTAAGATATTCAACCTTTAACAGGTTGGTGACCTGAGGCACCCCATCAACATCCAAATGACTCAAACATGGTTGGATTCGTTTGTGCAGGCAAAATTTACGTTTGTGCACAAACCGTCTTTACGATATTCAACATTTAATTATTTGACCCCGGGTCACCCAGCACCTCATCAACATCCAAATGACTCAAGATGGTTGGAATCATTTGTGTTTCGTTTGTGCAGGCAAAATTAACGTTTGTGCACAAACCGTCTTTACGATATTCAACATTTAATTATTTGACCCCGGGTCACCCAGCACCCCATCAACATCCAAATGACTCAAGATGGTTGGAATCATTTGTTTTTCATTTGTGCAGGCAAAATTAACGTTTGTGCACAAACCGTCTTTACGATATTCAACATTTAATTATTTGACCCCGGGTCACCCAGCACCCCATCAACATCCAAATGACTCAAGATGGTTGGAATCATTTGTGTTTGGTTTGTGCACAAACCGTCTTTACAATATTCAACATTTATTTATTTATGTACAACAATCCGACGAGCTGGAGCTAGAAAGAAATTGGGCTGCCCAGCAGAAGCTCCTGACTGTTTCACGTCGCTTCGTCCCTGTGAGAAGCATTACGTTACACTTGTTGCCCTTCACTTATTTTATATTTCCAAGTAAGGTCATATAATGAAACAATTATTGACTTAAATTATCCGTGAATTCAATGATTTATCCACCTTGGACAAATGATATTCACTGAGGCGCACTGGATTCACCGATAATTTAAGTCAATGATTGAATAATAACTTAGAGGCAGAGTTCAAAACCCGAATGAAATTCGAGAGTAATTTCTGAGCAAAGACTTCTGGGACCTTGACGTCGAGTCGCTGGAATTCCGATGTAGGTTTTCAGATGTCTGCTTTTCATTCGGAGAAGCGTCTGTCCTGAGAGGAATCCCCGTATCCCAACGTCTTTGGCCGAACGTGCGCATACCGTCAATGTATTACCCGGAAACGGAAACCTATCCAGAGTCTGATATTTGATTTTTGGCCGGCGCGTTTTCAATGCGGCAAATATCTGGGTTTTCCTGTGTAATTTCTATGAAATTGCATTATTAAGATGCCTGTTGAAAGTTTAAGGTGGAATACGCTTGAAGCTTTGAAAAATTCACCGAAAGGAAAACTAAAATACAACACAGTTTGGAACCAAGATGAGGAGGTGTGTGAGAGTATTTATTGCTTTTGAGCTTTCTAGCCAGTAGCTGATGGACCTAGCTAACTAGCACTAGTATGTTTTACGGACGTCAGCGAGCTTTAGAGAAGTTTTAACCTCGCAGGCTCAGTATCTAGTTATGTCTTTTTCGAAATTGAATAAACATTGATCGATGTCATTACTATTCGAGTGGTAACGTCTGTATTTGGAGACGCTCAACCGTCAGTGATGGTAAAATGCTTGGTTTCATATCATACGTCATGAAAGTTAATTACCCTGGCTTCGTGATGTACTGTATGCCAGTTTATAGTTTCGATAAATGGGTATGGTAATGTAGGTCGATTGTGCTTAACTCGTGGTGTCTCCTATGGGTAGCTGGTTAACTTCCAATACCTCAACGCTGAACGACAATTGTTCGGCCTCATATCACCGCACATCTCTTTTTTTCTAAGGGGTTGCCGTATGGCAAGTCTTGAATCATAAAAGACATCCTTTTCACTTCTTGATTTCGTAGTCCAACTAAATTCATGTATGTACTTGGTTTCTTGAAGGAAAATATGTGAAATTCATAACTGTATCTTCCTGTGATGATTTCATGGATTGGCTCTAATTTTTAGGATACTCTGGCTGCGTCTAACGATCCACCAAGCCTGTCCCCTCTTCCTGCGCTGCTGTTGAAACGGCTGAGTTCATGGCCTCAACATATGACCTGTTCCCTCGGCCCTCCCTCCCATGACTCCAGCCCAGGCCAATCTGAGGATGTCATTGTGTCCAGCTCTGCCCAAACCAGCCCCTGCCTCCCTGATCCGGCCTCCCAATCTTCCCTTGCCTCTTCATGTCCACCCTCTGGTGCAGAGGTTGAGGATGAAGAGGTGAGAGCAATTGGTCTGTAGTATTTTGTGTGTTTCAGTTTAGTTTCACCCAGCCCTTGGAAATGAAACATTATCTGTGTTCCTATGTGTTTCTGCTCTTTCGGCTTAACATTACTTCTGAGCGCTGTTTCCCTGCTGCTGCATAAATCCAAAGCAGACAAGGGAACTTTACTGTCTCTGATAATTATGAGTTAAAAATGATTGACGGTCCTGTTTCTCATCAAATCCAGGAGAACATACAGGGCCAGGAGACCGTTGATGTATCCAGCCCAGAGTGCAATTCTACTCCGAGCCCAACTCCTCAGCCCACAATTTCCCTGCTATCACCCCGGGCGACTGAGATGGCTGGGTGCATTCGTGCCTGTGAAGAGAAGCGTCGTGCTAGAGCCAAGGTTTGAACTTCTCTGCTGCCGTATCATACATTTTGCAGTTGTTTATGTAGCAGTGTGAATCAGTTTTACCCATTGTGTCATTGTAACATTTCTGTTTATATCACTGCAGGGAATTTGTAAGTTAATTAATAATTCTTTTGACGAAAGTTGAGTGGCTTGAATCAGCCAAAGAATGCCTGCTGAAATAAACTAGCTCTGGCTAATATCTCTGTTGTAACGTGAATAAATATGTAAATATGAGATTTTGTCAGTGACAACAGTTGTTTCCAAAAATGGATGTTTTTTTTTTTTTGTTTTTGTTTTTTAATCCCCCGCCGCGCATTTATCACGAAGAGGGGGATATAGTATTGGGCTCTGTCCGTCCGTACGAACACATAAAATTGAAGCGGCAGGGGATATTGCCATGTTAGTGGCAAACACTTGTTTAAATATATGGCCATCCTTATGACCTCTCTCTTGCTGTGCACCTTATGGTAGGCAAAGTTGAGCGCCAGGCAGGAGCTTCAGGAGCAAATGGTGGAAGCTGTGGCCAGCCGCGAGTCTGAGCAGCTCAAGCGCTTTGAAGAATATATGGCGTTAAAGCAGAGGAAGGAGAACCAGAGCGTGCGGGACATGGTGGAGAAAGAGTGGGTATTGCTGCTGACCATGTGGTTCAGATGAACCCTCATACGATTGTCTTTAACCCCTGGATGTGGAATGGCTTGGCCTGATTTGGCTGGCTGACCTCTGTCAACAGGAGGCAGGAGAGTGTTGGGCGACAGGAGAAGCTGAAGGAGGAACACAGGCACAGGGTGAAGGTACTGCTGACATCACACTGCTTTTGTTGTGGAAACCGTTTGTTTTGCTTCGTCTGACTGGCTTTGTTAATTCTTTCTCCAGATTTAAAAGCGCTTGTTTTTTTCAAGGCAGACTTTTACTTTTGAATTGAGGATCTGTCTCTATCACAGCCTCCTGAAATACTCAGTTTTGCTGTATTATGTTTTTGGCATGGCATACAATTCTGACTTTGGTGGCAGAAATTTTGTGAAGTTAGGTTCTGCCTTTCATTCATAATTTTAGTACTCGTATGGATCGTCTGGTACACTTTTATTGGGCTTCTGCGGTCAAGTGGCAGCATTTATGCAGAATTGCTGAGCTGTGATGCTGTGGCAGCTCAGCTGATGGATTTTTAAGATGAAAAATGGATTGAAGCTAGCAGGTCATCTTTGGAAGAAAAGTGCTCATTATATGTAAAAAAAAAAAAAACACGGAAAGAAATTCTTGAGAATTTTGCAGGTATAAAAATGACAATTGTATACATTTTTGATTGCATTATGTAAGCAGTCTTTAGCGGATGCTGTTCAGACTGCCATTCATCACTTTGCATTTTTGCATGGAATCCATTCATACAGCTGAGTATGCAGTCAGGTTCATAAGTATTTGGACAGTGAGACATTGTTTCATTTCGGCTTTGTACAACACCACAATAGATTTGAAATGAGTCAATGAAGATGTGATTCAAAGTGTAGACTTTGAGCTCTAAGTGTTGTATTTGGACAGTCGTGCATAAGCTTAACTTAAATTGAGATTTTTATATTAAGCGTAGTTGTAACTCTTGGCAGAGTCTGTGACTGTCTGAAGTCTGGAACTCAGACATTTCAAGATGTCGGTATTTCTTGGTGATGGTCTGACTGACCAGCACTGTTTATCTTCAGTTCCCGCTAGTGCTTGGAACACTTTTCCTTCAAGTAAAATGCATGCTTAATTGTATTCAGGTCAGATTATTGATTTGACCAGTTGAACATTCCACTTGTTTGCTTTAAAGTTTTGGGTTGTTTTTGCATTATGCCTCTGGTCATTGTCCAGCTGCTCTGTGAAGTGCCTCTAATAACTTCTGAGCTGAATCAGAGCAGTTGTCACCCCATACACTTCAGAGCTGAATTAGAGCGGTTATTATCACCCCATACACCTCAGAGCTGAATCGGAGCCTTTATTATCAGCCCATACACATTAGAGCTGAATCAGAGCTCTTATTATCACCCCATGCACTTCAGAGCTGAATCAGAGCAGTTAATATCAGCCCAAACACTTCAGAGCTGAATCAGAGCAGTTTATATCAGCCCATACACTTCAGAGCTGAATCAGAGCTCTTATCAGCCCATACACTTCAGAGCTGAATAAGAGCTCTTATTATTACCACATACACTTCAGAGCTGAATCAGAGCAGTTAATATCAGCCCAAACACTTCAGAGCTGAATCAGAACAGTTAATATCAGCCCATACATTTCAGAGCTGAATCAGAGCAGTTAATATCAGCCTATACACTTCAGAGCTGAATCAGAGCAGTTATAACCCCTTATACCATGGTCTGGGTGAATAATTGATTCTGATTGGCTGCAGGGTGTCCGTAAAAAGTGTGGTAGGACACCTATAAAAAAGTTCCGCGGACGACCGAGCTGCAGGTTCTGTGGCCAGAGCCGTTTATAGTGGCAACGCGCCACAACGAGAGATATTAAGTAGTCCACTCAGCCACTTCTTGTTAAAAACTTACAGTTTTAACAGTAAAACAGTAAAAAACAACATTAACGTATTAATAATTGATTTAATATTTATTTCTTTTGTAAGTGACCATGTTATAAGTGGGATAATGCCCTTCAAGGTGTCCATTATCAGAAATGAATGGACTTCGCGGAAGCGTCAGACGGTTCATGTCTCCGCGTCGTCCATTCATTTCTGATAATGGACACCTCGTCGGACATTATCCCTTGCACACACTTCAGAGCTGAATCAGAGCAGTTATCATCACCCCATACTCTTCAGAATTCTGGTGCTGTTGCCCGCAGTCACATCAACAAATTCAAGGGAACCAGTTCCTATGGCACCCACACATGCCCATTTGTGACTATATAGGGAAGAGATATCAAGTTTGGATCATAAGTAATTTCTTTCCTTCTCCATACTCTTTTTGTCAGTCTGATATATGTTGATCTTTTTCTCATCTGTCTATTCCAGAACTAATTCAGCTTTATTTAAGTTATTTTATTTTTTAAGCAAACGTTTTGGGGCTTACCAATGGATAACATCTGGTAAACTTTCTGTATTTGCTCAGGTCAAGTTTGAGATTGTTCTTTGACTCTGATATGCTTGCCTGTAGGAGGTTGTTTGATTTGGCCAGCTGTTGTGAAGGGGATTTTCTGCACTTGGGAAAGAGTTGTTTCTATCATCCACCCCTGTTGTTGCCCATGGTAGTGCAAACGTGCTGATTTTTATTTCTGTCCCTTAAGCCAGACTCACTTCAAAAGGTAATTCAGCCATTTTGTGCCCCAATTCTCTCCATGCCCCCTACCCCTCTTCTGACAATCTTAAGCAAAGCCCTTTTTTAATGTCTCTGCAAATTACCTTTACCAAATTCCCTGTAGTGTTAGGTGCGTTGAGAGTATTTGAAGGCTCTATATCTGCTCGGAAGCCTGTTGAGGCCGCGCCGATTTCAAGTTCGAAGTATTTAACATAGGACCTGCTATCTGGGGATGTGGGGTCCAAATCATTAAGTGAGTGTGCTCTCCACACACCAGAGGACCAAGAAACCATAAATTTTATGTTTATATGTAGGGATTTGTCACATACCAACATTGGTTATAATATCAGAGCTCTGTTAGTGTTAGTTCAGGTCTTGTTTCAGTGCCTCGTTCGCTCCTGTGCCTGCAGACTGTGAACTTACGGCTCAGGGAGGTGGAGCAGCAGCGCCTGCGGGAGGCGGAACTTGAGCGACAGCGGCTGGCGGAAGGCCGGGAGAGGCTGCGCAACCTCAACGCCATCCAAGAGGAGGTGCTGAAGCTGAACCAGCTGCTGATTCCTGATCTGGCTGCCTACGCCACACGCGGCAACCAGCTCTGCTCCCAGGTTTCAGAGGTAGTGCGCAGTACAGCTGAGGTACGTCTTGCGCTGACCTTTATTCCTGCGTATGTTCGATGGCTGTTGCCTCTTCTGGACCCATCAAGTGCTGCTGTAACACATCTAAGTGTCATCATGGCAGGGAAGTGGCTTTTGGGCCTCAGAGGCTAGAGATGTTTCTGGTTTTTGTTCCAACCAAGTATTTCATCACCAAGTTTGCTTGAATATAAAGAGAGTCTCTGAAGAGTTTAGTAATGAAAGGTTACTGAAACATATGGTCATCTGCATTCCTTCATCTGCATAACAGGCTGATTATGTTGATTGGGGCTTAAAGGTTGGAAGAACCGGAAGCATCTCTTTGGAAGAGAATGTTATCTCTGGTGCTGGGACACCATACCAGCTAGGTGCACGAGGGACAGCCTTATATGTGTATGCAGTTTTTTAATGAAGTGCAGTAAATGAGTGTGGGATGTCCTCGAATCCTTACGCTTTACCCACGTTATCTCAGGGCCAGTTCCCCAGTGTGGAGGACATGGCTTTGGCTGGCCGGGCCTTGCAGGACATGAGAGCGCTGGTGAGAGCCATGCAGCTGGAGGCAGCTCAGGCCCAGGAGAAGAGGAGGAAGGAGGAGGAAGAGGAGCAGGAGCGCAGGAAGCAGGCTGAGCTGCAGGCTCAGCTGGAGGAGCAGAAAAGACGTGCTGCACTCTCTGCCAAAGAGAAGGCCAGAAAAAAGGGTGAGCGACATAAAGATAAATGGAGAAGGAGAGAAACCTCTTGATTTCTGAGGGAATGAAGGAGAGCCGCTTGGCTCTGTGTGTTGGCTGACACTCTTGGTCTCATAGGGCTGCAGACAAAAGCAGAAGAAAGCACTCTTAAATGGTACCAGGAGGTGCAGGATTCTGCAAACCAATGTGCCAAGTCATTTGAAGACTTCAGCAACACTAAAGATATGGTATGTTCTCTGAGTAAGAATGTAACTGCCATATTTTGCCAATGGACATACCTGTGTGTGGTTGGCATTTATGGTTCTGATTCTGCATGTCCTTCATGTATTCCCATGCAGCAGAGTAAAAAGCTGAAAATGGAGCTTCAGAAGGCAGCTACAATCCCTGTCAGCCAGATCTCCAGCACCTCAGGTAGATGTAACTGAAGTGTGTGTGTGTGTGTGTGTGTGCGTGTGCGTGTGCGTGTGCGCCTTTTGTATCATGAGATGAGTTGCATTGGTGGGATTGTATTACAGAAACGTCCTAAGTTGAGAAGTTGAGGATTTTTTTAATAAATTCATATCTCAGAAGTCAATCTTTTCTAATTTTATCTTAAAACTTCACATTTCCTCCTGGGGTTTCCTAAACTACTCTGTTGCACTTACTCAGTTATTAGGTCTGTTGCCAACTTACAGATGGCATGCGTGCAGCTATTCTATCAACCTGAGCTGCTTTTATCAGAGCTCATACACATGTGGTGTCTCTTACCACCTGGAATTTCCAGGTACACCAGCTTTTTAACCTGGCTGGTCCAATAGTGGTATTTTTCCTGATATTGTCCACTAGTTTATTCTGTCCATGCGTTAAAGCTCAGATAGCCAGGTCAGGGGGTTTGTGAAATGGACCTCACGTTCAAGTTGAGGCCCACTCGCTCTTATAGCAATGGAAAAGGTGTATCGATGTTTGAATTCATTATGTGCACAATAGATGCCTTTTAGGGAGTTTCCACTTATCCTTTATATTGGAATAAACAATGGTTGCCATGTGCAAAAATTGCTATGTGCTCATGTATGAGATATGCTGTATATCATTATTTCATAATTGAATGCATTGTTATGTTCTTATAATAGAGATGGCAACTGGTCCCATCCTGACCTCCCCATTGAAAATTTCCTGACTCTGCTACTGCCAGGAAAGCGCGAGGCTCATTGATCAGGCGCAGGGGTCCCTACTCGTGTTGGACGCAGAAACGTGTTGCGCATGATGTTGCTGAGCTACGATAACCAGCTCATTTCAGGCCATTGCATCATTGGCATCTAACCTCTCCATATAACAGCCTAGCTGTAATGCTGAAAATGTCTGCATTTAGCAGATTTCTTAATTCCCACTCTTATTTCCTATCAGTGCAAAACCTTTTCAGTCGCCTCGCTTTTAGATGTGGATAGGAGGCAGGGAAGGATTGCCATTTATGAGTGTATCCTATCCTATCAGCTGGCAAAAATATGGTAAATTTCAGATTTTAATTTAGGAGCTAACTTTGGATGAGGTAAGATTTGTCATATTTCTGGCTTTACAATGAGCGATTGGTTCTGCTTCTGTTAACGATTGGACCATCAATCGCCAATGTACTTGTCTTGCAAGTACTTTCACTTCTTTCTACAGTCCTCATCTGAATATAAACAACACAATAATGACATCATTCATGTTGGTGATTTTGTTGAGCAATAATGGCTGGCTACCTGGCTGACTTACTCATGGACAACGTAAGATAGCATAGCCTACTAACCAGTAATCATGAGTATGTCACTGATCTTCCTCCAGGTATTTGTTTTTAAACTGTATTAAAGTATTGCCTGTAGGATGGATCACACCTTACTGGGAAGCCCTGTACTAAAATGATAAGCGTCTCCTCCATATTTGCCATGGACTGATGTTTACGCATTCACCAAAGAAAGGAAAGCTATCTGCTGGCTGGTATTGGTTGTGCCTCATTACATGATATTGATGGTGTATATTGGTACTTTCCAAAAGTTAAACTTTGTTTATCCCAGGTTGTAGTGTTTGTGCCCTGAAAAATGGACTTCAGGGAACACCTGCATATCACAGCAGCATCGCTCTTGCTTTTGAGAGTGCCCTCTTTGCATCTTTAGACAAAAAGGAATCTGAGTTCACAAATGTGGCATGTGTCTTGGCCCAAGCATGACATTCCTCTCCCCTGGGTAACTACATATCTCAGAGCTAAAGCAGTCATTGTCATAGCCTCCTGTGCCAGAGTTTATGACATCTCCGCCTGAGACATTAGTGCCACATCAGCATCTGCACTTTGAAAGTCACCCTTAAAAAAATCATAGTGCACTGACAGAGTGCTAGTTGCAATTGTTCTGTCAGTTCTAATATCATTGCCCAGAGATGACTGTTGCTTGTCACTAATTAATGTTTTATCGTTTAGCATCAACACATTGTTCTGCTCAGACATTGGCCCCACTATTGTCCTTGGTCTCTGCCTACCGTTTTAAGTACAACCACAAATATAATGTTATATTAGTAGTATCAACACACTTCAAAAACTATGCTGCTAGTCGGCTAGCTGTCAGTCGCTATGCACGAGTAATGCCATCAATCCATTTACAATGGAACTAATGGCTAAATATTTACCAGTGAGTTAGGACTGCATTTCAGGCGTCCGTAAGTTGGGACAATTTTTAAGGATGTTTGAGCTGTTAAGATACATCTGTAATATCCTATTCCTATTTTGTGTTAAGATCATTTCTCAGGAACTGCAGTCCTGGAATAGCTTTTTCTCTGAATGAGATCCTAACTGATATCATCATTGTTACTTGATTTCCGAATTAGTTTCTGTAATACAGCCCCTCTATTCATTATTATTTCTAATAATGAGTGGGTAGCATATGTTAGAGATGATGGGATTGCCCCTGATGTGACATGTTCGTTTTTAGGATCCAAACTGAGGGACATCTTTGACAAGATTGACAGACTGTTATCTGGACGTTCTGTGCAATCAGGAGGCAAGTCCATCTCTGCCACCCAGCATCCCCAAAGCCTGGCCTTTGTCAGCTTTAAACTGGCTGAAAAGTTTGTGGTGAGCTGCTTTTCCTGTTCTGATGAAATAATTGTGCTTCTCTGTACAATAGTTCTGTGGGTTTGGGATGATCCAAACTAATCTGAGGAGGAGAGTTTGCACAGCAGTCTCAGTATGCATTACTGAAAGGTGGCTGTCCCGGCTATAAACATATTGTCAGCCAGAGTCAGTGTGATTGTGACAAAAAAAACGATCTCCAATGCATGTTTTTGTGTTCACCTCTTTAGTATGGTCTAAGTATACAGAAAAAGTTGGAAGATGAATCCTTTTCTTCTTAAATTGGATTTTCTGAAGTCCTCAGGGCGGAGTATTGTGTTTTCTCAGAAACAAGGTGAGGAGGAGGTTGCCTCACATCATGAAGCTGCTTTTCCGATTGCTGTGGTGGCTTCTGGGATATGGGACCTGCACCCCATAGTGGGGGACCTCATCCTGGCCCACTTGCATAGGAAGTGTCCTTATTCTGTGCCTTATTACCCACCCATGAAGGATGGCACACCAGTTGAAGACTACCAGAGGTAAAAACCGCAGATTATAAAACGGGTGCTTCCCATCCTTAAATGTGATTGGCTGAGCCGCGTTCCATGACGGTATAAAATTACTGTAACCCACTGTGGCAGGCCGCAGCACAAAATATCTCTGCGCGCAACGAACTGCACTGCGCTCAGCTGACTCGTCAGGTTATGTTTGTTTCACGAGTTTAAGCTCGCTATTTCAGTCTCCGCGAAGTTTAGCCTTTTAACCAGATAACCAGTTGGCTATCTACCTAGCTGGCTATTGCATTACAATGTTCGATATCACTTTTGTGTTGCAAGCTATGTTGCTAACTTGCTTTTTATTTCAGTAGCCTAAAAATTGTTGACTTTTTCTTGTGTGTTTATTTTATGGGCTGTGTGTAGGGTAACCACATCCATTGTAGTGAACGCTAGCTAGTTGACAAGCTGGCTAGCAAACTAATGCACAATTCAACATATTTTCCTGGGTACCGGCAAGTGTGGAGGACAAAATCAATCGTTCCCTACCCTTGCTGCTGGTTGTAAGGATTTGGCCGATCGGCGCAAGTTGAGAACAAGGAAACTCAAAAACCGAAACGCACGTAAAATTAATGAACGAGGTCAAGCTAGTTGACTAGCTGGCTAGCAAACTAATGCACAATTCAACATATTTTCCTGGACACCGGCAAGTGTGGAGGACAAAAGTCAATAGTTTCCTAAACGCTGCTGGTTGTAATGATTTGGCCGATCGGCACAAGTTGAGAACAAGGAAACTCGGAAACCGACACGAAAGCAAAATTTTAAACGGGGTCTTCGGGAGGCCAAAGGAGACATTCAAAGTAGCCTGCTTTCATAGTATATCTGCTTTAGCGAGCCCAAATAGCCTGATGTGACATGATAATGGCGCTAGATGAATAAGCAATCTTAGCATCGGTGTTGCTGGCCAACCATTCTGTCCACTCATAATTGCTTGGTAGAAGAAGTTCTCAATTTTATTGTTGCATTATTACTGATAAATTGTCGATTTTTTTTTTTTTTTTTCTTGTGTGTCCCACAGGATCCTGGGGTACCGGGTAGATGACTCAGGAGTGGAAGCTCAAGACAGCTTCCTTAAGAGAATGTCAGGGATGATCCGACTCTACGCTGCCATTATACAGCTCAGATGGCCCCATAGTAGACAGATGGTAGGCTTTAATGCTCTGGGTATGCACAGCATGTTTGCATTTCCATTTTACTTACTGACTTCTGTTCTGCTTTCCCCTCTCGCCCATCTTTTGTGTAGCCAGCTCCTCATGGCCTAAATAATGGCTGGCGCTGGCTGGCCCAGATGTTGAATATGGAGCCCCTGGCCGATGTTACAGCCACCCTTCTTTTTGACTTCCTGGAGGTAGGTGTGGTTTTAGAGGCTTTCTCCAAGACTTTCGTTCCTTACCTGCCTCCCCCCCTTCAGCTTTGTTTTATCCTGATTAGATATATACCTGATCTGTTCTGCATTCTGCAGGTGTGTGGCAATGCCCTGATCAAGCAGTATCAAGGACAATTCTGGAAGCTCCTCTTTCTTATTAAGGAGGAGTACTTTCCCAGGTATTGGATTAATATTTACTGTGTAAAAGTTAATATCTTGCATTACTGGTTCAATGTCTTCCATTATCAAAGTAACTTGTAATTGTATCCCCCGAACGAGTTTGGAGGATACTATGGATTTGGCCTCGTCACGCGTCCTGATCGCAGAGATTTTCTTGTGAACGCTCTACAGCCCACATAAGTGCACCGATTCTTTTCAAATTTTGCAGGGACATGTATTATGGTATGTTCACGACACCTATTGATTTTGGGTACTCTGGGACCATCTGGGCCCAACTGGTGGGCCTGCGGGGGATACATGTACTCGGTTGCCGGGTGCTCTAGTTTCACTTGCCTGCATTTTGCATCTCTTTCCTATTTGATTAAATTGTTTACTTAGTTCAACCAAGCCCTGTTAGGATTTCCTTGAGCCTTGGCTCTGTACGTAAAGCTGACTGAACAAACTGGTTGTTGTGATCCAGATAAATTCCGTTTCCTTTCCTCAGAATTGAAGCAGTGACGAGCACAGGCCAAATGGGCTCCGTGATGAGGCTCAAGCAATTTCTCGAGGTTAGAACCCCAAAATCTTATGAGGTGACAGCTAGTCAGCTCATCAGGGTATTTTCTCTTTTGAGATGAATATTAAAAGTTAGAAATGATTCCAATGGAACCAACTTCTTTAAAGAAGCTTTCTGTAACCAAAAGAACAGATAAATAGCGTGGCAGAGGTGTGTGCTCTACCAAGTGCCCTCTAGTCAATGGCTGTGACAGAGCTTGTTTAATATATATTGAAGGCTGATATTTTTTGCCTTTTCATCATCTGATGTTTCTCCCTTCCCACAGAATTCTTTGAAACGCAGAGAGATTCCTCCCCCAAAAGGTCAGCTTAGCTCCTCGTTCTGGAGGAGTTGAATTGAAGAGGGGCGAGATGGGGAAACTCCCATAACTGAAAACATCTGGTCAACAAGGGTAGATTCATGACACATCCTTGTGACACCCAGTCCCTCAAGAGAAACTGTAGCAGTATATTTATTTTGATCCAGAAATGACACCGGAGCAGAGGTTCTGTTAACTGTGTTGTTTTCACAATGCAGCTTTATTCTACTTACTCATTATGGATGTAATGTATAGAAAGCCCTGCTCATGTTATTTCCTTGTTTTGGCTACAGTCATGGTTGTTATGCACAGAAATTTTAACTTGATTTTATATTGACCTTGATTTTTTTTTTTCCCTCTGCATAAGATCTTTGACAAATAGAAATGCTATCTGAGAGTATTGTTATGAACTACATAATATGCATCTAAAGATAAAGATAAGATGCATCTAAACATATTTGTCGAAACCTGCAATTTTACCCTTGAAAAAGCCATATGCTGTGTGGGTTTACTCTAAAATGTTACTTTCAGTGACATCCATAAGTATTTAGATGCTGAAACAATTTAAGTACTGTAATTCCTCAACCAATTACTCTATATGGATGTAAAGCTGACAGCCTAAATTTCCATTTGGGGGCATATATACCATTATGGAGTGAACCAGGTAGGAATAATACCCCTTTAAAAGTGTAACTGTCCAAGTACTTGTGGATTTCTTTTGTAGATATGAATGGTTTTCCAGTGCCTGTTAGGCCTTTTTAAGGGATGTGTACCATTTCTTATGTCATCAAAATGTCCTTGCATCCTTTTTTCTCTGTTATTCAGAATTTTAATTTTGATTCACTACTTGGAGATCATGGTATTCTCTGTAATAAAACTAAATAGTTACTTTTGCACTAAATCATGTCATGTTCCTATCTGATGTAAAGCTGTACATTAGTTGAAAGAAATTCATTATGTTGCATAATATTATTTTCCAAAGCATAATTTTTATTGGAATGCCTTGTATATAGATGCAGACTTTTTTTTTATTTGAATTTGCTGACCAAACTTGAATATATATATATTTTGTTTTATTTCATCTGATTCTTGGCTCTTTGTGAGGAAATCAATTGTTCATGTTTGAGTGATGGGAAGCATGCCAATTTTAGTTCCTGCACTTGAACAGACTAAATCTGAAATTAGACTGGATATGGAGTGTTGGCACATTAAGTCCCATAACTGCCTTTTTTAGAAGAAATCAATTTGCAGTACCATTAAGACTGCTACTGGTTAAAAACTGAAATAGAAAGGCTAAACTGGATGTTTTGTCTGACAATTACAGTTGTTTTTGAAATAAATTCAGTCATTCATGCCTGCAGCCTATCTAGGGGGGAGGTGGAGGTGGAGGAGTCTTTCAACCCAAAGTAAAAAACCCTGGCTCACGTGGGCATTTTGAGTAAACTCCTCAAAACCAGATATTACAACTGAAGATTAATAACGTATTGTGTATTTTAAATGAGAATTTGACATAGAAATTAAACAGTATGCTTCAAATGTTTGATGACTATCTTACTGTAGTGGTCGCTAAATAGCAAACGGCAGATGAACGTATTAACTGTTCATGCATTGCGCGACTCGGCGTTTCTCGTCTGTCTCCGATTTTCGTTCGGCTCGTTGCTGCGGTGTGTGATGTCACTGTCCCACGTACGGCGATATAGGTGGATCGTAGCAGCCCTGGGACTGCATTTGGTGTGAGCTCCTCATTGCAAGAAAGCCTTCCAGAGCAGGTGAGAATTATCCGAAGTTGAACACAGGTCTATCGTAGCTCTGTGCAATTGGCTGCGCTATTAACACTACACGGAATGTTTTAACAAATTAAGATGGGCTCAGTATTCCTTGCTTACTTGGAGCCACGTCCTCTCAAGCTATCGAAATGACTAACTCTAAATTGGCTAGCTTTGAATGGGTATAGTTTGGTTGCTTGTCAACATTTAAACGTTATTTGATCGAATATGTCAGCGCATTAGTTTTCTCAGATGATTTTTCCAGTGTGGGACATTTAGAGGTTGTTTTAAGCAATTAAACTGGTATTGCTTGCTTACCGAGTATCCGTTCTTGACTCGGAGATGTTCCCTGGGGCTAACTAACGATAGCAGCTCGATTCACCAAGCGAGCTATTGTTCGGTCAAATCTCAGCCACCGAGGAGCCGCCCAGCGACGGTAAGAATTTCATTCAAGCAAGTGGGCCGGACAACTCTGCATATGCAGCTGCTGACGGGACCTGCAGCAGACGTAACTTAACTACTACAAGCCATCCAGCGGGATATTTACTGACATCAGCAAGGTTATTCGACCATTTCTTAAGTTTTCTCCGTAAAGTTGCGTCGAAAAATTTTCACAACTAAAGCTGCTTTCACACCGCACGTAAAACGATTTTTTCGCTCGCCATTACATTCAAAGTCAACGCTAAGACGCGCGTCTTTGCATTGACTTTGAATGTAATCGGTCGTACGAAAAATTCTTGTCGCGCCCAGTGTGAAAGCGGCTTAACACTGTAAATAGGCCTTTTAGCTCGGTTAAATACAACCATTTATTGTATTGTTGAAATACGGATAGCTTTTGCGCGGTCGCGATGTGAGGTTAGCTTAGAGGTTGCTGGCTAACTTAACGTACATGACATTTTCCTGAAACTCTCTGGCGAGCTTTTGAAACGTTATCTATGTGAAACGGGTGGTGTCGGCTTATCTGTGCGGCCGCTGCTGTGTCTGAGGCTAAGGCTGAACACGTAGCTGAAGAGCAAGCAACAGTAGTTAGATCAACGAGAGCAAACGTAGCATTTTGATATGGGGTTCCGTTTACTCTGTCTGCATTTGGATATAAGAAATTGTGCAGCTTGCTAGCAGCGTACAGATCTCGGACTAACGTTCGCGTTTAGTGAATTGAATAAGATTTAGAAAGTGGCTCACCGTCGAACTTAACTTAGTTGCACACACTTTCCAGTCGTCTTCGATAGGCATGAAATGACCACGATTGAACAAAAACTGCAACGTAACGTTACACTACATTACACTGTGGCGTTGCAGCATTGAGTTTTGCAGACGAATTTCTTAAAGGTTGCATTCGACTAAGTACTGTAGCAACAGCTACCAACCTAAATATACATCCTACTACCCAGTCGCGTAACAGTTTGTGGGTGAATTGAGTTAATTAGCTAGCTGTGGAAGTTGTCTAAAGGTTTGACACCTTCATCTATCGTCGCTCGTGGCTATATCTGCTATTAAAAATGTAAACCGGGGACGTTAAAGTGTGAACTGCCCTTGGCCCTCTCTCGCTCCTCCACTGTCATGTCGCTGTCTCGGCCGTGCTCCACCCTGTTCCTGTGGAATGGCAAAGGCATGCGCCCCAAAGATAGCAGTGTGTTAGGCATGCCAGAGATTCTTAATTTTGTCTACGCGACCCCAACGTGTCTGTAATTCATATTGTACCCTGGTCTTAAAATTCATATTATCAAATTAAATTATGATAATAAATTTGGAGGCTGTTGATGTATGCGGACACTATGTAAGATGACCGTTTGCTTAGCCAATGTTTGTTGTATCTGTTTGTCTAGTTGCTTGCGCTTCCACTCGTAGCGCTCTGTTTGCGCCCTGTCATGCGGTGATGTCATCAGTCGGCCTCGAGATCACCATTTGTCTGTTTTCAATGCGCATTCTGTCAAGCCTCCGTTATACATGTACCCCTCATTTTGCATTAAAGCACCGATTGCGGTACTGCTCAACAAGCGAAAATGCATTACCGGGTTCAGTGGGTGCTGCAGTTGTCTTGCTGAATGTAAAGTAGCAATATAGATAGACGAGCACTATAATAACCCTGAAATGATACTAAATTTTAAAAGGCCAGGACTTTGTCATTCTCGTACTGTGTTGGAGATTAATATGCATCATCATTGTACTTATCTAACGGCCAAACCACTCATTGCCATGATGCAGTGTTTGAGCTTTTTTGGCATCTGTACTTGATTAGTATTTAACTGTGATTATGTTCTGTAGCCAGCGCCTGCACAAATCACCATGCCTTCCTCTCGTAAACGCAAACCAAAGGTACTGAGTATCGCTCCTGAGTGTTAGTCTGTCTGTTTGTTGGGTGTTATTTGCATCCTTTGCAGCTCTGAGAGGTGAGGTTGCATGGGTTGTTCTGGAATGCAAAGTACTGAGTGCTCCTGGGAGAGTGTTCTGCCTAGGATATTGGGATTGTCCAGCATGTCCGCTTTCTTATGAAATGTTTTGGGATGGATTCAGGCTTTACTTCCTCCCTGCTCTGCTGCGGTACTGCAGGGGCACTGCGTCTGCCTCTGGTGCTTGAGATCACGAGCCTGCCTTTCCCTTCTCATCTCTTGGCCACAGCCTGCCCTTTTTTTAGCATTCATGGTCAAATCCATCAGTGCCAGCTTCCATTGAGGCACTTAACAGGAATGTCTGTCCTTCACTTTGATTATGACCAGCTAACAGTTCTGTGCAGTTGCAGAGTCATATTATCAATAATTGATTGGCGTGGGTTTATATCCTTTGCTATTATCAAACAAAATTTATTTTTGGACAGGGCTTGAGTGCTGCATGACTCTGGAATTTTGTGTGTGTGTGTGTGCGTGTGTGCGCCCGCACACGTTTGTAAGTGTTGCATGGTAATTGGACTTGCTGGAAATCTTTATTCAACAAGCATTTGAGCTACCTTTGGGTGGAGTAATTGGGTAGTATACTTTATTACACATCAGATGGCGAGTCATGTAACAAGCAGTGTTCGTCATTTCTTGTGTCTGCTCAGCTGCAGAAATGCCGTGATCAACGTGCAGTCTCTAGTGGATCTTGCATTCTGTCTGTTGACTGAATGATCGAGAGCGTCTGTCATGCAGTGAGCCGACAATGTGGAAGGACACAAAGCTTTATTTGGTTGTTTCTGAAACTGGCTCTTCTGTTGCCCTTTGACTAATTCCAATATGGCCTCCTCAATTTTGTTTGCAATTGAACGCCCCTGTTGCCCATGGGATTTTTGGAAGGGATGTGACCTCATCCTTTTCCTCTAGACTGCACCCTGCCTATGGGAGTACTGTTATTTCCTGAATTAAGGCATCCCATTCCAGAAAGGCATCGTTTCAGCCAGGAACCCTTGTTGTGGCTTTTGTATTGTGGTGCTGTGCCTGCACTTCATTTCAGTTGGAAATCAAGCCGATTATGGCAACATTTTTCATGTCTACTGTTGCGCAATAAGTATGCAGATCCTTTTGAGATTTTAAAATCTCACTCAAGTTTAAAAATTAAATGTTTGCATTTAGCTTGGCTACAATGCATTGTGTACAAAGGACATTTTATCTCAGCTGCTGCTTTGGGTTTGCTTAACTTTTTTTTTTCCCGCTTTAAATTGCACCTGGGTTTTAGATGATGGAGCCACATCTTTGCATGTTCAAGTGATATGCCTGAAAAAAAATATTGGGCCTAATGCTAACTTATGCTTTTGGAAAACTTGGAAAAGTTACATTTTTTTAAAATGAATTATTTATTTTTTGTGGGGATGCACGGAAATGAGAATTTTTGGCCGAAACCGAAAATGAGTAATGCTTGGCCGAAAACCGAAATAAATTATTACGCCAATTTTTTAGGACCATTGCATTTATGGCTTTGACTGTGTACTTACCCATCTAAAGTCGAGGTGTTGCAATTGCATAAATTAATATTCATGCTTCAAAGAATAAATCAACTACAAAATTATGAAAATATTTATTTAGCACTGACATTCCAACAAAGCACAATATAAAATAATAAATAAAATGTTTTACTTGGGCCCCACTCATGAATAACCTACTGGCCTATAATTGACTGGCCTATTACAGGCTGCTGAAAAATTGTAAAATTAAATTTTAAATGACAACACAGCAGCCCACTGATTGGTCAGAGAGAATTGTCTCTGCGAAAGACACATCGCTTCTGCATTATCGCTAGGAACTGGTTTCACTTGTGATCATTGAAACAGGACTTCAAACTGTGTTTGCCGTAGGCAGCTTAATAAATATACTGTGCCTTACCTTACAGACAAGGTTGCGTTTGTTCACCGAAGCTGCTGCATTTATGAAATGCGTTTCTTTGCCCGTGACCCTGTTCGTTACGAAATTGGAAGCAACGGTGTTCACCTAACTCCCCTTGGGAAAGTTATTATGCTGCCCCTATTTTAGGAAAATGGCGCGGAAAATAATTTTATGGGTGCCGATGAAGCATTTTGTTCTTAGGAAAAGTATCACAGATGAGATGACGCATCATAAAGCGATAAATTCTAATACTCTGCCATCTCCTGCGATTTGTGCATTTGCTCTGTGTTTTGCTTTCAATCTCAAAATGAAATGTTTGAGGCCTGAATGTCAAGTTAAAACAATAATTGTTTTTTTCATGTGTTATTTGCTTCTTTGTTATGAAGGAAAAAGGTAAATTAACATCCTCGGTGTGTAGTGATTATATACTCAGCAACAAAAGTTTCTGTGACACCATTTATGTGTATGTTATAAATGACACGCAAAGATCTCAATGCAATCAATATGTTTATTTAACAGGAGAAACACTGACTTTTCAATGCCAACGTCACTCAAAACGAAAAATGTCATTTTCATGCGTCATGACGCACTTGTCTGACGTCTAACCAATTGTGACCTTCACACTTCAATACCGGGTGTGACTTCCTCTTGCCATGATGCAAGCAACGCATCTCCGGCGCATGGACCGAATCAGATGTGCCAGAAATTGCTGTGGGATGTCATTCCAAATCTGACGTAGACGTTGTCGCAATTCCTGGAGTGTAGCTGGCGGGTTATCCAACCACCGCAAACGTCGATCCATCTCGTCCCAAAGATGCTCGATTGGGGACATGTCTGGGGATCTGGCTGGCCATGGCAGGACATTGACATGTTGTTGCATCAGATACTGCTGTACAGTCCTTGCAACGTGTGGTCTGGCGTTATCATGTTGCAGCGTTATTCCGGGACCATGTTGCATCAAAAACGGTACCACCAATGGCCGTAGCACTTCATCGCGATATCTTTGACCTGTCAGATTTCCATCAATAACAAGCAAATCTGTTCTGTTTCTAGCCGTGATCCCTCCCCAAATCATGACACTACCACCTCCAAAACGATCAAATTCCTGAACACAGTTGTTGGCATAACGTTCTCCACGTTGACGGTATACACGTAAACGACCATCACATCGGTTAAGCATGAATCTTGATTCATCAGTGAAGAGTACAAGATCCCACTGACGTTGGATCCTCCGTCGATGTTGTTGTGCCCACTGTAGACGCAGTCGTCGGTGTTGTACTGTGAGTATTGGACGTCTTGCTGGCCGACGTGGGACAATGCCAAAATGACGGAGACGGCGACGGATTGTCTGTGCAGACAGTCGCCTCAAACCAGGTATCGTTCTTGCAGTTATGGTTGCAGGTTGGAATCGATTTTGGAGATGGGTTGTTCGAATCCAGTTGTCCTGTCTGGGAGTGGTTACTCGTGGACGGCCGCTGCGAGGACGGTCTCTGACATGTCTTGTCTGCTGATGACGCTGCCATAAGTTCCAAATGGTGTTTCGGTGGACATTCAGGCGATGAGCAACTTCCCTCTGCGAGGTTCCGGATTCAATCATCCCAATGGCCCTCCACCGATCATTTCCAGACAGTCTTGGCATTTAGAGGGTAGAGTTCCTGATCCGAAATGGCTGTGTTTTCGATAAGTGATGCTTCCGTCGTCCATCAGGCACAATGTGAACATTCCAAAAATTCTCCTCTTTTATTGCCATCCACAAGCATGATTTACGCACATTTTCACGTGCAAAGTCATTTTCTCGCATTTTCATGATTTCCATTTCAATGTTGTGTTTACGTGTTCTGTTTCAGTCTGATATCACCATGTATGACAATTTCATAATTGCGTTATGAAAAATAATTAACAATATTGGTGTCACAGAAACTTTTGTTGCGGAGTATATATTTTTTTTCCTAGGTGTCGTAGTTACATAATGAAATACTGATGGTACGCAAATGCCTTGAGAATGTATTGCCTTTTTCTATGAATACTCCATGCCTTTCACGGATATTATTGCTTTACGTATTTTAAATGTAGGTGGTTCATTTTTTTAATGTGCAGCCGAATCGGACACACCAGCTGCTACCCTTTGCATTAGGACAATGTGAAACAGAAATTACGATTAAGTCTTTAGTGCCATAACGTGGTGACGGTAGTGCGCGTCCCGTGATTTAAGCACACAAATATTTTACAATATCGACAGAATAAAAGTCCTGACAGGCGCGTCCTGGCCGCGGTTTTTGCTTGCGTCATCACAACCTCGTGTTTCGGCCGTATTATCTCAGTGGGTGCGTTCGAGCACGTCTGCAAGTAGGCTGCGCGAGATTTCCGAAAAATTAGGCTAGAATCTTGCCCGAAGTTGCGCGACAAGCCCTCCAAACCCTGCAATGGCTGCAGCTATCGCGAGGCTTGGAGGGCTTGTCGCGCAACTTCGGTAAGATTCGCTTAATTTTTTGGGAATCTTGCTCTGCCGGCTTACCTGCAGACGCGCTCGGACGCACTCGGTGTTAAAAGTTTTTCGCCAAAAAAAATTTTTTTTTTTTTTTTTTTTGGTCATTTTCAGCCGAAAATTTTCGGTGGCCGAAAATTCGGTGCATCTCCTAATTTTTTATTCTGTCTTGATGTATATTTTAGAATGGCCTTGGTACCCTGTTACCGTTGAAATAGCTGATCAGTGGTGCCCAGCCTCAGTTTCCCACTTTTAGTCCTTCTATCGGTAAATGAGTCTTCTGTGATTTGATCATGAGGGATGCTGAGAGTCTATAAATAGGCCTGTCAGTATCATTGACATAGTCTGTGGCATGTCTTTGCAAAAAGTCAGAAGGGGAATGGAGTGAGGTGGTACAATGGCAGGTTTGGCTGAAGGTGTTTTACATTATTGTAAATGGGTTGCTGGTAATGTTTCGCATGGCTGGAGGTCTCTAACAAAATAGGATTTTTTTTTTGTCTTACACAGTTACTGTGTAGACCAGGGGTGGCCAACCCTGGTCCTGGAGAGCTGCAGTGTGCTGGGGTTTTTTTTTTTTTTTTTTTAATTTTTTGTGTTACTCAGCACTCGATTGATGGATTAAAGTAGTTGATTACTCACTTAACTGATCTAACCTGTGTCTTTGGCTCATTATTACCAAATTAAACCTATCAAGCAATTAGTAGGAACAACACACAAGACTCCTAAAGCTAATGAAGCAGACTTGCAGGTTGTGACAGCAATCTGTGTTAACCAAGATTTGTCAATGTGTTGTATATTTAGCGTAGTTGTAATGCAGACGAAATAGAAGTACAGAGTACAGTTAAGTTTATGGAGCAGGGGTGGATAACACTGGTCCTGTAGAGACAGAGGGTGTGCTGAGTTAGGTTTAAATTGGGTGGAGAAAACCAAAGACACCAGGTGAGATAAGTGTGTAATCAACTGCTTTAATTCATCAATCAAGTGCTGAGTAACACTAAAAACCAGCAGACACTGCAGCTCTCCAGGACCAGGGTTGGTCACCCCTGGTATAGACCAGGGGTGGGCAATCACGGTCCTGGAGGGCTGGTGTGTATGCAGGTTTTTATTCCTATCAATTACCCTGACTAATTGAGTTAATTGATTGCATGCACAAAAGATTTTCGCAATGATTCGATCAAAGGAAAATGTTTTATGAAGGGAGACAAGATTAGACTTTGTCGTTTCATGATAATTTAAAGAAATGCGCATGAAACGTCAGATTTCATAAATGGTTTGGCTAATTGAGACAATCAACTAATTAAAGACCAGACGTTTGTGTGAAAACCAGGGACAGATGCGGCCCTCGCTGCCCACCTCTGTTATAGACCTTAGCTTAGACATACAGAACTACATTCCCTGAGGATGGATTGGGGTGTGGCATAATGACTGGGGAGCTGCGCTTGAAAATGAAACATGTTTTGCTGTTATTCCACTGAGCAAGGTTCTTGGCCTGATTTGCTTTGGTGATTATTTCACTGAATTCTTTGTTCTAATACAACCCCAAATTGAGATAAGATGGGACGGTATGGAAAATCCACGTAAAAAGCAGTGATTTCAAAAATTAGTTGGATGTGCATTTCATTGAATTTCATTTCATGTTTTGACAATATTATAAACTGATGGTGTTGACAAATGGGGGGGGATTTTTCAGTCTTGGAAGAGATGTGTATTCTCTGGTTAGTGAATGGTCTTGATAAGGGTCGAGAAAAGCAATGGGAGCAGCACTAAGTGACAAATGCGTATCCCAACTTTTTCTGAAATATTTTGCAAGACTCAAAATTGAAATGTATTTATTTTGAAAAACCAAAAAATCCATGTGGTGAAACGTCAAAGGTACTGATTTCAATGTCATATAAATCCTCAATTTACAAATTACTGCTTTCATTTTTTATTTTAACAGATCATTCCAACTTAAAATTTGGGGTTGGACTTTGCTTTCTCTCAGGGTATTTGGTGATGCTGAAAAGTTCATCCTTACCTTAAACCAGTCAGTGCTGGCCTGACCACTGAGAATTGCATTTATTCTTAACACACATGAATTCATGCATGTAGGCCTAGCTGAAGGTACCGTGTGATGGGAATCATTGTGTTTTAGTTGTGCTGTTATGGAACAGTTGGACCAGCAGGCTAGCCGTATCAGTGTTGCTGAGCTACATGTCATTGCAATGGAATGTCTGTAGCAGCATTTATGGGAGTGGGGTGTGTTCTTCAATGGAGGCCAGGCATAAGAGAGGGGCCATAGTGCAAGCGGGTGGAATGTTCCAGAGCCTCCGTGTGTTGAAGTTTAAACCGGCTGTGGATGGTTTTTTGCTTAATGGGAGGGGCTGCTCTCTGAACTGCAAGGCTGAGTGCCTGTTCTCAGCTGGCGGGTTTTAGGACTTGTAGCTGTGGACTTGGCCTCTGATTTTTATGTGCATAATAAAAAGTGACATCACCAAGTTAACCTCTGCCCCTCCTAAAAAGAAAAAGGACAGAAATCCCAGTGAAGTCTTCTAGAAAATGGTAGAATGCTTCGTCACAGCTGCAAGTCAGCAGTTAGCCTTTGCATGTCAGCGAGGCCCAGTAAACAGTTTTTTGCTTGTTGTGACATAAGCGGTTATATCTAAGCTCCTGAGCCACTGCGTATAATGTATTCAGAAGCTTGTTGCCTTTCCTCTCCGAATCAGTTTCCGGGAAAGGTCTATCCCACAGACATTTTTACAAGAAGGTCTTGGCATGTTTCTGTGTGCCTTTGGTCTGGATTGGGACCTGTGTCCTAAACCTCATTGCCCTACTGGCTCATTGTTTGGTGAAATTGGTTTGTTTGTTCGTAATCCCCAGGAGTTCAAGCACTTAATCCCAGGACGAATGAAGCTAACGGAAGTCTCGGAGCTGTCACTGTGTATCACGTCATCCCTGGGTTGGGGGATGGGATAGAGACTGGGCAGAGCTGGAGGCTGAGCTGTTCGTGTCTGTTGTGTAGAAATTTTGAGCAATGGCTGAATTGGAGTCCTGCTAGGCAAATTTGGTGTGTGTGTGTGTGTGTAAATGAGCTTTTTCAATAATCCTTCCATTAATCTACAACCCCAATTCTGAAATAGTCGGGATGAAGTGTAAATTGTGAATAAAATCAACATGCAATGACTTTCAGATCATATGAGCCAATATGTTATATACAATAGAACTTGTATAACATTTCAAATGTTGAAACTGAGACATTTTACATTTTTTATCCAGAAAATTGGCTTATTTCAAATTTTCTGGCTGCAACAGGTCTCAAAAGGCAAAAAAAAAAAAAATTCTGAAAAAGCAATTCGTATATAAGAGAATCAGTTGAAAGAACATTTGGCAAGTATTTAAGCTAACTGGCATCAGGTGTTTAACATGATTGGCTATAAAAGGGATGTCTTAGAGAGGCCGAGTCTCCCAGAAGTAAAGATGGCCAGAGGCTCTCCAACCTGTGAAGGTTTGCGTAAATAAATTGTGGAATACTTTGAAAACGATGTTCCTCAAAGTCAAAATGCAAATTATCATCATAGACCGTGCATAGTATCGTCAAAAGATTCAGAGAAATGGAAAAATCTCTGTGCGTAAGGGACAAGGCCAAAGACCTTTACTGGATGCCCGTGATCTTTGGGCCCTCAGACGCCACTGCATCACTCACCGGCATGATTCTGTCATTGACATTGGGTTTCTTACATGGATTAAAATCTTGCTTTTCCTCTTTTTCTCGTAAAAGGCTAGTAAATATTTTTTTAGTCTCAACTTCATTACGGCGCTACAGTTTACCGATTTGTGTGTCCCACTTTCCTGGCTAAACTCGATCCGGTCTATCATTCTGCACTGAGATACATTTTTAAATCGCCCTATAGGACGCATCACTGTACAATCTACACTTTAGTTGGCTGGCCTTCACTAGCTATGCGCAGGCTGCACCACTGGTATGTTTTAATATACAAGGCTATTTTAGGCAAACTACCCCAGTATATTTGGTCTAAATTTGTTTTAATTCAGAACTCGTACAACCTCAGATCCAATGCCTGGTTGCGATTCAAGGTTCCTCCTGTGCGATCTGACGCTGGTAAGAGGAGTCTGTTTTACTTTGGCCCTTGGTCATGGAATGACCTTCAAACTCATTTTAAAATTGCTGCTCCCATCTCTATACCAAGTTTCAGACAAAAGATTTCTGAAGCCTTTCCCATTAGCTGCTCTTGTAGTACTGTTTAGATATATTTTTCCACTGTTTTTATATTGAGCCATTTTTAGAATTTATGATTTTTTTTTTTTTTTTTTTTGATATTTAGTTTTGTCCTGTCAGATGGTAGTCTCTTGTCCCTTGTTCTTGTTTCATTCTGTGCTGTATTTCCCCCCCCAATATTGTCTTGAACTGTGTTGTGTTTGTTATACTTGTTCATGAAACCGCTGTCTGTAAACACAGTCCGCCTTGCCATCAGATGCCACCAGATACTTAATTCCAAAAGGAAGCCATTGTTGAGTGTGATCCAGAAGCGCTGCTGTGTTATGTGGGCCAAGGCTCATTTAAAACACTGTAGCAAAGTGTCCTGTGGTCAGATGAGTCCAAATTTGATGTTCTTGTTGGAAATCATGGGTGTCGTGTCCTCCGGGCTAAAGAGGAAAAAGACCACATCTACTGTTATCAGCAGTCAGTTCAAAAGCCAGCATCTCTGATGGTGTGGGGATGCATTAGAGCATATGTTGTAGGACACTTGAATGTTTTAAAAAGCATCATGAATGCTGAAAGGTATATAAAAGTTTTAGAGCAATATATGCTCCCCTCCAGATGACATTTATTCCAGGGAGGGCCTTATGTATTTCAGCAGGACCAAAACCACATACTGCAGTTACGACAACAGCATGGCTTCATAGTAGTAGAGTCCGTGTGCTGAACTGGCCTGGCTGCAGTCCTGCTCTCTCTCTGATAAAGAACATTTGGTGCATAATTAAATGAAGAAAAGTCTGTTGAAGGAGACCCGAAACTCTCCAGCAGCTGGAAGCCTGTATTAAACAAGATTGGGATCAAATTCCAACTCAAGAAACTTGTCTCCTTATTGCTCAGATGCTTTCTCTCTGTTATTAAAAAGAAGAGGGGATGCTACACCATGGTAAGCAGGCCCCTGTCCCAACTTTTGAGACCTGTAGCAGCCATCAAATTTGAAATGAGCTCATTTTGTGGATAAAATTGTAAAATTTCTCAGTTTCAAATGGAATGGTAAATGGACTGCATTTATATAGCGCTTTCTAGTCGCATTATATGATCCCAAAGCGTTTTACAACTATGCCTCACATTCACCCTGATGTCAGAGGCTGCCATGCAAGGCGCCACCCTGCACATCAGGAGCAGTGCGGGGTTCAGTGTCTTGCTCAAGGACACTTCGACACGTTCTCTGGAGGAGCCGGGGATCAAACCGGGAACCATCTGATTCCTGGGCCGCCCGCTCTACCTCCTGACCCATGCCGCAACATTTGCTATGTTAAATAAAATGCTGTAATAATACTGTTATAATAAAATACCGGCTGGTGTGATTTGAAAGTCATTGTGCTTTCATTTTATTCACAACTTTCACTTTGTCGCAACTATTTGGGAATTGGGGTTGTACATTAAATGGTCTAGTTTTCAGGCTTCCATTTTTGTTCTAGTTAAAGAATAAGAGAACCTATGGTGAACTTGCATTGTCAAATAAAGTGCATAATGTCTGCTGTCAAATGATAAGCCGTTATTTTATTTGCATTTTTTACATTGTGTTATCCACATTCGAACATTGCATAATCCTATAAACTTCAGAATCTGCTATCGCCGCCAATAAAAAAAAAAAAAATAAATAAAATAATAATCGACCAAACAAACAATGGAAAATATTCTGCCCAGACCGATGCATGACATCATGGGGGCTGTCAGTGTAAGTATTGAAAGTTGCGTTGATAATCAAGTGTTTTGAGAGATACCAGTTGTTTTAATTACACCCGATTGTGTGCTGGAAATGTATATCTAATCCTCAACAATACCGCAGTGCGTGGTTGTTGGGTATTCTAACGAAACGGGCGATCCGAACCTGACTACTGTGACCTTTCACCATTTTACCTTGAATACAAAAGAGCTGCCAGCTCAAGTGATGTAAGCATCTTCTCCCAGCGGAACGAACATGGCAGCTTTTTTATGCCGTCTTATACCCAACATTTACACGCAGTTTGCACAGTACATCATCTTTTTTTTTTTTTTTTTTAATTTACTTTTTTTAAATTGTTTTGGATTGCTGAGATTAGGTACTTTATTTGGCAATGTAACTTGACTAGTTTCTTAGCCTTTTAAGATCCAGTTTTATGTCTTATTTTCAAGAGCTACAGTTCTGGGGTTCATACATATTTGGACATGCAGCAGTATTAGCTGTCAACCATAGAGTACTGTATTGGGGTTGAAATGAATGAAAAATGAGTTCAATGTGAGGATATTCTGTTCCAGTTTTAGGGTGAACTAAAAGGTCTACCATTGATTTCAAGAGTCATAGTTTCATTTTGAATCTGTTGCTGTTAAGTCTCAATATAAAAAGTGCTGTCAGTGCTGCTACAGCAAGCAATTATTAGGATGAAAAATAAAAAAAAAAACCCACTGGAGAAAAGGAGAAATCCTTATGTGACCAAAGAAGAAAGGCACTGTCGATGAGTTCAGGAATACAAAATGTCAGGAAGACCCACAGATAACTGTGGTGGATGGCTGAAGAATTCTTTCCCAGGTTTAGAAAAACCCCTTCACAAGTCGGCCAGATCAAGAATATTCTCTAGGAGGTAGGTTTATCTGTGCCAGAGTCAGCAATCAGGAGAAGAGTTCTCCAGAGTAAATTCAGAGGGTTAATTTTAACATGTAACCTATGTTTAAGGCTCCAAAATGAAAAACTTGTCAAAATCTAAACATGCCTGTGTCCTGCAGTTCTGGAACAACAGCCTGTAGGCAAATGAGAGATCAACTTCAAGCAGAAAGCTAGGAAAAGGGGGAAGTATCAGCTTAGAAAATGAGGCATACCACCTCATCTCTGAAGTGAGGTCATTTATGGGGATGTATGGCTGCTCCCTCAGTGAGGGATCAGTCTGGGGCAAAAGCTGGAGGATGGCTTCAGATTTGTATGCTCAGATTCAGCCAAGGCATCAGAACTAATAAATGCTTTACAGTGCAGTGGATGGTTACTTGCGTGCACACTGCAAAAGCAACCAAAGATTTCTGAGGCAAAGAAGTGAAATGTTCTACCATAGACAACTCACTCACGACCTGTATCCATCTGAGCACACGTTTCACTTGCTGAAGGCAAAACACCCCAATAACTTGGCAGGAGCGGAAGACCGCTGCAGTTAAGACCAGGCTGATCATCACCAGGGAGGATACCCAGCATCTGGTGATGTCTGGGAGTTCCAAACTTCAGACAGTCATTGACTGCACAGGGTGTGAGATCTGGTTTTAAAAATGACAATTATGTCAGTTTGTCCACTCACTTTTTTGCCTCTAAAACTGAGGGGGCAGTTTATAAAATTAATTTAATACATGCTTGGCTCTGACAATATTTTTGAAAAAAATAAAATAAAATTAAAAGTCTGCACTTCAGGAACATCTTGATTGTGTGTGTTGTTTTTTTTTTAAATTAATCTAGGCAGTGTGCAAAACTTTAACAAATTGTGTCTTGGGTCCATAAATATTTTTACTATCTGTCTAATGAGATCAGGTTGTAAATATCCCCTGGTCTGTGTTATAGTATCCTCTATTAAATAATATATACAACACTGTTCAATATACTACTTTTTGGTAACATACACAGCTGCACTGGAACTGATTAATTTTCCTGCTGTTTAAATGCCGAGGCTGCGACTACTAGAAAGTCAGTTTGTACTGTTTAACATTGTTATGGAGGAGAATTTTAATATTAACTGTTCTTGAATTGTGTTTTTTTTTTTTTTTTTTTTCTGGCAAAAATTTACAAATTAAGAATGAGTGTTCAGTCAAACCTGGCTTTGGTCATTGGTGTGTTTGCTTGTTGTATATTATTTGACTTTTTGGGGGTGTTGAGGATGGTGGATGTTTGTATGGTACCTTGACTTTGGCATGCTGTTGTGATGGTTCTCGGTGCATCCTCAGGGAATGGTGTTTTGTATGTGGAGCTGACTTGATCGGGCACATGCATTGAATTTATGAATGACTAGTATTCTGGTACGGCTCAGATCCACTCAAAAAAATATGCCACTCATGTTTCTTGGATCTCTCCTGGGGTTTGTGAGATCTTAAGAACTAAATGTAAAGCAGTTTAAAATCGTTCATTAGTGAGGCCCATTATGGTTTGTGGTTACAGTCCCACTTGCTTTTAATTTGAGAACTCAGTTCGCGTCTGCATAGGAATACTCTGCCTGTACCTTGCAGACAGTATTGCTCAGCAGTGAACTGGACTGGTGTGGTCACTTCTGCTGCGAGAAGTGCTTTAGGGGAGTGGAATGTTGCTGCTGTCAGCCGTTTGCCGTTTGATTTGAGCAGCAGTGCCAGCAGTGAATGGGAGCCTGGCTGTCTCCCTGCTGTCTCTCAGGCCGACCACAAAGGGACCTTTTATTCAGCAGGGCCTTCCTGTGGCATAACCAGCCTGCCCGTCTCTCCGTTGGGGTTTTTTTCTTTTCTTTTTTGCCTTGTGTTAACTGCCTCTTTTCATTTATACTCTTGTTCTCTCACTTTTAGAATGCAACCTCAATACCCAATGAGCATGATTTTGTGTTGTCAAGGCTTGGTGTTGGGGTAAAGCCAAGTGTCTCTCAAGAAAGCCAAGTGTTAGCTGGAGGAGACCAAGAAGCCACTATAGCCTGCCCATTTCTTTGTCCCTTTGGAACATTTTTCACTCCTTAGTGACTTGGTGCTGTTATCCTTGTGTCACGGGAGAATTGATTTGCCTCCATAGTACATGCTCTGGGTGTTTTTCTTTTTTGTTTTTTTTTCCCCCAGTTTGTTATCGAACAGTAGTGGACAGACACGCATCATTTCAGTTTCATAACCAAACATTCTTGGCCTCGCTATGGAAATGAAAGCAATCTTAGCACTTGAATTAATCCTTGTAATGTGATTGGTGGGTGTTTGGGGGTGTGGCTCAATAGCCAGTAAATGATAGTTGGTTGCTTGCACTAGGGTGTTCTCCCTCCCGCACTGCTGCTGAACAGCCCCACCTCCACTGCCCTGTCTGTCATGTGGAGTGTGCTTCCTGTGTCCTCAGCTGCTATCCAGGAGGGTGAACAGCCGTCTCAACTTTTTAGGAATTTGCCATGTGGTAGGATTGTATTTGGCTTTTCCCATTGAAAACCAGTGTTTATGGTGTACAATTTTTTGCACTGAAATTTTTGCAATCCTGATCAGTGAGCCTCTGGTCTGGTCTAAAAGGCCTTATTGTACCACAACTTTTTGTAGGCTGCCAGTACAGAAATAATGAAATGCTTTTCCATGGCTAGAAATGGCTAGTCGGGTAGCTGGCAGAGTTATCCACGCAACGACAGATTTTGTGTTCGAGGAGTCAGTCCGCAAACTCAAGCATTCAGTGAAAACTTCACTGCAGTTTTCCTTTTCATACCTCCCAGTGTTTGTTTTTGATTTTTTTCTTTTTGCCCTTTCTGTCTTGTGCTTCAGTGAGAGAATGAGTCATGTCTCCCCCCACCATGGAGGGAGAGGGGAGACCTATTGTTCTAGGCTCTGTTCCCGTTTGTTTTCGCATTCGTTTCCGGAGCGTAACTCCAAAATGGTTTTCATTATCTAAACGAAACTTAGCATACTTACTACTCAGGTCCTGAAGTGCCATGTCTGTGTCTGTTTGTCTGTCCATCCGTCCAGTGGTTTAGGCAGGGAAGGGGCCCGGGGGGAGACGTCTGTTTTTACAAGTAAAAACACATACTAGTTTTCATTTGGACTTCTGTAATGATGCTTTCTTTTTCTTATGAGTTAATGTATTTACATTTTTCCATCCTCTGGTCTCTGCTGTCTCTTCCTGTTTCATGTTGACGTGCTTAGAAAATGGAGACCAGTGGGGTCAAAGTGCTGGAGACAGCTGAGGATATCCAGGAGCGCAGGCAGCAGGTGCTGGACCGTTACCGGCGCTTTAAAGAGCTGTCTACACTGCGCCGGCAGAAGT
This sequence comes from Gymnothorax reevesii, assembly GCA_029721435.1. Classification (NCBI taxonomy): domain Eukaryota; kingdom Metazoa; phylum Chordata; class Actinopteri; order Anguilliformes; family Muraenidae; genus Gymnothorax; species Gymnothorax reevesii. The sequence continues at coordinate 59,993,852 of CM056580.1, read as the reverse complement.
TGGAGGACTCCCATCGCTTCCAGTCCTTTCGCCGAGATGCAGATGAGCTGGAGAAATGGATTCTGGAGAAGCTGCAGATCGCCTCTGATGAGAACTATAAGGACCCCACCAACCTGCAGGTGAATACCGAGCTCACGAGAGCCAGGAGAGCGTGGGAAATGATGTGTAGTTTTTAGCTTTTTATGTGCTGCTGTGGTGGCAGGTTCATGTTTATTTCTATTATTATTATTATTATTATTTATATTGGCCTATTCAAAGTGGGTTACAGCAAATTGTGTGGTGGGTTTTTTTTTTTTTTTTTTTGAAAGGTAATGATGAATTTAAGAAACTTTTTGGGTTTTTTTTCGCTGACTTGGCCGTGGTGTACCTTTGGTGCAACACGAAATGCACTGAGTTTTTCTAATGTCAGTGTGGTTACTGTTATGGCCAACATAGAAATTGACAGACCAGATTTTATTCTATTTTTTTTTTATGCATTTTCCAAGATTTGCATAATTGTAAAGTGATGATACTTGTATTTAAGAGTGACACAAAGGTACCAGTACTCAACAGAAATTTGTTAAACTGCCTGGTGTTACCGTACGTCTCTCCCACAGGGGAAGCTGCAGAAGCACCAGGCCTTCGAGGCTGAAGTGCAGGCCAACGCTAGTGCCATCATCCAGCTGGACGAAATGGGCAACCAGATGATCTCCGAGAGCCACTTCGCCTCCGAGATCATCAGGGTAAGCATTTCAGTTTCACTCTCTGGCCTCAAGACCCTCTCAGTGTAGGTTTGCCCTCTTATTGAAGGCAGGTCAGTTAAGCCGGTTTTTGCCATCTTGGTAGAACACATTTGCCAAAGAGGTGGGTCTCTTTTCTGTTACAGGATGTTGTTGCAGAAGTATATGCAGTTTAGAAAATGATGGGTTTACTCTTGATAAAGCTGCAAGCTGCTTTCAGCTGGCTTGTCTCAGGCCGAGTTCAAAAGGGATGTGTATAATTCACTGCATCAGAGACTGCAATTACTCTCCAGATGAGACGACTTTGCCTTGATCAGTATTGCTACACAATCGAGACCCTTCAATTGCGCAGTAATTGGCCAGATGCTCAGGTGTTATTTCATAAAAGTGGTAATGGCTTGGCGTGTACAGCCTCTACTCTTGTTCATTGTGGTTAGCCAATGATTTTTAAAACATTGCGAGAAATATTGACTAGCACAGAGCACTTGTATTTGGTGCATTTTGCAGGTCTGTATTACATTCAGGCTCATTTTGTCTTTAAAGTGATTGGCTGCTGACTTTTTAGTTGCTTGCTAGTTTTGTGGGAGGCACACCTAACTTCCCTATGCCTGCTAAAGTCTTTCATGCCCCACCAGTCTGCCCAGTGACGCAGTGTAAAACCTTTTCCTTAATTCTTACTGTGAGCGAGCTGGGGCTTTGGTGCGTGCTGTTAACATCTTGGAATAATTCCTTGGTGTCCTGTTTGCTTACCTCCTTTAGAAAAGCTCTCTGTTCATAGGTGTTATTTACTGTGAGCCGATTAAGAGAGCGTGCGTTAAAATTTGGAATTGAGCACATAATATTTGAAAACACTTCAGTCAACTTTAGCACATTGTAGTGGGATGTGTTCCCCTGTGGTAATGATGACTAAGCTGCTCGTCAGAAGGGATTGATGTTGGGCCGTAGCTCTGAAGATGTGGTCGTGTCCTTCAGACTCGTCTGGAGGAGCTGCATAGGCTGTGGGACTTGCTGTTGCAGAAGACCAGGGAGAAGGGAGAGCGCCTCCTGCAGGCTCAGAAGCTGGTGCAGTATTTGCGCGAGTGTGAGGACGCTCTGGAATGGATCAGCGACAAAGTGAGTATACCTAAAATGAATATACCTCTGTACACATTAATCAGACCTGATGGGGAATTTTGTGGAGGTGTCATGTTGTGCACAATGCCCAGGCAATAGTTGTAGATGCCCCAATAAGTAGACATAAAGACCAAGACTGTCGGTGTTGTGGGTTGTAGTCGGAGCTCTTATGTGACACTGCAGGAAGCCATCGTAACTTCAGAGGAGATGGGTCAAGACTTGGAGCACGTGGAGGTCTTGCAGAAAAAGTTTGAGGAGTTCCAGACAGACCTGGCGGCCCATGAGGAGCGGGTCAACGAAGTCAACCAGCTGGCAGGCAGACTGGTGCAGGAGTCTCACCCGGAGGCTGAGCTGATCGTGCGGAAGCAGGAGGAGGTTAACGCAGCTTGGAAGAGGCTGAAGGGCCTGGCCCAGCAGCGGCAGGGGAAACTGTTCGGGGCAGCTGAGGTCCAGCGCTTCAACAGGTTTGACTGCACTCTTGTTCATTCAACCTTGACTTGAGACCTCCAGATACTATCTTGGCGCAATGCCTTGAAAAGTCAGGCATGTCTCACACTTGTGCTCCTCTAAAACCCGATTTGCCCTTAATTTGTAGCTTTATGCAAAGCCCCTCAAAATATAATCTTTAAATTAATCTCTTTCCTTGGTATGTGGTCTTTGCCCCTCATTCTACCTTTGTAGCGAGTTGCATAGTTCTTATTGTAAAATTGGAGCTCAGAGGTGAATCTAAAAATTAGATGTCTATATTGAAAATGATCATGATAAAGCTGTTTATTGATTGGGGAATTAATTTTTTTCTTTTCTGGTTGGAATTCCCCCGGGGAAATAAGGATTATAATAAGTGTTCCTGGCCTTGCAGGGATGTGGACGAGACAATCAGCTGGATTAAGGAGAAGGAGCAGCTGATGGCATCAGATGACTTTGGGCGTGACCTGGCCAGTGTGCAGGCTCTTCTCCGCAAGCACGAGGGCCTGGAAAGAGACCTGGCTGCCCTCGAGGTCAAGGTCAGTGAAAGTATCTCCCTTCTCCGTTCATCTGTGTACAGGGAGCTTTGCTCTGTATGTGTGGGCAAGGTTCACTGTCCTGGCAAGGAAGTGCCATTTATGTTCGCAATCCTTGCTGCACCTGTGTAACCTGTGCTTCCATGTGGTGTTTAGTGAGGACGAGGAAATCTATAAAATGGTGTCCCCTTTTGGCAGGTGAACACCCTGGGCTCGGAGGCTGAACGCTTGCAGCAGACCCACCCCCAGAATGCCTCTCAGATTCACCTGAAAAGGGATGAGCTCATCACCAACTGGGAGCAGATCCGCACACTGGCTGCCGAGCGCCACGCCCGCCTCAACGACTCGCACAGGTGAGCGCTGCACCTCTTCGAGCCAGTATGTAAGAGCCTCCACATTATATTACACTGCTCTTCACACGCATGCATATTTGCTGTTTTAAAAGGGTGTAGATTAATCAGTGAAGACTTTGTGGCCTTCTTGACATGCTCAGTTTATATTTTTTGGGAAGTGTTCTTTGTAAGATTGTCGTAAACTAGTTGTCTTCACTTATGGTGGCAGGTCGCTTTTTGACTTTGCATAGTTAGCTTTTTGTCCTCCCGCTATCGCGTATCACGGTATTCAGCTCCGTCCGTCCATCACGTCCCATTTGTTGTGAACGCGATATCTCAAGAACGGTTTGACCGATTCCATTCATCTTTGGTGTCAAGGTGTATTAGGGGGGTGCTCACAGCCCACTCGATTTATGTTATGTTCACCTCCGTCCGTCCTTCCCTCACATCCCGTTTGTTGTTAACGCGATATCTCAAGAACGGTTCCATTCATCTTTTGCGTCAAGGTGTAGTGTCATACACTGACCCCAGTCGATTTTCGTGACCTTGGAATTATTGTCAAGGTCATTACGACCTTTGGACCGCTTGCAAATACCTTGTCAACATGGTATCTCAACGGTTTGTCCCATTCATTCATCTTTGGTGTCAAGGTTTATTGGGGGGTGCTCACAGCCCACTCGAATTACGTTACCTTTGCATTATTCTCAAGGTCATTATGACTATTTCACCAATTACAAATACTTTGTCAACCTGAAATATCAAGAACGGTTTGATCGAATTCATTCATCTTTGGTATCAAGGTGTTTTAGGGGGCACTCAGTGGATTTATGTCCCCTACGCCGCGGTAGCCTGCAGAGCGGGGGACATGGTATTCCGCTCTGTCCATCCGTCACGTTCCGTTTGCTGTGAACACAATATCTCAAGAATGGGTTTTGACCGATTTCATTCATCTTTGGCTTCAATATGTATTAATGTGACACGCCGACCCCAGTCGATTTCCGTTACCTGGCGGGGGACATGGCCATGGTTTAGTGGAAACACTTGTGATGGATTGCACTCGCCTTATACACAATCAGGTGTACCAATTCAAAGAAAATGGACTTTCATTTATCAATAATATCTTCTTTTTATAGTGGATATTTAAGGATCTAATTGACTTCATTGGGTTTGATTCTAAATGTCTGAGGAAACTGCTTCGAGATCTCATCTGTGACCGATGCAATGAAGTCAAAGGTCCTCCTTATGAAACCTAATTTTGGTGAATCTTTGTGGCACTTTAACAATAACCTTGTAATTAATTACAATAATACTGACTAATGAAATTTGTTCTTTCCATGTAATAACTGTTTTATCATTTTTTTGCAACCATCAGATGTTTTGAAAGATCGGATTTCTCGAATGACACCAAGACTGAATTAACCATGTCACCCTTAATGTCTTCAATTTTGCATTGTTTAACATATGAGCCACGTTGATATTGAATAGGTCTTTTTTTTTTTTTTTTTTTAAGAATTTCTCGCTTAAAAAAATAACAAAGACGAAAATGATATGATGAAGTAGTGTCATCCATGAAACCAAGTTTGCTACTTGTAGCAGATGATGCCCAACAAACGATACATAATTTGTCCGAAAAATTATTTTGGTGTCTGTAGACAACGTGTACATAATTACAAGTACATATTCCTCACTAAATCTGTATTTTTGTAATATATAAGAAGTCTCAATTCTAAGAGCATTGGAAATGAAAACATCAGCAGTTGAATATGGATATTTGAGGGGGCACAATAAAAACTTTGTAGTGTCCGTAGACAATGCTTTCAGCTTGAATTATTCAGCTTGAACTTCCTCTTTGACTTTGTTAGTAGTTAACATACTTCAGTTCTTGAGCTACAGTATCTATTTTACCAAACCTAAATTGTACGCAATTAATAAAAACCCCACATTTGAAACAAATGCTGCGTAACCCCTTTGCGCAGAAGCCATATCTGGCTGTGTGTGTTACCTTATTTAAGGCTTTATAATTCAAGATTGCGGCTTCACAGAGAGGAATGGAATGGCTCAGCTGAGTCAAGACACTTGAAGCAATTAGAATTCATTCCATTTCAGTGTATTTTTATGATTTTGGTGGAGAAAAATGGCTGCAAACATAAATATTCATAAATTCAGTATTGAAGTTGTAAAAAAAATAAAATAAATTAATAATAATAATACTGAGAAATGAAAAATGGAAAAATAGCTGGGGATTAAGACTATACATTTCGGGGATCATAAACTCATTGACCACAAGTATAGTTCATCTGAGTATTAAATTCTAAATGACCACCTCTCTAGGAGCCAAATAAGACCACTATCCATGTGGCTCCCCAAACTCTTAAGATCCCTCAAAATGGCACACTTTCAAATCATAAAATAATCATATATTTAACACACCAAATTTTGACGCATGGTTGAATTTAGAATGAGTTTATCAATATAGGTGCAGTTGGACATCAGTGGTCACCATTAACCTCTCCAAACACTAAATAAGCTTTTTCTCTATGATAAATGGACAAAATTCTAAACTTTTTCTTCAGAGTCCCGCAAGCCAGCGCGCATACTCATTGAAGGAATTGCTTGTTTAACGGTCAGAACATTCACCTTGCAATGAAAAGCTAGCCGTTCCCAATTCCAAGCTCACATCCTTATAAACACTTTCCATACCTTATAAGTAACAAGTTTTAACTCACTAGCTCTGTAATATGTGAAATATACCTTTTTTTTTAACAGAACAGGCATTCCACTATCAGGAAAAAGCCGGCAATATTCTACCCTAGATTGAATAGAGTGGTGCAATGAACATATCTTGGGGTCTACCAAAGTGCTTGAGCTATTGGCATTATAAACGAGCTAAAACTGCATTTGATTTCTTTTGAATAGGGCATCAATTCCAAAACCAAACGCCACATTGAACAAAATGCTATCACAGTAGCAGTATAACCGTTCTTCCGCCCTGAGACCGATGTATCCATTAGGAACCCTCTAGTCCAGTTTCATTCGGAATAATTCCCATTCACTATGTCCGTACCTCATTTAAATCCGGTAAATGTTACTGAACACTTCAGGCTGGTTTTGGAAGTGTTTTGGAAGTTTGGAATTTTTGTGTGTAGTCTATAGCCTGTATTCAGAAACAACGCTCATACTAATTGAGTGCGACTGAGTAGTTAGTGTCAGGTTATACTAAATGAGTCAGAGGTTGCCTTAGCACTCATTTGCTTTTAGAGACTTCACTCAAACTGAAAATAGCATCTCTTTCTGAGGTGAAAGTTGACTGCTGGGAACACCTCCCTTGAGCCGCACTAACTTGCGCCGGTATTTCGTTGTCATGGCTTTCAGGTGGTTGCAAACATTGGAAACTCTGGATCGTTTACAGCCACTTGCTCGAAGCAATCGCAACTACACAAATTTTAACCATAATGATGATGATAACTATGCCGGTAATTTGCTGACTGTCCACCTGGTTTCAGAGTTTAGGAACTGCACTGTGTTGAACTCCAGATAGCAAACACCTCCGCTCGGGATCTGCCCCGGCTCCAGCTGATCCGGCTCCGAGCCGGAGCGGAGGAGCTTGCTATCTGGGTTAGCATTTGTGCACCCACCTGTGGCTACTGGTGAACTGGCAATAGGGGAAGCTCAAAAACATCCCTTAAAAATAATGATTGGACATGACCAGTTTTCAATCATTTAATAAAATTTTATTTACTTTAACTCCAAAAATCTTAATGATTATCATGTGTCGTTAAGTTGTGAACTGGTGATGGCTTGACCACAGTTAGAAAGAGCACTGATAATTATTGCCGTTTTCAATTCATTAAATTACCATTGCAGAAACTCCGAAAACTCTCAACATTATCAGGTGTGGCCAGTTTTAATTTATTACGCATATCTGTCAACTCTCACGCATTCGGATTTCTCGTGCTTTTCTTTACTCATGGGTTGGAAAATTCTGCGCTCAGCTGGCACGTGTGGATTGGTCTGGGAGGCTCATGTAGCTGTACCTCATGAATTCATTCTTGTCTACATTCTTAATTGCTGAATGTAGAAGGAAATGTCTGGCACGTTTCACAGCTTGTTGCTTATTGAACCTCGCGGGCTGTCCTGCGCCTTTCGCGAGCCACTCGACCACAGAAATTATGAAAGGCATGCTGATATTTACGTCGTCATTTATGTGCGAAAAAAAGTCTCAATTTTGTGAAGCAATGTATGACAACGCTATTAAAATACTTTTCATTGTCGTTTCTGAGAAACTTTGTAATCAAGAAAAGTAAACTGCGAAGGTCATTCAGCACTGAAGGGTAAGATTTGAGCGCCACTCTGCAGCAGCCGACGCACCGCCTGTTTTATCCAGTGCCCACTACTGATAGTTATGCTCGAGTGGCGTTTATGAATATCACCTGGCGAGGAGTGGGACCGCCGCCTAAGTGAAAAAGAGGTCGGTCGATCTCTCACACTCGTTACATTTCGATCGTACTTACTATATGGTGAGTCGAGGGTGAGTGCGAGTGTCGTTTCTGAATACGGGCCTATATATGTCTTGTTGAAAACAACTGAAATATTAAAGGTGCACTATGCAAGTTTGTTAACTTTCTGCACGATTATATTTTTGTCTCAATTTGCTGACATCTCTCCACGATCCACTAGCTGCCTGCCCCTAAATTCACTGTGTTTATATAAAAAAAAAAAAAAAAGAAAAGAGAGAGAGAGAACCTGGGCTCCGGAGGCCGCACTGGCGTCTCACACTGCAAATAAACGCAAGGGGCACAGGCTGTGCCCCACAGCAAACCATCCCGGCCAATCGCCGACAATAGTTGACATTTATGGAAGCATGGGAAGGAGGGAACTATGGGAGGGGGGTGGGCTACCTCTGTTTTGTTTTACTTTTGCTTCTGTTGACATTCAAACTTAAACTAACTTGCATAGTGCACCTTTTAAGACGTCATCATAAAACGATAGTAGTTGTCAATTAGTTAAGTATAATCATGTCTAGACAATGACCTTATGGCTGAAGTCATGTGATTTCTTTTTTTTTTTTTTTTCCCCCCCTTCAAAAACTATTCTGTAAAATTCATTGACATGAGCTTCTGTATTTAATATAGTTCCTGTTGAAGATATAATTGAACTGTTAAGATGTTACCGTATGACACATGATGATAGCCTTCTGAATTAGTTAAGTGAACATGCTTCATACTTTGGTTTTGAACTTGCCATGTGTAAAATGTGAATTTTTCACTGATTGTGAGTAAAAAGGTTCAATATTATTTTGTATAAGTTGATATAGCATTCAAAAGTTTCAACTTATTAAGTCCATAACTTGTTTGTTCTTGTGTACTATCTCATGAAATGACCTTTACCAAGATTTAGTATCCATAGACGATGCATGGTGTACCTCCTTGGGCATGCGATTAAAAAAAATTTCTCAACTTGCCTTGTGTTCCCAGAATTCAGCGTTGCATTATTGGGTCATCACTCTTGACATATTATCAATAATGACATGCATTAGGAACACAGATATACATCTGATGTGTACAAGGCGATTGTTTAAAACTGCTGCTAAACTACAGAGCTAAATCTTTATGGCACCGACACCCGTTCTGTTGCATGAATGCAGTGTTGTCTCCTACCCCTATAGGCTGCAGCGCTTTACTGCTGACTTCCGTGACCTGACCAGCTGGGTGACTGAGATGAAAGCCTTGATCAATGCGGATGAGCTGGCCAATGATGTTGCTGGGGCAGAGGCCCTGCTGGACCGTCATCAGGAGCACAAGGTGAATGTCCAAAAATGGGACGAAGGGTTTGGCATCTCCTAGCCCATCCAAAGAAGGCTGTAAACCTGAATTCCAAATGGTCGCTGTAGTGGGTGTTGGGTGCCTTGCTACCATTTTGTGTTCGGTCTGTTGTTTGAATGCTTACCAATCTGCATTGGGTTTCGCACAGGGAGAGATCGATGCCCATGAGGACAGCTTCAAAGGCACCGATGAAGCTGGTCAGGCCCTCCTGAGCACAGGCCACTATGCTTCTGAGGACGTGAAGGAGAAGGTAATCCTGGCCCACCCTCCCGTCATTCCCAGATGTTGTGATTTCCACTGCTTATGTTTCTTAAATGCCACCCTTTGCTGTGGTTACCCTGTGCCAGTCTGGTCTGACTTAGGCTTGTTGTGCACGTTTGTGCAGCTGGGCATCCTGTCGGAGGAGAAGGAGTCTCTGCTGGAGCTGTGGGAGCTGCGCAGGCAGCAGTATGAGCAGTGCATGGACCTGCAGCTCTTCTACAGGGACACCGAGCAGGTGGACAACTGGATGAGCAAGCAGGAGGTGGGTCCCATTTCTGAAGTGTCCACTCATACGTCCCTGCTGGGTGATATATTTGAGTGAAGCCTTGCAGAGGATTGTGTTCTTTTATGTTTTGAGCATTAATGTACATTCAAATAGGAACATACTGACTCGCATCAAGTAAATGTATTGTCAGCAAAAATGCCTCAACACAATTTTTTTTGTGAAAGGTGTAGCGATTTTTGTTGGTTGTGCTCTCATTATCTACTTGGAATACTCCACACTCTGCAGAGCTGATAAGTGCCATTTGTTTTTATACTGAGATGACTGTGTGCTTTTCTCTTCCAGGCATTCCTTCTCAATGAGGACCTGGGCGACTCTCTGGACAGTGTGGAGGCCCTTTTGAAGAAGCATGAGGACTTTGAGAAGTCTCTTAGCGCTCAGGAAGAGAAAATAACTGTGAGTGGCCCTGTGTTGGGTTAATAACAATTTTGTGGTCTTCTGTGGTAATCTGAATGATGATTTCCTGTTTGATGTGTTTCATAGGCCCTGGATGAATTTGCCACGAAGCTCATTCAGAATGACCACTATGCCAAGGAAGATGTTGCCACTCGCAGAGATGCAGTGAGTGTTTTAATGGGGGGGAAATGTGTGGTGGAGCCACCCAATCATTAACACTTTGCTGTGCGATTAGCAGATGTGGTTTGTGGGACTTGTTGCTGAATGTACGTTACTTTGCAGCTGCTGAGCCGACGCAATGCCCTTCACGAGCGCGCTCAGTCCCGCCGAGCGGCTCTGGAGGACTCCTTCCACCTGCAGCAGTTCTTCCGCGACTCTGATGAGCTCAAGAGCTGGATCAATGAGAAAATGAAGACCGCGACCGACGAAGCGTACAAGGCAAGGATGGACAAGCAGCGTTTTCATTCAAGCCGATAAAATGCAGTTGCGCTTATTTTTATCAGTCAATTTGTGGTCTTGTGTCTTGCTTTGACTGCCTTATTCCCTCACCCCTCAGGATCCATCCAACCTCCAGGGCAAAGTGCAGAAGCACCAGGCCTTTGAAGCCGAGCTCTCGGCCAATCAGAGCCGCATCGACGCCTTGCAGAAGTCTGGGCAAGACCTAATCGACGCTAATCACTACGCCGCAGATGAGGTGTCTGGCCGAATGGATGAGGTTGGAGCCATGTGGAAGAAGCTGTTGGAGGCCACTGAGCTCAAAGGTCAGAGTGAATGAGAAACCCCGCCTTACATGGGCACATTTAATTTGTGCACTTATAGTAATTGAATGGAATTATTGCATCTCCCCGATGACGATAGTCAGGAGATGCCATCATTTAGTACCGGGGCCACGCACCCGCTGAGATTTTCTGTTCCGGGCTCTGGAAGCGACAATTATCACAGGAATTTTTTGTAATTTTGCACAGGCGAAGATATTTATTTGACAATGCTCAATATTATTATTATTATTATTATTATTATTACTATTATTTATTTATTTATTTATTTTTCCTCCAGCAATTTTGGACATCCAATATGGCTGCCGGAGGCCATTTTGTCCAAAATTTGGGGATTGGGGAGATGCACGACTTGGTCCCTGTGGCGACCGAGTTACCTAGTGATGCATTGAAAGTGTTGAGGACAAACAAATTTTGTATCTGCCAATGTTTGTAGGAATGGGTATTTTGAGTGTTACATGGCAATCCTTAATTGCTGGCAATTAAGTTGACTAGGAAGTCGCTGACTGTCATGCCAAGTGATTGCACATCTTTGTCATTTCCAATCAGGCATCAAGCTTCGCGAGGCCAACCAGCAGCAGCAGTTCAACCGCAATGTGGAGGACATTGAGCTGTGGTTGTATGAAGTGGAAGGTCACCTGGCTTCAGATGACTATGGCAAAGACCTGACCAGTGTTCAGAACCTGCAGAAGAAGCATGCCCTGCTGGAGGCTGATGTGGCTGCTCACCAGGTGCTGATCAGGAATCCTGACTGTGATCATGTGTGGTGTTCAAGGAAAATATGTCTTTGTTTTTAAGTGCAGATGATGGCCAATGGTAGAAGTCACAAAGATGTGTGAAATGTGGGCAGCGGCCATGTAGGTCATGGAGTTATAAGTAATAGTTGACAGAGTCTTCAGTCGCACAAAAATACAGTGGTAATCTTGGACTAAAATTTAATTTTCCTGGAAATTATGCATTTGAAGTACTTAAAGTGAAAGGCTACTTTCACATGAAACAAACATTCATTGAAAGAATGACCCATATGTCGCTGGTTATTAGGACTTTTTTTTTATCGCTTCAGGTAAGGATAATGTGATAAATGGAACTAAAACTTGAAGGTCTTTATCTTTCCATCCCTTGAAAAGGTTTAGCCAATGAGAGGCTGAGGGACGCTTTGGCAGTTGCGCGATGGTGACATCAAATGACCATAGCTTAACTCATTTCGTACTGAAATCCCACTCATTTTGAGCAGTTTCATTCGCTTAGATTGGTTAACCCACAAGCTAATGCTCGCCCTCCCTTCATGTGCTGGTTGTCTTGCAGTAGGATATTCATTTGTTCTTTTTTCTTTCCTCATTGCTTGAGTGTTTTTCTACAAAGTATTTGTGAGTGAGTCGTTTGTCTTTCATGTTCATTAAATTGCGTGAATATTTACATTATCGCAGGTATTACCGTTACAATGAGGATGTCGCTCCTTTTACAAATCTTGGATCTGGGAAGATTGCCACGGATTTGATTATGTGCTGCTTGCATGTTAAATGACCAAATTTATGTTTTTGCTTATGTTTAGCATAGTTGGCATCATTGTTAGATTACTGTGCATGTGCAATAGGTTGCGTATGTTGTTTCGCATTTCTTCCTGCTGCAAAACCTAACTGAAACAGTATATAGAAAGGTGAACGGTCTCCTGCCTTCGAGAGTGAACTCTCTCCTGGCTCCTGTTGGCTTCCTGCTTGAGCCCAGTGTGGTGGAGGGACATTTTAGCTAGCCCCTGAAGTCCCAGAAAAGACTTTATTCTGAACACGTCACTATTGGCTGTCACATTAACTTATCATAGTACCAACGAAGAGTTGTTTTTGTAGTGTTTAAAAAAACCGTACAATCATGTTTGTATAGTAATATAGCAGAGCATTTGTTGTATCGATGGATACCATTCTTAAAAATGCTGGTGTGTTCGGCCATTTGGAAAGAAGACACTTCTGGTCTTCAACGAGAGCTTTTTTTTTTTTTAAAACCACTTGCTGTTGAAGAGCTATGGGACATTTTACATCACTAAAGCTTGCTGCTGATGCAAAAATGGGGGATTTTGTGAGTGAATCGATCCATATGTTTATTCATCACTCAGTTCAGTTTGATCTTAAAATTGCAAAAAAAAAAATTGTAACGCCCAAGGGGCAGTTCTTTCATTTGGAGTTCACTTCAGACAAAATTTATTATTCACTTTAAAAATAACCTTACTTCGAACTGGCACACTCTTATAAAATGTTCCTTGTTTCTCATTCTTTCTGAGCCTACCCAAGTGGACTAAGTGCAGCGGAAGTGTAATTTGGACCGCCACTAACGGGATTCTGGTTTCCCCTCTCTCAATAGGACCGCATCGATGGCATCACCATCCAAGCACGACAGTTCCAGGAGGCAGGCCACTTTGATGCTGACAACATTCGCAAGAAGCAAGAGGCCCTGGTTGCCCGATACGAGGCACTGAAGGAGCCCATGGCAGCCCGGAAGCAGAAGTTGTCGGACTCCCTGCGTCTGCAGCAGCTGTTCCGCGATGTGGAGGATGAGGAGACCTGGATCCGTGAGAAGGAGCCCATTGCTGCATCCACCAACAGGGGTCAGTATTGTGCAGGCTTAAAAGGCACTTCTGATGCATGGCAGCTTGAGCTGTCCTGGGATATACTGGAGGCTGGTAAACAGTGCTGAATGTGTTTGCTCACCATTCCCAGGGAAAGACCTGATCGGGGTCCAGAATCTTCTGAAGAAGCACCAGGCTCTACAAGCTGAGATCGGGGGACATGAGCCCCGCATCAAGGCTGTTACTCAGAAGGGCCAGGCCATGGTGGATGAGGGTAAGATCAAAACTCATATAAACCACCATGCATTGTTCTGGTTTGGGTATATTTGATGATAAACCTCTTTACTCTTTCCCAGCTGGCCTACATGAGTAAAAATGGCTTATGATAAATACTGCCACGCAAAAAAATTCAATAAAATATTTTATGGGTAAGCTGTCGTAGACTGTTCACTTTGAGGAGATGTCACACTATTCCGAGGAATTTCCACCAGATACTCACCTGGAACAATCTTTAGGTTCAACTCAACTCTTTCTCTGAATCCATTACTGATACCATTTCAGTGTTACTTTTCGTCATTTTGATGTTTTTCGAGTGCTAATATGTGAAAATGAAACTGGCTGCAGAGCCAACACTGTTTGCCGTGAGCGAGCAATTATAAACAAAGGATTTCTTACTGTGCTTTTAGGTGTCAAACTATTCCAAAGAGAGCCAACCATCCCCATACAGGGATGTCATCAGAAAGGGCAGATTCTGAGCTTCTATTTGATGTATAACCAGAAGTACAGTAATCTGTCTCTTTGGACAGAATCCACACTGGGAAGTTAGTGGTGTATAAATGCAGGTCTCTTGTCACCTTCAAGTGCAGTTTATAGACTCTGCTCTTCAGGATGTACCTCCTCCCCTCCTGATTTTGTCATTGGCACCAGGTCCCCAGTATTGGAGTTGAATATTCTTATAATTTTTTTTCTTTTAGTTTGTTTATGTAGATTCATTTGCTCCACAGGTATCCTACTGAGTACTTCCAGTACTTTGAATGTTACTTCCCTCCTGTATTCTCAGCTGTTCATTTCCTTTGAATTACTTTGAATTGTTACTCTAGATAAGTGTCAGTGTCGTAGTGTTATAGTAGAAATGATGACCTTTCCCTGCCACCTATGCCATTGAGGTGGGTTTGTCCTGAGGTGGTGCATAAAGGCTCTTCTCCCCTCAGGCCACTTCGCTGGGGAGGATGTGAAGGCCAAACTGGGCGAGCTGAACGGGCGCTGGGATTCGCTGAAGGGAAAGGCGTCCCAGCGCAGGCAGGACCTGGAGGACTCCCTCCAGGCGCAGCAGTACTTCGCTGACGCCAACGAGGCCGAGTCCTGGATGAGGGAGAAGGAGCCCATTGTCGGGAGCACGGATTACGGCAAGGATGAGGACTCTGCTGAGGTGAGTGAATCCGAGGACTTGGCCAAGAAGAATGCGAATGTTACTGACGTGTGCGGTGTCCTGTCCTGATGTGTAATAATACAGGCTCTGGTGAGTAACATGGAGAGCACAGATGCTGGGGGGGAGGGAGGGGGCCCCTCTATCTGCTCCCCTCTTGAGTTATTAGACTGGATGTTCAGTGAATCCTTCCCCTGTACGTCCCACAGGCCCTGCTGAAGAAGCATGAAGCCTTGATGTCCGACCTGAGCGCTTATGGGAGCAGCATCCATGCCCTAAAGGAGCAAGCGCAGGCCTGCAGGGTGAGTCTCCAGGGGTCAGGAGGGAGGCAACTATTCTACCTGAACTTTAAGTAACTTTGCAGCGCCCTTTGGTCACTAATTGGTCTGACGAAGTAAATGTGATCTTAATTTCTGGAGTAATTGCCTTTTTATGCTGTTTTTATTTTCATTTTTAAAGCAGAAGCTATCAGTTCATAGTCAAAATTTCCAAATGGTAGTAAACTAGGCTGGTTATGAAAGTGAAAGAAATTGAGTAGAGCTGTCTTGAACAAACTGTCCAAGTAATATTTTTAATAGCACAGATCTGAGCCAATGGCACTGTAAACAAATGATTATTATTATTTTTTTTTATCTGTTAGCAACAAGTGGCCCCCACAGATGATGAGACTGGCAAGGAGCTGGTGCTGGCTCTGTATGACTATCAGGAGAAGAGTCCCCGTGAGGTGACCATGAAGAAAGGCGACATCCTCACTCTCCTCAACAGCACTAACAAGGTACCGAGGGCCCCGAGTCACATACTTCATCCCATGCAGAACAGGCTAGTGCAAGCATGTGAGATTTCCCCTGCAGTGTTTGTTTAATTTCGATGTCTCTGATTTGTGGTCTGTTTGGGGACTGCACTTTGTTACAGCGCACAAGCTGAAGTTGATGTAAAGAATCACATGATTGTGTCTGTATAATGTTAAACTGTATGCTGGGATGTGTAAAGTTGGCTCCCTTTGGTCTAGGAATGTGGTGAAGTAATTCCATGTCCTTTATTTCCTCCACATTATATAAACTTGTCATAATTTTCTGCTCCCAGGACTGGTGGAAGGTGGAGGTAAATGACAGGCAGGGCTTTGTGCCGGCTGCCTATGTGAAGAAGCTGGACCCCACCCAGTCTTCATCCCGGGAGAATCTACTGGATGAGCAGGGCAGCATCGCCCTGAGGCAGGAGCAGATTGAGAACCAGTAAGGCATTCAGCTGGAGGCCACAAAATCCACCCAAATCAATAATTCACATCTGTTTTGTTCTCTTTATGCTCTGCGAGGACGCCCCAATTCTTTCCACATGAGCACATTGCACATTTGTATAATGCCAAGGGGTGGGGTTCCTGCAGCACTTCTCAAGAATGCTATTGCTCTGGGATCCTTGTGAATTGATTTTTATGAGCTGCACTAGTTTCATTATCTTTGCGGTCTTTAATTTTTTTTTTCTCAAGTACACAGGTGCTGGAGGTGAACTTGGACCACAGAATTTGAGTTTGTTTCTGTGAATATGACTTATCAATTATTCACATCTCTTTTCTCGTTTATATTGGTGTGGAAAATTGCCATTTGCCCCCTTTGTGTAATTCCTTGGGGGGCAAGAATGCTGCTGATAAGGTTGTTGTTTTCAGTCCATGGTCTGCAATCTGTCCATGAAGAGGTTCTTACTGACCCATTAATCTGCATCTAAATTTGCTGCTACGGTAAAAGGTTCTTTTGTTTTGACATTTAACACTGATCGAGTGTGTTTTTCTCCTCTGAGATTAACCAGATCCAGCAGGAAGCCACTCTTAACTGCCCTGCTTTAGACTAACACAATGGCCTGTTCTGTCTCTCTCTCGTCCTTCTCTCGAACTGCTCACGTTGGCTGTGTCTGCAGGCCTCTGGTCTCTAAGGAGGCCTGCAGTGTGTCTGCACGCATGGGGCAGGTGGAGGAACTGTGAGTAGGACCCATATCCCCTCTGTCATCCCCGCCCCACTGTTTTCTGTTGGATCGTTCCAGCATACCACCTCCCAGCATTGCCAATTACCCCCTCCATTATTGTCGGCTGTTTTACTATAATTTATTTATTTTATTTATTCATTTATTTAAATAAGCCCTTCCCACTTGCGTATTTCTTCACCTCTCTTCAACCATGCATTTCCTTACCAAGCTCAACTGTTCTTTGCTCGTGTGCTGCTCTTTTGTGAGTTAGTAATCATAATCATTAGTAATCAATGCTTGTGATGGTGAATGGCAAGACGCCCCGCTCTGCTGAGCAGTCTAGCTGCTAGTCATGTGATTGAGAGCGGGAGGGAGGTGCTCATTGCAGTTTCCTGTTGGTTTTTTTTTTTCCTTTTTCCTTCAGACCCCCTTCACTCAGTTAATAGACACCATCTGTGTGCTTTTCCCCAGTGAAAATCATTTCTCATTTCACATTGGCCTGTCTCATCGCATTCCTCTGGATGATGAGACTCCTTTTATAGTGCTGCTTTGCAATCATTATCTACATTTACATATACAGCAGCAGTCTGATATTAATGTTTGGTCTGACTAAACTGTGTATACTATGGATGTCTACAGGGGTAAATTGCTTTACTTGCAGTCAGTTTTTTGTGAAAATGTGCATCACTTTCTTATTGCCATTTGATTGTTTTATAATGTTACAACCGTAGATCAGAAAATGTTGGGAACTGAAAGCAGAAATTTGTAAATTCTTTGACACATTTTAAGTTGAAGGTGATGCAACAGCACTTTGTTTCACTGCATGAATTTCACTTTTCTTTTTCTAAAATAGACAGATTTCTATTTTGATTCTTGCAGCACATTTCCAAAAAAGTTCAGGGAGTAAAATATTTAAGACTTAGTTCTGCTTCCCTTCCCTTCCATAACACGAAATAAATGTTTAGGGCCTGAAGACAGCAAGTGATGAAAGGTCTACTAAGTTAGGATTTTAATTCCGCATGAGTATCTCACGAAGCATTCAATGAAAAATTACGGACTACGGTGAATAAGCCTAAAAAATGCGTAAGACCTCTGCCGAATGCGTGAGACTTGGCATCTCTGGTTTCGCTTTCGGATATATGTGCTGTACCGAAGTCCTAGTAGTCCCCGGTGACTAGGATCACGATATGGCCAGTGTTTCAGAAACAAACACACATGCAAAATTTGAATGTCATCATCAACAACAATGATAAACGATACTAAGTTACTAATGAAGCAACATGAACACAAGCTCACTTGTCAGCTCGTCTTCACAGCACTCTAACATAGACATTAACACCGAAGCCGTACAGCGGGGCTGGGCTGTGGGCCGGACCCGGCGGGTTAGCAGCTGAGCAAGTGGGGAGTAAGCATGAGAACGGATCTCAGAGATGCCAAGTCTCACGCATTCGACATAGTTCCTACGCATTTTTAGGCTTATTCGCCATAGTCTGCAGTTATTCAATGAAAGCTTACCAATGACATTCCCACGCGAAATTAAAATCCTTGCACATTGAAGTTTCCGTTTCACTTGGGTAAAGGTTGACCTCACCACAAGTAACATGGAAAGCGATTATGACTCCGGAATTCTAGTGCCTCTCTTTACTCAGGGAAAAGAAACAATGCATGTGTTTCATGATCGTTTCAATTGTTTTAATGAAACAAGACCATCTGAAACTCCTTTATACAATTCCATTACTTTCAATCACTCAGTAAAGACAAGCATGAGAATTCCCCAGTCATAAGCCATTTCCGTGACATTGGTGGGGAAATCCACCATAATGCACGTGAAACTGAGATTAACTTAATGCACAATGACTTCAATTCCGCGAGTGAGTTTCTCCAGTGCGCGCTGATTGGAAAATTGCGAACCTCTGCACAGGAAGGTGAATGCCACTAAGAGGCGAGACTCTACCGAATGCGTGAGACTGGGCATCTCTCTTTTGGGAAGTGATGTAAACTCATACCATCGTTAGGAGTCTTGTTACAGCTTACCACTACACACCTATTTGGCATGTTGATGAATGTTATCTCAAAATCAACAAAATCAAGGATTGAAGGCGAAATCAACTATCAGTATAGAACAAACCACTGGTCGATCAGCTGAAAACATTTGCAACCAACCTTTCACGCTTCACAGGTCATATGACTACGAGATCTGTGTGCAACGACTTTTTGTAGGGGTGGGGCTTAGGACCATACAAACCAGCCAAATCTTAGTTTTCAAATAATGAAAAATGTTATAGAAAGCATTTACAAATGTGTGATGCATATTAATTTGCTACATATTATCAATTTCTTTGAAAAACAGCCAAAACATTTTCTGAGTGAACCTTAAAGTGTTTCTGATGTAGTAGTGTCCCCATTCTTCTGGTAAACCAGGCTTAAGAAGTGCAACAGAAAGGGGTCTTTGTCACATTTTACATTCTAAAATGCACCAGACATTCTCTATTAGGGGCAAGTGGGGACTGCTTACAGGCCCGCCCAGCACCCAGACCCGATATTCATGCAGCCATGCGTTTGCTATGTGTACTGGATGCCGGTTTTTGTATTGTCTTGTGGAAATATGCCGGGTCTCCTGTAAAAGGTGACATTTTGAAGGCAGGATATGTTGCTCCAAAATTTCGATGTACTTTTCATCACGATGGTGCCTCACAGACATGCTGGTCAGCTGTGCTGAGGGCACTGACACAATCCCATACAGGACAAAGTACTGCTTTCGGACTTGTTGCAGCCAAATGTTCATTTGGCCCTTTTCTATTCTTGGTCTGCAGCACACAGTGTCCACTTCCTCCACAAAAAAGGCATCAAGTATTGATTTGTCTGGCCACAGTACATGCTTCCATTATGTGATGGTTGATCGCGGATGCAGCTCAACCTAGAGAAGTTGATGGCGCTTCAGGACACTTAAGGCTCCATTTATTGCCCAGTAAAGTTTTGATTGACATTTGTGGATGTAACTATTGTGGTAAATGACTGCCCTTGCTCCAGTGCCATCTAAGTGACTCAAGATCCCGGGTATTTGGCTTAGGCTTGCACCCTTGCCCTTTTCACTCAGAATTTCCTTCTGACTCCTTTAGTCTTCTCATTACATCATGCTCTGTAGAGAGTGAAATATCCAAATCCTTTACTTTCTTCAAGGAACATTGTTCACAAAAGTGTGAGAAACTCATTGAAAAGTTTGCTTGCTCATCTTTGACATTGATGGGCTAAGACCCCCCCGGATGCTGCTTTTATGCCAAATAGTGATCACATTTACCTGCAGATACCAGCTGCGATAAATTGCATAATTTATTCAAATTTTTTACCTCATTACTAGTCCTTCATTACCTCATCACAAGTTATTTCAGAATTTATTGCAGCACTGAATGGCAGGAATGGATGTATATTCACAAATAAACTGAGGTTGACCTGACAAAACGTTAAATATGTGTCTGCAAGAAAATGCATGGCAAAATCAACTTAGAAATCCCTGCTTTGTTTTTTGTTTGCATTTTCCATGCCATCCCTACTTTTCTGAGTAAGCTGCAGCTATATTGGCCATAGAGGCCATAATTAGAATGAAGGAATTTTTATAAGTCCTCAAATCATGGAGGAGATAAAAAAGAAATATCTGGATGACTGCAAACATTGAAATGCATACGTTTTCTAAGAATTGCAGAATGAATAATGTTCACAAGAGGTTTACATAGCTTTCTTGTTTTATTTTTTTTTTTTTTCTTCTCAGAAAAAAATCATTAAAATTTTGAAGACTTTGGTGCTTAAAGTACTGAAGTCACAAAATGTTCTACTTTTGCTGCCAGACTCGTCAATTGGAAAACAACTTTTCATTTCTCTAAGGTTGACCCAAAAAAATCCATAGATTTTTGGCTCTGTTCACTTCATGCACAAGAGCGTAATTGGATTGAGTAGCGCACATCGGATTGTGGGCTCATCATCAGAACAGTTCATGTAAACTTCCTGGTTTTGTTCATTTTCCATGAGTGAAGAAATGGCGTGTGCTTGTGTACGCAGCTACTGTGACTGTGGAATGTCTTCTGTGTTTGGTCTTTTAGTAGCTGTGTGTCCCTCATCTGTTAGGTCAAATACTTAGTCTGCAGACCCAATCTGTGAATATCATGCTGGGACCAGTTCAGCTTCCTGCTTTCACATCTAAAGCTGTTGGGTGCATTGCGTAGCTAGGAAAACCTGCTGAATATTCGGGCCTTCAGTCCCTGAGATTAATGGCATCAGTCTGATTGTTACCCCCCCCTCTCTGCTTTCTCAATCTCACTCAGGTATGGAGCACTGGAGGAGCTGGGTGGTAAGCGTAAGGACATGCTGGAGAAGAGCTGCAAGAAGTTCATGCTCTTCCGTGAGGCCAACGAGCTGCAGCAGTGGATCCATGAGAAGGAGGCTGCACTCACCAATGAGGAAGTGGGCTCTGACCTGGAGCAGGTGGAAGTCCTACAGAAGAAGTTTGATGACTTTCAGAAGGTAGGAAACTAGTTGCAGTGCTGGTTTGGTTCATAGTATTTATCTATAGTTACTGAACGTTTGCATATCCAGACAGGTTTTCTCCCATTGTGTTATGCACTGTTGGGCTTACATAATGGCTCATTGTGTTTGTATTCTCCAGGATTTGAAAGCCAATGAATCACGGTTGAGGGATATCAACAACGTAGCAGCGGATCTGGAGTCTGAGGGGCTGATGGCCGAGGAGGCCCCCATCATGCAGGCTCAGGTAAGCAGGTGTGGCTGCACTGGTGTTGAGTAACATGGGGAATGAACCGAAGTCCACAATGACTAAATTTTGTGTGAGTGTGATAAAATCAAAACATTTTCACTGCCATGTTGTAGAAGTCACTAATATGCCTTTGCATAAAATCTAAAGCTGATTAAATTAATTGGTCATTTTACCCATCTTTTTTTCCCCCAGCAACAAGAATTATTGGGTGCAGCTCCTGGAAAGGCAAGGCTCTTCATTTTAATGTATTAAATATAATGGTATACTCCAGTTCTAAATTAACTCTAGTCCTGCCGGTCCCTGGTATATATACTGGACCCACACTTGTTTCCCTGTGTTTCAGTCGTTGATATATTGCTCCCTGGTAGCTGTTTTCCAGTATGCTGGCCCTCGATAAGCATTAGCCTAGAGGCAGGATGAGGATTAAAAACTGCTTTTTCTCAATTTTTGGTAACTTTTATTGCATGCCTTTTGATCCTATTCTGATTATTTTTGTGTAGGATGAAGCTGATTCAAAAAATGTTTCACCATGGAAGGTAAATACTTTTTTGACCTCCACCAGCTGCAAGATGGGGCACTGAAATTGAGCCATAGCGCATATATATAATGTATTTTTTTGTTTATATGACATTTTTTAATGTATCCATTGATATCCATTGTATTGCGCCCATTCTGAGCATGAGTTTGATTTCAGTCTCTTTTGCACTTCAATGCAAAGTCCTTGTAAACTTCTTTTGATACTGTCATATATGCTGCCATTTACATCCATTCAGTACAATTGATGTGGCATTTTGTAGCGTAAAGCCTGTATTCTTTTGAGGAGTAATATTTAAACTTGAGTGTGCAAGGACTTTCTGCCTTTCACTGCATGGGTTTTTTTTTGGTGGATGAGGATACTTCTGTCCTGAATAGGTATGGAGGTTTTGGGCTGTGGGGATGTTATACCTGCTTTCCTGATTAACCTGCTGACTCTTGGTGTGGTGTTTTTCCCCCCCTTCCACTGTTATTTCATTTTGATATAGTCTGTACGCTTGACTGTACAAACGGTGGCTAACTTTAATACTATCAAGGTAAGACTTTTAGCCCCTCCCTGTCATCTGTCTTCATCCCTCTCCTGAATCTTGTCCTCCATATACAGGAAGGCAGGCTCACTCATAGGGTCTGCCGCATGTCAGTCATCCGTCCTGTCCCAGTGTATCTTAGTCTAGCCCCTCCCCCCCCCCCCCCCATCTCCGCGTCTTCATGTCCCATCATTGGCCCCATCCTTCTCCTTTCCCTTTGTCAAACTTCCCCTCAGCATTCAGTGGCTGAGACCAAAGAAAATGCCTTCAGTGGCTGTCCATAAAATTTCTGATTGTAAATTTATTACATTTAAAGATTGGTTTGTCTGTCTGTGTTCCATTACACCCTGTCCCCACACCCCTATACATCTGTGTGCCCCTTGATTGTTTTCTTATTGTTTGGTCTGGCCTGGGTGAAGATGCATTGTATCACTTACAGTAGCTAGGTTCTTTCCTGAAAGTTACGTTTGTCATGGTATACTTTTTGGGGGCCAAGATGCAATCAAAAAGGTGTGCTGTTCAGTTAATCCCTGAGAATGGAGGCGCATGAAAAAGTGATTTCACCACGGGAGGGCAGGGGGCGGCAGTAGTCTTTTCTGGCAGTTGAGAGGGGACACCTCCTTGAACACTTTTTTTTTTTGTTTGTTTAAATGGTTTATAACAATTATTCCTAGCCATTTTTTTAGTAAACATTTAATTTTGTTTTGCAAAAAATGTGCATGTAGGGCTCAATTAAATTTAATAGTTGGTATTACCCCTTGAAAGCACATTGTGATGATTTCATCTTGTGATAAATTGAACTTCTAGCCAAATTTTCCCAGTCAGCCTGCTCTGCTACCCAGAATTAATCGGAAAGGATGGCCTGAGAAGTCTGTTGGTATGGAAGGGAGAAGCCAATGGTTGGTGGTTAACTGGTAGTACTGCGTTTGTCTTAGGAGCTGAACCAGCACTGGAGGTCCTTGCAGCAGCTGGCAGAGGACAGGAGTAACCTGCTGGGGAGTGCACATGAAGTACAGAGGTTCCACAGGTTGGTCTGCTCTAACAGGAGCAACCACTAGACACATCACACACATGCACTGCGCTTCAGAAAACGGCCGAGCTGTTTGTGTTAATGCGCTATTCCCCTGCACAGAGATGCAGATGAGACCAAAGAGTGGGTGGAGGAGAAGAACCAGGCTCTGAACACTGATAACTACGGCCATGACCTGGCCAGTGTTCAGGCACTACAGCGCAAACACGAGGGCTTTGAGAGAGACCTTGCTGCCCTGGGAGACAAGGTGAGTGCATCTCTGAAACCACACGGAGCGTCTCTGCCCAATCACAGCGCGGGCCTGTCTCTGTGGCGCTCTCCCTGTCTCCTCACCCTCCGCACGCCCCTCACAGGTGAACTCTCTGGGGGAGACTGCGGACCGGCTGATCCAGTCCCACCCGGAGGCAGCAGATGACATCAAGGAGAAGTGCAGCGAGCTGAACACAGCCTGGAGCAGCCTGGTGGGGCGAGCCGACCAGCGCAAGGACAAGCTGGGGAACTCTCACGACCTGCAGCGCTTCCTCAGTGACTTCAGGTGAGGGGCCTGGTTGAGGACTTTGTTTGCACTGACAAGGGGCTGTGCTTCGGATTACTTTTCAGTTTAGTGCATTTTGTTGGTCTCCTGGAGCAGAAGCACCTCAAAATGGGTGCACTGTGGTCCGAGAGGCACCCTTCGAACCCTGTTGCAGGATCCATGAACCTGATGGCAGATGCTGTCTCTCTCTCTTTTGCGTCGTTATCCTCCTCCAGGGATCTGATGTCCTGGATCAATGGGATCAGGGGGCTGGTGTCATCGGATGAGCTGGCCAAGGATGTCACTGGTGCCGAGGCTCTGCTGGAGAGACACCAGGTAACCGCTGTCTAACGGCCCTCCTTGCTGTTCCTGAGGGAGGGTAAAGCAGAGCACCTGGCACATGGAAGCCTGAGAGATACTTACTCCGTTCCACATATTGTGTTCCTGTGGAAAACCTGTTCAGTGAGGTGTGGTGTTTGTGAACAGCTCTGTACAGAGAGTGACTCGGGGTCCTTGGTTCAGTAGCATATGAATGTATTTGGGGAATGGGGCGGTTTGTGTGGGACGGGTAAGACGTCTCACCTGCACTCTTCCCTTTCTCCCTTCTGCAGGAGCACCGCACTGAGATAGACGCTCGCGCTGGAACCTTCCAGGCCTTTGAGCAGTTTGGGCAGCAGCTGCTGGCACGAGGCCACTATGCCAGCCCAGAGATCCAGGAGAAGCTGGAGACACTGGACCGTGAGCGGGCGAACCTGGAGAAGGCCTGGGTGCAGCGCAGAATGATGCTGGACCAGTGCCTGGAGCTGCAGGTTTGTCTTGCCAATACAAACATTCACGTACTCCTGCCGGCAGCACTCCTATACATGTAAAATTGTGTGTATGTGTGACACTGTTTGTACACCCTCGCCCTCCTCAGCTCTTTAACCGGGACTGCGAGCAGGCGGAGAACTGGATGGCAGCCCGCGAGGCCTTCCTTGCCAGCGATGATAAGGGCGACTCCCTGGACAGCGTGGAGGCCCTCATTAAAAAGCACGAGGACTTTGACAAGGCCATCAATGTGCAGGTGGGGCCCCCTGCTGCCATTGCATTAAACCCTGCAATTCTGCCTTATGTTCAGTGTTGGGTTTACAAAGAGCACCGTCGTTCATTGGACAGCGGCACTTTCTTGTCATCTTTTCATCCATATTGGATGACTGGTTTAGAACAATTTGTCTAACATTTTGTAAATGCGCCCCACTAAAGGGAAGGGGGGGTTATCAAAAAATATAGTACAGTTTACCATAATTTAGAATGATTTTTTTTATTTTTTTATTTGGTCACACATCTTGTTTTGAAGTCTGTGACCCATAGACCTCACCAGATGCTGGATATCTTCTCTGATGCTCAGCCAGGCCTTTACTACAGCTATCATCAGTTCTTGCTTGTTTTGGGAATTTTTTTGCCTTCAGTCTCATGTAAAATCCATGTTAATTGGATTCAGACCTGGTGATTGATTTGGCAAACAGAAAATGTTTCATAGCCCAGTGAATTATAGTGCTCATTGTAGAGGGCAACAAGGCCTCTGTTCTCTGGGACTGATTATTAACCCTTTGCATAGAGTAGGTTTTTAGTTACGTCATTTCATTGCCAGGCTGTCTTCTAGAACACCAGTCCTGTCTGAGTGGGTGCTGTAACATTAGCATTAGAACTTCCTGTGATGTGAGTCCGTGTCACATACTTGTTGTCTTGTGCCATAAAGGGTAACTACTCTAAGTATGATGGCCCTTGCAGATGAAAGAAATTCTCCTGCTGTCTTGATGCATAAAAGAAATTCAGTGCTATTTGTCTTTGTTTCACTTGCCCTGCTTTGTCTGCAGGAAGACAAAATTGCTGCCCTGCAGTCCTTTGCGGAACAGCTGATTGGAGCAGACCACTACGCCAAGCCTGAGATCTCTGCACGCTGTAACGAGGTTCTGGACAGGTAATGGTCTGAACCCCTGCCGCCCCAGCTCTTTCTGGCAGGGCCCCGGTGTTCCTCACCCCAGGTGCCTCATCTGTAACAGGTGGAGGAGGCTGAAAGCCAAGATGATCGAGAAGCGCTCCAAGCTGGGAGAGTCTCAGACCCTGCAGCAGTTCAGCCGCGACGTGGACGAAATCGAGGCCTGGATCAGCGAGAAGCTGCAGACCGCCACAGACGAGTCCTACAAGGATCCCACCAACATCCAGGTACTGTGTCAAAATCTCAAGTGCGCCATGCTGCACTTGACCGTATATTGTGGTTTTACCACGTTTGCCATCATCTTTTTTATTTATTTATTTTTTTCCCTCCAATGCAATGTGGTACAGTCTCCTTCTTTATCTGACTATTAAATGGCTTCTCTCACAACTGTTTTATGTTGTACATTTGACTCTTCTAATACTTGTTACAGAACTCTCCCAATCCCCAAAACTATATTCTATGTTCTATTGTATGGATTCTCATAACAACTGTACTGTGACTCCCACTGGCCTTTTGACGGCAATAAAATCTGAATCTGTCTCTGTTTTTATTGTCTGTTTTTAGCTGTCGAAACTTCTGGTAAGTTGAGTAGTGTGCCAGCGCACTAACATTTGTAGGGGTCCCTCACTTGTCTTTGTCTTTGCTGTCCGTAGACAGTCTTTTTTTCATAGTTTGATTTCCATTCGTCTGTCTTGTGTTCACCTACATTGAGTGCTTGCTTCTTAGTGACTTATTAGAGCCATTGTAAGGCACACGTGCACATTTGACATCACCATTTGTAGAGATATAGTCTTGTGCCCATAAGTTACTTTAATTTGCTGGGTGTGGCTTCCATATTTTGTTTTCGCCTTAACTGTTTGGGTGGTCTTTTAAACTCGTTCCACATGTCAATGAATTGTCTCCTAATATGAATTCTTGCCAGCCACTGGTGCTTCTCTAGCTCTGATCTGTCTCATGATCTTCATGAACATTGAATCTGGGTTTTTATGTTAATGGCAAACTTGAATGCTTTGGATGTTACAACAGACTTGAGACATTGGATAGTGAACTTCAGAGAGTAAAACTGGTTGCAGAATTTGCAGTACAGTATCTTCTAGCCAAAAAAATATTCAATGATATAGGCAAACTGCTTCAACCCTGTTTTTAATCTCATTATCAATATCCATGTCAATATTTATATCAACTGCATAGTTTTGTTTGGTTGAAAAAATCTTACAATAAAATAAATGACTGATACAGTAAGTGAGGTTGAAATGTGCCCCATGCATATTTTCATATATGTAGCTTGGCAGTGCTTATTGTGTTATTTGACTGATGCCTCCAGTTTTCATTTGCCATTATGTTAACACTGTATGACTGAGTGCAATTTAGATGGGGCACTGCACAGAATTTCTTCCTCACTCTCTGGCTCAATCACAGGTGTGGAACGACATTTAAAGGAAAAGTATAAGCTTTGTTAGATGCTCCAGAAACATTTTGCTTTGTTCCGAAGGAGGACTCCAGCTTACTTTTTTTTTTTTTTTAATTTTTTTAATTATTATTTTTTTTTTTCCCCATTCCTCCCTTCACCCCCCCCCCACACAACGTGTCCCTGTCAATCACTGGTGCTGTCTGTAGGGTTCTGTCTCTTGGCAACCTGTAGTTGTACTCAGATTTTTCATTATTTATTCATACGTCTTTTGAGCCATTAATTCAGTCACATTCCTGGCAGTCACTGGCTGTTATACTGACCGTTTTGTGTCCATTCAATTGAAACATGGTCACTACTGCAACATTTAAAAACTGAGTTATAACTGATAATGACTCAGTATTTTTAGACTTCACACATGCGCAGATTTTTCATTGTCTTTTGAGCCTTAATTTCAGTCATATTCCTGGCAGTCACTGGCTGTTATACTGACAGTTTTGTATCCGTTCAACTGAAACATGGTCACTACTGCAACATTTAAACTGGGTTGTAACTGATAATGACTCAGTATTTTGAGACTTCACATATGTGTAGACTGAGTAATTCAGGGTAAACATGATTGGCTACATTTTTCCATATAAATTTGATTTTATCTGGTGAGGGAAGTCAGGAAGTCTCATTGATCATCTTACTATAATTCCGGCTTATAAAAGACTACAGGAACACCACACACACACACACACACACACACACACACAGAGAGGGGGTCTTGTAAGGGGTTTATGTTTGACCTCCTTGCTCTCTCCCCTCGTCTCAGAGTAAGCATCAGAAGCACCAGGCCTTCGAGGCGGAGCTGCACGCCAACGCTGACAGGATCCGCGGGGTGATCGACACCGGAAACTCCCTCATCCAGAGGGGAGCCTGTGCTGGGAGCGAGGATGCAGTCAAGGTAATGGCCAGAACACAATCATTACTTGAGTAGGGGTGCTGCAGCTTAATGTCCTGTTCCCTTTACTCACCAGTGCCCAGATTCCTACTTTACTGATGATAATTCCTCAGAATAGGTTTCTACCGATTGGTTATATCAGTAACCATTTGTATTCTTAACTCCATGTCCAAAGGAATTCAAAAACTGCATTGTATGCCCATTTTTGTGTGGAAATACTGAAAATGCTCAGATAAGGTAACTACCTGGTCAGGATCTTTTGGGCAATACTAGGAGTTCATCAACAAACAAGGGTTTTCTGGTGGTGGGAGTGCTGAAGTGGTTGAGCTGCTCTGATCATTATTTTTCTCTTCAGTCCCGCCTGAATGCCCTGGATGACCAGTGGCAGTACCTGGTGAACAAGTCCGCTGAGAAGAGCCAGAAGCTGAAGGAGGCCAATAAACAGCAGAACTTCAACACTGGTATCAAGGACTTCGATTTCTGGCTTTCAGAGGTAAACATTTTTCTAGTGTAATTTGAGTGACTTTTTCAAATGTGCTTATGCTGATAGTGAATATGTCAAAATTAAATGTAGACATGACCAAATATGAAGTTCTTCACAATTATTTGTTTGTTTGACCTTGCTTAAAATAGATGTTTCAAAATCACTCTGAACATGAATGAGTGATATGGTTCTTTGTTTCCTTGCGCTAGGTTGAGGCTTTGCTTGCCTCTGAGGATTATGGGAAGGATTTGGCTTCTGTGAACAATCTACTGAAGAAGCATCAGCTTCTGGAGGCTGATATTTCTGCCCATGAGGTAATTGACTCATCTTCCCTGTGCAATGTTACATTTGACTTTGAGCCATTACAATCTACTTGTTTTTTCCAAAAATAAGTCTTCTTGGACTTATGACATTGTTGGAAGTTATTTTTTTTTTTACTGCAGTAGTAGTGTAGATGCCTGGTCATGTATCCACGCACATGTGGCTGGGCACGGACTGTGGATCCGCTGACCCTGGTGCTCCTTCCCTGCAGGATCGTCTGAAGGACTTGAATGGCCAGGCTGACAGTCTTATGGCCAGCAACGCCTTCGACACCTCACAAGTGAAGGACAAGCGCGACGCAGTCAATGGCCGCTTCGCAAAGATCAAGAGCATGGCTGCTGGCCGCCGCGCCAAGCTGAACGAGTCGCACCGCCTGCACCAGTTCTTTAGAGACCTGGACGATGAGGAGTCTTGGATCAAGTGAGTCTCGTGGGAGGAGGTGCAGCATGAGGATTTATTATGGAGTGTGAAAACTGTTGAATGATCAGGTCCAAACAATCCCTGCTCAGATTTTGTGAGTTTGGGCCAAATCATGCCACTGATGTGTTGCTGGACTGGCAAAAGCCTTTAATGTTCCAATTTTTTTCAGGGAGAAGAAGTTGCTTGTAAGTTCGGAGGATTATGGACGTGACTTGACAGGAGTGCAGAATTTGCGGAAGAAGCACAAGAGGCTGGAGGCTGAGCTGGCTGCACATGAGCCAGCCATACAGGTAAAATATTGCCGTTATTGCCCGTTACACCTCTCTCACAGATACAGGCCCACAATTCCTGTTAGACCTCTCTCATAGATACTGAGCCCCAATTACCTCCTATTAGACCTCTCTCATAGATACTGGGGTTAGCCTGTACATAAGGTGAATGTCATTCTCCGAACCGAGAAGTCTGGCAAGCGAACAGCGGGAGGCAATGCGCCGAGTTAGAAAAAGTAGTGTTTTGGGCGATTTTTGTCGACTTTTATTTTAGATCCAACTTGTGTTGACAATGGGAACCTGGGGTGCGTTTCCCAAAAGCATAGTAACGCTTGGAACTTACGTAGTTCGTCCATTCACTGTCAGGTGCTCCAACTATGTAAGTTCGCACCTGTTCC
Source organism: Gymnothorax reevesii (assembly GCA_029721435.1). Lineage (NCBI taxonomy): Eukaryota > Metazoa > Chordata > Actinopteri > Anguilliformes > Muraenidae > Gymnothorax > Gymnothorax reevesii. The sequence goes on along the minus strand of CM056580.1, from coordinate 59,963,619 downwards.
TTTGAGAAATGCATTCCTGGCATGGCAGAGAAGACCAAGCAATAGCAACATTGGCTCTGAAAAAACTCACTTCACCATCAACAGCTAACAGGGAAACACTGATAAGGGGCAGTCCAGATAACACAAACCGCGACAGTAACAACCCTTTTTTCGTTTGCACTTGGACAGCTACAAAAATGCAAGAGTGACGTGTTCAATGCCCAAATCACTGCAGGATATCAGGGGAGACCTCGTATTCATACTATAATTTGTGACCCGTGACAGGTTTGTAACCGCAAGCTTGCTTGGTAACAGTTCATTAACCTACTTGATAATACACTAGTTGTATGATTCTATGCTAGAATTTGAAGTTATTCTACCTATGATGTTGGTATTTTCTTTCACGGTGGCTGTGATTCATTTGTCCAGTATTGATCATTTCGGTTCGAAAGTAGGCATTTTTGATCGCAAATGTGATGCGACACAGCTAATTTCAAACCTCGCAGTGTATGTAAAATATGTTGATGATCAAGAATAATGCTAGGAAAGGAAACAAAGCTTGTGAAGATTTCTAAAGGAGTTTTGTACACTTATCACTGCTGGTGGGTCTACATAAGTATCAGAAGGCAACAGTTTAACCAAGTTACCTGGGCTTAAGTCACAGCCAGGTACGGGGGAGAAAGGAAGGAGTGCGACTAATTTTACTGCTCGTCATTCGTCCATTCATTTAGTGTAATCAGTTAATATTCATCGGCGTATGCCTCGGGAGGAGTAATTCTATTTTTAAACTACCTATAAGCACACACTTCCGCTTCATTCCATGGAGAAAAAAGGAATAACAAGCAGTTTAGTGCATCTTGTTTTCAATGGTTCTCTATGGCAGATGCCCAATGCTTGCCAGACATCCGCATCACATCACGATTATTCGCATTTTTTGCGATGTCATCCTGGCGGGTCCCCATTACCTGGTCTGCCACGTGTGCATGTACAGGTCCCTGACTGCCTCCTCTTAGGCCCCTCGCACAGATACAAGGCCTCACTTATCCAGACACTTTTAAACAGGACATTAATTGTCTGAATTTGCTGAATATATGAGTGCAAGTGTTTTTTTTTTCTCTCCATATTTTTATTGTTCATATTCACCTTGCTTGTTTTAGTCTGTCCTGGACACTGGGAAAAAGCTGTCTGATGACAACACCATTGGACAGGACGAGATCCAGCAGAGACTGGCTCAGTTCGTGGATCACTGGAAGGAGCTGAAGGATCTTGCTGCCGCACGGTAAGCATCATTGGGTGGTATGTACCTGCTCTATTGTCACAGTTTTCCAGAATGTCATGTGGCTCATTTGACGGATCTTAATTAGGAGAAATGTTTTTTTGGTGTCTGAGTCATGGAGATTTCTTACTCAAATTAAAGGGTCTGATATCAGTAGCTTGCCCTCTTGAGCTAAACACTGAATTGTGGCAAAAAAAAAAATCAAAAGTATAAATAGATGTAGTGTCCAATGTTGCTCTCCTTATAGGTACCCATTGAGTAAATAAAATGGTGCTTGTGTTTCCATGTGTGTAGAGGGCAGAGGCTGGAGGAGTCTTTGGAGTACCAGCAGTTTGTGGCGAATGTGGAGGAGGAGGAGGCCTGGATTAATGAGAAGCTGAACCTGGTGGGAAGTGAGGACTATGGGGACACCCTGGCAGCAGTGCAGGTGAGGAATCACATGGGACACCCTGCGTCCAGAAGTACACACAGATGGTCGAAGTGCAATGAAGATGGTCTGTCAGGCAGTATGGATTTAAGTTTTCAAAACTTAAACACGAGGTCCTTCGGTGCTAAAAGTTACCATCCTGTTGTGCAGGGCTTGTTGAAGAAGCATGAGGCTTTTGAGACGGATTTCACCGTACACAGGGACAGAGTGAACGATGTTTGTGCCAATGGAGACGAGCTCATCAACAAGGTATGGCTCGGCTGACAGAGCAAAACTGACCCTGTCTATACGCACAAAGGGCTAGTACAGGGTGTGACCTGTGAGTGTGCTGCTCGGTGTTGCAGAATAACCACCACGTGGACAACATCAGTGCCAAAATGACTGCCCTGAAGGGGAAAGTGTCGGAGCTGGAGCGGGCAGCCGCACAGAGGAAGGCCAAACTGGATGAAAACTCTGCTTTCCTGCAGTTCAATTGGAAGGCTGATGTTGTGGAGTCCTGGATCGGTATGTTTTTTCCCCTTGAGGACCTCAACAGGGCTCAGCCTGTGTGTACTGTATCTATCATAAAGAGAGTGTAATGTTGGGCACCCCGGTGCTGAATTTGTCAAACTGGTTTTTGGGGTTTAATACAGGCTAGCAGTTGGAAATTTGATGGAAGTTGCTCAGGATGTGTAAATTGACCTTTGTCACTTGGCGAGGGAGGGTTTTACTCTGGTCAGTTTACCCTTTCTTACTGTGCTGGTCATTTGAACCACATGAACATCAGCTGCGCTGGAGGACTTAGAAAGGCAAGTATAGAGGGATAACATGTGGAGGATGTGAATGTTTGCTGCAATTCCTGCAAATAAGTATTTTGTTGCTTTCATAAGATGGGATAGGTCGGCAGGCATAACTTGCTGTTCATAAATTGAGGACTGACTTTTTTCCCCCCCCATCCCAGGTGAGAAAGAAAACAGTCTGAAGACAGATGATTATGGGCGGGACCTCTCCTCAGTGCAGACTCTGCTCACTAAACAGGTGTGATTTGTCTAATGAGTGCTTCTTCTGAAGGAAGGGAGGTTCTATTTGGCCCCGTTTCCTTACACCCTGTCTCTCTCTCAACCCACTGAGCAGGAGACCTTTGATGCCGGGCTGCAAGCCTTCCAACAGGAGGGCATCACCAACATCACAGCCCTGAAGGACCAGCTTGTGGCGGCCAAGCACGTTCAGTCCCGTGCTATTGAGGCCCGCCATGCTGCCCTCATTAATCGCTGGAACCAGCTCCTCTCCAACTCCACCGCCCGCAAGAAGAAGCTTCTGGAAGCCCAGGAGCACTTCAGAAAGGTGGGTATTTGAGGGCCATGTGTGCTCTCCTATCAAATCCTGATCATTCTGGTAGAGATGTTGTCTGGGTGTCCCACTTATTGGCCCATGACCTGCAGTCGGGGAGGCAGGGAAAGAAGGTTCTCGGTTGGTGGTATCTCACTTGATAAAACTCTCTCTGCAGGTGGAAGACCTTTTCCTGACCTTTGCTAAGAAGGCATCAGCTTTCAACAGTTGGTTTGAGAATGCTGAGGAGGACCTGACTGACCCGGTGCGCTGTAACTCTCTGGAAGAGATCCGCGCACTACGCGATGCCCACGAGGCCTTTCGCTCCTCCCTCAGCTCCGCCCAGACTGACTTCAGCCAGTTGGCCGAGCTTGACAGTCAGATCAAGAGCTATCACGTAGTGTCCAACCCCTACACCTGGTTCACCATGGAGGCCCTGGAAGAGACCTGGAGGAACCTGCAGAAAATTATTAAGGTTATACAGAGAATGCAACATGCCTACTGTATAACAGGTTGTCATACTTTCTAAATTTATGCTAAAATGTACAAGATACAGACACAAATGTCCACCCTCCTGATTCTGAAATGTTCACTGCATTGCGTTTGCCAAAAATGGTACGGAGTTCTCCTTTTTTTTTTTTTTTTTTACATTTTTGCATCAGATGAGAGAGAAAATGTAACCTGTATAAATCGTGTCAATCATTTAACACCTTTGTTGTGATGTTGCTACCAACAACATTCTAATGATATTTTTAACCAATGGAATCTTTATTTAAGACGGCAAAAGAGAGAAATCGGTTTTTCTGCGATGCCTTTAGGAGCGTGAACTGGAGCTGCAGAAGGAGCAGAGGCGTCAGGAAGAGAATGATAAGTTGCGGCAGGAGTTTGCTCAACACGCCAACGCCTTCCACCAGTGGCTGCAGGAGACCAGGTGGGGCACAGGAAAGAGCCCTGAATTTGAACCAAGAGTTTTAACCAATCAGTCCTCTGTTCACTGTCTTCTGCAGTTTCTGCAAAGTGTTTGTCTTTTAGGACATAACATCAATTAGCATGTTGCTCTTTGATCACATGGTTTAAGAGTATTGCTATGGGTATATATATTTGATTAAGTTCAGTTCAGTGGAGTGGCTAAACCAGGGGTGGGGAATGAGGGCCGTATCTGTCCCTGGTTTTCGCACCAACTTCTGGCCTTTAATTAGTTCATTATCTAAATTAGCCAAACTATTTATGAAATCTAACATTTCAGGCGCATTTCTGGAAATTATCATGAATGTACACCAAAGACTGATCTTATCTCTCTGCATAAAACATTTTTCTTTGATCGAATCTTTGCACAAATCTATATATATATATATATATATTTGCATTTGCGGCCAATTAGCTCAATTAGTCAGGGTAATTGATAGAAATAAAAACCTGCATACACACTGGCCCTGCAAGACCAGGATTGCCCACCTCTGGGCTAAACTCTTGCTTTAGATATCTTTTGCTTCACTTTTGCGACTTCATTTCTCGGTGGAACAGCAATCAGTTCAGTGCATTGCTGTGGGGGAGGTTATCGCGATACGCAACTGCAATGTGTGCTCATTTTCTGAAAATGGGCTCTGTGCTAATGGTGTTGGGCATCGATGCCAATAATCGTTGTGGTTTGATTGCTCTGTGGTTGACATTACGTGATCAGTGCTCATGTCTGTGTGGTTTAACGTGTTCTCTCTCTTGTCATCCCTTCCCCTGCCCCTTTCTGCTCCGCCCTCCTGCCTTTTTCCTGCTTCATGATGCTCGGATCACTTTACTGATCAGGACGTATCTTCTGGACGGGTTAATATCACCTTTTTTCTCTTGCGTTGTTTTGTCTAAATGTTTGTCCTTAAAAATTGAAGGGGAAAACTATGTTGCATACTTTAGCGGTTGCTAATTTCGCTGAGGGCTGTGTAGCAACCCAGTGGTGAGTAAATCTGGAAAATGGCAACACTTGACATTTATTAAACATTAGTGCATTAAAAAATATGAAGTTGTGCTCGTGGACTTGGATATTCTTAAGGAAACAAGTCAGTTAAAAGCTGTAGAAAATAGTTGGATGAGATTAATTATGTCTCTAATTTTCAAATTAAAATTTGACTTCTTTTATATCAGACAAGAAAGCGTAGTTCTGCATTCATACCTTGACATGTTTCGACGGGAACTCCCATCTTTCTCAGAAGTGTCACATGACTGTATTGTGATGTGTCTTATCAGCTGTTTTTTATTGAGGTGTGACCATCCTGCCAAGTTTGACAAGTTTATTTGTCTGATATAAAAGAAGTCAAATTTTAATTGTAGAAAATAGTGTTTATTTACTGGACACATCTCTGGTGTTGCCATGAAGACTGATGAACGACCTGGGTTTGCAGACAATCAAGCCTGTGTAATGACTAAATTGTAAAGCACTCGCATTAATGTATAATCATAAGCCTTTGAGCATTTCTCCTTTTTGTTCTTTCATTTTTTCACTGAAACTGCTTTGGGTTTTTGATGCCATTTTCCCTTGCTGTTCGTGTGTCTGTTAAATTTTTTTATTTTTTTTTTCCTTCTCTATTGTATTCACACTATTTTCCCCTGACCCCCTCCCCTTTTCTAAATAGCATAGCCTATCGCAGGGTTATCCGTGTCTGTCAATATGAAGTTGGTGATGATCTTTCTGGAAGGTTTTTTCCTTTTTTTCCTGGTTTTCTTTGGCCTCTCCCAGCTCCCCTCTCCCTACTCCTTCCCAGTGTCTCGTCCTTCCTGCCCCCCGCCCCACTTCCCTTGTTTTTGGGATGTTGCTCCTCACGCATTTGAGTCTCAAACATTTGTTTGGACTCTGTGTGTTCAGTGTCCTCGCGACTAACTCACTTGCACTGTGGCTTTTCTCAATGGGATTTGGCTCCTTTTGTGCTGCTTCTTCCTCCAAAAATGGCTGTATATAGTGCTCTTCAATAGGGTCTATGGTTTTTATTTGGAGGATATATAAATTAGTTATTTTTTTTCTTTTGTTTCTTTGTACATGTTTTATGCACCTGAAGAAGGGGTGGAAACTGCAATAATTTGGCTTCAGTTTTGATTTTGCTGCACTCTAAATCATTTTGTATTGAAATCTTTTTTGAGTAAACAATAATTGTAACATAAAATGGCTCTTTGGAATTTCTGAGCTTCATTTCCTTAGATAATGGCAAGCAGTTTCCACCCCTGTTCACTGAGGTCCTAACCTTGCATGGTATGTGTACCATGGCTTGAGTTAGCTGTTTTGGCATGCACTGAGTGGCACTGAAAAAATGGGGGCCAAGTGCATTCTGGGAATGGTTGCTATCTAATGGCAAACTCTGACTTTGCAGGTAAGTGTTAAGGCAAGTATTGTTTCTTTGAGTCATAAGAACTATTAGCATTTTTTTAACTGGAGTAGATCCTGGGATGATGTCAGAAGTTAGTTCGAAGTTTGTAGTTGTTCTGATCCTGGTGTTGATTAGGAGGGACGACTTTCTTGCACTTGGCTTCCAAAATTGCGATGATATTTGTTGGATTTTTGAGCTTTTCTTCAGTCAGTGTACTTGTGTACAGTGTACAGCAGGGCTATTCACCATTATCCAGAAAGGGCCAGTGTGGTCGCTGGCTTTCATTAACCAAGGACTTACACACCTGACACCACTAACCAAGCTCTTTAGCAAAGACTCTGGGGGTTGATTAGTAGAATCAGGTGTCTAAGTCCTTGGTTGGAATGAAAGCCTGCACCCAAACCGGCCCTTTCTGGATAATGTTGAATAGCCCTGCTGTGCAGTGTATCCCCGTCCCCCCCATATTTGCAGTGAGATTTGGGCCTTTTGGTCACTCTTATACATCTCTGAACCACCCAGAACTTGATCCTAATGTTTCCACATGATTTTTTATTGCTTGACCCCATTTTGGACAATGGTTAGTTATTTCAGTCAAAAAACAAAAAAATGCAACAAAAAAATAAATTCCTTCCTCGTTGTATCTTAATTTCACTCAGAAAATCAACAAAATGTGCAATTTGGTTTGGTAAAATATTAACATTGAGGAAATCATCCATTGGCTATCGAGGTGTTGGGCGTTGTCTGATCATTTCTGCAGTGTGGTCTGAGAGTGACCTTTGAAGGACCCACGTGCTGTATTGTCTCACTGCCGTCTGTGTGCAGGTCCTGTATGGTGGAAGAATCCGGCACACTGGAATCCCAGCTAGAGGCAACTAAGGTAAGCAGGGGAGGCAAAGAATATGAAACAGTCATTTTATTTTCAACTACCTTTTTATTTGCATGCATCATATATGTCTTGCTTTTTTGTGTAGGTAAAATTTTATTAAGGGTGGGGGAAGACTTAAGATGCTTTAGGTCTTTTGCTCTTTGCCAGGATTCAGGTGGGTCTGTATTTTCATGCTGTATAGAATTCGTAAAACCAAAAATGTCTCCCAACTGAATTCAGGCTTTTGCAGTTTTTCAGGAGGTTGTGAAAGATCTGATACTGAAACAAAGTTTGATATCATTGGATAAAATTGAAGGTACAAAGGACTTGATCAGTGCGGTGCACTGGGTTTGGTCCGGATCGTGACGCATTTTCATTTTGACGCCGCCTGCTCCCCATGTTGACCCTTCCTCACTGTCCTCCTGCTAATAGCGAAAACACCAGGAGATCCGCGCCATGCGCAGCCAGCTGAAGAAGATTGAGGACCTGGGAGCAGCCATGGAGGAGGCCTTAATCCTGGATAATAAGTACACGGAACACAGCACTGTAGGGCTCGCGCAGCAGTGGGACCAGCTGGACCAGCTGGGCATGAGGATGCAGCACAACCTGGAGCAGCAGATCCAAGCCAGGTGAGAGCAGGGACATGCGTGCCAAACTGAGTCAGACCGGAGCAAGCATACAGTATCTCACAAAAGTTTGACAGTCTCTACAGTCAGCGAGCTGAAATCAGTCTGCTGGCACAGCACGTAGCGAGCGAACTGTCAGCAGCTGCTGATACATGAAGTGGACACGTTAGCTTCCTTTGTAACCGTACACAATTACAGTCGTTTAATGGATAAAGCCTGATTACTTCGTTGCTATAATATTTCCGGTCAATGTCGCTTGAGTACATAACAGCCCCACAGGACGCAACTTGTATGAAGCCACCAAATTTACTGGAGATAAATGAGCAGCTAGGTTTCTGTTGTACCCAGCCGTATACCAGGTCTAACGTTGCTAGGGTTACAAGTTGGCTAGTGGATGAATTTCGAATGGTGAAACTACCGTAGCTGAACTACCTGTGAGGTTCCACGGTTTTAATGCATACCTGCCAGCCAATCAGAAAAAAAAATTCACTTAGACTATGGTATAATTTGGAAATAATAACTGTTCAGTTATTTGGACAGTGCAGTAAATCTACACTGCTACACATTTCAGAATGACTACTGTAGAAAATGTTAAAGTTTCATTTCTATAACGTTGTCCCTTGAAAAGATATAATTATTCAATTGTCGAAATGTGAGGGGTGTACTCACTTTTTTGAGATGCTGTATATGCCCCTGTGAAAATGTGTGTGTGACTTTCTGAGCCAGCTTCTGTACAAGGCTTCAAGACTTTTCAGGCACTCTTCAAGTACGGAGCATGGATATTGGGTTGGCCATGGGAGACAGATGGTCACAGACATACTGCTTGATGTCGGTCTTGTTGTATCCTTCCTGGATTGAGTTTGAACTCATCTGTGCCTCCTGCCTCTTGCCCTCTTGCAGGAACACCACTGGTGTAACTGAAGAAGCCCTGAAAGAATTCAGCATGATGTTCAAGTGAGTTTTACTTCTGTGTTCTTTTATATTATGTGTGCATCTCTCACTTATGGATCAGATTGTTTTGAATTTGTACCATAACCAAGTTAACTACAGTGTTTGCTTCTTTATGATGATGTGAAAACTTTTGCAGGCATTTTGACAAGGACAAGTCTGGGCGGCTCAACCATCAGGAGTTCAAGTCCTGTCTGCGCTCTCTGGGCTATGACTTGCCCATGGTGGAAGAGGGCGAGCCCGATCCCGAGTTTGAGTCCATCTTGGACGCTGTCGATCCAAACAGGTTCGAAAAATTGCTGTGACTTTTGTCATTGTAGCCATGTGCTTTTACTCCTTGGAAAATAGTTGCTGCTGTCCAGCTTTGCTGAGGTTACAGAATTATCTCTCAGTAACCAGGGGAATGTTGAGACATATAGTCTCTGGCTCGGTTCCCGTCAGCGTGGGCATTCTCAGTGTTTCGGAACCGTAACTCAGAAATCACTCAATTTTTCTTTACCAAATTTTGTAGGTGCATTGATCGACTACTAAAATAGTGCCTCTTGCTATTTAGGAGTTGGGACGGTGGGGCTGGGGATATGAGTGAGATTTGTTTTTATAAGTAAAAAAAAAAAATCTAGAACGTTTCAACTTTCTCAACTCCATCATGCAAATGCCAAATCAAGCCAATCCTTGCCTATGTGTGAATGACACCCTATATAAGGCTTTATAACTGGATTTGAGTGGCGCAGAAATTTGACACTCCTGTCATGTGGAATTAAAACTTTGTTAATTTTTATAAATTTGGGGTAAAAAAAAAAAAGAAGTGTTGCAAACATGAAGAAATTTTATGGAAATTCAAGACTGAAGTTGTTTTACAACGAAATGCTGAGGGACAAAAAATAGCTCGGAGGTTATGGTTATATATATATAATATAAAATCTCCTTGGTTATAAACTCATTGACTAGAAATGCGATTCATCTGAAGGTGATACTCGGAACAACTGATTATCTTTGAAGCCTAATATAAGATGTTCCTCTAGCTCCCCAAACAGCCAAAGAATGAGTGGATTTTGCTTTGGTGTGAATCATAAATGATGCAGTGTTTACTTCCTGCTATTTTGACACATGCTAAAAACTTATGCATCAAACCAATTGGATGTTATGTTTCGCGCATCTGGATCAAAGTGGGCTTATGTCTTGATCTGCTTGTCCGTCATTCGTTGTTTTTTGGTCGGTGTTCGTCGTTTGTCTGTAAGCATCATCACGAGAGTGAAGTTGGCCCCCCACCCCACGCAAAATTTCGAAAAAATAGTCTGTTTCGTTAGTGCTTCGTTTGTGCTCGTTTGTGCCGTAAAAATTAACGTTTGTGCTGCAACCCTTTTTGAGTTATTAAACATTATTTTATAGGTCATCCAGAGTTCATCCAGCCCCCCATTTACTCCAAATGGACCCGAAATGGTGCCGTTCGTTACTGCTTCGTTTGCGCTGGTTTGTGCCGTAAAAACTTTCGTTTGTGCCGCTATAGTTTTATAGATATTACATAATTTAATTTTCGGTGATGACGTCACCCAGCCCCCCATTTGCTCCAAATGGACCTGAAATGGTGCCGTTCGTTAGTGCTTTGTTTGTGCTCATTTGTGCCGTAAAAACTCTCATTTGTGCCGCTATAGTTTTATGGATATTATACAATGATTTCTGTAGCATCCCCAGCTGAATGATGGTCATACCTCTAACTGATGGTTCATGTTGATTTATTTTGTGGACCGCAAGAGCTATGAAAGAATACGTAACAAGATGCATTTACCCTTCCTTAAAATTATAAACTTGTCACAGCCTTACAGGATTTACCCAATGAATATTTGCTCTAAATCGCGTCTATTTCAGCCGCGTAAAGTGCGCAATGTAGACAGGATGCAACCGAGCCTGCTGATACGCATAGGCTTGTATGTTCTGTGTTTGTCCAATCAATGTGTTTCGCTTACTGTAGAATGTTTAAACACTCTGGAATTGGATAAGAAACGAGCCAATCAATTCATTGTTACCGCGGAAGTTTCACGAGAGAATGAAGTGTAATTGTGCAGTTACGAAGAAGAGACTGAGTGTATATTTGAGTGATTGGCTATCAACACCAGTACTCGGGAGGATATAAGGAAGTGCTGAATTTGTCGATGAAGGAATCTACACGTAAATCCACGGTAGGGAACTACGCATTTTTTGAAAGAGATTACTGTAATTGACAGTAGAATGTGACATAATCGATACCATGTAGAATTTTTTGCTTCAGAAAACTGATATTTCTGAACAATTAAATGGAATACCGTTGGCTCACTGTAGCTAAAGTGGTTGCTACACAGGACAACAATTTTTTTCTGTCCCAATAGATCATTTTTTTAGACTGCTGGATCGATACTATGGGCAAGGATATTGACCAATTTGCACATCAGGCTTAGCTGAGGAGTTTAATTCATGCAACTCCTGAAAAACAGGGATTGGAGGGAAGTTCTCCATACTCTAAATCGCGTTTCAGCTCTGCCTGCTTGGGAAAATTCAATAGCTGATCCGGGGGTACCATCTCGTGGTCGAGTACTGTAACTAAGTGCTTAAATTTGCAGGTCTATAGACACAAGCATCTACATCTGCAGAAAGGGGTTAAATAACAAAATACTTACAGTTCAAGGTTTTTATTTAACATTTGTGCATAAACCAACAACATTCAGGGAAAAATCATTCATGCAATGAATCCTAATCATATTTATTTGTCTTTAAACTAGATGCCCCGACAACCAGCAGTAGATAGAGATTCGATTTTTGCAGTTCTCTGTTCTTCAAAAGAGGCCATTGTCCAAAATGGCAAAATAGCCACTCCAAATGCCAGTGTGTGGACGGATCTGAGTCAGCAGCTGGGAAACAAAATGTCTGCAAAGGCTCTGTACACCTTTGTCAAAGCTAACAGACACAACATCTGGTCAGCTTTGGGATTCAGTCATCATGAAACTGATCCTGAAACTAGTGATGACACAGGCTCTGAATCTGGTCCCCATTTCCCTGAACAGTCATTTCAGCTTCAGGTTCCTTTTGACAAGTGGAGAGAATTTATTCCAGAAAAGGCTGAATACAAAGATAAGTCTTCTCAAACCCAAAAAAGGGAATATACAATTTTGAAGCCTGGCACCTGGACCCACATCATAAATGAGCAAATCTGGAAAGCAGTTCAAATTCCTTGCACTTTTGTTTTTAAAAGAGCCAAGGTTTATCCGTCAGTCAAAAAAAATTATATTGAAATCAGAGGATACTGTAAGGAGTGTCATAGCCTTCTTGACATCAACTGTGACAGAGCACACAAAATCAACAGCCTAATGGTGCTCAACTCTTCTCTTAAGAACAGGGATGACTCCCTGCACACTGGCAGCTCAAAGCGTTCCATGTCTGGACAGTTGCGTGTGCAGATAGCCAAAGAGCTCTGTGAGGGCAGGATGGAACCACATGTATGGCGGGCTTCACAGGCAGAGAAGCTGATGGACTTTGGAGATCCTGAGCCTAGCCATCTACCAAATTTGGCCACCCTGCTCAAAGCCAAACAAGAGAGAATTGATATGGCATTAGGTGACAAAGATCCCATTTTCTCATTGCAGAGACTGAAGTACAGTGCACCTCACAGTGGTAGCATTAAAGACATTGGACTGGACAAGTTTTTCTGTCACTACTGGAGCCAGACACAAATGCATGTATACAAGACCTTATCCAAGAAATCTCACCCAACAGTATGTTTTGATGCAACTGGTTCAGTAGTTAAAAAAATGGTGAGACCAAATGGCTCGTCTGGCCACATCTTCTTATATCAGGGTGTTATGACAGGGCCCAACTGCTCCAGTGTCCCAGTGGTGCAAATGCTGTCAGAGAAACATGATGTTAATGCTATCACACAGTGGCTGACAGAATGGATTCGTGCGGGTGCACCTGTTCCAAGAGAAGCTGTAAGTGACTTTTCTCTGGCCATTCTTGGAGCTCTGGTCAAGGCTTTTACCCCTCATCCTAATCTTAAGGCCTACATCAATGAATGCTTCAAAGTCTTGCTCGGGAATCATCATGCACAACTGCCCCCATGTTTTATCAGGGTAGATGTTGCACACTGCATCAAGATGATCTGCCAGTGGGACTGCCTGAAAAATAAAACACATCGTGTCAAAGATTTCTTTGTGAGGGCAATAGCACAGCTTCTGAAGTCACAATCTGTGGAACATGCAAAACAACTGCTACATGCCATCTCTGTTGTGGCACTGAGTGAATCAGAGGGTAATGACAGTTCTGGAGCCCCTCTCCCATCAGAAAGGTGCAAGAAATACCTGAAAGCTCAAATTGCAGAAGAATCGGTTAGCATTCCAGATGAAGAGCTTGAGGGACAAGAACCAGTGGATGCATGCGACCAGCAGATCCAGACTAACGCCCGACAGTGGGTGACACAAATATGTGAAGAGAGTAGGCCACTGGCCATGGCCGATGGGGATAGAGATAACATCCACTTCCTCCCTGAGATTATTCCCCACATAATAAGACTTGGAAGTTACTTACCACTCTGGTCAGGAGTAATGGTCCCTCTCTTCCAAAGCACCAGCATCACTGCAAGTTCTGCTGCTGTTGAAGCTGAGTTCAAAAACATAAAAAAAGGACTTTTCAAGCATGAAAACCTTCCCATTCGTGTCGACCGGTTTGTTGCTCGTCACCTTTCCTTCATTGAGGGAAACATGCGGCTTTGTTCTGCAAAACAAAAACGTGAAAATGATGTAGCTGCTGCAACGACTGTCCTAGGACCTGATCCTGTCTCCACTACTTCCCAAAGTGAAGAATACAAAAGAAAAAAATATGTTCACCCTGGTGAGGAGTCTGATGCAGCTGCAAACAGACGAGAATGTGGTTGAAAACTGGAGAGGCTTAGGAGTTCCACCCAAAAAAAGGAAGATGGGTTCTTATCTCTCTCCTTGTCCTGAATGGCTGCACGCAGATGCATCTGTGGGCCGGAAGAAAGTCAAAGTGCAACTGTTAAAAAATGGAAACCATCAACAGCCTGTTAAACTTGGCAAACTGAAAGTCTCTGTGCTCAACACTTGTGCATTTGATGCTCTTTTTCAGAGCTTATGTTGTTCTTTTTGTGACAGCTTTTCTTTTGAAAAGGCTGTTAGCAGCAACGAATGTGACAACCAGTTTCTCCAGCTGGTGAAAACAATAACTACACAGGGTGTGACGCAACGGGTGTACTCACAGAGGGCAACACTGCTGATGGAAATCTTCCAACCTGTCCACCTGACCTCTGGTGCACTCCAAATTGATGCACAATGCCACATCTCTACTGTGATTGAGAAAACCATGAGGAATCTGCCAAGTGTTTATTTGATGAAACAATGTTCCTCAGAGTACTGCAGTCTAAGCACACATGTAACAAGGGAAGTTCCACTTGTGTGTACCAACATTGCTGTCCTACAGACCTGTGGCATGGCTCATCTTGAGACTGCAGCTAAAGAAGGACTCAGCCTTCCTGAGTCTCCCTGCCTCAGGCCAGTCCAAACTCCATCTCAGTGTCCTTCTGCATTCCAAAAGCAAGCCAACAGCACAGTAAAGGCCCTGTGTTCAGGGAATGTGACCCACAGCTACAGTCTGGGAGAGGTTGTGTGGATTGACTCTGACCTTGGCAGCAGTTGTAAAGAAGTTGCCTTGCTTGAATTTCCCTCCAGTCTGGTGCTCCAAGAGAAGACCTTTACTCTGAGGGCAGTCATTGTATTCCAAAGAGGCTTGACCCAGGATGCTCTTGGACATTATGTGGCATACTGCAAGAGGGCTGCAAGTGTCTGGGAGATGTATGATGACCTTGGAAGCAAAGTGAAACCAGCATCAAAGAACACAAAGATCTGCCCTCATGCTGTGTTCTACACAAAGCAGTGATTGCTTAATTGTTGCAAGCATTGATTTTGGTGACGTTCTATTTTGCACACTTTGATTTTGATGACGTTCTATTTTGCACATAAAATCATTGCTACAAACCTAAGTTTCTTCTTCATGCAGTCATCAACTTCATTTTCAAATAATTTTGGTCATTACCAATGTTAATTTTCGGCAGCTTTGGCATAAAACTTAGGTGGTGGTCTAATTAATTTGTTGCGCTATTCTGTAGATGATTTGCAGATTTGTAGATCTAACACAGATTACAACTCACAACATTACTGCTACAAAACCAAAACAGCGGACATTATCTTTCATACCTCTAACAGTGAATACGGTATAATTAACGTTTTTTTTCTCTAGGCTAGCAAAAAATAAAAAACCTACAACAATGTAACATGTCTACCTGAAGTTCATCCTGCAATGGAGGCATTCCAGGAGCTTAGAGTATGAAAAATACGCAGAAACATACATGGCACTAAGTTACATGGCATTAAAAACAAAATGAGCAATTTACTTACCATGCGAGCATGAGACGAACCTTGCTGGACCGTATCCAAAAAATGACGAGGGTTACACCAGCAGGAGAGCCTTTCCGGTAGTGATATCAGCAGCAGAAATTAAAGTGTGTAATATCTATAAAGCTATAGCGGCACAAACGAATGTTCTTACGGCACAAACGAAGCACTAACGAACGGCACCATTTCGGATCCATTTGGAGCAAATGGGGGGCTGGGTGACGTCATCACCGAAAATTAAATTATGTAATATCTATAAAACTATAGCGGCAGAAACGAAAGTTTTTACGGCACAAACCAGCACAAACGAAGCACTAACGAATGGCACCATTTCGGGTCCATTTGGAGCAAATGGGGGGCTGGGTGACGTCATCACCGAAAATTAAATTATGTAATATCTATAAAACTATAGCGGCACAAACGAAAGTTTTTACGGCACAAACCAGCACAAACGAAGCACTAACGAACGGCACCATTTCGGGTCCATTTGGAGTAAATGGGGGGCTGGATGAACTCTGGATGACCTATAAAATAATGTTTAATAACTCAAAAAGGGTTGCAGCACAAACGTTAATTTTTACGGCACAAACGAGCACAAACGAAGCACTAACGAAACAGACTATTTTTTCGAAATTTTGCGTGGGGTGGGGGGCCAACTTCACTCACGTAGCATCATCTTCTCCAAAACCATGTGGGGGATCAACTTCAAACTTAGGGCACGTTCCCATTCATGAGCAAATCAAAGCTTGTTCAGTTTTTTTCCTCTCTGTTCTAACAAACGAAGAAATTATGGCAGACAAGAACTGGCTGGATACGACACATGAAAATGCAGAAATTTATTGAAGGGTAATTTGTGTGGTTATCACAGAACAATAGAACAGTGCCATGATAAACTAAAGAACATACAGCTGCAGTATTCCAGTGTAGGACGCGATGCAAAAGTCTGGCAGCTCAAGGGATGAAAATGATAAATTTCCATGGTATGAGGCTGTGGACAGCATAGTCAACCAAAAACTGTGTGAGCCAAATGTTACTGAATCGTATCCCATCACACCGCCTGTAGCCCCATCAAGCAAGGTTTTGATGCTTCTTTGTGTATATTTCCCTGTATAAAACTACCAAGGTGCATTCTGCCAACTACTGTATTGTAATCTTGACATACGGAAGTGTACTCTGGTACAGTACGACATTACTAGTGTGAAAGCTGACCAGTTGGGGGAGAGGGGAGTGGGGGACAATCGTACTGTGGCATGGTGCGGAACAATCGTACCTAGTGTGAAAGCGCCATTAGATGCTGGAGTTTATGGTCACTGCTCATCTGCGTAAATGATTTAATTCAATTATAACGGGATCTGACCCATCTTACAATATTGGATCCCTCAAATCTGAGTAGCAGATACAGCTCTCAATGTCTATTTTGATCTTTTTTTTTTTAATAAATATGTTTGATATAACGTTTTGGGCTTGTTTTATGGTAAGTTCTTGATTTAGGAGGGTTTTTTTCCATTTCTGCTTGACATTCAACCTCATGGAGTCCTTGAAGTTGTAAACCACCCGCCCAACTTGTCAGTAAACTAGGTAACAATGCTTAACTGGGTCTCTGGAGTTAAACGGTTAAATTGGTTTTCAAGACAGACAGAATTTTAAGCCTTTTGTCTCACCATGCATCATTCTATTCCCAGGGACGGCCATGTGTCTTTGCAAGAGTACATGGCTTTCATGATCAGCCGAGAGACTGAGAATGTGAAGTCAAGTGAGGAGATTGAGAGCGCCTTCCGAGCCCTGAGTGCTGAGAACAAGCCATACGTCACCAAGGAGGAGCTCTATCAGGTACTGGAGGACTTAACACTTTTCATTGTATTAATTTCACAGCGTACAATGGAGAACATGCCTTAATTTTTAACCCCATTTGTACTTCGTTCAGAACCTGACAAAGGAGCAGGCTGATTACTGCATCTCCCACATGAAGCCCTACATGGACAGCAAGGGCCGAGAGCTGCCCTCAGCATTTGATTTTGTGGAATTCACCCGCTCGCTCTTCGTCAACTAACCTGCACCAGCACCAATCCCAGTCGGTGATGAATCGCAATGCGTTTTTCCACAGCAGAACAGCATGATTAAAACTCTAAACTATATATCTCCAACTCTGTGGGTCCATTAGAAAGGGGGGTTTATGCTAAATTAATTCTGTGTAGAATCTGATGCACAATCCCCATTAATATAGGAACCTGCTATCTGTGCTACTTTGTGAATGTCAGTGTTGTGATGTTGTGCCCTATTAAGTACTTTGCTTGATTTTAACCTCTTAAAAATGACTATGTAGCAACTCTCCAGTGACTGCAGTATGTTAAATAAAACGCTTCTGGTTCTAACTGATCCAAAGGTGCCGTCTTATTTTATATTCAGAGGATATGGTGAGGCGTCAAGTTGCTTTTTTTGGGGGGTTATTCCCATTCACACCTATTTGCCAAACAAATTCCTATTTTTTTCCAATTTTTCACACTGACCATTAAAAAAAAATGCATCCATTACTAAAATAGTTTTTTCCTGGAGGCAAAGGGAGGCCAGGCTCTCCTAGTTTTTTAGGACTGTAGCTGTTCTGGCAATTCTGTGCTGCCATCTCTTCTCCATTTCTCGAGGGGCACTTTATAATATTTAGTGAAACAGCGCCCCTCTAAATGTTATGTGGTACATTTGAGAAACACTGTATTGCGCTCCAACTGTAGTCACTAAGGAAACCTGGTGAAGTTGGAATCCTTCAACAAAAAAAAAATAAAAAATGAAGGATTAACCAATCTTCACGCCACTGCTGGAGTGTCAGGACATTCAAGACTATGCTCAGGGAGGCTTGCAGCTCTGTAGCTTCCCAGCAATCAAACTATAGCATGTTATCACTGTCATTGAATTGAAAGACTGAGGTTTACCACAAGATGCACTACCTGTCCAAAAAAAGAAAATTTGCATACAATAATATTTTGTTGGGTCCCCTTCAGCTTTGATCACAGCGCACATTTGTTCTGGTATTATTTCAACAATCTTCGATGTCACAGCATTTATGTCCAACCAGATTTGCATTCAATGTTGACTGAGATTTGGTATTGAATGATGGACAAGTCGAACCACTTCGTTAAGCCTCCTCCAGCACATCAGAAAGACTTTCAGCTGGTTGAGGTACAGATTCTGAGGTGGCCAATCCATGTGTGAAAATTATTCCTTATGCTTGGTGAATCTCACTCACCAATTGAGCTCCATGAATCTTGGCACAGGCCTATTCCAGGATGGCAATGCCATCAGGGATTAAAAAGTCCTTTGATGGGTAGCTGGTCATTCAGAATTTCAGGTAGGCTTCTGAATTAATTTTATTGCTGCAGAACAATGCTTAGCCTTGACTTGACCAACTGAGGCAACCCCAGTTCAAAACACCGCCTCCAGAGGCTTGGACAGAGGGCACTGTGCATGATGGGTGCATTGCTTCTTGGGCTTCCTTTCTTACCCTGACATGCTCATCACTTTTGAATAGCGTAAATCTGGACTCATTAGACCACGTGATCTTTTTCCATCGATCCTGAGTCCAGGCCAGCTTGACAGGTTTGCCTGCGCCCGGGACAAGGCTATAAAAGAGGGCCCCCTCCCCCTCTTCACCACACCCTATCCCCCAGACAAAGACACGAGACCTTGTCTTGCATTGTCAATTACGGTTAATAAATAATCTTTGTTTATCTTTTATACTTACGTTTGAAAGATTGAAAAACTCAAGTATGCAAAACAGATACTGGTTGTGTAAATAATGCCTTGCCCCGAGACTTCCTGCATATGTGCAGTATTTTTGAGGGCATCTTATTGTGATTGGCCAGGGTAGCCCAGCATAACATGTCACATCATGAAATTTTGGGGTCATAAGAAGCCAACAAAACTATTTCCTAGTTTTTCCAATGCTTTTTGCTTTTATTGGTGTTTATGTCTAGGTTTGAACTCTAAACCTTACATGATGTGTGTCAAACTCCAATGGTAGCATTGAGGTCTTAAAAGTCCGGTTTCTGGGGAAGTTGTTGGAAAGCTACAATATGAAATGGTATGGATGGCAATTAAATGAAATCTCAACCTTACCTAAAATCATCTTCAGCAGTATTTGAAGAGTTTGGTTCCAAAATGCAATATATCCATTATAGTCATTTTGAGTAAATCAGCTTTTTCTATGTTGGCGCCTATTGCATTTTATAGAAAAACAAAAACTTTGACCATGAAAAAATACACCATTTCGTATGCATTTCTAATGATGGGTTTTTGCACCATGTGTAATTTTAGCACTTATTGCGTTTTGGAACCAAACTCATTTGCTACATAACATTCTACCTTAAGATGGAATTTCGAGAAATTTTATTTGATTGCTGTCCATGCAATCTCATATTGTAACTGTCCTCGTTGACACTTGGCTATATGCCCTAATCATTAATTGAATTAAATGTCAGATTCTTAATGGCAAATAGGCTGAGTTGACCTTAACTGTGGTAATGTCACTGGTTATTTTTACATTAACAAACTTTACATGCGGACCGCAGTTGGCAAAGCTGCATTTAAAAATTCTATTCTTAGGTGCATCAACCCAATCGGACCTTGATGCAGAAAAAATGTGTTCTGTTTTGTGACCTACAGGAATTCAAAAGCTTCTAAAAATGTTGATGTTTTATGTCTACATTAATATGGATAGAAAAATGCCAGATAACTAAAGCAATAAACAATAAAGCAACCTTAGTGGAAATGGCGAATTGATCCTGGCAACTGAATGAATGAACACTTGGTTACTGATTAGGACACAAATAGGATGGGGTTTGGAGAAGTAAAGCGTTACAAAGTGAGGTGAGAGCAATCTGATCATCAGTATGTGCTGTTGTTTGAGGCTATCCGGAGACGTGAACTGAATCAAATGCAAATGCAGGAGGCAGCAGCAAGGCAGTATGTTAGAACTTGGTTGGGAAAGCTGCTCCCATTCCATATTTTGCGCATTAACACTCAACCTATTACAGCCCAAGAGGAAAATGCTTAAAATTCTGCCTGTTTTGACTTCTGTAGAAAAAGAGTATATGGTTTTCAAGTGGTGAACTGTGCCTTTATGGCCATTTTCTATCTAGTCCAGTTTCTAATACATATTTTCATCCACTTATGCACAAAGAATGTCTAAAAATTGAAAATCTAACTCAAATTTTGGATTTTTTTTGTTAATGAGCAACAGTAGGTATTGAGGAAATGACATCAATCTTAAGTACATGCATGTCCTCAATTTTCAGGAAAAAAAATCTATATTGAAATCTTTAACTTGTCACAGCATTTTTTTTGATTGAAGATGTGGTAGTTTTGATTAGTATTGAACCATATATGCCAATTTAAATGATTAGAATTATACTCTGCATAACCTATGCATTCCAGATCAGATTAGGCCTCTTTCCTCTCTGCAACTGCAAGACAGAGAGTGTTCGATGAATAATTGTCTGTAATGGGAAAATAAGCCAGGAAAACTTTACCCTGGCACTACCATGTGTTCAGGTCAAATCTTAGTCAAGCCAAAACAAAAACATGGCTAGGTCATGGGACTGGGTGTCCTATGTGATGGGAGGGAGTGGATATGTCAATAAAAGACCAGCTTGTATGATTAATGTCAGATTCATCTCTTCAGAGTTCTATCATTCTCTTGTTCAGTTAACAAGTCTTATTTTGAGGTTTGCAGCGGATCTGTGTTTAATCTGGACAATGTTCTGCCTGGGTTGTTGTAAAAAAGGGTTTTCCTCTTCAAAAAAATAATTCAAATTTTCCTATTTTTTTATGTATTATTATTGAGACCCATGTATTACAAACACTATAATGGCCAGGAATAAGGTTCAATGATTTTTTTTTTTTTTTAAATTGGGGAAGTACACCTTTAAGGGGTGATCTGGGGTTAAACACCAGGAAATAAGTCAAAACTAATCTAAAGCGGTATATGTAGCAAACACCAAAAAAAATGCAAGTTGGCATTTTTCGGTTTATGCGGTTGCTATGGTAACCAAGCAAGCTCATTAAATATGCAGAAAACTTCTGGCACCAATTCCTCTTTAACACTACGATAATTCAGTTTTTCTTTCCTCATTTAAAAACCATTGCTTATCCAAATGCAATGACATAGCCATTATTTGCCCAATTTATCAGTTTTGTGGTTTTGGGGAATTTTACTCAAATTATGAATTTATTTTGCACAGAATCTGACAAATATTCAAAATATTCAAAGTGTGTAACAGATAGCGAAATTTTGCCTATGTCATTGCATTTCTAATGCGGTAAAGTATATGCAGCCCAAATTTCATTGATTTTCAATGATAAAGTTATGGCTGCCACAAACATGGAAAAATTAATAGCTTAGGAAATCGATGGAAAATGCATTTGACCGCTTAGAAAAGTTGACTTCAGTCTTAGTCTGTGGCTTACTCCCATTTTTTAGAGTGTATTATCTGATTATTCAAATGTTTATCAGTTTCCTGGAGTGAAAAGCATAAATTTCATCATCACAGTTGCTTTTGAATCATGATTTTATGGCAAAATTCAGTTTTTAATCCTTGTAGCAATTAGTGATTACTAAAGGTGGGTTAATATAGAATATTTTTATTCAAAAAAAATTTTGGAAAAATAATCAAATTTTGCCCAGATCACCCCTTAACCCAAAAATTAGTATTAACCAAAGTCCTGCATCTGATATTTAGTTTCATCCATCCATACCCATAAAACATAATCAACAAATTAAGAATGGCCACTTGCAATCAGGTTGTAGAATATATATAAATATAGAATTTTCAATAATATGTTGCAGAACATATGGATAAAATGACATATCTTCGGGTTTTCTGGATATACAGACTACTTGTGTTAAAAAAAAAAAAATCAAACCAGAGATTTATTATATTTAGACAAGCCCCACAGTCTCCTTACAATGAATGATAATTAATATTTTGAAAATATGCTTTATAACTATGATAAAATGAAGTGATAGTATGACATGATATATTTACTGATGGCCAGTTAAGCAAATTTTAATACTAACAGTTCAAGCCTCTCAACTTCATTTTTAAGTGTTCTAGTTATATCCAGTATTGCTCTGGATTCCAGATGACACCTGAAGCCCATGCTCAAACCATTCTCCTGTGATCTGGAAAAACCTAGTATGTGTTTCACCTTTCCAGGAGTAATTACATGTATACACACCAGTTTTAAAATGTGTGCGGAACCAGTTTTCTCGTGTTTTGAGCAACTTCAATAGAACATACAGAACAACAGCAGGACCTACATAGATGACCCCCCCCCCCCCCCCCCCAAAAAAAAAAACAGTAACAGCAAATTACAGAAAAAATAACAGAACATGTATATCCGTGCGATTGGGATAATGACTCGGCCTGGGGGATCAACCATGTCCAAGACTGGTTTCCATATTTTAACAAATCCTTCATAGTTGTCCCGCAGGGTGTAGTTTAGCTTTTCCAGGGGGAAGATTCTTAGGAGCTCCATGTACCAATCACTCAATGTAGGGGCTTCCTGAGAGATCCAGAACTTGAGAATGGTCGTCCTTGCTGCATGTAAAATTATTTCAATCATTTTGGCAGTCTGGATGGTCCTTGCACTGTCCACTTTAGCTGCCAGAATGCACTGCAGAGTGACCGCCTCGTCTCTAACTTCACTCCAGAATTCCTGTATCTTTACATATCTCCAGATCGTATGTGTATAAGTCCCAGTTTCTGAATTACATTTAATACATTTTGAAGAGCCTAGACTGAGCCTGCCCCTCAGATACGGTGTACAGTGGAGCCTGTGCAGAATTTTAAATTGTGTCTCTCTGTCCGCGTTACAGCTCAGAATAGTATACGTATTTTCTATGATTGATGCCCAGGTTTTTCCTTTCCTTCTTTTTCCTCCTTTTCCTTCTTCTGACATTCTATATCACTATGCCATTGCTTTCGGATGTGGTCGGAAGAACAATGCAAGTTTGAGCCAAGAGTTCCATAAACATGAGAAATAAACCTCTTTAACATAGGTGGAATAAAAATGTCTTCTAAGAAAGACAAATTTGGAGACTGTATTTTTTTAGTATATAATGTCTGATTGGTAAATAACAGTAAAAATGAGACTGTTGTAGGGAATATTTGCTCTGCAGGTGCTCAAATGACTCCATTATTCCTCCTTCAAAGAGTTTGGCAAGTCGATCCAGACCCTTTTCCTGCCAGGGTCTGGACACTGAGTCCTGACATGAGGGGGGGAAATCCGAATTTCTCCAAACAGGAGCAAGAATCGAGAAATAATTTTTAAGTTTAAAGTCGGTCTTAATCTTATTCCATGTATTCAATGTGTTCAGAACAATAAAGTTGTTTCGAACCTCCAATTTCACCTTCTTATGGTTTACAAAGGGACAATACTTCAGATCCAACAAGCCACAGTTCCGAGACTCCATATCTATCCATGTGTTTGTAGCTTCTGGGTTCACCCATTCATACAAGTACCTCATTTGTGCTGCCTAGTGGTACAACCGCAAGATTGGGACTCCTTGATCTTTGCTTCTCTGTAATTTACCTATTTTCATTCTAACCTTTTTGCCCTGCCAAATAAATTGTGTGAATATCTTATCAAGATTTATAAAGAAGCTGTTAGGGATTGAGTTTGGCAACATTTGGAGCGAGTACAACAACCTAGGTAATATGTTCATTTTGAATACACTTATTCTACCAAGCCAAGAAACGGGTAGGGTCCCCCATCGCTGTAGGTCCTCCTTAATATGCGTCACCATTGGTTTAAGATTAAGATTAACCAGTTTTTAACAGAAGGGCCAATTCTTATTCCAAGATATTTTATTTCCTTGGGTGACCAGTGAAAGGGAAAACCACTAGATGGAGAGCCTGTTATAGTGCCTATAGGCATAGCCTCTGTTTTTGATAAATTCACCTTGAAATCTGAGACGTGTCCAAACTGTTGTAGACATTCAAGCAGATATGGAATTGAGGTATCAATCTCGACTAAGCACAACAACACATCATCTCATAAAGAGAAATTTTATGCATTACGTCTCCAACCTCAAAGCCCCTAATTTTTGTAGTAGTTCTAATGAGCTACGCAAAAGGCTCGATAGCCAATGCGAACAAAAGGGGGCTCAGTGGGCACCCCTGTCGGGTTCCACGCTCCAACAGAAAAGGATCTGAGCAATAAGAATTAGTTATGACGGCGGCTTTAGGGGACAAGTACAGCAATTTTACCCACTCTATAAACCCTGTACCTATTTTGAATTTTTCCATAGCATAAAAAAGGAATGGCCATTCGACCCTGTCAAAAGCTTTTAATGAGTCGAGGGATACCACCAAGCCCTGTATCGCTTTATTGCTTGCAAGCTGTATTATGTTCTTGAGCCTCCTGATATTATTCAAGGAATTCCGTCCCCTAATGAAGCCTGTTTGGTCAGGCTTTACCAAAGAGGTTATTAATGGTTAAAGCCTCAAGGTCAAAACCTTTGCCAAAATCTTTGCATCCACATTGATGGGTGAAACAGGCCTATAAGAAGCTGGGTCTTCTGGGTCCTTGTTTTTTTTTCAAGATTCGACAGATATTTGCAAGTGACATTGTTTGTGGTAGATGATGGGCATTGTTGAAACTGTAATTAGAAGTTCTATTTAGAAGAGAGCTTATTTTTATAGGCTTTGAACCATTCCACCGTAAACCTATCCGGGCCTGGAGATTTTCCACTGCGCATTAGTACTACTGCCTCTAATATTTCCTTCTCCTGAATTGGCCCTCCCAAAAGTTCTTGCTGCTCTTCTGTCTATGTTGGTACCTGGATTTTAGAAAAAAAATTGTCAAGTTCTTCATTAGTACTATTATTGTCGGGTGTTTCACTTGATAAAAATGGAGTTTAACTCTCATTTTCAGTAATTAAGAGTGGTGAAAATCTTAAAACACATCGACTGCAGGTGCCGGGTCAAATATAGAACATCATGAAAAGTAGATAAAAACCCACACACCGTCTCATCTTGAGACTTCTTTATTTAACAAATAAACAAACAACATTTTGATCTCAATCTTCAATGTTGATCTTCATCAAGTTACAAGTTCAATAGTTAGTACGTCCCTTAATAAGATAATGGGGGTGTGGCAGGGCGGTCCTCGGCACGTGACTCTAATTACCCAGGTATGGAGTCCATTTTCTTAAGGGAACATAACATAATGATCGAAATGCTGTTTGTTTGTTAAATAAAGAAGTCTCAAGATGAGACAGTGCGCAGGTTTTATCTACTTTTCATGAAGATTTTGAATATCCCACCATCTCCAGTACATAATATCATCAAAAAATTAAAATAATCTGAAGAAATCTCTGTGCACAAGGGGCAAGGCCGAAGGTCAACATTGGACGCTTGTGATCTTTGGGATCTTAGGTGGCACTGCATTAGAAACAGGCATAATTCTGCACTGGAATACAGTGCAAGGACTCAGGAACACTTTCAGAGGTCATTGTCTTTTGAAGACCAATGCTGAAGTTGCTGATTTTCTCCTGGGCAGGTAAGATTCAGCTAAGTTTGGCTATCTTAATTCTAGTTAATATAGGCACGGACATGTCAAACATTCTCTACAGTCGAATAACGTTATGTATGTTGGTTCATGGTACATTAGTGTGTATGCAGGTGGGTCATCAAATTGACTGGGAAACAAATTGTTTGAGAAATAAAAACCATGGCTCTTCATTGCTAACATTAGCAATGCATTATTAGTCAGTTTCTCTGGCTTTATGCTGAGACGCTGTGCAAACCTTTACAACATTAGCACTGCTAATATGGCAATATGAAATGTAATTGAGACAGTATATCGGTCAAATGAATCCTCATTCATTCTTTACGCATTTTACAGTATGGACTTTTGTGGGCTATCCACACAGAAGAGTGACGAGCAAGTTGACTAATATGACCATTGCTTAAATTAATTAATCATTAGTCTTGATCTTTTCTGAACTGAACTGAACTGAACTGAACACAATCCTGTTAGAGCAAATCATTGGTGACATCGAAACGTAGCCATGGTAGCTCCGTGTAGTAGACGTTCTTGCTGGATCTGGCAACCTAGCTGGCAACCTCTCGTTTGGTGGAGAAGAGGAGGGGATACTGCGCTCTGCACTATTTTGAATGTGATTGCAGTACCAGTTTTGGACACAAACTTACATATATAGCTCCTTTAACTGTACTGATTAACAGGTCAAGACCTCTTTTCAATCATTCATTTAAATTACCATTACAAAAACTCAGAAAACTCAACAATATCAAGTGTGGCCAGATCTCATTAATAACGCATACCTGTCAACTCTCACGCATTCGGTGTGAGTTAAGTGACATATTAACGGTCCTCTGCTGTAGTCAGCAATTATTCAATCAAATCCTTCTCACGCAGAATTTAAGTGTTGGAAGCAATGGAACAGCATAAAGATGGTTCAGATGATCTTATTTCATTTAAACAATCATGAAAAACAAGCATTGCTTCCAACCACTGAGTAAAGAAAAGCGTGAGAAGTCCGGAGTTGTAATGAACTTCAATTTCTGGCAGCAACATGTCCCAAAAAAGTAGGGACACAAGCAAAAAAAAAAAGGGCTGAAAAAGCAATTAATATATAAGAGAATCAACTGAAAGAACATTTAGCAAGTAATTAAGTTAACTGGCATCAGGTGCGGAACATGATTGGCTATAAAAGGGAGGTCTTAGAGAGGCTGAGTCCCACAGAAGTAAAGATGGCCAGAGGCTCTCCAAGCTGTGAAGGCTTGCTTAAAAAAATGTGGAATACTTTTAAAACAATGTTCCCCAAGGTCAAATTGCGAAGGCTTTGAAGCTCTCATCATCGACTGCATAACATCATCAAAAGATTCAGAGGAACTGGAAAAATCTCTGTGCGTAAGGGACAAAGACCTTTACTGGATGCCCATGATCTTCGGGCCCTTAGACGCCACTGCATCACTCACCGCCATGATTCTGTCATTGAGATTACTAAATGGGCCCAGGAATACTTCAAGAAACCACTGTCTGTAAACACAGTCCGCCGTGCCATCTACAGATGCCACCTAAAACTCTATCATGCAAAAAGGAAACCATTCTTGAGCATGATCCAGAAGCGCCGCCATGTTCTGTGGGCCAAGGCTCATTTAAAATGGACTGTAGCACAAGATGGAGCATGGAGCATAGTGCCAAAGATGTTTCTGGTGTCCTTTGTTTAGCCCAAAGGAAGGTTCAAATTAATGGTCTACCCATCTCGACTGGTATCTGGTTATTAATTTTAATCCACTGTACAAACAGGAAAAAATTAGCCCGCACCCAACTTTGGGAGCAAATATCTTGAAAAACCAAAAAAGTGCCAGACTAAATACCTCAAATTTTTTCTCCCCTTTAATGTCTGAAAAGGAAACATGTAAGATGAATTTGGCACTGTTCTGGTTTAAAAATTTAAATATGCCTGAATTTGTAAAAAATATTTTTTTTTTTCCCGTTGTACACAGATTTCTCTTCATTGCACATATAACCAACATGATCACCAGATGGCACTTTCACATTTTAAAAATTTGGGTATCCCAGGTATACAGTCATAACTTTTTTAGCACATTGAAGCAGTTACCCAAAATATTCCTTCAAAAATGAGCATTTCTTCCACAAAAATGCTCAATTTGGTACCTGACTTGTCCACTTCTACGAGGCGCTGTAGCCATATTGATAAAAATTGTGAGCTCAAACTCACACATCTATGGGCACCATTCTGCCAGATTTTATGCAATTCTGAGATGTAAACTCCACTGCCAGGGCCACTTTCTCAGAATATGGCTCTTAAAGAAATCACTTGAGTTAATTGATAATTGGGTTCCATTTCACTGGACACACAGGGGCATGATTACTGCCAGCCCTGCTGAATTTAAACATCACTTAAATGTTAAATAAATGTGCAGTTGGCAAAAAGCAGTGCATGCTGCCACAATCTAAAGACATTCAAGAACATAAGAAACAACAGTATTGGCATCTATCCATCTGGAAAGGGTCACAAAACCATTTCAAAGGTTATGTCCACACTAATACATATTCATTTTGAAATGCATAACTCTTGTTACATTTTTACCATGCGTCCACACTACTCCAGCATTTTCAAGGCTTTGAAACTGAGAGTTTTGAAAATACTGCTGACCTCATTTTTGTTTTAAAACTCTGGCATTGTGTTTTTGTGTGGACAGGCAGAAATGAAGACTTTTGAAAATCATGATGCTGATTAGACAGTTTGCTTCCTGTTTACACCAGCATGCTTGTGCCCAGTGTTCATGAATGATCATGTAATATGCGTTTTCAGGCACGTTAGTATGGACAGAGATTATTTCACAGTGTTAAAGTGATTGTGTGAACTAAGAACATTTTTGTTATAAACCAGTTTAAAAATGAAAACATAGAGGTGAGGATTTAGTCAAGGCTCTGGGACTTCAACAAACAAAAGTGAGAATCATTATCAACAAATGGAGGACACTTGGAACAGTGGTGAACTCTCCCAGGAGTGGTTGGCCAACCAAAATTTCTCCAAGAATCCATTGACGACTCCAGGATGTCACAAATGAACTCAGACTAATATCTAAAGAACTGCTGGCCTCACTTGCCTCAGTTAAGGTCACTGTTCACAGTTCATTAGAGGTTGGGCAAAAATTACATCCATGAGAGAGCTTTGAGGCACTGCTAACCAAAAGAGTACAATTGCACATCTCACATCTGCCAAAAAACATCTTGATGATTTCCAAGACATTTGGGATAATTTCAGTTCACATGCGTTGCGGTATATTTCACCTCTAGTAGCATGGAATCTGATTATGACCTTGGCCTTCCCACGCTTTTGTTTTCTCAGGGGTTTGAAGCAGTGGCATAGCCAGTGGGTGTGCCAAAACATGTCCCTTTATGACAGCAATTAGTCCTGGCTAGTTCGCAATCATTTTCCTTTATTAACGCATTTTCCCATTATTGTAATTGGCGACTGAAGACAGGGTTTCTCTCCATAATGCGACCTAACAGCGATTAAATCCTGGGCTAAATTCAGTACAGTGGCAGAACCAGAACTGATAATTGGGGTGCACAAAACATCCGTTTAAAACAATTATTAGTCTTGACTCCTGACATGATCTCAGTCATTTTCATGATTAACAAAAGATTCACTCCAAGTGCACTCCACACTTAACAGGTGATGCTTGTACTCCCCCATTAGGTAAGACAACAATCATTCATCCGGACGTGTATTTTCTGTATTTAAATCAATGTCATTCAAAATTGCATATCTGCGCAAATAGCTAGAGCCGCATGCTTTTTATAGCCTATATAACTTGCCAAGTGCCACTTTTTTTTATCAACCCACGCAATACCGAGAGTGAAAGGCGATATTTCATTGGAATGCGGACCAGTTCAATCAACTGGTTAATTAATAAGTAAATTTTTTAAATCTGAATTTAGCCCATAATTTCATCGCAGTTAGATTAGGAAAGAAATTGTGTCTTCAGTTGCCAATTACTGTCATGGTTCTGGTTTTTGGTCATGTTTATGCTCTGGTTTTATGTTCATGATCATTGTCTTTTATTTATTCTTTTTTGTTTTTGTAACATTCAGGTTTTTGGTTCATTTTTTGTTTGTTTCACACCTGTTGGCTACGACTCTGGTTGGAAGCTATGAAATTGCATAAAAAGATGTTTCAAGTGGTGTTTTATTTCATCTCAACAATTTAAACGATCATGAAGCGGAGGTTTAATTGCCTGAAGTGCTGAAAAGGTAGTGCGAGAGTTCCAGAGCAGTTTCTTTCGTAAACCATAGCCCTATTTATAAGTAAATCGTTTTTCTGCACTGCATTTCGCCCATTATTTTGTTACTGTTAGATCGCATGGGGGAGAGAAGCCGTGTCTTCGAGTGCCACTTGATTATTACTATAATTGGAAACATTTTAATGAAGGAAAATGAGAACTAGCTTGGACTACTGACTTTTGTAATAAAAGGATGTATCTTTGTCCCCCAATTTTCAGTTCTGGCACCAGGCCTGTGCTGTGGCATGACCTTGATCGGGCAGTTTATGCTGGAAAACCCTCCAATGTGGTTGAATTTAGACTGTGCAAAGAAGAATGGGCCAAAATTCTGACACAGCTATGTAAAAGACTCATTGCCAGTTGTTTGATTGTAGCTGTTGCTGCCAAGTGTAGCACAACCATTTATTAGCTTAAGGGGGCAATTTTTTTTTCTCATGGCATGGGTGATATAGGTTTTGAATGACTCTTTACCTTCAGTAAATGAAATTGACATTTAAAAGCTGCATTTAGAGTTGATAACAGTGCAATTCAACACAAAACGTTGATTGATTAGGCCTCCTTCCTGCAATAGCTATATACGTCCTATAAGGTGATGTTCAGTCCCCTCGCACAACTGAGCTTTGACTAGCAGAGAACCAAAAGCTTACCAGTTCAACCAACGTTACCCTCTGTAGTGAGTTACCTCACCTTCAGCAGAAATGGCGTGGAGAGGCTATTTGTGAAGGCCAGGTGGACGGCATGATAAATAACACGGAAACACGAGTTAACGGCTAAAAGCTTCCTATTATCAATCATAATTTTATGCGTTTCATGTCATCGAAAAGTATCCGCGTGACATCTGGCATTCTTGGGGCCAGATCCTTCCTGCAGGAGTTACCGAAATGGTGCGTTTGCCCCCATCAGAATCAGCAACATGGCCAGCGATTGGCTGGGTTATTTGTTTTGCGTCAATCACTGGCGATGTTGCTAGTTTTGCACGTGGTAACATGTTTTGCGCTTGCTGAAGGTCTGGGTGAATCTGGCCGTCGTCAATGTTATACAGCAAAAATCTAATTAAAATACATTTTTTATTGGGTAGCCATCTCCTCCTGCCTGTAGATGGCATTGTGCTTATATCCCATGACCTCACCAACTGCGTTGAAGTTAGTGGCTGGTTCCCGCAAGCATACGTGTACTTCCCACTACGAGGTTGTTGTGCTTAAAATTGTACTGTTGTTTAACTTTCTGACAAAACTAGTCATAAATGTTATACCTGTATCGCAGCAATTGGCTGACGTCATCTGTCATTGAGAGGGAGTTGTTCTCCACTTGGCTAACCGGTCAGCAAGCTAGCGAATGGTAGCCAGTCGAACTTTAAAATTTTATCAGTGTCCGCGGAGAAAAACTGAAGTATTTGGCTGTAGTTATTACTTCACTTATATCACCTTGATTCAAAGCTAGGTTCACAACCGCGATGTAATAGCTCATTTGTAGGAGAGAAGTAATCCATGTGTGCGACTTTCGCTGATGACACATCTGTTCAACTACAAAATGCAAGTAGTTCTGTTCATTTGTGTTTGGTTGCACTGGTTTGTCTCCACTTGTCGAGCCTGCGCTGGAGATACCGACTTGCTACTGTGTAGGTCTTGTGGACACGAAGTTGCCTCAAGTTCAGATGCACGGTACATAGCCAGTCGATTGGCACTGTCACATCGTAACAATACGATGATCGGGCAAAGGAGGGCCACTGTACAGCTGTTTGAAAACCCCAATGGGTTTCAATTTGAAGTCGTCACATTTATGAGAGCTGATGTTCTCAAACACTGGCCAGCGGACGCACGTTTCAGCTGGTACCGTGGCTATTCCTGGACAGTTGCCACTTGTCCTCGCTGCAGCGCGCACCTTGGTGAGTTACAAATTTTAAAATGAATCAGATACGAACTTAAAACGTCCTTCGTGATGTTCATATCACATTATAGGACTTTTACGCATTAGTACACGTAACTAGCTACCAAACAAATCAAATGTATATTTAGACGTTTTACATTGATGTATATTACGTGTCCAGTATTACAACCGCCATTAATATCTTGCGGTTTATTAGCAAACTTGTTGGCTGTCTTGTCATAAATGTACACTTTTCTAGGTTGGGCATTTCAGCCTACTGAATGGCCGGACGTGGTGACCGATGCAGTATTTGAAGAGTCGGAACACACGTTTGTGGCACTGATCCTTGACAAGATACTGCAGGAGAACTTTGCGGCCACACTTCTCATGATTCCAAAGTCATTCACGAGCTAACATCACTTCACCTGCCGCTTTAATGCTCTGCGCTGTGGACTAAGGACATCGTTTTCCCTTTACTGTTATTTCTCTGTTTATGTGAGCATTATCTCGAACCAATTATATACCCGTCTTTAATTTTCGTAATATGGATGTCACGCGCATTTATCCAATTTGCACCAATCGCTCCGAGCCTTTACCCATCCATGCACAGCATGGTGTTATTTTCAGGTGATGAGGCAAATTTAACAGCCTCTAGAAAAGCAAGTTTTCCCTTATTTAAGCGGTCTCAGTGCAATTATTTTCGCAAAATAAAATGTGTTTAATCAGTTTACCAGTTGCCAAGCTAATGTCCAGTTGATCAGTCGCGCCGCGCGTGTGGAAAAACGCTCAGATTGGACAAACGCGCGTGACATGGACATTGCTGGTTTTGCTTATTGGTGTCAAGTTTCCTCGCACAGTCTTCCTGTGATGATCAATTTCACTGTTAAGCTTGACAAAAGATGTTGGGTTTTTTTTTTTTTTTTTTTGGTCGGAATAAAACTTTGAAAATGAATAGGTCAATCTACAGCACAGGCCTATAACATGGTCTGCTTAACATGTCGCAGTGACAGAGCTCCTGTGCTCAAACTTAGTCCTGGGGGGAGCCCCTGTACATGCTGGTTTTTGTTCCGACCACGCTGCCAATCCCAGAATTCTGTTAATTTTTCATTTCCATTACTGTTTTAAATGTGGGATCACCTACACTCTTAAATAATAGCCATTCGGAAACAAATATGCATGCCGTAAAAATATTCTGGGGGCATATATTACTTTTTTGCTGTATAGTGCAAACTATGTATACATTTTAATGTCCATATACAGTTGAGAACAAAATTATTAGCCCCCCTACAAAAATGTCATTGTTTTAAAAGTATTTCTCAAGTGTTTTTTTAACACAGCTTTTTTTAGACATCCTAGTTTTATTTTGGATGCTTACATGATTTTAGTTTGCACAGAGAAATGAAAATATTCCACAAAAAACAAAAACTACCTGGGTCAAAATTATTAGCCCCCAGGATCCTAATAGTCAATTGTGTATCCTTTTGGCTGGATAACAGCCTGCAGTCCTTTGCTGTCGTTTTAAACAAGTCTCTGACATTTCTTTTGAGGAATCCCAGCCCATTCTTTGGTAAATCTGTCAAGCTCCTCCAGATTCGATGGCCCTCTGGCATGGATGTTCTTTTTTGGTCACCCCACATATTTTCAATGGGATTTACATCAGGGCTTTGCGCAGACCACTCAATTAACATTCACTTCCGGAGATAGTTTTTCACCAAGAGAGATATATGTTTTGGATCACCGTCATGCTGGAAGATGAAGCAACGACCCAGACCCAGTTTTAATGCTGAAGTTTCTCTTTCAAAATCTCCACATATCTTTGTTTGTTCATGATTCCTTCTACCTTGACAAGATTTCTAGTTCCAGATGCACTGAAGCATCTCCATAAAAGCATAATACTCCCACCACCGTGTTTCACTGTGGGGACCGTGTTATTTGGGTTATATGCCTCTCCCTTTTTTCTCCAAACATAAGCAGTGTCTCTATGGCCAAAGAGCCTCCAGTATGCATAATGTTTCTCTAGGTTGACCTGAGCATACTTAAGTCTGGCTTGAAGGTGTCTCTTCAGACGTGGAGTTTTTCTTGGTCTGCAACCTCGCAGTCTATTCCTGTGCAGAGCTCGGGTGATTGTCTGCTTAGAGACTGTGATTCCTGACGCGGCCAAGTCATTCACCAGTGTCTTGGCAGTTGTTCTGGGGTCTTTAGACACATCTCTCACTAGCTTTCTTTCCAGGGCCTTTGAAATCTTTTGCTTCCTACCTCTACCAGACTTGTTCTGTACTGTGTGGCTGTCTTCGAATTTCAGGATTATACTTCTCACTCCAGTTCTTGACACTTGGATAGCTCTGCATATCCTTCTCTTGCTTTGTGTGCATCAATAATTCTTTTGCTGAAGTCCAAAATGATTGTCCCCTGCTGCGCGAGGCGGCGGGACATAGTGTTCATGACCGTACGTCCGTCCGTCCCGAATCCTTGTCAGCGAGATATCTCAAGAACGAATTGACAGATTCCTTCAAATTTCATGTCTACATGTATTAGGGTGGTGCCCCGGCACCAGTCCATTTTGGTGACCTTCGCGTCACTCTCAAGGTTACACCGAGTCACTGTTTATTTTGACACGATTTGCCTTTTCCTGACGGGGGACTAAGACACCTTAGTGGCAAATACTTGTTTATTTATTTTTCAGCATGGTGCTTTCTCAACTGACAGCTCAATGACCCATACTGAGGCTTTAATACCATGTTTCAACTTGAGTGATGTCACCTGATCACCTTTAAGCACATCACCTGTGAAGTTAAAACACATTATTGCACAAAAATGGTTTATGCAATTGCTTAATAAATGATTGTTTTTAAAAGGGGCTAATAGTAACGTCCCTGGTCTTATTTTTTTAATAATTCTGTTTTGGTGTGCAAATAAATATAATTTGTGCCTTCTAAAGAAAACCTGTATGTTCAGAAATGCCATTTTGAAAAATTCCTTGCTCTGTTAAAAAAGTACTTGAGAAAATCTTGGAAGAAACTTCAAATTTCATAGGGGGCTAATAATTATGGCCTCGACTGTAATTGCATGAAGAGGTAAGTTATCTATAACTAATCAATCTAACTGGTGAAAGTCTCGCCTCCTGGCCACTAGACCTAATCATTTGGAGGATGAGAAAGCAAATTAGTGTAGAATGAGGCAAATCTCCATTGTGCTGTATTTTAATTAAGAATCATCAATGGAAAGAACAAACTTAAGTTTGACAAGAATTGAGTTTGTAAAGAAATTTAGCCCATTGTTCTGTCTTTCATTTATACCTTTTCTGTAATTGTTGGCGGTATAGTGCAGGAATACTCACCCTTTTCCAGTGAAGGAAACCTGTGAGGGTGCAGGATTTCACTCTATCCATGCACATTCACACCCGATTCTACTAATCTAGGGTCCACAGCAAGAGCTTTAATGGTTAATTGGTAGAATTGGGTGTGTGACTAGTTTCGTTAGAATGAAAGCCTGCACCCTCACTGGCTCATTCTGGAAAAGAGTATCCCTGATTGTTTCATATTGTGCACACTGCACAATCTTTGTGGCATTGCATAGCTATGTTTGGCATAATGTGGATTTAGATTGTAGTTAAGATTTAAGATACTTGAAATTACAATTGTGGTTTAAATAAAAACCAGCATACAGAGCACTCCCCAGGGCTGAGTGAGGTCCTTCGCCCCAGGTATGCTGTAAATTCAATTGACTGCATTCTGCTGGTATCACTCTTAAAGGTGCCACAAGCCAGATTATTTCCAAGCCACATTTGCAGTTTGTAAAATGATCACAACTGCTTTCTGTCGATGTTGACAGTTAAGAGACGGTACAGGGTTTGTGTACACATTTAGTTTTATTGTAACAAAGCACTTGTACACTTTGTTTAAAACCGTCTTTCAGTGGAAAAAAAGAAAACTACACGTAGAGTCCGGCAGATTCTACATGCGATTTGTTTCATGAAGCATCAGGGCTCAAAATTACAAGAACATTTTTTGTATTTTCTTTTTATTAAAAATGCCATTTCAAACCTCATGGATGCCTGTAAAACAATACAATGAAAATCAAAAACCCTAATGTTGATGTCAAAAATATGCATCTAGCAACCCCCTCCCCTTACCTCTGATTTCCAGTATCACCCTCGCCCCACCGTAATCCTTCACCCCCCCCCCCCCCCCCCCAACCCAACCCAACCCAACCCAACCCAACCCAAACATTGTTGTACGAGGCGACAGGAACAAGCTGGTAATTTCTATCTGTCCATTTGACCACATGGAAAGAACAATGTCAGCTCTAGGGGCCTACTTCCTCATTGAACAAAATTATAGACAGTGAGGGGATGCTAGAGCTAGCAGGTCATCATTGCACCATGGCTTTTGTTCACTTATCATACAACCTTCAAGAGGAAGAAAATTTATATATATAATATAAATTTCTATTGTATTTGTCTACTTACGATGGCGTGCTGATTCTATTTAATTTATCCCCCCCTCCCAAAAGTTCTCAAATGTACGTGGGAATTGAATATGGTACATGAGACATCAGAAAGAAACTTTGCCATTGGTTTTCTGATGCAAGTCTGTCCGCGGGCATAAAATTGTATTAGACATGGCACGGACAGTAGAGGTGCTTCAGAACAAGAAGTCGAGGAGGGGGAAAAAAAGCATCTTGCTCCCAAGGACTTGAAGGTAATCAGTAGGAGGAAATGGGGAAAGGATGCAGGTGGAACACGTCCCTCATCCAGATTAGTCATCGTCACCATCGTCATCCTGGGAATAATAAGAACTTTTAATATTCAGGCAAGTGTGATGTAAAACGTTGAATGCAGAATATCTGTCAGCAATTTACCTCTCCTTCGCCATCTTCATCATCATCCTCTCCATCATCCTCATCTCCTTCCTCATCTATGTCCTCCAATCCCTCTTCCTCTTCATCGTCATCATCATCTCCCTCCCCTTCTTCATCATCCATATCAGGGACCTACATGGGAAACGAACAGCACAATAGGTGATTGAAATACATCCATCCATCCATCCATCCCTTAACCCCATGAAGTAGCACCATGTCGGGACATCACTCAAGCAAAACCTCCACTGAAACTTGAAACACATCACAGCTAAAATGATTTCCATAAAGAGACCACCACAAACAAGTTGCAAAATTTGAACCTGACGCACCAGGTAGTACTGCAGTGGGTTTGGCCAAATGTCATCCTTAATGACCTCTCCCAGCTCATCAGCCCCAGCATCAGTGTGATCTGTGAACCAAGTGAAGAAGCTCTCGGGCTCTTCGTGCTGACGTTTCTTTCCAGCTTTATTTGGTGTCTGACCAGCACGTTTTGTCAAGTCCTGGAGATTCACAAACATGAAATTCATTAGGTTAAATTATATTGTTTTCAAAGAATCGGGATTTGTAGAAACTACAAAAGAAGTAATTTACCCAGCATGTTTT
This sequence comes from Gymnothorax reevesii, assembly GCA_029721435.1. Lineage (NCBI taxonomy): Eukaryota > Metazoa > Chordata > Actinopteri > Anguilliformes > Muraenidae > Gymnothorax > Gymnothorax reevesii. Next base: position 59,926,246 of record CM056580.1, on the reverse strand, counting down.
TGGATCAGTTGACTGCAACATATAATTTCCATATAGGTAATGGAGCAAAACAAAGTAAAATTTACAACCATTTGCAATACTTTGCATTAAAATACCCATGAATTGCCTTGAAGGTGTCATTACAGAAACAGAATGTCACATCTAATAAAAGCACCGAATCACTGCCTTTGCATTCAAACATTGCACTGAATAGAACAAATACACCAGACCTACCTTTCCTGCTTTCCACTTGATCTCAGTTGATTTCGAGGATGGATCTCCACTCTCATTCAGATGAAACTCTTTGGAAAGAACTTTGTTCTCAAAGTATGGATTTTCATCAAAGTACTGCAAAGAGACAGCAATAATAATAATCATCATCATCTTTATTGTCCACTTACATGGAGATTTGTCTGGCTTCACAAATACACACACACTTCATACATCCACTTAATAGCTTCACAAGGCTTCCTATGCCATGAGATAGATACAATGGAGATTGGGAGGATACAGTAAGAGGGTTCAACAACAACAACAACAACAACAATAATAATAATAATAATAGATACCAGTAATCGTAATGGTGGGACAAACAGTTGAAATGAGTGCTAAAATGTTAAGTTAATCCATGTTAAATAAACACTGGGAAAAAAAAAAAAAAAAACCACAGGTGCCATCAAGCAGACAATATTTCTAACAGTGGTACGATGCATACTCACAAAATCTATTCTGTAACCTGACTTGATGTCCTCAAACTCTGTGACCTCCACCCGGGTCAAATAGTGAAGTGCTTCCTCGTCCTCTTCCCCAAGGAGAGCAGAGACTTGCAAGAAGATGTAGGAGTGAAATATTAGCATTTGGCTGGCTTAGGAGTGAGTCATCAAGTTCCCAGTGATCATTAATCAGAAATTAAGAGGACTATTACACTACTTTGTTTTGCCAACCAAGACGTACATTTGCTGAAGGCTCATAGGCATTCTTCCAACTCAACCAATAACTGGAAACATTTTGCATGCGCCTGAACTCACCTTGTGGATGGTTGACAAATGTTGTGACCCAGAAGTTGGGGATTTTTGCAATCAGTTCTGATCTCTTCTGGAAGAAGGGCTGGCGTAGTTTATTGTATTTCTGTTCTACTTTCAAAATTTCCTCACTTGCCTGTTCATTTAATCTGAAATGCAATACAATTCAACGTGACCACAGATTAAACTTAGTATTTCTACACTGGCAGAGCAAAGCGCAGATACAACAAAAGTCAACTTCTTTCATAATTACCTGTCAATTTCATTCTGTACTTCATCAATGTGTTCAATGGCTTCCTGTTGCTCTTTTTCTACAACGGGAAGAGAAATAATTAGTTTAACCGTTAAATGTCCAACAGAAAGAATTAAGGGGATAGCCATCCAAGTGCAGTTATCAAAAATAACAGTAATGATCTCGAGATAAGGCTCCGAATTATAATTATGATTCATTAACACAACGGTTTGGAGTTCCAGACTGTTTACGGACATGACGATAGCCCACGGTTCAACATTGGCGGTCTAATTTCCAATTTAATATGAATTGAAACATGTGGGACAAGTAAAACTAACATTAAAAACACACAGGCATTCAGTCTTATCAATTTACATTAAGCTCGCTGCTCTGAATTAGCTGCTTATTGCTGCTGCTAAGGGCCGCGTGGTTTGAATGAGGCCACATTTGCGTGTCCTACTCAGCCTACCCGCCGGGGTTGGCTAGCTAGCTTCCCACACAATACAGCACACAGTACTTGTCAACAATCAAGTGAAATAATACTCCGTAATACAAACCAAACCTCCGAAAAAGGGGGTGTGATATGATCATTTCAGAATTTGCCACCTCTACGCAAGGTCTATCCTTCAAGCAGCACAAGTGCATCATGGCGGAGCCACACAACAACAATGAGGAGCGCTCGCTAACGCTAGCTGGCTAGGCCTGAGATTCATTCAACAACAAACCGCTGTGCCACCGATCGTTCCCCGAGCCCGACAAACAAGCGTGCGTGACTACGAAAACACTGTTTCTGACGTGACAAATTAGACCTATTAATGGGCATTTCCAACGGGGAGCTTCTCCGGGAAGTACAGCGAATAAACCAACATTAACTCAGTTTGATGCACAATGAAGCCATTGCGAGGAAACATGGCTTCCGTCACCGGTCAGCTCTTACAACACACCAACTACCAAACAGGTTTATGGTGGTCACAGCTACCACTGCTTCCACACACCATGGTCACAGTCAAGTTAAACTCAAGAAATCAACAAGTTAGCAGATAAAAAGCAAAGTTCGACAGACCAAACGAAGACGTGAAAATGGCGGTGCTCTGGAGGCCGCCATTCCTTACCAGAGGTTTCGTCCGCTCCGTCATGGTTTGAGTTCAGTTCCTTTTTACTCACTTTCGCCGCCGTGGCCGACATGTTTTTCACTGGCTGTAAGTAAACAGCAATGGAGAATTTCTCGTTTGGTACTGGCGTCTTCTCGAGGAAGAGAAAACTTGTTTCCACCCCGCTGAAGATAATGCGAATAAAACGTGTCTCGCGCTCTTCTACACAATACAGCAAGAGATGATACTCAACACACAATCACGCACCCACTACCACCACTGCGCTCGAGCTCATACACGCGCTCCCCTTCACGACGCACGCGCTTCATCCAAAGTAAATGGAGGCACATACTCCGCCCCCTACAAGCCGACTTACCGACAAACGCTCGTCCGCGGCACTGCTGCTTGATTGGCGGGATCCGTGCAAAGGGGCAGGCAAATGTGTACATACATATAATAAGGCGGGATTTCAGAATAAAACTACTTGGCGGTACTGAGGTCTGAAAAAAATTATCTACTACACATCGAGACATTGCGCGTAAATCTCGGCCTGCTGTACGATTGCCCGAACTTGCCGCTCTTGATCCTGTTTTATTAAGCGGTATTACTCGAGTTCACAGGATGATTGCGTAAAACCCGGAAACCTTTTAAATTTGGTTCATGAACAAAGAGCTATTCCTAGTTCTACTTCGGGCTTTTATCTCACTAAATCAGCAATCCTGTTTTATTTAATTGGCCCCAATACGTCCCGGCTCATCTATTGTCGATTCTTTGAATGCGCACATATACAAAAATCAATATTTTTTAAAAATATAAATTTAGGCGCAACTAATGGAGTGGGCTAAATCCTTATTGTTTTTGCGATATCTGTTCATGCGATTTTTCAGCCTTACGCCGTTTTCATGAAAATGGCAACAACTCTTACAGAGATTGATAACTTTTTTGCTTTCTTGGGGGCACTTAGAGGACCCCAGCCCACACCCTCACGACAATGTTGGTATTAAAATTCCAGAAGGGGGTGGTGATATAGCAACATGTTGAATTTTTAAAGTTTCGGAGGCCATGACTTTCGAAGACAGATCTCTGTCTGCAATTATATACCCAAAAAGAGAAATATGCTTGAAATGAAGTACAATCGACTCAAAACTTGGTACATTACAAGTTCATACCTCCAGTGAAAAGTTTTAATCTCCAAAAAAAAAAAGACCACCCTACATGAAAATTAATAAGCTCCATAAACATGAAATATGCAAATTGGGCTATTTTAGCATTTCTTAAGCCAGTCAACTTTGGTGTCACCCAGGAAGACGTTACAGTATAAATATAAACCAAATTCAAGGAGGATAATAACATGGCTGTCATAAACAATTCTATATTGTTTCTTTTTTAAATAAATAAACTAAACATCTTCCCATGAACAGCTTGTCAGGTCAACATGAAATAAAGTGCATAGTATGCTAGTACCTGTGCCTCCAAAAAACGCGAAGGGCACATCCCCACATAAAAGACCCATTCTCCTATATGCAAATTAATCCTGACCACACGAGGTCATGTTGTCTTTCCACAATTTTGTTGAAAATTGGCCTGAATTGGCTAGTATCTTACAGTTTTTTTCCAGAAGGTAATAACAACAAAGTGTAAACTGTGAATAAAATCAAAATGCAATGACTTTCAGATCATATAAGCAAATATGTTATTTACAATAGAACATAGATAACATTTCAGATGTTGAAACTGAGACAATTTACATTTTTATCCACAAAATGAGCTTATTTCAAAATTTCTGGCTGCAACATGTCTCAAAAAAGTTGGGACACAGGTAAAAAAAAAAGGGCTGAAAAGCAATTAATATGCAACCCCAATTCTGAAATAGTTGGGTAGAAGTGTAAATTGTAAATAAAATCAAACTGCAATGACTTTCAGATCATGAGCCAATATGTTATTCACAATAGAACATAGATAACATTTCAAATGTTGAAACTGAGACATTTTTATCCACAAAATGAGCTCATTTCAAATGTTCTGGCTGCAACTGGCCTCATAAAAGCTGGGACACAGGCAAAAAAATGGCTGAAAAAGCAATTAATATACAAGAGAATCAGCTGAAAGAACATTTAGCAAGTAATTACATTCACTTGCATCAGGTATGCAACATGAATGGCTATAAAAGGGATGTCTTAGAGAGGCTGAGTGTCTCAGAAATGAAAATGGCCAGGGGCTCTCCAACCCGTGAAGGCTTGCGTAAAGAAAATTGTGGAATACTTTAAAAACAATGTTCCTCAACATCAAATTGCAAAGGCTTTGAAGGTCTCATCATCAACAGTGCATAAAATCATCAAAAGATTCAGAGAAACTGGAAAAGTCTCTGTGCATAAGAGACAAGGCTGAAGACCTTTACCGGATTTCCCTGACCTTTGGGCCCTCAGACGCCACTGCATCACTCACCGGCATGATTCTGTCATTGACATTACTAAATTGGCCCAGGAATACTTCAAGAAATCACTGTCTGTAAACACAGTCCGCCGTGCCATCCACAGATGCCACCTAAAACTCTATCATGCAAAAAGGTAGCCATTGTTGAGCATGATCCAGAAGCACCACTGTGTTCTGTGGGCCAAGGCTCATTTAAAATGGACTGTAGCAAAGTGGCAAAGTGTCCTGTGGTCAGACAAGTCCAATTTTGACATTCTTGTTGGAAACCATGGGCGTCGTGTCCTCTGGCCTAAAAAGGAGAAAGACCAACCTGTTATCAGCATTCAGTTCAAAAGCCAGCATCTCTGATGGTATGGGGATGCATTAGTGCATATGGTGTGGGACACTTGCATGTTTTAAAAAGCACCATGAATGCTGAAAGGTATAAAGGTTTTAGAGCAACATATGCTCCACTCCAGACGACAACTATTCCTGGGAAGGCCTTGTGTATTTCAACGGGACAATGCAAAACCACATACTGCAGCTATTACAACAGCATGGCTTCGTAGTAGAAGAGTCCGTGTGCTGAACTGGCCTGCCTGCAGTCCTGATGTTTCACCGATTGAGAAAATTTGGCGCATAATTAAACGAAAAGTCTGTCAATGGAGACCCAAAACTCTCCAGCAGCTGGAAGCCTGTATTAAACAAGAGTGGGTTCAAATTCCAATAGCTAAACTCAAGAAACTTGTCTCCCCAATGCCCAGACGCCTCCACTCTGTGTTAAAAAGTAGAGGGAATGCTACACCACGGTAAACAGGCCCATGTTCCAACTTTTTTGAGACCTGTAGCAGCCATCAAATTTGAAACGAGCTCATTTTGAGGATAAAATTGTAAAATTTCTCAGTTTCAACATTTGCTTTGTTATCTTTCTATTGTGAATAAAATACTGTGTTATGTATGATCATTTTTTTGTACAGCATTATATTTCATTTGTAAATGAAGATTTGTTACATGCTGTTTTGCTGCCTTGCTGGTCAGCTGTATTTATTTTGTTCATTTGGCACCCTCTGATGGCGTGTCTTTAAAATCATTAAGAAAAGACTAGTGATTTCTAGAAGCTTCTGGCACTTTCCTGCTTGGAGGGGGCGGGATTTCCCTAGAATCCTGTGGATCTTTCTAGAAGGTTGCTAGTTTATATAAATGCTGTGATTTTGAGCAGAGAGCAGACAGCAGAATAGAGCAGAGCAGAAACAGAGTTTTGTTTTGGCAACAGTTAAATAGTGGCATTGGAGAGATTAGAGTTATTAGAGAATTGAATAGTGGATATATTTTTTGTACAACTTTTTTGTGAAGAATAAATTTGTTTTAGTTGTACTTTCTGGTTTTCTTTCTTGTGATTTTTTTCAAGTCATAACAACTGGCTGGTGTGATTTGAAAGTCATTGCGTTTTGATTTTATTCACAATTTACACTTTGTCCCAACTATTTCGGAATTGGGGTTGTACTTCTGAATACAAGGCTTTTCCCTGCCATCCCTTTAGGTTCCAACTTTTTACTTATTTACAGAATTAAGTGAATATACCAAAATAATATGTGGCTGGTGTGATTTGAAAGTCATTGGATTTTGATTTTATTCACAATTTACAATCTGTTCCTTTTTTATGTATCTGATTTATTTATAGCATTTTCATACACATACATGTGACATGTATATAGGTGTAAAGAGAAGTTGACCCCCCCCCCCCTTTTCTTATTACAAGTCAGAATGGTGTGGGAACATTTCAGTGCATCATCAGAGGCAGTCCCGATACTGACAGAGGTCAAGGTCCACATATATTCAAGCCTCTTTATGGTTCTCGGTTTTAAAAAAGCAAAAAATGAACCAAAAGAGGTTCCTCTCCTAGAGCTGTCAGAAGACAGACAAGACCACAAAAAACTCCGTTAGCATCGTTCAGATTGGACCAACTAATGCACACTTTGTGTGAAAACACTTCCTATTCAAATAAAGAGTAGTAAAGAAAAAGGAGAAAAAACAAACATTAAAGAAACAAGAAGACAAACAAATAGAAAAATAGAAGCCCCCCCCCCAAAGAAGAAAACAATATTATGCCATTCAATTAAAAATTCACGGTATTCTCACTGGGGTCTATTCTCCCATTAGCGCGTAAGTCTTTTTTTACGCGCTTCGAGTTAAGCGCATTTGAGTTACGCGTATTCTCCCCTACTCGCTTCGATCACGCCCACAGCGCTTAACTTCAGAATGTAGGCCGCCTTATGAAAGAGGTGTGACTGATCCAAAAGAGAGGCAGACTCTGTACAAAGCTCATTGATTATGGCTATCAGGAAAACATGGAAAAAGGATTTTCTGATAAACCATGAAAACGCATTTGTGGTCCATGGAAAACGCAAACCAGACTTTAAATTTGAATATCGTCGGCCTGCTGATAAAACCTCGTATCTCCAAACTGATAAGAAACGAAAACTCGTATGTCCACTATTCTTACATGCAAAATTAAACATTTTTATTTTAAACTAGGCCTATATTTATCCATTTATATTATTATAATAATAATTATTATTTATTTTAGATTTATTTTTTATTTTCCTGTGAAGTTTGTCATTGTGAAGATACGAGGTTTTATATGCGCTGTAATAGTAGGCCGGACCAATTACAAGAAGTAATTCAGACATCTCTTCATTTATCCCCCGCCGCGAAGCGGGGGATATAACATTGGGTTCCGTCCGTACGGACACATAAAATTGCGGCGGCGGGGGATACGTTAGCGACAAACACTTGTTATTTCTTACTCTAGCCACCATGGCATTAAAGCTATCCATACAAACAAATTGCCGCGATAATGAAATAATAAATAAAGAATTTAGCGCTTCTCAATCAGCGCAATCAGATCATTGAAAATGTGCCCCTCCTACACCAGCCTGTTTGTTCCGTGGAAGACAGGGAAGAAGACAAAGAGAGTCACACAAAGACAGTTTATATGATCTCATTTAGAAATTGCGCACTTGAAAACTACTCCGATGTCAGGTTTGCAACTAAAGGACATGGAAACGACAAGGATTCTTACCCCGCACGCGGTCATCTCCCCGCCCCGAAACCGCCTCAGTAATGACGGAATTCCATATCCATAGCCTATCATCCTATTTAATTTGAGCGACACATTCACTTGAACTTGTGCCTAATACTATAATCAATTATCCCATTTACTGATAATGATTCTTCCCATGTCGGCTATTCTTTAAAGGCTAAAATTGATTAACAAATGGATAGTGCTTTGGTATTTGCCAGGGTAGGGCTCAATCTAGAGTAGCCTATTTAATAATATCTTTATTCACACATTAAATTACACAGTATTACCTATGGTAAAAAAAAATTACTAGGACTCGAGTTAGTTAATACAGATATCCTGAATTAGAAAATCAATCCCCTCACTCGTGAGAATATCACAACTTTTTAGATTATCACGAACATACAGGGCAGTCGCATTTGTTAATAGAACATGGAAGACAATGATGGCGACGTCGAGCCAAAGCCGAAAACCAAATTTCACAGATGTTGGTGTTGTATGGCAAGCAAGCAATGAAGGCTGATCCGAGGAATTAAGCTGCAAATCGTTCTGGATGTGGCTTCGGTGGGGAGATGTAAGCGCAGTATCCCCGATTTAAAGCATAAATGGAGAGACCTGCGGGGCGCTGTAAAAGCCAGGATCTATGCACACCGGAGAAGTGTACACGCAACAGGTGGTGGGCAACCATCATCCCCTGTGCATTTCACTGCACAGGAGGAAGGGATGGCATCCACTCTTTCTGCAGTGGAAGTGCATGGAGAAGAACTTGAAGCGCCAACGAACTGTGTCAGACACCTTGACACAGACGCCTGTGATGTGAATGACATCACCAACCACTCTCTGGAACGACCCAGATGCCAGGAGCGACTGTGCAGTTCTGACGTTGATGACCACGGGTATGTTTTGTGGATAATTGCTGCGGCTGGATAGCTGTTCATCCAGAAGTCGGCAAAGATAGATGATTGCCTCATGCACGGTCCAGGCGAAAGCGCTCGATTCACAGGATGTCCAAACGAAGCCGATATGCGTGTTCGTCTTCGAGCTCGGCGCGCTCCTCTTACTCTCCCAATCACGCAAGAGTGCAAGCAAATGCAGGACTGGCATTTTGGCTTTAGATTTTGAGGGCATGGTAGAGTGATGGTCTTATGTATACTCGTATTAATTAATTGTTTTGCTGATTGGAGAAGAGGCTGATGCGTAATATCATGTGATGATTTCGTTTGATAAATTATCATGGCTTTGAGAAATGTAGTTTAGAAATAAGGAAGAACAATCGAATATTAAATGTCTTACCCTTTACCATGTTAAATAAAATAAAAGTAATGTTAAAATTCGGCCTATAACCGACATCAAACGCAATATTCAATTTCGCCTAATGTTGGCGCTTGACCTTAATACAGCCCTCATAAGCGCTTAACAGAAAAAGCGCGTAAGTCAGGGGGAGAATACGCGTAAGTGTTATTTGCATGAGAAACGCCCGGAAACGCCCCGATTTTGGCCTTGCTCCGCCCCAAGCGCGTAACTGCCTTCAAGGCGCGTAATTCACAGACTTAAGTCGAGGGGAGAATACGCGTAGGCTGAAAAGCGCGTAGCTACGCGCTTTTTTCGACTTAAGCGCATGGGAGAATAGACCCCACTGTGAGCACAATTCGGGTTTAGCAGTACAGAGCAGGGGGTAGCGGTACAGTGCAGGGGGTAGCGGTACAGTGCAGGGGGTAGCAGTACAGTGCAGGGGGTAGCGGTACAGTGTAGGGGGTAGCAGTACAGTGCAGGGGGTAGCAGTACAGTGCAGGAGGTAGCAGTACAGTGCAGGGGGTAGCGGTACAGTGCAGGGGGTAGCAGTACAGTGCAGGAGGTAGCAGTACAGTGCAGGGGGTAGCGGTACAGTGCCGGGGGTAGCAGTACAGTGCAGGGGATAGTGGTACAGTGCAGGGGGTAGCAGTACAGTGCAGGGGGTAGCGGTACAGTGCAGGGGGTAGCAGTACAGTGCAGGGGATAGTGGTACAGTGCAGGGGGTAGCAGTACAGTGCAGGGGATAGTGGTACAGTGCAGGGGGTAGCAGTACAGTGCAGGGGGTAGCGGTACAGTGCAGGGGGTAGCAGTACAGTGCAGGGGATAGTGGTACAGTGCAGGGGGTAGCACAGTAGCTCAGCCAGTGAGGGCAACACCCAGCTGCAGAGACCTGACATGCTCCAAAAGTGGATGCCAGATTTTTTCAAATTTTATGTCAGAGCCCCTAATTGTAAGTTGAATTTTTTCTATTTTCACAAACAATAAGGCATCTTTTACCCAATCGGTGTTAGATGGAGGACAAGGGCTTTTCCAGCGCCTTAGAATAACACGTCTCGCAAGCAGTGTAAGAAAAGCTAAAAATTCAAGAAAATAAGAGAGCAATAAATGGTCAATAGTTTAGACACCAAACAGGCCGAGTAAGGATAATGGGTGAATATTGGCTGATGTAATGGCAGAAAGTGAATCAAACACGGATTTCCAGAACGAGGAGAGAGCGGGACAGGTCCAGAACATGTGGGTGAGATTAGTCGGTCCTAGATGACATTTGTCGCATTTTGGATCAGAGCCAGGGAAGATTTGAGCAAGTCTACTTTTGGACCAGTGGGCTCTATGGACTACTTCACATTGTATCACTCCGTGGCGGGCGCAAATAGAAGATGATTGAACACGTTTCAGGATAGACTGCCATGTATCTGTCTCTATCACCATGTTGAGTTCTTCGGACCAGGTGGATTGTAACCCATCAGAGGCTCAAGTTTTGTTCAGCAAGAGAGTATTATATAGTTTGGAAATAGTACCTTTCTGTTCGGGGTTCATTTTAAGAATGGTATTAACCAGATTATAAGAAGGAATTGCAGGGAACCCAGAGAAGTGTGTACGAGCAAAGCTACGAAATTTGAAGGTATTTGAAAAAGTGAATCCTTGTTAAATTAAATAACATGAGCAAGCTGATCATAAGACGCAAATGTTCCATCAATGTAAAGACGCTTAAACAAGGTGATTCCATCTTCTGCCAGTGCTTTGAAAGCCGTATCAGTAGCAGAAGGAAGGAACATAGGATTGGAATGAATCGAGGATAGAAGAGGTGTCGACTGAATACCAAAATGGAGTCCAAAGCTTAAGACAGTTTTTAAGCACAATGGGGTCTATTCTCCCATTAGCACGTAAGTCTGTTTTTACGCGCTTCGAGTTAAGCGCTTTTGAGTTACGCGTATTCTCCCCTACTCGCTTCGATCACGCCCACAGCACTTAACTTCAGAATGTAGGCGGCCTTATGAAAGAGGTGTGACTGATCCAAAAGAGAGGCAGACTCTGTACAAAGCTCATTGATTATGGCTATCAGGAAAACATGGAAAAAGGATTTTCTGATTAAGCATGAAAACGCATTTGTGGTCCATGGAAAACGCAAACCAGACTTTAAATTTGAATATCGTCGGCCTGCTGATAAAACCTTGTATTTCCAAACTGATAAAAAACGAAAGCTCGTATGTCCACTATTCTTACATGCAAAATTAAATTTTTTTATTTTAAACTATATTTATCCATTTATATTATTATAACTATTATTATTTTTTTATTTCATATTTATTTTTTATTTTCCTGTGAAGTTTGTCATTGTGAAGATACGATGTTTTATATGCCGCTGTAATAGTAGGCCGTACCAATTACAAGACGTAATTCAGACATCTCTTTATTTATCCCCCGCCGCGCGATTAGCGCGAAGCGGGGGGATATAGCATTGGGCTCCGTCCATACGGACACATAAAATTGCGGCGGCGGGGAATATGTTCGTGACAAACACTTGTTATTTCTTACTCTAGCCACCATGGCATTAAAGATATGCAAACAAACAAATTGCCGCGATAATGAAATAAAAAATAAAGAATTTAGCCCTTCTCAATCAGCGCAATCAGATCATTGAAAATGTGCCCCTCCTACACCAGCCTGTTTGTTCCGTGGAAGACAGGGAAGAAGACAAAGGGAACATTCTAGTCACACAAAGACAATCAAAGACAGTTTATATGATCTCATTTAGATATTGCGCACTTGAAAACTACTCCGATGTCAGGTTTGCAACTAAAGGACATGGAAACGCTTTAACAAGGATTCTTACCCCGCACGCTGCCATCTCCCCGCGCCGAAACCGCCTCAGTAAAGACGGAATTCCATATCCTAAGCCTATCATCCTATTTGATTTGAGCGACACATTCACTTGAACTTGTGCCTAATACTTTATTATAATCAATTATCCCATTTACTGATAATGATTCTTCCCATGTCGGCTATTCTTTAAAGGCTAAAATTTATATCACGAACATACAGGGCAGTCTCATTTGTTAATAGAACATGGAAGACAATGATGGCGACGTCGAGCGAAAGCCGAAAACCAAATTTCACAGATGTTGGTGTTCTATGGCAAGCGGGCAATGAAGGCTGATCCGAGGAATTAAGCTGGGAATCGTTCTGGATGTGGCTTCGGTGGAGAGATGTAAGCGCAGTATCCCCGATTTAAAGCATAAATGGAGAGATCTGCGGGGCGCTGTAAAAGCCAGGTTCTCTGCACACCGGAGAAGTGTACACGCAACAGGTGGTGGGCAACCATCATCCCCTGTGCATTTCACTGCACAGGAGGAGGGGATGGCATCCACTCTTTCTGCAGTGGAAGTGCATGGAGAAGAACTGTGTCAGACACCTTGACACAGACGCCTGTGATGTGAATGACATCACCAGCCACTCTCTGGAAGACCCAGATGCAAGGAGACAGCGCAGTTCTGACGTTGATGAACACGGGTATGTTTTGTGGATAATTTCTGCGACTGGATAGCTGTTCATCCAGAAGTCGGCAAAGATAGATGATTGCCTCATGCACAGTCCAGGCGAAAGCGCTGGATGCCGTCGATGTTTGTTTGTCCCAGGATGTCCAAACGAAGCCAATATATGCGTGTTCGTCTTCGAGCTCGGCGCGCTCCTCTTACTCTTTCCCAATCACGCAAGAGTGCAAGCAAATACAGGACTGGCATTTTGGCTTTAGGTTTTGAGGGCATGGTAGAATGATGGTCTTATGTATACTCGTATTTATTAATTGTTTTGCGTTTGTAATTTAACTGATTGGAGAAGAGGCTGATGCGTAATATCATGTGATGATTTTGTTCGATAAATTATCATGGCTTTGAGAAATGTAGTTTAGAAATAAGGAAGATTCGGAGTCACATTGATGTTACTTTGACAAATGTCACCTACCTGTACATTGTTGCAACCCAAATTCACCCCTTCATGGAAACTGTATTCCCAACTGGCAGTGACCTCTTTCAGCTGGATAATGTTCCATGTCACTCAGCAAAAATGGTTCAGAAATGGTTTGAGGAACATAACATTGAATTCAAGGTGCTGACTTGGCCTCCATATTTCCCAGTACTCAATCCAATAGAACATCTGTTGGATTACCTGGACAAAGAGGTCCGATCCATGTAGGCCCTTCTTATAGCAAACAGGACTGTATAGATCTGTTGGAAGCGTCTGCAGCATACCTTCAGAGGTCTGGTAGAGTTCATGCCTTTACCTGATCCAACAGATCCAACAGTTTTGGCCAATTATAGGCCGATCTCAAACCTTCCATTTCTATCCAAGATCCTTGAGAAATGTGTTGCCCAACAGCTCACTTGCTTCTTGCAAACGAATAAGGTAAATGATAGGTTTCAATCTGGCTTTAGAAAACATCATAGCACTGAAACAGCCCTCACTGTAGTAATAAATGATCTACTTCTCTCCATGGACTGTGGCCGCATCTCTGTCCTTGTCCTACTTGATCTAAGTGCTGCCTTCGACACGATAGACCACCATATTCTTCTTCACAGGCTAGAAAATCTGGTTGGTATTTCTGGACTCGCCCTTTCATGGTTTAAGTCCTATCTTTCTGATAGATGTCAGTTTGTCAGAGTAAATGGTAATTCCTCTGAGTATTCCAAGGTGAACTTTGGAATACCTTAAGGATCTGTTCTGGGCCCTCTGGTGTTTTCCTTATACATGCTTCCCCTTGGAAGCATCATAAGTAGTTATGACGTGAAGTACCATTGTTATGCAGATGACACGCAGCTTTATATATCTTTTAAGCCAGGTGAAATCGATCCACTAACTAGATTAGAGATGCGTCTTAAAGCCGTTAAAGCATGGATGACACAGAATTTTCTCTCTTTAAATCCAGATAAAACTGAAATATTGGTAATTGGTCCCAAATCACTCAGAGACACATTCCTCAAGTTTTCTCTCAATGTCGACAGTCTCCGGGTTTCTGCAAAAGCTGTTGTTAAAAACCTTGGTGTCACCTTTGATTCAGAACTCTCTCTGCACTGTCACATTAACATCATCATAAAAGTGGCTCTCTTTCATCTTAGAAATATATCTAAGCTGAGAAAAATGCTGTCTCTTCAGGACGCCGAAAAAATGGTTCATGCATTTGTGTCCTCTCGGCTGGATTACTGTAACGTTTTACTGTCAGGCTGCACCAGTTCTATCCTGAATCGCCTTCAATTAGTGCAGAATGCTGCTGCTAGGGTTCTGACCAGGACGAAGAAATATGACCACATTAGCCCAGTACTCAAAAATCTTCACTGGCTGCCTGTCAAATTTAGAATTGAATATAAAATTCTACTGCTTACCTACAAAGCCTTAAATGATTTGGCCCCAGAATATCTTAGTGCACTTCTCATTCCTTACTCCCCTCCAAGATTACTTCGTTCACAAGGTGCTGGATATTTGAAAATTCCAACTATATCTAGAGTTACATCTGGAGGGAGAGCATTCTCCTACAAAGCCCCAATCTTGTGGAACAATCTCCCAACGGACATTCGGGCCCCAGACACAGTCTCTGTGTTCAAGAGTAGGCTAAAAACTTACCTTTTTAGTCAAGCCTATGATTAGATCATGATTAGATCATTATGTATGAAACATTACTTGGCTCTGATGGGACTGACTAAAACCTAGTTGATGGGTTCATAAGATATTGGAAGCCTGAGTTAAGTAAATCCATGTGGAACCGGTGGCACTGAGCATGCATTAACGGTGCCAGTGGGGCTTGTTACAGCCTTAGTCACCGGGGAGGTCCATATGGCACTGGTGTAGTGTTACGCAAATCCATGTGGAACCGGTGGCACTGAGATAGCACTTACACGGCACCGGTGGGGCTTGCTACGGCCTTAGTCACCGGTTAGGTCCACATGGTGTTGGTGGTATCTGATTGAAAAATTACGCAGCCTTGGTCGGATGGAATTTCAGGGCCTCTGTGCTGCATTAAGTGGATGAAGGATACTAGCTTTTGGTCTTTAAAATTGCTTAAATCCATGTGGAACCGGTGGCACTGAGATTGCACTTACACGGCACCGGTGGGGCTTGCTATAGCCTTAGTCACCGGGGAGGTCCATATGGTACTATTGTTTAGAAAGTGAAAAGTGATCTAACAGCCTGGAATAAGTATTGGGCCTCTGTGCTGCAGGAAGTGGATGGAGGGGTGTTGACTGTTTCCTGACCAGTCTCCTTATAACTTCTCACTTGGCACATGACAGAGGACGGTACTTTTATTATCATGCAGTAGTTATCCAGTGCCTCACACCCCTTTCTTCTGTGTCTCTTTCCGAGGATCTTTCCCTCCACTTCCCTGAGTCCTGGACTGTATGAGCCCTGTCCCTCACCATGAGCGCTGGCTGCTGCTGTCCTGCTGTCCTGATCCGATCCGGTTTGGCCTGGTCCAGTCCTGCACCATCCTCGACTTGCCACTTTCTGAAGCTACCGTTGCCACTGTTTAGATAGACTTAAATGGAACTCCTCTGTCGTTCACTCCATTTTACTTTTTTGTTCTTAATTAGCTAGCCCGCGGAGGATGGGCTCCCCCACTATGGCCGGGTTCCTCCTGAGATTTCTTCCCACTGGGGAGTTTTTTCTCACCGCTGTTGGAGGATTTTTCTCCCTACTGGAAGTTTTTTGCCTCATTTGCTGTAGTGGGGAATAGGCTGGGCACTGCCTTTTTATTTCTTTAAACTCTCACTGTAAAGCGTCTTTGTGACAGTCTCTGTGAAAAGCGCTATACAAAATAAATTGAATGAATGAATGCCTCGACAGGTCTGGGCTGTTTTTGCAGCAAAATGAGGAACTACGCAAATTTCAGGCAGATGCTCATAATGTTATGGCTGGTCAGTGTATCATAAATAAACAACACTTCAAAGCAATAAGGAAATTAAACATTTACGCTTTGAAACTATAATAGAACTTACTGCCTGGGAGCATTGGATAAATGGCTGATTTAAACCCGCTCTGTGTACCTTGACCTCGAAAAGTATTTCAACACTTTGGAATTTTTTAATTTAATAAAACGTATGAAGTGCATGAAAGGCAAGCAAAGTTTTTAAGACGATTTTTACGTAATGAAAGAAAGGGTGTGCTTTTTATTATTCATTCATTCACTGAAGATAAACGTCGCCTAGCCTGCTGCGATGCTGAATGGCACATTTAGCGTACTTATGTGCAATGCACTTTAAGACTTCACTGCTCATTTCTTTCCAATAAAAACAAATTATATGAAATGAGGCGAATTAATTTCAAGTCTAGTGATATAGCTTGGCTTAAAACAACATTACTGATTACCATAACGAGTGTCGTGGCGTAGGAAGTATTTCTAACGTTATAGCCAGGACTTTAGGCATACAACACATTCCGAAATCTGAACAAAATTGTTTCCAATTGGAAATGGTGATTTCCCACCTACGGGAAACTTGGGTTGATTGGCATAAAGTTTAACCAATGATCTTACTGGAAAAGCAGGCGTCAATACGGATTCAAACTAGAGTAAAGGGGGAAAACTGCCTGACTCAGACAGCTTCTGTTGAGTGTTGTCGTGGAACATTAAGTGAAAACATACTGTTTGATCATGTACTGCTGACAGGCTTCCCATTATGGCAATTAGTTTTAGCAGGTTTTCTATAATTTAGTCTGCTTTTTTTAAAAAGTAAATTGTCGGAAAACTCGCTTGGATTTTTGGAAGAAACCTTCGCTAGCTGTCGACAAGTGCTACCTCATCTGTTAACTGCATGGCTGGCATAACGCTACAGGTGAGCACGTTACTCATCTATGACCAGCCGCGGCTTGTTGCCTTGGACGACAGTTTTTCTGTGGGGCTGGATTTCAGCCGTCTGTTCACCGTGGACAAACTAAACAATAATGGCTATAACAGTCATCGAAGTTGTAGCTCAACAGCTTGTTAGTTTTTTTTGTAAGCTGGGTCAAGCTTACTGAAGTAACAGCAGTGACGCTGAAGTGGTGTGCTGGCATCGTTTCCATCTGATTTAATATTAGCTGGCTGGTTGAGTTGATAATATCGTTAGGGTCCCAGTGTTAGCCGAGATCGTTGAATAGTGTAACGTTAACGTGACTTATTTCGAGTATACGGTCATTGTTTTGCTGTCAACGGGCAGCACAACGCTAACTTGGCTGGCCTCACCAATTTAATGATGAATCATTGAGTTTTCTTTCTCAAGGAATATCAGTCAGACTTGCAATTAAAGTCAAAAATAGTCCTATCGGGCGCTCATGTAGATTGTTGGTTAACGTAACACTAGCTATCGCTGCGGAGGTGATCTGTGCCGTTTCAGTGGTATGTGTGGTATAAGTTTCTCAGCTGTCGCGGAAACGGGGTTGTGGTCAAATAAATGTGGCCGTTGGACGCATGTTTACATTTGTTTTATTGTGGCGAATAACGTCTATCATTTTGTTTCAACCCTGAGTAGAGACGAAGGTTACAACATGCAAGTTTTGTATTCTGACAAAATGGTAATATGGTATTATGCATTACATTTTCGCTCATCATGACTAGCTGGCTAATACAGTATCTAGTATGCCTTGAACAGGCAAATAACTGTAGCTACCACTGGCACCGTGTACTAATTTATACCTAATTGTCATAACCAGAAATGAGCTCGCTAGTTTGAGGTTTCTATGTTCGTTTTCAGTTACGACCATCGTATAGAAATCACTTCTGTCCGTAAGTTGGTTGATATTTTCATGGTTTTGATTCTGTGGGTTGGATTATACATGGTTTTCATCATGTTCTTTTTTTTTTTTTTGTTATACAATTCTATAACTTTAAATTGAATCAGCACATATTTACCAGTACTTTTTGCTTTTGAAATCCAGTAGCTGGTCAGCTGTGGTATGAGGTAGATTTTCCAGTTGGGCTGGTGTCTCGATCGCGAATGGAAGAGTCCAACGCCGGTTTTGACGATTTCTCAATACAGTGAAATGCAACCACTTTCTTTAAATGTTGAATATCTGTATTAAATAGAAAGTCCCAGTACGCTGTTACGAAACCTATACTAAAGGCTCCAAATTATAAAATGTCTGCTCAAGCAGACATTTTTTTTTCGTGTCTTATACTTTAGTTTTTTTTTTGTTTTTCGGTCACTTGTTCCCTGTTCTTTTCCTTGGGCTCTCAGTAAAATTGAAACTAGGTAGACTTCACATCTTCAATTACTTTCTTCTCCGGCCTACTTAATTGATTTTTGGTCAATTTTGAAGCGATGACACCAAAAATAAACAGGATGTATTATGAACTTGCCTGAACTGAGTTAAATTGGGTTTTTAAGCAATATAGCCGGTTCAGCTGATTGACCAACTGAACCAGCTGGTCACCAGCCTATAGTCTGGGCGGTTGGTACACAGCAGTTCAACCATCAGCTTTGTATAACCTGAAACCAACTAAGATAAACTTGGAATCCCAGAATCGTTGCCCCCGTTTGTATGATTTAATTGTTTATACAATATAACCTTTCTGAATGATATCAAATGATGAGACCTAACTTGGACAGTATTGTTAAATGTTGCATTTCAGAGTGTTGAAATATCAATGGAAATATGAGATCTAATTTTAAAATTTGGGAATATTTCTTTAATTGTGCAGATGGGTGGCAATTTTATTGAAAAATCAACATAAGCAGTCATAGTCAGGTTCTGGGCCTGCACAAGCTGCCATATCAGCTTCAGCACACCTTGGCACAGAATTTAAAAATGTAAAACTTTACTGGTGGGATGGGGTACCTTTCATCCCAGGGATATTCTCTCAGTTGTTGTTTTGATCGGTGATGGAGAGCGTTGTCTAATATTGTTGCAAATTTTTCTGTATGACTACAGTTTGTTTGAGATCTGGTGAAAATAAGGTGATGGCATTTGCTGGGACTCATTTTCATACACATATGTGCCCTGTGTGGCTCAGGCTTTCGTCATCTTGGAAGAGACAACTCCCACATTGGTAGAAATGTTCCAGCACAGAATATAAATGTGGTCATGCAGTATAACTCTTCATTGACTTGCAGTGACCCTTTTGCCATTAACTGCATAAAGCCTACAGACCCACTTATGGTTTCGTAAAATGCAGCTGCTGTATTCAAAGTTGTGGAACTTCCGGCCTTTTTTAAAATTCTAGTAGAAATCACAAATTTACTGTGATCCCAAATGTTCTGCTGAACTACAGGGATATGTGTATACTATAAAACAATGCACAAGCTCTAGGTGTGTTACATTTGATGTAATGCTGTAGCCATAAAAACATGGCTTCCTGTGTATGAATATTTCTTTCAATATAAGCATGATGCAGCTTCAGGGAAGTGCTACAGTCTGCAGACAGAGTATGTATCTGACATTGTCCTTCAATAAAAAAAAAAATGCTTTTCCTGAACCTTCTTAGGTGAAAATTTTGAGTTTAAGGCATTAAGGGGACTAATGGACCCATGCCAGGAGAATGAGCCATCTGCACTGGCTATGTTCATACCCAACCTGAAAAAATATTTTCTTTGTTTTACTTGTCATCTGTCTATGTTATTCATAAAAATGGATGGCCTTTTCTCTCCAAGGTTCTTGAAGATTACTCTGCAATCACAGTTTCTGGAAGATATTGGATGGCCGTTGTAAACTACGATGTAGCTACATGACTGTGGTTTTTCTTCAGAACACTTTGGGAAAGCCTGTTTGTCTGCTTCTTAGCATCCAAAGGGTTTGATTTCCTGTGGGACCAGGATTAAATGTGACAATTGCCTTTCTGGCTGCCATTCATCACCCCTGGGCATTGTGAAATAAACAGGAAAATCCTCTGTTGAACAGACTGTTATGTGCCACCTCAAAAGTATTAGCCTTGAGCATTACATGAACTGAAGCCAAAGTGTCTGCATTGCGCACTCGCGCAACTTTGTGTACGCAATCATGGTGCCAAAAACGTTTGTTGCTATGATTTGGAAAATGTCTGTATGGATGTATACAAATAAAAATGATTTCCTTTATTTCATTGGTGCCACCTTCACTCCATCAGGGCACTGCCCTTGGAAGCCTAAAGGATGGAAACATCCTGGACCCGGAGTACCAGCAGCGGCTGGAGGATGCGCGCGCTCTGCTCAGACAGGAGATCCAGAGGGAGCTGAAGATCAAGGAGGCGGCGGAGAGGCTCCGGCGAGCGGTTACCAGCCGCAAGAATGCAGCGGATGTGGAGGGGCAGCTAAAGGCCTCCAACCGCAAGCTGGAGCAGCTGCACTGGGAGCTGCAGGAACTGAATGCTCGGGCTGTGGCATCTGAAAAGGAGGCCCTTGTAGGTGCGTTATCTGGGAGGGTGGTAACGAGGGGACGCACAGATGCAGTCCTGAGGGTTAGTATGGCCCTTGAGAGTCCTTAGAATATAGTCCAATCCCCGGAATAAATCCCTTAGAGGATCATTTTTTTTTGCCTTTATTGGGGGCAGATCCATAGCATCTTGTAAGTTTTGTCATATCCAATGGGAAATAAATCCCATATTGCTTCTGGGGAAAAGTAAGTCCTCTGTTTTTAAAAGGCAGGAGAAATAAGAATGCTCACTTTTACACTGTGAATGAAGTAAGTTTGCATAAACTAGCTAGTTGGATGTCATTGAAGATTAACCTTGCAAAGTATTGTGAATTCAATTAGTGACAAAAGGAGCTTTCATAGTGCCATTTCTAGCCGCGATATTTACGCCTCTGTAACGTTTCCCCTGCACTATGACAGCACCAGAAGCGGGACGGGGGGATCAAGTGATCCCACCTCTGTAACGCCTTTAGAGGTAGTCACATTGGCGTAAAATTGGTGGTACTGTTGGAAGCAGGACCACTATGAATCGGCCATTCCAGCAGGAAATTTTTTTTTCCTTACCCATTTATCCATTGCACCCGCTATTCGGCTCCTGATTGGTCGATTGTCTTCAATGGATTGGCCGAGTGGTTAGAGTGCCTTACAATTAGCGAGGACAATATTGCGTGGGTTTGAGTTCAATAAGAAACTAATTTTTTTTCCGCACTTTATTTTCTTTTTTGCGATTTATCTTTTTTATTCTATTTTTCCTTTATTCTTTTCCATTCTTTTTCATTGATAATAACTTTGGAGTAATAACTATGTACTTTTTTCTACCTACTTCTTATTACCTTTTCTGTGACTCTTGCCTAATGCGGTCATTTGAAATGCTTCCAGGAAGAAAACTGTGATTTGAAGTCTGCTAATTACCAGCGAGGTTGGACAGCCTCCATCGCCTTGGCATAATTGGCTTACCTTAAATCAATTCCCGTGTACTTTGCCTGTCTTGCAGTCAAGCCATTTATTCAGCCAACTGACAAATCACAACCAAAATGTGGCCTATAATGATTAAGAAGAGATGATGAGAAGCAGACAGACCTAACCAGGCTGCCGCGTTATATTGAAAGATTTTCAAATTCGTAAACAATTTACATGTCACGTTCTATACGCTTAAACAAAATGTTTTCTACCTTCACTGTTGATAATTTAGACGCTCAAAAGTAAATAAAATCAAGTGCTATGAGTTACATTAGAAGCGATGAAGTGTGGATGCAGCCATGTTCATTTCATGATCATGATGACGTCAACCTATCGACCAATCAGGAGCCGAATAGTGGGTGCAATGGATATATGGGTTAGGAAAAAAAAATTTGCATCCCGGCAAGGCGTAAAATATAACATCGCTCGTGCCAAATTCTTCTTTCCGTGATCAGTGCCAACTGACTTAAAAGAGCCGCACATCTTCGTCTCCGGCGTGCAGAATCAGCTCGCCTCTCTTCCTCGAACAGTCTCTGGCTGCTCCATATGTTCTCCTCCGGTCATTTTCAATAGCAGAAACACGCCCTTCACTCGAGTCTGACAATGAACGAAACATGTTAATCAAAATGCACAACATCTTTGCCTGAATATGCAGTATCTGTACAGCGAGAAACCGCACAATGTTCAGTTTTTCCAGTCCCCTCTCGTTCCGCAACGCTGGGCTGCACGATGAAACGTCCCGAATATCTTGCCTTCTCGGAATCGCTATGAATGCGCCAAGGTGAAAAGCCAGCACAGATCTTCACGGCAATATAGCGGGACATTCGCGGGAACGCACTATGAAAGCATCTAATATTTGCATTTTCAATATTGGTGTCATTTGATGTTTTGGCCTACAAAGATTAGCTGTGCTTGAAACATATAACTGGTGTACAGTATGTTAAAAAATGTTAGACCTTTATTATCTCTCTGGCACATAATGTGGAGGGATATAGTCGTCAGTGCAGTCACCTGTCCGTCTGCCTGTCCGTCCCTTCCAAGCAGAACACTCAAATACTTTTCAATATTTTTTAGCAAAACTTGCTGTGCATATTTATCGGGTCCTAGACTGGTGGCTTTTGATATGTTGAGATTTCTGAGATAAGGTAGTGGGGGCCAGGGGGATATGTCATCTTCTGATGACTCGTTTTCGATTGTAATCCATCTTGTGCATTTTCATGTTGTGGTAGTTTGCTGGAATAAAAACCATGTTATAATTATTTTGAACACTTATTTGATTGAAGAACTGCAAGCAGAAGATGCTCTGATATAAATAAGCAGGCATGTGCACCTGTTTCTGTTGCAGCCATGTCATTCTTGTTGTGGCTTTTGTGATTCTAGATGACTCGACCTCTCCTGACCCCTGTCGCTGGGAGGAGAAGACAACCGCACTAATCAGCAGGGTCAACACCCTGAAAAAGCAGCTAGCCATTGAGACTAAGGTCAAACAGGGAGCTGAGAACATCATCCAGACCTATGCTAGCGCTTCATCCAAGGTGGGGGCTTATTTTAAATACAACCCCAATTCCTAAATAGTTGAGACAATGTGTAAATTGTGAATAAAATCAAAATGCAATGACTTTGAAAACACACCAGCCAGTATTTTATTCAGAATAGAATGGAGATAACATAGCGAATGTTGAAACTGAGAAATCTTACAATGTTATCCACAAAATGAGTTTGTTTCAAATTTGATGGCTGCTGCATGTCTCAAAAAAGTTGGGACAAGGACGTGTTTACCATGGTTTAGCATCCCCTCTTCTTTTTTTAACACAGAGTGGAGGCTTCTGGGCATTGAGGAGACAAGTTTCTTGAGTTTAGCCATTGGAATTTGATTCCAGTCTTGTTTAATACGGGCTTCCAGTTGCTGGAGAGTTTTGGGTCTCCTTTGATGGACTTTTCATTTAATTATGTGCCAAAAGTTTTCAATAGGTAAAAGATCAGGACTGCAGGCAGGCCAGCTCAGCACATGGACTCTTCTACTGTGAAGCCATGCTGTTGTAATAGCTGCAGTATGAGGTTTTGCCTTGTCCTGCTGAAGTACTCAAAGCCTTCCCTGGAATAGATATCATGTGGAGGGGAGCATATGTTGCTCTAAAACCTTTATACCTTTCAGAATTCATGGAGCTTTTGAAAACATGCAAGTGTCCCACACCATATGCACTAATGCATCCCCATACCATCAGAGATGCTGGCTTTTGAACTGAACGCTGATAACAGGAGGAGTGGTCTTTCTCCTCTTCAGCCTAGAGGAAACAACGCTTAGATTTCCATCAAGAATGTCAAATTTGGACTCGTCTGACCACAGGACACTTTGCCACTTTGCTACAGTCCATTTTAAATGAGCCTTGGCCCACAGAACATGGCAGCGCTTCTGGATCATGCTCAACAATGGCTTCCTTTTAGCATGATAGTTTTAAGTGTCATCTGTGGATGGAATAGCGGACTATGTTTACAGACAGTGGTTTCTTGAAGTATTCCTGGGCCCATTTAGTAATGTCAATGACAGAATCATGCTGGTGAGTGATGCAGTGGCGTCTGAGGGCCCGAAGATCACGAGCATCCAGTAAGGGTCTTCAGACTTGTCCCTTAAGCACAGAGATTTTTCCTGTTTCTGTGAATCTTTTGATGATGTTATGCACTGTCGATGATGAGAACTTCTTTGCAATTTGACCTTAAGGAACATTGTTTTTAAAGTATTCCACAATTTTTTTACGCAATCCTTCACAGGTTGGAGAGCCTCTGGCCATCTTTATTTCTGAGAGACTCAGCCTCTCTAAGCAGGGTGGCTGCGCATCCTTCAAAAGTCTTAAAGTCTTAAATTCGTGTATCTAAAATTAATGCCTTAAAATGTCTTAAATTTATTAAAAATGTTATACGCTGGTCTTAAGTACATTACTCAAAGGTCTTAAATTTGTTGGGGCAGGACTATTTAATCTGCTTATCGGTTACAAATTTATTAATTCAATCGCGGTCCGAAATTAACTGCAGTGAGAATAGATTTGGCAAGACCTGCTATCAGTAGGCCTACGCGGACCTAATGTCCTGTGATTTTTTTTTTTTTTTACGCAGTACATCATCTAAACAAGAGGATTCGCTTCTGTTTGCGTGGTTTATTAATAGTCATTTTTGTCCAACACGCAACTGCATCAACAGCTTTGTTTACATGGTGTTTGCAGTGGCTTGCCCCGAGAAGAGAACCGTGATTTGGCATTTGTTCCAGAGTTTTCTTCATCGCAAAGCTACGTATAGCACTTTTTCCAACTCGTGACATATATTTGATAACACCTTAGGTACGTGTCATTTTTACAGAAATATTTGTCTGTGAGCTTGAGGAAAAAATCGGTCCATGTTAACTCATGCCGTTAATATTTAGCCAAACTGAATCCCAAGTGTAATGTTGGTTAAATCGGTATGACTTAGCACTGTAGCAGGCAAGCTAAGTGCCACTCTCATAACGAAGTTAAGGTTACTTAACTAGTGTGCCCTCAATTAGTCAGCCATTCAGTTGACAGGGGAAAAACCGTGATTTGGCATTTGTGCCTCATTTTTCTTTCTCACTGAACTGTAGTACTTCTCCCATAGCTCAACTCTTGACGTGAAAGTGATCAGTACAAACCGAAGCTACTTCGAACGCGAAAGTGATTGCTTGACTGCAGTGTAGAATGATAGTGTAGCCGAGAGGTTGTGAATGCCTCGGTATCTGCAGAAAAGGCTGCTCCAAAAACCACACAGGTCTTTGCTGATCCGCACCGAACGGCAGAGCCCCGTCTGAACTTTATTGTGTAGTTCTCAACATCACTTGCTCGCGCAAAAACATGCGCTTAATCACTTCCTCCCGCGCCTGCAAGCGTGCATCTACATCCGTTCCAATATTAGGCATCTTAAAGCAATACAGTGCCCACCTAACTTATCAGCAGTGCAAAACCAACACTGCACCTATAACCAGGCTTCCACTCACCACCCTAATACCATTCAAAAAAACTCCTTTACATACCTCCCCCCTTTCAAAAAGAAATGTCCTCGTTTCACAATACCTGCTAGTTAGGACCCAAAAAACGTGTCATTCCTATATTAAACAGTTAAATTTTTTTTTCTTTTAACAATTCTTTTAAACAATGCAAGACATTTTATACCTTTTAATTTTCTCTACAAATCCCCACAATTACCTGTAGGTGACAAAATCATTGAAACGAGCTGGCATTTTAACTGCTCGTCCAGCGCGAGACACAGTGGGCCCCTGCCCCCAGGAATTTGGGCTCTGGAGAGTCTCTGTCCGCTGAGACCTGTAGTTGCTCAGGCCCACAGTCCCCCTCAGACCACCCCTCATCTGGTTGAGAGGGAGCCTGAAGAGGCAAAGATGTTGGAGGCTCGAAAGAAGAACCAGCAGACATGAGCCCAACAGTATAGGGTTTTAGCCTATCATAATAGACAACCTGTTCTCGCCCTGTTGGGTCCACGGGGCTGCCAATACGGTAAGTCAGCCCCAACTCCCCCTGAGAGTCCATCACTGCTAGGATTCTATAGGGGCCCCTCCAATGGGGAGCCAGCTTCCTGTAGTCCTCAGTGGGGTTATGCAACCACACAGTCCCCTACAGCATATGGCTGGTGACGGGTCTTTCTGTCATAGTACAATTTTTGGTTCTCCCGCGCATCTGCCTCGCGCCGCCTGGCCCTTCCAAAGGCCACCTCTAGTTTTTCCCCAAGGACAGTGACGTAGTCCACATGGGAAGAAGCCAAATTAGAACTCAGTTCTCGTGCGGGAACCAACACATCTAACGGGACACGCGCTTCGTGACCATGCGTCAGGTAGTAGCGGGTGTAGTTTGTGCAGGCATGGACAGAGGTGTCGTAGGCGAACGCTACCTACTTCAGGAAGTCATCCCATTCCCCACCACAGGCAAGCAACGATTTAGCCAGCTGGTCAATCAGTGTTCTATTAAAACGTTCTACCATGCCATCTGATTTGGGATTATAGGGTGTTGTACGCGTCTTTTTTTTCCCCAAAAGTTGGCACAATCTCTGAACTGTCTCAGCCTCAAACTGTCTGCCCTGATAACTCTGAAGCACTTCCGGAATGCCATGCACCAGTACATAATCCTCAAACACTGTGCTACTGTATGTGCAGTTTGATTAGCGATGGCATACAAATTCACGAACTTCGTAAAATAGTGCTCCACGACTAAGATATACCTGTTACTTTTGGAGGTTACTGGTAATTCCAGAATATCCATGGCCACCCTCTGGAATGGCCGGGTTGACACTAAACTCACCATATGTGCACTATGCTTGGGCACCGGGGCCCTCTGGGTCTGACATGGAATGCACTGCTCGCACCATTGCTGAATGTCTTTAAACATGAAGGGCCAGTAACACATTTGCCTAGCTTGCTCCCACACTCGTTCAGAGAAATGCGCAGAAGCGCGGCCTCCATGCAGATGATGCAGTACATCTGGAATGAGTATGGGCGGCACCACCACCTGGCAACAAGCATGACCTGTACCCAGAGAACTTACCGTCCGACAGAGCAGACCATTAAGCACTGAGAGAGGCGGATATTCAGTCCACAATTTCCGGAGCCACCGAGAGCTACCCCTCAAGCGCCCGCGAGGAGGCCTAGAATCCTCTGTAATCCAACCTAACACCATCCCAATACCTGGATTAGACCGTTGGAGTTCCCCTAAGCCAATTCCATCATGCGAAAGCGCGTGCAGGAAGGGCAATTCATCAGAGTTACCCTGCCCTTCCACCTGTGGCATTGCATTAGTACTCCCGTGGAAGACTAGGTCGGCTGGGGGTTGTGACAAGGTGTCAGAAACGGGTCCGCACGATTCATTGTCTGCCCCCATAACATTCATCCTGGCCTACTGCAGCCAATAAGGGGTCCCCTGTTGTATCAGGGCCCACATCTGCAGGCCGCTGTGACAATGCGTCCGCGTTAGTGTGACTTAAACCGTCTTTGTACTGTATTGTCCAGCTAAAAAGGTCCAATTCCAATAACCATCGTGCTCTCTTACCGGTAGGGTCTTTGTCAATGGATATGCCCCGCAGATCTAGGTGAGGCTTATGGTCTGTAATAATGGTGAACACGGCAGACCCAACATAATGTCTGAACTGGCGTACTGTCCACACTATGGCCCACAGTTCCCTATCAAAGGTTGACCAGCGTCTTTCCGTGGGAGACAGTGACTGAATAGCATTAACCACCACTCTCTCCAGCCTGTCCCGGTCCTGAGCTAGCACCGCCCCCACCGCTTCCAATGATGCATCAGATGTTAAAAACGGTGCAAGGGAATTGCTTGTTGGGCAAAATCCTTAACAAAACGCCTGAAATAAGAGCATAGGCCCAAAAACGCTGTCACCTCAGTGGGGTTACGTGGGATAGGCAAGGTTCTTACTTTCTCGGCGTCACGAGGGTCTGGGTGCAGGCCCTGACAAGAGACAACGTGCCCCCGGAATACGACATGATCACGGGCCAGGTGACATTTCCAGGGGTTCAATCTGAGGCCGGCTGCCTGAATTCTAGAGAAGACTTCGCTAAGGCTGGTTAGATGCTGCTCGAAGGTGGGGCTGTAGGTCAGGACATCATCTAAATATACCATACACACCTGCCAGGGTAGCCCTCTAAGCACTAATTCCATCATTCGTTGGAATGTGGCAGGCAAATTGGTTAGGCCCATGGGCATTGACCGCCATTGATACAGACCCCTGCCTGTCGTGAAAGCCGTTTTCTCCCTATCTTCTTCGGCAACCTCAATTTGCCAGTAGCCATTCCAAAAATCGAGTGTGCTAAACCACCAGGAGCCTGCTATCGCATCTAGCGTGTCATCCATTCTGGGGAGGGGATGCGAATCTTTTACAGTAACACCGTTCAAACGACAATAGTCAATGCAAAATCTCCAATCCCCATTTTTCTCACTCACTAAAACAACCGGGGAGGCCCAAGGACTACAGCTTTCTTCAATCACCTCCTCGGCTAGCAACGCCGCTACTTGCCTGTTTATCTCCTCCCTCTTTTCCGGTGACGTTCGATATGCTCGCTGTCACAGAGGAGGGTGATTACCGGTTTTTATGTGGTGTTTAACGAGTGTGCATTTACCAGTCACCCTCCCAGAAGTGCTGAATATCTCCCTATGCTTTTCTAATAACGCCCTCAGCTGCGTCTTCTGCCATGGTGTGGCAGTTCACAAGTGTGACTCGTCCACAGAGAAAAATTGCCCCAGGTGCATACCCTCCCTCAGGACAAGTTCTCTGTCAGTAGGGTTTAACACTCGGGCCGTCGAAACCCCCCCCCCCCCCCCGTACTGCTGTCACTGTGCGGGCGACAACACATTCATTCCTGCCCTGGGGGTTAGGCTCTAGATAGCCCACGAAGTCTGGAAACTGGTTTCTCCCAGCTGGGGAGACACAGATAGGGACCAGCCCCTCACTGAGGGGGGGAATGTCATGGCATTAGCAATAGTAACATTACAACATTGCGGTATTAAGTCTTTGTTGCTTAACAGTGGAATGTCCGTGTCCCATAACAGCAATCTTCCCTTTTCAAAGTCAATGCGTGCCCCATTGTCAGAGAGAAAGTTCAGACCCAGCAGCGTGGCCTGTGTGGACCGCCTCAGTACATAGAATACCTGCTGCCAGCATGTGCTACCCAGGCGCAATGTAGCTGTTATGGTGCGTAGCGTGTCCAGCATCTGACCATTTACCGCCTGTGCGGCAATAAAATTTGCGGTGAGGGGCCGCTGACGTAAGGCGGGAACTGACATACGAAACTCAGCACTGAGAAAGGACTCGGTAGAGCCCGAATCCACAAGAATATTAACTTCAGTCCCTTCAATGTTCCCCCTCATGTAGGAAGTACGCTGCGGCACCCCAGCGTTACCTGTAACCGCAATGTGCAGTCCATCGTATGGATGGCCCGTAAGTTCCGTAGCCGATATCTGGGCCGCGACATCGACTACAGCTCTTTTCCCGTCTGGTTATCTGGGTACTCCCCCTTGTGGGAGAGAAAGTGAACTCCCCGCCTGCTTCCTGCATCATCCACGCAGGGGGGCCTGGCAGGTTCGGGGTCCCGCCAATATGGGGAAGGAGCTCTGTCCGCCCCCTTGACGAGTCAGTTTGGTTGCGCCAACCAGGGGAGAGCGCTCGGCCACGCCCTCCAGGTGAATGAGCACGGTCCTGGTAGGCTGCCCGGAAATCCGGCTTCTCCGCCGCGCTCCGTCCACTTGCACGATCACGCCAGCCGCGGTCCGGAGAGCGCCCCCTGGGTTCACTTCCTGAACCGCGCGACCCACATCCCTGTCTCCTGCAGTCGCACTGGCATGGATCCTCATTCCCCGGGGAAGAGGGTCTTCTTCCGTCACTATACCCGCCGGATCACAGGCGAATATTCTCCTCCACCCTTCGCCGCATCTCCATTCTCATCTCTTTCACGTCCTCCGTCAGTATGTCCAAGGCACGGTGTAGCCCCGTATCGGATATGGACTGCACCGCCGCGCCAGCTTCATTTCCAGTTGAGGCGTGTTTGCGTCGGCCCATACTCCATCATCACAGACTCCCTGGCTATCTCGCATCGACTCGCAATAATCAGAGCCTCATCTAAATCGGTCGCTCCCTGCTCATGACATTTAGCTCTCAAGCCTGGATCCAGTCCTGCCAGAAATCTACGAAATTTCTCTTCTTTTTGAGCTATATCACCGTATTCCGGGAAGGCCTCTTGAACTAATTTGCATATATCAGCTGCATACATGTCCAAACTTTCCCCCTTGGTTCGGGAGCGTGCAGCTAGGTTGGCCCTAAAGCGGTTAAGAAAATGTCTCTGGCCAAAGGCTTCTTGTAGCTTTAACTTCACTGCAGCATAGTCAGTTTGTACTGCTGCTGGGAAACTATCCCATAGGAGAAAAGCGGCCTTAGTAAGCCGAGTGGGTAAAATTCTATCTTGCTCGTAATCGTTATCACCGACATTACTGCCTACTGGCGCTTTCACCGCCACTTCATACTGCCGAGCCCAGGACGAAAAAGCTTCTCCTGCCCCTCCAGCAAAGGGCTTCGGGAGATCGATTCTCACTTTGCTTGAGAAAAGTCAATCAGTGCGGCGCACATTGCAGTCTTGCGGTTCATCTTTACACTTCCTGACGAATTCCAATTTTAAAGGATTCTCAAGGCAAAAAAAAAAAAAATGGTGCAAAACAGTGCGTCCGTATTTTAACTCTGAGATTAGCCGTCGCGTTAGCCGACAATGTTCATGTCCCTATTTAGTATTGCAGTAGCTATGGCTAACGCTGTCTGACGAAACTAAGACAAATTGCGGCTGCAAACGTTAAACTTACAGAGGTTTCTGTCGAAAACGCACACCGCTGCCACCAATGCAGCCGAGAGGTTGTGAATTCCTCGGTATCTACAGAAAAGTCTGCTCCAAAAACCACACAGGTCTTTGTTGATTTGCTCTGAACGACAGAGCCCCGTCCGAACTTTATTGTGTAGTTCTCAACAACACTTGCTCGCGCCAAAACATGCGCTTAATCACTTCCTCCCGCGCCTGCAAGCGCGCATTTACATCCGTTCCAATATTAGGCATCTTAAGTTAGGTGGGCACTGTATTGCTTTATCAGCAGTGCAAAACCAACAGTGCACCTACAGTTGTGTTCAAAATTATTCAACCCCCACAGTAGATTAGTGTTTTTGCAAGTTTGACATTTATTTTTCATCTTTTTTATAATCACATTAAATAATGACATGTCAAATAAACAAATGCAACTGAAATTACAACAGAAATGTTTGTAATATACCAATTAATGGCCTTTCTGTGATTACTTTGTTGACAAAATTATTCAACCCCTTAGGTATGTATAACTTTAGTACTTAGTACAACATCCTTTTGCAACAATAACATCTTTTAGACGTGATGCATAGCTTGACACAAGTTTCTTGCAGCGATCCACAGGTATCTTTGCCCATTCCTCATGGGCAAAGGCCTCCAGTTCATTAACATTTTTTGGCTTGCGTGCTGCAACTGCCTTCTTCAAGTCCCACCAGAGATTTTCAATGGGATTTAAGTCTGGTGATTGCGATGGCCACTCCAGAATCTTCCAGCCCTTCTTTTGCATCCAAGCTGTGGTAGATTTTGAGGTATGCTTAGGATCATTGTCCTGTTGGAAGGTCCAACGTCTCCCAAGCCTCAGCTTTGTCACTGACTGCATGACATTTGCATCCAAGATCTCCTGGTACTGAACTGAATTCATAATACCTTTCACACACTGAAGATTCCCTGTACCTGAAGAAGCAAAATAACCCCAGAGCATGACTGACCCCCCACCATGCTTTACAGTAGGCAGGGTGTTCTTTTCTTTATAGGCATCATTCTTTCGCCTCCACACATACCGTTGATCCATTGGCCCAAAAAGTTCCAGTTTGGTCTCATCACTCCACAGAACAGTATCCCAAAACCTTTGTGGTTTGTCCTCATGGTTTCTAGCATACTGGAGTCGACTCTTCTTGTGCTTCGGAGTCAGCAGGGGGGTGCGCCTGGGAGTTCTTGCATGGAAGCCATCATTTCGCAGTGTCCGTCTTATTGTCTGGGATGAAACCTGAATACCTCCCTCTGACATGTCCTGTCGTAGTTCCTCAGCTGTCACCCGGGGATTTTTCTCCACCTTTCGCCTCAGGTATCGCACAGCAGTTGCAGACAGTAACCTCTTTCTACCACGCCCAGGTAGCGTTTCCACTGTGCCTTTAGCTTTAAACTTGCGGACTATGCTCCCAATTGTGTATCTTGAAATGTTTAGCCTCTTCGCTATCTTTTTATATCCATATCCTTGCTTATGAAGTGAAATGACCTCCTCTCTGAACTTTTTTGACCATTCCTTGGACTTCACCATTTTGAAAAGCTGTCATTAACTGCCAAGAAGAGCCATGTGTCACAGTCCTTTTAAATCTGCTTAATTGCTGCTCATTAGGGTTCCATTCACATCTACAGGTGTTTTCATCAGCTATTTGACAACACCTGATGGAAACCTCTGTTCTTGAGAGTGGTGGACTAGGAGGGTTGAATAATTTTGTCAATGAAGTAATCACAGAAAGGCCATTAATTGGAATATTACAAACATTTTAGTTGTAATTTCAGTTGTATTTGTCTATTTGACACATCATTATTTAATGTGATTATAAACAAGATGAAAAATAAATGTAAAACTTGCAAAAACACTTATCTAAGGTGGGGGTTGAATAATTTTGAACACAACTGTATAACCAGGCTCCCACTCACTATCCTAATACCATTCATAAAACTCCCTTACAATAACAATACTATTCTGGAGCTGACGGAAATTACTTTGGTTCCATTAAATTGCGCGATTCGGTTTTCTGATAAACAGCGTCTAATACCCTCAGTCATGATCTGATCAGGCCACCGGTAATGCCACAATAAATAGAACCACTGGGAACGTATATGGCGATCATAAAACACTTGTATTTCTGGCCCTTAATCTGTCCTTACGAAGATGATCTTCCGCAAAACGATGAGAAATAAGTGCAATTTGGTATCCCCAGCACACTGCGGGACACAACAGTGAAACGCTGATTGTGATGCGACCGTGCTGCGAACTGCTATATCAGCAGTCTGCCATTCAAAAATGACCGCAGAAATATTTTATAACTGAAACAAACAGCTGTCACAGTTTATGATTATTTAATAAATGAACACAAAATAAAGAGGCTATTTTTTGTCCATGAAATATTTATTTTTCTGTCCCAAAAAAAAAAAAGGGAATTGGAACCGGGATTCGATGAGAACCGGATTGGATAAGCAGAATCTGAATCAGAACCCGAATCGATAAAATTGAAACGATACTCAGCCGTATATATAACTCCTTTTGGATTAGCGCCTTTCATCAGAAGCGAGCTAATCTGCAGCATCAACAAGTCTTTTTTTGCTTTAATGTTCGACGAGACCACTCCACTAATAATAAGCAACTCGACGTGCACGTACGACATTGGGTCGGAAATCAAGCGCATTCACGTTACTTGGGCTCAAAATTCATGGGACACGCCACAGCTCAAGATTTACTGCACCACTTCAAAGTAAGTAATATATGTATTTTTTCAATGACTAATTGTTAACATAATATGCATTTTGGCAGATTTTTGCCAATGTCATGATGCAGGCCTGCGCAGTACAGTGAACCACAGAGCACACTAGTGTTTGACCAAATGTACCATATTTTTTTGTATTGTATTTATTATCCTTGTGTATAAAGGCAGAACTGGAGATTTAAGGCCACACAACTGAGCCTCATGCCATGTATGTGTTCATGTATGCGTTTTCTTTTTGTTGGATGTTTCTGACCAAATAACTGCACTTGTATATACAGCTACTGAACCAGAGAGCACCGAGTGTCACTTTATGTTCACTAAATGGACAAAAAGTAAACTTGAATGAGTCTCACTGAGTGACACACATGCTTTGCTTGGGTTGTGATACAGCGGGATCCCCCAACCATTGCCTATATTTATAGTTTTTTCGGTCTTAAATTTCATTCAAGGTGGCATTAAAAAGGTATTAAAAAGTCTTAAGTTTGACTTGCTGAAACCTGCAGAAACCCTGTCTAAGACATCCCTTTTACAGCCAGTCATGTTACACACCTGATGCTGGTTAACTTAATGACTTGTTAAATGTTCTCTCAGCTGATTCTCTCATATATTGCTTTTCCAGCCCTCTTTTTGCCTGTGTCCCAACTTTTTTGAGACCTGTTGCAGCCAGAAAATTTGAAATCATCTTGTGGATAAAAATGTAAAATGTCTCAGTTTCAACATTTGAATTGTTATCTATGTTCTATTGTAAATAACATTGGCTCATGTGATCAGAAAGTCATTACATTTTGATTTTATTCACAATTTACACATTGTCCCAACTATTTCAGAATTGGGGTTGTAACATTTATATAGATGAAAAACATTCTTATATGCAAACCTTTTGAAATTCATTGGATATGATGCAAAGATTACAATGAGCAACTGGCCTCAAACAAAACTTTTCACCTTTTCTCCCTCCTGCAAGGATTGTGCTGCATTTGTCAAAATGACATGTGTTGAGCATTTAAAAAGGAAAGTTTGCGGCTCAACCTGGGGCAGCGTTCTTTTTGTATGTTCTTGTTATTTCATTGTTTCCTCTGTGCTGGGGGTGATTTGCCTTTTCCCATTTGAAGCGTCCTCGATAAAAGCCGCTGCTGAATTCTCTGTGCTGGTGATTTGTGACCCCCCCTCCCCCCTACGTGAGGCGAGTGTCTGAGCAGAGCGGCTCTCTGCCGGCTGTTTGTCTTCAGCTGGTGACAGCGGAGGAGCATGTGGTCCTGTGTTGGCCAATGTATGGAGCAGTGACGGGGCAGTGGGGCTCTGCTCGTAGCACTGCTGGCACAGAGCTAACTCTGCCGCTCCGGCAGGAAGTCGGTAAACACACAGACGCAGGGAACCAGGGAAGTGGGGAGGGAGGGAGAGGGCGAAAGCGAGAAAACGAGGGGGAGGGAACCAGCTGCTGAGACAGGGACAGAGTGAAAAGAGAGCTGATCGTGATGCTGGGCCTGCAGAATTACATTGCAGGCGACGCGGCTCTTTGCGCTGCAGAGAAGGGGGCGAATGCGAGAGCGACTTGGAGGCTGTGATGGAGGACTGGGGACAGAGCAGGGGGGTGTGAAATGAGCAGGCGGACTGCACGAGCTTCTCTCCAGCCATTCGCGGAGCCCCGACCACGTTGATACAGCAGAGGACTTGTTATGCTTCAAGGATAACGAAGGTGTCTCTGAGCAACGTGAGAGGACCCACTGCAGTCCACAGGATGGCAAATTAGCCCTTATTCAGCAAGGACGGCAGACTTGGGTTAGTTGACCCTTTTTGCAATTGCGGGGCCGTGCAGCTTATTTTATTAGACTGTGTGTTGCAGGCGAATTCCGGGCACTGCGCTCCATGTTGGGGATTAATTTTTTTAATGGGCCTGGGGGATGAGGAGAAAGAGGCCTATCGCATGGAGATCATGTGGAATTAATAATGCATGTAAAAGTTCTCCCACTATCAGTATGCATGTGCCCTCCGCGGCGAGTATGGTGCTCATCTGTCCTGGGAGTAACGGATGGCAGCATTTTGCTGCTGTTATGGCAGTTGTTTGTTGGTATTGTTGTTATTGCTGTTGTTTTTTGCTAATGCTGTTGCAGCAGTTTTTCACCATTGTTGCTGTTGTTCCTTTTTTCCCTTTTTTGCAATTTGTTTTATTTTTACTTGTGCTACTGCAGCTTGTCTTGCTGTTTTTGCTTGTTTTCAGCTGTAGTTATTCGCTGAACTTGATGATTTGTTTTGGTATTTGTCCAGGTGTAAAGTAACTGATGATGAAATCACGCTGACCCCCCCCCCCCTTTGCCTTGTTTTTGCTCCACTGTTCACAGGACCGAAAGATGCTGTCCACAGCCCAGCAGATGCTGCAGGACAGCCGCACGAAGATCGAGCTGATCCGTATGCAGATCATCAAAGTCACGCAGGCTGGTGAGGGCGAGCGGGAGGAAAGCCGGGCTGAAGGTGAGGGCAGCGGGCCTCTTGACACAAGGTGTTTCCGATTCACTCCTACTGTAGTGTCACAGAGACTGGGATGGGGATGCTACTGTTTCCAATATTTCCAGATTTTTTTTTCCCCTCCTACCCTGCAAATTGAGTGAATAAACCTGCATATTGAATGCTGTATTTCAAAATTTCAGAATGATCTGGTAGTTTGTTAATTCTTGTGTATGTGTTTGCGTGTGTGTATTTGCTGCATAATTTCTGTCCTTTGTCCGCATGTAGTATGTGTTTGCTTGCATGCATTGTCTCTGTGTCTGTTGCTTTACTGACCCCTATGATAAATTGTCTGTGTGTGTTTGTGTGTGTGTTATGGGCGTGCGTGTGTGGAGGTGTGTACATGCATGGCAAAACTTCAATATCCTTTTGAATGCAGTGTGTGTTCACCTGTATGCATGTACTCTGTTGTCCTTCAGTGCTTGCTGTACTCACCTCTATGGTTAATGTTGCGTGTATTTGTGTGTGTTTGTGCATGTGCCTGCCTGTGCGCGTGTGCGACCCAGCAGGGCGTCCCGCTGAGACCATTAGTCCCCTGGAGCTGAGGGTGGCTGAACTACGGCACCACCTCCGAATCGAGGCGGCAGTGGCGGAGGGAGCCAAGAACGTGGTGAAGCAGCTGGGAGGCCGCAGGGTGCAGGACAGACGCGCGCTGGCCGAGGTGAGGGGGGGGGCACCGAGGTCACCATGACTCCCTGGGCATCATATGAAGCGCAGGGACAGCGTAGGTGAGGAGGCCAGCCTGTGTCCAGCAAGCAGCTGGGGCACATCCTGGGAGCACTGATGCTGTTGAACGTGATGTACAAATGTAATTGCACTTGTCAGTTTTACAGCCATGAAAACATAATTCATGTTGGTTGTCTTGAATAAGAACCACTCGTTCCGATAAATAAATGATGTGGAAACGTAATATGATGGGTTGACTGATGGAAGTTTACGGCACTGTCTCTTCCAGAGGCTTTCAATGTAATGGGCTTGGGTGGGCTTTTATGAAGATGCTGTGAAAATCTTCAGGGTCCCGTTGTATTTTAGGAAATATTTCAGTATTTACGAAAGACGGGAAGACGGGACTTTCAAATTACTTTGCTGAAGCAATTTTGCAGTTGTATATCCTTCTGAATGACCGTGTGGTCGAGAAAGCTGCTGTCTTGATGCAAATATTTAAATTCGAACTTTTCATTTAAAATCTTCTTAAGGGAAAAACTTAAGTCAGACAAAGATTTTTTTCTGGTTGTAGGACAATGTCATATACATCCTCTATCTGGTATTGTCAGGGCTTCGGTGAAGCTATATCACATTTGTGTTGAGAGAAACATTCAAACCCAGGTCTCCATGTTTTTATGGCTGCGCCATTTCATGAAATGGAAATTACTTGTACATCATTTGATACAAATTTTCCTGTAATTCAGCAGGAGATATTTAGGGTCATTGGAAACCTTGATCTTCTCTGCTATTTAAAATGGGCCTGTTACACAGGTGTAAATACAGCAGCCGCATTTTATGGACCTATATATGAGTCTGTTGGTTTTATGAGGTTTTGTCAGGTTATTCCGAATGAGAACATGGAAAAATGGTAAAACTAAAAACTGCTTCAAGTTGGCAGCCATTGTAGCCACATCATAGTTTAATGTCCAGAGTATCTAGTACAAGAGTTTCATTACCCAAGTAGCGACAAAATTAGATTTTTAGGACAGTAGTTCCAAAATGTGAATGTTAGCAAATTTAGCCATTCTTGTCAAAGTAATATTGATGTGCATGGAATAACTGTAAAATTGTAACTCTCATATCTTTTAATACTCTACATCAAAGGCATGGATCGTCATTAATGCCTCTATACATCTTCAATAAAAATTTTTATGTCCACACGGACTTGAGTGCCGATATTTGGAAGGCCCTCTATTCCAATGTCCAGTACGACATATGGAGATGGAAAAGTTTATTTTAGGGTCAAAAATATTTTTTTTTATTCAGGATTCTCCAAATTCTTTATGAAAGCAATTACATTATGCAAAATAGAAAGGAATTAAATTGCTTGTCCATTATTAAACCAATATGATCTTTGTCCAGTACGACACATGGTGTGTTGCATGGGACATGTTTTATGACACACTTTGACTTTTCATTAATTTAAATTTTCCATAGCCCAAAATATTTTTATTCATTCCAATTGTAGTAATGGATCGGCCACAAGATTAAAATGTAATATAGTGATGTTTCCCCTTGTGCTGCCAAAATGGTTACATCAAAGTGATGTCACTTGAATCATTTAATTTCATGGCGGCATGTGCCACAGTAGCTCTTCTACTGGTTTGCACCAGAAGGATAACCTTCATAGACGTGATACATCAATGAGCCTTGGGCGCATAAAAACCCTGTCGCCGGTGAGGATGAGAGGGAGAGGGAAGGAATGGGAGGAACTTTAGGACTGCTGAAAGGGTAAGGGTTGTGTGGAAAAATTATGCCTACATTCGTTATGATCTATATGAAATGCATACATGTAGACCTCTGCAACAGACACTGTCGTATGACACATTTTCACATTGCTTTTTTCAATCGAATTTTCAATCGAACTTTTTTAGCCTTCATATATTTATTATACCCCCCGCAACGAAGTTTATTATTTATACCCCCTGCAACGAAGTTTATTATACCCCCCGCAACGAAGTTTAGGGGTGTATACTGGATTTGCTTTGTCCATCCGTGTGTGCGTGCGTCTGTGCGTCCGGACCTAGATCTCATAACCTACTCATCCGATTTTGAAAATTTTTTTTCTTGCTGGAAGGTCTATTGACTGTGGTACTGCCCGACTACTTGTTGTTGCGGGGGGTATCCTGTAAGCCATGCTTACTGACTAAATCTAGTTCCGATTGGTTATATTTCATTGTTTGTCACGGATAATGTCGAAGTGAGTACGGTGATTTTATTGATCTATCTTTAGGTATTTTTCAACTAGTTTAAGAGATGTGTGATATGATGCTTCCTTGCGTCTCGTGCAACACATTGTTCCCAAAAAAGTTTATGTTGCGCATTGGATGTTATATATTTTTTGTCCATCCCACTCTGTCATTACTGTAAAACAAATCTTCATTGCGATTGTAATTAATTACAAAGCTAGGAAACATTCTTTGAAAGTATGACGCATATGGAATCGCCCATAGCTGGTGTGAAGTGCATGTAGCATGTCTTTGTGTACTCCCACAAGGCCCAGGCCAGGCTGCTGGAGTCCTCTCAGAAGCTGGACCTGCTCCGTCTTTCTCTGGAGCAGCGACTGAACGAGCTGCCTCAGGGTCACCCCAAACGGGCTGCCATTAAGGAGGAGCTATCTTTGGGCACCTCCCCCACCCTCGACCTCCAGCGCAACCGCCTGCGCTCCTCTACATCATCGTCCTTCCTTAAACCCTCCTCCCTCACAGGTAACGGCTCTGCTAATGTTCATTATAATTAGTGAAGCCTTTTATCCTGCAAAAATATATCTAGTCAATTGTTCTTGTGTGCAGACAGTTAATAAAGGGTTAATGCAGGCATGGCTTTAATCTTGATTTGCTGGCTGTATACACTGTGGCAGAGCTGAATGTTGCTGGTTGAGTGTGTTGCATGGGGATGGTTTACACTACCGGTCAAAAGTTTTAGAACACCCCAGTTTTTCCAGTTCTTTTAAATTGAATTTGAACTGCTTGAATTTCAATGAATAGCATGAAATGGTACAGTGGAAAGTGGTGAACTGCCAGAGGTTAAAAAAAAAAAAAAAAAAAAGGAAGGGAGATACCCAAAAGTGAAAAATGGTGCACATTTCAAAATTATACAAAAAGGCCTTTTTCTTGGAACAAGCATTTCTGCAGCAATGGAGGTTGATCAAGCCCTGAAAGTTGGTGCTACCAATTCCCACAGGTGTCCCAAATATTCTTGATTACTTCAAACCCCTCTGTCTGAAGCGAAATGGCTACCACAGCAATCTGCAGCACCATGCAGTACCCTCTGTACCCTCTGCACCCTCTGTACCCTCTGGGGTGCGCCTAGTTGGTCAGGGGTTCATCCTACAGTGACATAATGACCCAAAACATAAGTGCAAACCCTGCCGGAACTACCTTTGGAAAAAAGAACAAGATTGTAAGCTTGAAAACATGGAGAGGCAGCACAGTCTCCAGACTTAAACCCCATCGAGATGGTTTGGGATGAACTGGACAGAAGTGAAAGCAAAACAACCTACAAGTGCCACACATTTATGGGAACTTCTGCCACAGAGTAGGGAAGAACTTTCTGGAGAATATTTGAATCCATTGTAGAAAGAATACCATGACTGCATTCAGCTGTTACATCGGTCAAAGGTGGCTATTTTGATGCGTCAAAAGTTTAGAATACATTTTGGTTTATAAATTGATTCCATGATTTTTTAACTTCATTTTTTATTTGTTCCATGCTTTAATTTCAGAGTACAACGAGACATTAAACTACGTACATAATATTTAATAAAAAAACTGGAAAGATTGGGGTGTTCTAAAACTATTGACCAGTAGTGTTTATTTACACAGGGTTCATTACCGGCCTGCTACATATGTATGTGCTGCATGTGTGGCTGTCGTGGGATCTGAGACATGTAGGCGGGATTCTTATCTGCAGGCAGGCTGGAAGTGCGGCTCATGGGCTGCCAGGACCTGCTGGAGTCAGTGCCAGGCCGTTGTCGGGTGGCAGCTGTTTCTGCAGCCCCCGGAAGCCCCTCGGAGGCCAGGTCCTTAAAGGTGCGGACGGGGTTGTCCAGCCGCAGCACCAATGGCAAGCTCGGCAAGCCAGAGGAAGTTTCCGGTGAGAAGTTACATTGTCCCCCTATTTCGATGTCACCTGCTGGGGGGGGGGGTACATGGTGTGATAATGGTCCATGTAGGGTGATAATAGCCCATTTTGTCTTACAGCGGAGATCAGCGCAGTACTGAAGCTGGACAATAAGATGGTGGGACGCACCAACTGGAGACCCCTGAGCAATCAGGCGTGGGACCAGAGCTTCTGTATTGAACTTGAGCGGGTGAGAATCTTTCTTTTCCTCTGACTGGTGCCAGAAAAGCTTAAGAATGGTGAGATATTTCATATTTATTTTGAGTATGATCAGCCTCGGTATCACAACAGCCCTGCTATAATGTAATATCCTCTAATAATACTGCGCCCAACCTTAAAACAGACATGAAAATTGATTGCAGTCAAGGACACAGGAAGGTGGCAGAAGCTGTGCTGTCACTTTATCTTGTCCTTGTTTATTCAGTGGAAAGTAGTCCCGGTCTTTGTGAGTAGATTTAGAGTAAAGATGTTGAGTCCTGATTAAATGCCGAAACCCTGCTGAGCCCCTCGTACCTTTGACCCCTGCAG
This sequence comes from Gymnothorax reevesii, assembly GCA_029721435.1. NCBI lineage: Eukaryota > Metazoa > Chordata > Actinopteri > Anguilliformes > Muraenidae > Gymnothorax > Gymnothorax reevesii. The sequence continues at coordinate 59,884,846 of CM056580.1, read as the reverse complement.
TCTCGGGAGCTGGAGATTGGGGTCTATTGGCGGGACTGGAGAGCTCTCTGCGCTGTCAAGTTTCTGCGACTCGAGGACTTCCTGGACAACAAGCGGCACGGCATGTGCCTGTATCTTGAGCCCGAGGGCATGCTGTTCGCTGAGGTGAGAGCATAAGGATCGACGATCACTTAACCCAGTGTCTCGTGGTGTAATTACTTGAGCTTGTTGGTTTACGTTTTGGAAATATTAAGATCTTTTTAATAGACTTACAAAAGTCCTTGAATCATCCTTGAATTATGATGCACAGGTGACCTTCGTCAATCCTGTCATTGAGAGGCATCCAAAGCTGCAACGACAGAAGCGCATTTTCCCAAAAGAGAGAGGTAACCGAGCTCCTGCATCTCCTACCATGTGTCTTTTTCACTAAATGAAGGCTTGGGGTTTTTCTGTATTTATTTATTTATTTTTCTGTATTTATTTACAAAGTCAGCAGGGCAAGATCTTGTAATTGGTGAGGTTTGTTTGTGTGTCCATGTGTCAACAGTCTAGCGTCTACACGGTTCCATTGATTGGCTTCAAACTTTTACAGTAGGTGGGCAATGGTCTGTAGATTCTGATTAAATTTTGAGGGTGATCGGGTCAAGGTCACTGGAAATGTCAAAATAGTGTTGTTTTGCGATAATTCCTTCAAATTCAAGCCAAAACCAAAATGTGCATCTTTCAATTTTGCTTCCAAACAAATGCTACATGATGGGCTAGTTTTGATAGTCTCCGTAGCGGTTTATTTCATACCATGACCTTTGACCTTGAAAGGTCAAACTGAAGGTCACAGATTTTCAAAGGACTACAATTTCTAACTGGTTCAGATCACATTTTTAAAATCAAGTCAGTATAAAAAGCATTAAAATAAGTGCTGACAGGCAAAGTTTGCCTGGCAACACTTGTTTTGCAGTGATTTTTTTTTTTGGATTTTTCAGAATTTTTTCTTTGTCTGCCTGCTTCCTTGGTTGTAACGTAATATGTGTTCACAGGGAAGGACTTCCTGAGGGCGGCCCAGATGAACATGAACTTTGCCACATGGTGGCGCTTGATGATGAACATGCTGCCACCGTGCAGCTCCATGACCGCCATGAGCCCGCCCCTGTCCGGCTCCTCTGATCCCGAGGTCACTTCCCCCCCACAACAGGACAAGGCTGTACTAACCCCTCCACCGGGAGGGTGAGACAACTTGAGCCAGTCTGATCCCTTTCTCTAGTTTTTTTTTGAGCATTTTTTCTTTGCATATTTTTATTGTTTTATGCTTTCCTGATGAAAAGTCATGGAAATTGGTCAAAGGTCACTGGTAATGAAATTAATGTGGTGCTGAGCGGTGACTTGCTGACACACTCGCTCCACCCCTTGGTTCCTCTGTAGAGACCAAACTGTGATCAAGCTGAACTTCAGTGACGAGCGGCCAGTCAAGCCCCCACGCCTCAACATGGGGAAAGCTACCCTGGACATGACCTCTTCAGGGCCCCCTGATGCACCAGTGGGACGCATGGTACATTTACAGTGAATGACTGACGCACACGACATGAAGATGTAACATGGATAAGCAATGCTCATCCATCCTATCAGTTGTATAATTTTACCCATTGTACAGCTAAATATCAATCCCTTGGAGTGGTCATATAGTCCATTATGTTACCCCTGTTCATGTTTAGTTGCAGAAGAGGACAGTCCAGATGGCAGGGTGTTGATGTTTTTTTTAATTTATGACCTAATGATAAAGGACTTCTTCACCGTCTGGTGACAAGACTTTCGCTGCTTGTTTTCAGTCCACCAAGACAAATCACTCGGCTGAGAGAACGGATAAACGGCCTTCTCTGCTCACACCTTCGTAAGTACAGTTGCCTCTCTCTCTCACACTCAAACACACTCGCAGCTCTGGCTCCTCCTTTTGAGTCATTCTCCACTTAGATTAACGTCAAGTCCTTCCATTGAGCCAGTGTTAATTATATTTACACTTTCTCTGACTCAATCTTTATCACTGTTTAATCTTATCAGGGAGAAGGCAGGAGTGCAGCTGGAGGATTTCAACTGCATCTCTGTGCTGGGCAGAGGGCATTTTGGAAAGGTACAGTCAGTACACACCCTCCACAAGCAAAATGCTTCTGACAGTGTTTTCATCACCTCTTTCTGTTCTCACTTACTGCATCGGTTTGGGTGTCACATCAAAAATCTTCCCCTTGCATTTTCACTCAGGTCCTGCTTGCTGAATTTAAAAAGACAGGAACGCTATATGCCATAAAGGCACTGAAGAAGGGAGACATAGTGACTCGCGATGAGGTGGACAGGTTAGTTCTGCACCGTCATCCGAAAGCGATAGCCTTTGAAATTTATTGAAACCCGTACAGTGGCTGGAACATTTCATATAGTATTGTGCAAATGTTTTGGACACCCTAGATTTTTATGCCCCTGGAATCAGATTCAGGGGCATATTGTTGTCTGTCTGTCTGTCTGTCTCAGTCAGTCAAAAAACTTTAACCATGGCCGTAACTTTTGATTAGTCAGAGAGAGGCCTTTGATACTTGACATGTGTATCCCTTGTCACAAGACCTTTTGCATGAGGTCATAATTTTTCACCTTGTGACCTTCACCTTGGTGTCATTTTGATTTCAAAATAGTTTCCTGGAAAAGTTTTACAAATTTTAGTAATTTATTTAACCCTTTGCAAGTTCAAGTGATTCCATGTGGTCCTTTTCCATATTTCAAACTATGCTTATATCCTGGGGCATCAGTATTTCACAAACACATCTTGTTTTTTTTTATTTAAAATTTGACTGTAGATGTTTATTTTTGTTCTCCTCAGTTTTTGTTATGAATATAAAAAGCACACTGAATTTTAATTAAAAGAAAAGCTTTTCACAAAATGTTTCTAGTCCACTACACAGTAGACACATATAATATAGCCTTGACAGAGCCCTGATATCGCCGTCATCAAGGCTGTCTGGGATTACCTGGAGCAACAGATTCAAGTGAGACCTGCAGAGCAGCTGTTGCAAGTTTTCCAATAGACCTGGAACAGTCGAACGGCCAGTTATCTTATAAAATTATTGAACTGCGGGACAGCACTCCTAGTTCTTAGGCAAAGGGTAGCTACAACAGCCATTAATCACCTTGTCCCCACTGAAGGGGAAGGGCGAGGGTAATGTGACCACCTTGGTTTTTTGTTTGTTTATTAATTTATTTATTCTTGAGTATTCATAGCCTCGATTTACTCCAAATCTGGCCAAAATTTGGGCCATGACCAAGAATGGATCCCAATAAACTTTGGAACGAATTGGGTCAAAGGTCACTGAAGAGGTCAAAATTGTTTATACCCATAACTCTGTCAGAACTGGTACAATTTACATCAAATGAATGCCAAAAGTTTCCTTTTTAAATGTGTAAAATATAATCCTATCTATTGCAATAGTGATAAGTGGATAGTTTCTAAGATCAGTAGGGGTCAAACTTCAGGGGCTCAAGGTCTTTGATCTGAATTGCCTAATTTACTTTATATCTCAAATCTGTTGCAGATAACCATGTTGTTACCATTAAACTCATGTAGGAAATCATTAATGGAGATTTAAATGACTCCATGACCTTGAGTGGCCTTAAAAGGTGAAACCCCAGTGTAAGTGTACCCGAAAACTCATTCAGCAGCTGAAATCTATGCAAGGGGCGGGGCCTGCCGTGCCTGGCACTGCATCTTGTTTGATTTGGTTTTTAATAGTTCATAAATCTTTATTGTAATTTTTTTTTTCCAAAATTCGGAAATCTTTCTTTTCATGATTTTTGAAAGCAAATTTGTCACATGGAATTGTTTTAAGTGTGCCTTAACCTTATGCACAGTACTCTACAGTCATATTATTTTTCTTTTTTCTTGGGGGTCTAAGATGAATATGCTATCGAGATGCTTTACCACTGATATCTCATATCTATGACTTGTTCTGTGAATACTTTGTTGTGAGAGCAATGAAATGAGGTCTGTTGGATTAAACTGTGTGTGTCTCTGTCTCTGTCTCTGTCTCTGTGTGCGTGTGTGCTGCGAATCCCAGCCTGATGTGCGAGAAGAGGATTTTCGAGGCCATCAACGCAGCGAGGCACCCCTTTCTGGTGAACCTGCATGGCTGCTTTCAGACGGCGGAGCACGTCTGCTTTGTTATGGAGTACTCCCCCGGCGGCGACCTCATGATCCACATCCACAACGACGTCTTCTCCGAGGCGCAGGCCAGGTCAGGCCCTACATGTGCCACAGACACACCACCCCAATGGGAGGCTGCAGTGGCAGACTGTTTCTCAGCTCATAGCACATTCACTGACTGACTTGCTTACTTGTACTTGTATTTCTGCTGATATGTTCCTTCACCAAACACTCCTGGTCACATTGCACTTTTGTTTTTTGTTTTTCCCCTTGAAATTATTGAATAATTTTGTGTGTTTCTCTGTTTTTTAACTGATTTACAAAGCCTGGTCCCATAACTTTAGTCCCCCCAGCAACACTGCAGCCAAGGTCACTCTTATGTAACTCTCCGCTTCAGCATCATCAGGGTTCAGTGCCAGTCCATGTGGTGCATGACTGTATGAGATTGGTCTTGTAGCTGTTTGAAGAGTCTGGTCATGCGTGATACCTAAGTAAACATCACATCTGATCTTTGCTGCTTGTAATGGCTGATGTAAATTTGTTGCAGATTCTATGCTGCCTGTGTTCTGCTGGGTCTGGAATTTCTTCATCAGAACAAAATAGTTTATCGGTGAGTGAAGTCAATACAAATTTTAGTTCTGCTGTAGTTGCTACAGTGTAGTGCTTAGCATTCAGGTATGTTGTTTTTCTGTTTTGTAATAGGGATTTGAAGTTGGACAACTTGTTGATGGATGCTGATGGCTATGTGAAAATTGCAGACTTTGGGCTTTGCAAAGAAGGTGGGAGGAACTTCCTTTCAGAGTACGCCCATACCGACCGCTGGGCCACCAGCCTCTCTTGCTAGCAACTGTGCTCTGTTACCCTCCATGTCTAGGGATGGGACACGGTGACCGAACCTCCACTTTCTGCGGCACCCCAGAGTTCTTGGCCCCGGAGGTCCTGACCGACAACAACTACACCCGTGCTGTGGACTGGTGGGGTATGGGTGTACTCATATACGAGATGCTAGTGGGAGAGGTTAGTCAACATAAGTGCAAATACTTTACCCACATAAAATTTTGTAGATTTCAGCAAGTCCTGGGGGCCATTTCAATAAACACAACAGACCGCTCGACCCAGCGACTGACTACCCCCCGCTTGGATAGGACGGTCTGTCCTTTTCTGGGTGTTTCAATGAATGTCCCGTCATCCGCCTTTCTAGTCGGACTGCCAGAATTTCTGGGACCACTCGAGAGTTGTCCTCAAACCCGGTCGGACAAAAAATATAATGCCAAAATATGGTGATAATTATATCCCCGAACGCCGAATGGCGTTCCGGGGTATATTATGTTTGTGGTCCAACCGCCACCGCCGCTGCACTACATGTTAACGCGATAACTTCAGTAGTATTTCAATTACAAATCAAAAATTTTGCATATAAGTAAATATCATAAAGAGGAAGAACTGATTTGATTTTAGACAATTTACAATTTCTAGATTGGTCACCAGGGGCCAAAAACTGAAAAAATCACTGTTCCGCGATAACTTCAGTAATATTTCAATTACAAATTTCAAGTTTTGCACATAAGCAAGTATCATAAAGAGGAAGAACTGATTCGATGTTGGACAACTTATGATCTCTAGATGGGCCACCAGGGGCCAAAAACTAAAAAAATCACTGTTTTTATTATATCTCTGGAAATATTTGTCCGATTGACCTCAAATCAAGTGCAAATGAAAGGTCATGACCTGAGGATGTGTCCCACGATGACATTATACCTGTTTGGTTCAAAATTTTGACACAAGTTGGAGCTTTGACACATAAAATTCACCATTTTTGCTATATCTTTGGAACTATTTCTCCAATTGACATGAAACTATGTGCAACTGCAAGGTCATGACCTTACAATGTATCACATGATGACATCATACCTGCATGGTTCAATATTTTGCAACCGGGTGGCGCTTTGTGATGGAAAATTACCATTTTGGCCAAATCTTCAGAACCATTTGACTGATTGACCTGAAATTAAGTTCAAATGAAAGTCTATTCAAGGTATATTCAAGGATTGGGGAATTGGATGATTGGGGCGTTCGGGGATATACCCCCAGCCGTCACCTCCGACGGCATAAGCCTAGATGTTTGATATTGCCTGGAGGCAGACAGCCCAAAGTATTTTGAGAATGGAAAGACAGTAAAACCAATGCCCACGAAACCGATATAGCCTACACCCGGTAACGGGACTATGTGAAATCCATGAATTAATTTCTCCAACTACACATAATTGATAAACAATACCTGAAGATTTCATCTTTAATTCATAATATGGTGCCATTATCCTCAAGTGCAACATAAAGTTTTGTTTTTATACAAGCCATGTGAACACTAATGGGACGTTGCTTTAAGAGCGATCTCGGCATGGTTCTCAGTGGTCATTAAAATCCATCGTATTCGTGGTGCTTATGTGTGACCAAGAGTGGAGCTATGTTTACCACCCATCTTTTAAATTAAAATATGAATATTTTTTTTGTATTATTATTATTGTATGTTTTGTATTATTAATATCTTTATGTTGCAACTCGATAGCTACTTGTAGTTTTAGTACATAATGCACTGTGAGCAAAGGCTGCTTTTAGCTAGCTTGCTAGCTAGCATTCAGTTAATTGTGAAATTGAGCGTGACATCCTACAGCGATGTGTGCCGTTAATTTATGTCTGAATAGTGGTTAGAGATCAACCTAATCAGAATTGTTTTTTTACATTTAATGTCAATTTATTTTTAATATTTGAATGGCAAAGCTATGCATCGCTGAGGTGTAAATTATCACGCTGCTTCGAATGGACAGTGATGAGCAGTCAGTCTACATCAGACTATGGTTGGACATCCTACTTTTGTTTTATTGATATACCTGACGGACATGGTCGGTCGAAGGTCCAACTTTTCACTCGACAGATGGTCTGATTCTGTCGGACAAGTTAAGTTCATTGAAACAGCCCCCAGGGCTCTACTTGGAGCGTTAACCTCCCCCCTCCATCTGTGACAGTCTCCCTTCCCTGGTGATGATGAAGAGGAGGTGTTTGACAGCATTGTAAATGATGAAGTGCGGTACCCTAGGTTTCTCTCACCAGAATCCATCTCAATCATCCAGAAGGTAAGACAAAACTCTCTGACTTCTTTTTAAGGCCCATATTTATCCAATCTACACATGTATGCATACACACAATCACAGAGCGTTTGGTGCGCACACACACCAACATGCATCAAGGACTCTATTTGAATGAGAAGGGTGTGTATAAGATGTGCTCCTTACCTGTGTGCTGCAGTGTCCATAGTACAGCGTCTGGTCATGGTTCTCCTGGGTGCACTTGGCTAGCCTGTGTGGACAGAATCCTGACTGTTTCTTGCTTTTACTCAACCAAAGTTGCTGAGGAAGAACCCTGAGAGGAGGCTTGGAGCTGGGGAGCAGGATGCTGAGGAGGTTAAGAAGCAGAAATTCTATCAGGTACCTCTTTGATTTTATTCATTTTCTTATTTCCGTACCGTCATCTTGCCCTGTCTGCCTGCTGAGAGTTGGTGTTCTTCATTTTGGAGGGTTTTACACAATTACAAGAGGTCAGAAATGAAGAAATTGACATTCCCAGCTACAGATCTCACTCAAAACTGCACTGATGCAGCAGGGATTGGAATTCATTTTTATTATCCCCTGCCACACGATTAGCGTGAAGTGGGGGTTATAGCATTGGGCTCTGTCCGTACGTACGTCCGTCCGTCTGTACGGACACATATAATTGAGGAGACGGGGGATATTGCCATGGTGGTGGCAAACACTTGTAATAATGTTCTGTCTCTGAAATTGTGAGAGGACTCTGAAAAATGGTATTAATCATCTTTGCTGGATTTGATCACTTTAGGGTAACAAAATTACTCCTTAGGAGTGTTTACTGCTGAGAATTCGTCAATGTTTATTTTCAGCATTGCCTAATAGTTTAAGGCAAGAGTTATTTTTGTTCCTCAAGAAGATGGTGTGGGGAGTTGAACAATCACCAATGCCAGCTCATCAAATTTAGTTTTATTTGTGCGTAAAAATTGTAATTGAATCCCCTGACAAAGATACTATGGATCAGCGATTACCACGCCGTGTCTGCTGCCACATCTGCCATGTCTGTAGATGTTAGCTTGTGAGCGCTCTACTGGCCAGAAGTTTCAACTGATCTGTTTCATATTTACCATGGGCCAGTGTGTGGTAATGCCATGGAAAGAAAGTAAAAAAATCCACACACTGGATTAAAGCTCCCAAACCTTTATTGAAGCAACGTTTTGACCACTCACAGGGTCTTCATCAGGCAAATGATGGGAGCTTTAATCCAGTCTGCGGATTTTTTTTAACTTTCTTTGCTTTAATTATATGTGAATCCAGCATCGGGCCTATTTGGTATGAGATGTGCACACAACTACTCTTCTGAACTGGTAAGGCCATGAAGCCAATTGATTTTGACAGCAATTGCTTTTGGGGTTACAGGGATATACGTCGAACAGCGAGCAACAGACTGTCCACTTGCACCATTTATTTGTAAGTTTAGTACAAATTTGCTTTAAAACCAAACCAAGCACAATGAAAGGAAATCAGTTCAGTTTCAAGGAAATCAGTTTCAAGAATCCCTATCCTGGTGGACTTTTTTTTTTTGACTGCCTACAAGGTGAAAGGGAGCCGAAGTGAACTGTTTGTGGATTTAGGTAATGCATTCAATTTGTGGGAGGCCTTGGTCACGGATGCTTGCTTTGACCAAAAAGAAAAGGATTAAAGAAGAAGTCTTAAGCAAGCGGGGTGATACTCTGAATTTAATGGCACAATGGCTGCTGTTTAGCTGTAAGTGATGCTGGATAGATCAGTGCTATGATGTAATGAATTAGTTCAGTGGGGATCATCATCTTAGGGGAGAGGAAGCGGGAATCGGACAGCACCTCATCATCTTTTGTTTGCTTTTCCTTTGTGTGTAATTGAACAGAGCATGGACTGGACGGCCCTGCTGGCCAAAAAAGTGAAGCCCCCGTTCCTGCCCTCCATCAAAGGTGCTGGGGATGTCAGCAACTTTGACGAGGAGTTCACACGGTTGAAGCCCATCCTGACGCCTCCACAAACTCCTTGCTTCCTCAGTGCAGAGCAGCAGCAGGTCTTTGCAGACTTTGATTTCTCCATGATGCACTGATCTCCACGCTGATCTGACCAGACACCACCCACCCCCCAAAAAAGAAACTCCAGGGTCCATCTGGAGGTTTTGATTCTGCTCTGGTGGCACAGTTGTAGCCTACCAGGTTCCTTTCATGCTCCCTTACCCTGCAGTAGGTTTCGATCAACTGTTTTGGCCACTGGTAATAAATGAAGAGAAAGGCTACATGCCTTTGAGGTTTCCCCCAGTGGAGTAAACTGCAGTAGCTGATGCTATGGCCTCTGGCTCAGTCCACTTAATAAGGATGCTACACTACTCTGAGGGTCACTGGGGTCATATAATTTGCCTTTCCTGTTTGGGGCTTTAGTTGTCACTATGAATTTCACCTGATGCATTGCTTTGCTTAGAAAAGTGAAGCTCATTAATTGTTTTTCCCTTTGTCTGTTGGTGTAAGTGCTTCCATCCACTTACTATTTTTGTACTTCTGGGGCCAGTGATTAGATGGGTATTAATCAGTTGGGATCTTTCTTTGGGGAGGTTTTGAGGGGTACTGGTATGCATCCATAGCCAGGCTTTCCTGTGGCTTTGGTCATTGCAAAAACTCTGTACTTCCCCCTTCAAACTTCCTTGTTTAAATACTTAAAACACTTGCTGCAATTATGCCTCCTGTCTTCAATGTCTGTTTGGTAAAATTGCTGTCTCTTACATGATAAAAGCCAGAATGTGCCAATATATTTGAGGTGAAGAAAACATTTTTAGCTTCTTCTTTCCCAGAATTCTCTGAGTAATATTTTTCACCCTGATGGTAGAAATAATTGTACTGTATCTCCACACACCATGTTGGATTTGGCTTCTGTGTAAGTTGAGTGTTGAGAAGTGCCTCTGCTGTAGTATGAGAATATGAACAATACATTTGCCTGCCGATGATGCAATTATTTTGTGTTGCTTAATTTCTGTGGGAAGTAACTCTAAATGAGTGAAAGTTTTCAAACATCTTAATGAGACAAATCTGACAAAAAATATAATTTGAGGTATAATTGCTTTTAATAGCTGCTTCTGTAAGAGCTGCTTTGTGCTTCCTGGAAAAAAAGCAATTGTTGTTTCACTGTTGCTGAACTGCCATTATTAAGCTTGTGGGTCATACATTCTTGTAATGACTCATATTACGATAGCATCCGAATGCAATCACAGCTGTCTTCCAATACTATTGACTAGATTTAATGTTACAAAATGAAGCTACTGTATTTGAAGTTAAATTTTGCATTCCTTTGAAATCACTTGAAAAATGTTGCTGCCAATGAAGTGTATCATGTTCTATGTACATGGTTTACTACTGAATTATAATTTATATTGTAAAAGAGGAAAAAAAACATACCATTATAATTATAGGTGAGATTGTTTTATCCTGTCCATTCTGTCTACATATGAATAATATTAATAAATATCTTTCTCACTAAAGTTATTTTTCTGGGAAATGTTTCTGGATGAGAATGTAGGAATGAAGCTACAACAAAATCAGTTCAAAATGTTTAATTATTTTGCAAGAGTGAATTATAACAGTTGCATTAGTCATTTGTTCAGTACCTTAAAAATGTAAAAATCATTCAAAGTGATGTTCCATAAATGGATCATTGCTGAAAAGAAACTGAGGTTTTAAAACGATATCCACGCAGAGCAACAGACCAATGATCTAATGAATCTCAAGGTATTCAACCACGATTTCATTACACTTCCCCCCCCATCCCCCCACCCCGACCAAAAAACAACCGGCCCATCCATGTTGGGGAAAATGGTCATAACTACTTTACACACTTTCATCTTTTGTAAAAAAACCAGTGTCAGTGATATGCATTAAGACATCTTGATAAAAATCAATTTTTATTCACTAGAAACTGACTAAGCCACATAATTGTGCTCAATGTAGTCTTTTCTACTTGCTTCGACTTTAGACACAAAAACCATCAGTACTTGTTTCCAGCTCACTGACTCCACAAATTTACTACTCAACCATGTTTGACATTGTTGGCAATCTTCTACATCAATGATTCTCAGACTCAGTCCTGGGGCACCACCACAGATTCTCTTGAGACTGTTGAGCAAGCTGGTTTTTGTTCCAACCGTATTTGCCATCTCAGAATTTTAATGAGTTGTTACTTCTAAACTGGAAATTGCACTGTTCGCACTTTATAGGAATATTGCCAAAGACTGCCCTGAACAGGTCCATGTTTGTACTGTAGTATATTGCATAGAAAAGGGGGAGGGAGTTCTTATTGATCAAATGGAAATCAAATGGATTTTTATCACTGAAATTGTCTTCACGGTCAATAAAACTAATAAGTAATTTTATAAGTATACAAAAATATACGAACATGGCATAAAACAGTTGAAGTGTGTATTTGTTCAGGCTCTTCGAGGGTTTCCAAGGTAAGCTGCAATGAAGAATTTACACAAAAACCAGTTTGAATCCCTTTCGCATTTATCCCTGAGTGAACTAGCCAAATCATGTACTTGTATCTTGTATCCCATCCCCATAAAGCTAATGAAAGGGCTCCTGCCCATTTTTGGCGGCTTTATTCTTCACATAATTAATTCTTCTCTAATTTCAGGTATTGTTCCCACTTCATTTAAGATGGCAGAAATGAAGCCGTTGCTAAAAAACCAAATTTAGATCCCACAGTCCTAGCCAATTACGCCAATCTCAAACCTCACATTTTTATCTAAGATCCTTGAAAAATGTGTTGCCCAACAGCTCTCTTCTTTCCTGCAAACTAATGAGGTATTTGACAGTTTTCAGTCTGCCTATAGAAAGCATCAAAGCACTGAAACCGCTCTCACTGTCGTAGTAAAGGATCTACTTCTCTCCATGAATAGTGGCCACATCTCTGTTCTCGCCCTTCTCGATTTAAGTGCCGCCTTTGATACTGTAGACCACCATATTCTTCTTCGTAGGTTAGAAAAATTAGTTGGTATTTCTGGACTTGCCCTTTCATCGTTTTAAGTCTTTTCTGTCTGATAGATCTCAGTTCGTCCGGGTAAATAACAAATGTTCAGAGTATTCCAAGGATAACTTTGCAATACCTCAAGGGTCTGTTCTGGGCCCTTGGCTTTTTTCTCTATACGTCTTTCCCCATGGAAATATCATAACTAGACTTTATGTTAAATACCATTGTTATGCAGACGACACGCAGCTCTATATATCCTTTAAGCAGGGTGGAAATGATCTGGTTACTAGATTAGAGATGTGTCTTAAAGCTGTTAAAAGTTTGGATGACGCAAAATTTTCTTTCACTAAACCAAGATAAGACTGACATATTGGTACTGGGTCCCAAATCTCTTGGAGACTTATTCATTAAGTTTTTTCTTAACTTAGATGGGCTCTCTGTTTCTGCCAAAGCTGTCATTAAAACCTTGGAGTGACCCTTGATTCAGAACTCTCTTTCCAGGCTCACATCAACAATATCATTCAAGTGGCTTTTTTCTGTCTGCGAAAAATATCTAAAAAAATATCTAACCTCAGAAAAATGCTGAAAAAACGGTTCACGCATTTGTGTCCTCTCGGCTGGACTATTGTAACGTCTTACTGTCTGGTTGCACTAGCTCGGCCCTGAAACGTCTTCAATTAGTGCAGAATGCTGCAGCTAGGGTTCTGACTAGGACTAAGAAATATTATCACATTAGCCCGGTGCTCAAAAATCTTCATTGGCTGCCTGTAAAATTCAGAATTGAATACAAAATACTACTGCTTACTTACAAAGCTTTAAATGACTTGGCCCCGAAATATCTTTGCAGTTTACTCATTCCTTAGTCCCCGCCAAAATTACTTCGTTCACAAGGTTCTGAGTACTTGAAAATTCCAAATATATCTCGAAGTACAACTGGAGGCAGAGCATTCTCTTACAAAGCGCCAATTTTATAGAACAATCTCCCTAGACAAATTCGGGCTTCAGACACATTCTCTGTCTTCAAGAGTAAGCAAAAAATGTATCTTTTTAGTCAAGCCTATGATTATTTCATGATTAGTTATGTATAAACATTTATTTGCCTCTGGTGGGACTGACTATAACCTTGTTTTATGATGGGTTCACAAGATATTGGAAGCCAGTGTTAAGTAAATCCATGTGGAACCAGTGACACTGAGCATGCATTGACGCTGCCAGTGGGGCTTGCTACAGCCTTAGTTGCCGGGGAGGTCCATATGGTACTAGTGTTTAGAAAATCAAAGGTGATCTTGCAGCCTGGTGTTAGTGTAAGGTCTCTGTGCTGCTGGAAGTGGATGGAGGGGTGCTGACTCTTATCCTGACCAGTCAGCTCCTAAATTCTTACTTGGCACAGGACTGTATTTTTATTAATATGCAGTAGTTTTATCTAGTGCCTCACCCCACTTTTTTCTGTCTCTTTCCGAGGATCTTATCTCTCCACAACCCTGAGTCCTGGACCATCCGAGCCCTGTCCCTCACCATGAGCGCTGGCTGCTGCAGTCCTGCTGTCCTGATCTGGTCCTGATCCAGTTCTGCACCATCCTCGGCATGCATCTTCCCTGGAGCTACCGATGCCACGGTTTAGATGGACTTTAATGGAACTCTAACCATTTTATCCCATTTTGCTTCAGTTATTAATTAGCTAGCACGAGGAGGATGGGCTTCCCCGCTATAGCCGGGTTCCTCCTGAGATTTCTTCCCTCTGGGGAGTTTTTTCTCACCACTGTTTGAGGATTTTTCTCCCTACTGGGAGTTTTTTGCCTCATTTCTCTAGTGGGGAATAAGCTGGGCACTGCCCTTTCATTTATTTAATCTCTCACTGTAAAGCGTCTTTGTGACAGTCTCTGTGAAAAGCGCTCCACAAATAAATTGAATTGAATAATTTAAGAACTGTTTTCTTCACATTCGCTAATTCACGACTCAATTTTCAAAGAAAGAAAAAATGCTTTGCATCTTTTGAAAAGATCTGTAGCCAGGAATGGTTTGTGATGAAAAACACTCAGCAAAGATCAAAATCCAGCCAGTGGTTTTCATTCCAGTAACGCCAAGTTGAGACTACTGGATTCTAGCCTTGATTTTCCACAGGTGGGCAATTTTCGGAGATCGTCAACAAAAGGCCCCAGATCAGACGCAAATCACCATGTGCTCGGCGTCTGATTGCTATATGTAAACTGTTCAAAGATGTGTTCCAAGAGCTCGCCGATCTTTTGTTGTCCCAAGAAAGATTTCAAGCAGGCTAAAAGTATCTGGTCGTGTCAGGGACAAGTTGGGGAGTCCCTGCAATGAACGACATCCAATGAGAGCAGACATGCTGGGAGAGGGGAGGAGCCGAGAGGGAAACACTGGAAAGCACTGGAGCATCAGCCAGACACCACACGCAACACTGTGAAAACTGAAAATCAGCATAAAAACAACATGGAGCGCACTGACAAACATCGAACAAGGTGCAAAAAAAATCCTGTCATTGCAGTGTTGCATCGATTCCTGTGTCACTTCCCGAAATATTTTTGTGACAAAATGTACTTTGGAGACCATCTGGGATTCCGCCAGGTGAAAGTTCTTTTAATGTGTGCCTGTTGCTGATAAGTCATGTGATGTGCTAACCACAACTGCAGATTCCCGCTTACAAAGCAAAGATGTGCACTGTACAGCGTTCTGATGACTGACAATCGTGCAGTGAGGTCAAGGCGAATGCTATCAATTCTGCGAGCAGGCTTTGACTTCTGCCAATTAGTGACTTAAATTTGGTACTGAAGAACAACACACCAGTCCACACTACATTCCTTCAGAACTGATACCTGCCCTTTAGTCAGAACTCTAGTATGCACAGAAAATATGTTGGTTATAACAAAAACATGCACTGAAGTATCTTTTACCACTACCGGGCAGCAGTAAAAAAATTATGCAATTCCTTGATTGACAATTCCCAACCCCATTGTTCAAAATCCTCCATCATGCCGGTTTTTGTTTCAACCCTGAACAAGATCTCTTGCTGCTGAATGAGATATGCTTTGGGCTGACAACAGTAGCCAAACAGTAAAAAGCCAACAGTAAAAATCCTGGTAGATCTGCAGGGACAGGGCTGGACAGCCCAGGCTTGATCTATGACAGGTATGGGCAACCTTAGTCTTGTAGGGCTGCAGGGTCTTCAGGTTTTTATGTTCTTTCAATCTTAATTCTTTGAAGATATATGAAAGGATGCATTAATCAATCAGTGACTTAAATGAGTCACTTCAGTTGAACACACACAAATCTTGCAGGCTTTGTGATCCTTCTATACTGTAGTTAGCCATGCTGGATTTACAAGATGGTCCTCAAAAGAATTGAAAACATAGCTCCTTACAACCTAGATGAGCTACATTCATTTCACAATGTGTATGTGCGCATATTAACATGCCCTCAACTACTTGGCATAATCCCTCATAATCAAGGATGTACATTTTCATTTCAACAAACCCACCAATCTTGACCATGTCTACAAATACAGCAAGCATAATTAATAGTGATGTACTCCATATGTAAACTTTTGCAAATGTCTATGGCGTATTGGGAAGTACACTACTGCTCAAAAGTTTGGGATCACTTGGAAATTTTCTTGTTTTCCATGGAAACACACATGAAGTTAGTCTGAACAGGACATATAGCAAATGAACAGAACATGCTGACATGGTCTGAGTTAGAAATAATGATTTTAATTGAAAATGATGAATATGTACTTCAAACTTTGCCTCCATCACAAAAAAAACACCTTCACTGTGACGGGAACTATTTAGCGCAGCTGCTAGTTGACAACCTGTGAGGCGTCTTTGTCCTAAACTACACATTCTCAGATATTTGTCTTCTTGCACAGTTGTGCTTCGGGGCCTCCCACTCCTTTTTCTGTCCTTGTTAGTGCCAGTTTGTGCTGCTCTCTGAAGGGAGTAGTTGACAGCATGGTAAGAGATTTTAGGTTTTCAATTTCTCGCATTGAATAGCCTTCTTTTCTAAGCACAACAATAGACTGACAGGTCTCTATAGGAAGTTTTTTCTTTCTGGCCATTTTGAGCCTGTAAACAAACGAACAACTGCTGATGCTTCAGGTACTAAACCAACCTCAAGAATGCCAAGCTCCCTTTTGCGCTCCCTTATTATTCAACAGTTTTCAGCTGTGCAACACATTTGCAGAAGGGTTTTCTAATAATCAATTAGCCTTATAAAATGCTTAACTTGGATTAGCAGCCATACCAGGCGATTGATGCAGAGGACTGACAGTTGCTGATATTAGGCCTCTATGCAAAAATGTAGATCATTCTTTGAAAATCATCTGATTAATTTTAATTGTTTGTGAAATGGATAAAAATGTTTGTGAAATGGATAAAAATGTTAGCGAAAATGCATGAAAATGTATTTCCCTTTGGAAAACAAAGAAATTTGCTATTGATCCCAAACTTTTGAGCGGTAGTGTAAATCCCAGCGTAAATTATGACAGTTTCTTCGATCACAAGGAAAACTTAAGGTACATCTCATCACTGTTTCAAAAGGAATGAAGATATAAAACATGGAATGCTACAACGAAACAGCACCAAGCTGCATAGGAAAGTGGGATTTTACACCAAATTAGCAATCCTGTCAACTTCCAATATCAATTCCTGCCCATTGTAATTTGATCCCAAAACTGCAGTGCGGGATAATGTTCCCTTTCTCCCTCCGTACAGTGAATCCTGCATCGCACACACCACCATTATCATAATGAAGCCCATAAGACCACACATTTCTGCTGTCTCCTTCCTCTGAGCTCATGCATCTAACTTAACCATGGAGACAAAAATGGCTTTGGACAGGATACCAGAGGATTGTAGTGTAGAATGGAAACCAGCTGAGTGAGGGAGAGGTGGGGAGCAAGGCGAATGCTCAGGCGCTAGACAGGATTACTGCTCCCTCTGAAGTACACATGCTCCCAGACCACTGAGCGCCTGACACAAAAAAAGCCCCACAGGTTGCGCAGCGTACCCTGGTCAAAGGGGTTCTCGTCAGCACCGCAGTGCTTGAGGTAGGAGATGCGGTGGGCTGACATAAACTCCCATGTGGTGGTGTTGATGGAGACCAAGTACAAGTGGCTACCGAGCAGCAGCACCACCACCAGTGTGAAGACACCCACCAAGCAGGCTGCCGCCAGCAAGAAGCCGTTCTGACGAAGCCACAAGTCCCATCCTTTCACGTAGCTGAATCCAGACCTGAGAAGGACAAACAAACTAACATCAATCAAAATCTATGATTAATCATTGTTATATGACACACTTCAAGCATACAATAAGCATAACAGCATCTCCACTGAAACTTGGTGCCGCTCCTCATGAAAGCCATTGAATCTAAAGAAACGGCACCAGAGATGGACATCAGTGCTACATAAGCTAAGGCCAACACTAGCAGCAGTATTTGAAAAAAGCACTTTCAAATGATAAATTAACACTGCATGGGGTTTCTGTTAAAGTATCTGCAAAATAATAGTTAAAATTTACAATTGATTTTGTTACATCATACTGCGAGCCCTAAACACCACTCACCAAGCCAGGTTGAACGCCCAGAGCAGGACTAGCAGCTGAATGCACAAATAGAGGACAAACCAGCGGTGGTTCCTCTCGCCCACACAGTTATCGATCCAAGGGCAGTGGTGGTCGTAGCGCCGTACACAGTGCTTGCAGTTCTGGCAATGCTTGGCTCTCATTGGTTGCTGGTCATGAAAGAAGGGGCTCAGATCATACCTCCAACTCAGTACAACTCCACCACATACCCAAAATCGAAGGTTCTCAAAACTCCTAGAGCCGCATTTATGAAAACCTGCATAGATATCATACTTAAATATTGGGTACACAAAAAAGAAAAGTGACTTATGGTAGACAATATGCAATTTGATATAACCTTGGGTAAACTGAACTGTAGGCAATTTTTACTTTACTTCAATCAAGCTCAACTTGGAATTTTGCACACATGAATAATGCTTTGTAATGTCAAGTCTGTCTTTAGCTCACCGGCCCCATAGGCCGATAAGCTATTGCCGTGGTTTTTTTATCCGTCGTCCGTCATCTGTCGTCCGGCAACCGTTGACCAGAACTTTTTTTTTTGGCCCAATGAATTTTCCTGTAAATTAGCCATAACATACTACTAGACCATATCTCCAGATTTTTTATTAGATTTTTGCTTGAATCTTTTTTGTCCGTTTAAAGCCCCTGAAATTTTGGCCCCAATGTTAAAACATAGGATGTAAAAATAGAAATTTCTAAATTTTCTCAAAAAATATCAAATAAGATCTTCTCTAAATCAGGCAATCAACTCACCTTGATACCCTAAATGTACAATGTGAGTGCCATTCCGACTGAATCGACAGAAGTAGGTCTAGTGGGGGTGCTGTACTTTGACATTGGGTCATATGGAGAATATGCTAGATGGCCTGTGGAGGCCAAATGGTTGCAAACAGAGCTTAAGTTTATATTCTAGACATACAGGAAATCATATATTTTGGCAATGTAAGAGTAGACCTCAGATGACCTTGAAAGATCAATCTCGAGATCAAACAAAATATTAACAATGTCAAAAGACAGGACTTAAATTTCAAATTACACTTTATGTACAGGGTAAGCGCCATTTTGACTGAATCAACAGCAGTGGGTCTAGTGGGGGTGCTGTATATTAAGATTGGGTCTTATAAAGATTATGCATAATGGTCTGTAGAGATCAAA
Source organism: Gymnothorax reevesii (assembly GCA_029721435.1). Lineage (NCBI taxonomy): Eukaryota > Metazoa > Chordata > Actinopteri > Anguilliformes > Muraenidae > Gymnothorax > Gymnothorax reevesii. The sequence continues at coordinate 59,865,854 of CM056580.1, read as the reverse complement.
TGGTAGCAGATAAAGTTTGTATTATCAACACATAAGACACGCTGGGTTTAAAGTGCTTGAAAGTCTGAAAAAAAGGTACTGAAACAAGACCTGTGCCATTTTGTAGGTCTTAGTGAGCAGATAAAGAAAATGCAAAAATAAAAAAAATCTGTTGGGAATTTCCACTTTTCATCGGCACCCAACTTGAAATTTTCAAATTGACGTTAAAGGGTTAAAAAACTTCTGTGTTTTGGTGATTTATTTCTGAAAGTCTCCTCTGCGGGGTTGTTGATCAAAAGAATGTGAAAAATAGTAATAGAACGTCATATGTGAAGTCCATTTGGTGACCTCAACTTGACTTGGTCTTTAAAGTTCAAAATTGACATATAGTATTTTCAATTACTTTTGTACTTGTATCACCAAATCTTCTTCAGAGCTTAGGATTGTATTACAGGCATTTAGCAAGCCATCCAAATGTATGCAAACTTTCATTTAGTGACCTTGAATTAGACCTTCAAAAGGTCAAACTTCACATGAAATGTTCACAAGTTGTATCATCACGATACAAGTGGAAAGGAAAGGAAGTAGAAAGGAAAGCCTGGAAGGAAAGTAGCATATGCATCATTTCTGTGCCTTCGCATCCTTAATGAAGAAGACTTTTGAGGAGATCCTGTGCATCGATTTTCTTCCAGCATCAATGGCAATCCTAGAATTTTAACACGCAAAATTTTTTCAAATCTGACTGCTTTTAATGTACAGTTAAATTGACTACTTAATCACAGTATTTCAGAAATAGCAGTGGATGACAGAGAATAACACTACTGTGTAAATACAGTGCTTATTGGTCAACAGCTGTGATCAGCCACAGCATTAAAACCACTGACAGGTAAAGAGAACAATGTTGATCATCTGGATACAGTTAAATCCGTCAAGAGGTGGGATATATATTAGGCAGCAGGCAGACAGTCAGTTCTTCAAGCTCATCCATTGGAAGCAGGAAAAATGAGTGAGGGTAAGGATCTGAGCAACTTTGGTGAGGGCCAAAGTGTGCTGGCTGAACGACTGGGTCAGATAATCTCCAAACTGGCAGGTCTTGCAGGGTGCTTCCAGCATACACCAACAACAAGTAGTCAAAGGATGGAAAACCAGTGAACTACACCGTTCACAGAAACCATGCTGGCCCCTGTCCGCTGCCAGAAACGCCTACAATGGGAACATGAGCCGCAGAGCTGGACTATACGCAATGGAAGAAGGTGGCCTGGTCACAGGAATCATATTTCTGTCACATCATGCGGATAGCCAGGTGCATGAGCATTGTTTAGCATGGGAGAGATGGCACCAGAATACACTATGGGAAGAAGGCAAGGCGGCAAAGGCAGTGTGTTGCTCTGGGCAATATTGCTGAATGGCTGGAAAACCTTTAATCCTGGCATTCACCTGAGTCCTGGCATTCACGAGTCCAATCCAAGGAGACCTCACGTGACAACTTACAGGACTTCAACGATCTGTTACTAACCTTTTGGTGCCAGATACCACAGGACACCTCTAGGGATCTCGTAGAGTCCATACCCCCATAGATCAGAGCTGTTTTGGAGGCAGGAGAAGGACCTACACAATACTGGGCAGGTCATAGTAGCTTAAAATGTAATGACATATCATTGTATGTTCAAAATGAAGTCTGTGGTGAAGCCTAATAGGTGACAATAAGGATACCTGACCACCTAATAACCACCTGAAAGCTAAAGAATTGAAAAACAAAACAATTTAAGAGGAAAGCCCGAACCAAGTTGAATTTTCAGGAAAAAATATCAGTGGAACTATCATGCAGGTAGGAGCCCATTAGCCTGAGGCTTGTCTTTGTTATCTAATTTTATATTTTTGGCCACAGTTGTAAGAATTTAGCACAATATGAATAAGCAGAAATTATTCTTTGAGGCATTGCAAAGCTATTTTTTTTTCTTTTTTTAATTTGGCATCTCCAATCTCACCCGAATCTGGAATGCCCAATTGGTGAACTACGTAAAAAGCTTGCTCGTATGCGACCCCTTGCTGCCAACTCAGGATAGTGAAGACAGTTCACGACTCTCCTCCGAAGCACGTGCCCGTCAGCCACTGATTCTTATACACTCATTGGTTGAATCCTCGTAAGTTCAGAACGAGGGCGGAGGATACCTGGACATGAACAAACCCAGAGTCTTCCTGACGAGCGCCCGTCTGGCCAGCAGGAGGCGATGGAGCAACGAACAAAGCTACTATTGTATCACCAAATCCGGCAGTCCCTTCCCAATTTGGAACCCTGTAGCGCGATGGCCAATTGTGCGCTGCAAAGCTATTTTAGGCACAAAGATAATCAATAAGGTAAATTAAAGGCCCTGGTACCTGCAGCAGGCAGTAGCCACAACGGCGGTGACGTAGTGCCTTGGAGGAACGAGGTATCATCTCCTGTGCTTCTTCACCGACACCTAGTGTAAACTGACAAAGGACACTCGGTTACAGACGACGTCTCAAATCTCTTTTCAAATACTGTTCAGTTTTGAGACCATCAATTCCTTATAAAATGTCGTTCTGATGAATCAGGGCTTTTTACTGACCGTAACATCGCTGTCAGAGAGCACAAATCCCGGGTCCATGAGGGAAACTGCAAAATACAGCAGTACGGACACCAGAACCAAAAAGGCAAACAGCAAAGGTTGCACCAGCTCCTCCCTTTCCTCTTGCTTCCGGAGGTCTATATCAAACAAGAGAACTTCACGCTCAGAAGTCTTTCCTGCATCAGAGGTGCTACCTTTTCCCCTGGCAAACATCATGGAATCTCTGCACTTACAGGATTTTTAGCCATCTTTTTTTACTTCAAATAAGAAAGAAAGAAAAAATTTTAAGAATTGCAGATAAGCCATAATTTTTGTTTATTAGCTCAACATTCAGGCTTCGTGAAACACATCCTCAAACAAATAACATTTACTATTTTCCTCATAGACTCCCCCGCCCTCTCCCCATAGTGACTACAAATGATGACCTTGGCCACATCAGTGAAGACAATATTTGCCGCCTTGGGGATATCCCTGTTTTCAATCAATGGGGAAGCAAGGGAAAAGGTCCATTGATATACATATAGGTGTCATATGTGGTAATTGTGGAGAAAAGAGTAAGATGTCATGTGTAGTCATTATGAGGAAAAGAGCTCAATTCAATTTAATTAATGAGGTATCCTTTTCATAATCCAATAGAGGAAAAAATTATGGCATTATCAACAAAAAATCTGAGTTAGTACTTTGTTGCTCCTCCTGAAGCTTTTATGACCACCTGAATTCTTTGAGGCATGGACTTCATTATTGAAAAACAATTTCTCCATCAAGCTGGTTCCAACTTTCTCAAATAGTGGTTAATAGATCAGCTTTTAAGGACCTTGTTATGGACCATTTTTGTTAAATTTCCGCCATAGATTTTCGCTTGTACTGAGATCTGGACTGTTTGCTGGATATGTCATTGAGTTGATATGCCTTTTCTGAAAGAAAGCTTCATTGTCATCCTGAAAAATGATTTCATCATCACCAAATCTATTTTCGATAGATGAAATCAGAAAGTGGTCCAAAATTTCAACATACACCTGCGCATTGATTGCTGAGGTAATGATTGTCATCTCCCCTGGTCCATTACCTGACATGCAACCCCATGTCATAAACTAGAGGGGCACTCAGTAGGGCGCACACTTCCGCCACGCCATATGTATATATTATTGGTTCTTCCGGATCTAGAATCCAGAATATATTTCAGATCACTTCGAAAATTGCCTTGGCCTACCACCTACCATCCTGCCAAAATTCGAGCCAATCTGCTCATAACTTTTTGAGTCATCCTATAAATAGACAGACATACAAATAAACGGGTGAAAACATAACTTCCTTGGCAGAGGTAATGAATGGGGAAATCTGGTTGTTTTCTTCAAGCATTTTCATATGTTTCATTTGAATGACACCAGACAAAAGTTCAAGAATCATCGCCTTGGCCAATGCAGATTCATGATTCATCACTGAATATCACTTTCATCCAATCATCCACACTCAATGATCGCTTCTTTTTAACGCGCTGGAACCTTGCTTTCTTCTGTTTAGGTCTTAGTGCTGGTTTTCGTTTGAATTTTCTGTATGTGAATCCTATTTCATTCCCACGATTTTTTGCAGTTCTGTCACAAACATTGACTTCTGTTATGCCCATTTGTTTCTTATTTGTTTTGATGTGCATTGTCCATTTTCAAGGCATAGTGCTTTTACTTTTATGCCATGCATGTATATTTTCCTTTTACAACCTTACCATTTTGTTTACACTTGCACAAAATTTTACACACAGCTGACTGGGACCAACCAACATAGTTTGCCACTTTCCGAGTTGAATTTCCTTCCTGGTGCAGTTTTATAATCTTTTCCATGCTTCAAATATTCAGTTCTCTTGCTGGTGCCATGCATCTTCTCCACACCTCTTTAAGGTCTGGAAGCACTCTCTTTTAACGTCAGACTAATTTGCATACTGAGATTTGTGCTCGAATTTCTTTTGGAAAAGCCAAGCTAAAAAAAAATTTTTTCCTCCACATTAAGCAATTCCATTTTTTTTTTTACTCCACTTGATTATGAAAAAATATTCAAGTAATTCAAAGAATTCAATTTGTTCAAGATGTGATTCATAAAGCTTGCATGTTGAGCTAATAAATAAAAACTGTTTTGTGTCATATCTGCAGTTTGTTTATTTGCTATGAAATATAAAAGTTGGATGAACATTCTGTATATGTGGCGATTTCACAATTTTTGCCAGGGGTTATACTTTTACCAACTAATAAATTTCAGACAACGATGGTTTTCAGAACATTTAGAGCAGCAATTAGGCGCATTTATGTTTTCAAAAGTTATTCATCTTCTTACGCCACATTTGACAAATCTATACATGTCATGAATAATAAAAATTTCATATCTACATTGAGATACATTAGAAACTAGGATAAACAGCTGCAGAGGGAAACCATCTAACCAAATATTGAATAAACGTAAATACTCAATAGGTTCCTCATTGGTGAAACTCTTGACACATGGTTGCAAAAATATCAATTTATTTTACAAAAATAGAATCACACCTGTTTTGTTTCATGATTATTTTACAGGCAAAGTATTTTGAAAGAACTCTAAACACTTGAGTTCAGCGATCTAATTTGGAGCGGACTGATTTTCTCAGAGTCTGATTTGATCTGTAGGAAAATGCTTTTACTTGAAAATCCTCACAAAATAGAAAAATAAGCATACATTTTCAAGGGCTTTTATTCTTCATATCACAATGGATAGGCCTATATCCGTCTAAATTAGGTTTAAGATGGTAAATAGCAGCTATACCCATAAATGCACCAAATTAAGACACATCAACAGTTTGTTAAAATCCTAAGATTGTTATAGTGGTTGGAACAAACACCATCATATATAGTGGGGCCCCGGTGTTCTGACAAATTTTGCTACCTATCAAAATATGCTACCTCACGGTTCTGCGCTTGCGCAAACCTGAAATCTCGGGCTGTTTCCTCGCTCGTATCTTAAGTATCTTCAAAAATCATAAAATAGATTTATTTTCAGTGCGCATTTCGACCTGTAAGCGTACATATATTTGCATGTACACGCTGGGTTTTCCTGAAAATGCAGAAATTAGATGATAATGGCGTATACGGGCACATATCTTCAAACAAACTTATCCAACTCATTGCAACATCTGCTCTTGTTATAATAAGCTCACAAATAACAAAGTTACTATTGCAACCTGATTTATATTGCAATATCAAGGCGAAAACAAAGACTTTACGATCGCTTTGCATTAAGGTAGCATTTTTGACGAGGGAGCAAAATTTGACAGAACACCGGGACCCAGTTTGAGAACCATTAATAGTTTGGACATGTGCAGCATGGTTAGATTTTCTCCTTGTAACGAAAGGTCAGCATGGTAACGCGCACTGATAGGCGTGATTAACTAGCAAGCTCGATACCTTGCCGTCCAGCGGTGCGTTTCTCTAAAGCATTTTTGCTAACTAAGTTAGCGATTTACATAGTTCGTCCATTCAGTCAATAGTTCCAACTATGGAATTTAGCACCTTTGCTTTCAGGAAACGAACCCCAGCATGGCTAATGTCACACTTATGTGGTTTGCGTATATTTTATAATTAAAGTGAATTCAGATCAGATGACAATAACTACTTAACTTAGCCTACCTGTATTGTGAAGGAAGAGTATCAGCGTTATCACCCATGTCAGGCAAACGTGACCACCTCTAACTAGGAACCCAGATCCAAACACGTTTTTAAACATCCTAGCATCCTCAAAAAAGTATATTACATGAAATGGATACAATATAAAACTATTGAAACAAGTCCGATTCCACAATTAACGCACTTCTGCGATATAACATTTATGGCCGATGTTACAACTCAGTTCTTCCAACCATTTTCCAGTTTCTTGGTCGAACCAAGTGGAAGATAGAGAAACAACAAATGCCATGGAATTTTCGCTTCAACTGGCTCATTTCACGATATTCGGGTTCCAAAGCAAGTGACAAATCAGCCAATATTTAATGTAGTATTCTTTTCGTGTTCGGTTTGTTGTCACATTCCGCCATTATGCGGAAGCGATGAGAGTTGAAAATGGACCCGTCTCGGAGATACAGCCGCGCTGGCTTTACCGTGAATAACCACAGAGGGGCAGTATTTCCGTGATTTTCACAGAGCCGTATAGAGAGTTCTGCATGGCTTCTTGTATGTTCATCTTGAGTTCTGCAAAATGCTCTTCTGATTGCTCTTCTCTTCTTCTGAGGAAATTGTTACAAACGAATTTTAGAAAGACAAAACTGCAGGCTCACAGCACTCATTAAAGGGACCCTGATTTTGTCCAAAGTATATTTTGCCACAAAGACAATGTGACATATGCAACTGACTTAGTAGTCAGTTAGCAGTAGTCAGATTTCTATTTCATTCAATTAATTGAGCAACTGAGCATTTTTTTCCATTCCAAATTGGCAATTAATGCAATTTGCAAATTTGAAATGACCTACAGGTGAGCAGTGATCTGCAGTGTTTCATGTGAATCTCTGCGATCAGGTCTTTATAAAATGTTTTACTTCAGGTTTGCTGAGAATGTCAAAGGTAAAAGTATCTACCTTCTTTGAAAAATGTTGACTTGTCCATTATGTTGCATTACGCAATACAGAAACATAGCAAGATTAATGGCCTGTCGGGAATTCATTGTAATGAGCTAAATTTCACAGTGTCTTGTAACCTTCCCAATGTTGATAGGGAGTATAGCTGCAAAATATTCTCAAGCATTGGATATTATACAAAGCATGTGTGTAGAATTCATAGAAATATGCTCTCTGATAAATTCCCTGATACTAGTATTTGAAACCTTGAGATTAGATGTCCAACATGTGATCACAAAGTGGAGAATTTGAGAGCACTGACCTCAGATTATGATGCACACTGCAGAAAATCAATTTAATGTTTGTGTGATGAAACACAGTAATATAACTTCTGAAGTATACCCTTCATACACTTTTCATATAAGCAGACATCACAGATGTCACCTCATTAAAAGATTTACTGAAAGAGAATATTGAAACAGATTTGCCAAACATTGCTCATGATGTACAATGCAGTGGCTGTAATGAGAGTGATGACTATGGAGCAAGATGTACAAGGTATGATGTTACACGAAGCTTGACAATCACTTTTCTAAAGTAGCAGGAAGTTAGTATGCTTGGTTCTAGCTCAATACAACCCATAATTGAGGATTGCACCAATTCTGTTGTTGTGTCTGATGAACACAGACTGACTGAAGTAATAAAGACTTGTGAGAAACATGAAATTGACAGTGAAGTTTTGGGGGAAATTTGTGAATCACTGCAACATAATATTTTACAACAAAGCTTGAAAGAACTGTGGAAAATAAACAAATGCTATCAAACTATTTTCTCCTTTTTAGCCTATTGAGTACAAATTTGGAGTTGCGATGAAAAACAGAACATTTATACTCAATGGGCTCCAAAACTACTGGCAGCCTTGGTTGGTAATGCACGAACAATAATTATTGAGAAACAGAAATTACCAACATGAGTGAAATACTTTGTTTCAGTGGAAACAACCAAAATCATAACCATTTCATGCGAAATAAATTTCAACAAAATCAAGGTTTCTTAATATTTGGCACCCTTCATTTAGTACTTAGTGCAACTGCCTCAGGCAAGGATAACAGCATGGAGTCATTGATTTTGTCATCACGGAACCATTTCAGTGTGGATCTTGAGGTATGCTTTAGGTCAGAGGAGGGCAGCGAGGGCTGTATCTGTCCTTGGTTTTCACACCAACGTCTGGTCTTTAATTAGTTGATTGCTTCAATTAGCCAAACCATTTATGAAATCTGACGTTTCATGCGCATTTCTTTAAATTATCATGAAACGACAAAGTCTAGTCTTGTCTCCGTTTATAAAACATTTCCCTTTGATCGGATCATTGCGAAAATCTATATTTGTGCATGCAATCCATGAACTCAATTAGTCAGGGTAATTGATAGGAATAAAAACCTGCATACACACCGGCCCTCCAGGACCGTGATTGCCCACCCCTGCTTTAGGTCATTATCTTGCTTGGAAGTCCACTTACGGCAAAGTCCCAGCCTTCTGGCAGAGGCAACCAGATTGTCAGCCAGTGGCACAGTGGTTAGCATTGATGCCTCACAACAAGAAGGTTGTGGGTTCGAATCTGGCCTTTCTGTGTGTAGTTTGCATGTTCTCCCCATGTTGTGTGGGTTTTCGCCGGGTACTCCAGTTTCCTCCCACTGTCCAAAGACATGCATAAAGACATGCACTAATTGGAGACACCAAATTGCCCATAGGTATGAGTGTGAGAGTGAATGGTGTGTGTGCCCTGCAATGGATTGGCAAGCTGTTCAGGGTGGGTCCCTGCCTTTGCCTGTAGTCAGCTGGGATAGTCCCAGCTTGCCCCGTGACCCTAGTGAGGAATAAGCGGGTATAGAAGATGGATGGATGAATATCTTGATACTTGGTGGAGTTCATTACGTCATTATTCTTTTCCAGTGCACCTGGACCTCTTGAAATAAAACACCTCAAAACATGACTGACCCGCCATCATATCTCACCATGGGTATGAGGTGCTTCTCTTTGTGTGCATCACCGTTTCCACGCCAAACTGCTGTATCTGACTGAAACGTCTGATTTGATCTCATCTGACCAAAGCACCTTGTTCCAGTAATAATTTAAATGACGTCTGGCGAATTCCAAGCGTTTGCTTCTGTGTCTTCTGCTCAGAAAAGGCTTTCTTCTGGCAACCCTTCCAAAGAGCCTGTGGTTGTGGAGGTGTCTCCTTATTGTGCTTTTTGAAACCTGGTGACCCCAAGATGCCAAGGCCTGCGATCCCTTCACAGTGATTCTTTGGAATTTTGTTACCTCTCTCACCATCTTCCATAGTAACCTGGGGGGCAAATTGCTGTTGTGTTCACTGTGTTTGAGGTTTTCAACAGTTCCATATCTTTGGAACTGTATGATAATTGCCCTGAAAGTGCTCAGTTGCATATTCAATTGTTTGTGAATTTTCTTATAACCATTACTAGATTTATTAATGTTTATGACCAACTGACAGATGGGACTTTGTATCTGTGTTATGTCATTTTTATACCTGAGTAAAACAGGAAGTGATGTAATGGCTCAGTATAGTTCCTTAAAACATAAGAAGCATACACCTAATAGTGCGAGGTGCAGATTTTTTGGATAACACAAATTAAAAGTATGAAATGGTTGCACACTCAAATACCTTGCAGTTTAATATTACCAACATTTCACCGGACAAGCTGGCTTCATCAGGGTTTGTGGCCAAGGTGAACAATGTGCAAAAGATTTCATTAAAAGTTGCGGTCATCCAGGTGTTCTCAATCAGTTGTTAATCAGCCATAGTCACACCCATCCATCAGTATAGTTAAAACAGATACCAATTTCCTCATCCTATACCAGAAGACAACAAAAACAGCCCAATTATACATTTACACTGTCATGATCTGTTTTACTGTATGTTCTGGGTTTATGTTTTATTAGCTCCCACTGCCCGAGCAGTGCGGGAGCTATGGTATCAGGCTCTGTCCGTCAAAAACTTTGACATTTTGCTTTGGCGGGAGTTTCTGGGGCTGCCAGTGCCCACTTGGTTTATTAACTCCGCCAAGGAGGTTATGTTTTTGCCAGGGTTTGTTTGTTTGTTTGTCTGTTGGTTTCCAAAATAACTCAATGGGTTATGGTGATTTTGCCAAGTCCTTTCTGATTGTGTTTTGTAAATTTTTTGCACTATGTGGCCCTTGTAACTTTTTGTAATTTTTTTGTTTGCATTTTTAGCTGGACACCTGTGGTGTGTTTTGCCATAATCATTTAAACAAAAAAATGAAACTTTGGTTCATCTAGACCTGGAATTCGTTCGCTAGCCATGTGGGCTAGCTTTGTGTGTCTGGGGGACTGGAATTTGTTCGCTAGCGTAACACTTTTAAAAAAGGTTGGTGATGTGATGGCGTTAGGCATTAGACCACCTATTTAAATTTTTTTAAAATGATAAATTCCCCTCTGTTAAACCAGGCGGCGGTATGTAGCCTAATATTATTCAATAAAGAAGAAACACGGCTGCGTGCGAAAACATCCAATCACTCACAAATCTGAGAACGATTGCAAAGTCTCAGAGGCTGAACTGTCCGACCCCTACTCATGGAAAGGCCTAGCCCCATCATCGTACAGTTCATGCCCAAGACCATTCAGTTCAGAGCAGGTCTCTTGGGATAAAACGAATAAGATTTTCTTTTAGTTCTGATAGATTGCTGGAATTGTCTCCACTCCTGTATACTTGCTGTACATTTGTGTACATTGCTTGTGTACAATATGTAAGTGGGTCAGAACCCCAATCTTCTTGATGAAAAAACATAAAAAGGAGGCTTCAAACACATTTCTACCCTTTTACCCTGTCAAAACAGGGCCATAAACCTTCAGTATGGGTTATCAAATTCAAATTTGGAATAATCCCCACTTGACTTTTGACCCCCCAAAGGCAGGTCACTTTGGAGTTGTGACCATCTTTGGGCCCTATTATAAAAATATCAGAGCAGGTATCAAATGTTCTTTTACAATGGATCAGTCAAGCACTCTGGTCACTATTAAACAAAAAAGACACCATTAAAAAATTCTGAACCATTGCCGAATATGTGAAAAAACCTAAATTTAGGCAACATTTGAGGCCATATCATTCAGAAAGTAAAGGGTTTATGGCCCACTTTTCTGGTTGATAAAAACACTTGGGTATAGTTTGTTATGTGCTAGAAATTTCAGCCATGTGGCATAAAGAGCAGCTGAGATATTGAATGAAAGAAATGGTATGCCCCACCCCAGGGTCGGAAATTGCGACATGGAGGGGTAGAAATTGAGAAGGCCATAAAATCCTTGGGAATTTGCTGATGGTCCTAATATTTGACTTTTGGGAAATGTTCATATGTCTAAACAAATAATTACACGGACAAGGAAATTAAGTGCCACCAATGTCCAAAAGTTAATTTTTCGTATCCAGTAGACATGGAACAGGCCTTATGCAATTGGCCGGATGAATTGTCGCCGCTTTCAATGATGCTGCTGCTCAGAATTGTGGGAGAGTGTTCTTTTTTTTCTTTTCAAAAAGGATGGTTTTGTGTACCCTATGCTAAAGGAGGTAAATTAGAAGCACTGAGACACCTTCCCTTAACATTTAAAGAATTTGAATGCACTCATCATGGCTGCCATGTAATTACCTCCAGATCATTTTTTAGTTGTTAGGAACCTTTCAAGGCAAAAGAGAGTATTTGGACGCAGTCATAGGTCCAATTCCAAAACACTCCCCCACCACTAGTACCTCACTACCAAGTGTCACTCTGTGTGAAGTCTCCCTCACAGCTATGGAGGGAGCTTCATAAAGGGGCAGGGTGTAAAAACATGTATAAACTTTGGAATGCCCTTGCCCTTTATTCGATGGGAAGTGATTTTTACTGTACTATCTCTCTGGAGTGCACGTGAGTATAGGGCAGCATTGTTCTAAACTACTGGAAAATTCACTTAGATCAGGTAAAGGAAGGTCATGGTGATATTCATTAAGGTTTTCCTGTGGCACCTGCTGGGAGAAATTGACTACGTGCGTGAATACCTGACAGCGCCCCCTCTTGGCATAGCAAAGAACTCCACCTTAATGCCATAACAAATTCTTATTTTTTTCTCATCAGTCCAGTTAATATTTTAAGTTTCCAAAGGTTTTACTGTGGCACATCGATGGGGATGATGTAAAATAAAGTACAGGGGAAAGCGCCTCCTATTGACAGTTTTAGCTGAGATTACACATCAAATATCTGGCTTACCATATAGAGTGCTATAATAATTCCAACTTTTCTTAAATCTACATGGTAGAGTCTGAAGATATTCCAAATTTCAAATATCTATCTAGCTGGAGTAAAATTTTATGGACTCCTGAAGATGGTCCCAAATTAGCCAAGAAGGTTGTATTGGCATCTTTGACAGGGAACAGCACTAAAATACTTAGTAGTGCTGTAGAAATTTTTGGGACCTTTCACACACCGTGTCAGAAGGTATAAATCACCCTATTCATGAGCTCCATTCTTATCTGGAGTATTGAAATATAAGACCTCAAAATAGGGCCAAAACAGCTGAAGTTCACTTTTCAAGGCAAAATATCCCAAAGCCTGAGCAAGATACCAGAGGTGTTCTCACATTATGCTATTTCATGTTTGTAGACCTTAACAATAAAGCATAGTTTCTCAAGGCATGTCGTCTTTTATTCGGTCTTTTATACTTCATGGCACAAATGGATATTTTCATGAAAATTTGGCTTAAAACAGCAAATAACATATTTAAACACAAAATGCACCCAATTTGGACAAATTGACAGCTTGTTAAAGTCCTATGATGGCAGTTATGGTTGGGACAAAAACCAGCATACACAGGGAGGCCCCAGGACTGAATTTGGGAAGGCCTGGACTAGAGCATGCTAGATTTACGATTCCACATTTCTTTAATTTTCCCCATTGATCCAAAGTTGGTTTGGTTATTCCTGCCACGTCTGAAAGTGGGTCCGGGCGCATCCCGACCATCCGTACCAATATAAATGCCCATTAGTGAGCAATTATTTAGGCCTAACTGTTAATTACAAATGGTATTTCTCGCTAACATTATTCAAGGATTTCTGCAGTTTAAGGACACTGTGTCAATTTGTTTTTACAATAACCATTTTAAGAACAGAAAAGTTGGGGGAAGGCAGCTGGTATGGCATATTCTACAGTGGGTGGGGCTTGCCCTCCTGTAGATCCACCCCTGTGTCTAAGGGTCGGTTCATACTCTATGTAAGGTACGCGAGCGCGAACGCAAGGCAACGCATCAAGCAACGCAAGGTGGCCATCTTGCGTCCTTGCGTAGCAAAGTGTGTCGTCCAAATTTTTGTAACACGACACATCGACGGGTGTATTTCTGTGAGATTCCAATAGGGGAGATAAAGCAAATGATGCACCATACGCTGTGTTGAACACACCAAAAGAAACAAGAAGAGCACCGCCAACGGTGTATAATACGCCTGTCATGAACGTGGATCAGGAAGTGGACAGACAACATGATACCAATATCCAACAGACAACAGCCCCATGTGAGCTTTGACCTTTGTCCGTGACCTTGACCTTGGAGGGAGGGCCGTAAACATGGTACGCGACACTCCGCTCAGTGATGGTACACTTGTGTGAGAAATATCATGGATGTATCTGAAGCGGTTGAGAAGTTATGCTCCGGACAAGCCCCATCTGGGCCCCATGTGACCTTTGACCTTTGCCAGTGACCTTGACCTTGACCGGGTGAACAAAATCATGGTGCGCGACACAGCGCCTAGTGATGGTGCATGTGCATGTGAAGTATCACGAATGTTGCTCAAGCGGTTCAGGAGTTATGCCCCGGACAAGAAATTGCTAACAGACAACAGACAGACGGACGGACGGGGGTGATGACATAATACGTCCCGTCTTAAGACGGGCGTATAAAAAGAAGGAGGAGGAGAAGGAGAAGACTTTGCTGTCCCCTATTGCATGAGCAGTGTACTGCTTTTTAACAGGCACAGCGCAGCAAAGGACGCGCGTTCAGGCTTCTCTGTGAACGGAATGGAGCGGACCTGTGCTTGCGTTCGCTCGCGTACCTTGCGTAGAGTATGAACCGGTGTTCTGCCAAATTTTGCTCCCTTGTCAAAAAATGCTACCTTAATGCAAAGCGATCGTAAAGTCTTTGTTTTCGCCTTGATATTGCAACATGAATCAGTTTATAGTAGTTACTTTGTTATTTGTTAGTTTATTATAACATAAGCAGATTTTATAACGAGTTTAATAAGTTAGTTCAAAGATATATGCCCATATACGCCATTATCATCTAATTTCCGCATTTCCCTTGTCAAAAAATGCTACCTTAATGCAAAGTGATCGTAAAGTCTTTGTTTTCGCCTTGATATTGCAACATGAATCAGTTTATAGTAGTTACTTTGTTATTTGTTAGTTTATTATAACATAAGCAGATTTTATAACGAGTTTAATAAGTTAGTTCAAAGATATATGCCCATATACGCCATTATCATCTAATTTCCGCATTTTTGGGAAAACCCAGCGTGTACATGCAAATATATGTACACTTACAGGTCAAAATGCGCTCTGAAAATAAATCTACTTTTATGATTTTTGAAGATTCTTAAGATATGAGCGAGGAAACAGCCCGAGATTTCAGGTTTGCGCAAGCGCAGAACCGCGAGGTAGCATATTTTGATGAGTAGCAAAATTTGTCAGAACACCGGCCCTAAGGAACTGCAGGCTTCACTCGCCTAAGATAACAACAGCCTTAATGATTCAACCTATTCAATATCATTCAACCTTGTAACTGGTACTAGTCTTTTAGACTTCTTTATGGATTCTTTCAAAATAAAGGTCACATCACTACCGATGGTTAAACATGCTACGCGATATCTTTAGCACATATCCTACTTTGGGATTACATTTCATCCCTGCTGAAGGAGAGAGAGAGAGTGGCAAAGTTGACATATTTAAAAACTGAAGTTGTACATTTTACACTTCTTTGATTTCGATAAAGAGCTCTACTATACAGCGTCTCAACATATAAATGACAGGTTTTTCAATTCATGAAAAATAGCTGTTTTGTGACCTTTGACACTCTGACTTTGAAGCATAGACACCTATTTCAATGACCCGTAACCTCTTGTGGTCACAAATATTGATCAGATTTAATGAAACCAAATTGGTGTGGTAGGGTGGGAGACCATTTGAGCTTTAAGTTAGCTTTAACCTTTACTTAAGAGTTCTGCAATATTTTTACCAGGTGTTATTACTCCCACTAATATCAACTTCATATAATATATGCAGCTACTTGAACTGTTCTTCGAGGATTCTTTCCAAACGAAGGTTAATTTCAAAGGAAACATCAGTGGAGTTTGAAGTTTTGACTGATGGACAAGCAGTTAAAAGCAGTGGCTCAGATTGCTGAAAATAACTGACAGAACATGGCTGAAATTAGATTACACAACAGTGCTGCTTTCAAATGGATTTTCTGTTTCTGAGAAAACACTTAACAATATAGTCATTCATCAATACTTTAGTATTGATTAATTTTCTCAAATATGTGAAAATAAAAAGTGAAGACTTAAAACATCACCACTTTCCCATATTACATATCCAACATGGGATATCACTTTGTGCAGCCTTACACTCCCAAAGATACCCCTTTTACTTAATTCTTCTACTATGTGCCTGACGATGGGCATATTTTGGCTTTACTTAAGCTCTGATTAACATGGCCGATAGGGTGCAGGATAATGTTTATCCTTCAATAAATTAAATTTAAAAAGACATTTTTGCTCTAGTCATCTTAGGTTAACTTTTGTATGAAAATTTGAAACCATACAGTGTGACAAATGTGCAAAAAGAGGACAGTAGAAGAAGGGCATATACTTCACTGCATAAAAAGCAGTTCAGGCTGTGTAATGCCCCTTGGCTTGTATGACTGCCTGAAGTCCCCGTGGCATCCACTTGACCAGCTTGTCGCAAGTTTCTGCATTCACTGCTTCCCAGGCTGTGGCGATGTTCTGCTTCAGTTGGTTCAGCGTAGTCGGCCTTCTGTCGCAAAATTTCCGCTTGACGATGACCCAAAGGTTTTCAATGACATTGAGGTCAGGCTAGTTTGCCGGCCATGCCAAAACTTCAAGCTGTTTTTCGGCGAACCAATCTTTGGTCGACTTTGGCGCATGAGCCAGTGCAAGATCCTGTTGAAATATGAGGTCTTCTTCGCAGAACTGTTCCTCAACAATCGGAATCAGGAACGTTTCCAGAGCATGTTGGTATACGACAGCATTGACAGTCTTCTTGAGGAAGCAGAGTTTCCCTACACCCCGAGCGGACATGCATACCCAGACCATAACGTACTGGGGAAACTTGACGGATCTTTTTACGCACTCGTGATTGTAGGTTTCGCCACCACAACGCCAGACACAAGGACCTTGGACACCTAAGGAGAAGCAAAAGCGTAATTCGTCACTGAAGACCACTTTCTGTCAGATTCAGAAGTCCATTCGCCGTGTTCTTTGGCCCACTTCAGCCGTTTCTCCATTTGTTTCTTGTTCAGCATTGGTTTTACTGCTGGAATGCGAGATTTGAAGCCGAGTTCTCGCAGACGACGGTAAGTGGTTGATCTCGAGACGTTAGTGCTGGTCTGCTCGTTCCACAAGTCGCTGAGCTCGGAAGTGGACTTGAACCAGTTGCTGACTGCGATCTTTGTCAGCTGCTTGTTGTCGCAAGCAGAAGTTTTTCGGACGACAGAACAGTTGGTGTGCTTGCTCCAGTCTTTCTTGAGAGCTTTGCAGACGAAAGACTGGCTGATGCCGAGCTGCTCAGCAATTTTAGTTTGGGTCAAGCCTTGTTGGCGAAGGGTTGAATTTGAGCCACTATTCCGGTTGAGAGGTCGCGCTGCTGGCCCATGATTGATTTTACAACTTAGAAATTCTACTCAACCCTGACTTTATACTGCACAGTGAACACTCTTCACAGAAAACAAAAATTCAAGCACTTATTCTAATTCAATGAAATGACTTATGAATTATTCTAATTCAATGAAACAGTGTCACAGTTATGGAAAGCTCAGCTGAGCAAATTTTGTACAGGTAGCGAGTTCTGTGATTACTCTAACAAGTAGGACAGGCGCGGTGAACACCTGATTTGCTTTCTGCACAAAAAATGCATTAAAAAAATGTAAAGATTGCACTATTTCAAATTATTCTAATTTGCTGACCAGCACCTGTATATGTGCATTAAACACTAATAAGAGGTCATGAAAGAACTTTCATTTTTGACCTTGAAGCTTGACATAGAAGTGATTGAAATTTCACTATCGCCAAAACTATACTTGGCACACTTAAAGCAACGGTGAGGTATGCACTGTATTTGCGGCAAATTGAAGAATCAATTCATCTTTATTGCCTTTCCAGTGAGGCTCAAGTGGAAATAAAGAAAAGTGCGTGGTATTGTAATTCTGACGCGCCTCGTACTTCAGTAATGACAAACATTGAGTTTCTTGAGATGTGTATAGTGACACGATTTGTTCTTTTGGGTGTGGTCAACAGCCCACATAAAGCCAACAAAAAAAAAAAAAAAAAAAAAGGGAAAATGCTACTGCATCAAAAAAATAGAACGGCTTGTGGCACAGGAAGGATATAAAGAGCCATTGGCATGTTACGGGCAGGTCTCCGCTGCCCAGAGGTGGTGCATCATTTACACGGTCACTGTTCAACAGTCAGTCGGCCGTCAACCGAGAATGGGACACAGGCACTGTCACTGACCGACCCCGCTTAAGGCAGCCAGGATTGTCTATGGTAGCTCAAGAGCGCCACATCTGGTTAGTCTGTATGAGAAATTTGTATATGAAGTCCATTTGGTGACTTCAACCTGACCTTTAAAGTTCAAAATTGACTTAGTGAATTTTCAATGATTTGAATCACTGAAACTGCTTCAGATCTTAGGGCAGTATTAGATACATTTAGGTCACGTACATACGTGAACTTTCAATGTAACCAACTAATTAATAAGTAAGTTCCACAATTAATGACACCCCTCATTTAGGGGTCTATTCTCCCATTAGCGCGTAAGTCTTTTTTTACGCGCTTCGAGTTAAGCGCTTTTGAGTTACGCGTATTCTCCCCTACTCGCTTCGATCACGCCCACAGCGCTTAACTTCAATTGTAGGCGGCCTTATGAAAGAGGTGTGACTGATCCAAAAGAGAGGCAGAATCTGTACAAAGCTCATTGATTATGGCTATCAGGAAAACATGGAAAAAGGATTTTCTGATTAACCATGAAAATGCATTTGTGGTCCATGGAAAACGCAAACCAGACTTTAAATTTGAATATCGTCGGCCTGCTGATAAAACCTAGTATCTCCAAACTGATAAGAAACGAAAACTCGCATGTCCACTATTCTTACATGCAAAATTAAACATTTTTATTTTAAACTATGTTTATCCATTTATATTATTAATTATTATTATTTTATTTTATATTTATTTTTAATTTTCCTGTGAAGTTTGTCATTGTGAAGATACGAGGTTTTATATGCAGCTATAATAGTAGGCCGTACCAATTACAAGACGTAATTCAGACATCTCTTTATTTATCCCCCGAAGCGGGGGATATAACATTGGGCTCCGTCCGTACGGACACATGAAATTGCGGCGGCGGGGAATACGTTAGCGACAAACACTTGTTATTTCTTACTCTAGCCACCATGGCATTAAAGCTATGCATACAAACAAATTGCCGCGATAATGAAATAATAAATAAAGAATTTAGCGCTTCTCAATCAGCGCAATCAGATCATTGAAAATGTGCCTCTCCTACACCAGCCTGTTTGTTCCGTGGAAGACAGGGAAGAAGACAAAGGGATCATTCTAGTCACACAAAGACAATCAAAGACAGTTTATATGATCTCATTTAGAAATTGCGCACTTGAAAACTACTCCGACGTCAGGTTTGCAACCAAAGGACATGGAAACGCTTTAACAAGGATTCGTAACCCGCACGCGGTCATCTCCCCGCCCCGAAACCGCCTCAGTAAAGACGGAATTCCATATCCATAGCCTATCATCCTATTTCATTTGAGCGACACATTCACTTGAACTTGTACCTAATACTTTATTATAAACAATTATCCCATTTTCTGATCATGATTCTTCCCATGTCGGCTATTCTTTAAAGGCTAAAATTGATTAACAAATGGATAGTGCTTTGGAATTTGCCAGGGTAGGGCTCAATCTAGAGTAGCCTATTTAATAATATCTTTATTCACACATTAAATTACACAGTATTACCAATGGTAAAAAATACTAGGACTCGAGTTAGTTAATACAGATATCCTCAATTATAAAATCAATCCCCTCACTCGTGAGAATATCACAACTTTTTAGATTATCACGAACATACAGGGCAGTCGCATTTGTTAATAGAACATGAAAGACAATGATGGTGACGTCGAGCCAAAGCCGAAAACCAAATTTCACAGATGTTGGTGTTGTATGGCAAGCAAGCAATGAAGGCTGATCCGAGGAATTAAGCTGCGAATCGTTCTTGATGTGGCCTCGGTGGGGAGATGTAAGGGCAGTATCCCCGATTTAAAGCATAAATGGAGAGATCTGCGGGGCGCTGTAAAAGCCAGGTTCTCTGCACACCGGAGAAGTGTACACGCAACAGGTGGTGGGCAACCATCATCCCCTGTGCATTTCACTGCACAGGAGGAGGGGATGGCATCCACTCTCTCTGCAGTGGAAGTGCATGGAGAAGAACTTGAAGCGCCAACGAACTGCGTCAGACACCTTGACACAGACGCCTGTGATGTGAATGACATAACCAGCCACTCTCTGGAACGACCCAGATGCCAGGAGCGACAGCGCAGTTCTGACGTTGATGACCACGGGTATGTTCTGTGGATAATTGCTGCGGCTGGATAGCAGTTCATCCAGAAGTCGGCAAAGATAGATGATTGCCTCTTGCACGGTCCAGGCGAAAGCGCTGGATGCACTCGATGTTTGTTTGTCCCAGGATGTCAAAACGAAGCCGATATGCGTGTTCGTCTTCGAGCTCGGCGCGCTCCTCTTACTCTTTCCCAATCACGCAAGAGTGCAAGCAAATGCAGGACTGGCATTTTGGCTTTAGATTTTGAGAGCATGGTAGAATGATGGTCTTATGTATACTCGTATTAAGTAATTGTTTTGCGTTTGTAATTTAACTGATTTTAGAAGAGGCTGATGCGTAATATGTGATGATTTCGTTTGATAAATTATCATGGCTTTGAGAAATGTAGTTTAGAAATAAGGAAGAACAATCGAATATTAAATGTCTCAACCTTTACCATGTTAAATAAAATAAAAGTAATGTTAAAATTCGGCCTATAACCGACGTCAAACGCAATATTCAATTTCGCCTAATGTTGGCGCTAGACCTTAATACAGCCCTCAAAAGCGCTTAACAGAAAAAGCGCGTAAGCCGGGGGAGAATACGCGTGTTATTTGCATGAGAAACGCCCGGAAACGCCCCGATTTTGGCCTTGCTCCGCCCCAAGCGCGTAACTGCCTTCAAGGCGCGTAATGCACAGACTTAAATCGAGGGGAGAATACGCCTAGGTTGAAAAGCGCGTAGCTACGCGCTTTTTTCGACTTAAGCGCATGGGAGAATAGACCCCTTAGTGCATGGCGAAGCCACATCTGGCCAGGGTAACCTCATGGAATCTTGCTGTATCATTTGTCAAGGTTCAGCTAAGCAAAGCACTTTGGCCATTCCTCAGTCAAGATCCTTTCAAGATCAGTCGTGTCTTGGTTTACTTATCAAAAGCTCAAAACTAGGGCTGGCATAAAAAATTTCTTATTGGACAATACATTTTGGTTGGTTCCATTGAAACGTGTCAGTATTTCCAGCATGTTGGAGTTTCTCAGTCATACAATTTATTTTTTGGATAGCATTTAGTGTATTTCCAATCAGGGGGCCAATATTTCTGGAGACCACTGAACAAATGCAATTTTCAAATGCAGTACATTTAATGTGCACAGTTTACAGCTGCATAGACAAATGCTTAGATTAAATGAAAAATCACAAAATGTATGTAAAAACATTTTATTGCTCCCATTCTGCAAGTACAACCATTTGTTTGAGGTCATTAAGACTTGAGACAAGATACTGTTTTATATGCTAGTCCTCTTTTTATAAAAATACATTTTCTTGATACAAAAAAAGCAGCTTCCATGAAACAGACATCACTGCACGAGCCTTTGTAAAGCAAGAATACAGTGTGTTTTACCCTGACATGAGCCAAATCGGCTTGCAAAATGAAATAATCAAACCACTGTCAAGTTCCATCCCCTGCTAGGCTGACTCCTAAAACAAAGTGCAAAGCTCCCTTCAAAGAAAGATGCCTACAGAAACTGGCATAGAGCAACTCCTTACTCCACATTACTCTGCCATTGTTTGCATCACGGCACCCCTGAAAAATACTTAAGTTGTTCAGAAGACAGTGCAAAACAACCCCCACATCAGCAGCTTAACAAAATGAAATCCTTCAGTTGGGGCACTGAAAGGCACTATCCCTGAGTGAATTCATAAACTCCATAACTACAATTCCATCTTCAGTACGTGTTTTCCCCAGATAAGAGTGAGAAGAACACAAAGACCCCCAAACCCTCTCCAGGACACTCGTATTTATGATCAAAACTGTCACACACCTCTCATTCCATAAGGCAACAACAAAAATTAATGCTCATGTCTAAGCTTTCAAGTCAAAGGACAACTTGAGTATAGAGAATTTTTCATTGCTGAACAAAAGGTCACAAAGGCAGCATTTCTCCAAT
The DNA here is from genome assembly GCA_029721435.1 of Gymnothorax reevesii. Classification (NCBI taxonomy): domain Eukaryota; kingdom Metazoa; phylum Chordata; class Actinopteri; order Anguilliformes; family Muraenidae; genus Gymnothorax; species Gymnothorax reevesii. Next base: position 59,843,869 of record CM056580.1, on the reverse strand, counting down.
CAAGACAAAACACGTTGCTCACTCACTCTCTCCTATAGAACACAAGTTCCCAATTATGCCATTGTGATTTAAGTCTGCTTTCATTCCAAATACTTTGTTAAAGCAGATAAAGTGCTTCAGAGTATATAACCATTTTACCATAATGGAAACCTACAGGGAATCTTCCTCTATGTAGAGAAAATGCTCATTAGAGTGCAGGAGTGGACAAGTGTAACAATGTGCACCATGTAGTCAAACAAGTAAATCTGGGACTAAAACGCTTTCAAAACTGGGTCACTGTGGGTACTTTTATGGCATAACAGACCACCATCAAGCGTTTCCTTCCTACTCAGAAATTGGATTCACCCAAGATTCGTCATTTACACTCATTCAAAAGCAAACAGCCATAACTGCGGAAAGAAATCGAAATTCTCAGTTAAACACACATTCACGTACCACCTGAGAAAATATATTAAAAAAAAATAAATATGCCAGACACATCCGCACATTTCCCCCCCCTCCCCACCATTTGTGCTGCAAGAACATTCAGAAAGTTTTACACTCCCTTGTTCATCATGGATTTCAATGAAATTTGCTGTAAATCCCTTGTCCCCTCAAATAATTCAGATATTGTCTGACTAGGTCAAAAATGACCTGTCGCATTTGATTCTCTCTTCCCCCCCCCCCCCAATCCTGTATGCACTGAGGGGGAAGGGAACATTAACAACAAACAGAATTGCTGACAGGGAGACGAATCGAACACTCTGCATTACATTTGGTTTGATGTTCAAGGACTGCCAAACTGTTGCAATACCATTCAACACTTTAGTCCCTTTAAACTGCATCCCTCTTAAACAGGAATATACAGTTTACAGAAATGATATATACAGACAGACAAAAAAAAAAAGAAAAAAAAAAAAAAGAAGACTTGGTCCCACAACTGACTCCCATTCTAGACAGATCAGTAGAAGCCCAATAAATATTGTTGAGGTGATTAGTAAATTCATTCAAGATTGCAGTTATCACAAGAATACTATAGACAATATCATGGTGTCTTCATATTCCTCATATCATTAAAACAAATCAAATAAATAATGGCAATAATTACCATATTTAAAAAGAGGCTTCTACTTTTTGTCACAGTTCAGAGTCAATGGTCAATCAGCAGCTTTTCATCTGTTAGTGTTACTATAAACTTTACCAGCAGCCATTCACAGAATGAAACTTGTGCAAACTTCTGGTTCAATAGCACCGGAGATTCCTCGGCACACCATATCCAGTCCATGGGGCCCCCGCTCGAGCAGAGTCAAAGCATTCTGCTGCCATGCCCACCACCATCAGGACTAAACACCAAGCCGCCTCTTCATGTGCTCGTAAACTACATAGCTGATGCTGACAGCAGGAATGACTTTCATGAAGTTTGGGGCAAGGCCCCGGTAGAGCCCCGAGGCCCCTTCCGTCCTGATGATGTGTTTGAAGAGGCCAGACATGGTCATGTGGGGCCCCGTGCCTAAAGTGGCTTCAAGGAGTGAGAAAGGGAGGAGAAGGGGGGGGGATCCCAAAACAAAGTTAATGACCTAACGCCTGTTATAATTCCAGTAAACGTCAAAATGTAAGCAGTACAAGTCATTACTAAATCATTAAGACAGTAATCATCCTGTGTGTCCATGGAGGCTGCCCTCACCTTGAGCCTGCATTCGGGTCCGAACCAGTGCCAGAGGGTAGGAGGCCAGCTGGCCACAGGTGCTGGAGATTGTGCCACAAGCCAGTAGGACAAACACCCCAGGGTCCGCGCTGTCTGTGGCATAATGCTGTAGCCACGTGTTCTTCAGGGTCTTTTAAGGAAGAGATCGAGGTTGGGTTACAGCACTATAGGTGCAGCAGATTCAGCCATGCAATACAAATTCAAGGGGACCAACTCAGTCCAGTACAGTACAGAACATGTGCACTTACCTCATACACTGCCAGGTCTATGCCAGCATAGGGGATGATGCCAAGCATGTTGGGAACATAGCCCTTATAAAAAGCACCCAACCCCTCCTTCTGCAATATTTGCTTGGCACAGTCAGCGATGCCAGAATACTGACCAGTCTTTCTCAAAGCCAGCCGAGTCTTCAGGACCTAGACAGTACAGAAGAATAAGGGGGGGGGGGGGGATATATCACACATTAAAGGATGCTTCCCATTCCTTCTGAAAGCCACATGCACATTCTCAGATATATGACCAAGCCAGTACTTTAGCATCACTTAGAAAGTGAAATGAAATTGCTCACCTCCATCGGGTAGATGCTGCTTTGCGCAATGACTCCTGCAAGGGAACCAGCCACAAATCTATCTACAACCCCCAGAGTCTCTGGTGTGCTGCCAATCAGTCGTTTGATCTGAAGGTCAGGCAGTCAGTTGGACATAGAGCAAGAAAGAAAGACCAGGAAACCACACATTAATAAGGGCTGAAGTTAGACAAACAAAATCAGAGCTTATGCACACATGAACCAGGAGGGATGCGCGTCCTTCCACTTCACCTGTTCATATGCCATGAACTTTATGGCCGTCTCCGGAGCAATTTTTAGGATGTTGATTCCATTTCCTCGCCATAGAGACTTCATACCTCCCTCTTTTATCATCTGAGCCAACCCTCCTGCAATGCTCATTTTGCCACCATGAGACCCATGAACCTGTTTTAAAGACAAAACAAATTACAACACTGACCTGTGATTATGGCACCCCAATTTATCTAAATGCTTTTCCACCCCTTGTGGTGCAAAAGGTAACATGGCTTCATACCATGCAGGAGAAAATAAATACCCAAAGGATTTGCCTTTAGTTTCAGGGTTAAATGTCAAATGAAACCTTTATGCAATGTCGACAGCACTGTTTATTCAAAGTGGAGAAAGCAGCCAGAGGCCAGTTAGCACGTCAAAACTTTGTTTGCTAGAGGGACAAGTGAGAGGGTAAAGTCTGCAAGGAAGAACCAGCACTGACAGGTTATGGGAAATGAGGTCACTTGTGAAATCAGCAATGCCATAATAGCAATGCCCATCGTACTCTGATAAACAACGGCACCAATGTCATTCCAACAGACTGACATACTACCCTCTGCCCTCATGCTTGTGTGTCTGGCCAATCAGAGATTGGGAGACAAGGAATGCTTGACAAAGAATCTCTTATTGGCAGAACAACCCCATGCAAGTGTACAGAACAGGTGGTGTGCACAAAAATTAAGCTTGAACTTTCCCCAGCACACCTACTCATTAACATTTACGACCATTTCACAATTACTCTTGCGACAGGGAAAATGGAATTGAGTAACAGCCTTTCCAGTATTTTATGATGCATCCCTAGAGGATAAGCAAATGGCCCACCAGCATAACTGACGCAAAGAATGCACAAAATGTCCAGATATAATTGCAGAACCAATTTTATGAAAAAGATTAATAAACTAAGGAAGCAAAGACAAAGAAAGTGATAATGACAACCATGTGCATCATGAATAACAGAGAAATGGCATTTTGGATGTCAAGATGCATTTTTGCGCATCAGACATGCCTTACCTGCATGAGCACTTTGAGTCGGTCAAGCGGAGCCGTGCAGGTCCGAGAAACTGCGCCAGCTCCACCTCCCGCCACCAGATGTCGCCACCACATACCCATCATCTTTTCCTGGGCCGTGAACTCATCTGGAACAATCAAGTTCTCGCCAATATCAAATATCTTGGGGGAGGAAAATGATAGTGAGATTAATTTAACAACTATTCGTCCATTAAACATAGAAAACAAGAAAAACAAATTGACAGATTAAAAAAGGCTGGTACAGATTACAATAGGAATTTCTGGAAAGGATTCACTTTCTTCATCTTCGCATTTTCTGAATAGAGCGGCCAGATCACTGAATTATAGCTTCACTTAAGAAGGTCAAGTATTTTACAGAAGTCATTGGCTGAATCACTCACTTCACCTTGGGTGTAAATATTTAATTTGATACACAGGCCAAGATGCGACAAAGTGACACTTTCTCAACCTGTAATGTTCAATTCAAATCACAAGGATTATGCAAGCACTGTCCAATGTTTAAGGTGAGAGACCAGTCAGCATAGCAACCTGGTGATTACACAAGAGTCTAACTGGCTTAGGGCAGAACAGGCAAGCCGGAGACCTGCTCAGTCAAGACAAGTCCTGCTGCGCCTTTCTACAGCACAGTCTCAAACAGAGATGGCCACCCTTCCTTAGTGTGGCCTTTAAGTGAGCAAGTTGGGGGGGGGGGGGTTGCTTTGGCTGTCTCCCTCAGAAATGAATCCTACTTGGACAAGCTGCCGCCAAATCCCAGACTGATGCCCAGTGGTCTGACCACTGACATGTTTGATACTGGTATGTGATTTGAAAATGGCAACAGCTAAAAGCAACTCTCCACTAAGCCTTCCTGACTACCTGTAATATCCATGACTAAGACTTAATTATGCAATGCTGATACCTTCAAAAGGATTAAACCTGATCACTGCATGTCCTCAAGGTCGCATTTTAAGCACTATTACAGTTGGCACAAGGAACCATTGATCCAATTAATGCTTGAATTGGCCAATTGCTGTCCAAGCATCTAAAAAGCAAAGGTATATGAGGTCAGAGTGTGCAGGATCATCTTACCGTGGAGTGCTTCCAGTACAAGATGATCTCAGGAATGTTGTCAGCAGGGTGCAGCATCTGGTAATCCTTCCACTCATTCCAGTCAATTGTCATTGTTCCATTCTTCTCCATGCTAGAAAATTACAAAGCCACAATTTTCATTTCACCACTTTAACTGATTACAAAGTGTGTATGTTTGAAACGTGAATGAAGACGTGAATGCATAAAACATTGCTATTGAACAATTCATTGTGAAGTGTTTGAATAGCCATGAAAATAATAATAATCTGGTGTACCAAAGACATGGACCAGGTCTAAGCAGACTAATTAATTTACTTACAAACCAATTAAGGAAAAGATCTAGGCCCTCATTAGTTCTGAAATTAGGAAGAAATGAGGGAACGCATAGGTGCAGGCAGAGTTACACTTAGCTGGCATCAGACAGTAAGAGATGCATCAGATAATAAAATGCAGCATCTGATACTGTTAGTTTGAAGCAAACAGCAGGCAAGGACTCCAAACGAATGATCGTGACCTGGCTCACCTTTTCAAAATCCTCTGCGCCTGTTTCTCTGAAATGCGCACCCCAAGGTCCTGCAGTGACTGCATGATCTCCTGCGTGTCCACTCCTCCTGCACCAAATAATTAAAAATGCACAAATCAGGACTCAAGTCTTCAACTGAAGCGTTCGTGAGCAGGAAGCTTTCCATTTATTCAAAGAATAAATGACAACAACAACAAATAATACCATTATTGTCCTCATCCTGGTTCTTGAAGACTAGTCGCAGTTTCTTATCATGAGCTCGCAGGTAGTGGACAAGCGCTTCAAAGTCTAGCTGCCCATCAAGATTCTTGTCTTCCACTTTGACATTTTTCTGAAAAATAATAGTGTGTGGTCACTTAAATTGCCCTTTTTCCAAGTCAAAAAGTAATGAAAATATATTTTTAGCACGAGAGAAGAACCACATTTCACTGAGTGCAATTTGACAAAATATTTGCATTAATTGGACATGTATAGTTACACCAAGGTATAATGACCCAATCCACTACGCTCTGACAGCACACCCTTTCTTTTAATCAATTTCTCATCCAGAAAGAGCAAACAGACCACTGTGCCACTACCTCTGATGTGTCCAAAGCATTTGGGGGTTATAAAAGTAAGCACATTCAACAACATTTTACATGGTTATTACAAACATTTATTGCCAATTTACATCTTCCTTGATTTCTAGTGATACTCGGATTTCAGTTCAGATCATTCCCAGTAAACAAGTAGGGACACTTATCAGACTTATGAATACAATTCAAAAGCTTTTTGTCCTCTTGAAGACCCTAGAGTGAAATCACGCTCATGGTGTTCAGAAATGGCAGTGATTTTCTTTAACATAGCAGACGGCACCACATTGTCCTCTTAAAACCATTTAAGTTAGGTTTACTAAGTTATTGCTTATCAAGCCAAACTTAAAAAATAAAAAAACCAGCCCGTGGCTGGTGCTTTCATCGTCACTGTAAACACACAGAATCCAGTTTAAAAAAAAAAAAAAAAAGAGTGCGTTAAATCCGTTTGTACCATAACATGCCAGCCCAGGCCGCACGGCAGGAAGAAACGGCCAAATTAACACCCATATACCGGTGGGCTGACAGCATAACCAACATTAACAAGAGCCATCAGGAGATGGCATATCCCCCCGGCTGCAAATCAATTTCGGATAAGCAAAAGGCACCACTTCAGGTCATGATTAAAGCGCACACCAAGTATGTCAAGAAACGTTAAAGGGTTTCAAGTTATGCTCCGGAAAATTTCAAAGAGACGCATTGACAGACAACCGCACCCGTGACTATATACCCACGCATTATATGCCGTGGGAATAAAAAGGACAGTGGAATGGCTCTTTGCATGGCAAATTGAAAGTAAATGCGAGCAAAGCGGCGATTCGTTTGCCATTGTATGCAAACTCTACGATAGCATTTTAAGAGTATTGCATTTGGGCTAGGTTCATGACAAACGTGACTTGAAAATCTGGTTTGATACAAGACATGAAGGCATCAATAAAGGAGCCGTATTGAAAATCTAACTATATCTTAAAACTATGCAAGATGGAGCGCACTTAACGCCAAGTTTCGGGATCGGCCCATCATTAACGTTAAATTAAGCTGACAAATATAAAACCAGTAAAACGGCCGACATAAACCCCTCCAACTTAAGCTACACCCGACTGGCCTTCTCCGCATGCCTTAATAATAATAAAAATTTCCCCCATGTTTCCCACCGAATATGGCTTTTCCGGCACACGCTTTTCTGAATAAATTCCTTTTCAAGCAAGGAATGCAGAGGGTCGCTGGAAGGCGACCTTCTCAGTTCATACACAAAAAAATCACCAGGTTTAAAAAAAAAACAAATTGAATCACGAAAACGTTTTTGTTACTTAGCTTATTCAGCGGATAAAGTGGCCAAGTCATGTAGCTAAGTAATATCCGGAAACTAGGAAAAAACCAACACCACGTGACTTACCGGCATTGCAAAATGTCCGCCATTTATTTTAAAGCTGCCGGCATTTTCTTAAACTAACAAACAGCCATATAGGTCACTATTTTACAACAAACTGTGTGCCAAACTATTTGAACAACAGCACAACGCCTTAATGATCAATGATCGACTTAACAGTTATAGTAAAGAGCTATTATTTGATTTTTTATCAGTCTTACCTTCCGCCACTTTCGATATGTTGAGAATTCTTGAGAGGGAAGAAATAAACTCAGTTTGAAGAGAGTTTTCAACTCAGATGGTAGTCCGTTCGACTCAAAATACTCGAACTCGGTTTGGTCCGAGGTCAGGACAGGCACATATAGGCAAAGGCACAGCATTATTACGATTTCTAAAGTACAAATAAATAAATAGATCACACAAATTGAGCCCCACCACTCACGACTGCAACGTGAGAATGAAAAGCCGGTAAGCCACTGACACGCCTTATGATAGGATTTTATAAATCCCTCCCATTTTTGGGCCCGTCACGAAACCGTGAATCTTCATTGGCGGTTCATTTTTTTCAACGTCTATTAATACGTCAATTTCAAGAAAGCCAATCAGAAACAGCATTCCACGTACGTCACTTGCTCTCATTGCCAGAGAATTCTTTCGAAACTGCTTGAGTACCGAGTCATTTAAATGTCTTTAAATACCAGACATACAAGATGGAACGACAGTCCAAATCCTTTGACAATGTCCTTTCAGCAGATAGAAACAATTAATGTTACAGGATAGAATTTTGTGTACCTCAAGCGTTTCAACATTGAAATTTCTGTCTTAAGATCTAACCCCACTCACTTCAAAATATACTGTATTTTTGCCATTGTTTTTTAAACACGACATTAATAACGATTGTCAATAGCGAATAACATTTCACTTTATCTAATGCACTTGTGCCATAATAGCTGTATCTTAATTTAGTGAAATATACGAATGAAAGTGGAATTGATGTAGTTCACATTACAGTCATTAAATCTAAGGGGAGTCATAAATAAAAACATGAGTTTTTCATTTCATGTATAACAAGTGATGCCAGGCACAACAAACCCCGCCCCTCGCACATTATTTGACCTACCTTTCCGAAATTCAATAACAACAACAACAATTCATCTATTCTGAGTCAGTGACAATCCCCCAACCGAATTTGGGGTGACTCTGGCCATTAGCTTTGCTCCTAAAGTGTTGACAAACAAACTCCGAAACACACAAACACGCATACACGGAAACAAACCGAACCAAAAACAATACCCCTTGTTCTCACCCTTCAGGTGGGGCGGGGTAATAAGAACTCACACACAATGGTTTAATGTTTATTCACTTAGTTTTAATTGAAATATGGTATTAAAGCAGAGGCAATGCACTGCACTGCAACGGAAAATGCATCAATTTACACTACCCGTCCAAGAAAAGTAGCCATTTGGATTTTAATAAGCAAATACTCAGGATCCTATGATTGCAGCGATGAATGTTTTTCAGCTGAATTATTTAAATTATTATTTTAATCCTGACTGATTCAGTGTGTAACTTATTAACAAGATCATTGACAAGATGCTACTGTGTTTCAAGAGGGACAAATTATTGGCCATCACCAAGCAAAGAAAACAGCCAAGGATATTGCTGAAATAACTAGAACTGGGTCAGGGATTTTCCAACAATGTATGAAAACCTTGAATGATAGTGGTGAACTTTCAGCTTCGCAGAAGAAATGGGTAGGAGAAAAATCATTACTGATCCTGATCAGGGATCACTAAATTGCTTGATGAAGTCTCACCATAAAAAAAAAAAAAAAAAAAAAATCAACAGTAGAACTAATGGCTATGTTTAAATATGAAGGTAGGAGCATTTTCACAGGCACGATGCAACAAGATTGGGAGTGGATTGGGACTAAACAGTGATGTGGTCACAAGAAAGCCACTTGTCGGTGAGGATAATAGTGAAAAAAAAAAACAAGTTCAATTGGCAAGGGAGCAGAAAGATTGGACTGAGGAGCAATACTAAAAGGTCACGTGGTCTAATGAGTCCAGATTTACCCTATTCGAGGGTGATGAGCATGTCAGGGTAAGAAAGGAAGCCCATGAATCTATGCACCCATCCTGCATAATGCCCATTGTACAAGCCTCTGGAGGCGGTGTTTTGATCTGGGGTTGCTTCAGTTCATCAGGTGTAGGCTCAGTACTGTTTTGCAGCAATAAAATGATATTAGCTGACTTCCTGAATGACCAGTAACCCATCAATGGCCTTTTTAATTTCTGATTGCAGAGGCATATCCCAGGATGACAATGCGAAAGTTCAGCGGGCTCATATTGTGAAAGAGTGGTTCATAAAGCTTGAGGAATCATTTTCACACCTGAATTGGCCACCTCAGAGGAACTCAGAGTTTGGATCTAAACCATTTGAAAGTCTTTGGGATGTGCTGGACAAGGCTTGATGGAGTTTGACTCACCGATCTTCAATACAATGTCTTGGCCAAAAATGAATACAAGTTTGGTTGGAAATGAATGTTTTAACATTGTATTTTATTGCCAAGACAATACCACAACAAACACACACACAGCTTTGCACATGGATCAAAGCTTAAGTTGGCCCAACTAAATATTATATTGTGTGCATTTTTATTTATTTTTTTGGATGGGCAGTGTATCCTACCTCACTACTCTGGCGAAATGACCATCCTCTGTCAGAAATATTAATATTCCTGGAATAAACTCTTTGGGTTTGTTCAGTGTAGCATGTTCTTTCATGACCGCTATTCCTGGTAGTTTTCCTCTCAACTTAGTCAACTCAAACAAGCTTCTAAGCCTGATCAGGGTCCAAGATTGGGACTTTGTTCTAATTTACCCAGCTCAAATCAGTTCCTTAGTCCAATTCAATAGGAACAAGCTCCCAAGCCTAATCATGGTCCAGGACTGGGATTGAATTTTTGTCAACCCCTCCAAGCCTGTTCCTCTGTCCAGAGTGATAGGAACAAGTTCCCAAACCTTCTACGGTCATCAGGATTGGAACCAAGTTCCCCTCAAGCTACTCCATCCTCCTGTGGGACAGTTTGCTGATGTAGTGTGCACTCCCCTGTCTAAATGACCAGTTTCAATTTTATTTCAGCCTTGTACCCACTCCCAAATGGGCGTGGCAGGTCAGCAGACCAGTTGAGTTTAAGGTCACTTGAACATGTAGGTTGTTGATCACCCTTTTCATGCATGAGTGCAATTCCAAGAAATTTTGTGTTCTATGATGACATAAAAAATTCATAACTTGTATCTTTTAGGTTAAAATTGTATCCAATGCATGATGCATTTGAGCAAAGCCTTAATCAAAATGTTTCATGAAAGATAACTTCATTTATAGATAAGGAAGAAAAAGCCTTTGATATTCACATGAATATTATCGATGTATGCAGCCACTCATTGCTTTTTTTTTCATAATTGAATAGAGCAGTACAACTGCATGAATGGATAAATAAAGGAAGGGTTTGCTGAGGCATGTCTTCAATTGCAGCCAGTTTCTCATGTGTAGAGGTGTGTGTTGTCTTGTGAACAATGCACTGAAACAACATTTTTTTTTTCAAATTTTTCCGTGAACCCTAGTTAGATACTGGAAGAGAAACATTATACCTCAAATGTTTTAGGCTACAAAGGGGTGCATACACCTACGTAACACATCAATGGACAACAGAGCACATGCCTTTACTGGTGTTCTGCTGGGGTAGAGTTTTTATGACCTTGCATTCCCAGTGCTGAATACTATGCGTCAGGTGTGGACCAGTTAGGTGGTGATTGGTTGAGGGACTACTGTTGGCGGAACACTTCGAACTCTGGATAAGGGCAGGGGTTGGGTTGGGGTTCTCTTGGCAGAACACCTTAAACTCTGGGTTGATCCTCACGATGAGCGTGACCTTCTTTTTCACTTCTAGAGCTAACTATAGGAGAGCCACACGATATCATTCAGCCACACTCCCCTGGCGCAGCAAAATCTTCAAAAGTATAAATAGACAAGCTGGCCGGAGAGATCAGTTTAAAGGCTGCTCAGGGGAGAGAATCCTGGATTAGCAAGAGAAAAACTAGAAGGGAAATGACATACCTTTCACTGTCCCTGATGTGATTTATAAGCAATGCTGCCCAAAGCCTTTCAATATTTCTACTGCAATGTCTTTCAAGGACAGAGCCCAGCTACTGATACTCGAATATGGACAAAAATGAGACAGATGAGTGTAGTTGCAGCGAGCAAACTGTTCCTATTCTGTAGCAACACAGTCCTCTGATGACCAAGGAGAAAAATTTGCAGATGTTGAAAAGAATTACACAGATCTGAGGAGAACATTACAAAAAATAACAAAATGAATCTTGTATTGGGTCTCGCCAGCGAAGGGCACATCCTGTCAGCATCCATTAGAGCATTTTCTTTATTTGTATGAGCAATAACATGGGAGTATGTTTCCTGACAACACGTATATGCAACACAAAAAACAAAAAAAAAATGTATGTGGTAACTGCAATAAAAATGTCTGAATACGTACAGGCTATGTCCAAAACAAATAACATATAGAACCATAAAAATATCTCAAACTGATGTAGTGCAAAAGGCGGGAGAGCAAGGAGGTAGAGATGAGATGGGTAGATCTTTGTAGGCGTCAGTAGACGTCTAATGATTCAGCTGACAAGACCACTTTGTCTTGGAAACTTCACTCTACTACTTCAGAAAGGGATCACATCTGAGGGTAGCAACCACTGGTATTAGGAAAGAGATTGCTCTTCAACCAAACGTTCTTGAGTGGCGAGTATATATTTTATTTTTAAGGTCAAATGCATTGTCATAGTATTAATCAGTTGAAAGGACAAAAGAAAATTAACAGTGAAAAAGTCAGAGCTTTCAACATAATACAATAAAAATATTGAATACATAAAATTGGAAATCAAAAGGCAAACCAAATTTAATGTGTTCAAAGAAAGTCTAAGATAGAACTTGGTCCTGTTCTATATCTTAGCTTATGTGGCTACTCACATTTTCTAAAAATAATTATAGGCTAGTTTATTATAGTTCATCTATGGTATAAAAGTCTTGAAAAAATATTACAAAATGTCCCTCTTCCACTGAAAAATTGATCCTCTGCCCTTGGTAATGTGAAACAGGACAGTCAAATTCCTCTGCGTATTGCACGCAAACATCCAGACTGATGACCTAACAACTGTGCAAATCCAAACAAAATAGGATCATCAGAGAGGAGAGGGCTCTGAAGTTGTTCATTAACAGTTGCCATTGCAAAGAACAAAGTGTACCTTCAAGGTCAATAATGACAGAATGTGGAGAAAACAACACCTCACTTCAGCTCCAGTGCAAATTTTTCAACAATCTAGGTTTGTGGTCAGCACCATCTCATATATTGAATAACCACTGCAGTGTGGACAGAGTGTACAGAGGTAACATGGATAACAGCTGGCTTTATTATTTCCTTCCTCTCTTTTTATGACAAGCATTTATCTTGTTATCAGCACAGCTGACACATAAATTTAGCTTCAAACAATGGGTGAGGTCAAGATTCAGAGTTGAGGATTCAGGTAGGATTAGTGTTAGTGTTAGTGTTAACCTGAACTGTAAACACTTGGATAATCCTTTGTTGGGATTAACATATGAATAACACTGAGATGACACGAGTGTTACTTGGTTGTAATCCTCCGTAACACCATGTGAAACTAAAAAACCTCCATGCACAAGGACTTCAATTCCGCCTGAGACTGGGTGAGGTCAAGTTTTAGGATTAACTAAACAGCTTGAGTAAAGTTGACACCCGTGTAACACTAACCCCCGGATAAAACCTAAACTTGACCTCAACAGGAAGATGTAGTCAACCTGGTGTTTACTGCGGGTTTACATTGAATTAATACAGGATTAACCCAACTTCTGTGCCAAAGTGCTATCTCAATCCCAGAAAGCTGCATAAATACCGAGCATACTCATTTAAAATGTACAGGGTGTTGAGTTAACCTCTTGAGGTTAACACTTTACTGAGGTCAAGTTTGAGGGTTAGGGAGCTTCTCAATATTCTGAACAGTGAACGCATTAATTTTTTGAATGGACGGCTGTTCATTTTTGGATGCGTTCGAGGCTGCAAACCTGGTCACTGCATTTGATAATACACCCTTCTGTTCATTTTCTGATGCATTCATTTCGCGATGTCTGCTCAAGGCCTGATGCGTTCATCTAAAACTGAACACCATTCATATAAAACTTAACTTTTGTAGTCAACTGTTCTGAGTTTTTTATTGCAGATTTTGTCGATGTATGTGACAGTTTATGCAGTTAACGCCATCTTCCCGTTTCCCGTCATTTACTATAGACAGATTTTATTGATAGAAATGATCGGTGTTACAGCTGGAGTCTTCTCTCTGATTTATGCATCAGTTATATAAAATATTTTCCTCACTCATTTCTTTTTCTGAAATGTAGGCCTGCATTTGACTGATGACCAGAATTTGGAAAACGCGAAACGTGCATGTATGTTACCCTTTGCCTGCCGTCGTCTTCGTGGTCTCACAGTAGTGTTTTTCTGTATGCCTATCTGATTTTTTCTATGTCAGCTAAAGTTACTGTATATAAAGTTATATAATGTAAAAAAAAATATCACCCAATGATAAAGATTTATAGCAAGATTTTAAGGGTGTCGAGAACAATAAATTTGCCATTATGACTGAAAAAAATCAGTAATAGAGGAGACTGGGTCTAGCTGTTACACTTTTTCTTTTAACAGCTGTAGAATTGGCATTACCAGGTTTTTGTTATCAATATGCACTGTACACATAGAAAGTTAACTAGACTACATGACTGATCAGCAGCAACCCCTATATTCTGCGCATTCATAATGCTGGTGAGGAAAAAATAGACCCCAGTCACCTGTAACAAACAGGAGGGGTAGTTGTCTACAGGTTGTGGGGCATTTTGTTATACAAAGAATTTGCTTATTGAGATGTGTTTCCCACTAAAGTAGGCAAGTTAAGGGGAATGCCTTACTAATATTATTCCACAAAGCTACTGTAAGGAACCTCTTTAGTCATTCCCTAATGGCATTGCCACGTTTCGTTATTCGTTAGTAATTTCGAGGCATCTTTCTGAAATAAAAAAAAAGGTAGAAAGTCATTCAGTGAGGTAATTTGATCCCAGGTCTTCCCGGCACTGCCGATTCCTTTTGCTTTATATGAAACTATCTTATCTTTTGTATAGACTATGCTGATTTCTGCGATTTGGCGCTAACGTGCATTAAGTGAGCTTTTAAAACGATGCAAACTTATAACGGACATATACATACAGACACCCAAGCAGATTTTATATCTGTAACATTAAAGAAAAAATCTGTAGTCAAAAAATACAGTGGGAGTGAATTTTTGACTTACTTTGTAGAAAACCAACTTATCTGGCGATATTTCCCTGCAGCATGGATGAAAAGACTTGCAACTTCCCGGGCATGTGAATTACGGTACTCGCCACATGCTGATGTCATGACATCGCGACCGCATTGACCAATCAAGAGAAAACGTTCACGTTACAATTGTGACACATTACAATCAAGGCGGCTCTCCCCTAGTGGGTATAATCCACCTGCTAAAGATCATTTTCCAATTTAGGTGACGCTTCACGAATGGGTTTGTATGCGAGCTACTCCTGATCTCTGAACAAAAACATATTCCGGTTATCTAAACAAAAACATATTAAACTTAGTCGACTGAACAAATTAAGTATTAATCATGCATATCATCCAAAAGTCTTGTCACCGGTATTCCAGCGTTTCGCATGAATTCATGTCTCACTCCATGATCTTGTATCCCTGAACCAGCTAATCCCCATGGCATCACAAGACTGGGCTACTTAGTAATTTATCTTGCAATCAAGCATATTCATTAATGAACTGATAACTGATAAGGGTTATATTCATAAAGGGGGAAGGGGGGGGGGGGGGCGGGGGATAAATATTTATTAACATTCAGACATGCTGATTTTATAATACTGTGCACATGCAGAGGTTTTACTTTGCTCATCTGCTTTTCTAGATTCGGGCTTGTCATCGGCAGCTACCACAGAGCAGCGGTTTCATGTGTTGTGAAAAAAATACTGCACAATAAATTAGAACAATATATAATATGGCAAATACTAGCCTACAAAATCGGTGACACCCTTACGAAAAAGAAGTTAATTCAAGTGTACTTCTTCTAAACCAAAAATAAGACAGTATACTTTTAGTTTACTTTTGATGTACTTATCAGAGATATACTTAGCAAAGTAATACTTATGTATACTTAGCTTATACTGAAAAGTACACAGACAAGTCTAAGTATATTTGGCTAATACTTGTACCTAAACTTTTGATTATCATGCTTTTCTTGAGTATATCTCAAAAGTATTAAAATATTCATGCCAAATGTTAAAGTTTACTGGCTTGCAGTTAGGCTCCTATCAAAAGAATTAGCACATTAAAATATTCTCACCATACATATTGGCTTCTTTGAAGTATACTGCACTATATTTTTACTCAGTTTTTACTATCTCATGGACTTACATATTCTACATGTACGTTTGCAGTAACAAGTCAGCTTTGGGTCATCATAGCAGAGTAAATAGCACATGGGTAGAGCTGATCTTGATTTTTATGCAGTGTTATTAACCCACACAGAAATAGATAAACATTTGTCTGATTTTATTTGAGAACAAATTTGATGATTATTACAGTATTGACTGAGTTACATGCTCGTACAAAAAGTATACTTCAAGTTTAAGCAACATAAATTTAAAGTACCCATCTATTTTACATCTAAGTTTTATTTTGTACTGCAAGTACACTACTAGTGAACTTTTAAGTATACTGTGATTTAACTAGTTTTATTGCAATCTGAAATATATTACTGTTGCTATTCAGATATTATTTAATGTAAGTAGACGAGAGGTTACCTCATGTACTCTACTAACAGACAATGCTCAAGTACAATCTCCTTTAATTTACAGATGACAGTACTAATAAGAATTTACAATGAAAGACATTCTCAGGATTGAGAATAAAATTGATTCCCTTATAAATTAAATTTTCAAACACAATATTGAGTTGGATGCCAAGTATCAGAACACAGCAATGGCAACTCATGTTGAAATCTCAATTCAAAACAAAAAATACCTCTCTCTCTCTCATATGGAACCAGAAATATGCATAAAATATTAATTAGCAATGCCTTCAGTCTGGCCTGTAGGCTGAAGGACTCAAGCAAAGACTGATGAAATATTCCAAATGAGTACACCGATGAGCTGTTTTTTGGTTAATGGAGTTCTGTATCACAGTCAAAAATATGACTGACTAAAGAAAAGATGCAGCAGTGCTGTAATACATGAAAGATTGTACATTCTGTTTATTAAATGATTGAATCATTTTTAAACAAGTGAGTGGACATCAAAGCTCTGCATATTGTACCTGTACCAAACATTGCTGTGTGTAAGTTGAGATATCAGTTCAATCTAGCAGGCCATTATGTGCAGATTCACAGATAAATGTACACAGTATTTTCAAACATGATATTAAGAAGACTAGAACTTCAGTGCTATCTGACAGAGTGACAATGAAATGTCTGAACTACAAAACCCAAAACCAGTGAAGTTGGCACGTTGGGTAAATTGTAAATAAAAACAGAATACAATGATTTGCAAATCCTTTTCAACCTATATTGAATACACTGCAAAGACAAGTTACTTAATGTTCGAACAGGTAAACTCATTTGGAATTTGATGCCTGCAACATGTTTCAAAAAAGCTGGCACAAGTGGCAAAAAAGACTGAGAGAGTTGAGGACTGCTCATCAAACACTTATTTGGGACATCCCACAGGTGAACGGGCTAATTGAGAACAGGTAGGTGCCATGATTGGGTATAAAAGCAGCTTCCCTGAAATGCTCAGTCATTCACAAACAAGGATGGGGCGAGGGTCACCACTTAGTGAACAAATGCGTGAGCTGATTGTCGAACCGTTTAAAAACAACATTCCTCAACGAGCTTTTGCAAGAAATTTAGGGATTTCATCATCTACAGTCCGTAATATCGTGAAAAGGTTCAGAGAATCTGGAGAAATCACTGCACGTAAGCGACAAGGCCGAAAACCAACATTGAATGCCAGTGACCTTCGATCCCTCAGGCGGTACTGCATCAAAAATCGACATCAGTGAGTAAAGGACATCACCACATGGGCTCAGGAACACTTCAGAAAACCACTGTCAGTAACTACAGTTTGTCGCTACATCTACAAGTGCAAGTTAAAACTCTAAAATGCAAAGCGAAAGCCATTTATCAACAGCACCCAGAAACGCCGCCGGCTTCGCTGGGCCCAAGCTCATCAAAGATGGACTGATGCAAAGTGGAAAAGTGTTCTGTGGTCTGACAAGTCCACATTTCAAATTGTTTTTGGAAACTGTGGACATCGTGTCCTCCGGACCAAAGAGGAAAAGAACCATCCGGACTGTTATAGGCGCAAAGTTCAAAAGCCAGCATCTGTGATTGTATGGGGGTGTATTAGTGCCCAAGGCATGGGCAACTTACACATATGTGAAGGCACCATTAATGCTGAAAGTTACATACAGGTTTTGGAGCAACCTATGTTGTCATCCAAGCAACGTCTTTTTCATGGACGCCCCTGCTTATTTCAGCAAGACAATGCAAAGCCACATTCTGCAGGTGTTACAACAGCATGGCTCCGTAGTAAAAGAGTGCGGGTACTAGACTGGCCTGCCTGTAGTCCAGACCTGTCTCCCATTGAATGTGGCGCATAATGAAGCGTAAAATACGAAAACGGAGACCCCGCACTGTTGAACAACTTAAACTGTACATCAAGCAAGAATGGGAAAGAGTTCCACCTGAAAAGCTTCAAAAATTGGTCTCCTCAGTTCCCAAACGTTTACTGAGTGTCGTTAAAAGGAAAGGCAATGTCACACAGTGGTAAAAAGGCCCCTGTGCCAACTTTTTTGCAATGCGTTGCTGCCTTTAAATTCTAAGTCAATCATTATTTGCGAAAAAAAAAAAAAAGTTTCTCAGTTTGAACATTAAACATCTTGTCTTTGCAGTGTATTCAATTGAATATAAGTTGAAAAGGATTTGCAAATCATTGTATTCTGTTTTTATCTACAATTTACATAACGTGCCAACTTCACTGGTTTTGGGTTTTGTAATATCACCAATGAAGAGATTCTTCCCAATTTCTCTGTCAAAATTTTGCAGTCAAATACTTTTCCTGTTTGCCCCATTCATTAAAGAATCAAGGTCTGTGCTTTAATGATGTCAAAGATTAGCTGACATTGTGATTGCAAAGCAGGTCGCAGTGAATGAATGAATGAATGAATGTCAAGAAGCTGGGCTCCTTAAGACTCCACGTTCAAGTACCTGATATGAATTTATAACTGACTGTTAAGGGCGAAACTATGCAACCTAAAATCAGAAAAGGTTGGGACAGGATGTTAAATTAAAATGAAAACTGAAAGCAGTGATTTGTACATTACCCTTGAGTTATCATCAAGACCAGGAACTAAATGCAGATTCTGAGTACAATCCAACAGTAGAGTTTATTGATAGTATTACAGTAATGACGGAGGGACAGAGCCCAGAGCAGTATGGCACAGTTCAGCTCAGATGGATCAGGCTTGAGTGTGGGGGCATGTCTGTGCCTGGCCAGTGGTGTTTCGGGACAGCAGCCAGATTGAGTACACTTTCGCCAGAGTAGAAAAATCAGTTGGCAGGATCAGGGGCGTTAGCAGGATAGGACATTTTTCAAGGTACTCACACAAAAACACAATACATTTTTCCTTCAACTCTTAGATGCTTCCCTAGAAGTAAGCCCTCCACTTCTGAGAACCACTGACTTCAGATGATGGAATGACCAACCAAATGTGAAAACAATGTGTCCCATGTCAACAGTGGTATGTTGGGGGAACTTAATTCAAGCACTAGACTGTGTTTCTGTGGGTGATCTCTCATTCCTGGGAAGTTCCACCTCAGTAATTAGAACCAAGAGAGGCACGACATGAAACCCTGGATAACCCAATAACTCACTCAGTCCTCACATTGTGCACTGCCCTTTATTATAAGAGTATAATATATCTTGACTCAATATTTAATTATTTTGGATAATTGGATCATGTCTTCATCAATGCCTTTTAACTGAAGCTCCATTATCACTAAATTACAATCCAAAATCTGAAAAAAATTGGCAGTTTGTTTCTTTAAATTTACAATTGAAAGCAGAGATTTGCAAATGATCTTTGACTTGTAATACATTGAAAACAATACCACTGCACAATACTTGATGTTTCCTGTAATAAATTTTTATTGATTTTTCAAAATAAACACTCAATTTTTATTCTTGCAATTTGGTTTCAAAAAGGATGTGACAGTGAAGTATTTACCACTTTGTAATGTTGCCACTTCCACAAACACCTCATAAACATTTAGGAACTGAAGACACCAAAAGATTTAGTGCTGCCATGGTAATTTTGTTCCATTCTTCCTGCAAGCAAGTCCTAAGGAGAGCAACAGTATGAGGTCTTCATTGTTGCATTTTACCTTTCACATGCACTGCCATTCTCAACTGGGGACAAGTTGGGACCGCAGGCAGGCTAGTCCAACACTTGCTCCTTCTTCTTATGAGGCTTCGTCTTTGTAATGCACACAGAATTCCATTTTGCATTGTCCTGTTGAAATATGCATGGCCATCCCTGGAAAAGCCTCGATGGCAGCATAATGTTACTTGAAACTTTCAATGTACTTTGAAGAATTAATGGTACCTTTACAGTAATGCAAGTTATTCTTGCCAAGGGCACTGACACAACCTCATACCTTGAAAGAGAATGACTTTTGGACTAGTGCCTGGTAGCAGTCTGTATGGTCCTTCACCTCTTTAGTCCAGACCAGCCAGCTTTCATTTCTTCCAGAAAACACCTGAAAGATTGATTTGCCTGACCACATACACATTTCAAATGTGTGATGGTCCATTGCTGATGCCTCTGAGCTAAGAGAAGTTGACGGTGCTTCTGAATACTATTAAACTTCCTTTTCGCATATTGACGTTTTCACTGGCATTTGTGAATGTAACTTTGTATTTTAGTCCATGGCAAAGGTTTGCCAAAGTAATACTGAGTCCATTATGTAACTGAAAGGTAAATGACAGTTCTTGATGCAGTGCCATCGGAGTGACTAGAGATCATAGGTATTTGGCATAGGCTTACAACATTGCCCTTTATGCACAAACATTCCTCAAGATGCCTTGAATCTTTTCATGACGTTATGCTCTGTAAGAGGCCCCTTATTAAGAAACAGAATGTAGTTGATATAGATATAAGGTCTAAAGACATTTGCATTTGGAATTTATTGCTGTTAACTTGCTGGATAAAGTCCAAAGAGCTGTCACTGCTTATGAAACAAGCCATCATTAAGCTGGAAAATCAAAACAACCCATAACAGAGTTAGAAAAACATGTGGCACCCAGTCAACTATTTGGTACATTTTTAAAAAGGACGAACACACTACTGAGCACAGCAACACCAAACGGCCAGTAAGATTGTATATAACTGCAGTGGGTGACAAAATTCATTTCTTGATGAATAAAACCCTTGGCAAGATCAAGAATACCCTCCAGAAGGGTAGGCATATGTGTTTCAAAGTGAACAATCATGAGAAGACTTTATGGAGGGTCTACTGCAAGATGTGAAACATCAGTAAGCCTGTGATGGCAGTGCCCACAGCCACACCAACGGTTGAAGCAGTCACACACTAACAAACACCATTACAACATGTTCAGTTACTTTGAGTTGCAGTCACTTAGATTACTTATCACACATTTTATTTAGTTAAAATTGTTTGCTAGCACTTTGACAAAACAATGTTTTCAAGATGAGTTCTACATATAGTTTACACTGTTTGTCATTTTGCTATCTGTTTGTGTTAATTCATTTCTCTTTTCTTGAGTTACCTGGCTGCTGTATGAGACTTCCTGGTTGGAGGCTGTCAAAAGATGAGGCTGAGGGCGGAGCAGGGCTTTATGCTGAAGGCCCTCATGGATATTTTCCCCTGTGTGTTAAATTTGGTTTGGTCAGCCAGCATATATATTGCCCCAGTGTCTCATTCTGTCAGGTCTGTTGGTTGAGTTCATGTCTAGTTTTGTTTCCTTTATTTTTCAGTAGAGTTATATTTTGTTGACCTCTTTTAAGGGCCCTATAATTCTGATTTCATCATTTTCATTTGTGTTTTTTGGAAAATCTATTTTTCTTGTAAAATAAAATAATTTTTTTGAACTTTGAACCTGTTTTGTGCTTGACTGCTTGGTCCGCGACAAAGCCTAAAGGTCCCGATTAGATTTAGCCATAAACCCCTAAAAAGTCAAGGACAGCTCTGGTACACATCCACTGGGTAGATGAGATAAATATCCATTTGTATACCAAAATAATTGGAAGAAAAGAGTATGGAGTCGCAAAAGAACTCTGCGTGATGCCAAGTATACCACCTCATCTGTGAAGTTGGTTGATGGTAGTGCTGTAGTGTGGGCATATATGGTTGCCAATGAAGCAGGGTCTCTTGTACCAAAACATTGTCTTCCCGATTTGTCATATAGTGATGCTACCTGACCGTCGTATATAACTACTGTATGGCAGCCAAGGTAGTGATATATGACACAAAAGGAAGCTTTTGGGCATGGAATGAGGGGTTAGGGGGTTTGTTTTAAACTGGGGTCAAATAAGGATGCCAAAAGTGTCCTTTTGCATCGTATATCGATGCTTTTTCAGGTAACGTCAATATATGACGCGTCAGAATGAGACTGGGTTTGTGAGGAATTTTCTCAGACACCGCAATTACGCCAATTTCATTTTTGAACCACCACTGCAAAATCATCATTGGCAGGCTGTTATTCATGCGGTCAGCAACATGCTATATATCCCGATGTTTAGCCTGCTTAAACATCAGCTTTCATTCCAATTTCCAAAGGGTAATAAATACTATGCCTGTTTTTCTGCTAACTGGGATATATCCATGCAGCCATCAGTGATAGAGAATCCTGCACTGCAAACAGGCTTTGATTGTTTGCCAATTCTTGTTTCAGGCAAAACAAAAATATGAGCGTCATTTCTATGCTGCAAGCTCTGCGGAAAAAAAAGATTCCTTAATTTATCAGTTGAGACTGCGTTTCCCATCAGTGGTCATAGTTTTCTCCCCGCTGACCAAGTCTTTGGCTGCATTGACTGGCATTTTCGCAAAAAGGACAGTGTACTACACACAAAGGAGCATTACGAATTATTACAGAAACATGGAAATGCTTATGTCGATAATATTGACTGGCAGGCATTTGACTTCAAATCACACTTCTAAGGATGTATTGTGTTTTGCCAAATAATCACAACAAAGTTCACTTTTCCACAAAATTCATTATTCATAGATTTAATTGCATCATGGTTTATTGTTTTAACTTGTTTAGCAAGACATATTAAGAAATACGAAAGCCCTTCTATGCTTACATTTCCCATGGCAAAAATTAGCATTTTTCTAAAATTGCTTCAAATTAATAAATCGTATTCTACAATGAAACTCCTTATATATCTATGATTTAACTGCTGAAAAATGCAGCTAGATGAATTCATATTTTCGAATGGCTATTTCATTTTCTCAGATTTACCCAAATGCTTCAACAAAGCACAGTGCTCCTTTGTGCAGATGGACGATGACCCACTGCTTACTGCAAAATCAACACAATGGCAAATAGGTGTAATCTGCAATGGTTGAGTCAGTCACCTGACCTGAATCCAACTGAGCATATATGGAAGGACAATTCCATGGTTTCCTTGTTAACCTCTTCAACCCGAATGCCCCCAGTAGCAGTGGCTATCAATAAGCTTAATAAATACAGCTTGTTTCATAATAGTATCATTGTAATGCAGCATATCCTGTTAAAGGGGAGAAACTCAGAGAAAAGTTCATGATGACCATTTTTACCTAAACCGAACACAATTCTAGCACCAAACAAGTAAATAAGCATGTAGCAAAATATGGGATACAATAATATCAGAGCTCCATCGCTAGCATGTCTGCTGAATGTGTGCTATGCATACAAACCATAAATCGAGTGAAAGAGGAAAGCGCGCAGAAGCCAATGATATAAGCCTTGTCATTTTAAACCGACACCACACTCAAAGAACAGAAGGCATACACCTTACCTTCTACAGCGATGAGCCAAAATTGACTGCATCATAAGCCAATCACTGCAGTCAATTTGATTTTGGGGGTGGCCATTTGATTCTATGGCCTCTGAGGGTAATTGCACAAACCTTGCCTGACATGGAGCCTTGCGTTCCCGGTGCGTGAAACTCAGAATCCATGCTCCATTATGCACATCTGCTTGTAGAGCCCTACAATATAAACGTTAAACTGATTTGTTTTAGGCATTTTTGTAACTATAATCCACTAAACATTCAGCAGACGTCATTGAAGTAATTTCTATGGCTCGCCAGCTGAATCTTCATGTAGCAATGAAGTACAATTGGATGACTCATTGGAAATAGCTTCGTGGCTGAGTCACTAGGCTATTGTGCAGGTGATGGCCGCGCATTCTGAGCGCAGGCAGTTCAGCATGCACCATTGCAATCACAGTTTTTTCGTATGTAGATGCTGGGGTGTTTCCTCTGATTGCCGTTTTTTCTTTTTCTGCTTTCCTGCTGCCAGACGACATTACGCACGAAGACTCAGAGCGCAGATATAGAGTCGCTAAACCAGTTTGTTTTTGATATTTTCACTATGATTGTCTTCTTTCTTCTTGCCAAAGTCTTCTTTCAAAAGAATCCATGTGCAATTACTGAGAGAACGCTGAAAGTGGTTTTTAACATATATATATATATATATATATATATATATACACATATATATATATATATATATATATATATATATAGTACTGTGCAAAAGTCTTAGGCACCCTGGACTTTGTAAAATTTAAATCTGCTTTAGATGTCTACTTTTTGTTTTCCACATTGGAGTTGCTGAAGATAAAAGTGAATTTGAAATTCCAAAAGGTAATCTAAAGAAAGGTTTAATTAATAAATGTTTGTATTTCATTGAAAAACAGTTGATATGAGATAGTCTTGACAGAACCCTGATGTCAACATCATCATGCTTGTGTGCGGTTACTTGGAGGGACAGACACAAGTGAGACTGTCAGTCTGCAGAAGAATGATAGCAAGTTTTCCACTCTGCTTAGAACAAGCAAATGCCAATCATCTTATAAAACTATAGCACAAGCGGACAGTAGATTCCCAAATTTTAGGTTTGGCTTAGTTTTTAATAGTTTACAGCTCTGTTTAGTACAATTCTCAGTTATTATAAACTTTAAATTTCATCATTTCTGCAAGAGCATATTTGCCCTTAGAAATTGCTTTTAATGTGCCTGAGACTTTTGCGCAGCGTTGTATATACAGTGCTGTGAAAATGTATTTGCCCCCTTCCTGATTCATTATTTTTTTGTATACTTGTCACACTTAAATGTTTCAGATCATCAAACAAATTTTAAAATTAGACGAAGATAACCCGAGTGAATACAAAATGCATTTTTAAATGATGATTTCATTTATTGAGGGAAAAAGCAATCCAAACCTATCTGGACCCATGTTAAAAAGTGATCGTCGCCTGAACCTAATAACTGGTTGTGCCAGTGTTGAGGATTATATTTCAATATTTCTTATCATATTCATCAGTAAATCAATGACCATAATTTATAATCATAATCAACGATCATACTCAGTAACCATATTATGTAAGCAACACACACACACATACACACCCACAAGCAGTTCACAACACGCATGAGCAGTACACACACACACCTAAGCAGTTGGCTTCTGTAGCATCGATTGACATCTGTTCAGTTGATTTAGGCAATATCTGTTCAGTCATCAGTATTATTCATTATTTGTTCAGAAATCATATAGTTACACATGCTGGCTTACAGTAGCACAACGATATGCGTTACATGAATTAGAAAAATGTATAACCAATACTACATTGGAAGAGGGTTGTTATCTTTTCATTGTAGTTTTCACGCAAGTTGACAGTGTTTTGGTTTGCCTGTCTCTGGGACGACCAATGACCCGACTAAAAGTCCTCTTAAACAATGATGTTGCCTTGAAGTAGTTATTTTGCAAAGGATGCCAACCAATGAGAAAAGAGAAAAACAAGTAACTTGCAGGCATCACATCATTGTACCATTGAAAAACAAGTAAGAAGAAGACATTACGTTATTGAACCATTGCAGCATGAGCGGGTGGAAAAACCATATTTGGAACATATTTCCTGTGATGAAGATATAAAAATTGGGTGTGAAAAGCAGAATGTCAGTTCTTCTTGCACAAAAAGAACTCGGCTTTATATTCATCACTATGCCTCAATAAAGCCAAATTTTCTGAAGAATCTGTCTTTCTTCAATTGTTTGAGGATGGGGGAACCTCATAATATGAAAATATTTCTGAATGTAAACCACGACACCACCCTCGGCGACAATAACTGCAATCAAGTGTATGCGATAACTGGCACTGAGTCTTTCATATCAGTGTGGAAGAATTTTGGCCTATTTGCAGCATTGTTTTAATTCAGCCACATTTGAGGGTTTTCGGGCACGAACGGCCTGTTTAAGATCATGCCACAGCGTCTCAATCTGAGTTATGTCCGGACTTTGACTAGTTCACTCCAAAACCTTCATTTTGTTTTTTTTTTAAGCCATTCAGACTTGCTGGTGTGTTTCAGATCATTGTCCTACTGCATAAAACAAGTGCGCTTGAGCTAGAGGTCACAAATTGATGTTCGGATATTCTCTTTCAGGATTTTCAGGTAGAAAGCAGAATTCAGGGTTCCATCAATGACGGCAAGTCGTCCAGGAAAATCCTGAAGGAGAATGTCCAACCATCAGTTCATGACCTAAAGCTCAAGCGCACTTGGGTTATGGAGCAGGACAATGATCCGAAACATACCAGCAAGTCCACCTCCGAATGGCTTAAAAAAAACAAAATGAAGATTTTGGAGTGGCCTACACTTAAATCTGCTTGAGATGCTGTGGCATGACCTTTAACAGGCTGTTCATGCTCAAAAACCCTCCAATGTAGCCGAATTAAAACCATTCTGAAATGAGAGCGGGCTAAAATTCTTCCACAGCGATGTGAAAGACTGCGAGTTATTGCCAAGGTGTGATTACAGTTGTTGTCGCTGAGGGTGGCATTAGGATTTAGGTGGCAAGTACTTTTTCACATAGGGCCAGGTGGGTTTGGATAGCTTTTTCCCCTTAATAAATGAATCATCATTTAAAAACTGCACTTTGTATTTACTCGGGTTGTCTTTGTCTAATATTAAAATTTGTTTTGGTGATCTAAAACATTTAAGTGTGATAAATAGGCAAAAAAAAAAAACAGGAAGGGGGCAAATACTTTTTCACGGCACTGTACATAAAATAAGACGAAGATACAAAGACTGAGGAGTGACAGTAGGATGAGATATACAACCCCAATTCCGAAATAGTTGGGACGTAGGGTAAATTGTGAATAAAATCAAAATGCAATGACTTTCAGATCACATGAGCCAATGGGCTCTAATTTCTCGGCACAGCGCAGGGTGGCACAGTGTAGTGTAGCCCGCACAGTGGTAATTTCGTCTGGTGCAGCCTGCGCAGTGGTAATTTTGTGCGGTGCAACACGGTGCGCAGCCACTTTGGCAATTTGGTAGACGGATGTGCGCCGAGATGGGTCTGGCGGCGTAGTAGGGGGAGGTCTCAAATACTCATCATGACGCAGTCACAATTTCGTGGATAAAGGATCCACCTAATGTGTGCAAAGAGCTCGCCAGCTCCAACCTGGTTTACTTTCTGAGAAGTGGTAATTTGGCTGACCAGCGCACAGTGCGCACATGTCACGGATACCTCACAGGCAGGTATCCAAAATGTCAGGCACATTTCAGTGCAATAAATAATTACAGCAACCACTATTTAATGTGACTATCTGAATCAGAACATAAATTATAGTATCTAAATCGACTGTCCTGATGTCAGATCAAAGAGAGAGAGAGATAGAGAGAGAGAGAGAGATGTGTGCATGTGGGCGCGTGAATGCGTGTGTTGGCTATGTGGGTATGTGTCCTTCAGCTGCTTTCACACCGGATGCGAAACTAATTTTTCATACGACTGATTACATTCAAAGTTAATGCAAAGACGCGAATACACGCGTGTATTCGCGTCTTTGCATTGACTTTGAATGCAATCTGTCGTGCAAAAAATTATTTTTGCGTCTAGTATGCAAGCGGCTTAATACTATTATTGTCACTTAGGTTTTATTGTTTTTAGTGGGGGAAAAGAATACAGCCTGATTGCTATGATCTCCTACTGAGTTAAGATCACATATGGAAAATAAAGGCGTAACGTATCTTGCATTGTTGTCCAAACATGTTAAGCAGCAACAGGGTGTAATAATAGGAAAATGCTATCCATTGCTTCTCTTCCCAATGATGCAGGCAGAAGAAATAAATGAGCATCCGTCGTATTTCATTCTAACTTCATAATTTTGAATGACCTGACATAGTTGCGTTTTGAAATTTGATTCAAGTTCGCTAATAGTAATAATTTGCAAATGCCCTAGCTAGCAAGCTAACTCATAATCGTAATGCTTAATATAGACGTAAGCGGAAAAGAAAACCTGCCTGAAGCAGCAAAGTAAAATGCAACATTCACGCATCATACAGATATGGGACAGAGGCTTCTTTATTCCAATTCTAAAGGTGAGGTGAGGAGCTCATTAGATTGGTGAAGCGTTGACTCGGCTGTGTTAAACCCACTGGACGCCTTCTCTCCTCCCTCTTTGCCCCTTGCACCGGCAGGAGGGACAGAGGCGGGACAGTGGAGTACTTGCGCCAGGCCGCACCGGGCACGAAATTGCAAAATACGCCTAGATACTGATGTGGGTGAACGACCTTAGTTTGGGCCCTTACACAGAGGAGTCTCCACACCTGCAGTTTTCCGCCAAAGCATAGACGCAATCTCCAGAGTCTGATACAAGTGGGTTTATTGTATCTTGCTCAAAGTGAGGTACAACAAACCGGGCTGGCATGCGCATACCACAAAGCATTCATATCCCATCAATCGCCCCGCACCAACTGACCACTGATTGTCTGACCACTTAATTAATAGGGCCTTTGGACCTTCCCGTAAGGTGCAGTTAAACATGATACTTTCTACCTCGTCATACAATTATCATTTTCTGATTGGTAATTGTCACATAGTAACACTCCACCCTTAGTAACAATTTTGCCATTACATCATGGTGTAAATTCATTTTTTGCCGCTAGGGATGCTCGAAGACCATGTATGACCCTCCCAAACCTAGGGGTTACCCGAGGTCATCTTTGGGTACCCAAGGAGACTGGATCTCTGGATTCATCCCGCATAAACTGGAGTGTGCCAGTTCCTATGAAGGGAATTCTCATTGGTTAATTACCAATATAGTCAGTTCGGAAGATTAGCTTATCTAGGCGGCCAGCTATAGGTTGCTATCTGATTCTTTTAACAGATTTATGAGTTTTTGTTTCATTCCCACTACTTTTCTACAGCAGTTTGCTGGCCATATGAGCCTGGCTCAGTTCTCTTTGGAGAGTGGTAATCATGTTTATTCTTTGACTTTAGAACATTTACCCACCACATTATACTGAAGAATTGTGGCACATTTATACGGCTCAAGACTAAGGAAACACTCATGACCTCAAGTCAGTTAAACCTTAGGAACTCAATCTGTTGATTTAGGAAGCCCAAGTGGTTGTAGATCAGTTTCACTTGTTTTGATGCAGGCAACACTGATAATGGGTGTAATGGAAAAGCAAGAAGAAACACAAACAAACCAGTTACACATATAGTCTTGTGTTGCACGAGTGCCCTTGTCACACCTTGAGGCATGAGACTGTATTTACGGCCCAGTCAGGTGGCAATATATTTCCCACCACAATGCACCCCGTTGGCGCGGCGCTCCCACCACACCACGCCTGTGCTGCGCCTGGTCAACGAATTTAGAGCCCAATATGTTATTTACAATAGATAACATTTCAAATGTTGAAACTGAGACATGTTACATTTTTATTTACAAAATGATCTTATTTCAAATTTTCTGACTGCAACAGGTCTCAAAAAACTTAGGACACTAGCAAAAAAAATGGGCTGAAAAAGCAATTAATATAAAAGAGAATCAGCTGAAAGAACATTAAGTAAGTAATTAAGGTAACTGGCATCAGGTGTGTAACATGATTGGCTATAAAGGGGATGTCTGGGAGAGGCTGGGTCTCTCAGAAGTAAAGATGGCCAGAGGCTCTCCAACCTGTGAAGGCTTGCGTAAAAAAATTGTGGAATACTTTTAAAAACAATGTTCCTCAATGTCAAATTGCAAAGGCTTTGAAGGTCTCATCATCAACAGAACATAACATCATCCAAAGATTCAGAGAAACCGGAAAAATCTCTGTGCGTAAGGGATAAGGTCTTTACCTTTACTGGATGCCCGTGATCTTCGGGCCGTCAAAT
The DNA here is from genome assembly GCA_029721435.1 of Gymnothorax reevesii. NCBI lineage: Eukaryota > Metazoa > Chordata > Actinopteri > Anguilliformes > Muraenidae > Gymnothorax > Gymnothorax reevesii. The sequence goes on along the minus strand of CM056580.1, from coordinate 59,814,169 downwards.
GCCACTACATCACTCACCGGCATGATTCTGTCATTGACATTACTAAATGGGCACAGGAATACTTCAAGAAACCACTGTCTAAAAACACAGTCTGCTGTGCCGTCCACAGATGCCACCAAAAACTCTGTCATGCAAGAAGGAAGCCATTGTTGAGCATGATCCAGTAGCGCCGCCGTGTTCTGTGGGCCAAGGCTCATTTACAATGGACTGTAGCAAAGTGGCAAATAGTGTCCTGTGGTCAGAAGAGTCCAAATTTGACATTCTTGTTGGAGATCATGGGCGTCTTGTCCTCCAGGCTGAAGAGGAGAAAGACCCTCCCTCCCGTTATCAGCGTTCAGTTCAAAATCCAGCATCTCTGATGGTATGGGGAAGCATTAGTGCGTATGGTGTGGGACACTTGCATGTTTTAAAAAGCACAATGAATGCTGAAAGGTTTATAAAGGTTTTAGAGCAACATATGCTCCGCTCCAGATGACATCTATTCCAGGGAAGGCCTTGTGTATTTCAGTAGGACAATGCAAAACCACATACAGCTGCTATTACAACAGCATGGCTTCGTAGTAGAAGAGTCCGTTTGCTGAACTGGCCTGCCTGCAGTCCTGATCTTTCACTGATGGGGAACATTTGGCGCATAATTAAACGAAAAGTCAGTCAAAGGAGACCAAAAACTCTCCAGCAGCTGGAAGCCTGCATTAAACAAGAGTGGGATCAAATTCTAATGGCTAAACTCATGAAACTTGTCTCCTCAATGCCCAGAAGCCTCCACTCTGTGTTAAAAACAACAGGGGATGCTACACCACGGTAAACAGGCCCATGTCCCAATTTTTTGAGACCTGTAGCAGCCATCAAATTTGAAACAAGCTCATTTTGTGGATAAAATTGTAAAATTTCTCAGTTTCAAAATCTGCTATGTTATCTCTGTTCTACTGTGAATAAAATACTGGCTGGTGTGATTTGAAAGTCATTGCGTTTTGATTTTATCCACAATTTACATTTTGACCCAACTATTTTGGAATTGGGGTTGTAAAATGGCAAATATATATTGGTGAAAAGAACAAACTGAAATGGAAGTACGCAAAAATACATGTCTATTCAGGCATAAGTCACAAATTCACATTGTGCTGCAATGCCTATACAATATCCTTAGTTTATCTGGCATTTGAATGACTATCCAATATCCAAAGCAAGTTAGGGCTTTCGGTGACTCCAGAAGTATGGGCACCCCTGACTGGAAATACACAAAAATACTCTTAAAAAATAAATAATAACATTGCATAAATTAACTCAAAATTCACACATGAGAAATACTGTACTTAAATTTTCTGTTTAACGAACCTAAAAGAATCAAACAAAATTAATTTTCCCAAAATCATGATTTCAAAATTAATGGCACCCCTAAAACAAAAGAATGTGACCAATCTCAAAATGATCCAAATAAAAAGAAGAAAAGAAAAAGAGAATAGTCCGAAAACTCTCCAATGTGTACGTGAACCTCCATGCTGCTATCCCAGCCTTACACCAAGTACTGAATCAAGGGTGCCAATAATTGTTAAACCTTATTTTTAAATAAATGTATGTTTTTGGTTGGTACATTGGAATATTAATAAACCAATATTTTTTTTTTTTGCAACTTCACATTTTGGATTTATCTCTATAATGTTATTTATTTTTAATTTCATTTTTATAGCATTTTAATAATTGCATTTTAATAATTTAATAATTTTGGTGCCCACAGTATTTTTTAAAATGGAGCAATTCATTCAGAAACACCTCAGATAAGTACCTTGCATAAAATACAATGGCGATACGTCATCAGTCAACAACTCCAACCTTTCAGACCCAAGATCAGAGGCATTTGTCACGATTCTTCCACGACGGTCATTTTTGGTCTGGGACAGCCCAAAATCGCACAGCGGGATACCAGGCATTAGGGAGCTTTTGAAAAAAAAATCCCAAACTACAAACCCCAATAGTTGATGCAATCGGTTGGTAGTTATCAAGTAATTTTAGGGCCTGCAGAGATATTAGGAACTGTACCTTCGCTAATGGAAGTGGCACCCAGTGTTAAGTCCTCCTCATCCGACTCACTTCCGAAGAATGTTTATGATCCAGCGCCCCCTTGTGGAACGAGTCAGTAGATCCACTCCACGCCTCCAAGGTGATCTATACTTCCATAGCCGATATGGATGACTGGAAATTATTCCTTCAAAGCTGCACAATGTACTTGCGTGAAAAAACATACCTTTTAAATGAATGAAATGTATAAAAACATCCTACCTGCTCGATTTACCTAGCAGTGGTATTCAGGACTCTCTACATTTGAAAAAATTGCATTCGCAAGATTTTCTCTGAAAAGGAGAAGACTGCAGAATAAGTTTAATTAATGATTGGCCTACTGTTTATTTGGAACGACTGCCGCTGTACATGCATTTCAAAAGATCAGAACAGCATCAAGATGCACGTCTTCGCACTGCACTTCCACAACAGTAAACATTCTGACCAGACAAACCCTCACCTCGTTTTGTCTGGACACGCGCATTGTTCAGATTTACTGAAAAAGGCAAAAAAAGATCAAGCTAATTACTTTGTTCATTATTTTTACCAAGTCTTATATTCAAAGATTTGAATACTTATGCAAGCAGCCAAACTTTTCACAGCTGTCCGCTTATATCGAACAATGTATTTTTGCAATATCCGAATGTACACAAAAAAAATCTGTAACAACATGTAACCTCCGTAACTTTTACGAGACATTTATTTTACGATTTTTTCCATTTCTTGTCTTTATTATCTACCTTTAGACTCCTGGCATATTTGAGATTGTGAATAACTTGTATATTCAAATGTTGTGAACTTGTTCTCGTATGCACCCTCGTCTAATTTAGGCTGTTTGTTAACATAAGACATCTGACCAAACAGAAAAATGCTCCCTTCGCAACTCAGGTCCCAAGTAGTCTCGCCCTAACTCGTTTGCGTCTACGGCACCTACGTTGTATTTGATTGACTTGAAAATCTACGAATAGCGGCGGGCGCATAGAGCATGACCTCTGTGCTTTCAGCAAATACGAGCTTGGCATGTATTCGTAGGCGGGATTTGAGCCATTAGGAACGTAAGCGTTGTTTGCAAGAGGAAGAAGTCGATTCTAGAAGCCATTACGTTGCGCAGTTCTATTGACAAAAACCTACTATTTTTACGTATATTACGCACATTTAACGTTTTAAAAGAGTAATTTGTAATTAAAATGGCATCACAAGCCAAGAAGAGAAAAATGAATTTCTCAGAAAGGGAGGTGGAAATTATAGTGGAGGAAATGGAGAAACAAAAGCACATTCTAGTTAACCATTTCAATGCTGGAGTCACTCACATTACCAAAAACAACGCGTGGGTAGAAATTCTAAAACGGGTCAATGCCGTAACTACCTGTCAAAGAGAACTGGCTGAAGTAAAAAAGAAATGGTCCGATTTAAAGACCGAAGTTCGACGAAAGGTGGCACAGGCACGGGCAGCAATGGAAGGGACTGGGGACTGCACATCGGTCCCTGTCATTCTGACTTCCATGCAGCAAAGAATCTGTAATCTGTTGGGAGAAGCGACCATCATCAGTCTACCTGCAGGAGATGGTGGCAACGAGATCACTGTTCCCTTGCCAATGAGCTCGGCTACCACGGTAACCTTAACACAAAGTAAGTACTGTAATTTTTTAGGCTTTAACTCATTTGATTTTGAAAACCACAAATGTTCTAGTATCACAGAGGCGCCACAAATCGGCTTTTGAAGTTGAATTCTGTTTGTCGAATTAATCCACATCTTGCTAGCTGCCGTTATAATAAGTAGTATAAAATAAATATTATAAATTTCCATTATACCAAGAATTACTGCATGTATACCTCTGCATATTTTACGTTAAAGGTGCAGTCGTACGTATATTTTTTAAAGTTTTTGCAGAGCCGCACTTGTAGGAATCCGCGCAGTCTGGAATTCATATATTTTTCCTTTATGACACGCCCCTTAAAATAGTTTTTATTTTTTTATTTTTGGGCGGAGCAGCGTCTGATTGGCTCCAGCTCTGAATTAGCCAGGGTATTGTAGACAGAGCCTTGTTGAAATATTTTACAAAGGTATTCTTAACGCATACAAACCTGATCTTTACCGCTCTAATGCTTGATTTTTTCGGAAAAAAATGCTGGGCCAGCGATGACTCTAATTTAGCGTGGCGTGTCTATTACGCTACATTTCATTAGCCTAGACAATTAAGAATAAATCTTATTTCATTTTTCATAGACATCCAGACTGCTTCCGCGACAGCTTGTGAAGTACAGAAAACTCTAGAAGGTATGCCCTTTCTCCAGTACCTATTTATCCAGTACTGTTTTAAAATGTATCATTAAAATACCTGCGTATAGACTCATATCGTATGTACACATGTATTCACATCCTATACCAATGTATTCTCATATACCTAACAAACATAGTCTATCTACACTGGCTATGAAGTTAGGTTTTGCACATTTAATAGGTTGGTTGATTGGTTGATTGTGCAGTTGTTATTCCTCAGAAGTTTTAGTGAAGAGTTCATTGAATGGTATGATGAAATATCATGCCCACCAGGGGGTCATGGCTTTTGTTTGTACACCTCTGTGTCTGTGGGGTTACATTAGGTGACCAAGAATAAGTGTTGCATTGAGTACGAAGTGTAGGGTTTGAGAATGAATGGGGATATCCAAGCTGGTAACATGGAGTGACCAGAAATACTTGGGCCCATAGTAAAGTGCATGGTGTGTCTTCCCCGCTCCCCTGACTGTGTGTTTTTCCATGGCAGAGACCACCTACCATACACTGGAAGAGGGTGTGGTGGAGTACTGCACTACAGAGACGCCAGTGGCAGTTACCACAGAGACACCAGTGGAGATGCTTGCAGCTCAGGCTGAGTGCTCCATAAAGCCTCAGGAGCTAAAAAGCCGCATTGCCCTCAACTCAGCTAAGCTACTGCAAGAACAGAAGGTGACCAATCTGCATGTTCGAGAGATTGCCCAGCACCTTGAAAACCAGAATGACCTGCTGCAGATGATCCGCCGTTCTCAAGAGGCCCAGGCTTGCGCTCAGGAGAGGCAGGCTCAGGCCTTGGAGGGCACACAGGCTGCTCTCATTGCTCTCATCCAGATGCTCCGCCCTGCTCTCAGGGACTTCCGCAAATTCCTGCAGAGCACAACCAACAGTTCTAATCCAGGACCGTCCTTGGAGAGTGGAGAATCTAAACCTAACCCTCCACAGCCCGCAGAGAATATCAATTAAGAGACATATATGCTAGTACACATCAAGGAAAACTCTTCCACGGACAAAATGCCAACACTTCGGCCATCAAAAATGGAAAATGTTACTGTAAAATTTTCAAATGAATACTTGAAGAATTTGGCAAAAACATTAAAATTGAGGCTGTGCATCTTGTACTGTAATAACAGGAGCATTGTGTTTGATGACATGCTGTAAATTCAAAAGATAAATGGTAAATGTCTTTATTTTCAGTGCAGATCCAGAAAATACATTTGGCTGTCTTTGAACTAAAGCTACATTTTGATGAAAAAAGAATAATATATTGAATTGGACTATTCTGGGTTGAGAGTGGTGGAGTTCCTCAGAACTTTCCTTTTCTTACCATTTGCATAACTAAAACGCCTTATTGCTAATTTATTCATCTGGTATCTTTTGCTTGTTTTGAAGAGAGATGACTTATTGAGTTGCACAGTCTAGTGTTATATCAGTACTCTTCAATTCTTGTGCACTCTTTTTGAGTTGAATTAACACGGGACATTTTTGGCGTGGGATTCTGCCACTATCCAATTCAGTATTTTGTTCCCATGCTAAGTTAATATAGTTAATAATGCCTCGGTGCTTGTATTTGTATTTGCAATGCTTAGAGAAATTAAAGTGTACAAAAATATAATTGCTGTATTATTGTTATGTAAGACTGAATGATAATGCAGCATTTAAAATCAACATATTTTGTGTAAATACTACCAACTGTAACTTACAGTGGCATTTTTTATGGTGATTTGTTGAATTTTGAAAAAAAATTTTTTTTGGAGTAAAATAAATTTAGCTATTGAAATATATGTGGACTGCACCACTATTTGTTGTGCAAATGGCTCCGCATACACTTTTCCCTGAACTAAAAAAATTTTCTTCTCAGTTTTGAGCTGTTGGATGTACTGCAAATTGTAAAACTGAATATAAAAGTTATATTTAGCATACATTGCAACTTAAAATATGAATATTGCAAAGAAGTAATCTCTTTACAAAAATTCTGCAGCCTTTCTGGAGGTACAATTTTTTCCTGCACTGTATAAATAGACATGTAAAAAGATGTCTGACATGTAGCAAATTTGAGGGGAAACAAGCCCTAAATCGAGCCTCACAGATTTTGGTCATTTTTCATGAATGCATTAGATTAAACTGAACAGGCAGTTCCTGGAATATCATGGTTCAGAAATGTAGGAGTCCTCCGTAGTGTTGTTTGAGTCAGCTGAATTTATTAATTGGCACAATACCCCAGCCTGGGAATTGTACTAATCAGTCGAATCAGTTAACTGATGAAAACACATGGAAAGACATGGAAATTTCCCTTTTGGCCACTTGACTTTCCACCTCTGGGCAGTCAGGATTGAGTGATGTATGGGTGAAGTTGATTCTCAAGCCCTGATGAAAGAACTACAAAATGGATACACTTCAAAAATTCCCGTTCTGGACTGAGGAGGGCAGTACAACCTGCTTAAGAAAACACAATTAGTGGCCGCAGTTCACCTGCTTGTCTTAGGGGAGCAGCCTCCCCTTCCGTAGTGGCTGTAATTCAGTATTTAATGCATACAGACTCTTGGAAATGTCTGTTTTGTGCGATTCTTAACTTTACCAAGGTTTGATTACGGTTGCCAAATCTGTAGTGATTATAGGAGTTCAGACATAGCTGTCCACTTGGGATTTTCATGCACTGCAGTCTTTGGAGTTTACAGGGAATGGCCTCCAATTCAAGGAGGCTCTGCCTGCCAAAATGCCCTAACTTCCAGTGGAGGATGGAATCCGTCTGTGAAATCTCCTGAGATATATTTTCATTGGAGAGTTTCTTCTCATATCCGTTCAGCTGCTATCACACCGGACGCGAAACGAATTTCTCGCACGACAGAATTTATTTAGTGACAATGCAAAGACGCGACGTTCACGCCATAGAATAATCTTTGAATGTTATCTGGCTTGCGTGATAACAGATTCAGATATGTTCCACGATCTGCTCCGAATGGCCAATCGTACAGTTCGTAACAGAGCGCACGACAGTGGGAACTAAGCATAAAAGGAGATTTATATCCTTGAGCTCACTCAGTGCTCAAGAATGACAAACCTACGAGTAGATGAGGCAAGCAGCAAAGGAAATGTGCCCTACCTAAGAAGAGCGAAATGAGTCCATGTTGAGCGTGTGATCATTACATTCCCTTAGTTCAGCAGATGCCTCTATACAGAATTACATATAACACATTCATTAGGTCATTGGAATAGCTTCACAGCCTAGGTCAGATAAGGCAGCATTAACAAAATGTATGTTTGCGTCAATATCCGTTAATTCATATTCATGAACATCAAAGCATGCAGATAGCAATTACTGGATGATTAACACTGGAAAAGCATGTCTGGTCTGCAAGTTCTCGACTACTGCAGCAATTTACAGAGGGCAGAGTAAGAAATTCCTGTTGGTGGCTTGCGTCCATCTGTCCTTACAGTGAATCAATGGCATCGGCTAGTAATGGTGATGTTTTGGCATGGAAAATTTTCCTGGCACATGCATTAGTCCACTTACTGTTAATTAAGATTTTTCAATGCCTGAGCATACTTAACTGTTTACTCCCAAATTTTTCCTTAGAATGTAAGTGTATGCATTTTACTCCCCTCCCCGACAAATAAACTGAATGCATGTTTTGATTTAATGCTGATTAAGTTAAAATTCAAAGTTGCGTTTCTTTGCCCAAAGCCAACAACAACACTTTTAGAGCTTCTAGAAAATAAAAAAAAAAAAGGTCACATGATATGACCAGTGGGATTAAATGGGTAAAGAATGGCTTGAAACCATGTGATGATGATGTAAAACATCAATGTCTTTTTAATAATCTGAACTCAAGAAACAGCACAGGTTTGCCTAACTTGGATTTTAAGCCTCATAAAGCAATAAGGTACAAGCGGCTGTGCTATATTGTCAGAATAGTCATGGCAAAAGTGAGTTGTCAGGCACAACGCACAGTGAAGTGACAGTGTAAAATGGCAATAATCCAAATAAATGCAAAAAAACTTTTGCCAATTTCCATCTTTTTTTCTTTTTTTTTTTAGTATTTTTTCATACTTCTGAAAAAAGTGCAGTGCTAGTCAAGCAAAATGAAACCAGTGTTCCGTCATACAAGCATGAATTTTCCAAATTATTTAAAAAATAATTAGTTTTCTGAATTTTATTCTTTTAGCTAACTTCAGGGTGGATAACATTTGCTCACCTAGTTTACTAACTGAAATAGCAATGATGAATAAACTTGGCTAAAGATTTTGAAGAAAGAGTAATATGATAGTGGGATATGCATAACAATTAACTTCATGATTCTTACATGCAATATTTACACAAATCATTCATTGGGCTCTATTTTCATGGCAATGCAAAAGGAAATGTACCTGACTATAATGTTATAATAGAAATAGGCATATTTCTCACCTTTTGCCAGTTTGGTGCTCTGACTTAAAAGAGTTTGCAACAAAGCGGGTTGGCTGGCACAAAAGAGGATGTGTGAAAGCATAAAGCTGGCCCTGTGCAATTTTCGTGTCCAACAATTGACTTTCGTTTTGACCATTGGTGGGCAACCAGGGCCGTATCTGTCCCTGGTTTTCACACCAACTTCTGGCCTTTAATTAGTAGATCATCTAAATTAGCCAAACTATTTCTGAAATCTGACATTTCAGGCGCATTTCTTTAAATTATCATGAATGGCCAACCAAGACTGTTCTCATCTCCCCGCATAAAAGTTTTTTGTTTCATCTAATCTTTACACAAATATAGATTTGTGTATGCAATCAATTAACTCAATTAGTCAGGGCAATTGATAGCAATAAAAACCTGCATACACACCGGCCCTCCAGGACTGGAATTTCCCACCCCTGGTTTTGACTCACCCAGACCAATTTTTATCTCAAATTCTGTCACCTTTGCATGAGAATGAATCCCAGCCAGTGGGGCTGTTTGCATGTATGTGTTCATACTGTCTTTCCCCTCATACTTTCACTTTTGTCATGTAGATCTTCTATCCTATTAAAAGTGTTATAACAACAAAAAAGGGCTGGGATCTAGCTTTTGCATATATGAATACAACCCTCTTTCCCAAAAAGTAGGGATGCCTTGTAAAATGTCAATAATAAGAATGCAATGATTTTCCATTAATTTAAACCTGGGCTAGTCCACATTATCCTGCAAGGGCTGGGGTGGGCACAGGTTTTCATTCCAACCAAGCACTTTCACACCTGATAGTACTAATAATGCTCATTAGCAAAGACTCTTGGGGTTGATTAGTGGTGTCAGGCGTGCTTGGCTGGAATGAAAGCCAGCACCCACACCGGCCCTCTCTGGATAAGGTTGAACAGCTCTGATTTAAACCCTATGTTTAATTGAAAATAGTACAAAGACAACAATTCAGGTGTTGAAACTGATTTTAATTTTTTTTTTTTTAAATATCTTCTCATTCTGAATTTGATGCCAGCAGCACATTTCAAAAAAAGTTTGGACTGGGGCAACAAAAGACCAGAAAAGTTGCATGATGCTAAAAAATTATAGCTGGTGGAACATCTCAAAGCTTACTAGAATAATTGGCAACAGGTAAGTCAGATGATTGGTTATAAAAAGTGCATCCCAGAGTCTTTTTCTGAGAGTAAAGATGGCTTCACCACTCTGTGAAAGACTGCCTGGGCAATCTGCTTGAGCTTGCGTATGAAAAATCAGCAGGATTGGGTCAGTGTGGCAAAAAAAGTGGGGGAGTGCTTGGGATCCTGACTTCCTTGGAATAGCTGAAGATAAAAAACTCTTATGTTAGGCCCTTAAGAAAATCCCTTAACCCAAAAAATTGCTCCAGGGGCTTTACTTCTGTTTCCCCTATCTATTCTTCCCCACTTGAAACTGTTTAATCAGCATTTCTCCCAGGCATCCTTAAAAACAGTGACATGTTCTCAACAGAACCTTCCTGGTGAAGTAATGGATAAAAAAAAAAAATCTGTGTCTGTTTACATTTAATTCTGTTATAATGAGCAGCTAGAAAGAACCTTTAGATCAGAGCTGATGAACCTTAGCCAGAAAGGGCCAGTGTGGGTACAGGCTTTCATTCCATCCGGCTAGTTACACGCCTGATTCCATTAATCAAGGTGTGGAATCTGTGCTTACGACCTTGATTAGAAGAGACAGGTGTGTAACTACTTGGTTGGACTGAAAGTCTGCACCCATGCTGGCTCTTTTTGAATGAAGTTCCCCAGGCTTTCTTTAGATCATGGCTTGGCAACCCTGATGAACCAGTCACTTGTTTTGTTCCATCTGAGTTTGATCACCAGAATGTGATGGATTATAGAAGGTCTGAGCCTTAATATTATGAATGGTAAAACATGTGGTACTTCGGGCACCAGACAAGTCAAATGTATTAAATAAACTTGATTGATTTAAATCAGGGGTTCCCAAACTCAGTCCTGGGGCCTCCCTGTGTATGTTGGTTTTTGCTCCACCTTAGTTTGCAATCATAGGATTTTAACAAGCTGCTAATTTGTCTTAATTAGGTGCATTTTTGTTCAAAGCAGCAGTATATCTTCTCTTGACAAACAGTATTTTGACAGATATGCATACAAACCATGATGAATAAATTCCACATCCAAAATGCAATATATGAGTAACAACTGCATAAGAAGAGGGGAAAAAATGTGCCCAGTCAAAGGGAAAAAACCAATGGGTTCCTAAGTGGTGAAACTGTGGGTACATGGTTGCAAAAACTAACGATTTACTAAATAAGCAAATGACAGAGTCAAACCTGTTTCATGTCATGTTTTTGTGATTGAGTGCAAGGAAATTATTTTAAAAGAACTCTAATCACCTGTCTTCAGCAACCTAATTTGGAGGTAACTGATTTTCTCAGTACCTGATCTGATCAGTTTACAAATGTTACAACCTGAAATTGCTTGCAACACAGAAAAAAAGACTTGATATGCAAGGGTCTTTTATTCTTCATGGCACAAATGAATATTTCTATGAAAATTTGGCTTAAAACTGCAAATAACGTATTTATACACAAAATGCACCCAATTTGGACAAATTGACAGCTTGTTGTAGTCCTATAATGGCAATTATGGTTGGGACAAAAACCAGCATACACAGGAGGCCCCAGGACTGAGTTAGGGAACGCCTGATGGGAATAAATCCTGTGAAAACAAGGATCATCCAGGGCCAGGGGCTTGTCCCATGATGCAGGATTGGTGAGTCATCCAGATAACCGCTCAAAGTAATTCCAGAATGACTCTTTTCCCTTCAGTCTATGTTCCAGATTGAGAGGTTTACAGGCTTTTTAGTCAGTGCAAATAGCAAGCTGAGTTACTCTGCTTTTTGGAACAAGACCCAGGTTTTCCTCCTCCTGATTTTGATATATGCCAGGCATAACAATCGTTTCCAACAAATTGGTCACTTTCGGTATTATAAAAATATCTCTGAATTAAGTTTTTACTTGACTGCCGTGAACTAACAGACAAACAAACAGACATGGTTTATGGTGACTCAAACAGTAATCTGACTGTATAATACACATAAAGTGAGTTCAGGACCTGAATGTAATATGTGCAAGCAAAAGATAAAAAAAGACTCAGCAAATAGGAATGCATATGATCGATTTCTCCTCCGTCCTCAGCACGAATCAGAAGTGCTTTGAGATTCTGGTGGAACTATAGTAATACCTTTTCAGACGCATTTTCCCCCTGTTCGCTCCACTTTTCGACTAATGACGCGCGTGACATGAGGGCGGTGCTGAGAGCTTTTCTGTGATGAGTGGGAATTAGTCCGTTGTGCACAGCTCGTTCTCCGGTTAGTCCTCTATCCGCTCAAGTAGACTGGATTGTAGCCGCTCAGTTGCTTTATCATTCTAATAGCCAGCCCAGTTACTTATCCAACGTTGGACGACTATATTCATTGTTAATTTGTACAAGAAGATATTTTATTGTGATTTTCCTTCACAGATTTTTTTTTTGCGTTACGCGACGGCCGGAGCAGGCCAACTGTGCTATGTGTAAATCTTGAGGGTAACGTGTGGTTCAACGCGAACTGTGTCGGGTATAACGTGATATGCTTTGGCTATCATTTGGCACCGATCTAGCGTTGGTTCACTGTGGCTGGGAAGAATCTGTACCAGTGCCTAATCGGTCGCGATTGTTGCACGGAACGGAATGACAAGAACGTTTCGAGAATTGGAGTGTTTCTCTTTCGTGATGCTGACAGAATCAGAAAGCGAATGATTCAGAGGTACGTGCAAAGATTATGAAAACGACTGAAAATGTTGGGCAGATGGTGTGAAGAGACTGCTCCTATTGTCTCCAGTTGATGCTAGGCAAGCTACCCTACGATCAACATCTGAAATGTAGGTTATTGTAATGTGCTTTGAGCAGCCGACCAAACTATTGAAAGCAGAACGTGCTTTAGTTTAGAAATTAGCGGGTAGTTATATCAAGACATGTTTATTTTGGGTAGCCAATCGAAAGAGTATTTTTATAACAATGTTTTAACAGTAGACTTGTTTATTTATATTTTGGGTCAGGTCTTCACAGAATCTGCGGAGTGCGGAGTCAAGAGATGCTGAACCAAAAGCGAGCCATCAAGAAAAATTTCCAAGCTCCTGATTAAAAACCTATTGTTTTAGGCTTTGAATGCTCAACTAGCTTTTATTTTTTTTGCACTAAGTTGTTCCTTATAAATAATTTGCGTTTCTGCGTTTTTTATTTTTGAATATTTCTGTTTTCTCCACTATTACCGAGCTGTCTCAAGGCTTTGATCAATGGCTTTTTTAACGAAGAAGAAGAAGTTTAAGTTTCAGACTCATTTCACCTTAGAGGAACTTACGGCTGTGCCTTTTGTTAATGGAGTTCTGTTCTGCAAGATAAGACTGCTAGATGGAGGAGACTTCGCGAGTGCATCGTCCAGGTAAAACATAAATGTAATCTCATGAATAATATAATGTGGAACATGACGCATTTTTGTCTGTAGTACCTCACACGCAAATTCTTTATGACTTACCCCATGGTCTGTACCAGAGCCAGTGATGCAATAGAGTGTGGTAAAATGTTTTGTTCCAAAGTGAACAGAGCCTTGTTCTTGTTGGGACTACCATTGTCATAAATACTTACAGAACACTGGTAATAATTGGGCCGGATTCCAACCAGTCATTCAAATTATTTAAAACTGCTTCATTTCTGGAGAAGAGTGTTGTGCATTGCTGTAGTTGGTCCATATTTTATGCCTGGCCTTGCTTGAACATGGGAATGATGGTTACATGACTATTATTCTGGCTGAGCGTGTGGCAATGAGTGCTTGTTGTATTGTAATAGTTGTTGCTGTTTTAAACCCTGGTTAGCACAAGAACATATGTCATTGACAGGATGGTTGGCATAGCTGGTTATGACAGTTGACTGCATGTGAAACCTACAGATTACTGTCTGTTCCTTGAACACTGATTGCAACATCCTCTGCCCCGTGTGCAGTTTTGTGATGTTTAACTGAGCTCTCTGCCTCTGCCTAGACTGTAATGAAGTTTGCTGGGAAAGTTCAATCGAAAAAGATTTCCCTGCAGGAAATGTGATGGTGATATCTGCTCTTAATTGATGCATTTAGTTTGGTCTTTTTCATTATTTTGACTCCATTACAATTTTGTTGAGATTTTATAAAGTCAAGGCAAAACGTCTAATGCTTCATTCCCAAATGTCAAGCACTGCCTCAAGATATTGACAATGGAAGTATCTTTCCTCTGCTATCCCTGGGACTTGTACATATTAATAGTGATAACTGAGGATGGAATGTAATATTTGCAAGGAGCTGAATGATTTTGTTTTGCCTGCTTGTCCTTTTGTACTCATCACTGTTTGAGCCAGAAAGGTCACAAGCACCTGCAGGGCTGAAGAAGAGCTGCAACTGCATAACATTTGTTAAATGGCCTCATTTCGAGCTGGGTAGTACCGCATATCTGTGCACTTCAAAAATTTGGAATCACTGTGGATTGAACTTGGCTAGAAATACACACATGAGTACTGTAGGGCATTTTTCCCTCCTCCTCACTTGGAGCAGCTGGAGGTTTATTTAACTTCTGTCAAAGTGACCTTGTATACGATGTGAGATTATTTTTCTATTACTGTCCTATGCTCTTGCCTCCACTGCTCGCAGAAACATTTTCAATTGACGTGGTTCTAAATTTACCATGAAATTTGAATTTTGCACCACAAGCTAAGCTAAATCAAATTGTGTTCGAGTACAAAGAATCTTTGGTTGTTTTTATATTCAGAATATAATGTGTGCTCATGGTTCCTGAAAGGTGCAGTAGACCTGCTTCAGGATTAAGCTGATTTAAAATGATAGTGGAGTAGAGCTGCAGCCGTCTGCCTCGAATGCAGACAATCTTGGGGATTTGGCGGGCCAGTACGCGAGTGTGTGCATGTAGAGTGGGAAGTGAGTTGAGCACAGTTTGGCTTTTGATGCAACTGTCAGCTCCCTTGAGCCAGAATTCACATGCCTTACATTTTATTGTGGGCACTGGGTTCTGAGAACCTTCTCTGTTGTACTATTCGGAACTGTCTTTTTGTCTGAAATTACTTGCCTCCCTGAGGACCCTCTGTTATTTTTGTGCTTGTTTTCCTTTTTTTTTTTTTTTGCCCATGACTGAATTGGTTAACTAGTTTGCACCGTATAATTTTTAATTTAGGCTCAACCAGTAATGTATGAAGGTCAAATGTGATCAACAGGATTGTAGAAGTATTTATCTTATTTTTAAAATCCCTTCATTTTTGTTTGCATGTTTGATTAGGTGGGAGTGGACTGTGCTTATTGTTGGAGAATGGTGTGCATGAAATGAAGTGTGGTGATGGTTTGTTACTGAACTGTACGAGTTAAGTGTGGTGATAACTTTTACAGCACAGTACATAACAAACTAAGTGTGGCGATAGTTTATGTACTGTATGACTTCAGTGTGGTGATAGTATATGAACTCTATTGTATGACTTAAGTGTTGTGATTGTTATGTGCTGTACTGTGAGTTAAGTGTGGTGATAGTTTATGTACTGTATCACTTAAGGGTAGTGATGGTTTGTCATGAACTCTACTGCATGAGTTAAGTCTGGTGATTGTTATGTACTGCACGAGTTCAGTGTGGTGATTTGTGTTGTACTGTATGGGTTAAGGGGTGATCTGGGGTTAAATGAAAAATGACACCAGGAAACAACTCAGAATTAAAGAGGTATATGTACAAAACCCAAAACCAGTGAAGTTGGCACGTTATGCAAATCGTAGAGAAAAACAGAATACAATGATTTGCTAATCCTTTTCAACTTATATTCAATTGAATACACTACTAAGACAAGATGTTTAATGTTCAAACTGAGACACTTTATTTATTTTTTTGCAAATAATCATTAACTTAAAATTTAAAGGCAGCAACACATTGCAAAAAAGTTGGCACAGGGGCCTTTTTACCACTGTGTTACATCGCCTTTCCTTTTAACGACACTCAGTAAACGTTTGGGAACTGAGGAGACCACAATTTTTGAAGCTTTTCAGGTGGAACTCGTTCCCATTCTTGCTTGATGTACAGCTTAAGTTGTTCAACAGTCCGGGGTCTCCGATGTCGTATTTTACTCTTCATAATGCGCCACACATTTTCAATGGGAGACAGGTCTGGACTACAGGCAGGCCAGTCTAGTACCCGCACTCTTTTACTACGGAGCCATGCTGTTGTAACACGTGCAGAATGTGGCTTGGCATTGGCTTGCTGAAATAAGCAGGGGCGTCCATGAAAAAGACGTTGCTTGGATGGCAACATATGTTGCTCCAAAACCTATATGTACCTTTCAGCATTAATGGTGCCTTCACATATGTGGAAGTTGCCCATGCCTTGGGCACTAATACACCCCCATACAATCACAGATGCTGGCTTTTGAACTTTGCGCCTATAACGGTCCGGATGGTTCTTTTCCTCTTTGGTCCGGAGGACACGACGTCCACAGTTTCCAAAAACAATTTGAAATGTGGACTCGTCAGACCACAGAACACTTTTCCACTTTGCATCAGTCCATCTTTGATGAGCTTGGGCCCAGCGAAGCCGGCAGCGTTTCTGGGTGCTGTTGATAAATGGCTTTCGCTTTGCATTGTAGAGTTTTAACTTGCACTTGCAGATGTAGCGACGAACTGTAGTTACTGACAGTGGTTTTCTGAAGTGTTCCTGAGCCCATGTGGTGATGTCCTTCACTCACTGATGTCGGTTTTTGATGCAGTACCGCCTTAGGGATCAAAGGTCACGGGCATTCAATGTTGGTTTTTGGCCTTGTCGCTTACGTGCAGTGATTTCTCCAGATTCTCTGAACCTTTTGACGATATTTCGGACCGTAGATGATGAAATCCCTAAATTTCTTGCAATAGGTCGTTGAGGAATGTTGTTTTTAAACGGTTCGACAATCAGCTCACGCGTTTGTTCACTAAGTGGTGACCCTCGCCCCATCCTTGTTTGTGAATGACTGAGCATTTCAGGGAAGCTGCTTTTATACCCAATCATGGCACCCACTTGTTCCCAATTAGCCCGTTCACCTGTGGGATGTCCCAAATAAGTGTTTGATGAGCATTCCTCAACTCTCTGTCTTTTTTGCCACTTGTGCCAGCTTTTTTGAAACATGTTGCAGGTATCAAATTCCAAATGAGCTAATATTTGCAAAAAATTACAAAGTTTATCTGTTCGGACATTAAGTAACTTGTCTTTGCAGTGTATTCAATTGAATATAGGTTGAAAAGGATTTGCAAATCATTGTATTCTGTTTTTATTTACGATTTGCACAACGTGCCAACTTCAGTGGTTTTGGGTTTTGTAATAACAACCAAAAAACGATGCAAGTTGGCATTTTTCTGTTTATATGGTAGCCATAGTAACCAAGCAAGCTCATTAAATATGCAGAAAACTTCTGGCACCAATTCCTCTTAAACTGAATTCTATCATAGTTATTCTTTCATCATTTAAAAGCCAATGCAATCCAAATGCAATGACATACCCATTCTCTGCCCAATTTATCAGTTTTGTGATTTTGGGCCATTTTACTCAAATTTTGAAATGATTTTGCGCAGAATCTGACGAATACTCCAAATATTCAAAGTATGTAACAGAGGGAAATTTTGCCTACATCATTGCTTTTCTAATGAAGTAAAGAACCTGCAGCCCAAATTTAATTGATTTTTCAATGATAAATAGAAAAGTTATGGCTGCCACAAACATGAGAAATGTGGAAAAAGTAATATTTTAGGAAATCAATGGAAAATGCATTAGACCGCATTGAAAAGTTGAGTTCAGTTTTTGATCCTTGTAGCAATTGGTGATTATTAAATGTGGGTTATTATAGAATATTTTTATTAAAATATTTTTTGGAAAAATAATCAAATTTTGTCCATTTAACCCCAAATCACCCCTTAAGTGTGGTGATTATGTGCTGTACTGTATGAGTTAAGTGTGGTGACGGTTTGTTATGTATTGTACGGTATGAGTTCCACATGGTCTCTGCTGTCAGGAGTGAAGAGATGTGAAGGCTCTGAGTCATGGTCATTATGCCAGTGAAGCCCGACACTCACGCAGAGATGCTTGCTCTCAATCCGCAGGAGTGACCTGCTGCTGCATCTGGGCTCCTGCTCTTCCTAGTGAGCTGTGGGCAGAGCTTGTTTTACTGCGCCTTTGTGCTCTGCCATCAACATTTTTGCATGCTTGTAGATTTATGGTGTTTGTGTTGTAAGGGGTGATCTGGGATTAAATGGGCAAAATGTGATTATTTTCCCCCAAATTTTTTGAATAAAACTATTCTACAATAACCCACCTTTAATAATCACTAATTGCTGCAAGGATTAAAAACTGAACTCCACTTTTCAATGTGGTCTAATGCATTTTCCACTGATTTCCTAAGGTATTACTTTTTCCATGTTTCTCATGTTTGTGGCAGCCATAACGTTTTTATCATTGAAAATCAATGAAATTTGGGCTGCAGGTACGCTACTTCATTAGAAATGCAATGACATAGGGAAATTTTGCCCATCTGTTACATTGAATATTTTGAGTATTCGTCAGATTCTGCGCAAAATAATTTCAAAATTTGAGTAAAATGGCCAAAAATCACAAAACTTATAAATTGGGCAAAAAATGGCCATGTCATTGCATTTGGATAAGCAACGACTTTTAAATGATGAAAGAAAAACTGAATTTTATTATAGAGTTAAAGAGGAATTGGTGCCAGAGGTTTTCTGCATACTTAATGAGCTTGCTCGGTTACCATGGCAACCGCATAAACAGAAAAATGCCAACTTGTATCTTTTTTGGTGGTTATTACATATACTTCTTTAGATTAATTCTGAGTTGTTTCCTGGTGTCATTTTTCATTTAACCCCAGATCACCCCTTAAGCCTGAACTTTACCTAGCTTACCTGGGTCAGTGACATTTTTTAGTTTCAAACCAGCAAAAAAATAAAAATGCAGTTTTAAGTCAGGTTCAGCTTTTCCTGCGTAAATCCACGTGTATTTTTGATTTTTGTGTGTGCCCCTCGCAAAAGATGACAATATATGACATTTTAATGCATTTGCCTGTATACACCCCTTAGAAGTGTCATGCGGTAAAACAAATTTATTTTGAATATAATATTAAAATGACTGTTAGTGGCTCTGTTATAAACAATCAAAATGTAATTATTGATCTACACAGATGCTATACCCAGTTGCAGAATGTCAACACTTGAATTTCAAATATTAGATATTTTGTCTTTTAAGACAGCTGCATGTTATTTGTCAACATTGGTTACATCGTTTTTCAATTAGAGAGGCAAAACTGCTTTAAAATCTGGCATATCTTTAGATTTTATTAGCTCTTCTTGATTGTGTTCATACACAATTTAACTTGGAGTATTTTGTTTATTTATTTCAAAATTAAGCGTTGTACTGCATGACATATTTTGTTTTACCGCATGACATAGCGCAACTGCATTAGACCATAACACATGTAACAAGTTGAAGATGGCTACTTCTCAAAGATACCCAGGGCTTTCAAAGTGAACCTTATAATGACATTAAAATGTATTTTCCAACTGAAAATCAATAATCACAAAACTATTTATTTGGTAATATTCATAACATTAATCTGATATATGAATAAAATATACTCATTAATAGTTCATTTATTCATATCTATTTACTGCAAGTCATTAAAGACAATTTATTCGAGTGCCGATGATGAAGACTATAATTCAGGCTTAAAGGGAATGCAGCCTGTACTGACATAACTGATATGTATACGGACATTATTACCATCATATACTTTCTCAGTTATACCTTTCCCTTCTCTTTTCTAGTCTCTCCTCTCTAGCAGCAAGATCTGCCCTGATCTTTGCACGGAAACTTGCACCCCTCTCTTTACTGGAAAGAGGCATCTGTAAAAATGTACAACTCAATTCCAAAAAAGTTGGGACAAAGTGTAAATTATGAATGAAATCAAAATGCAATGACAATACAATGACAAATCACGTCAGCCAGTATTTTTTGTCACAATCGAGCAGAGATAACATAGCAAATGTTGAAACTGAGAAATTTTACAATTTTATCCACAAAATGAGATCATTTCAAATTTGATGGCTGCTACAGCTCTCAAAAAGCTGGGACAGGAGCCTTTTTACCATGGTGTTGCTTCCTTTCTTCTTTTTAACACAGAGTGGAGGCGTCTGGGCATTGAGGAGATGGGTGTCTTGCATGTAGCCATTGGAATTTGATTCCACTCTTGTATAATACAGGCTACCAGCTGCTGGAGAGTTTTGGGTCTCCTTTGACCGATTTTTTTTTTTTTTTTTTTTTTTTTTTTTTGTTTAATTATGAGCAAAATGTTCTCAATTGGTGAAAGATCAGGACTGCAGGCAGGGCAGTTCAGCACACAGACTCCGCTACAACAAAGCCATGCTGTTGTTGTAGCTGCAGTGTGTGGTTTCGCATTGTCCTGCTGAAATACACAAGACCTTCCCTGGAATAGATGTCATCTGGAGGGGAGCATATGTTGCTCTAAAACCTTTATATACCTTTCAGCATTCATGGCGCTTTTTAAAACATGCAAGTGTCCCACAACATATGCACTAATGCATCCCCATACCATCAGAGATGCTGGCTTTTGAACTGAATGCTTATAACAGGAGGGGTGATCTTTCTCCTCTTTAGCCCAGAGGACATGATGATTTCCAAGAAGAATGTCAAATTTGGACTCGTCTGACCACAGGACACTTTGCCACTTTGCTGCAGTCCATTTTAAAGGAGCCTTAGCCCACAGAACACAGCGGCGCTTCTGGATCATGCTCAACAATGGCTTCCGTTTTGCATGATAGAGTTTTAGGTGGCATCTGTGGATGGCATGGCAGACTGTTTACAGACGGTGGTTTCTTGAAGTGTTCCTGGGCCCATTTAGTAATTTCAATGACAGAATCATGCTGGTGAGTGATGCAGTGGCGTCTGAGGGCCCGAAGATTACGGGCATACAGTAAAGGTCTTCGGGTTTGTCCCTTACACACAGAGATTTTTTCGGTTTCTGTGAATATTTTGATGTCATGCATTGTCGATGATGAGACCTTCAAAGCCTTGGCAATTTGCCGTTGAGGAACATAGTTTTTTGAGCATTCCACAGGTTTTTTTTTTTTTTTAAATTTTTATGCAAGCCTTCACTGGTTGGAGAGCCTCTGGCCATCTTTACTTCTGAGAGACACAGCCTCTCTAAGACATCCCTTTTATAGCCAATCATGTTACACACCTGATGCCAGTTAACTTAAATGTTCTTTCAGCTGATTCTCTTATACATTAATTTCTTTTTTTGCCCTTTTTTTGCCTGCGTCACAACTTTTTGGAGACCTAAAATTTGAAATAAGCTTATTTTGTGGATAAAAATGTAAAATGTCTCAGTTTCAACATTTGAAATGTCATCTATGTTCTATTGCAAGTAACATATTGGCTCATGATTTGAAAGTCATTGCATTTTGATTGTATTCACAATTTATATTGTGTCCCAACTATTTCGGGACGGGGGCTGTAAAATAATTTTTAAAATATACAAAAATGTATATTTTTAGAACGAAGCAATAAAAAGCCTGGGTTTCATTTATCCGCACCAGTAGACTGCTTAGGATCAATGCTACGAAGTGCATCAAGCACCTCCCTTTCGGAAAAAGGACGCAAGGAAAAGCTGGTGGAATTGTGAGGTACAGGCACAAAAGGCCTGTCATCACCGCTAGGGAGACCCGGCAATAACCCTAAATTTTCAAAGAGGAGACCCGCATTAAGAAAATGTTTATTGAAAATATCACAAAGTTCCGCCTTATCTGAAATAATAATCGAATCCTTGGAAATGTTACTGGGTAAAGCCGAAGAGGAGGACTGAGACAAGGACTTAAAGGTTCTCCAAAATTTCTCTGGATTGTTGCCGGAGTCAGATAAATTGGAGAGATAATATGACGCTTTGGCTTGCCGAATAGCTGTAACGGTTCTATTACGAAGGCAACGAAAATCCAGCCAGTCAGACTGCAACCCAGAAACGCGTGCTTTTTTCCATGCTAAATCCCGAGCTTTTAACAGCTCTGAGATATCAGGGGAAAACCAGGGATTCACCCTACTCTTCACCCTCAACTTTTTAAAGGGGGCATGCTTATCCACCACAGTATTGAATGGCGTAATAAAATTATTTAACGCTAACTCAGGATCAGGGATAGCGGTAGAGTAATGCATGTCGCTCTGAAACAAGTCATGCAAAAAGGCTTGTTCCGAGAAATATTTAAAATGTCTTTTTACTATAACCCTGGATTCTGTTTTTTGAATACTATTATTCCTGACACAAGCTACAGGACAGTGGTCACTAAAATCAATAGGAAACGCCATTAGCTTTAAAATTATGCGGCCTGTTGGTTCAAATAAGATCTGAAGGAGTAGCTCTATTAGGATCCTTAGGGTTAGGCCTTGTAGGACGGGAGATCAGCTGAGACATTTCAAGTTGGTGCAGACATCTTTTAAGCTATTTGAAGCATCTGAGAGCCAGTCAATATTCAAATCGCTGAGTAAAATGATTTCCAAATTTTCATGAGCAGACACTAAATTTGCTAAATTATCAATTGCATCGGATTGAGCCGACGGAGGAAGATAGACCCCCATAATAGTTAGACGGTTAAAGTTCACACCATTACCTAAACCGACACTCGAAGCTAAAAATTCAAAGCACCTGTACAATGATACAGAGTTTAAAACAGAAGCCGTAAAACATTCCTTCACGTAAATTCCTAAACGTAAATTTTATGAAAATATCCTTCAATGAAAGCTGGAGGTCTTTCCTATCAGCCCAGAACATTCCAAAGTCAATTAAAATGTCCATTATTTAGAATTTAAAAATGGATTTTTGGGTCCACACAAATCTATCCATTGGTGTCACGCTCATTAGCATTCAAGCACATTTTTCGCCTATTTAAATTTTCTGTTGAAACTTAACTCCATTTCCTCCAAAACATGGCGAACAATTTGCATGAAATTTGGTACTTATCATCAAACTTCTTCAGACTGTGATATTTCAATGCTAAAATACATAAAATTGCTACATGAACAGATGTGGCTGCAGTCAGGCTGTGAATTTTGTTGGTGTGGCCTCTATTGCAAAATGAGCTCTAAGTCCTGAATGCAATGTGCAGTCATGACCAAACTTGAGGTCCCCCATGTTCAGGCCATTGGACTCAAGCTGACCAAATTTGGTGTAAATCTGTCCATGATGGTGCGACGCAAACAAATTGTCAAAAACATGAAAACCAATTGCCCGATCAATTTAAAATTTGATATGCTTGATGTTGGTCAGAGGTCCTATGGATAACCAGAAGTACTATGTATTTTAAAATTAAAATAGTCACCATCTGCCAATCACATTTCACCATCCATTCTGCTATGAACTACTCTGCTGTCTGAGGCAGAGTCTATTGTTGATATGACAGACCGCTTCTTGTAGGCCAGCAATGTGGTCCATTATCCTGATGAGAGATGCGTTTGCCCAACATAAAGCAGCCGGCCTACACCAGTGCAGTTGTTGGCCATATGGTTGGCCTCCTGCCCAGCTCTTGTGCAACTGTCTGGGTACTATGGAACAGTTGATATTTTCTTATCAAAGAGAAGTCATATTAAGCCCAGAACAGTTTACTTGAGTTCAGAAATGTAATCAAAGCACGATGACATAATATTATGCATTATTTCATCTTTCACCCAGGAACTACCTCTTCCTTGTCATTTATGCCACTATCTGATAAAATTCCCCTTGTCACAAACTAGCTCATTTCGTGCTGAGGAAGAGAAAGGCTATATGTGTTAATCCAGTTGGCTTTTTTGATTCACATTCTCCTGTTGAATTCCTGCCCTGTTTGAGCATTTAGTGCACTTGCATGTATCATTGGTTTGCATCTCCACCTGCCTCATCTATGTTAGGAGCCCAGTGTCCACTGCTCACCACTTTTTTCGCTGTTGGAAATGATTGATGTCCCTATGCGTGTGTGTTTCTTCTGCTCAGTGCTTTGCCCCCCTTGTTAACATCCACTAAGGTTTAGTTTTCTGTCTAATTTTTTGTGAATACTGTCTACATGGCTAAATAATAATTCATCTCTGATTTCTCGGGCGGAGAGTGCAGCTGAGCAGGTAGAATCTGAACACAGCAGCCCCAGCAAATTGAGTGCCAGTAGAATCGCATTCCGGAAATTCCTGATGTGTGATTGAGATAGTGGTCGAAGTCGAGGAGGGCTGAAAAAGTGTAAAAAAAAAAAAAAGTGTGAGAGGAAATCCACCCATCTAAAACTCTACATGGATTGCCTGTTCAGTAACTCATTTTGGTGGGTATCTTCATCTAATCATGGGAGGCAAAAAATGGAAAAAAAAAAAAAGTGTGTGTGGAACATTTAGTGACCTATTCCTGTGATCATTGAACAGCTTCTACAGTTATCACGTGCTTTACTTCCATTGTGTGAGCTGTTGACGATACTTTTTGTAAATATAATCATGAATGGAAATCCACACAAGTGGTAACTTCGATATGAGCGTTAATTATTTTTTTAAGTGCGTAAAATCTGAGAGCCCTGTTGAGGGCAGGAATGGGTGCTCAAATTATTATCACCCTCTTTGTATGAAAAGTCCCTTCCCTTTTTGAAATGCAAAAAATCTGAAGTTGAGAAGAAGGCGGCACGCATCTCAGAACATCTGAGCATCTGCTCCTTAGAATACAAATGGGAACGCTCTGATCGGAGTGAGCAAATTTACATTCTGCAGTATCAGTCTTGAAGTAGATACTTTGTTTTCTGCCACCCGACACAGTTCCTCTACAGGTATGACGGTTCATTAAACGGATTTTCACAGAAGGAATTTCCCTGTGTGCAGCTTTATTTCCCTCTGAAATTGAATACTAAATTTGAGACGGTTTATTTTTAGGAGCAGAGTCGGGCAGTGTGAAAAGTCGCGTGATTGTTTAATGAATAATAGTTTTTACTGTTTATCTTCACTGCCTTTTCTGGGTCTCTGCATTTTTAATGAGCCCTTGGGGCTACTGAATGGAGAATCGACCAGTTCTGTTGTTGATTTCCATCACTGTTAACCACCTCTGAAAGGGGGAGGATTTACATTATCACAATCTTGAGTATTCCTGAAGACTTCTGGATGGCTCTTATTTGCTTGCTTGAAGGGGTTTGTGATAGGTTTTTATAGTGGTATAATGACAAAAAGTGCAGAGAAATCAAAATTTTCTTCTCAAAACAGTGTATATTGGCTTGAGTGCTGAAGAATTCAGTTCAACCTTTCTACATCTGTGCTACCCTTTTTTCATATGTGTGCTCTTTAGAGCCATGATTAATTGCCTTTCTAACGTTATAGTTGTTACAAGCTGTATTTTTGTGTTTGCTATTTTCTGCCATTTTGAAAGGCAGCGATGAATTATATTGAAAGAGGGAGTTTTGGTTTGTCTTCATGTTAACAAATGAACTAGTCTATTTCCAGTTTTTCCTGGAATTTTTATTTCTGTCAGTCTTGCTTCTTTTCAGTAGCTTGAATATTATGGTAAACTTGAGTGACTTGGCTGTGTGTTTGCAGAATATTAGCATTTTTAGTTCATTGGCTCAATCCCTCTGCTAACTCAATTGGTCATAGTGGCTGACGTGCCTTTCAAGCATGTCTGTGTTGAGGACGCGTCGGCCAGAGAGGATCCAGGAACCATTGTTCCCATTTTAAACCTAAAACTCTGCCAGGCAAGAGAGAAAACAGTTCCAAGCTTCTCTTTAACGTTTTCTATGATCAGTTTCTTTGGTTTGCACAAATACAACCGAGAGGCAACACTGAAAGTTATTGTGCTTGAGCTGTGAAATATTCCATCTTTTCCTTTGTTTTATTCCTTTGTTTGATGGTCTTATTGAAAGCCAGTATTCAATAGTTGCTCAGCTGTGTTGAGTTGTGGCTCACTTCTTTGATAGGAGTGCAAGCTTTACTAGTTGGACTGCCTGGTTGTAACCACTCTCTTAGTTTATTTTCATTTTCTTAGAAATATATGTTAAATAGCAGAGGATTAAGTGTCTATGGCTACAACCATTTCATTCATGAATTAAAGTTAATATAATCTGAATTAGTTGTGTATCTTCGAACACGGCTCTCGAGATCTCTGTTCCTTGAACTGTAGGTGTGTGTCTCTGTGAATGGTGAGATGACTGATTATCAAGAGCTTATAATGATAGGGTTCTGTCTGAAAGTTAAAATTAGCAGCAAGTTAATCCCCAAAATTACTTTTTAGGCTTGTTGGAACTGGCAGAACTTTAAACCTGAACTGTTTTCTGATGTTTCACATGCTGTTTCAGTCTGAGGCCTGCATTATTTGCAGATATTGAACTGGTGTAGATTTTACTCAAAACCATATTTTTATATTCTACTTGCTATTTTAGAGCGTGATGCCTCTACAACAAGCAGGTAGAGGAGCACAAACGATGATAATTTCATGGTACAAAGGCAGTTAGATCAACCAAAGGTAATAACATTTTGTACATTTTAAATCATGAGTAATTATATTTTCTTTTTGTATTTTTATTGTTTATTCAGACAAGGAGAATGCAGAGGATATAAAGAGAAGTGGGATCCCAAACTGAGGTTGCCATAGTGTGAGATTAAATTTTCAGCCACTGATACATTTGTATTTGAGGATTGATCACCCTTTGGGCCGCCCTAGTGTCCCTGACCAGTTTAACTCCAGTAATAATAGCCTGCAAGTCCACTGGGCCCTGTAATGATTTTAATGACCACTGAAATATATTGCTAATGCTACTCTCCTTGCAGTGGCTCTGGTCGCCTGCGATATTTAATGCTGTGAGGGTACGTGCGTTGTCTGGCGGTTTGCCGGCCTCATTCCCTTCCTTCTCATTGCGGCTTTTAGCCTGCGGTGCAGCACTGCGTGTCGCTGAAACCCTACACCCTTCCCCTTTTCAGTGAAAATCCTGCTGCAGCTCTGAGAGAGCATTCCAAGTGGGTCAGACTGTATACTGAAGTACTGAATAGAGTGAGGATGGGAGTTACTGAGTTCTCTCTGCCTCTCATTTCCTCCTCCATAGCACTCTCCTTAGTATGCATTCTAATTCTGGTCACACGCCTCATTGCCCCCCCGACTCTGCCCCTCTCCACTACACATAAACAGCTTTTGTGTCTGCGCTGGCTGTCTTTGAGCCTTGCTGTGTAAAGAGGCCCGAATGGACCAGGAGGTTTACCAAGCAGAGATTTGGGTGACTGGGATGGGCTCAGCTGTGCTGGGGTGGGATTTCTCATCAGTTTTCTCCGAGTGGGGCTCACATTTATTGACGAGGGACAATTAGGGGTTTCGGAGAGTATTGTATGAATAAGCCCTACTTGCCATGGAGTTTGCCGAGAAGAGGGGGTGGGAAAGATTTAGACCTGTGGGATTTTGTTTAATATTTCAGTTGGTCCCAGATATGCTCCTTGAACAGCATGTTGTATTTAACAAAGGCTCCCATTAAATGCAGTTAGAATAACAAACTAGCAGACCTTGCTGTACCCACAGGATCGAGGTGATCCACTGATCTGCCCTGTGAATTGATTGTCCTAGGATATAATTGGCTTAGACTGCATTTACCTTTTTACTGATCATCTGATTGTTTTGTTTGTGATTAAATTCATAGTGTATTCTAGCATACTGAAACATCTATCTGCCATACTGGTTCAGTGTTTGGATCATTCACCAAACACCATAACCTCATTACCCAAAGGGCTTATTTGCTTGTTCATTAGTGTGCAGCATGGCCTTGTTTTTTTTTTTTTTTTTTGAGGGCTGTTACATTTATCTTTTAATTTCAAGCAGCGTTTTAAAGATTTGCTTCTTCTGTAGAGATGGAAATCACTGGGCACAAGCACCATCTTGAGGAGTCCTTCTCTAGGTCAGGTTGGAGCATTTGGGTGGACTGGCGGATACTTGGTCTTTCCGGCATGTTCTTGCCTGTGTGATTTTTTTATTTATTTATTTTTGTCCCCCACCGCTGCGGTAGCAAGCTGTGCGGGGGACATAGTATTCAGCTCCATCCATCCGTCATGTCCCGTTTGTTGTGAGCGTGATATCTCAAGAACGGTTTGATCGATTTCATTCATCTTTGGCTTCAATGTGTATTGGTGTGATACGCCGACCCCAGTCGATTTCTGTGACCTGGCGGGGGACATGGCCACGTTTAGTGGCAACACTTGTTCTTCTTGCTGTGTAGACTGGATGCTGGTGCTGGGGAGCCGGAGGTATTGGACAGGTCTGCTCTGCCAATCAGAGCTATGCCCTGTGTGCCTCCTCAGTGCTTTACCTCACTGTCCCTGCTCGGCTTTGGAGAAGAAAATAAAAATATTTTCAAAAGTACTGAGTTTGAAGCCATCTGGAAACATGGTGTTTGGAAGAGCTAGGAAGGCATGAGGGAGCAGGGCTGATGTTATCTTGTGAAGGTAAGTGGTCTGACTCAGTTGGGATGCCCACAGGAAAATTAATGTGAGTAAGCAACCTAGTAGCGGTGCATCATCTTAGTTTATGCAGAATTCAAATATAATTGATGATCTCAAAAAGATCTCAATTACCAAATTGCCGCTCTGGCATTCAAGCTTAAAATAATGAAACTCTTCATAATGCCCTGTCTCATACTGTATCATTGTTCGTGTGGTGCTCGACTGCCTTGGGGAGGGAGAACAAACCTAATGGAAGACCTAGCCTGCTGATCTTAAAGGGGCATATTATGAAAAATGAACTTTTCAGTGCTTTTTCTTCTATATACTAACTCTGGTGTGCCTTCTGACACAAAGTGTGCAATATGACAACCAGGTCAATCTGGAGTAAGCTGGCCACATTTACTACTGTGCTGGAGCAAGCCAGTCAGATTTAGCCGTTTCTTCTATGTAGAAAGTGGGCATAGCGATGCCCCTGTTCATTTTTTTTCTTATTGCGGACGGGGTCTAGAGCAGTGTCCTGGGGGAAAAAAAAGAAAGGAATCCATTTTTCCCCCACAAGCGACAGGTCAAGAAAGGTAGTGATGGCGATGAAAGGCAAACACGCTGGCTGTTCTGTGGTGGGTCGCCAAAATCAGCATCAGTGCTTGCACAAACTCCCAGATTCTGAAGAAAAAATGGTGGAGTGGTTACACTTTATTTTTGACGGTAACACCCCAATCCACGAAGGCAAGCACCTCCTTGTTTGTGCAAACCACTTTATACCGGACTCATTCACAAATTATGGACAGTGTCAACAAAGACTGGCTACCAAGGTAATTTTGAAAGCTGGAGTAGCCCCAACTGCACGAGACAGCTCTGCTGACGAGAGAGCTGTTAGTATTTGGCCGTTGCATTTGAAAAAATATTCAACATTTAACTTTCTACATTTGTATTGCAGGGTTCGTCTCTGTCGTTGATATTAACACTGGGTTGCTCCCGCATCTTAGTTTGCATGCAGTGCTACTTAAAAATGCTCCTGGTTAACTTATAGGCAGTACTTCTGATTAGTATACTTGTTTTATTTTGATTAGCATCAAGGTGGTAGTTTATCATAACGTTACCTGACCGTAGCCGCAACAGTTAAAGCTAACCGGAGAGGCGTTGTATGTGTCTGCAAAGTTGGGCTGGTATTAAGGTTGCAGTTATACTAGATCAGACGTAGGTTTTGCAGAGCTTGGGGTATGTGTTTGGGTTTGTTTACAGCAGCTGTGAAATTATCGTTTTTCTTGCATGACCGAGGTCAGCTCGGTACTTTGCCATTGTGTGGGCTAGCTCTCCGATGCTACCGCAGTGAAAGCAATTGCGAAATGCACAAGCTATAATGTGTCTGGTATCACAAACAATTTTTCTAAATTGCCGTGGGGGGATTTTATCCACCTTTTAAAAAGCCGAAGCTGAAAAAAAGTGGAGATTGGATAAGGAATTCCTTCGGTACAAGTTATCGATTCGCTAGCTCCACATAAGCAACGCTTACACTGTTTGTGTGCTCTTGCTACAAGCTCATTCAGTAGCTCTGTGTCGGAATTGTGTTTTGTTTTGGTAGAAATGGTCATCAGGAGCTTTTATCAAAGTTTGCAAGGCGAGACAGCATGAGCAAAACTGTAAAATTTTAACTTATCACTCATTGACATCCTGCTAAATGTTGCTGCAACACTTCAATTGCATCCTCCTCCCATTCGGGGTTGGATTCGGCATCAAACGTGTCCGGTCTTACAGCAATAGATACTACAGAGAGCTGTCCTGAAATGCCTGCCATTTTGGTTTTGGGTCTGTGCCCTCCCCCCGGAATTAAAGCGACCAGGCAGCCAATCAGAGCAGTGCCTCATTGACATAGCCTTCATGCCCACTCAAAACGGCTCATGTTTCAGGCTGGCACAGATGAGGTGAGAGGAGGGGTATCTCAAGGCCTGGATGCTTGTGTGTTTTTGTAGCTGAATTCACAACAGTATTTTTAAGACCCATTTGGATATGTTTAAAACAAATAAATACAGTATAATATGTCACCTTTTAAGAGATGTTCTAATTTAACACTTCAGGTATAATACATACTTTTGTAAATTAGCACACACACATGCTCACGAACAAAACTCTGTTGGCCTTGATAGTTCAGGTATACTTTCAAGATGTCAAGTTTAGAGGCTTGTTTGACTGGGTTTTTTTCTCTACAGAATGGCTTGGAGCATGAGGTACTTCCATTGGTGAATTCTCCCCCAATAGCCTTGGCGTCTGTGTGTGGCCGCTCCGTATCTTAGACCTTGTACACCTCGATTTTCATTTCGGTTGTTGATGACTCCCCGTTGAGTTGGCTTCCTCCTAATGCCAGTTCCAGCCCATTCCTGCCCATTCCCCATGGGCATTTCCCCTTCCCTGCTGGGACTTGTCGTCCAGCTGTTTTTGTTTACTATCCCATGGGGAAAGGCCATAATCCCACTACTGTGATTCGTTTTTACTTGCCAGTTGTCTAGGGGTCAAGGGCCAGGGTTCAGGCTGGAATGATAGGCTTGCAGTTTGTCTGCGGATCGATCGGAATTCCTGCCTGACATCTGCAAACATGCTGCTAGGGCTCTTGAGCGAAACAACTTCGACATCATCCTCCTATTAAAAATCAATTAAATTCCACAGCCTCCACTTTTTGACTATGACATGAAGCTAAATGCCTTATTATGGCGAATACTGCACAGTTATCCGAAAGCAGAAGATACTAAATTTCACTATAACTGGACATATACCAGTCAGCCATCACATTAAAACCACTGACTGGTGAAGTGAATAACATTGATCTTGTTATAATGGCACCTGTCAAGGGATAGGATATGTTTGGCAGCAAGTGAGCTGTCCGTTCTTGAGGTTTATCTCCTGGAAGCTGGATGAATGTGCAGGCATAAGGACCTGACACCTTTCATAAGGGCCAAATTCACAAGGGTCAGAGAATCTCCAGGATGGCAGGTCTTGCGGAGTGTTCTCTGTATGCAGTCCTTAGTTCTTAAAAAAATTTGTCCAAGGAAGGACAATTGAAGAAATGGCAGCAGGCTTCCAAATTCCCCAGATCTCAATCCAATCAAGCATTTGTGGGGATGTTCTGGAAAAATGAGTCCAATTCATGGATGCCCCACCTCGCGACAATAGAGACTCCAGGGTTATGTGGCCTGATACCGCAGGACACTTGGCTCACAAGGTTTTAACTTGAAGAAAGTTGAGAAAAATTGCCCAGGGAAACTAATCCTTGGAAGTTGTTCTATATGGTCCATTAGTATCAACCATGAAAACCGTTTAACATTTCCAAAGCAAATTTTTGAGAAATCTGCATTTTTAGAAAATCAAGAATTCTGAGAGATTTCTTTTATTTTTGGAATGTAACTAACAATTTTCCCCAAGCAATGCCTATTCGTCTATTCAAAAAATTTGGTGTCAACCACTTCTAATGCCCAGTTACTTGAAAGATGTTGCATGTTGAATGCCGAGAGTAAGTTTGCCTGGTTTGTTTCCGAAAAAGAAATTTCAAGATCACCAAAAATTTGCTTGATAAAATTCGTGAACACATTTTGACTGATAACGATATTGATGATATTTGTTTGCCATGTGGATTATGTTCAAGATGCAAAAGGACTCTGGAAGCCGACCAGGAAAACTTCCTCTCTGCATTCAACCTGCAACATTTTTCAAGTAACTGGGCACTTGAACTGGTTGACACCAAATTTTGTAGACCTTTATTATTTAACATCATTACATCCTGGTGCAATCTATTGATTTCATGTCCTTGCCATTACCTAATGCTTATTATGCCATTCAAAATGGGCCTTTTCAGATAAAATAAGTGTGGGTGGAATTTGTGGAATGCAGTTAGACCTTTCCTTAAAACCATTTATCCCAAACAGGTCACTGTCCTCCAATGAACTGTTTTAGGTGTCAACTGTTGGGTTCTTACGTAATTTTTCGATCATACAAACATAATAGAGAGGGTTTTGAATAGATTAATGGGCAATGCTTGGGGAAAATTGTTAGTTACATTCCAAAAATAAAAGAAATATCTCAGAATTCATGATTTTCTAAAAATGCAGATTTCTCAAATTTACTTTGGTTGATACTAGTGGAACAACTTTCAAGCATTAGTTTCTTTGAGCAATTTTTCTCAACTTTCTTCAAGTTAAAACCTTGTGTGTTAGGGGTGTTTGGTGGTCCATATCTTGACCGGTCAGAGCTGTTTTTGCAGTATTAGGGGAACAAACGCTATTAGGAAGGTAGTTTAAATATTGAGGCTGATCGGGGGAAGTATTGAACTGCATTCTTTTCAGCTATATGTCTGTCTGTCATATGCTTGTTAACTTCACCACACAGAAGAAAGTGAATCATATTACTTTGTCAGGTGAGGTTCTATGTAGAAATGTGTCAAACCAGATCTTCACTAACTCTTGTTTTAATATTTTCATCCATGTTGGAGCTGATTTGCTCTTCGGTGCTCTCTGGAGCCCCAGCTTTGGACCAAGCACCAAGATAATCGGAGATCAATTCTTGTATCTGGCTTGGACAGAAACCCTGGTCCTGTTATGCCTGGCAAACTCTGAGCCTGACTGACAGGTGATGGCAGTCATGCCAATTTGTGCTTGAATAATGGAGCAGATTAGCAGAGCTGATGACTTCCACAGGGATCCAGGGAACCAACAGGCCACACCTGTGGGGATCCTCACCTGCTAATGTCTCATGACTTTGGAAGGAGGCCAAAGGATGACGATGACTCTCCTGCAAGCAGTGTGCCTCCTGTTTCATCTCTTGTATGGTCATTCACCACGGGCAGGTGCTAATGTGGTTTGTGTGATGTAACAAATACTTGTGTTGTTTTCTCGTTAATGCATGCAAGTGTGCAATAATGTGGCTCTTTTTACAGATTTTAATGAGTCTGTTTGTACTTGCAACCAGCGTCTCAGTCAAACATATGAATTTGATTACCTGTGTTCTTTCTGTTAAACCACAGTATGTACCTTTTATTTTTCTTATTATGTATCAATTATGGAAAAGTATAGTTCTCTGCATGATGCTAAACTGATTTGTTGTCCAGTTTTTGTGGCCTCTTTAGATTAAATTGGTACAGACTCAGCCAGCATACTGACTGATTGGTGGTAGAGAAGTGATGTATCAGCTCCTGAAATACGAAAAGCAGTTGATGGGCAGGGGGCTGAAGGTTTTGTGGAGTTAGCTCCAGACACTAGAAAGATCAAAGTGAATTCCAATCTTGCGTTTTGCAGATCAGGGGAAGGAGAATGAAGTGAGTAATGACCTCCAGTCCTTTGTTGAATACTCATGCCAAATACACTCTTCTTACTTAAGTTGGCAGCCAATAAATTCCTCTGGGTTGAGGAAAATAAATTGATCTGTAATTTCCCTTTCTTGTGGAGTTTTTCCATTTGATGACCCCTCACCTACATCAGTCTGTCACCTTTTTTTTTTTTTCCCTCTTTGCTGATTGTAAAAAGCTGATGGTTGTGCTCCATCTGCTCCTTTCGTGCAAGTTCTAAGATCACGATCAGATTCCAGAGATCTTTTTCCTGGTAGATTTCTTTTTTCTGTTTTGTAATGGTCCTGTTCAGGACTTCAATACACCAGACACAAACTAGGTTCTATCACAGTTCAGAAGGAGCCCACATCCTCTAATGTTCATCCATGGCTTCTTTACTTCTGGCATCTCCAGATTCCAGAAAATTTGCTTCCTAGCTGAACAATCTTTGTCTACATGTATATTTGTCACTCTTTGTGATGTGCTGAGATGCAATTGAAGTTTTTATACTGTGAGTGATTTCCCTAATTTCTAGTGGCAATGGGACTGTTCAACCTAATTTTGCTTTACAGGAATGTATGCCTCCCAGGTCACTTGTGATTGGTGCTAATAATGTTACTGCGGAGGCCTGTTGTTTTTGCCTCCCTGATCTTAAACTTCAGCTGTGCACTGAAGGCAAAGAGCATCGTTCCCCAACTCCTAGGCAACTCAACTGGCCTGTGTGTGTGTGTGTGTGTGTGTGTGTGTGTGTGTGTGTGTGTGTGTGTGTGTGTGTGTGTGTGTGTGTGTGTGTGTGTGTGGGTGTGTGGGTGTGTGGGTGTGTGGGTGTGTGGGTGTAAAGCAAGTGAATTTCACTGCCTCAATTCCTATAATAGCACTGAGCTCTGCTGCACAATGCTATGTCCTTGAGTCTGCTGCGAGGGACAATGAATGTATTAAAAGGGAAGCTCTGTCCAAACTTCCCCTGTGACTCTCGTCCTTCTGCCCTGTCCTTGTGTGTCCGCAGCTGCCCGCTGGGCGGCACAAAGCCACTTTATTGATGGGAGAGCAGGCAGGCCTGGGTAAGGGACCTGACCAGAGTCTCCTCTGCTGTGGAGCTCAGGATGGAACCTGAGCGCTCCTAGGTAGACCTCTTGGTGTGCCTGACGCCACTGACATGCCTGATATGGGCGGGGGGGGCCCTCTATCCTTTGCTGTGTTTGTGCATACGGGTTACCAAAGCTGCTCTCATAGCTGCTGCTTCAGTAAAGAAATCTGTGGCAAACGAACCAAGAGTTCTTTTTATTCTAGTGCGAGGGAGAGTGTTGGCAATCTTTTTTCTTTTCCCCCTTTTCCTCTCTGAATATTGCTGTTAACATTGCATTATGCAAGAGATTTTGTTTTTCTTTATAGTGTGCTATTTTCTGAAACCAGGCACGACATTGCAGAGTACAGATCGAAGGTTGTTTGCTTAAACTTAATGAATAGTGGTAAATTGAGATCCGCAAGGTACGCCGTGTTATTTGAATTATGCAAATCCTACCCAAACTAGCTGCTGTATTGTGGATTTCTGTGTAGTGTGTAGAATACTGAGAAGCTGTCTGTCCTCTGTTTGCAGTGTGGGGATCAGAGTGATCAAACACAAAACCCATCCTTGATCACAAAATTCTGAAAATAAGTCACAGAGAAATGTAAGAACCCTATTTCCGGGATGCTTAGAGCAACAGTCCAGGTTGAGTGTTCTCTGTAGCAGTCTGACACAGTTCCCACTGTGGGGTAAGCGGATTCACCTCAGATTGTCTTGTGTTATGCTTGTATAATTTTATTATCGTGCTGCTATTGCCCCTATAAACACTGTAATTTGCTAAGCTTACATTTTTTTTGATTATTCATTTCCTTAACCTGGAATCTGCTGAAGCTTATGTTTTTTTCACAACTATAAGACTTCAGGTTCATAAATACTTCACTGCTTCGTTGTGGTAAGAATCTTGAAACATGAGTGGTCTGACCTCATGTCTCGTGACTTTGTTTTGAACAAAGGCAACCTGAAGCATTTACTCATGACAAAGGTTCATACCGCACGACTTTTTACTGAGTTGGGTAGGTGTGAGACGCACCCATAACCATATTTACCATCTTGCTATAGGAACGCCACACACATTGGTGCTGGAGTTGCTTCCTATGGGAGAACCATGAGCTGTGTGAAATCTTGGCAGAGCTGGAATCATATTCTACTCATAATACTTAATACAAATGGTTCAATGCAGAATGCAGCGGCATCTGTGCCTGATGGATTGTGGATGTAAGGAGGTCTTGCCTTTGGGACACTTATGTAATGAGTTGGAGAACAGAAGCCTGAACCATTTTGGGTTTGTTTGGTAGTTGATGTTCAAAGGTCGCTGGATCTGTGAAAGTTGCGGCCTCCTGATTTACCATTGATATGCAGGTGGAGGCCCCCTCACCCCAGTCTTGCTTACTGCGCTGTTTTTTGCCTACTGTCAATATGGGAGACGTTCTCTTGTGCTCCTCTGTGACATCACAGATCCTCAGCTATAAATGCATTTATTCAAATAGTTTGAAAACCCACACACAAATGAAAAAGCTCTCAGGTTTCTGTTTTTGTGCTTTTTCGGTTTGACCATGAAAGACTTGAATCCTCTCGTCTGTGGTCCCTGTGTAGTTTTCTGTGCTTGGAAGGTTGAATGGCATGTTTGTAGCAGTAGTTTTGACCGCAGTCTTCTTTCTTCTGTGATGTTGCATTTCCTGGCTTCCCTAACATCAGCGTACACTTACATTTAATTAGAAAGCCTGTTAGGAGGCCGTGATGTGTGCACTGAAATGGAATGTGACTGCAATGTTTGCGTCCTTCTCTGTCACGGGCAGAGGGGAGATCAGAGTGGAAATTTGTTCTCCAGGGTCTTTTTGCTGTGGTTAAGCTTGAGTAGCACAGTGTTTTCATTCAGTAAATTGAAACTGTCACTGTCAACATGAAGATAAATTTGTTTAATCTCTCTTGAAGGTTTCTGTTTTGTGTTTACCCCTCTATTTGTCTTTCCTCATTACCAACACAAGAAAGACTTTGCTAATAAATAGCTTTGCACTGAAATACATGAATCCTGTCAAGCCTTAGATTACATTAATCACGTATATCATATTATATTATGAACAGAAGGAAACCAGCTTGCCGGCTCTGTCATCATCCTGCTCAGGCGCCCTGGTGGGTCTGTTACACTTCTGTCCCTCATTTGTTTTCATCTCTCCATCTCTGAAGGTTCAGTGTTTCCCATGACTTTTTCTATATTCATTCGGGACAAACAAGATGTAGAACTGAGCTGTGCAGTACTGATGCAACTCAAGGTTTGTGGACTGATCTTGCTCGCCCTGTCTGATTCAAGCCCAGGAGGAATAGGTGGGTGAGAGAGAGGGATGATGGGAGAGAAAAAGTGCAAGAAAGTGGTGCGCTCAAAGAGGGCAACAATTTTGTCCATTTGTGCTGAAATTTACATGCACATACTGGAACAATATATTCTGCAAATAACTTCTCAAATATTCAACAGGCACCAATAACATGACCTAAAGACAGGGAAGAGTATATGCATAACATGACCAGTTTTTATTATTGATTTTCTCCGTAGTATCCCTGGAGTAAAAGGGTATATTGAGTCAGTCAGAACATTTTATTGCTCTGTGTACATTGGCGTGTCAGTACTTGTGGGTGTGGTCACAGATTTTTTACGTGAAAGAATATTCCCTAGTGAAAGTGTTATGTGTTTTGACAGAACGGCAGTGGGAAAGCTGGAGCCTGATATTTCTTGCACTGTAACTGTTTTTTCAGATTACAGGAGAAGATTTTTCTTTCCTTTATTTCTCACACTTAGAATAACCTGTTTTCCTAATGGGGCGGAGTGAATTTGGCCCTTAGGCCAGAATAGTGGTTGGTTGGTTAATTTGTCTTACTCTGCGGACATTATTCAGAAAATCTTCAAAACCTGTCATTTTCGCATTGAGATGTGTTGGATACTACTTCTGTACCAAGTTTCAGCTCTTTGTCTGTATTAGAAAGGTCTAAGATGGAACACTTCAGGTTTTCATTATGACTACCCTACCACCCACTGTTGTGGGGATGCAGGGCTGAAAGGCCATCCCCTGGCAATTTATGCTCTAAGGATGTTGCTCACCAAATTTTGTCAAATTTAATTTGTGACCGCTAGATTTGTTTACGGTCCGACGACAGAGAACAGATGACGACAGAGAATGGAGTTCACACCATCTTAATAACTCGATAAATAATCAAGGAAATGAGCCTGTGTTAATCATGGGTCATGGAATTATACTCACACCTGGATGAAGTCTCTGCCAGGTAGTGTTGCAAGGAGCCAAATACTAGTCTCTCTCAAAATTTGAAACAACACGTTTCCCCTCTCACCGTAAAACTGTCAGAGAGAAATAAATACCGGTATCAATGGCCACATTTTGTCTCAAACCTGTTGCTCTAGAGCAAACTTTCTCTTGGAATGTTTCCATGTGCTGTGCAAGTGCAATTTGTAACATTCGGTAGGACTGCAGCTGCGTTAGAATGCTGACAGTTTTCAATTACTGTATATCTAAATTAATCTTTTGTCTCGTCTTATCTTGGGCAGGAAGATAAGTGCTGTGTTTAATTTATCAACTTTCTGTATCAGTTGCGGGATTATGTACGAGAAGTGAAGTGGAACAGACGAAGTGTAATGAGAGGACGTACTCCTTACACGGTGTGGCATGTTCACAGAAAGTGATTGTTCTTCATTTGCCATCTGGTAAGCAGAGGTGTACTTTTCAAGTGCTGTATTCCAGAACATTCTGCATCAGCACCGGAGTCATGGAATGCATAGGGGTAGCACTTTTACTGAGGTTTGCTCATTTTTTGCATTGTGTCTTGAACCGCTGTGCGCATCTTGGGTTTTAATTTGGTTGTGTAAACAACTGCCGGCGCATGTGGGATGAGAGATGATATTTTGTTGTGTAAATAGCTGCCTGCGCACATGGGGCACATGGGATGAAAGATGATTTTTTTTTTCTCTGCATTTTCAGTTTTGTGAATCTAGTAGGGATCACAAGTTCGGCTCCTCCTGTGACTCTGACTGTATGTCTGACTCACAGTAACTCTGGAGTTTGGAGGTCTGGTTTGTTTTCCAGAGCCCGAGCAGCACCCCAATGCACTCTGCCCCAGCCACGTGGCCGGTCCAACCGCACAAGCTGCTTCTAGGCCTCGGCCGGTTGAGACGGTTCAGAGGCCAAACAAGGTTACCGCTGTCCCATGTCTGGAATGTGCTGAGAATGTCAGAACTGGCCTCTCTATGGCTGAGTGCTGGTGAGATCAGAAAGGGCTGCGTCACAACCTGGGAAACCGAGGCACTGATGCGCCCCTCGGGATGCCTCACTGTCAGGGATTGTGTCACAATGGGGACCCCAGCTGGGAAACCTAAATTTTCTTTCGGATCTGCCTTGGGTTTAAGTGGGGTGGCTGCTCAGTGTATGAGTTCTTTTTGGCGCCCCGGTGGCTCAACGGTCTAAGCGCGCGCACCATAAAGGCTGTGGCCTTCCTGTGGCGACCTTGTTCGATTTCGGTTTGGGAAATTTGCCATGTCTTCCGCATTCTTCTCCCAGACCCTCCTGTCTCTCTCTACTGTGTGGCTAGCAAATAAAGGAGAAAATCCCCAAAGAAATACTTAAAGAAATGCCAGGGCCTTCTAGAAAGCAGCGTCGGTAAGAGAGATTCTGTAGAGTAACTTAGAGTAGCTATTCTGACTCCAGCATTTTGGAATTGTAGATACTTTTTGAATTGAGACTGCATTGGTGCACTGCATCACCTGCCGGCCCAGAAGCCTAACGCACTGGTGCAGTGGTTTTACGCTAATTACATGATCAGCCAGTTTTGCTCTCCGGTTTGGTTATTACACTTCTGTGGTGGGATGTATGTGCTGCCACATTCTTAAAAATGGTGAAATGGTATTTTTAGATGTCCAAGATATTTTGATCTCTTGACAGCATCAGCTGCTCTGAATGGGAACAGTCCCTCTACTGATAGAGGGTCTTATCACAATAAAGTCACATAAAACACATTTTTAATTCTTGCATGCATACTAGCGCGCCCACACACGCGCTTGCACAAAGCAGCCCCCCTCTCTGACAGTGCAGTGGAAAACTGGATGACTGTTGTATTGTAGTCGCAGCTCAAACAGAAACTTGCATAACTGCCCTGCTGCCCCCATGCCTGGGGCTGATATGGAAACTGCGAGTCCCTGTCCTTGCCTGATTATCTCTAATTTGAGTCGATGTAAGAGGAGCTCTGCAGAAACACACGGGAGGTCTGACAGTATCTACTGGGGCTGGAGGATGAAACGTGTAACGGACACTAGGCAAATACAGTGAGAGCCGTAATTCACGGGACAGCGAGACATTTTTTTGTTATTTTGCCAGCCGAATCAGTAGCCTGATGATGGGAACCTATTGGACATGTATTTCACATGTTTACATGCTTTACTCTGACTCTGTGTGGTAAATTTAAAGTCCGCGGAACAAGCGGGACCTGAAGAAGACTTCAATACCGGCCTAGTAGAGCATCCACAGGCCAGACATGTCTGAGCTTTACTATCTGCAGGTAGTGTCTGCATGCAAAGGATATGCAACCAAATATTAATTATGACCTTTTTCTGCATTACCTTGAACTGTCCAATACTTTTTATGGGCTTAAGAAGTGTGGGGGGGGGGATGTATAATGCCCTGTCATTTCGGTACAGTTGATCCAAAATAGGTGAAAACACTGAAATTGACCCTGACCTTCTGCACTTCAGCCTCATTGTGATTGTATCATGTCAGACTCAAAGTTCCTGAGTTAAGAACCTAGCATTAGATGTGTCTCTGTCCATTTAATTATATAGTGCTCACTCTTAAGTAAGGAAGTTCTACCTATGTTTGAGCATGGGAGTTTTGTGCAAATTACGTTCAGTGCAGTCGCGAATATACACCAATTAGCCAAAATATCAACAGCATGCTCAGATTAAGCAAATAGCATTGCTTATCTGGTAACAGTAGTCCATGTCAAGGTCCACAGACCGACCTTAGATGGTACGCAAACTGCCTTTTCTCATTCTGTGTGATTTTGACTGGGGCTAAATCATTCTCACTGATGCACTTGGGCAACATGGACTATCCATGCTGGTCTGAACTGGCGGAAGGGCTACTGTGGTAGGAGTTGTAGAGAACTTTGAGTGAGGAGTGTGTGATAACCTGTGTTGCAGAAGTTCACTTTGTGTCAGAGTAAGCCAAGGTAAGGATTAGATGCATTGAAGACCGAGTGAATATTCA
Source organism: Gymnothorax reevesii (assembly GCA_029721435.1). Lineage (NCBI taxonomy): Eukaryota > Metazoa > Chordata > Actinopteri > Anguilliformes > Muraenidae > Gymnothorax > Gymnothorax reevesii. Next base: position 59,773,236 of record CM056580.1, on the reverse strand, counting down.
GTCATTACATTCTCATTAAATCCTTCATAAAAATTATTTGTACATATGGGGTTCTTATCACAGTATATATTTTGGGTATTTTTGACTTTTGTAAACAACATTTTCAGTTTTTTGTCACTGTTTGTGACACTGTTTGCGTAGGTCAGGGGTGTCTAATCTTATCCATTAAGGGTCGTTGTGGGTGCAGGTTTTTATTTCAGCACAACGCCATAACAACTTGATTCCACTAATGAGCGGATTAGAGCGTTCAGTCAGACTCTTGATGAGTATAATCAGGTGTGTTTAATATTGGGCTGAAACAGAAACCAGCACCGTCACTGGCCCTCTGTGGATTTGATCAGACACCCTTGGTGTTGGTAAGTTTACCTCAGTTGTAAATCCCTACTGAACTGAGCAGATTCCTACTTATCAGGCTTCATTGCCACAGAAGTACAGAACATTCTCCCCTTTTGTGGCTTCCACTTTTGCAATGTTATAACATCTCTCTGACATTCTGCTGGGTGGTAGAAGGATGGAATGAAACGATAATTATTTTTAGCCTGGTGTTTACAGTGGCTTCTGAATGAAGAGGCTGTGATTTAGCGGCCGGAGGGACGTGGCATTAGAGTGGGCAGATGGGAGGGCAGCAGCTGAGGTGGGGACTGGAAACTGAATGTAGGCCAGACTGGCTGAAGCTTATGAGCACGGGACCTTATTAAAGTAGCACTCCTGTGGAAGCCTCTGACCTACTGAGCCTGTCTGAGCTCAGAGCCTTCTCACCGGATCAGCTGTCATCCCGCCACACATCTCTCCAAAATAGGGTTGTGCAGTGTACACATTTATGTATCTGTCTGTGTCCATCTGTGTGTGTATGCATCTTAACGCGTGGGAGAGTCGAGTGCATGCAAACGTGTTCATGTCTTTATATGCATGTGTGAGTGTGTTTGTGTGTGTGTGTGTGTGTGTGTGTGTGTGTGTGTGCGTGTTCATGTATACCTGTGCATCTGCAGTAGGGGCAGGGAAAGTTGAAGCAGGATGGCTATTGAGAGGTGTCTCATGTTTTCTTGCGTTTTTTAAAATTTTTGCCCGATAGAGCCTGTATTTGAGGGTATGTTTGACTAAATGGCTGGATTCCCTCTGGAACACTGCACCTGAGCTACCCCCCCCCACCTGCCCTACAGCTGAAGAGCTGAGGCTCACCGATGCTGGAAGGAAATCTTCAGCTCCCTCAGCTGAGCGCATGGGGGGTCCAAGCAGTGAAAAACACATTAGTGCTTCTGCAGAGAGCGGAAGCCTCCTGCACTGCACTGCCCATCTGGCATTCCACTGCTACGTTAATTTTATCCCTGGTGTTCCTCAAACATGGAGGAGGCTGGTTTAATTATTGATGGGATAATTCTCACGGTCACATGCTGTCACATGTTAAGATTTGATGTTGTTGCTCTTGAGCGGCAGCCTTGATCTCTCTCCAACTTGCTCCCACTGGCTTGGTGCAGGAGAACATGCGTGGGCTGGAATCATGGCCTGCTAATGGTGCACAGAAAATGCATTAGGCAGCATGGTTCTGTCTTTACTGTTGGATGTTGTTGACACATGTTTGACTCACTGGGTTGAGTAAATGGCTGCACAGCTTGGACTCCAACACTGGGGATGAGGGAACTGGAAGCAGGTGTCGTCTTTGCCACCTGACAGTAATCGCCTGTCCAGGACTTTTCAACGTGACACAAGAGCAACCCAGACAGGCTGGTGTACTGGCGGGCGTTTCCCATCATGCACTGTGGAGTTCATTTTAAAAGAGGGCAAAGGAAATGTGTGTTGGTTTAGCCTCAGCATGTGTGCGTGTGTGCTTTCACACCCTAGTCTGTGTATTGATGTAGGTTTTTTCCTCTTGGAAAAATAAAGCCGTTGATTGCCTTGAGCTGTTTGATGTGGCTGTGGGCCCTGAATGAATCTGTGTCCTGTGTGGAATCAGATTTGGCTGCCGTTGGGAGTGAGGTGCTACGTTGCAGGCAGTTCGGGGCGGGGGGCACTGGGAGGTCAGGAGCGCAAAGGGGGAGGGGGACCTTTACTCGTGATATTTTCTTTTGAACCCTTCCTCCCCCCCATTCAAAGCAGGGGAGGTCAAATTGGACTAAATAGAATAAAGGATTAGGAGAAAAGGGTAGGGAGGGCAGTGGGATTCTCAGTTTTATTCTTAATTCCTTATAGAAATTGTCTGCATACAACTGTTCTTGTGTGAGAAAGATGGAAACAATGTGGAAGTGTGTTACAGTAATGTTAAAGAGAGGAAAGATTTTATTTTTCTTTGTTATATGATGTCAAAAGGCAAACAAACCCGTTACACCAATGCTGCATGAGGGGGGCGTTGACATATTTCGCTGTTTTCATGTCTTCTACTTTACTTGTGTTATATTTCCTGGGGCTACTGAAAGATGTACTATAATTATGGCTGGTGTAAACTTTATTCTGGGAGAGTAGGGGTTAATGAACTACTCCTAGCTGATCGATACATGGACTGTTCAGAAAAAAATCTAGTGACGATGTGAAAATATTGTTAATTCCTCAGGCAAACATTGGGTGTTGGAGACCTGTTTAAAACAGTTGTGCGTAAAGGACGGTCCAGATGATCCTGTCCACTCTGGGTATTGACCTGTGGTGCTGGTAGAATGTGCTGAAGGCCAGGTCTTGGGAGAGGGGGGAACTTCTGCCCTGGAATTCCATCACCTCCATCCCATCATCCTCTGCATAGACTGCTGCCTCCGCAACACACTGCTTATCTGAGCTGTCAAGGTTTGATAGGGGTCTGCTGCGGTTTGTGTGCTCTGGGTGTCAGTTTGAGGAGGTGTGGAGGAACACTGGCCTGGGCTGGATGGCTGATAAGGATCCCAGTGTTCTGCATAGCTGACAGATTGCATCATGTTTGAGTGCAGGGGCAGGTCGAGGGGCTCCGCTCACTTACATAACCTTGTTAGGGGCGCTGGATGCCGTGAGCCTCCGCTATGCTACTTCAGGCCTGTTGAGACAGCCAGGGTACATGTTATCAAAGTGACTGGCTGTAATTGAAGCGGGAGGAGGTCGGGGGCGAGGATGCGGGCGTTCAACTGTGGGCATCCTCCGTTTCAGTACTCTTCTTTCTCTCTGGTCTGTTCTATGACCTCATCCCCAAAAGCAGCACTGAGACGACTGATATATCCCATGTGTCTTTCTTTTTTATTCCTTTTGTGTTGAAGCTTATTGTGCGACTGAGTACCAGTTGTGCCACTGTGCAACTGTTTTCCTATATTGAGTTGCTGGATTAGCATCACAGATTTGATGGCTAAATCTGCATATTAGGTTTGCTGCTGTTGTCATCATGATGAGCTTGCTTCTCCTGCTTTGAATTTTGTTTGCAGGAGATCCTGATGTTTTTCAGTTAGTGTGTTGTCATAAGACTTAAGCTCCCCATGGTCAGGATGTGTCTGTTTCACATTATTCACTTGTGAGCTCTGCTGAAATAACAGAGTGTCTTTCCGCACGGAGCTACAATATCATGGCCGGGCGATTCTGTATGTCTGTGTTTATTCAAGGGGCCCCCTATTGTTTGTCCTTGGATGTCTCTTATTTTGTGTGTGTGTGTGTGTGTGTGTGTGTGTGTGTGTGTGTGTGTGTGTGTGTGTGTGTGTGTGTGTGTGTGTGTGTGTGTGTGTGAGAGGACTGTATGACTGCTGAGTGTGTTCCTCCTGCGGGTATAGCATAGCAGCACATGAACCCTCGTGGAAAAGACGAGCTGACAGGAAGTTCAATCTACGGACTGCAACTATGAAACAGGGCTGACATGCAGAAAATACTGCTTCATAAATCAGGGATGCCCTGTGTACACTGCAAGTCATCTCATTCACTTTCGCCAGTCTCTTCGCTACGACCTGGGCCGATGTATTTAGATTGCAGATCAGCCTTGGGATTCTCTAATACATTTAGAGCTTCCAGTTGCATCTTTCCCCACTGAGCTGTACAAGAGGACTGCATTTCCTGTGCTGGTTGTGTGAGTAGGCTGCCAATGATTGGCCTGGAAATGGTGCGATTGAAGACTGTAAGCCAGGCACATCATTTCTCTCTTAAATGTGGGAAGGGGGTACAGGACTATCATGAATGCAGGCGCGGTTTTATTGTGTTACAGCCATGCATTAAAGCGCAGGAGAAATTTTCTGTCCATCCCCCCCATTAAATTGCCACGGGGAAAAACAGAAGCTGTTTATGTATGCAGGGGGCTTGTTTTTTTGTTAATCTTGCGGGCCCTAGTGAGCACAGCTTGTTCTCTTGGGGCAAGTGCTACCCAGAAGCCCCCCAGGGGTTCTGGTTTCCCTGCACCGTCCTGGGTGGCCCTGCAGCCCTCTCACTAGCTGCAGTGCTGGTGAGCTGCGTGGCGCTTTTGCTCTGTAGTTGGACTCTTCCTGCTCCCGCCCAATCAGCTGATCCACCGCAGCTGTGTCTTTGTCAAGACCTTTCGTCTGTTGAGGTTCCCCCCCTCCAGCTGGCACTGACAGTTCTTCTCATATTACACTGAGGAGAGAGGAAAGGATGAACATTTTCCCCTGGTGTGGGTGGAAAAGCTGAATTATAAAGAAAGAAGGGCCTGACTCTGTTACACTTTACACACAATGATACAAACTATGCTTACAAACCAATGAGTGATCCATTTATAATGCAGTGTTCATCGCTTGATCAGTAGCAGGTGTGGTGTAGCTAGATTTTTAGCGCGAGTTTCCTCGAATTGATGCTGCCAGGTTGTGAATGTAACGTGCGGACAAACCTCATACATACACACACGCATTCATGCGCTCACCCTAAAGCTCACGTGCACATGTACACACGCGCGCGCACGTGCATGTGCTCATACAAAAATAATTTTTTGGTCCAAATTTCTATTTGCATATCCCTAGACCAAAACCTAGCCCTTTGCCTTTTACTCATGGGAACCGGCACACTTCTATACCTGTAGAGTCTGCGTCCCCACTATGCATTTTTTGCTCACTCTCACTCACACTCACACTCTCTCTCTCTCTCTCTCACTCACACACACACACACACACACACACACACACCCAAACACAGACATACATGCTCATGCTCACACATGCATACACGCACACACACCATGCACTCCTCCCAGCTCCCCAGTCTGTTACCTTGGTTTCTGTGAGATTGAAGCATTTCTCGGTAGAAAGCAGGACTATTGTGATTACAGAAATGTGGCAACATTTAGCGTAAATAGAACGCTGAAATGCTCCCTGTCCACCACCCTGCTCAGGTATAGTACCTCTTTTTGGCTTTAGTCCTGTCCTGGGGGCAGTATGGTTTGGTGGGCCAGGTGTAGGTGAGCCATGCAGAATGGAATGTTAAGCCAACAGTGCTTACTTGGCAAGTGTTTTTACCCAAGAAAAGGTGCAGCAGTGTGCAAGCCCAGAGGGGGTTGAAGTAAGTAACCGCCCTGACCCTGGCGTGCCTCGTGGCGCCCCGGAATATGAGGAAGGAGTGTCGCCACGTCAGCGTGTTTGGGCTGGGATGCTGCAGCCTGCTGCTTTTCTCATTCCGCCTGTGCGCACAGCCCTCTGTCAGTCTGCCCTTCTTATTCCATTCTCTCTCTCTTCAGCCAGAGCCTCCATATCTCCGCAGCTGATAGTCGAGGGCTTCTCGTTGTGGCCATGAATGAGCCTGTCGGTGTTTGACTGTAACTGTAAAGTCATAGGTGAAGTGAGGGACATTTTTTCATTCACATTGGCTGAAGGGAAGAGCCGGAGACATTTTGAAAACAGGAAGTTGTATCTGCTGAGTGAAAAAAAGAGATGGGTGGAAATGAAAAGCACCCAAGGCCAGGACACAGCTGCTGTGAAGCTGGAAAATTTTTCCGCAATGCACATTTCATGAGTGAACTTCTTTATCAAAGCTGCACGGGGAAATATCCTGGAGATAATGGTCTTTTGATTCTATTAATCGCGTGGAACATGGAGCTCATAATCTGTGTGGATTTGTGTGTTTGCGTGTGGCTGCGGCGAGATGATTCAGATGTGCGCAGTCATCCAGAAAGTCATCCGTACTCTACAGTACTCCCAACTGAGCACTCTGGTGCATCACTGTGAGGAAATAAACTGCCCTAAAACCGCATCACATTTACATAACATTCTGAATTTGACTCAAGGCCTTTGTGGTCATTTAAGGGGTGATCTGGAGTAAAATGAAAAATGACACCAGGAAACAACTCAATTAATCTAAAGAGGCATGTGTAATAACCACCAAAAAAGATACAATTTGGCATTTTTCTGTTTATGGGGTTGCCATGGTAACCGAGCAAGCTCATTAAATATGCTGAAAACTTCTGGCACCAATTTTTCTCTCATCATTTAAAAACCATTGCTTATCCAAATGCAAAGACATGGCCATTCTTTGCCCAATTTATCAGTTTTGTGATTTTGGGGCATTTTTCTCAACTTTTGAAATTTATTTTGCGCAGAATCTGACAAATTCAAAGTACGTAATCGATAGGGGAATTTTGCCTATGTCATTGCATTTTAAATGAAGTAATGTACCTGCAGCCCAAATTTCATAGATTTTCAATGATAAATAAAAAAGTTATGGCTGCCACAAACATGAGAAAGGTGGAAAAAGTAATACCTTAGGAAGTCAATGGAATTAGACCACATTTGAGATCAGTTTTTAATCCTTGTAGCAATTAGTGATTATTGTGGGTTGTTGTAGAATATTTTTATTCAAAAACATTTTTTTGGAAAATAATCAAATTTTGTCCATTTAACCTCAGATCACCCCTAAAAGTACATGTATGCACTAAGATAAAAATACTAGGTAAAGTGCTGACAAGCTTCTAACACCACTCGATTGGAATTTTTGCCCATTCTTCATGGCAAAAGCCTCTAGCTTAGTGATGTTAGATGGCGCCCATTCTGCAACTGCCATCTTGAAATCCCTCCAAAAATTTTCAATCTGATGTAAATCTGGTGACTGAGAAGGCCACTCCAGGACGTTCCAGGATCTTTCTCTCAACCAAGCTTTGGTTGACTTGGAGGTGTGCTTGGGATCATTTGTCTTGCTGGAAAGTTCAGTGACCACCAAGGTTTAATTTGTCAACAGAGGGCAATATGTTCCTCTTTAAAACGCAAAAATTAAAGACGTTGGACAGCACTTGCTTGATAAAGTGTTTTTAATCTTACAAAGGATAAAAGACGGATACATCAAGGCTCACAGGCCTTCCTCAGCCTGTGGAAGGCCTGTGAGCCGAAACGTGTTCGTCTTTTATCCTTTGTAATATTAAAAACACTTTATCAAGCAAGTGCTGTCCGACGTCTTTAAACTTTGCATTTTTCCTTTTGGATTCAGCACCTTATATGTGATATTTGGAGGGCAGCCCGTTAGTTTTTGCATTTCCTCTTTAAAATGGCCTGGTATTTCTGGGAATCCATGATGCCAGATATACGATCAAGATTGCCAGTTCCTGCCGCAGAAAAACGGCCCACATCATCAGTGACCCACCTCCGTGCTTGACCATGGGGATGGTATTCTTCCTCTCATAAGCCTGGCCTTTTGCGCACCAGACATACTGCTGGTCCATATGTCCAAACCAGTACCCAGTTTGGTTTCATCAGTCCATAGTACTGTCTCCCAAAACTCTGTCGTCTTATCCAAATTCCTGCCATATTCTAGTCGACTTTTCATGTTCCTTGTGCTCAAGAGTGGAGTGCGTCTTGGAGTCCAGCCGAGAAGTCCTTGTTTATTCAGTGCTCATCTAATAGTTGTCACTGAAGCACTTGTACCAGCCTTCATCAGGTCATCCTGTAGGTGTCTTGCAGTCACACAGGGGTTGCTCTTAGTTGTTCTGACTAAGTTGCGAAGGGCCCTTGACGAAATGTTGGGCTTTCTTCCATGGGCAGGCAGGTTTTCAGCTGTCCCTTGAGTTTTAAACTTCCTTTGCAATGCGCCCAATGGTGTCTCTAAGAATATAATTTTTTATTTTTTTATTTTTTTTTGGGAAGTCTTCTTATACCCAAGACCCTTCAGGTGTGATGAAATAATCTCCTCTCTTAGCTTTTGTAGAATCTCCTTTCTTTCCCATGATTGTAACTCACCTTGAACACCTTCGTTGGTGGGATTTAATTAGCATCACAGCTGAAGCAAATGAAGGATCAATATTGAATTCCCAAAGGCTTGATTATGTTTCAACTCTACTTTAGGCCATAAAAAACTGTCAGACAGCTTTGAAAACAACAATATTATATAGAGGTTAAATAATGGTGACATGGCCATCCTAACAAAATATTCTGTTACACACAAATACTACATCTTGCATTCTCTGTGTTAATTTTATGTATCTCAACTCATCAAGAAGTCATTCAAACCAGAATCTTGCTCTTTAAGAAAATTTTAATTGATAAATCCTTAAAAATTTTGGGAGGTTGAATATTTCTCATTGCAACTGTATGTATGAGATGGAGTCAGAGTAATGGATAAAGTCCTTGAATGCTGCAGCGTTCATGGACTCTAACAGTGACTAGTGGGATGTATGTGAAATGGAACAGAGGCTGTACCAGTCAGGCATGTCTCCTTTCAGTGAAGGATCTGGAAACCCAGTCAACACTGAGGGACTGTTGTGCCTTTTGTGCAGCCCAGACAAAGCTGGAGTAAGGTGCTGTCACCATGGAATCGGTTTATTTTTTTTTCTCCTCACCCCCTCCCCTGGTTGCGGTCGCCTGCCTCACCTCTCTGTCCCAGACTAGGACATTGAATCACTTCTAATTAAGTCGGCAGCCTCTCTATCCCCTATCAGGTTCTCCCTATTCATTTTATTGTGCATAGTAGCAGTGTTCTCCCCAAAATCCATCTCAACAGTCGACCCATTCAGAGATGTGCTATTGGGTTTCGTACTCTTTGACGGGCGTGGGAGAGTGACTGATGAATCTCTTTGTAGCAGAGCCCACAGTGGAAGTACCCATGGTGGCTTCTCTGTTTCTTTAATTCCAGACGTTTGCTGAATGATGCTGTCGTCACCAGATCAGACTTCCTTCAGCAATACCCTGTGTTTTCCTTTTCAGCCTTTTTACAATAAAATGTTTCATCTTTGTGATTGCTGTAAGAATAGAAATAAGCTTTTACATTTGCATATATGACTCCATAGATGGATGGTAAAGATTGACATTTTCAAAGCTAGCCAGTTGTATGGAGTGGAAAGTGTCATGAGATTGCAGGGTGCTATAGTAAGCAGTTTGGCACATTGGAATGGAAATTTAGTTATGATGTGTATTTTGTAGAGACAGTAAGGTAGCAAAAGTGATCTGGGAGAAATTACTTGCTCTAATTTTGGGGCCTCATTGAGTGTATGGGTGGAGTTTTTGTGCATTCAGCCATGATATCTTGATGTTCACTTGTTCTCAGAGTCCGTGGTTATGTCAAGTTATGGGGGAAAAAAAAAGGTCTGGTTGAACAGGTACACTCTGGCACCACAAATCGAGGTGGTTGTTTCGAGTAAGAGCCTGCAGCAAAAATTTGTCATCAGAAAAAGTTATAATTTCAGTTTGGTGCGGTAACATGCAAAATCTGTACAATTTATTCTGTTTTGTTTTTATTCCTCTCTTCTCACACATTTTTCCTTACTTTCTCACCCTTGTTCTTTTGTTTTTATTGTGGGCGTATGGGCTGTTGCCATGGTAGTTCGACAAAGGATTCTGGGCTGAGGAACGAGGGTGAGAAATGAACGGTTTTTAACAGAGAAGCTAAACCTGGCCTGTATTTGAGTCACACTCACGTGGGTGTGTGGCTGTGGCCAGCTTTTTGGTGGAAAATTTCTTGGTCTAAGCTCACTCTTTTCCTAGTTTTAACGAGATTTTTAATCATTGCCATTCTCCTGGAGAGCTGAGTATGTGGTTGTGTGTTTTAAGCTGATTGGACAAAAGCATTCCAGTGGATAGTTGTGTAAAATCTCATTATGTAATCATTTTCTGAGTGCTTCATGTATGCTGTCAGGAACTTGTGTAAATAAGTATGAGTCGTGCTAAGCCGTACCTTGCACTCCTGGATGGCTGGAGGCTCGGTACGGTGACACAGCAGTTCTTGTTCACTGCCTTGGCTAAGGAGCATGTGTCACTGCTCTTTCAGCGCTCATTTGCTCTCCCATTTGTCTCTCTACAAACAAGCTGTCTGAGGAAAAACGATAGGATCTATAGAAAGTGTGGTGAAATGATTGCCTTTGGGTAAGGCGGAAAGGAAACTGCAGACTCTGGCCTAGCTGTGGTGCATATGAACTAGTAGCAGAGGGCTGTGTGTCAATATCTGTCTTTTTACAATATTAAGCTTCTATCCGACAGATCTACATATTCTGTTGGCCTAATGCCTTCCATACTCATTTATGCACTGCAAAATGAATGGCCTTTTTTCCCTCATAATCATTGATTAGTTTTATCCTGACTCTTATACTGTGTACTCGTCCACTGTGGCTCTTGCTGGTGATTCTGTGCAGTTCTCACTGCAACGGAGCTGCCCGTCACACTTCAGGCCCCATGTGAACCTGTAATTATAGTGTAGGCAGGCAGAGCCTGCGAATGTGATGTGATTGGGGGAGGGTGGAGCCAAACCGTAGAAAACTGATACCTAAACCATCAATGAGGGCCATCGTCTACTTCTGTCTTTCATCTTTGGCATTGTCTACTTCTGTCTTCCATATCTGTCACGCGCTGCTTCTGTCTTTCATTTCTGTGACTGTCTGCTTCTGTCTTTCATTTCTGTGACTGTCTGCTTCTGTCTTTCATTTCTGTGACTGTCTGCTTCTGTCTTTCATTTCTGTGACTGTCTGCTTCTGTCTTTCATTTCTGTGACTGTCTGCTTCTGTCTTTCATTTCTGTGACTGTCTGCTTCTATCTTTCATTTCTGTGACTGTACTTCTGTCTTTCATTTCTGTGACTGTCCTTCTGTCTTTCATTTCTGTGACTGTCTGCTTCTATCTTTCATTTCTGTGACTGTACTTCTGTCTTTCATTTCTGTGACTGTCTGCTTCTGTCTTTCATTTCTGTGACTGTACTTCTGTCTTTCATTTCTGTCACGGTCTGCTGTTATCCTGTGTCTTATTTTCTTCTCTTGCAGTGTGGTTTGCACCCTATGCTTTGCTGGTAATGGTGGCCAAAGCCCATGTCCCAGCTCCCTGTAATGTTCCCTGTGTTTGTGCCCTGCCGGGCTGTAAATAGCAGCTGGTGAGGCCATGAAGCGGCCTTCTTTCCCACTGAAGAACAGCTAAAGCGAGTGGTGAGGAGACTGGTGCAGCAGGAGGGATAGTGAGAGACGGGCCTCGCTCCATAACCTACTGTCCGCTACACGCCGCTCCACAGCCATTTGTGTGCATGTCCAGACAGTGTCGGCCTCTTCCCTGCTCTTAGAGAACCAGATCTACGTGTGTATTCGCTCTGCTAGGAAGGGGAAGGAGCCGCTGTGATGACAGTAGTGTTTTATTACTGGCTTGTCAGAGCAGGGAATCACTTGATTGGCAGATTGACATCTGCCAAAACCAGTCAGCTTTCCTCTGGCCATGAGTCTCTCGTTTCAGGCCAAGGCAGTGCCTGTAATACTGCAAATTCAAGTTTTTTTTTTTTTTTTTTTTTAATTCAAAATGATTGTTTAGAATGGAAGGCCTGCTTGTTTTTTAAATTTTTTTTCTGAATGACTCAAGCAAGGTTGTTTATCTTTCCTGTAAAATTATAGCCTTCATGATGGTTTGCCACCGCAAAGTGCCTACTGTCACTGTCTGATAAGTCCACCCTCCTGTCCACTGAAATGCCGACCTGCATGTTGTCCATTGAGTTGGTGCAGTAAGTGGCAGGAGGAAGCTCGCTGCCGTTTGACATCAGGAGATCTGATGGACAGAGACCGTCTGATACGGCTCAAGATTCTGAGGACAGATGTGGTAAGCAGTATGTCTGGACCTGGTCTTGGTGAACTGCCGTTCACCCTGACCGTCTCCATGCAGTTACCAGTGTCCTGCCTGGCATTGCATTTCTTGGCCACCCATGGGCCTTGTGCATAATCACATGGTGCTCTTAGTCTGCCAGGGAGCAGATGCCCTGGAAAACTGCCCTGGACTAGACGAACTGTGCCAGGGGGATTATTGCCACTTCAGGCACAAATGTGAGGAGACCTGTGTGGTGGTGGTGGTGGGGGGAGGTGGTGATATAAATCCCTCTGCTGGATGTGTGGGCCCCCTGTAGGGCCTGTCAGGGGGGCAGACAGCTCCAGGGCCCAAAAAAGGTTTGTAACAAAAGTAGATCCACAATGGTGGGAGATTTGGCCTGTAGTTTTCAGAGCTTTTTCTCTTTCTAAAATGAGCGACTGCCCATTTTGCTTTTGTCTGTTTTCTCCTTGTGCATGAATATTCTGCTCAGTTAGTGTAGAGAGCAGCCTGAGTTGACAAATGCATCAGTTGCTTTCTTCATGTGTACAGTACTGTTCCTTCTCCAGTATTACTACTTAATGCACAACAAACTCAATACTTCTTGGGCACTCTATTACCTGTAATCTCCTGTTCTCTGTTACCTTGGAGACCAACTTGCTGAGCTCTCCCAATGTGGCCTTCAGCATGGTACAGAAAGTGCTGAAATTGCTCTGTGACCCAGCTGGTACATTCTCATATATCTGTCTGCTCGTATGTGGGTTGGTGATCACAATATTCCATGAGTTCTCTCATCTTGCTTCGTTCGCAACACGGCCTGGCTAGCTGTAACTATGATTTGTCTCATTCCATTCTGCCATTGAACAGTATCTGTGTCTGAAGGACCCTGCAGTGAAAACTCACTCAGGAAACAATCAGGGAGGGTTAATGGATTCTTTCAACACTGAGCAATCAGGCGGCTTTAGTGCCTAGAAATGTGTTGTTTTCTGAATAGAGTGCACCACACTAGACCATCTGGGGGGTGTTGGGATTCATTCACTGCAGCACATCAAATACTCACATATGGGTCTGTGTAACTTAGGAAATGACATGGGAGTTGTTTCTTTAAACATTACTGCATAATTACTGTTAGAGTATTTTTCGCTTTTTTTTTTGAAAACTGGTGAATCTTTGCCCGATAAGTGCTGAAATCTTTGCTAATGTACCTCCTAAATTTCACATCCCTGCCCAGCAATTCAAATGGGCAGGTTAACCAGACATGACTCCCATACCAGTGTAGAGTTTGAACCCTTGTGCAATCAGTTGGTTAGCTTGTAATTGCGTTTGTTGTTGAAACATTTTATCAAACTAACTTTCACGACCAAAAATGTAATTGCTATCCGGATGGTACATTATGTGGATTTTGCTTCTGCTATAGCTGCTTTTGCCTGTTTATGCTTTCCCTATTTGAGTGCTCAGTCATATCTACCAGATGCAGTTATTACTGCCACCTGTGTTATCAACTCATGAGTGCACCATCAAGCCCACGCTCTCCTCTGTAACGCATGGAGTCTTCATCTTGAGCTGACACAGACGGCATTTTGAGGAAGTCATTTAATGCTCATCATGAGTAAGAAGGCTGTTCTCTAGTAAGAGCTGCGACTTGGACATCTGACGCCTTCCACGAGATTTGGGTCAGTTTTCAGGCTGGGCTCTTGTGCTGGGTGCAGAGAATTTTTATTGAAATGATCAATTTTGCAATGTTTGTGTGTGGTTATTCTGTCCCACTGCAGAGCAGTGTAACACAGGCCGGGTAGAATTTCAGAGATAGACTTGTCTTTGAGAACCAGTGCCCTTGCTGTTGCAGGAAATGTCGCAGACCATGGTTTACAGACAGCGAGACTGCGGCAGGAAATCTTTAGATTGTTTTATCGTGTAGTTGATTTACGATAGGGAGTCGTATCATGAATCCACAACTAAGTGAAGCTGGTGCTGGTAAGTGCAGATGAAGGCTGCTGCTCAGCAGAAGCAGGCTTCCCAGCCATTTGAAGGCCTCACATGAATATGTTTGAAAAATCCCTGGGCTGCACTGTTGTAATTTTCCGCTCATTGCATTTTGACATGGTTTACCAATGCTTCCCTGAGTACATGGCCAGACTTGAATAGAAAGGGATTTCAAATAGCCATAGATAATTGTGCGTTTTGTCGTAGCCTTGAGGCAAATATTGCATAAAGCTTATTCCCCTCACTTCACTGGTTTTCACTTCAGTTTTCCTAGGTAATAACACTTTCTCCATGGCAAAATAAGGCTGCTTTTAGAGAGAGCTGGAAGGAGGAACATTTCTAACTTCCATGTTGCCATCTTGGGGCACATTCCTGCCGGTAATGAGCGTACTGATGGTAGTATTTGCGGAGGACCTGTAAATTCCTTTTGGTGTCTCATCAAATTTCATTTATCCTCCTGGCTTTGGGGATGGGCTCCTGTCATACTGAGGTTCATGAAATAATGCCGCTTAGTGACGGAGCTACTCCCTTGTAAAGGTGTTACTGTTTTGTCCATCATGACAAAGCTGATGCCATGGCCAGCTGCCACTGTACCAGCCTGTCTGAGGCCAAAAGATCAATATTATTCATGGACAGGTGCAGATGTTGGTTTGGATTGACCAACCTGTGTTGGTCCAGATTTTTACTGGGTCCAGGGCTCATGTGCACTTCACCCTTCTCTTGTATAGTTTCACCTACTTTGAATCTGTGGCTGATGATGGGGTGCTTGCTTGTTGTGATTGTGGGTTCATATGTAGCCGCTCCTCTTACCACTCAGTGTCGAGCCACCTTATGCCGTGCAGCTCGGACCCGGGTGTTAGAAGCTCATTAACTTCACACAGCTTCGTCAGCCTTCTGTGAAATTAAGTCAGTGGTTGATCCTTATAATCTACCAGTCTTGGCTACAAACATGGTGAGAAGAACATTAACTTGTCATCAGCATGGAACAAATGTCATGATGAAGACAGGCTTGGTTTTAAGTAGTATTTCTCTAGGTAGTCCTGAAAGTAATTTACTGTGTTACGCCATTCAGAGCTAAGATCTGCAGGACTCTTGGGTCATTTGTTTGTGTGTTCCTGGATATATTTGTTTCCTCAAGAGGAAACTGAAGAAGAAAATCACTGTCTAAGCAGAAGTTGCAAAAGGAAGAATAATATGGAATGCATTGTTGTGGAAAAAAATTGAGTTCTTTGAAAATGGGTGAGCACTAAAGTGATGTGTCTCAGTATTCATTGGAGCTGCCAAAAATGGCTGAATTTCACCATTTTTGCTGTTTATCAGCCATAAAACTTCCCTTAGAGCTTCTGTTCCCTGAAAAAAGTATCAAGAGAAATGGGAAAAAGCTTATTTTTCTTTGCACTGGGGTGGAGTGGTTATTTTGCATGAATGAAAATTGGGGTGTTAAAGAATGGCCCGAGTTCTACTTTTCTATCTCAAACTCATTTTGTCATGGTGGCCTTACGAAATTCTGAACTCACCCAAATATGTGGGAGGTAAAATCCAGGACAGGTTTTAATTGAAAGAGCCAAAGAATTTTTTTTTTATTGTAAAAAAGGAGCAATAGATATAACATTAATGCATGGAATGTCATTTTCTTGACTGTCTTAGCTATATTTCATTGAATTAGAATCACTCATACAATTGATTAGCTTGATGAACGCTCAGGATACTTATGTGAAAAATGAGTAACCAGGAAATGTTTTGAGCCTAAAAATTGTATCTAGGCTGCCACCTTATTTTCATGACCATGGCCCCATTTGAGCCCATTTGACCATGATCTCATGTTTCACAGAGAGGAGGTCCAGGAGAACTGTGTTCGCTGGAAGAAGAAGTTCTCATTTGTGTGCAAGATGAGTGCTAACCCTGCCACTGGTGTGCTGGACCCCTGCATTTGCCGGGTCTCTGTCCGAAAGGTGAGCTTGTTCTCTCTGATATAAACGGGGTTCTGGAACAAGAGATCAACATGCATACACGTGTGTGCTTACACATTCATACAAAAGCATACATGTATACGGACAATTATGGGTCAGGCACGCATACACACTTAGCACTTGAAAGCTTGGACCTCATACGTGTGCGCATGTACAGATATGAGTTTGTGCTCTTAGAGAAATCTCATGTGGTGTGCTCGGCTCATTGTTTTTAATTCCAGTGGAATAGTGGGCCTCCCTTGCTATCGAGTTTTATGAATTTTCGATGCTACTGTTTAAGTATTTTTCATGGGCTATTTATTTACACATATGATGACCTAAACCTTTCGGTAGATTACGTCTTGAGTCACTGTATTTAAATGACAAACGTGTTGAACCCAGCCTGATGAAGCAATCTCTAACACTCAGTTGAGGTATGTTAGGCTGGAAAAATCCAATCAGTTTAGTTCAATACATCTTTCAATTAGATACAGTGACTTAAAGTGCGCTCCATCAAAAGGTTGATCAGGCAGTCAAAGGGTTAAAGGGTATGTGTGCTCAGCTAACGCAGATTCTCTTGCCTGAGATATTCTCAGGCATCCCACTCTGAAATATACAGCCCCAGCAAGTTGTGAGGGCAGTGCACTGCCTGTCAGGGCACCTTGATTTCATCTGCGTCTTCCTGTTTTTCTTTCAGGAACTCAAAGGAGGAAAGACCTTCTCTAAGGTATGAATTGAACCCTGGCCCACCCTGTTTTTGCCAGTACTTCTTCCTTCATGCTAACACATTCACACGCAGCAAAAATGCACAAGCACTCACAGGCACTTCAGTCACGGACGGAAAAGGATTGAGAATCCAAGCGTGCAACAATAGCACTGGCAGGTTTTCTCCCCTCGGTCGTCCCTTCACCCGGTGTGTGTATTTCCTTCTGTGTTAAAAATATAGCTTGCGAAGCCTCCTCCTGGGAACACTTCCTTTCTCCGAGTAAAGACATTGTAAACGGAGACCTCCGAGAGGTGGAGGAAGTGTTTCTGACTTTATCTCTTAGGCATTACAGAAAAAACAGAAAATGGCTGTACTTCAGTTGTGTCCTGAAGCTTTATGGTGTTGAGACTTCTGCATCATTTTAAAAGTCTTCAGAAAAACAAACTCTGCTTTGTTCTCCTGTGTTACCATTTTCTAGTTTCTCACACAGTTTTTCATGTCGATCCGAACATGGTTGCTATGGGAGACCTGGGTGGTCATGGGGTGAGGTTCATTTGCTTGGTAGTGATTGATTGGCTTTGCTAATGGATTTTTTCCCGTCTTAGACCTGTCACTAGAAGCAATTCTATCCTTCGCTTAATTAGGTCTGTGAATACTTCACTAATTGAGCAGATTTTCATTCAGACTTCCATTGATGTTCACAAAACGATGTGTCGCATTGGCTGAGTCATTAATCCAAACCAGGACAGGCAAAGCCACATACAGTCTCTATGCCTTTGAGCCGTGATTTTTCACGCCAGGAATGAAGAGGGATTAAACGACTGCCTTCACCACTTTTTTTTCCATTCTCTGCAAAGATATTTCTCTTTCCTCTGCCCCAGATGTTGAGGCAGAACCTCAGCAGCTGGAAGACAGGCCTTTCTAATCTGCGGCTTGCTTTGTTGTGTTCCGCCAAATGAGTCCTAGTAGACTTTCTGGGTTCTGGATGAGACCCTGGATGGGAATGGTGATCCTCTACAGCCTCATAAAGTGGCCTGCTTTTTTGGAAAGGAGGGTGGACCCTCCTAATCTCCACACCCCAGCCTCATGATATTGAGTTTGCTGACTGGGCAGCCCGGATGGGCCCCTCTCTGCGCCGTTTGGCCGTGCAGTCAATAGGGCCTCCCATTCTTTGAAGTGAATACATGAGAACTCAGCAGCTGAAGTGGATTGATAGCTGTAGTAAAACAGGAAGGTCAAGCAGCGCGTGACTGTTAGGAAGCTGGCAGTTAATTAGGACAAACTATTCACACACATGAGGTTTGTAAGGGCTTGTTCTGCTGTCTGCATGCTCCATTAGTGAGAAATGTTTCTGTCTGGGTGATAAAAACTCTAATCACCTTGCCCGTCAATGTGCTGGTGGCTGTCTTCTCCTTGGTCTTGCTGTTTTGTAGCCCTGCCAACAGTGGTGTATGACTGTAAGTGAGATCAAAATTGTTAGAACCATATTGATCCATTTCACTAACAGGATTCCTTATGTCTGTTCACTGTGAGTGTTTATTTTGCCTGGTAGATTGTAGTTTTGCTTTGCATATGGATTGTTAGTCCCCCGCCACCAAAAGAGTTGGTGAGGGGACTATTGGTTCAGGGCGTATCCATTTGCCCATCTGGATCTATTACGCTCAGCTTTGTCATTTTGCACTGACTTTATGATCTTTACCACAGCTTCATAGCTGTTGCCTTTTTTGCAACCTCTGACCTTTGACTTTTCAGTGATGACCTCCATCACTGATTTTTGTCTCTGAGTCAGATCTCCAACACTCTGGATATTGGCCTTTTGAAATTGCCTTTGTACTTTGGCCTTCTCCTTTGTTGTGCCTTTTGAATGTTTAGTTACCCGTGACCTTGAACAAGGTCCCCTATGACCTTGTCCTTGACCTTTCTGTACAATTTTAAACTTTATTAAAAATTTTACTCATCTTTTAATGTAGCACATCAAAAACTTCTAAGTTAACGTTACTGAAACCAACGCAAGTATTGATCTACGACCTCTACAGGGACATTTTATGTGAACTTTGGCACGATTTTGACCTTAGTTTCATTCTGAACAATATCTGCCAAACTACTTGCAGTTACCTTGCAAAATAGCTTTTTAGTCCTGCACCACCTGACGGGCAGGTTGGATGACTATTGATTCTGGCCATGTCCGTCTGTCAGTTTGTTCATCCGCTTGTGCGTCTGTGCCTGTGCGCCTAATCTCTGGCGGGGGACTTTTGCAGTCAATATACTGCTTGTTTTTTCTCAAAGGCCTTCCCTGAAACCTTGTTTGACCATGGAGGGATATAGAAATGAATGCTGGAGTACATTTTTTGGTTGTTGGTGGCACATACAGTATGACTAAAATTTACTTGCTGGGAGATGGGAGTGTGTCGTGTGAGGGATCTCCAGTGCAGGGCCACCATTTTGTGATCTACCATGTGATGCCGTAGATGGAATGTCCTGGCTAACTAACTGCTTGTGGTCTGATGGGAAGCTCTTGGGGCCTTGGGTCACCACTCTAAGAATAAAAAAGGATGTTATCTGTCTTCTGCTCTAGAGCTGTTCTCTACCCTTCCCATTTCCTTTAAAAAAAAAAAAAAAACGGGCAATATTTTCTCTCCTTGTCAGGCAGAATGGTTGTCTGCATTTAGTTGAGTCAGCGGGGAATGCCTGGTGGTAATGCTCAGGTCACCTGACCTGATGGCTCATGTGGGTCTTCTCAGACCCCTTGCTCTGGTGCACAGCAGGGCCCTTTGTTGGCACAGAGCACGCTTAGCACCTCAGGACCTGTTGTAGACTTTTGAGACACAAATTGCTTATTATCTCTTATTTCAGCTTGTATTGTGGTCTGTGTGATTTTTAAACCTATACTGAAGAGAACTCATTTACATTGTTTTTCTGAAGATTGGCATTAAGGCTGGGAGCAGCTCACTGGTTATTGACGTGCATGGGCTTTGCGCTGTTGGATGGGTTTTAACAGTTGCAAAAAAAAAAAAAAAAAACCGTCATAATAAGAGTGGCTACAAAGCCCCTGTTTGTTCTGCGTGGTTTGCCTGTTGTGCTAAATGCCTGGAATGGCTTTGTATGTACAGGCTTGTTTTCTGAGGTGAGTGGTTCTTGCCTCATCATGTAACGGTTGATCTAAGCAGTGCAGTTTACCAATTTCTGTGCCCATGTTGTGGTGACCATTTTAGTTGCTTGTAGATTCTTACGACAATGATGTGTGATGGGTCAGAAATAGTCCGAATTGGTTTTCTGTCTCGCTCTATTGACCCTCAGATTTGACTTGATTCCTTCAATCTTCTGATTATATTTTGCATGCTGGTGAATGAAATACACAAAATCCCAACTATTTGTTCTTGGGGATCCTGGCTCTCCAAGTGGCTGACTTTAAGCTCCGCATTTGTTGGCTGATTAGTGAACCTGGACCTCTCATGACTCATGAGGGACTGGGCCTTTTTTGGAGGCTTCCTTATGTACTATATCACAGTTGACTCACCTGTTGACATGATCTGTCTCACTTCACTTTATTATTGCGACTTATTGAATCATTAGCCCTATAATACCCCTGCGTCAACTTCATGGGAGTCTCCTGTTATCAGATTTTATATCAGCATTTATTTTCAATTAAAATTTGATCAGAAGTTAAAGCATCAAATATTGTTTTGTAGTGTTTTCAGCACAGTAGAGAATGAATGGGCTTTTAAAATGGCCCTCTTTGTGTCGCCTGCGAAGCATAGCGGCACATAGGGATCACTTTGTCTGGCGTCTGTCTGTCCGTCTGTCAGTCTCTCCGGTAGTCACACATTCAGTTGGTAGTCACACTTTCACATAAGCTTTGCAGGCGACACGTGTTCACCTGAACACTCTAGTTCAATATTATTTGCATTTTTCCTAATGTACCAACTTTTTCAGTATTGGGGTTGTATATGATGGTGCTTTTTTCAGCACTAGCTATTTTTCAGTTTTGTCATTTGTGAAATTCTTTTACCAAATTGTGAATTTTCTTGCCGCTGTATTTGCTTGCATGAAGCAGCTGTATAGCTGGTACAGTCCGAACTGATGTCAGGATACAACAGGAGAGGACGCCAGTAACGAGCTCTCGGCATCATGTAATTGCATAGTCGCTATTGTGTTCTTTTCAGAGAGATCAAGGTTGCGGGGCTGGGGAATGGGAACATGAATAATGGCAAGAGCGAGCAACTATTGTGAGATGGATGTAATTGAAGCATTTCATGGATGGATACCCTTGCCTGCTTGACATGCCCTTGGTTATGTAACGGCAGTGTTGTGTAACCTGCCTACTTGGTTTATTTGAATACCAATATCTAAAACTGTAGCCTTAAAGCATTTCTACACTTTCCTCCCTACTATTTAGCTGGGCTTTGCTGACCTCAATCTGTCGGAGTTTGCTGGATCAGGCTCCACTGTGCGCTGCTGCCTTCTTGAGGGCTATGATACCAAGAACACTAGACAGGACAACTCCATACTGAAGGTGAAGTCCCCTCTGCCCCTGAAACAGTGTATGACCCCTTAGTAAGACTATGAATGCAGTATCCCATTAACACAGGCGTTGAACTGTTCATTAAGCATTCTTTTTCACAACAGAAAACAAACTGTGAGGCGGCATTCTCATAATGAGATGGCTTAGGAATACAAGAACAGATTGGTGTAAAAATGGTACATTAATTTACTTCTTCCAGGTAACCATTGGGATGATTCTCATGTCTGGAGATCCTTGCTTTAAAACGTGAGCAGCTTTTCAATCTTTCTTTTGAGTCTTTGTCTTGATTTTGTGCTAATATAGAGGATGAACCTTTGTTGTTCTCCCTTCTCAACACTTTTGGTTGTCTTGGGTATTTTGCTGCTTGCAAGCTGAATTGTTGGCTTTGTCAAATTTAGTCCTTGAGTGATTGCTCTGTGTACATATGTTGTGTAACTGGAGCCAATATAATGTCATCATGACTCCTCTCAGGCCACCCAGCACAGCCAAGTCCATATCCATTCCGGGACGGGACCTCTCCCTGCAGCTGGACTGTAAGGGGGAAGGTACCGGAGGCTCTCCTGCTGCCGCTGCAGGCATCACAACAGGACGTTCACTGAAATCCAGGCCTTCTGTTCACAGCTCTGGTTAGAATCCACCCATTTAAAAAGCATGATGGGAAATTACTGTACACTTGCATGCACAGATGAGAGGGCTGTTTGGAGTTGAGTATTTACTGCTGGTTTTAAACTGTCTGAATGCTAAATCAGTGTTTCTGAATGTGACTAGTGAGTAAGGAAGAATAGCTGAAGGGGGGGAGCTTGGCTCAGTCTAAAATCCAGCCTCATGCTACAGCCTTGGACTGTCCATGGTGTCCAAGTTTTGTTCATCAAAAATTAATGGAGTTTATCTGTTCTGTGCGGTTACAGGTCTGCCGGAGGAACCAGATCAGAGCTTGTCCAGCCCTGATGAGGTGTTTCACACGGGGCATTCCCGTAATTCCAGCTATGCCAGCCAGCAGAGCAAGATATCAGGTGAGACCTTATCTCTCTCCCTGTCTCAGTGTCTGCAGTCAAGTCCATATGTATTTCATCGCATCACAGTAGTCACTGTTTTGACCATGTATGTCACCACAGTGGGTTTCTAATGAAACGGCCAGGTTTTGCCTGAAGTGAAGATGTTCAGCTTTAATGGAAAGGGCAGAAGTAATAAGACAGACATGGCGTCTGGAATCCATGACCGTTACTTGATGCTGGGTTTCTTTCCCGGTGATGATATCCAGGCCATCGCTGCTGCTGTCTTCAGTTCTTGCACAAGTTAAGGAGGCGTTCTGCCTTCAGCCATTGAAATGCATGCTCAGTTGGATTCTGGTCAAGTAACTGACTTTGCCATTGTAGAACATTTCTGTTCTTCACCTTAAATTCATGGCACTTTCTCAGTGTGTTATGTGTCATTGTCTGTCGGCATTCAGCTGTGCAATGAGTTTTGAAGCATTTTGGTGAATTTGAGCAGATAATGCAGCCCGACGCAATTCAGAATTCATCCTCCTGATTTGTCAACAGTCACATCATTTATTAATATAAAGGAACCAGTTTTATTGGAGGTCATGTATGTCAGCACATGACCATACATCATAGGGGAATGCTTCACATTATGGGCAATTCCTTCCCTTTCTTCATACTCTTCTCATACTCACTGATGTAAGTTCATCTTTGTCTCATCTGTCCATAGGACATTCTTCCAGAACTTTGGGTTTGTATTCTTGCAGACTGCTGGTGTTTGATTTTCATCTTATATGAAACCTTTGTTTTGGTGAAGTCGTCTCCTGATTGTTGACATTGACATAGATATTCATTCCCCCTGGAGTTGCCAACTATTCTGAAAAGATGTTCGCCAAGGAAGGAATTCTTCTGTCATCCATCACAGTTATACATGGGTTTTCCAGGTCTTTTGGTGCTCCTGAGCTCACCATTGCATTTGTTTTTTTTTGTTGTTTTTTTTTGCCAAATAATGGTTTACTTCTCTGGCAGTGTACATTCTTTGGAGCTTATTTTGAGAGTTAAAAGCAAAAAGATTCTAAATGCAATGCCAGGTTTGATATTGACTCTTGACCGTCTATTTGCTTGTTTATAAATTAAATAATGTATAAAACGTATCATACATGGAACAGACTATAAACCCAATTTTGATGTCTTTTATTTAACTTCAAATCCAGCATGCTGTGGTGAACAGCTTAAAGAAAAACATTGTCAAAGTCCTAATAGACCTGACTGTGTGTCTTATCAGGGAGAGGAAGTTTGTCTCCCCGTGCTGCCGAACTGTCCCTACACTGTTAATG